>JAJNNQ010000024.1:9730000-12130000 GCA_027886175.1 Phylloscopus collybita
CCTGGCTAAAATTAATTATCTTTCATCTTTCAAGCATTCATTATAAGTCTGATTCCAAATAATTCTTACCTTTCTTCCTAAAGTGTCTTGCATTCATTTTTTTACCCACTCTTTCCACTCAGTATTAAAAACAAATGAAAAATATTTCCAGACACTTCAGATGTGAAATATACAAAATTTGAAACAACTGGGTTTAGCTTATAATTTTTAGTGTACCACAACTTTTCTATAAAGACTGCATGTGATGATTTAAGAGTGCAGTTTGCAGATTGGATAAATAGCTGCTTAGGCTGGAGCCTTTCTTCATTTTCAGGAACTTCCATTTGTTTCTCATTAGCATGTATCACTTCAGGAAGGTATCCTGCAATTCCCATGCAAGGAGAAATATGTTATTTTTTTACAAGCATGTGAAAATGGGACAACAAGGCCACTTGAACACATGCATTAGGTCTTTCCTTGTCATCTCCTAAACAGTAGTTTTTTGGAAAATTATGCTTTTTTACAGGTTGTACACAAAGAAATATCTTTTTAAATGGTTTCCCTCTTCCATTTTCAATAATACAAGTGGTGTTGCCAACTTGCTTTCAAGGAGGTTATTTTAGAAGGACAGGCAATTTTGCTGTTCTCCTCAGACTACTGGGTAAAGCCTTTGTAATAATCTCCTGGAGAAGAGATTATGCAACCACTACTGACTGGTCAACTTTTACCTATTAAAAATGATGGCAAAAAAAATAAAATATTGTTTCAATAAGGGTCACACTGCAGGAAGATAGAAGGATTGGGTTGAAATATTTTCCAGTGAGGTTAATGTGACCACCAAAAGCAGAGGGTTTGGGCATGTGTGTGCTCAAATGTGCACAATCCTGTGGAGTGGAAGGAACATGGAGAAAGTAACGGGAAGGTTGAAAGCAGACAAGAAAAAAAAAATATTTGGGAATTTATAGTTGTTCATGTCCTTCACCTCTGGTAAAGGGGTTGGGTTTTTGGTGTTTTTTAATAGGGCCACTTTAGCATTTTTTGATTTTTAATATTAAATTTTATGAATAATAAAACAACACAAACATTGCAAGCTCGCTCTGTAATTTGAGCCATGTTAAATCCTCAGTGTAGAGTGTGTGACAATTTTTGGTTTAGAGAATGGATTTTAATGATCACTTTTACCTGTACGTCTTCCAACTAAAATTGGTTCTTTATTCAAAATGAGTGGAAAGTTGATAGGAGAGAGTTTGTATGTCTTGTGTATGATAAAAAGATTGAATTCCAACTTTAGCTTGCACATAAAGCTTCAACTGGCACCTCCACAATGCATGTCCTAAATTCTGTTTGATGTGTACATCAATGTCCTTCAAATACCACAAGCTAAGAAAACCACTGCAAGCTGCCAGGTTTTCAAATTGCCTAGTGCTGGTTGACTGATTAAAGCTACCTTGTCTCTCTGCTGCTATCATTTATGCTATTTAAAACTTGGTCCCTCTTTCACTCCCTGTTTTCAGTGCTATTATCCATCTATCCTGTTTGACTGGGAAATAATCAACATGAGAAATTCCTTTCATGGCAGATGGGTGGGTTTTTTTCAACTACTGCTGTGAGTATCAAGAAGACTTGGCAGTGGACTTTATTTGTGCTTGAAAAGATGATGCATACAGCTCTATTCATATCTTTTATATATGTTAATTCTTGCTGTTGTTAGCCAGACTTTATGTTCAGTAATTGGAATATTTAAATAGAAAGAAAACATTTAAACAGAAAACAAAGGATTATAAAGAACCAAGTTGTAATCAAATGGAATATTAGGCAGGATATAGGGCCAGTTGCACAACGATAACTGATGATAAATATTCTTCCCTATATGGGAAGAAAGGTTGTAAATAAGCATATATATATATATATATATATATATATATATATATATATATAGGTATAAAATAGGTTAATATTGCATATGAACGTTTTCAATTAAAGGGCAACTAGAGATTTTGACACTTATCATGTTGTGGGAGGTTGAAACATGCATCCATCACAAATATTGCCCCCTTCTCAAACACCAGACTAGGCCTCAAATGTGGCCTCTCTCAGGAGCTATTCCTCCAATTAAAACCTTGCTAACTTAATAAAACATGACAAGTAGGCAACCTGGTTAACACATTTGAAATAATGTCACAGTGCACATGAAATATCACAGAGAGAAGCACAGAGTCACATGGGCACATTCTCCATGGAAGTCTGTGTTTGTTGTGTTTAAGGGCAAATTTCAGCAGATCAAGGGTGTTGTTCGTGTTAGGTTGTAGCTGCTGGGAGTTCTTGTTAAGATATTAAATACTCTTACTATACAAGTTACCAAAGAGAAAGTGTTCTCACTTAGCATATCTATTAGAGGTAAGGGTAGGAAGGCCAATTCTTTAACAACTGTTTAATAATGTTGAAATCATATTCTGGAATATTTTGATGAGGTCACATAAGTGCATTCCTTAAGATTCACAATTCATACCTGGTATTTTATTGGTATTTATTTATTGGTATTTTTAGAGTATTTTCAATTGTAGTATTCATTGCAAACAACAAGGTTGTGCATACATGATTGGGGTTTTGAGGTTTTTTTGTTTATAAAGTCATCATCAATAATATATCAACCAGAGACCAAGATGTTCCAGTCTTAAAAAGAAAGGTCTTTTTAACCTTATTACATAAAGTATTACAGATCAAAACCAATGATGAAGATCATTATGAAGTAGCAGTGAGCCTCCAAAGACTCATTACTGCAAGAAATTAATTGCAAGAAATTAATCCACAGCAACTCTTCACTGAAGGAAGTTCATTTTAAACTTACCTTCTGCAAACTTTTCATGTCCTGAAACAGGCGAACTCTGAGGGAAAAGGCGTGAGACGAGGTTAACAAGAGAGGGAGTGAAAGTGGCCCATGAATGGGCCTGTATGTTACAAGGTTACTCACAATACGGAAAATGTTAAAAAGCTGTCTAAAGTCCAAAGAAATGTTTCTTTTGCTCCCTGCAACTGATGAAAAAAGACACTAAAGCTGCAAACTTGATATGCAGCAACAGTAGAATGCATCTCTAAATATATGAAAGGCGCTGGGCTGAAACTGGACAAAGCCTTTCAAAAGTCTCACCTTTCAGTTTATTCCCAAGGGGATTGCTGTTTCAGAAACTGAAAGATACTTTTCCATATTAAAAAGCCTTTTTTTTTTTTTTTTTTTTAACTACGGTCTTAGTTTATTGTTGACTCATTCAAGTGGCACCCAATAGAGCAACTGAATTTTATTTGGAAACCCACTTAGGGCTTAACAGTTTTGGCAGTATAACTTTCCTCTGGCTTTGGGAGATTTTTCTACAGCTTTTTGCCATGTAAATGTGCCCACTGAGTGATTCAGTGAGAAATTTCCATGAGAATGCACCCTGACAGCAAGAGCCACAGCTATGTCCCAGCATACACTTTCACACAGGAGGGGCTGAAAAGCTTCCTGGGAATCACTAAACATGCAAACTGATTATTTAAACCTTTTCCTTTCTGCATCAGATTTTCAAGGTGAGCATTTGTTTCTAAGTATACCTTGTCAGTTTTAGCCACCAGTGGTTTGAAGCCATTTTCCCACTGATACTGTCTTGATTGATACACACTTAGGGCTTTTCCCACATAGAACTTCAATGACATTTTTTCTACTGCTCATGATTGTCATACTTTGTTCTTAAACAGTAGGAAGTCTGTGGTTTTATTTCCTCCAAGATAGCAGCCTTTCTATCATTTATGTCTAGGTCTGAAAAGCTTCTTTTACACTGTCTGGTAGTTAATATAGATGTCTTTCTTCTAGCTGATTACTTTTGCCATGCTTTTAAGAAGCTAAATGCTGTTTAAATCTTATGTAGTTTGAGAGTATATGTATTTTTAAAGTTAGTTTCAGTTTCACTTCTTTGATGCCTGGTATTCTGGTTTTATCTCTATAGAACTACTTAAATGAATAAAGTATTCATAGGTGGCAGTTTTGGATGCTGACTCTTTTGGGAAGAGGTAGCCGGGGATATAATTTTGTGGAAGGGATGGGGAGCTGGAAGAACTGAAGTTCAGCCAGACTGAACTGGCTGAAAATTACTGAATGCTGGGGACAGAACTGAACATTTTATTTGGGGTCAGAATGGGTTGTCTGGAATGTGATAGAGAAATTTGTTTTGAAACCAACTGATTAAGAAAAAGTAATTTTATTAAGGATCCTTTGAATAATAAATTTGGGGTTTAAGCTAGCAGAGTTTGGGGGAGAATGACAGCCTTATTTTGTATTTCATTTTTAGGAGAAAATAAGTGGCATTGACTGGACAGCAGTTTGTTGGCTATGGTACATAAAGTTATGATGAAACAGAATTTTTTGTTTGTTTTGCATGGGAATGGTTTGTCAGGTGAGAGCAATCAGCATAAACTCAAGAGCCAGGTATTTCAGGTGGTCTTCAGGTGAATATAAATAAGGCAAACAAATATATATATGATTTTTTTTTTCTGACTGCACAATAGTTCATATTGTTATTTCTTCTAGAAAGCTGTACTTTTTCTGATGGTTCCTGATGGTTTTCCTGCTGTTTTGTTCACTGTCAGAACTGCTTAGCCAAACCTGCACCAAGGTGTGGCCTGTGTTTTATGTAACATGGCTCCTGATATTAGTTCTACATTTGTATGTGTGCTGAAACACACCAAATGCAAACAATATGTTAAAAACACGTACCTAACCTACTTGAGACTGAGAATTTAACAGTAGCACTTTGGAATGCCAAAGAACAGTCTGCAATATGAGAAGGAGGGGACCTTCTACAGTATATTCCTTTCAATATCATTCAGGCATAAGCCAAAGGTGTCTGTCTATTCTCAGGAGATCAGGATTTAGATATATTTGGTTCAAGTGTTTCTCTATTCAACCATTTTTGCACATCGTTCATGTAAATCGTAAAATGTTTTCAGCCAAGCATGAATGTTCTCTTTGTTATTGTTGCTGAAATCACTTCAGCAATGTTCAACAAAGTAACGCCTGCCTGAAAGTCACTTGAAGTCTATTCATTTAACCTGGTAGGAGCCACAGTTTAAATCCTATATGCATGAATTTCAAATCTGAGCTCCAAGGCCTGAGAATACTCACTTTGAATGCTTCTTCAGTCCTTTACAGAAGTGGAGTTAGTATTTGGACTCAAGTGCAGAGATTAAACTCCATGTGCAGTTCAGACATGTTCGGGTCCTTTGTTTTTATTATTTGGTTAATGACCACTTCTCACTGCACTGACTTAAAATTCTGATGTGTCACCTAACTCGATATTGAGAAATTGTTTCCACAAACATAATTATTAGATGAGTGATGCATTCACACTGATTAAAGTATCTGTCAAAATGTGTTGTTGTGATGACAATAAGGCCAGAGAGCTTTGTGAGACAAAATTAGAGATTTTATGGTGTTTTTGAGAGTGGTCACAAAGGCATCCTGTGACATTGTATATTTGCTTTGTGGGTATCTTTTTTGGTTGGTTGGTTGGTTTGGTTTGGCTCTTTTTTTTTTTTTTTTTTTTTTTTTTTTTTTTTTTTTTTTTTTCCTTTGCGGGGAAATAAAACCCTCCTGTGCTTCCAGGCATAAAACACAGAACACAAGAACACAGACTGGAGTAAGCTTTGTCTAAGGCAAGTTATTCTGTTCCTGAGCTTTTAGTCTCAGAAACTGGCAAATGTCAGAGAGGGGTTCCCTGGGATCCAGTCCAAGAGAGGCCATTGATATGCCAGTTAATTTCTTATTCTGAATATTAGATGTACAGCTAAGGAGAAAGACCCTCATTTATGTTTGCTTCTAATACTAAAAAAACTAGAAAATATGCAATACTTTGTTCTGGAGAACTTTTTAACAATAGTTGTTGCCAAACCACACAAGTAATAAATAAGCAAAGGAAAAGAAACATTTTGTTAATGAAAAGCTGTGGTACAAAATGTCACTAAAATGATGCCTCAGCAATGACGAATTTTGTACAAGGACATAAATTTTGCTTTCAACATTTGCAGATTATTTGGAAGCTCTCATTTCCATTGTGACTAGTATTCTGACTTGTCAGTTCTGTTTGATTGTTGCTGTTTTGTTACAAAAAAAAAAAAAAAAAAAAAAAAAAAAAAAAAAAAAAAGAGGTTGTAATAATGGGCTTTATTTCAACTGTGTTTCACTGTAAGTGAAACATTCTTCTCTTGTGAGCATGCTGACAATGAATCACTTTTTGGTTTGCTTCTTTTTTTTCCTAACAGAAGCTGGATTTCTGTACACTGACAGAACAGTAGGATGTTAAGAGCATTACTATGGTGGACAGATTCAAAAGAATTTAATGAAACTTTAAACAGAAAAAAAATTACCAGTTGGATTTTGAAATTTGGTTGTTCTGCCCTTCCTGGATTTTTCAGTCATTTTCTTTGCAACATTTATTTTGTTTAATAAACTGTCCCTAGATGGTTAATCAGCTTGTCTACCTGCCCTCTGCATTCTCTTCCAGTGTACCTTTGGCTTCAAACCAATCCTCATCTCCACTAGTAAATTACCCAATTTTGTCTGTTTGCTGAAGGGTACCCTTTATTTTTTTTCTTCTTTTCATTTTGTCCAATGAGCCCCAAAGGAAAAAATTGGTTCCTTCTCTCACTGATGCCTGTGGTACATTCCTGCCCCTGTGATTTTCAGTTCAGGAAATAAAGCCTAGTTTGATGTTTTCTTCATAAAACCAAACTGTTTAGCAGCAACTGATATTTCTGATTTTCTGTTCCTCCAACCAGAGGTATTTGCATAATCAAAATTTACTTTGGGTAGCCCTTATAACAATAAATTCAAAATGTCTTTTTTTTCCCAATTGGAAGGGGCAATAATTTTTAAATACCACATGTAAAGTTTAAATGGAATAATAGTGTACATTTCAAGAGACAGTTTTTTAATCACTAATAAATTCATAGTTACTCAATGGTTTGTGAGAATTTATAGACCAGTCGTAAATTCATTAAGTAAATCTGCTAAGTTAATAAGTCATAAACCTAGGTGTAGTTCTTAGAGGTATTTTATTGTGTTGCTCAGATATCTCAGGATCCCAGAGTGGGTCAGGTTGGAAGAGACCACAGTGGGTCATCTGGTCCAACCTCCCTGCTCAAGCAGGGTCATCCCAGAGCACACAGCTGGAATACCCAGAATTTATTCTGGAATATCTCCAGTGAGGGAGACTCCACACCCTCTCTGGGTGATCAGTTCCAGTGTGTGGTCACTGCAGAGTGAAGAGGTTCTTCCTCATGTTCAGGTGGAATTTCCTGTGTATCTTTTTCTGCCCCTATTGCCTCTTGTCTTGTTAATTGGCACAAATAGTTTCCCTTGATGAAAAAAAAAAATTACTACAATTAAATCTCTGCTGAGAGTATTTTGTGAAACCTTGACATGCTAAAGAACACTGGGTGTTCTTAATTTTGCAGCTTGAGTCCTATTTCCTGAGTATGGTGGATCTGCCATGGGAAATGCACTGTTCTAGGGGGTGGAAGAGGAAGAAGGTGTGGGTAGCTTAGTGTGTGCAGCTTGGTGTGTGCATGAATGGAGTTGGTTGCAGCTGAAGATCAAACCCACAAAAGAGCTCAAGAACAAGTTTATAGTGGGAAAGAAAGCAAAGAGAACACTTGGAAAGAACAGAGTTATGTTCAGATCCCTCATATCCCTCTTCAGGGAAGTAGCAGGTGGACCCTCTTACCTATTTTGTGTATGCTCTTTCCATCCTTGATGAGGTTTCTACTTCAATAGTATCTGGTGACCTCCAAATTAAGTTGCAGCCTCACTCTGCTAGCTCTAGATAAGCCACTGAAGAACCTTTTCCTTGCAAGCCTTGGCCTTGTAGAGCAAAGGGATTGCCCAAACTCCTTGGAGGTGCAAACATCAGTGATTTTAATGGAGCTGCTAGCCTAGAGAAACAGGCTTTGGGCACTGTAAGTGGGATTTGAAAAGTGGAGAGAAAGGACTGGGGATGAAGACCAGCAGAAAAAAGGGCAAAACAAGTTTTCTATATAATGCAGGGTATGTCTTCATAGCTGTCTAAAAATAACAGAAGCAGAAGTAATTACAAAAGTAACAGCAACTTATAGAGACAAACCTGAACAATCTTCAAGCTAGAAATCTTGGAAGTGATAACTTTGCCTCTGTTTCCCTCACATTCCTTTAAAAAAAGAACAAGACAACATTTCTTGGCTATTCTTAGTGGGAAATCTTGTATCATCTGATGGCTATCATATGATTCAAATAATATTGCATTGTCTGGGACAGCAATTGTAAGAAATCATTGTATGTTCGAGTTTAACTTTACATGACCTCAAACAGCTTTCAGCAAAAGCAGCAGAATCTGTAAAGACAGATTCCACACCAGAAAGAGAGTAAACAAACAAAGCAGTACCAGAACACAGTGATTCATATAACCGTGGCATCTTGTTGCATCTTCATCAAAACTAAAAGAGCTACAGAGGAAAAAAGCCAAGGAAGACAAACCTTATGAAAAATAAGAGCAGCAATAAGAAAGCAGGCTGTAAAATAATGAAGCATTCTTTAAAATAAACTGCAGCACAGATATATATACACAGAGGGTAGAAGAGATGTGACACACAGGCTTTTAAGAAATAGACAAGGAATAACAAATGTGCAGTGTTTTGCCCTCAACAAATTAATTTGTCAAGAGCTTGAAGAGTTCTCATGTTTGGTGGGGGTTTTTTTTGTTGCTTTTGTTTTTTTCTTTTGGAAAGAAGGTTGTTTTCACAGAACACACTATGTGTGCATAACAAGTCATTTAAATCAATGTTAGACATTGTCTTTAGGCAATTATTTTCTCTGCTATTTGTCAAAGGTAAGAAGTAAATTCCAAGTTTTGAACTGCTATTTTATTGTAATTATCTTTCCCTTTTAAAAAGATCCTGTGATTTATGATGCAAAATGAGTGCTTCAGGGTTACTTTCTGGCATTCATTATGTCAAAGAAAGAAACAATTAAAACCCAGGTACATGAGAGTGGTAGACGCAAGAGTGTGCAGAGCAGCCTGAAATTAATCTGAAAACTGAAGATTTATTAAATGCACTTTGTGTACTTGATGGCAGCACTAGATCTTATTGGCTTCCATCCGAGCACGATGTCTGCCTCTGCTAAAAATTTCAAAATTTGCCCACACTGTTTGAACAGTCTTGTAGGAGTGTGTGTGTGCCTGTGAGCTGTATCTGTGTGTGCACGTGCATGTGTGTGTGTGCTCTGCTCCCTGCCAGCCAGCAAGGGATCGGATTCCCAGGATACAAGAAGGTTAATGGTGCTCCCCTAAGTGTGGCTCAGGGGGAACAGCATTAATATTGTTGTCCAGAGACGTGAGAAAATGCGTAGCAATAAGAGATATCTCAAAAGTGGTAATTGAATCTGCTCTTAGGGTTGTGTTTTCTGAGTTTCTCCGTTTGGAAGGAGCCAGCTGTGTGATTTCCATTAATATCCCGTAAGAATTTTTATAGCTGCTGGACTACTGCTACCATAAATCCCACTGGAAACGATTTAACTGTACCTGTCATCAGCATCTTAGCCTATAATATCCGTACTAGTTTGTTTTCCCCACTTGACATATCTTCTCTGGAATTCCTGGTACATGGAACCACTGTACAGTACAGTCTTAAAAAAAATTAAGGAGGCCACGAATTTCTTTTAATTGCCTTCACTTGAATATTAGAATATTCTTCAATCTGGAGCTTGGGGGCATGAAATTAGTAATGAAATTAGTTTATTAAAAACCAAAAAAAAATTATTTCAGAACAAGATTTTGTGTGGATTTTTGTTTGTTTCTATTAAGAGATGAGAACAATGAATAGCTTGAAAACTATTTTTTTTTCCGAAATACTTGACATGTTAGGAACATAAGGAAGTATTCACAAAGATCAGTTTCAGTCATTAAGGGACTAAACTCTAATTTGCAATAGACCTTCTAGAGACAGGTGGGAATAAATAAAAGCAAGCCCTATTTTGACTGAAAGGAGAATCCTCTCTCTGTTTTGCACTCTCACTCTCTTTCTCTACCATTGAATATAGTTATCTCTATATATGTAATCAATTATTTATTGAAGATGACTTTTCCTCAAGTGGTGGAGCAGGACCCAATGACTTCTGAATATGACTGTACTGTTGTATTATTCTGTTTGGATCTATCTTCACTGAGAGTATGGGTTGTGATCTTCCTATTGATGATAGTGTCCATTCTGTATTATACCTTAACCTTCTAAACTTCTGTGATTTTGGAAGGAAACTTACAGTTTAAATATGCCAGCCTAAAATAGCATAATACTTTTCTGTTGGCAAGTATCCTGAAGATGTTTTGGATACTTTGGAAAGCAGTTAAAAGAAAGTACGCGTGCATTTCAAACGTCCTTATGATTCCCTTCTCCACACAAGTCATCGCTCAAATAATTTTGTGCACTTCTGTACATCTTATCATTAATTTTTAATGGGTACTGTTAGTACCCTGCATATTTCTGTACACTTGAATCCACTACTAATCAGTATAAATTCACTGATTATACAAGTTGCTTCTTACAAACTCCAGGACAGCTTGGAGAGCTGATGACATCAAAATGAAGCAAAACATTTCCTTTTGATGTCAGATGTCCTGCCACAGCTTGTTGGATTGGTGTTCTGTGTTTTTCCAAGCTGGGGTCCTTTTTGTCCAAGTTCTAGTGTTTTCTGATTTTCCTTATTTAAAAGAGTATCAGCAGTAGAGTGATTCCAGAAGTCACACTGGTCCACAATACACTCCATATTCTAAGCTCTACTAAGGATATTAATTCTAATAAATTTGGGTCAGATATTTGTCTTACCTTGTCAGCATGTTGAACACAAGAAAAGGACTGCCAAATTTGATTATACCAGGCTTCCATACTGGGATATACAGTTTGTATCTGCTTTTAAAGCACTGAGCACAGGCAAAATAACTCACCTCCTTCTCCTCAATTAGTATTTAATTGACTGTTTTCCTTATTTTGATCTTTGGTTAAGGGATGCTGTGCTTCGTGTAGATAGAGTTCCATAATCATTATAATTCAGGTCAGTAACATGTTGGTTTTGGATGGGTTTGTGGTTTTTTGGGTTTTTTTGGGGTTTTTTTGGGTTTTTTGTTTGTTTGTTTGTTTGTGTTTTTTGGTTTTTTGTTTTTGTTTGTTTGTTTTGGTTTGGTTTTTTGGGGTTTTTTTGCATTGTGTGACCAAGAATCTGAAGAGAGTAGGCTGCCATTCATCAGGCAGCACAGCTTTTCCTTGTGTTGTTGGAACTTACCACATACAATTTATGTGTTTGAAATTAATGTTTGTACTAGATCTCGAGCAAAAGGTATAAGGCAATATACCAGGAAAAAGCATTTTGGCTTTATATCAATTCTATATCTTTCTCTCTTCCTTTGCTATTTAAGCATAAATGACCAAGCTTCCTTTATAAACATTTTGTTGAGCACATTCTGTGTGGGAATATCAACCATACAGCTGGATGACATACAGAGGGTTAGTGAGTGCTATTACTCTATTCTCTGTTCTTGTAATTTTCTCATTTTTTTGTTCTATATTTTTCAATGATCTTCCAATATTTGCAGTCCCTGTGGAGTGTGTCCAGGTGAGTGTGTTAATTCTACTTTTGTTGATACTCCTCTCTTGCCTCTACTCTGCTTTGAGTAACAGAGCACCACTTCAAGCACCCCTTCATCCTTGTGCCTGTCTGCAGCTCAGCCAGCACTTCAGAAACCCTTTATCTTTCCATGGTTTTTTCTGACTAAAGAGAGATTCTGTTCTATGTTGCTCCACCTTGCTCTTTTCATAGCCTATTACACTTAGACTTTGGCTTGAGGGTTTGTCTTTCTCCTGAGATCTTGTCTTGTGCCACGGATCATAAATGTCCAGCTTGATATAGACACCAATTCCTGGTTGAGAGTGGCTTCCTAAAGATTTCAATCTCTTTATTCAATGTATTCAATGGTCAAGAAAACAATTTGAACAAATAATTCTATTTTCTTTCGTATGACATGTACCTCTTCTTTCATGAACATAATTGAATCTAAACTATACCATCTCACACTACTAGAAAATTTCAGAGGAAGATAATCTCTGGGGTTCTCTCCTAATAAAAATTTCTTTCAAATAGAGCCTTATTAATCAAAGTTTAGAGAATATGAATGTATGGAAGCCTCTAGCACAGAAAGACAAAATTTGTTTTTAATTATTTGGAAATAATTTTACTTTTCTATGGCTGAAGATATAGATGATAATTCAAGTAGAAAATGGAAGTTGAAATCTATCCGTGCTTATTCAACAATGAAAATTGAGCTTGGGTATTGTCTTCTAGTGGTGGAACTTGTCTACACAAATGAGATTTCCCTCTTAGGTTGTGTCTGTACGAGTCTTAAATGAACACTTTTCCCTCACTGTTCTTAACAGATAAGTAGTTCAGGCTGGTAACATTTTATTGCATATCACAAATGGGAACGGGGAACAAAAAAGGTGAATACCATTCACTGAAATAATATTTACTTTGTCAGTTTGAATAACATCTGCACTTGCTGCGTCAATCTTTCTACCAGTATTTGACCTCCATTTCCTCTCCTATCTCTACTGATTATGAGTTATTATTTAAGCTCTAAACACAAAAGTCTATTACTGGTTTTGACCTTGGTCATTCATGTATCTTCTATATCAAGGTCTCGCACTTACCTGTCCTCTCATAAATTAAACTGGATTTCATATTTATCAGGCAGTCAGAAATACAGCTACAACACAACTGGCTCTTGACTTTTGACAGACATTAAATAATCCATAATGAAAAAGGCAATGTATTTACAGAAAAGACAATATGAAATATGTTCAATTATAGGAGGTCTCTGGTTTTCCACATTTACCTTCTGGATACCTTCCTGTGAATTTGATGCAGGCTCTCTTGAACCAAGAAAATGTGCCACTTTTACAGAGGCAACATTCTAGTGAAAATACACGAACAGCCAGCTAATCCTCAAAATCCAGGATAAGATCAGGATATGCTATTGGAAGTAGATTTTTCTGCTGTTGCTATTTCTGGACTCAGAAATGCGTTGTCAAAAAGCAGGCATCAGCCTTAGAGTTATGGTAAAAACCATAACTATTAGTTACTGGAATAGTCATGGAGCTGTATGGCAGGAAGGCACATGGAAAGAGGGAATGAGTCTGGGAAGTTTTCTGAACTCCTCTTTGAGGATGAAGTGTGTGAAAATTTCAAAATATTCACCCTCAAAGAGAGGAAGAAGTTGTCTTGGTTAAACTGAAGGAAGATGACTGTGGTTGTGGGAGAGGCATCTGAAGGAAAACAGGCACATAGACCCAGACATTTCCAGACAGGTCTGTACTCCATGTGTTTGCACTCTCCCCTCTAGATATCCACTGACTTGGATAGGAGCCTGGTCACTGGTTTGAGCTCACCAAGGCAGAGGAAGCTGGGAATCTTAGTCACCTCTCATTCTGTTGTGAGAAGCCAGAGGAACAAAACTCCTTCCTCTCCTTTTCTTCCCAGACTTCCAGGTCTTGAAGTGGGAGAGAAACATCTGAGCAATATGAAGTAATGAGATTTGGAAATTGGCATTATTTGTCAAACAAAATTTTTGTATCAGCTTTATAGAAGTAGCTTCACTCCTCGATATATCTGACAGAAGTTTGTACAGTTGATAGTTTCTCAGGACAGCAGATAGCTGCTCTGCTCTACCTGCAATGTGCAAGTAATGTACTCATTAAGGCTTATCCTGAAAAATCACCTATCCTCTTTCTGAAGTTTCATACAGTGGGCTTGTAATGTTCATGTGAATGATTGAAAGTCATCTTTTGAGCATGCTAATGTGATTTCATACATTAAGTTGTCTCTTAATAGCAGTAAAACCGTGTTTTCTCTCATGCAGGGTTTATACATTTGCTTTAATAATTATAAGAGCGGGCCATTTCCTAGATAATTGCAAACATTCACAATTCACATTTAAGTTTATGCACAAGGATGTTATAGGTACTGTAAATTTCATGCTTTATGAAAGGTTCAGTCTGATACGTTATCTTTTATGCACAGCCATTGATTGATGTGCCAGAGACTAATAAATTTTGTCTGAAGACTTTCACTGTAATCTGATTCCCATTCATTTGCATAAAACTTCATTTTCTGAGCAGTGTGAGAGTGCAAGTATTTCTCAGTAGCATTAAACTGACCTACATCTGACATGGAGAGGTTCCTCCTGGAAGGTGACAGAGCAGAGGTTTATAGGCACTGCTGATAGTACTGAGAGGACTCAGGCATATCTGTGTGTGCTGCAACTGATTTCGTAGATAACACAACACCACCCACAAAATAGGGTATAATTAGTCTATCCTAAAATTAAAGAATAGTTTTATTTTTAATCTCTGAATTCTGATGTTATTTCCAGCTGTAAAGATGTGTTGTGGTATGGTTTATGAAGTACATGGATGCTAGGCTAAAGATCAGATCAGAAAAACTACAATTAACATTTCTAGTTTCAAAAACAGATTTGTCAGAGTATAACAAATAAATCCTTAGAGATAGGTGTTGAGCACTAACGATAGAAGAGATCTTGAACAATTGCTCATTATAGGAATGCTGCAACAAACAGAACTCATTGAGGAAAAAGGAAAATGTGACCATGCAATTTAGACTGTGTCAAATAATTTATGTCAAAACGTCAGAAATTTTCACCAGAATTTCATATTATTACTGTCTGAACTTTAAATGCTTCATGCTAAGACCTTAATAAAGTGTTAAAATTGTGTTTATCACAATTGTTTACTGGGGGGGGGAAATTGGCAAAAACATCTTTCAGACACCTTGACCAGGCTGTGTCCTGCAATCAACAAAGAGATAGAGGTAACAAATGGAAGAATCCTCCAAAGGTTATTTCACCACATTTATATTAGGCCTAGGATACTTTAGCAGGTAAAATCTCATGTGACTCTACTGAATGTGCTCAGACAGTACATTTGGAGAGACTATTCATTTTATTAGATTTTCTGTTCTCTGGAAACAGCCCAGCAAGTTCTGCCATGGTCCAAAATACTTATTAATACAGAAAACCTCCAGAGAGAATAGCAAGAATAATATAAGAAGTCAATATTTATTCATATAATAGTATGTAAAATATTTTCTGAGTTATTAAAAGATAAAAAGTGATATAAAAAGTGATGGAAACTAAATTACTTTAATAGGAAGATCCTCATGAGTTACTCATTCTGCAAACAATAACTTTTGATAAATATATGAAGAACAACAAATGGGTAAATTTTCATTTGAATACAAGTATTCTTTAGGGTAGGCCCATATCTTTGCAGAGAAGCTACCTTATAACTACTGGCAAATATCTATTCCTTGTTGAGGTTTTCTTCTTCCTTTTTCCTCCCAATCCTTACATATAACATTCTTAAAATTTGGATAATTTGGTTCTCAATTTAAGTAGGAAAGTTAAAAAATAATGTCTGTCTCCATGTTTATTGAATGTTATCAAGCTAGAACTGGGCAGGCTTTGGGCCACTCCTATAATTTCAGTGTGAGGATCAATTCACCTTTGCCCATTGTCATGATTAAGAGGAGGTTGGTTAATCTTAATGTAGTCATTTTATTAAAGGAAACTATCTTAAATTATCTGTAATAATTATTCATGTTCATCCCACTGCAGTTTAATTTGTAACACCACTTGGTGTTCTCTTCATACAACTGCTCATTTTCTTTGCTAGTTTAATTTCCATCTGTAACAAGCAGCCACCCCTCACCTTTCTAGACTGTGCACACTGATTTATGCATGTTCCTGCCCCTCCACTTCTGAATGATAACAAGTTTCCTAGTGAAGAAGATTCTCTATGCCTTGTCCTTCCTAAAAACATCATGGCCAGTATTTTGTGCTGGTTTTTTTTCCTCATTACAGCCATACAACCCTTCTCACTGACTTTCAGCATAGCAAATTAGAACAGGTCACCTCTCTACAAGGAGAATTTCCAGTTCTTTGTGCTTATTACCTTGATGTTTGGAACCAACAAATAAGCAATTATTTCCCTTGTTGTTTTCCACCTCTAGACAATCCCCATGTATCACCTTGAGTCTGACACATATTTGTCTTCCCTTCCACCACCATAGTTAGCAGACGATGCTTAAGAACAAAAGAAGGAAATGTAGGACTAAAACCATCATACAAAGCATAAATTGTGGTAAGAATGGACCATGTGATCACTGCAATGAATCTGAAGGACAAACCTATGAGAATAAATCCTCTTCCTGTGCTGTGTTTGCCAGTCCCACATTTTCTTTACAGGCTGAAGAACAGGGAAGAAGAATGGTGGTGGTCTATTCACCAGCTCCATCAGAGAAAATATTACAGCTCTGGTTCCTCAGGCTCTCAGGTGCCCTGAGTATCAGTGATACATGAGCTGTGACACTCTGGTCACTATAAATGCACTACACAGTCACTCTCATGGTAAAATCTGGCCCAGGGTTCAGAAACCACTGAGATATTCTGTTCCTTGTAGGAGGAATATGTTACAGGCACGATTTCATGTCATATGTTTAGAATCTGGCCATGTTTTCCTGCATTGGAAAACAATTGTGACTACAGTAAAGGAATAGGCAAGGTGGCAGCACCTCCTCTGGTGCCAGGTGAAAAAGGACCTGGACATCCAAGGAAACATCAGGAATGTGTGGAGGAGTTCAGATGCTGGTATCATTTTCTAGAGCAAAAAAAGGCTTCATTTAACACACTGCTTATAAACAGAACATTACTTTATAACAAAAATACCTGCCTTGAAAGCTGAGTATGAAAGTGTTGTCTCCAATTTACACCTAGGACAGGAAAAGGTGGCAATAGTTGTCAGAGATCACAGTGTGTGTGACAGGAGGAGTCTTGCTTTCCTTTGATAGACTATCCTAAGCTGTTAAGAAAAGTGAGCCCCAGGAATTCAGTCATCTGATGGAAAAGGATACTAGAAATCCTTACTTTAAACCAGATAACACAGCTCAAATGTCACACATTTAAGCCTTGCTCTGAAATGAGATACAGGCCAGGATAGTTAATAGGAACTATTCAACAAGTGTATTTATGAGGATCATAAATAACTCACAAAAAGGGAGGAGGGAGTGAAATTAACCCAATCAGCAATTCATTCTGAGTTATTCGCTTGCTCTTAAAGGAGAATAACAGGCACCAGGGTTTCCTCAAGTCTCAATAGCAAGGTGAGGTGCAGTCAGCCAGCACAGACAGGAACAGGAGCAGTGACAAGAGCAGGCTCTGTAAGGGACCTCTTCCAGCCTGGTTTCCTTGTGTGGGACATAGAGAAATACCCAGAAAATGTGGGATAAAGGAAGCAAAAAGGGAAAGGTGAAAAGCAAACTAGCAAGTAAAATTCGAAGTCAGACCAAAGTGCCCATGGAATTATTTTCAAATATTAAGGAATTTTCTTTTATAAGTTTTCCCCCGATAATTTAGTTCAGTATCTTTTAACTTAATGAACTCCATATAAGGGAATGCTCAGTCTAAATACCATTTTGCCTCTTGCTTTTTGGACAGCTGGAGTCAAATTCTTCCCAGCTAAATTCTGGGGAGGGAGATGTTATTTGCTGCATATCTTATGACAAGCTTTATAAATGTTGTGACAAACATTTGCTGATACCCAGTTCTGTACAAATCATTTTCTTACCCAGTTTGTTCTGCAGAGCTAAATTCAAGTCTGTAGCCAGTTGATTTGGATGTTAACCCTCAGCATTGTCTATTCACTAGAGGCCAATGATCCTGAGACTCAAGCAAGCTACTAAGCTGATTTAAAAAAAAAAAATTCAACAAATTAAAATACTGGAAGCTGAGGAGGATCTTATTTTTTTTTCTATTTTTCTCCTTACATTACCATAATTAAAAATATTTTCTTCAGTTACTGCCAGCTTCTGAAGGAGTTTGATATTATATCCAGTCTTGATACAAAATCAGCAGGAGGTAGAGTGTTCACCATTTTCACTGCTAATTTTCATTAATTTTTACCTTTCCAGCTAAAAATATATCTAGTATTTTTTTATTTTCAGTTTCAGCTTTCAGTCATGAATTCCTTGTACATTTCATTTTTTTTTTCAGTAAAGAATCCTTTGTTCCCTGGTGTTTTTTCCCCTATGCATATGGTTATAAACCATTATCAAACCACCTTTCAATCTTTCTTTTTATAAGCTTAACAAAATGAGAGCTTTAAATTTCTCACTGTAAGTCATTACATCTCCAGCCATTAAATACTTTTTATGGCCCTTTTTAACACCCTCACCAACATCCTTTAAAAATATGGAGACCAGAGCAGCACAGGGCATTGCAATAACAACCACACAGAGGTAAGCTCAACTCCCTCTCCTCCTGTGTTTATACACCCATGGATGGTATTAACCCTTTTCCCAGAGCTCTGCAAAAAGCCTTTTGGAGTCATATATCTACTGTGACCCCTAAATTCCTTTCAGAGTCACTGTTTTCCAAAGCAAACTGCTCCATTCTCTAGGTTTCACTTGTACTTCTCAGTCTGTTATCTGACATTTGGTGAGACAGAATGAAACATGTTTTGATTGAAGGGTACCCATTTGCCAAGAAAAGTAGCTCCTGCAGTCATATATTTTTTTTTTCTGTGCCATCACTCCTCACCTCTTCTGCAAGATTATCAGAAGTGAATTTTTTTATTCACTTCCAATGTAGTTGCTGGAAGTGTTTTCAAAGTTTGCTGCTAAGTTCCTCCTTAAATCTCAGGCAATATAAGCAGGGAGAGGTTGGCACCATGGGCTGAGAGTGAGCTTTGTTTCAGTCATATGCAAGTTATCTACTTACAAATGCCTCCCAGCACATCCCCCAAGTACACCTCTGCTTTCCACACAGCTAAATAAAGGAAGAAAGAACAGTGTTAGTGAGGAAAAGAGGTGTAGAAAAGTCTGTGGGTTTGCTTATAATTGTGCTCAAAGTTGAGGAATGGAATTCCCATGTCTGTTTCTTATTATTTGTACTTCTTGCCTAACTAGCCATAACCCGTCTAGAATTTTTGCCTTTTTCTCTGGGTGTTTTCCCTTCTCCTCCGACATGAAAAAAAAAAAAGAAAATAAAATTACCATCAGTTTGTTCCATCTGTCTGGCTTTCTAAAGGGAATATGCTACCTGAGTAAGAATTTACAGTAAGTAGTAATTGTATGCTTAAATTCTGGAAGTTGCTTTGAGTAGACTATAGTTACTCCTTCTGCCTTTAAAAGAACATTTTTTTGTATTGTCTTTAAGGAGAATTTGGATGCATTTGCTAGTGGTCATTTTTTGATAGATTTTTGTGTGTTTTGAGTTTTCTGGGCCACAGCAAAATAGACTGGTTTGAATACAAAGCCACCAGGAGTTGTATGGATATTCAAGCGTTGCCTGCTCCAGCACCAGCAGTGTTTTCACAAATAAAGAGAATGAGTGTAAAGGTTGTGAGATGGAACATCTGACTTGGAGCCAGGTCTGCTGGTAGATTTATGGACAAAAAAGTAGAAAAAATCCTGGGGAGGATGAATCATTCAAGGCCAGGAAAGAGGTACGTCAGCCTCGGTGAGGAGGTCTTAGGGGGAAAAAGGCAGATCTGTCTGAATGATGGTGCAGATATCCCAATGGGATTAGAGTGCCAGGCTCAGAAACAAAGTGGCTAAGATTAGATTTGGTGCTTATGGTCCCCCCTCCAGTACGGAGTTCATTAAAGCTGCAGGAACTGCCCCAGTGTGTGGAGGTTTCCTGACCTCGAGGTCGCACAATAAGTTTGTTTCATAAGGCGCGCGCACTTTCCATCTCTGCTTTCTCATTCACTTTCTCTCTTGCTCTCCCCCTCCCCATGCTCTTTGTAGCCTCCAGTCCCAGACTTTCCCTTTGGGACCTTTATCACATCTCACTGTGCTCATGTCTCAGGCTTTGTCCCATCATCAGCAGCCTTGCCGGCCCACACCCTTCTCCCATTGCTCCCTTTAAATCACAGTCCTTTCCACACCGGGCTGCCATTGCCATCACTGTCTCTCCCTATTTGACCCTGGCTGGGATCCTTCCTCTCATCCCACTTCCAGACTTTATCTTCCCTGCAATTGGATCTGGGAGTTTTCCTTGAGTCCTTACCAGGATGTCACTGACAGCACCAGAACAGACTCAGATTTCAGACATCTGCTGCACCAGGTATGACTGAAGGGTCTTAGAAGACAATCCAAAGTCATTCTTGTCCCCAGCAGAAGCACTGCCAGTGTCCCTGCCAAGAAGACACAGTGATTTCCCAAAGATGTATCAAGTCTGAGTAGGCTTTTACAGGTAAGGCAAATCTCTGATGAGGGCCACTCTATCTTTCTATCTAGTTCTAATTGCAAATGATGAGAATGCTAGAGTTTTTAAAATAATCTACTTTCTTTTTATAAAATAAAAACCTGTGGCTTTAGAGCATCTTTTCTTTGGGCAGAAAAAGTTCTTAAAGGAGTGAAAAAATCAGTTTGCCTAACTTGATTTGACTTTACAATAAAAATTTTGAAACAAGGCATAAAAAAGTCAATATTTCAGGATAAAATGAGTAATATCTTTTATTTTATATAGTCTTCAGTATAACTAGCTGTTTGAAATCTTGCAGGAAAGCAGAATTAACACACTTGGCTGCTGAAGAAAAAAATAAACCCAGCACACAAATCAATAGCATTTTCAATAACATCTGTGAATGCTGACAAATCACAGCTCCATGGCATCCTCCCTAACCCAGTGGTGTGACTTTGCTCTAGTGGTGTCACAGAGGTTCAGTGGCTCAAATTTCCTGCAGTAAATGGGCTTTTCTTAGAGCTCTTCTACCCAAACATTGACAGGTCCAAGGCCTGTTCATTTATGCTACATGATTTCAACTTCCAAATCTTTATCTCATGTAGCAATTCCCCATTTAATGGAGACTGGGTTTTGTCCTCCTGGATTTATCATTGTTCTGTAGCAGTGTTTTAACTGCATTTCTAATCTGCTAAATCATATCTTGCAAATACAATTTATATTGATCTAGAATTCAATTTTTCTTAATTTGGTTTCTGATAGTATTGTATGAAAACATTTGCAGAAGCAATTTAGTATGTATTACAAAAGGATGAGGTATCAAGTCTGATATTTCTTTTGTTGAATAGATAAATATCTATTTTATTTTCCTAAATTATCCTAACACTAAAAAAAAAAAAAGTTGTATTACAAAGGAGCTTTAAAGAATTAGTTGTGGATAACACTCTTCTGCAGTTATTTAAAGAATTAGTTGTGGATACCATTCTTTTTTGTTGTTATGCCAATGCTTCCTTCTCAATTGAGTTAGAGTATTTACAGATAAGCTTTAGTTTTAAATATTCAGAGGCCTGATTTACCTGTTCTGATTTTTTACTCTGCTTAAGAAATGATGCCTAAACATTACTGTGTGGCAAGTGTTACAACATATAAGCCCTATGAAATCCCAGTCCTAAATCTTTGCATCAAACTAGCCATGGAACTAGCAGTAAATTCGTAATAAATATATTAATTTCAAAGTGTGTGTTTTGGGCTGGAAGGCTTACTTGAAAAAACATTGTTTGGCCTATGGATTTCTGCCAATGGTTTGTATTTGCCTACGTGTGATCATTGCACCAAATTTGTGGCTCAACATAAAGTTTCTCAAGGTTGAGTCCACAGCTGTCATAAAGCATTAGAGCCTATGAGGTCTCCTAAGTACTAAGTGTACTTTAAAGTCACCATTTAAGAAGCGCTAGACAGGGAAATGGGAGAGATCAGGTGTAATTTCTAAAGTTCACTTAGATATTCAAACAGCCTAAGAGGAAATGGAAACATCAGAGGTGTAGCTTTGTCCATGGTATGGTCTGTCAGAGATCTATGGTAGACCATTAATCTAAATTTTTTAAATTAATGTGTCCATGGATGTGAACCAAGAGATTGTTAGGGTAAAGAATGTCCCCAACTTGTCACCTTGGAGAGCAGTTTCAAAACTAAGGCACTTCCCATATAGTTTGCCAAAACAAAATTTAAATCAAATATAACCTTCAATACCATAGATATAATGGTATTTAATATATTTATGGCATAAATAGCATACATTTTCCCTTATCAATAACCAATACTTAAACTGATGTATTTTCTGTAACCAAATTTATCTCTGAACAGTCAGTAAGTAGAATATATGCAGACCACATAAAGGTATTTTTTCAAAACTCTTCGACAAAGTTGTTCTGAGGGTCCAAATTCTCAGTATGCAGTTACAATTTTGATTTTCCTTCAACTGCAGCATATATGCAACATAGCCCCCACTATTTTATTTTGATGAGCACAAACACAGTGCAATGTGCATGACCAGAAATGCGTTTTGTGAATTAAAATTTGGAAAGTAATAAAAAAAATATTCTAAAAAAGGAGTACCATTTACTGTATCTTCTAATCAAACTTCCAGAGTTCAGAATTTCAGAGGTTTATTCCAGTAAAACAGCAAGGGTTTCTAAAATTTGTTTCTCCTGAGATTCGATTACATCACATTTCCTCTATGACTAGAGAAGTCTAGTGTCTGAGGGCCAGCTGATTTTTCAACACTCTTACAAATACCAGAAACTGAGGCCATCAAAACTTGTGAGTCAACACCTTCTCCCAGTGCTTCCTGACATGTTCTAAGACGCACCTGGCTGCCCTTGGCCCATGGGAGCATTCCAGCTTTTAGGGATCATTGGAACAGCACAGTTCCTTGTGCTCAGAACATCATCTTGGGGTTTTTTTTCAGTGAAATATTAAGGGCCAGAATTCTCACCATTTCTATGGCAACCTAGGACACCCTATAGACAAAATTAACTGCCAGGTTTCCTGTCAAGTTTGACTCTTCAGCAACTGTGCAGCTGGGGTGGTGAGAAGTTGCCAGATTGCAGGAAATAATTATAGTAAAATTTCCCCAAAATGCAAATATGTAAACCAAGGCTAATTAAAATAGAGAAATGATCATAGCAATTGACCTTTACAGAACTCATACAGAATGGCCTTCAAATGGGAAAATAAGTGCAACCAGGTGATAGTGATGAAACAGCAAATACAATTCCACAGTAACACTCCCTTTTTCTGCATCTCATTTTAATTCTGTCTAAACACACAACAGACTTCGTGCTTCAAGAGTCCTTACAGAGAATTAACGCTCAAAATCCTCATTGTAGCTTTTTTTGTCATCTTGAGGGTTTTTTTGTGGTTTTTTTTTCTTATGGTGAGGTGTTGTTTAGGGTTTGGGGAGGGTGGTTGTGATTTTTTTTTTTTTTTATTGTTTGTTTTGGGGTTTTTTTGTTGTTGTTTTTTTTTTGGTTTTGTTTTTTTTTTTTTTTGTTTTTTTTTTTTTTTTTTGTTTTTTTTTTTTGTTTTGTTTTTTTTTGTTTTTGTTTTTTTAGCAGATTAAGGAGAAAATTGGCACCTAAATTCTTTCACAAACAAGAGTGAAAAATCCCACGCTGATGTGATCTTGCTTCAACTCCAGTTTTTTCTTTCAACTATCCATTAAATAACCCCTGGCCCTGCCCATGTTGCTGTGCTCCATTCCTCATTGGAGCTCAGTAATGCAGCAGAAATCAATCTGCATCCTGTTCCAGTCATTTAGTGAGTTGAAGTGACTCACACAGTGGTCTGTAAATGGCAAAAGTTGACTGGCAGGGCTGTGCAGCCTCAGGGGGTGGTGGAAAAGGACCTGGCAGCAAACCATGAGATCACATCTGCTCCATCACAGGGGTTTGCACAAAGATCCTTTTTTGACAAACTGACTGAGGAAAGAACTCCGCAGCCAGCACCTTTGCTTTTCAGCTACAAGTCCTGTGGCCTTTTTAGGAAGAATGTAGCAGTGCTCCAGAAACAATCTGGGCCTAACAAAGGAGCTACCCAAGTCTTGACCCCTGGAGATCCCTGTATTGTGTCCTGAAAATTAAGTGGGTCATGTAAGAATTTGCAAGGTTCAACAGCAAAGTGACCCTGCAGTGGGGGTAGAAAAAGAGCAAAACATTAAGTTCCAAGATGTGACACCTCAACACGAGATGACGTACTCACATCTCTACCTCTTCATACACGAGGGTAGTGAAAACAGTGTGCTGTGAAGAACCTCTCCAGTAAAGGACTGAGAGGTTTCAGTGAGAGAAAATGCTGTCTTGAAAGAGGAATGCTCTAAATACCTCAATAATTAGTGATAAAATCACAGAATGAAAATATACATTCTCTAGCTAGCAGTGTTATTTAGTAGGGATCAAAAAAAAAAAGGAAGACAAGGAAAAAAAAAAAAAGAAGAGATAAATATTGTGACTTGGTCAGAAAAACCATACTGAATTAACTTTTTTATTATTTCACTGTCTTTTCAAGTGACATTTGGTAATTAAGTGAATGGTGAGAGACACAAGGTCTACAAGGAAAGACTTAGAAAATAATGAAAGGAGGAACAAAGCTGCTAAAACTCCCCTTAGTTACAGATTAAGACTTTTTTTCCAGCAGCAGAGGTCTGCCCTAAGCAGTGCTTCCAAAATTCGGCCACAAAGCATAAAACCTCAAAGGAGCTAACAGGTGGGGAAGGAGTAGATCTTCTGTTATTACGTTAATGTGGGGGAAATAAATTCATATCTTTAAATTTCAGCATTGCATGGCTTAGTCAATGCCTTTGGAATGACCTACATTGTAAAGATCTTGTGGATTAACACAATTCAGGAGTCTAAAACATAATTTCTGAAGTCCTGGCTGGCTTCACATACATATGAATCATACATATGAATTGTTTAAAGTCATAATCAGGTGAGTTTGTTCTGAATCATCTGTTTACACATGCAGTCTCTGGACTCCTGGCTTTTGTATAAAAAACCCACCATAATTTAAAACATACCATCTCTGTTTTTTTCCTCCTTGCACAGAGGATTAGACTAATAGAAAGTTTATCTTATTTTAATCAACAGGCTTTTGTTCATTATTTTAATCAGAATAGTTGTCAAGGCACTTCAGTAAGTTTCTGCAGCCTGATTTCTGACACGCAGATATTGAGAATTCATGTTCATTTAATTCCAGAGAAAAGAATGTTTTGCCATTTTTCTCTAGGAGAGTAAGGACCAACACAGAAATGCGACAGGCTGTAAATTTGATAAGATGTCTTGCACTGCAATTTTTTATTTATCCTCAGGGGACTCTTTGAGCTTTCCCAGATCTACCTTTTACCGCAGAATCGCCTGATGTTCTTCATCAGCTTTTAAAACCAGAATTGTTACAAATGAGAGCTTACAGTGGCAGCCCTGGTTTATTTTATGCAATGCTGCCACATAATAATTGCATTACATAAGTTTGGCAGCATTTCACAGCTGCGTTAAGTCATGTTAATGGGAGGGATCCAGTTCCTAATGTTGAAAACTGCTTCTACACAGAAGCTGATTGAATAGGTTTGCTCACTAGCAAAGGCTCACACATTTATTTCAGTTTTTAAAGGGAGGCCTGACATTATCCAATTTGTATGTCTGATGAAAGGTTTCATTAAATGGTGGATAAAGTGGTGTGGAATGAAATCTGACTGTTCACAAAGGGAAAAAAAATCCCAACCAAATGAAATTTTCTTTATACATTATTTTTTTCTAACCAAGAGCCCAGAAAGAAGAGCCTTCTTAAGTTACAAATTTAAAGTACTTTCAGGTTTATTTGATACCTCTGAGACTGAACCAAATTTTCTTAATCGCACAAGCCTGTCTCCAAGCAGTTATGTAAAGCTCAGATGAGGCCAGAGTGGTTAAGCTGAGGTTTAATGAAGAGCTCAGACACTTGAGGATGGAGTTTGTGCAGTTCAGTAAACCAACACTTTATAGGGTCCAGGGTGGTCCAGCTTGCAGCTGGTGCCAAGTGTGCCCATGGGACTCCTTCCTATTATGGCCTGCAGAGCAGCTCCTGCCTCACCTCCCTGCCAGTGCCTTTTCTTCCCTTCATCCACAAGGATGCCTGATCCTTCTGTTCACAGAACCACTGACACCCACCTGCCCATGTGAGGCAAACAGCTGCTGCTCCTGGCCCCCCACACAGCCTCAAACATCTGTTCAGGCAGGAGATCCCTGTCCCTGTGATGCCTTAGAAAGGCTGACCTGGAACAGAGACTGGACAGAGCTGGAGAGTAAAGTAGACATTTATTGAAAGGCCTTTAAGGGTACACCTTGGGCAGCACAAGAGCCTGACCAGGCCTACACCCAAGGTGGACTTAGAATGGTCACAAAAATGGCTGGTTGGTCACCAAGTTTTTGTGAGTTGGTCCCTTTGCATATTGGGGTTTAATTGTCCAATTACAGCTTCAGGTTGTGAGGTCTCATCCTTCTTGTTCCTCTCTTCAGTCCACCGTTGTTTGTGCTTTTGGGCCTGAAAGTTGTCCTCGGTTTCCAGCAGGAAAAGGATTTGTTTTGTCTCCTTATTCTGTGAAGGGAGCTGACTGGCACTTAACATGAGGCTCAGAACTGCACCCCTAGGCAGCACAGAATCTGAAAAACGTGAAAGCTAAAGCTTAAGGCATCACCTGCACCACGGTAGCAAGCTGCCTCACCCCTCTCTTCCATCAACCACTATCTGGTTTGCTTGTCCTCATGCCAGCAGATGTGCCTGCTTCCCAGCTGCACCCAGCATGGATCCTGCCTGTGTGTGCAGCTGGAGTGAGCACAGGGAAAGCCCTGCAGCTTTTGCTCTTCCTGTCTCAGAGAAGGCAGTGGCTATGTGGAGCAACTTGTAGAACATTTTTGACCTATGGGTGTCTTTTTTCTCCTTCACTAGCAGGTAGTGATGACACCATCACCATTTCCAACCCTAGTGCTGCAGTTTGTGATGTGCTGAGCAGGCTCTAGATGTGAACCTGGAGGAAGCACAGCATTACTGCAAAATTCTGCCTGGGCTCACCACACAGCTCCAGTGACTCACAGGCATCTGCATCTGTGCGTGAAGATGAGGGAATCCCAGGTTTTGATTCACTCTCAAGACTATAAAACCCATTATCTATGAATGTGGATGGCTCTGGAAGAATGTGGAAGGACTTGAGAACTTGATTAAACATGCTGTGTGCCAAACCTCATCATAATGGTTCAGTTTGTTCTGTGGGACCAGATCATCTGATCTGAGTGGAAGGAAAAAAATAAAAGACCTGAGACAACCTTAAGTGTTTAAAATAATGATAAAGAAAATAAATTCAAGGTTATTAATCGATTATAGAGCTACAAATGTAAGGGCTTACTTCCTGTTTTCACTTTCCCAAAGCTGTGACTTTCTAAACTGAAAGAGTCAGGAAGCCTATGCTGCATTTCCAGGTCTGGAACCCACATACATTTCACAGCATCCTTTAGGTTAGATTATAGGCAAGTCTGCGAGGACCTCACTTGTGACATAGAAACTTTGCCAGCTTTCATGATTTTGTGTCAAACACATCTCATGGGCTGTGGGACAGGCAGGAGGAGAGCACTGGGCACAGTGTTCCCTCCTGAAAAAGCTTCTTCTTGCTCCTTAGGGAGCATGAGTTTTCAGGGCACTGAAAGGTGAAACACAGAGTACAGTCTTTGCCTGAAGCAGTAACTATGAATATTATTAGATAAAATAAATCCTTGGAATAGGAATGGAAATCCAAGCTTTCACTCTTTCCATGAAAATATTTAAACCTTCATGATGTATTGGACTTTAAAATCATCCTTGAACTCGGTGACCACTTCCTAGCATACCCTGATTTAACACACTGTATTTTGTAGCTCCTATTTTGAGAAGAAAAGTCATTTTCCTGAGAACTACCTTTGAAATACTCAGCTTTATGTTGCCATAGCTTCTTTGCAAAACTGCCTGTAGTGGTAACAAGCCTATGCAAGGTCCCATGCATTAGTCAGCCTTACAGCATTTTATTGACAGTGCAGGAGAGACACAGGTGTCATTTCAAAAGGCATTTGCTGTTCTAATAAAACAAAATATCCAAGTATGAAAAATGTTATATGAAGCAGGCAGCTTACAACTACACAGAAAAATGAAGTCTATGTAACTACGATCAAAGTAAAAAATTAATTCACTTAAAACTGTAAAGAAAAAAGAATAAAAAATACCTGCTAGGTTATGGTCTTCAGACCAGGATCAGGTTGAGAAAGGGAAGTTCATATGTCCAACACTTTTTTTAAAGAAACAAAGATTACACAAATACAAGAACTTTTAACAAATCTGAATATTCTCAAGGTTGAATTAAAATATAGTTCACTTTTCAGCATTGTACAAAAGACACTGTTAAAATAAATGGTGCTAATTTAGTGCGAGGGGAAAATGACCTGATTGACAGCTGTGGTGATTTTTTTTTTCAGAAAACAGTACTAGAAAGGCAAATTTCCCTACATTGTCATCATCAATTCACCTTACCTAGAAAGAGCTATCAGGGAGGTAATTACTGCGTCAAACCTACTCGTATTTTTTATCTTTTTTTGGTCACATGGTTTCTGCCTCACTGGGTTTTAGATTGATACTGTCGAGCTCCTTGCATCTAGTCCAGCAAGCAGGCATCCCATCACATTGGCCAGAATACTCTGGGGAGTTGAGAGATCCCAGATCTCTCAAGACTGGCATGTTTCTTGCTCTCAGAAGAGTAAGAAACCTCTGTGCATGGCCAGAGGTGCAGCACAGCAGCAAAGCAGTTGATGTGGACAGACACCCTGTGCCTGTGCCTGCCCATACCCATGCCTGTGTCCTTGACTTTGTCCATGCTCATGCTGTGCTTGTGCATGCAGCTGCTCAGACCAGCTCAGCCCTGCTCCAGAGCTGTGCCTGAGCTTGGCTTTGGTCAGGGATACCAAGGACTGAGCCTGCACCACAGTTTGATCCATGGCCCAGTACACTGGGGTGATCCCTAAATTTGCTCCCTAAAAGACATGCTCCTGGTGCATGCATGTCCTGGCTCCTCCCCACCCCTTCAGCCACAAGTCCCCTTGTCTGGAATTACCTGGAGGTGCAAAGACACCATAGGAGACAAATCCTGAAGAACCAGCCCACTGCTAAGGTTTGATTTAAATATTTCCTTTGAATTTGTACTGAGTGCAGGCATCAAGGAGGGGAATCTGTGAGGACTGGCTGGAGGTGCTCCATGCCCAACACAGCTGATTCCAGACAACTCCAACTGACCCAGCGTGGCAGCCACATATGGGAGAAGGGGCTGAATGTGCCAAATGGACAGAGCACAAACAGGGTCAGAAGCAGAAGAGGTGAGGTCAGAGGAGCAGTAGGAGGAGGAAGGAGGAGAAGGTTCTAGCTGGTCCCAGACAAGTGTCTCCAGTTATGGAACCAAAAATGTGTATTCTATTTCATTTGTTGAAAGCAGTTGGAGAATTGTTCTTCTTTACTCTGGGAGGAGGTGGGTGGATGCCTTCTGATAATGGGCCAACTGTCAAAACTCAGTAGGGCAGTGTTTCTTATCTCTGTCACCACTGGTCTTCCCTCCAGGGGGATATTTTCTGCTAATGGACCATTAACACATCCCCAAAATAGACTATGCACATTACATCATCCTATTGTGAGATGCTCCACCCAGTGGGGGGAGCCAACCATTCCTACCTGGATAAAAACTGAGACACAGGAACACAGAAAGTATCCAGCTTCACCCAATTCCTGGAGGAAGACTGGACCCTTTTCACCATCACTGGACCCTTGTTCTACAGGATCATCTCTACTCCACCAGAACCACATCTGCCACTCCAGGAGGACTCACTTTTGGACTGCTTCCAACACCCTGACCTACAGAGTGTCAGGTTGTAGCTCTGACTCTGTCAGGATTTTCCAAAATTGTTGTTTGTTTGCTGGTGTGGTTGGGTGGTTTTGTGTTTTTTTTTTTTCTTTTCTACTACATTTGTATTGTTAGTATTCCTAGTAAAGAACTGTTATTCCTATTCCCAAATCAAGGCACCCACTTCAGCCCATGAAGATGGCCATTCCCAAGGGAACTGTCACCCTAGAGAGCCCTCGCTGGAGCAGGGGAAAGATGTGAGAAGGATAAAACCTCAGAGAGAAACAGCTGGGTTTGAACTGTGACCCTGCCTGCACTGCTCAGGTGGTGGAGTCTGGGGAGAACATGTAAAGCTGACCCTGGGAAAAGGAGGGAAAGTGTTGTTTTCAAGTTTGTATAGATATTATTTTTGTTTATGAGTACCTGTATCAGCAATTAAATACTTCATTTAATTGACACATAAATTCCACAGTTTGTGTCTCTCCACAAAGGTAATTGATGTCCCTGTCCTTATCTGAACACATGAGCTGTTTTATTCTGTTTTTCCTATTTTCTTCCCTCATCCCACTGAGAGAGGTGAGCACCTGGGTGGGACTTTGGTTGTCAGTCAAGGCTAACCCACCACAGATTTATTTAATTTTAAATGAAAATACTCTAAAATATCTACTTTGATGGTTGTTGTTGTTGTTGTTGTTTTTGCTTGGGGACATTTGTAAATCTTCAAACAATTCCAGCTAAAAGAAGACTATTCTTAGTTTGGGATGTTCTGCATTTGAATAAAAGCGTTCCCAAAAAATTGACCCTGATGGATAAAAGAGAAAGTTCTTCAAAGACATCAGGTGAAATTAGGTTACTGAAAATGTTTTGTTAAGCTTTGGATGAGCCCCTTGGGGAAATTTCTAAGAAAAGCTTCTGGTGCCTCCATGTTCTCTACAGGTTAAAAGAAAATTTAGAATTGAAGTTAATGCTCTCTGAACCTAAAATCAATACAAACTCAGAATAACACAGCAGTGAAAAAGTGATTTTAATTCAAAACAGAAAGCAGAATGCATCCCTGGTCATTTTAGATTTAGAAAAATTAATTAACTTTGACACAAGTACAAGCGAGCTGGCTCATTGCATGTCTTCCAAAGTCCAAGACAATCTTCTTAACAATCTGCTTAGTATAATTGGAGTAAATGGAGAAATGCATTTGAAAATGTCAGAATTGCAATCGATATAATTGACCAGGAAGGGGTAACAGCTTTGTTACTCCCTTACGCAGCCAATGAAATGCTCTATTTTAATGAGACTATCCCAGAGAGGTTTAAATTTAAAATTATAAGGAACGTGTTCAGCAGCCTGCAGAAGGTGAGATGGAATTCCATTCAGTTCCTGGAGTTCTCACTGCAGACAGAAATTTTGATGGTAGACTTTGAAAAAATACAAGGTTCTTGTCCCAGTGAGACATTAACTGATCTCAATTACCTTGGAGCTAATCAGTGTTAAGGATGCTGAAAGTTAATAGTTTTTGCTGGAGTGCCATAGCTTATCTACATTTCCTTGATACTTGAAAAGAAAATTTTTACATGTTCTTTGTACTGAAGATTAACCTTGTAAATATTCATGCTTAAATGAGGAATGGAAATACAGGATGAAGACACATGAAGAGCTCTGACAGTCATGTAGTGAGTTGGAATATAGATTAGAACAAAACTGCTTCAAAGTGAAAACAAAAGTTTAAAAATCCACAATTACATCTTTTTTTTTTAATCAGAGTTTGCTTTTATTTTGAATAGCTCACATTAATAATTTCAGTTTCAGAAGTAACCCTTATGCTCCAAGTAAAATTTCAATTGTTAACAATTAAGGTGGTCTTTTTAATGGCATCTTTGTCATGAAGTTTATTGGTTTCTTCATCTGAAAATATGCTACTTTATGACACTGAATGAGCTAAAACCTCTAAATTAAAATAATATTTCCCAGTACCACAGAAATAAAAAGGTCTGTAATATAAACATCCTTTGGTTCTTTATATATGAGCTGTTTGTCAGTGTTTGGTGTTCTTCTAGTTGTTGCTGTTCCTGCTAGAAGGTAATATTAGTTACAGTAATGATTATTTTACAAAAAACACAGTAAACTCCAGTCACTCTTCAATGCAGAAATCTCACCAGAGCTGACATTGTCTGTTTGTTTGTCTTTGTTAGGTTGGGTATTTTTGGTGTTCTTTAGCGGGAGGTTTTCAGCAACACAGTATCCAGAAAGATTTTTTTTTTTTCCTTGGGTTTATTCTGCAAATGATCCTCAACTGTTGCAGCTGTCAGCATCAGCTGTGTCTGTGCACTCAGAGATGATCACTGGAAAGAGAATTGCTTCATATGTGCATCACAGCTGGAGGACAGTCTGTATGTTCACAATCTCAGCAAAATTTTATCTTACTTGTTACATTTTCATAGCTATCTTTGTACTGAAAGATAACAGTGGTTTCCCTTCCCTTCCCTTCCCTTCCCTTCCCTTCCCTTCCCTTCCCTTCCCTTCCCTTCCCTTCCCTTCCCTTCCCTTCCCTTCCCTTCCCTTCCCTTCCCTTTTCAGAATTTTGAAACATTTTCAGTTTCAATGTCATCCACCTCTTTGATCCCACAAGATCACTTTGTAAGTCTCAGTGTTTAATCCTTCTTCCCAAGACTGCTTCAGTATCAGAGACTTTCCTGAACTTTCTACAGATTTAGAAAGCTCTTGAAGACTGCAAAGGTATGAAAAACTATAAAGGTTTGGATACAAGGAATTAAAGTTTAAAATAGGATTTCTGAAGTGCAGATCTGCTAAATTAGTGGTCTTTGATCAGTTATTAACCTGAGTTCAGGAAGAAAATTCACAAAGTTTTGAAATACTGAGTACAAGAAATGAATGTTTGAAATATATGTAGCTGCTGAAAGTTTCAAAAGTATAATCCACAGAACAATTTAATGTGTGCCCAATGTCCCTAGTGGCAGTGATGACATTTTAATCTTCAGCAAAATTAAGGAAGTACGCAGGCAAACTTTTGGGGTATTTGACTGACTGCTTGACAGGCATTAATCTAACATTTTACAATGCAAACTGAAATGGAATGAAATAACGCTGTAAGTTTTTTCCCCTAGAAAATTTTATAAAAATGGACAAAAAATAAAAACAGAAAACTCCAAAGAAGCTCGGCATTTCTATTGCAAAATTTCTTTGCATACAGCCCAACATTCTGTGGGAAATGTACCTTAACACCACTTCTCATCTGATGAGCTAAGGTGGAGCCTCCTTATTCTAAGCCAGGAAAATCACCAAAGTGTGATTTCCTTTTTTAAATCTGTTTCCTCACATAGCTTACCCCACAGCTGAACCTGCTAGAGACTTCTATTCATGGTCACTTATACATTTTACCAGACATTTCCCCACTGGCTGCAGGATATAAATTACTGTCTGCCTCCTGGTTCAGCCTAAGTAAAATATCATGTGTGAGCAGCAGTGCTTAATGGTGACCAGATGTCAGGATCTCAAACTCCGATATCTTTCTTAAGACAATCTTTGAATACTGACCGACTCAAACATCATTTCGCTTCTTAACTTTGGGCAAATCACCTGTGGCAAAAACCCCACCATAAAACCCAAACAAACAAACAAAGCTCCCCTGTGCATTAATTTTATCTGTCCAGTTTAGGCAATCTAGAGTTTGAATTTCCAAAAATTCTTAAGTCCTCATGGAAGCTAGAGGGAAAAGTAAACCTTCTGTACATTTTATAGTCATGCCATAAACACTCGAATTTGGTAACTGACCATCTTAGGTGGAAAAATGAATTGTTGAAGAGCAATACAGGAAGATATCCAGGTAGTATCCAAAGAACTTTCTGCTCAGATTCAAACAATCCAGGTACATATTTTGTATCTATCTCATTCATACAAAAAAACCAAAACAAACCAAACCAAAACAAACCAAACCAAAACAAACAAAACTCAAACAAATGAACAACAAAAAAACCAAACAAAAAAAAACCACAAAAACACAACAAAAACAAAAACAAAAAACCAAACAAGAAAACCCACAAAAAAAAAAAAACCAACCAAACAAAAAAAGCAGCACACACACACACACACACAAAAAACACACAAAAGGAAAAAAAAAAAAAAAAAACACAAAAAACCCCAAAAAACACCAAACCCAAAAACAACAGAAGGGAACTGGGCAGAAGGGAACTGGGCATGTGAATAAAGAGCAAAAGAGCAGCTTATGTTTCTCCAAGATTGTTTAGATGGACAGACTTGATACCCTACAAAACTGTTCACTTCAACAGGCAAACGGAGTTTTTCACCAGAAGGAATCAGGCAGACTTGAGAGGAAATGTTTTCCTGTTTGAAGTGACTCTCTCTGGAAATAGTTCCCAGGAAAACAGTTCATCCACCTAGAGAAAAAATTGCTCCCAAAGAAGGAACAACCCCTCAGTTTTCCAGCAATTTGGGCTGCACAGAGAGAACTAGATAAGATAGCCTCACCACTGTGCCAGCTTCAAGACAGACATTTCACAGAAGAAAGCTGGCCAGCCCTAGGGCCTGTCTGTCTGTCCTGCAGAGAGAGGTAACCAAGCATATTCAGGTGCAGCTCTGTATGCTGGATGTTCATGGTGGACAGTGTGTTCCTCTAAACCCAATATGGTATTTCCATGACTTCTCCTTTCTTTTTCACCCCTGCATTTTTAATGAAGACAAGCATCTCTGAATGCATAGGTGAACTTAAAAATTGTTCTATGATCTTGATCTAAGATCTGTGAAAACTCCTGAGCCTGTGCCTCTGATCTTGATTCCAAGAAATAATAATATTATGTACTGTCACACATCACAAGCTGTGAGAATGCCTTAAGCTGAAAATAGATGCCTTTTTTTGCATAGTGAAGGGCCACCAGTATTTCTTATTTGTTTTGTATTGATTTACACATACAAAGTTCTTCTGTATCCTTAATAGAAGCAATTATATCCTATTAAGATATTTTAGTCCTGGAAGCAAAATGTTACCAGTTCAAATCCTGCTTAACATTTATACTAAATGCTGTATTGCTGCTCTGAATATTTTTATATTCGTGTAAAAGTCTAATTTTATCCTTCTCAATATATGTGTTGACACTATTATTTATAGTTAAATTAAAATTCCTAATAATAAAAGCCAGTGATCATAGCAAAGCTTGCTGTTAATAGTTGCCCATCCTGCTAGATTTGTGGTCTGTTATGTTCATCATGCAATGGAATAATGTCATCATTAGGAAGTTCTTTCCCACATAATTAATTATTTAAACATTATGGGATGGTTAACGAAGACCTTCTATAGTGCCATGTGTAACCTAAAGATACTACTATTAAAATAATTTAAGTAAAAAATAACTCTCACCCTGAAACAAATTATTGAAGAGGATTTAGTAAATAAAAGATAATTCAGGAACAAAAAGTCCATTTGGAATTGCTCAGGTTTGGCTATTTTCTCCAACATGAGTTCCTGTCTGGAAAGAGATATATCTATATATAGATATATATAGATATATAGATATATATATATATCTTCAGACAATGAAAATGCAAATACTTGCAAATAAGCCATTTAATTTCCCATCACAGAAGATTTAGAAAGTCAAGATGTTGTCCTCTCAGGTATCTGAAACATAGTATTTTTTGCAAGGTCTTAAACATCCTCTGCATTGAAAGCCACAGATTGGAAAGGTATCTTCAAAACTGCAGGGAAGAGGGCACCATTAGAAGAGTAGAGGTTTGAAGGACTGATAATTCCAGAACAATGTTTTCCATTATGGTTTCCTCTGCTGAAAGAAGCAATTCCTGTTTGAAGAATATCCCTAAGTTATGTACCATTCAGTTGAAGCAGTACAGGAAGCAGCAGTGATAAAACACCTAACAAGGGAGGCAATCATCAGAATACAATCAACTCTGACAACCTCCAGTGTTGCACTTTCATAGTGCTTTTGATCCCACTAAAAAACCAAAAGGGTGTGACTTGAAGTCCACCATGGGCTTGAGGCCAAAATGATGGAAATTTGTGTAAGCAGTGGCTGGGCAGTCAATGCTTTGACTGGGAGGTTCTGGTCAATAATAATCTAATCAACAACCTGATCAACACTGTTGTTAATTCAGAAAGATAAATTCATCAGGTTTATCATCTTTTAGTTTTTTATTCCAATATCCTCTTCATATAGAAAAAGTGAATAAATTTTGCGACAAATATAATTCAACTGCATTTGTGCCAAAGGACATGATAGAGACTAAATGGATTCCAGTGGGTTGAGGCTTCAAAGTAGTTCCTGAAAGAAATGTAGTCCAACTGAATCTAAATATAGAATTGCAGCCCTGACCTTTAGATGTGAATTTCTATGTTTTTATTTTAGAGTTAACATCCTTGCAAGGGTAGAGCAGGTTGCTTCAGGGGTCAAAAATAAGCAAAATAAGCAAAAAAGTTTGGTATCTGGCAATCAAGAAGAGAAGCCAATCAACCCAACTCAAAGTTAAAAATAAATAGTGGTGACCAGAAAATATATAGGATTGTAGCCAAGGCATATGTGTATAGAAAGCCCCAGATAATAGGTTTGTATCTTGCCAGCAACTTGCTTTCAGGTTATGTGAAATACATATGATTCTGATGGAAGTATTGCTCCACCTGATTTACAAGGTTCTCCTGGATGAGATAAAGGTAGAACTATACTCTGTGGGCAAGGAATAAAAAACTGATAATCATTGTTCACTGTGATTTTACTATGCCAGTGTTTTCTCTTAAGCAGGAGAAGCTAAAATTAGAGTTATTCATACTGAGGTCATACACCCCTCATTTGAAATTTATCTTGTTCCAGGCCTTATAATAATAACAACTCATGGACAAAATAAAATAGAATAAAATAAAAATTTCCAATTTCCAATGGAAAATTGGATAATTGTAATCACTTGGCTTTTTTAAAAGAGGTTTTACTATCATTTACATAGGAAGTCTACATAGAACCCCTGTTTTGTAAATGTCTCTATGCAAAGAAATGTACATGCAGCTGACCAGGGAGGAGATGTAAAGATTAATTTATTTGAATTACAAAGCTGGGGGGAAAAAGCTCTTACTTCTCACATCCTCACAGCTGCCTCTTCTTGCACTGTTTTAAAAGGTAAGTTGAAATAGGGTTACAAGAACTGTTTCTAGGAAGTCAAATATAAAGCTACTCAGGGTTTCATCCAGTGTGGAAACTTCATAAAAAACAAAACAACAAAACAAAACCAAAAAAACCACCAACAACCTAATAGTTTTAAACATATCAAGTGATTACTTGTTTTAGTAGAGGTTTTACTGACTTCACAGAGGATGCAGATTTGCTCTGGTGCTGCTTTTTCTTTCAGAGTGAAGGAATTTCAGATTAATCTCTTAATACAGAAACTCTCTAGAAATTGCTTTGTATCAGTTATGTTCCCCTTGTCTGTTAAGTGCAAACAAATACCCAGATCTGTTATTCTCCTGTGATTTCAGTTGTGTTCTCTGAAATGACATGCCAACACTGTGAGTGACATATCCATCCTCTGGTAATTTGTCATTGATAGATTATTCTTTAATTAAAGTTTCAAGATGGATTTTCTTGTATTTGGGAAAAGCAGCTTCACAGTTTTATCTGGAGGCACAAGGTAACAATGCAGATCCATAAGTAGATGTAATTTAACAGAAAGATATATCAATACATATTTTTACATGTTGCAGTCACATTTTTGTATTACCTTCATCTTTGTTAAATACACAGAGAGTAATTTTAGCCTCAAAATTTAAACATTTTCCTAGACTAAAAATACTGATGGAAATCAGTGTGTGTTTCAGTAGACTGGTGTTGGTGCATGTCTGTTCAACATGCTGCTATCTGATCCTGTGACTTGGAACGTTAATAACAAAATCAATCAAGTGCCACAAAAGTGAATTGAAAGGCTACTATGGCCAAATTTGAAAATAGAATTAAGAACCACAAAACTGATTAGCACTGCATAACCTTGGGACCACTTGAACTCCACAAAGGCTGTAATTTTTTATTTAGAGACTCATCAAAGTATTTTTAGACTATGGCAGGGTCAAGCTCATCACAAAATAAGGTGGAAGACACACTTGTTTAAAAGATGGATGCAGTAAAAGGTATAAGGCCATGATTTACATCTCCCTAACATAAAAGATTTTTAACTCATTTCTCTCAAAACAAACAAGAAAAGAAACAAGCCTCCAAAACTCCCAAACAAATAAATAAAAAAATAGTTAAACAAAGGGAGAGATACAGGTATTTTTCAAAGTAATAAGCTAGATGACCTAAGAACTGATGCCATGTTGACTTTTTTGAGCTCTGCATTTTCCCAGCCATCCCAGCCAAGCACTTCTTAACAAAGGAACATTTTTCCAGCGAACTCATTTCTAAGTAGCAGCTAGTTTTCTTTCTGGTTTTGTTTTTTTTTTTTCCCTTGCCTGTCGCAAGGTGATGAGTTGGGAGTGAAAGAACTGGCAGATTTTCTCTTCACAGACAGGTGTGATTTAGGGGTATTATTTCTATTTTCAGTATACTGTGAATCACACAGATTTGGAGTGCAAGGTTAGCACAAAATGTAATGAGTCGAAGCCTTAATAAATATTTACATCTCTAGTGCAAAACTAAATAAACTATAGGTCCAGAGTACTGTAACCTTTCATTTAAAAAAAATGTAAACTAGCCCCCGCAGGACATGTCAGCTTCTCATACATCATATGAAATCCAACACAAACATTCAGGAGCAGTAGTATGCTTTGCAGCATTTATTAAACTTGCTCCTTTATCCTTTCTCCTTATGATTCTTCTAATAACGCATTATATGGGAAAAGATTATCTGGTTTGTGTTGGCTTTTTTAATGAAAAATCACAAAATATGTGCCATGGAGACATAAGAAAATTACATATTGTTAGGAGAGAGTATGGAACCTACAATGCAACACAATGTAAATGGTATGCAAGTTACTATCCTTACTGGTTTCTGTCAAAATCCTAATTCATATCTTGTTTCTTTCCAGCTTCTTTCGGCAATTTTGTTCTGCATAAAAGGTGTTCCATTTGTCAAAGTTTAATAAATAAATAGTGGTTAATAAATAACTATAGCATATTTGTAGTTATCAATAAGTGATTATTTAACACTTAGTAATGAACTATTTATTAAAACATATGTTCTTCTTCTCCCAACATTTTAATTAAAGTCTGATTTTTAAATAATCCCCAAGAAATTGCCTATTCCCATTTATGAGGTAGTCTTATCTCTCTAAGGTGTTTATGATTCCCAGAACTGCAACCATGCTCACTCTGGTTTAGGCATCAAAAATATATTAAACCTATATTATTTTGTAATTTTTGCCTGGTTTCCTTTGTCTGCTCACACTTCTCCTTTTCACCATCCTTTACTGAGCATTCATTGTGCTTCTTCAGCCAAGGACCCCACTTTAATTTATACTGGCTGCCTTAGCCACAAGTCATTCCTTTCTGGTGAGACAATATCTTTTTGCTGGAGACAAAAAAACCCCCACAAACATAAAAAGAGAGGGGGGGGGGGCGGGGATGGGTGAGGGTTGTAAAGGAAGAAAATTAAAAATGTTTTATATTATTGGACTGTTTCCAGCAGCACAAAATAGCTTATAACCTGGCCTGGTAGCAGTCTGAAAAGGGTAAGTAAGCTTCAAGCACAAGCCTTCACATTAGGAATAGGTATGAAGACAAATTTATATTCATAAAACATACAAGATCATGCTCAAGATGTTTTAAATCTTTTTCTTTAAGCAGGGAGCAGCAATGCTTAAGTTACCCTTTTCTTCATGAAATGTGTAATGGTGTTCTTTTAAGACAAGGCTGCATTGTAATTACTGCTTTGCTACTGCAGTGTACTTCAGGGAATTGTAACTCACTGAACAAAGGTATCTTGCTTTTAGTTGCTGAACAGGCAATTAGCTTTCCCCAAAATGGCATTTTCATATCCCAGCAGCCCCATGAAGCAAGAAAAAAAGTCTATACATCATATCTTGAGCTCTCTCCTGTTTCATAGACTCTGAGGTTCCTTTCACGCACGTTGCTGATCTGCGTTTGTCAGTGAAAAATCAGAATAACAAAGCAACATTCCACTCCCTCTTGTCACTTGTCATATCTTTCCACCAAAAGAAATCTGCACTGATCAGCTGTAGCAATTTGGGAGTATTCAGCCTAGAATCTGCCTCCTCTTTCCCATCTTTTACAAGGAAGTTACTGTGTCGGGGGGAATTCATCCTGCGTACCAGCATTGGATCCTAAAAGTCCCCAAACGTTCATAGTTTTGAGGGAAGCTTCCTCCATAAACATTGCTCCTGCAAGGGTTTCCTGCAAAAGATCAGTGGAGTTTTACCCCCAAGAGAAAAGAACATTATAGATTTGTCGCCCCTGAGTAAAGCTGAAACTTAAAAACAAGATTTTTTCTGACAAAGCAATGGTTATTACAAAAACAAAAATAGTGCAAAAAGATCCCCAAACCCTGTCATCAATCACCTTTCCTTGCTGTCTCCTAAGATTTCTTGATGGTGTGTCTTGGGAAGGAAAAAAGTCCTCCACACCTGGCCCCCACTTTTTCCAAGTGACCTTTAAATCATCATGGGAAGCTGGTGGCATAGCCTTCTTCTCCCCATCTGCTTTGCTTCAGGGAGCACCTACCTACTCTTTTCCTTTTTATCTGTGGTAAAACTTCCCCTTCTATCTTTCCCTTCTCAGCATCCTTTGCTTCACCTTTTCATGAAATGTGGGGTTTTGTTTCATCCTAAAAATGTAAAACCTAATCCTCCTTCCTTGCTCTTCAGGATTGGTATCCAAGACACATAATGCAGTTGTAGTGAAGAGGATCCCTCATTTCTGTGAAGGGTTTACATTTCCATGGCATTCCTCAGCCTCACATTATTCATATTTATAGTGACTTTCACACTGAGTTCAGTCTTCTCCAGAACTCTCGCTATGGAAGGAATGGGATCATCCCCTGTGTAAGTGACCTCGGGATTGTCCTGACTTGCCTACACCACGGACTAGGAATTTAGGGTCAACTTTGGCCCATTGACCTTAAGCAGAGCCTAGGCCACAAGCTGGGTCCATGTAGCCTTTTGATAGGGAAAAACAAAACAAAACAAAAACCCATAAAGCTTTGTACTGTGGAACACTTCCAAGTTCTTAAGTAAGTTTTCTTCTTGTTGTAAGGGAGCATTATTTTAGTGAGAATTATCAATCAGTGGCACAACCTCCCCAGGGATGTGCTGGACCGCCCATCACTGGAGTCTCCAAGGTGTGATTAGACAGGACTTGATAATCTGATCAAGGCTCCCTTTCCTATGAAAGGTTGGACAAGAGGACCTTTCAAGGTCCCTCCCAACCTGGGCTCTCCCATGATTCCATGATTCCACAGGATTTTGTGAGTAGCAGGTCTCTATAAGCTTGCAAAGGGAGAGGTTTTGAGGATTTTGCTTTCCCATTTGGAACATCTACAGCTGTGCACTAGGAGAGGAAATGTATAACAGCTATCATATTACCTAAATTGTCCAAATGGAGTATTAAAGTCCTCATCCTCACATAATAGACATCTTGACCATGTTTATATCCATAAATAAATTGTTTAGTCTCTCAGCTTTTTCATTTCAACAGGTGAGCTTCAAAAGGTCCTTTTATTATACTAATGTAATTTAACCTTTTTTTCACTCTTTTTGATCTTTAATATTCTCTACATGACATCCTTGCACACATGCCTGTATTTTAAGTCCAGTATGATTCATTAGGCCTCGTATTTATTCAGCTAGTTTCCAACTTGATATATCAGAATACCTGTTATTCTCACTCCCTACAAAGTCAGGTGTGTATGACAAATCATTCCCCATCAGTGACACAGACTCAGCTGAAGCAATTCCTACAAATGCCCTACAAATTCATAGCAGCATAATTACTCAAGGCAAATAAAAAGCATTATTTGAGATCAGCTTCCTGAATTAAGAGGAAAAGATTTTTTTTTTTGATCCTAACAGAAGTAATTGTGCCACATTGACAGAAATTTACTGTGTGTGACTATTCCAGTGTGCTGCCACAGATTTCTGGGAGGTTCAGATGACAGCAGACAATTGCCACCAAGAAAGCAGCACCTCCTCTTAGGGTCTCTGCAAAGTGCTGATGTGTCCACAGTCTTGGTGAACAACTTGCTTTCTGTACAGCTGAAGCAAGCTGTGTCAACAAGACAGAATTTGAATTATTACATGCTGCTGTTACATCTATAGAAGCAGAAGAAGGGAGTAGCTGATTATGGCACAGAGCTTGTGGTTAGGGAGGGAGTAATAGTAGCTCTTCAGCATTAGTTGATGGAAAACATCTGCTTCCTTTCCCACCCCCATGAGACAGGCACTTGGGAAATGTTCTCGGATGGTATCTCTCTGATCTGGGTCATTCCTCTACTAGGAAGTCTTATGCAACATTTGGATCCACTGAGAAATCATTAAATATCAGAATGGAAAGCAGATAAGGGATCTGCTGCCTGCATTCCTGCATCCTGTCTGACATGTGGCTCATGGCCTCCAAGTGTATGAAGAGGGATGCCAATCCCTGCTGCTGCAGCGGGTGGCACAAGAAGCCCTTTTATTCTTCCCTGGGGCTGCAGTGCCTGGGGGAAATCCAGATTCCCAGACTTGTTCCTTCAGAACCCACCCCTGCAGCCCAGCTGATAATGTTCATCTTCAGCTGCAGCACACTGAGCTCAGAGGTTAACTAGCCCTACATCATGAGAGGGACAGGAATGTCACACATGATTCTGGGCAAGGGCTCTATTTTCTACAGATTACAAGTATCCTTTTTTTTTTCTTTTTTCTTTTTTTTCCTTTTCTTTTTTTTTTTTTTTCTTTTTTTTTTTTTTTTTTTCTTTTTTTTTTTTTCTTTTTTTTTTTTCCCCAGGCACATGCTTCCTTTTCAGGACTAAAGCTCCTTAATGTTCTTGAAGGTAAACCACACAATGTATCATCATGCAAAAAATGTAAGGAATGTGATGCAAAGGAGTGGTGGTTTTGCTCAGCCATCATGTTTTCAAAAAGTTTGTTGCCAGCACATTTAATCCACGGTACAATAAAAAAGAAATTATCCAGGTTGTGAAATAATGACTGAAATAGAATAAGGATATTAAAGGAGAGGCAATTTTTCATTTTGAATCCAAACTTAACCTAAAGGGTGGCAGGATTGATTTCATGGTCTCATGATGCAGTGCCTGCAAAGGAAGGAATGGGGGCTTTCCATCTAAAGAATTTCTGATTGCAGGAAGTGTGAATACAGAAGGGTTCCCCAGCCAGTGTATTAATCATTCAGAGTCTGAAGGGAGCTATATTTGTATATACAAGCTATATATGAACATACACATATAGAGTATATACTCTTACAGATAGGAACATTACTGAGTCTTACAGATAAGCATGAAGAAAGATAAAAAAGCCTTTCTTTTATATTCCTTAATGATATACATACAGAAATCTTTTTTTTTTTTTTAATTGTGTGAGTTAATCTGCAATTAGTAGATAAGTGAGGTGAGGGAGATAAGAGTTTTATTTCAAGGTGCCTTTATTTTATGTGTGTAGAATGTATCAGTGTTAAAATGCCTGTATATAATTGAGCGTTTTATTCACATTGTGTGTATGTCAGACTGGTTACTGTAATTGTGTTCAAGTCTCAAAGCAACCTGGTTTAAAACCTATAAGGAGTGTAGTAAAATAAAGCAGGAAAGCAAGCCTTAAAAGTTTCCCCACACATTGGTGGACTATGATAAAGCATCTCTTCATAGCTAAAGCATCCAACCATTATGCTTCATAAATCCAAATCTGTATTACTCACATTTATTTACAATATTTTGGGAGAAACCTGGCACCGTACCAGAAATACAGTTTAAAAAGCAATAAATGTCAGAGAAAAAAATCCCTTCTGTCATCAAGTGATAAAAGAAGAGTTTGCTAAATATATGGTGATGAATTAAAATATTACTAGTAAGACAGAGCCTATACATAATCTTGGAAGAGAAATTCTGGAGATGAAGAGATACTGTAGTACAAGCTAGCTCTTCTGTAAATAACAAAATAAAACACTACAATGAGCCATCTGCTTGCTCTTAATGGAGACAATTGAAAATTCTCACACTGTATTTATTTATTTACTTTAAAAGGGCATGATTTCTTTCATTTATCTTTAAGCATTTAGGAATATTAATTAAAATGTCTAAGGAAGGTATCAGAGGGAGATGGATTTGAAGTAGCAGGTTCTGAGTCTTATTCTGTTCCTTGGTCTGTGACAAATCAATTTAAAAACGCTGATTTGGCTTCCCTGACACACAGAATGGGATAACAAAGCCAAGAAATTGTTCCCCTAAACACAGGCTCATCTCTCTTAATTCAGTGGGATTGTTGCTCACTTCTATTTTTCACTAAGGTCTAAATCCACAACAGCGTTTTCGGGGAAAAACCCCAAGAAAACTACAAAAGCTCAAAGCTGGGATTCCAAAAACTCCTAAACCCTGTTCCTAAATTGTTGCCAGAGGAAAAGCAGCTAAGAGCAAAACTGCATTGACTGCTTACACCTCACCATAACAAGGCTTGCTGATGTGTGGCAGGGAGTGCTTTTGCCCTACAGCACGGCGACAGGGCTTTTATTCATGATCTAGGACACTTGGATCAAGTGTTCTCCACCCACCTATTTGAATACTTTTCTACCCTTTAAATATGTTTTTCCTCTGTGACACAAAGGTGTCAGCATGCCATTGCCACCGTTATAGTGACCCACCATTTTAGAGTACATAAAACCCAGGCCCTGTACCTTGTATTTGAAAGCCAAGGGAGAAAATCAGAAAAAAATGTGGATAAACACACTCAACAGCCAGTCACAGGACCTCCTCCTGAACATGCTGGCAACCTCAAGTAACAAGGCTGTCAGGTTTTACAAGCCCTCCCTGTTTTCATGTGGCCTGGCTCAGGAGATCGCATGTGAGGCAGTTCCCCTGCGGAAACTGTTTCAGTCTGCACGAAATAATTGAATCCTCACAAGACAGAATAAGAGATCATCAGGAAAGTGCAGAGGAATGGTAAAAAAAGTAGTCAAGACTGCTGTTCCAATGTGTACTAGAACAGAGTAGCAAAACCTTGAAGGAGTGTTTTATGGCCCAATTAGGTTACATACACATTTGATGATGCTAAAACCTGTTCCTGTATTTCCTGAATTCAGTACAAATGCTTTTATTGTTAGATTGACAGGGAAAGCCATCTCTTCATCTGTGTTTTGTCAGAAAGGGTTGGATTTAAACACGCAGTACTTAGGCCACTGATGAACATTTCACTTTTTAAGCTTCAGCCCTTTGCCATATACAAGTTAAATGAAGGAATTATGCAGGACAAAAGAATTGTTAGTTTGTTAACCTAACATGGCAGAAGTATGAACTCTTACTGGGCCATGCCTGCTTCCAGTGAACAAAAGGACTTACTGCCTTAAATACCTACAAAATCATGAATATTTTTCAGTTCTTTTCTTATGTAAGCAGTTTCTGCTGCCATCACAAAGGTATTATTGGTGGACAAAAGGAAAAAATCTGTGCAGTAATGAATGTCAAGCTGGCTTTCATAAGCTATCACACTCCATTAAGATGAAGGATACGCTGAAAAAATATACACCCCCACAAGGTAATATAAATGCCCATAGCCAACAGGATCAAAAATTTGGCAGCTTTTACCCTGACATTTCTGATATCATAGAGAAGGCTGCTTTGACAGGCATTGCAAATCCCTGTCTCATGGCAAGGGCAATAGGACAAGGAACTGGGACTTTTTTTTCAGACATGAAAAAGCCATTTCATTTCCCTAGAGGTGTTATAGAAAGCCTTTAGAGAGCACTGGTTACTTGAGCACAATGGAGCCTGAAGGATAATCCAGAAAGCAGACATGGGTTTGGAAAAGTACCCTAGATTGCATAATTTCATCAAGGTAGCCATCAGAGAGCTACTTGAAAAGTCAAAATGGAAAATTATGGCTTTTACCTTATGAAGTGATTCAACACCTCTAGTGTTGATAGGAACAGGGTTGCGTGGACAGAGGAAGTTATAAAAGTCAAAGCTAAATTATATATGTAAATCTTTTAAAGAAAATATTATGTAAAAATTTAGGTGGAAAAACATTACTGTAAGTGAATTTTTTTCCAGCACCTAAATGCCAAAAAATGTAGCCCTTTTTTCAACAAGGAAGTAACATTCAAATAATAGAAAAAAAAATTTGAATTTATGACTGTTGATGTTTATTCTTCTTTTCTTCTAACAGATCATTAACTTACAATTTCTGAGTCTGCATTGGTCCACAAAGATACAAAGACCATGGGAATCTTTGAAAAGACTTCCTTCAAGCTGTGATTGCCAAATTTCCTTAAATCCTCCAAAATACTGTGGCATTATTCCCCCTTTTTGTTTTTTTCCCAGCAGTGTAAGGGAGAGTCCAGTCACAAGTGAACATGAGGAAAAGGCCTTATGACATCAGGTTCAGTGAGTTGCTACACCTTTGAATGAGAGCATCACACAGCTGGGTATCAGAGCCCCCTAAATATTAAATTAGCACCATTGAAAGACAGCTATGCATTGCTGGGGAGGTTTTTAAAGAGAAAAACCCTTTTCTGATCCTTCCTTTTTCATAGCAGAACTTCCATTAGAAACAATTCTTTCATTTTATTGGCTTCTCTAGGCAATGTTAGAATATAAAAAGTTTTATGGGTTTATGAAAAATCTTGAGGTTATACTCCAAATTAAAAACAAACAAACAAACAGAACAACCCCTCCACCACCACCTCTCTTTAAAGTACATAAATATAAATACATATAGATGCTCATGTATACTAAAGGCCTTCCAGTCATAGAAGTGTAGCTGAGATTATTTCTTTAGCTCCGTTTACTTGGCATCAGTTATGTATACTTTCAATGTTGTCTTCAGAGAGGAAGATTTGGTTTTGTTTGCTTCTTTAAATTGAAAAATCCATTTCTATTTTCCTTCCGGGAAAGATGGCTGGAGAGCATTAATCTTTGAGCAGAGATAAATTATAGGAGAGGTAATAAAACCAAACAAAATAGTGAATTGTGTAGAGTATACATCAAGATTTCTTTTCACCTTTTCTCCTTACATAGAGAAGGCACAGCTAGTGAAATTGGAATTGAAATAGTGAAACTATTGGTATGGTTAGAAAAGATGACCTAGTCTTGTGCCTACACAGATTCCTATTTGCTCCATTCTCTGAAGAATTTGTTTGTGGACACTTTTTCCGTAACAGGACATCAGGTTCCATAAACCTGTTGTTTTGCACCAACTTTTGATTTCTGTTGGTCTTTTCTAAACCAGCTGATGTAGGTTTTGTTCCTATGAGGTCATGTGGGTAACATTTTCTCCTAAATTTACCTAAATTCTCCTCTGGTCCCCTTGAGCAGACCTACATTCTCTTAGGCAAGTTCTATGGCACCTTTAACACCATACTTTCAGATAATTTTAAGTGTTTGGATAAAGTCGCACTTTGCTATTACCAGAGACTCATTGCATTTTGTCAGATCTTTGGCAGAACTTGATAAAATACTGAATTACTAAGAGAAAGCTTTTGCTTTTTGTGGTCTGAAGATCGATAGCAAATTAAAAAAAAAAAAGACAGACTATGCCTGTGCTGGAGCTGTAATTGAATGTATTGCTAACATCTGCTTCCTTTGCATGACTAGGCACACTCACATTTTTATTTGTTCTTTATGACCAAAATTTTCAGTTCTTTGTATGAACTATGTGTTACTGTCACATTTAATATAGAAACCCTGCATGAAAGAGCTCTCACACATGTTAAGTTTAATGCTTCCAGCTTCCATTCCTTCCTCTCAAGGGCTATGAACTCACTTCTCTTGCCTTGCAGGTGAAGGTTGGAATCAGTATAAGACAGACTTATGTGAGAGCAGATGCTCTCATGCTGCCTTATTGTGATTGTTCCATTTTAATATTAAATGTAATATAAGTATTTCATATTCAGTAGAGCAGAAGGAGGTGAAAAAGTACCTGAACAGAAATGTGACCCAATATGTTCACTCTTAGGGTACTTGCTTAGAAAGAAAAGGACATGATCTTACTCTTCCTGCTACAATCCAAACTTAAAATGCTTAAACTTGTGCTGGCATTTCAAGAGGAACCTCGACTTCTTAGCAAACACTCTCATAACAAGGCCCAAGCTGTGCCTCTAGCCCTTCATCTCTGATCTACACAGAACTGTTTCAGCAGGGAGGATGAAGACTGAAGAGTACAATAAAGACCTGGGTTTAAAGTCTTATGTGGAGTAATTAATTAAACATATCCAAGAAGAAAGGAAAGATTCAAACATCTAAACCTCTTACTAGTGAAAGCATATACTAATGGCTAATCCACAGAGGAAATGAGGGTCAGAATAGGAGGAGATTTATTTTTTTCTTGCTTTGCACAAACACAGTACAGAAGTATCTTCTAAGGATGAGCCACAACCAGTGAGAGAAGTGAGGACAACTCAGTGGTCCAATTCCACAGAGCTTTAAATTAGGATAAGCAGTCAGATAGTTACATGTCTCCAGAGTCCTTAAGCAGAACTCCATGAGAATTAGTGACCTCCTGATGCTAAGGATGCAGCTGAGTGGGGCTCACTTGACTCTCTAAACTTTACTTTAGACAAACAAGGTCCTGCTGACAAAGACCAAAGCCATGCTTATGTCATCATGCTTCAAGTTGGGCCAGCACGATGCTCTGGGCTCTCAGCTTCAGCCCTGCCCCAGGCTGCTCCCAATGCCCACCACAGGGTGCTGTAGTGCCAGCTGTTTTCCAACAGCATGGATACACAATTCCCAGCTTGGTGTTAGCTCCAGTTCCATCTCAGCAGACATCAATCAGAAGGCCTGAGAGGTTTTATGGATTTCGTCGAAGTCATGAGAACATAGAGATTGGTCACAGTACTGAAACTGCAGGTGCCAAAAATAAGCAACTTTGCCATCCCAAAGGCTTGAAAATTGTTGAAAATCTGAACAGGAACTGTAATTATGAGCTCAAACATTTTAAAAAAAATGCATAAGATAAAAAAAGACACAAGCCCTGTGTTCTCCCCCACTTGCTCTATTTGTCAGCTTGTGACTAAGCTCTCCAGCACCAAAAATGTTGGCTGTATCCTGCAGATGAGCCAGTTGATTTGGAGGTCAACATAAAGTCAAACATCAGCCTTTCAAAGGCTTCTTTACTAACCTCTTTAGACTGTCTACAGCCTTAACTTGTGTACAAAACCAGTGATCAGCACAGCAACAAATCCTTAAAGTAAATGGAGGAGCAGCACCGTACATTTAATAGATGTCTAGACAATAGCCATAGTGTTAGCTTCTGAATTACAGAATAACAAACAGGGGCATATACAGGTTAATTAGTAATAAAGTTGAACTATTAAAGTGGATCTCAGTTAATTCATTGGTTTTCAAAGTATTTTAGGCTAGATGGATTCTAGCCAAGGCTCCAAGCTTATGAAACAGTGATTCATGGCTAATAAGGGCAAATGCCCTAGAGATACGAATATTTGTTACCCCAACATGCTGACCTTTTCCCAAAGAGGCAGAAATTTAATTATCTCCTTTGAAAAGCACAATTATAGAAAAAGTCAAAACCTGATTTATATTTAGTTTCTGCATTTTTCACAGATAAATAAGTAGGGAGAAAGAGAAACTGAAAGAATATTTGAAAATAGATAGAACCAAAATTAATACATGTGAGTGAATGTATTTTGGGGGACTGAAGAAGACTTCTGCTGCTGCTAGTTTTGTCAGCTCTTTCAATTTTGGCTTACTTTAGGTCGTAAGCCATATGACACAAACCTTTATTTACCACAAAGTCAAAACTCAGAAAACTGCCTTGTCTGTCTCTCTCTCTCTGTCTCAGCTCTGGTTGGGTTTATTTTGCTTCACTGGCAAGGTAAATAACTGGTCAGAGTGGCCAGTGACAGATCCTCAGTGGCAGAGACCAGAGCAGAGCTGCCAGTCCCAGATTCACCACCAGAAGCTTCCAGCACATTCCTGCACCCACACACCTTTCACGGGCTGTTGCTTCAACTCTGAGTGCAAATGCCAAAGAACAAGGGGATGTGGTCAAAAAATTAAATTCCATTAAGGCTTACTCAAAGGTGTATTTTTCATCTGCTTTACTGTATGGGGAATTTTCTGAATTAATTTTGTTTCTTTTACCAGGACTCCTCCAACCGCTAAAATCATGACACTGTGAAAATGTGCAGATTAAGTCAGCAATTGTCCACTGTTAAGCCATCTACATTAGAACATAACAAAAAAGCCTTCTTAATTATAAATGGCAAACAAGCTGAATGCAGATTAGCTGGCACACTCTCATCAAGTATGATTCTTTTACAGTGATCTGAGCTCTGATCTACTGTACTCACATGGGATCCCTGGGGAATCTATCTCCTGTTGGATCATATCTTAATTTGCTCAGGTAATATTTTTAGCAATTTGATGTCTTCCTACCCCCTTTCCCACCAGTGAAATAAATCATATTGTGGTCATTAAGTAAACCCATTCATCCAGTTCCATTTACTATAATTCTGCCTGCTACTGTGTAGCCTGGGGCTATTGATCAAGCATAGCATTCCCTTCCAAGAGTATGTGAGCATGTGTTTAATTAGAAACTTAATTTATTGCAATGACAGCATGGAAACTTTTAAACACAGGAATTTTCAGCCCCATTTTCAGCTCTTAAAAACATACACGCCTTGTTTGATTGCAGACAGCTTATTTCATTTATACCAAACAATATTTCCATGATTAAAATTCATTATGAAAATGGTTCATTCATCTATTTTTCATACGTTCCCTTTAAGAGTTTGTAAGCCTCCCAAAGGTAGAAATCAAAGTTACTTGAATGTGTGTGTGTCTTTGCTATATTAGAGAGCCACAGACTGGGAAGGCACCCCCAAACCCCTGCTCAGAGCAAGATCACCCACAGAGCTTACTGAGGACCATGTCTAGCTGGCTTCTTAATATCTCCAAGGATGGAGATTCCATAGCCTTTGTGGGCAACACAGCCCAACCACCACCCTCACAAAATAAAGTGTTTTCTTCTGGCTACATGTGATTTGCTGTATTGCAGTTTGTGCCTGCTGCCTCTTGACCTGTTAGTAGGAGGCACCGAGAAGAGTCTGACTCTGTCTAGTTTGCTTCCTCAACCAGATATTTATATACATTATAAATATTTATATATATAGATATATAAATCAATATACATTGGTAAAATCCCTGTCAAAGTCAAGATAAACAACACTCACTGCTCGCCCCTGTTCACTGAACCCATTACTTCATCCTGAAAGGTTCTCAGGTTGGTCAGGCATAGTTCCCCCTTCGTGAATCCATGCTGGCTACTCCAAATCACCTTGCTTGGAAATGATTTCTGAAAGGCTGAGAGGCTTGTTGTTCTCTGAATGCTCCTTCTTTGAAGACAGAGGTGACATTTGCTTTCTTCCAGTTCTCAGAAGTCTTATACATCATCAGCCCATCTTTTCACAAATAATAGAGGGACAACTGGCAGTGACATGGGACAACTCCCTCAGTACCTGTATCCCATCAGGTTCCAGGATTTGTGTATGTCCAGATTGTTTAGATGTTCCTTTACTGAGTCTGCCTCCAACAAGGACAAGTCTGCCTTGCCCCAGACTTTTCCTCATGTCTCAGGGATTCCAGTAACCAAAACTTATCAGTGAAGATCAAGGTGAAGAAAGCACTGAGAACCAGACTATCTTCCACGTGTCTTGTCAGCAGGTCCCCTGCACCATTTTTGCAACAGATCCACATTTTCCATGATTTTTCTTTTCATGTTGAATTGTCTATAGACACACTTTGTGTGGCCATTCAGATCCCTCATCAGGTCCAACTCCTGATCAGCTTTGGCTGTCCCAGCCCTGTCTCTGCACACCTGGACAGTGTCTATATTCACCCCAGGTCACCTGCCCCTGCTGCCATGCCTCACACATCTTTCATGTTTGAGTTATGTCAGGATCTTGTCTGCTATCCAGGATTCCTGCCACCTTTGCAAGGCATGAAGGGATCCAAAGGAGCAGCATGCCTAGCTGACAGCCCGATTTCAGAGCAGCAGCACGTTGCCATTTTCTGCCTGAAGCACTGAAGGCTGTCACAACCATTGATTTGGGGCACTGCAAGCCACATAACTATTATTTGTCCCCATAGGAATCCACCCCCTGATGGCTGTGAAGCCACAGCCTGCTGTGGGGACCTCTCCTCTGAGGACACAGAGGCTCCCAGCTCTCTGATGGAGGTCACCACGCCTCCCCGGTGGCCACGGCCCCGCTGGCTGTGCTGCAGGGAAGGCTTCAACCTGGGAGGGGGAAGGCAGCCAGGGCAGGCTGGGGTCGCTGCCTGCTGATCACCTGCAGCACACACATGAGCTGAGTGACAGAGCGAGCAAAAGCGCCAGTGGAGCAGACAAATGTGATAAAAGATGCTGTGAGGGCGGCCTGAATAATTCTGTGAGGAGCGCTGGCTTGTCATCGGGGAACTAAAACCTTGGAAAATTCACATCAGAGGGACACAGCATTTTCCTCATTTCTTGGCCATAACATAGCAATCCCAAGGTATATTGCACAGCTAAGACTTAGATTACAATAGGCAAATTGAGCTTTCACAATTTTCGTCTGGAATATCAGAATAAAACACCACCCTCACCCCCTTTCAAAGGAGAACTTTCTCTGGCTCTCCCTCATTCCTTCCAGTTGTAAAGACTTTACCCATTGTCTATATTCCCTACTTATTTCCTTCTAAAAATACAAATTTTCCCTAATATTTTTGTATTATATATGACCATGCTTACTGCCAGAACAGAAACAGCTCACTCCTCTCTTACAAGGCTGCAGCTGAAGTGCTTTTCCTAAGATTAAAGGAAAATCCCTCCTAGGTATGATTTGATTAGAGCATTAGCAAGACATCTGCCAAGATATTAGCACAATTATCCAACACAGTACACACTCTTCTAATTTACTATTTTATTTATTTATTTCCAGCATAGATTGTGTTTCATTAACTAATACTTCATTTCCAGTAGCCATAAGGTGTTGTCCAAGAGGTTGGCTAAGAAAAAAGCAGAGATCACCTAAAGATTCATTGTCTTCCCAAGCAGCACACTCCTGGTCACAGAAGCTGGAGAACAGGGAGGAAGAGCTTGTGCTCCTTCAGGAATAGCCTTCAACCCTATTTTGGAAATAAATAGGAATTGTACCAATTCCTCTACATCCCACATTTTGTCTCTGGACATCACATACTGCATGATACTTCAAAAGAGAAAAATAAAAAAAAGAGACGGACAGAAAATTTTGCTGTTCTGTTCCACTTCATGTCCAGCACTAGTAAAGCAACTTAGATGTGGCAAAGAAATGAGAAGGGCCTCTGTTCTCTGCTATAGTTTGACAATTTTATTTGTCATCTTCCCCAGAAATTCCATTCTTATAGATGTTTAACATTTTTTTTTAATCATGGGAAAGAGACAAGAAGACTCATACAAAATTGTCAAGCACTAAAGAGATTATGCTCAATGTTCTTCCAGTAGTTTGATATTTAATATTTCCCCAAATGCATTCCAACTGCTGAGTGGGGTTGAGTTTTTAAGAACATAGTGGAAAATACATAGACCTCTAATGTTTCTTCTCTTGTGTTTGTTCCCAGCAATAATTGAATCAACTTCTCCTCCCCTTTTTGGGGGGGAGATAGCTGTCCTTATCACATGAAACACTGTTTTCTGGTTTTCATCTCCAGATGTCTAAGAAGCTCAATTCAAAGGGTTGCCCAGAGGTGCAGATCCCTGACTGGGACAGACACAGTAGGGTTGTGATACTTTAAAGAATCAGTCCTTCCCTATGGTGGTTCGTGGTTTTATAAGGAGGACAGAGACTCGAAAGCAATGTTGTAACCAAGGACTCTAGGTTATGGAAAAGGTTAAATTTACCTTGCATTTTCTGTTTTATTAGTTATTTTACTTCTTTTTCTTGCCTCAACCTCCACTCACCGGAGGCAGCTCTATCACAGGGATATTTCACCCCCTGGTCAGCCCTCCAGAGCAGGCAACAGAAACTCATTTTTCTATCTCTTTCTTCAAATGCTCTTTTCTACACTTCCTCTGTTTCTTCTGACAACAATATAGCTGCACCAAAGTTTTTGACTCTGTGAGGTTTTTTACTTCTCTGTTGTTACTTGCAATTAGCTTAACAACTTATCACTCATCCACAGAGGCTTTAAATAATTTATACTTCAGGGTTTGCTTTGCAGTATTTCCTCTCAACCCTTTTGCAAATTATTCTTTTCTTCTTTCTTTTTTTTTGTCCTCAAGAATTCTTTGCTCATAAACACTACCAATCTATTTTACTTAATACATTTCTGATTGTATTAAATTGGAACATTTACATGTTAATACACCTGTATTTGTATCCAAAATCCACCCATAATGATCATGGTACTTACCATATCCATTTTACTTAATAAAATTCATTTTGAAGTTTATCCTTGCTGAGTTGCCTGTAACACACACTGATATAAAAATGAGTTCTACATGAAACTCTAGTCCTCCTTATTAATGATTGAATAAATTATACAAATTAAAATTCCCTAGATATCACTGCAGTCACTAATCTAATGCTCTCAGCCATCTCTGAGTGTGCTTCCCTACCCTGAACCACAGGTGGTAAACACTTTTTCCTTCCCCTTCAATACTTCAATTTAAACTGAGTCCAAATTTCCACACTCCCCTTCATTTCTAATAATCCTCATCACAAACTGAAAGGAGTTATTAACTCACAGTGCCACCTTTCCCAATTTTCCTTACAAAATATTCTGATGCAGAGGGTGTCCTCTGAATTCCTAATCTAGTCATGACAGCACACACTACACAGATCAGAACTGACATGACCCTAAGTTTTGTAAATAGTATTAATAAAATAAAAAGAAATATTTACAACCATTGTCAATAGAAAGACTATTGAGACCTTGTATAGAATTTATGTGCCCATATGTTTCTTCTATGAACTGATTTAAAGTTAGTATTTTAAAGTTCTTGTTTTAATAAAAAATATGACAACCAACCTTGTCTTTCTCCAGAACCAACAGGCTAAAGTTCTTTGGCTTCAGAAGAGGAGCTTCTTCTAAAACTCTATTTAAGACTCCTAATCTCTGTAGCAGATTCATTTCTATATACATAATCAAGGGAATATAAAGTAGAATAAAAATGCTGGTAAGCTGCTGCTGTGCTGGAGGCTGATTCCCTTTGGATTTGCACACTGCCATGAAAATTGCTTTTGCTGCCTCTCCCCTCTCTTCCTTGCCTCTCTGGTTTGTTTGTTTGTTTTTTTGTTTGGTTGGTTGGGGTTTTTTGTTTGGTTTGTTGGAGTATTTGTTTGTTTGTTTTGTTTGTTTTTCCTATATCCTTGTGAGGGTGGACTGGGTGAATGTGGAGCAACACGTTGCGCATTACTTGTTCATACACAGCTATGGACAGACAGACAAGTTATTCAAAGTTTTCCTGGGTTAGAAGTACTTATTTGAGTATCTCTCCCCCAGCAGTTGTCAGTTGTCATGAACTTGTTGAATTGAAATAATCTTGGAAAAGCTCTGTCTTTCCATTTAGTTAAAACTGACCCATGGGTTACGATGTTAATGGAAAACAGAAGGAGAGCAGAGACATAGGACAGCATGCAAAAACAAACCTCCTTTTTTAGCAGCCCAGGCTAAAAAGTAGGGAAGTCAATTATCTCTGTCCAATCTACACTTCATTGTGTGCCTTAAAGGGTACACCAAGCCCAGGAAGCCAGTTTTTCACATTCCTCCTCTAAATTTAGTAGTGTCAAAGAAAGCCGTGGGTGTGTTCTGATTACTTGGCTGCCAAGGAAAAGTACTTCCTTACTGCTTCCCTCAAATGCCATAGGCCAGAAATCTCCATTTCTTTTTGCTATATATTTAACAATATGACCAGTGTTTGTACACCTTAAAAGATAGATAATTAAAAATAAGTGTCAAAAGCAGGCATTTCTTCTCCTCATTCAGGAAAAGTAATTTTCCTTTCCCTGTAAAAGAACAATATTCTGTACTGTGGATTTTATAAAAAGAGTTTTCAGCCTGTCCAAGGATGATTGGAAACTTCAGGATGCACAAATGACAAATTAATATCTGGAGAGCATCACTTCTCAGACCTATGCCTGCACATCAGTAAGAAAGGCACTTGAAAGCCTGGAAAAAGCCAGAAGTTGTCTCAGTCTAATATTGCACTGAGTGGCATAAGAATGTCATTCTTCCTCTCAGCCTACCCTTCCTCTCTTATTCTACAAAGTAGAATAAGAGTAAAGGTACTTTGCATTTCTTCCCAGAACAATTTGAAACCAGGGTTTTTTTTTGTCTTTTTTTTTTTTTTTCCTGTGCCAAAGTAGATACTTGACAAAAAGCCTCTCAACTATAATTTCTTCCTTTATCTCGTTATTTCACCATTTCTTACAAGGCTTTATTGGGGACATTAATAAGTCTTCTGCTTTATTTTAAGGATGGTAAAGTGCAGAAATATGATCAGAGAAATGGACTGGGACAAGAATACAAACATTTGCTGTACCCTGTGTTCATTGTCAGTCCCTGGCTGACACCCATTTTTTCTATGTCCTTACCTCTTCAGCGACTTTTAAAATTTGCTTTCTTCTGGCTCTTCTTCCTCTGCTGACTTCAAATACACCAGTGTTTTAAAATGATATATCAAATTATCTTTATTTATTTTTCTCCTTTAAGATTCATTTGACTGACGTGCACTGATAATTTTATTATTTCTGAGCTTCATTTGTTTTATTCTCATCCATTTTAAAGCCAGAAGGATTTTATTTTGAAGTGCTTTCTTCAGATATAGGATTCAAAACCACTTTTTCCTCTATAAAATTAACACTGACATTTTATCACAATCATAGGCCTTCAGCTAATTAGAACTTTAGGACAAGCAAAACTGTTACAGAACCTGTGGTAAAATAGAGTGAGCAGCAGATGGTTCCTGGTGTCCATCTTCAATGTGCTAAAAGGGAGACAAGAAAAAATAAAACAACCACACCAGAAAAATACAGCTTGAAGAAATGGGCCAAATAAGTCCCATTCTCTTGGACTGGTGTGTTAGAAGCATCCCTCCTGTCAGCAACTCTTGAACATGCACATGTGTCCTGGTTTGGAAAGACAGGTGTCTGCCAGGGAAAGCTGGAGCCTCCCTTGGAATGGAGAATGTAAACCCTCTTTCTCCGAGTTATTATAATTTTGAAATTAAGGGGCTTTCAGGCAAAGATATGGGAATAGGAATATTAAAAATAAAAATTTAGCAGTACAAAAAGCAAACAAAAAAGAAAACACTGACAGAGTCAAAATACAACCTGACACCCTGATGGTCAGGGTGTTGGTAGCAGTCCAATCAAGTCCTCCTTGACTAGTGACAGATAGGGCTCTGTTTGGAGAAGAGATGATGCTGCAGAAGGATGTAGTTTTCTCTGAAGGTCCAGTGGTGGTGAGATGGATCTGGTCCTCCTCTGAGAATCCAGTGGAAACAAGCTGCCCTGGTGTTCTGACTCTCAGCTTTTATCCAGGTGGGAATTCATGTCTCCTCCCGTTGGGTGGAGCATCTCCCAATGGGATGATGTAATTTTATCAGTCGTGTGGTGAGCCTTAATGGCCCATTAACAGCAGATATCCCCCGGAGGGAGGATGGGTTGTGGAAGAGATAAAGAAACATTGCCCCACCTGGTTTTAACAGTTGGCCCATTATCAGAAGGCACCCGCCCCCTTCCCTCTGGAGTTATGAGGAATGGGTCATAGAAGAGATAAAGAAAAACACCTCCCCAACTGGTTTCAACAGATGGCAATAGAATACACACTTTTAGTTACATCTTGCATTGCAACCCAAGACAACATGGTTCTTGGCTGACAGCACATTTTCCTTCTGAAAGATGATGAATTTGGATTAATATAGTCATTGTACATTTGTGTCTATGCTTAGAACAAATACTCATGTATTTATGTGCTATCATTTTTTCATTGTGTGAAAAAACATATTGTTTGAACTTACAGAAATGACCAGCGGTAATAGATCAGAGCTTGAAATACATTTGATATGTCATTTCTGCCAGTAAGCCATGGGGGAAAGGGAAAAAAAAATGCCTTATGCATATGTTTTAGGGACATTTTGTTCCTGTTTCTCATTGTCTCACTTTTCCTGGTTCCAGTCAGAAACTCGGCAAATGAGGACTGACTTGTTTAGCACCCTCCAAATGTGCTGAAATGAGTTAAGTCACAGCCCACACAGAATGCTATTTCTGTTTACTCAAGTCCAAATTTTCTCTGCAACTAAGGATTGTGGATCAAAGATCAGCCAGCAGGCAACAGATAGTTCATTTCCTAATCTTGCATGCAGAAGACCAAAAAAAATTGTCATTTTACCAGGCTTTCCACAAAATAGGTGTAAGCATAATGCAGGTGGGTTTTATATAAAATGCATATAAGGATCATAAGGATCATAAGGATCATAAAATGGGCTCAATCAAACAGCAGCATATATTAGTCATAAAAGAGTGACAACAGATTTTGACATCAAGATGACTGTCCACTTCTCATAAGGCTTATATTGTAGAATATTGTTTCAATTTGGGCCCACATTAACTGTTTTCTTTTAGATTACACCATTAAAAATACTATTTCCCTAAAATAGGTTGTCTAAAATGCTTTTAAAATGTGTTTATGGCATATCTGATGATATAATGAAGTTCATTTAGCTCCTATAAATATTCTTAAAGAGGTGTCTTCAGCAGGTCATCCTCTTCCACACCAGGCCATGCAGTGATATATGATGCCATTAGTAGGCCCTCGTCAGCCCAGTTTCTCCACCAGATGTATATATTTTTAATTATTCTTTCTTTGTCAGAGTGAGTGACATTTTACTGGTTGCTGTACTGAAAGTGGCAGGCAGTTGATAAAGTGCTCCACAGACCTGTCCTTCCACTCATCAATTTCTTGCAGGTGTACAGTTTTGATTTTAAACACTATAATTCCATGTCAGAGGAGATGTATACAAGCTTAGGGGGTCTATTCAATAAGCCATAAATTCTGTCGGGGGTTCTTCATATTACTATAAGGTGGGGTGCCTTTGTTGTTTTCAGCTCAGCATAGTTCTTGTTTTCACATTCATCTAGAAGATCATAGCCATAATTTTTTTTAAGAAAGGAAAGGAAAGGAAACTCAGAATGAGAGGCTTTATTTATTTCTTTGCAATAAAATTTGTATTCTCTCCAATTCTACGCATGCAGAATTCCTACTTGGGTTGGCAACCTTTGTGTCCCATTTGCTTCCTGTCTCTTTATCCTAATTGGGTCAGAATAAATGTTATATTACTCTGTGAATGCCCAAGAGGAAAGTATTCTTGAGGCAAAAAAATAAAAGGAGTTGGAAAGGAGAATAAAGAAAATAAAGACCAAGTCAAGTTTTCTTGGAATCTAGGGGACTTGCCCAATTTGACAACAGACAGGCTTGAAACTCTTAAATTCTTTAAAAAAAAAAAAAAAAAAAAAAAAAAGGTACAAGCTAAGCATCAGGTACTAGATTTTTGTGATAGCCCTATATCTATACTTCTTCATGCACCTGATATTATAAAGATCAGCTGGAAGGTGCTAAAGACTGTTATTTGGGAATAGCAAGAAATGTACACACCCATTTCAAATTCGGCTCTCTGTCTTGACACATGACTTCGTATATTCTGCTCTTCAGGCAGAATTCTCTCTAAAACATATGACTATGGCTCAAAACTAGTCTCATTTTTGGTTTGGATCTGTTTCTATACTGCCCAACAGACAGTGAAACAAGCTGTCCCAGAGGTGGCAGAGCCATGTTAATGCAGAGCTCTGCTAAGGTGAATGCCTCTAAGCCAAGCAGTTCTTTCATAAAGTCAACAGAAATGGAAAATGTATCACTTATGCATTGGATTTATTACACATATTAACCACCTCTGCATCAAAATTCTGTGACTCTTAGGTTAATCCATGTAACTATAGCTTGCACATATGGCTCTTTTTTCTTTTCCATTTTACCTGTTACAGAGCAGTTAGTACCTGGGCATTTTTCCATTGGAAGAGATTATCAATATAATCAGAGTAATCTCTCAAGCTCCTTTCCCACAAATGAAAGTTGTGCTCTGCAATGTCTCTCCTAAAATACACAGCATGTTTTACTCAGTGCTTAGCTTTATTTTCTCTCCTTTCTCTGTGTCTTCTCCAGCTTTATAATACCTTGCCCTTGTTGGATCAAACCTATGGTAGATAACCAAGCTATATTTTTTCAAAGGTAAAACTCAGTCCTCCAAGCCAATATTTTAGCACTATCAAATAACTCTCAAAAACATTGAGGTGAAATAAAATCTTTTAAATTGATCTAATCCACTGATTTATTTTGTGTAAACTTCCCCTCTCAGTAAAATGTTAATACATGCAATAGACACTTAAAGCGGCAAGGCAAATTTTAAAAAGAGAGAATGGACTAGAGTCTCTGTACAAACCTAGTGATTTACAGGTCCTGATACTTTTCAGTAATGTTGCTGCTGAAATATTTTGAGGTTAAAACTGAATTATATCAGGTAAAATGTTACTGGAATTTTAGTGTATGAGCTGAATTTTACACTAGCCCAAATTCAGGAAATGCGTCTTCCAGTAGCAAACTAAAGCACCTAAACTAGGAGGGGCCTTGTTCTGTTCATGGAGAAACAGACTGCTCAGAAATTCAGCCCACCTAAAATCTCAGTTTGTACCTGGCATCTCCTGTGGCTAAACTTCACTCCACTCACTCCACTGCAAAATTCTTGGTCTCCCTTCACAGAGACCCCTGACTACCCAGGGTGGACCACGTCTCTCTTGGGTAAAAGGTCCATGTCTACATTGAATGTTGGAATATCTATTGTGCTTTAAAACTAAATCAAAACCAAAACCCCCAAGACAGTAACAAAAAGAATAATAAATCAGAACCAAAGTAAAACAACAGCTGCTTTCCTTCCCCCTGCACCAAAAAGTAAAACCAAACTGGAAAAACCCAAAAAGGATTAAAGAGCAAACCTGACCACTTGTACCCTGATCTCTCTGTGCTTTATAATTTTCTCACTCCCTTAGTTTGCTTTAACCTCACCAACAAACTGCCAAGATCACAGCTACCATATTCTTGATTACTTTAGTCTGTTACTTTCAGACGTAGGGCTTGGTCTCTGGTCCTTTTTAAAAATTTAGCAGGTTAGTTTTATTTGATTTAGTCTGGGTGAATCCATGCCTATGGATTTTACAGTGATAATAAAATGGCTTCAGTTCTTCAAGTGATATTTACTGTGGACCATAGGTACACACACCAAAAAAAAAAAAAAATCTGCTTTCTTTTGTTGTACAGATTTTTGCAGTGAAGTAGCAATTAATAATAAAAAAATAAAATTGTTCTCTTTAATTATTTTATAAAGCAAATTGTTGCATTCACAACCATAGTGTATGACTACATTATTTGTAAACCTTCTCAGTGGGTGTGGTGTCTCAAAAAAACCAAATCCCTATGTTATAAGCCCATCATTATCTCAACAGACAGGTAAAAGTATATACACACTTTTTCCTTTGGCATGAAATGTCAAAGAGGTCTTGCTTCCAGTAAAGACCAATTTATTGCAGCATGTGGGTAAACATATTGCAATCAAATATTTATCAGCGAAGAATTTACCTTTCCTTAGCTTAGTCCTGATACCTCAAATGCCATACTGGGAGAGAAAGGCAAAATATTATCTGTGCATATTTTAACTCTCTTAAAATACCTCTGCTTGCTTTTACCTTCAGAAAAAGTAGATAGCCATAACTGGGCATGGCAGAAGTATGAAATCTGTATAGACTAGTCTCTCTATTAACTTTTAAAAATCAGTTGAAATAGAACAGTAAAAAATAACTGAAGGATTTTTCAGACAGACAACTAAGCTTCAGTGAAAAGCCATTGAAGTTCAGGCTTCTAAGAGCGTAAAACATTTTTAAAAAGTTACCTTAAATTCTTAAAAATCACGGAGTAATTTTGGAAAATACAGCCAAAAGAAATGTTCTCATGTCTCTTATGACTTTTCATAAAGTGCAGCAGGAGACACCAGCATATTCTCTCTGATGTATTACAAAAATAAGAAGAATTAACAAAGTAAAGATACAAGCCATACCCATATCTGTTGAAATGCATGTGAGGTATGAAATATCTACTGTAGTGTGGTGAGATACTTGTATTATCTCTTTAATTGTTTAACATAGCAATACACTGCACCCATTAAACACAGAAATTGTGTGATAATAATCCAGTAGGGAGAGCTAGAGTGTAATACTTTTGCCAAGCACTTAATGCCAAGGATTCAGACTGCATAATCAATTAGAGAAGACATTGCTATTATGATATGCATTTCTGAAGGATCTCTCCAAAATGCCTAAGCTCTCTTATTTGCATTTTGACTTGTGTTGGTTGCCTCAAGCAAAGAAACCAATCTTTCCTCCCTCCAACATGAGGCAGCTTTTCAGAGACACAAATCTGTGTCCTTCCACAGCCTGTTGTCCACCCTCTTCTGAAATAATTTGCCACTACCCAAAGGCTATGACACACTGGATTCAATAGCATCTCCAGAACAATGACAACAATAACTATCAGCTAAGTCAGCACCCCTTGGTATGTAGTCCTCCTTTTTCTAACGTTGAGCTTCACAATAAAAACTGAATTTGGCTCAACCACTGTGCATCCATTGCTTGGATATTGTTGTAAACCAGTCTTAATCATTATGTTCCTACAGGGAAAATAATCCACAATGTCTCTTGTCAGGAGACTTGTACAGATTTCCAATTTCTAATAAATAGAACGTTATCTGAAATTTGATGAAACCAAGATATATTGTATAAAATTGTTCTAGTTCATTACTTGTCCTTATTTGGGTGAATTTTATGCCCGTCTGAATTTAATATAGCTATAAAGATTACAAATCTGCATGAGACAGAGAGATAGATAGATAGATATACCTATACAATGAATAAGACTGTACAGGCCAGGATTCTCCAGCCTAGGGCAGTGTTATTCCCCTTCCTGCTTTCTTCCCTCCCCACGTGATTGAACACCATATGTCTGCAGTGTTTTAGCAGATCTCCCAAAACTTTTCAGCTCTTCCTGCAGACTCATCTAAGAAATGTGGCTCAGTTACAGCTAGAAGACCTGCTTCATGAAGCAAATTGTTTTCCCTGAGTTCTTGAAAATGCCAGTTGGACTCATGTATGGTGCAGAGCAGAAATGCATGTGCAGAACTGCATTACAGAGTGCTGAGAGGAAGGACACAGACACTACACAAAGGAAATGTCCTACAAATGTCTTGGCTCCAAGTGATTGCTGAGCAGCCTGCACTCGTAACAGCAGGAAAATTACTGAGTAGAGAGTGAAGCAATTAAAAGCTGTACTGGGTCTGGCACATTCCTGAGACACAGAGGGCAACTGAACAAATTCAGTAATGCTGCACTCTACATTTGTCAACACTAAAAATATCCACTCACAGAAGTTATTTCTGTCCAATATTAGTCAGTCCTAAGGCACACAGCTATTATCAGATTTTTTACACATAAAACCATTGTATAGACATTTGGCCAGTTATGAACATCATACAGCAGTTGCTCAGAAAGTAGAGTGATGTTTATCCAGAAAGTGTATTTAGCTAGGGAGATATCCAGAAGGTAAAGAGAGAACACAAGGGCCTGCTAGCATTTGTAAAAATTATCAGTGGTCAGAGATGAAATCTTGCAAAGCTGACTTGTGTTTGACAAGAGTAATGTGATGGAAGGAAAACATTGAAGAGAAATTTGAAAAATGAGGATTAGAATAAAACATGCCCTCTATCTGAAATATTTTGACAATAAAAATCTACACTGTCCACATGTACCAGCAGTCTTTCTGACACATCATCATCAGTCTACAAAAAATATAAACAAACCCTCTTTTAACTTTAAAAAAAAATAAAATTGTGAAAGCCAAGTAAAAACAAAATTTTGAAACAGGATTTGTATTAAGGATACAATTTTCCCAGGCAGAAATAGATGCAATGTATGGTGATGTACAGATGACACTGAGCACCATTACTGTTGATGCCAGGGTAGGAATGGTGTTCAAATAACAGAGCACTTGTCAAACAGACACATGAAATTGAACACTAGTTTATATTTTTCACTAGAAAGTAACAAAACAGAACCAGTGCAACAGGCTGTGTCCCCTGCTAAACCCCCCACTGAAGAGAAACCAGAGAAAAGCACGTCTGCCCCATTAGAACTGATGGCAGAGTGATTTGGGGCTAACTAACAACACCACAGATGAAACACCAGCTGTAATCCATGATTCTGAGAGCTGCTATTACTTGGGGAAGGCTGAGCTCTCCTGTGCAGTGGGGAGAGATGGCAACTGCAGCTGTGCTGTCATAACAAGGTTAACCTGCAGTCAGGGAAGTTGTCAATCCAAATGGAGACACACTGCGGAGGGACCAGGCTCGGCTTTCCCAGCCTCCCCCAGGGAGGGATACCACGGGAGCTGAGTCACTTCTGCCCAGGGAGGCCTTAGTGAGACAATCTGCTCCTTGGCTGAGCCAAGTGGAGGAGCTCATGTCTGTTTGGGCAACTACACAATTACAATTGTGCACTCCTATACAACTGCAGCTAATGGGTTTATCCTTTAGCAGAGCAGCAGCAGCGCTGCTGAAATTTTAGAGGATAGCAACAGATTATCACAAGAGGATTATGCTTCTTAATTGATATTTCTGGTACATTTGACTGGGAAATGAAGGCATCAGGATGTGGATGCTAAGCTGTCTCTGTAAAGAGATGGTTGAAATTGGGGCTTTTGCTATGGCACAGCTGCTCATGGGTGGGAAGTTTCTCAGCCTTATGTAAAACAAAGTACTTGGGGGTGAAGAACACCAAAACAGCCAAAGTTCCTTGGTACCCTGAGGACTGTGACTGCGAAGGGGTTTGGTAGCCCTCACCTGTCTCCTACCCCTTCCTCCACACCTCCAGTCCTGCTGGTAACACCCAAGCTGCAAGTAAAGCTAATAAACATCACCCTCTCTCTCTCTGTCTCTCTCTGTCTCCCTCTCTGGTATTTGCCTTAGCAGTTCTCATCCAAAATGAATAACATAACTTTGCTGATGTTTCTCTGGAAATGATGTAGCTTCAAGAGATCACATAGGAAATCAGAACAGCTTTAACGTGTAATGAAAACTGGTTAAAATTTATGCTGTTCTTCACTTTTATTATTTATTACATCCTTGCCAGAGTATATTGATTTTGTGCCAACCTCTGTTCTTGTCACAGTTTTTGTCACACAAATGAGGTTCCAGAAATGTAATGCCTATATTTTATGAAATACAGTCCTATGCCATTTCAGGATGACCTTTTCAGTATTCTGCATTCTGATGGGTTGGCTGTTTGTGAGGCAGAGGCCTATTTCCATCTACACCTTATCCCCTCAACACTTCTGTTTTAAAAGTAATTGAAACAGAGGTTGCTATATCAATTTCTTTTGTTTGTATTGGCATGCAGAGTTGATAATCTCCTTTCTGAAAAACTGGTGAACTTTGGACTGCTGGCTTTTCATTGTACGTGCCTCCACGAGGTTTCTGAGTAGGAATGAAGTTTTTACTGCAGCATTAATTTTAGTATTAGGATATGTTTAAACTCATGGGTCTCCTTTGCTTTTGCTTCCAAGCCAAGCTAAATGTACATTTGAAACCGAATTATGAGGCACTCTAATGAGGTAACAGTTTAGCCAAAGGAGTATCCCTCAGCTGTAAGTGACTGACCAAGAAGGAGCAGAGGCCCCAAAAACAGACACACAGACTTACAGGGTCATCACAGTGCCACCCATAGAATGGTGGAGCATACACAAAATGCAGAGAAGAACCTAGATGTTTTGCCCCACAGTGGCAAGGTGAGTTCTTTTAGTGTCTCCATCTGTAGGAAGAAGGGATAGCATAAATAGCTGTTTATGGTCATTCCTTATCAGTTTTTCTGACAGTAGCAAAAGAAAAAGGCACAAAAAACCCCACAACTTTCTTCAAAAAGTTTACCTGGTTCTCAACTTTCCCTTTCTTTTCAGTGTGATAAAAGTTCCTTGCAGGATTCACAAAGGCATCTATTCTGGTTAATCACCCCTATCCCACAGATCACAGGAGCTGCTGACTCTTGATTTCTCTTATGACATCTTTAGCATGTGGTATTTTCCCCAGTACACAATAATTAACTTTTCCACTGAATATTTTAGAATAAAGGCTGTGAAATTATGTATCTCCACAAGACAATTCAGTGGGTGAGCTATTAAATCAGAATTCAGGAATTTTGAGAACTTTTGCTAGTCCCTGTTGTGGCTCTGGTAGTCCTCTGAGCCCATGCTCTGAGCCTCTGCTGCTGTGGCAGCTCTTTCCATCCATCTATTCTGGCCAGCAGTTCCCAGAAGCACGAGCTCAGAGGGAGCTGACAGCCAGCCAGACCTCAGCACAGCAGTGCAAGTGTAGTGACAATGGCTCATCTGTGACAGATCATCTAGTTCCTGTGTGCCGGGGAGACAATTTGTGTCTGCAGAGGAAATTCAGCCCATCCAGGACATCTCTGCCCTGCTGCACACGCTTTTGTCACCTGTGCAGCGTGTGCAGAACTCCTGGCACACCCTGAGCACTTCTGATTCCCAACGCTTGTGCACTTTTTTGTGTGCATTTATTTCTGCCTGGGAAATGTATGAGCTGGGAGACTCTCAAGGAGGTGCAGTGGAAGAGCAATCCTGACAGATTTTTGCCAGCTGGAGCCTCTGCAGTGTGTACACAGGGTGGGCAACTTGGGCATAGCGGGGTGTTGCTTCAAACAGAGGGACTCCTGAAAGCTTGAAAAGAAACATTTTATCTCTGGGGAGGGGCAGGGTGGGAATAAAAGAAGTAGGGGTTTTCCTGTCATGTTCAGAAGGAAAGCTGAGCAGGGCTGTAATATAATAATAGTAATATAGTTGTTAATATAGAGCAACTGTGGAGCTGCATCACCCCGCAGCAGTTTCAGATCATCGCAGTACCCTTCACTGCTCAGGTGGGTTCCCTTTGGGCAGCACCATGCCATGCCACCACACTGCTTTGTTTTGAACACCAGGAGCCTGCTGCTTCTCATGGGGAGTCTCTGCTTCTCGTTAAGGCAAGCAGAGACCCCCCACAGAAATATTCCAGCCACTGCAGAGCAGGCCAGCTTGAGCTGATCCGTGCTACCTTGCTGGAACGAGAAGTTTCTCTTGGTTCATCTCACTGCACCTTTTACAGGACAGGGTGTTACAGATCAGCCTATTCATAATTTTCAGGGGAAAAAAAATGCTTTGGATAACTTTTTTGGGGTATAAAATAGCAGACAGAGCAGTCAAACCAACGAAGCAATTACACCTCATGTATTCTCATGCTGAAATTATTAAACAAGCCTAAACTGCAGTGGAGTCAGGGAAAGGCCTTCCTACCCTGCCTGCATAGCTACTTGAAAGAATTAATTAAGTCACCAAAAAGCACTCTTCTCCAGCAAACAAGCAAACTTTTAAATAACATGTACTTTAGTCCCTGAATATGTAGTTAAACCTCTGAGCAGTTAGTTATCTTCACACATTTCAAAGCCATTACTGCAAAAAAAAAATCAATGAAACATGAGCAAAAAAAATGAAAATGTAAATACATGTGAGGCAAAACCTTTCCTGCAGAGAACAAGAACCCAGAAAAGCTTACAGATCAAACAGTTTAAGGAAATATATTACCATTTCGGATTCGTAAGGGTTTTCTTAGGAGGATTAAACACCTCCTTTAGAAAAAGTTCATCTTAAAAGCTGTCACTTCTCATCCACATTGCCCTGGAGTTTTAGTAGAGGTCCAGACAGCATTGCAAGTCATAATTTTATTCAGCGTTTCCAAGTCAGTCTCATAAACTTCAGGCAAGCCTAAATGAATGTTTGGGAAAGACAAGTTTTGTTGAAAAACATTCCCGAGCTGTATAAACAAGGACAGGCAAACAGCAGGAACAGGGTGTGGGACCTGGAAAGGCTGCATAATAAATGCAAGCAGGACATTTTGTGAGTAAGGAGATGCAGCTATGCTGCCATCACCAACAGGGGTACTACCTAGAGGAAACTTTTTCAAAATGTGGTAGTTATTTCACTGCTGTAAACACATCAAGGCTGATCTATCCTAGCTGAGTACACAGCTCTCGAGCCCTCTTCAGATCTGCCATTGCAGGCAAAATAACAGCCAGACAGAGCTGGACATCACACTGCTGCCTTAAAGGCTGAGGCAGAGGCCAGACAGGGTTATAAAAATAGGGTGAACTTTTATTGAGGCCTAAAAGGCCACACCCCAGCAGCCACAGCAGTAGCTTTGCCCGGATGGCTCCAAGATGGAAGCAAAAAGAGGGAGAGTCATGAGATTCCCGCCCTTTACAAGTTTTGCTGCATTTGCATATGCCCCGTCCATTGTCCAATGAACAATTCCACATCTCGGTGTTCTGTCCTTCCTGCTTGCCTCCAGCCTTCTACATTGCTTATCTTGGGGGCCTGGAGCTCAGAGAGTGTCCTTTAAGCCGTGAGTTCCCTGCTAGACCCAGAGGTGCCCTTCCTCCATCACCCTGTGACCAGATCCCAGCAAAACTTAATACACAAGCAAAACCACCCACCAGAACAAAACAGAAAAAGCCTCAAAACCTAAGGCATCAGTTTCCCCCCTTTAGAGGCTTGACAAGGCCTCTACCTTGTCGAGTCTCTACCTAAATACAATGGCAATAACATTTAGTGACAGATAAATGTCTATCAATAACAATACCTAATATTAGATAAGCATTTAACAGTTAGATGCAAATCTAACAAATCTTTCCCACAACTTGTTTCTTACACAGTCGGACATCACGTAAAAAGGTAGTTAAATACGAAAAGAGAGCTGTTTTAAGATATACTGTCATTTGGGGCAGAAGCTTTCTTGACTCTGGAGTAGTGAATCCATGATCCTTGTGCCGGCAGGCACAAGCAGACAGAAATTGCAGTCTGTAAGCTACACAACACGCTGCAGCTACATGAGCCAATTGAGTACTTACTCTTTTCCCAGTGAGGACAAAGAGGCATGGGCCTGGAAAGCTGGAAAGGCTTGGTCTGAGCTCAGCTGCAGCCCCGAGGGGTCCCAGGGCCACCGGCCAATGCACCAGAGTGCTGTTGCCCACGTCAGCTTGGGAAGTAGAAGCTGTGGCATCGTCCAGAGGGTGAGAGGAGCCAGGTCAGGCAGAGCTCACCACAGCTGGGAGGTGGGTGTGTGGAACAAAGGGTGCCACGTAGCCAAGATCTCCAAACCCGGGCATGCAGTGAATTGGCGGATGGCACCCCGTCTGAGTTGTTTTCTCATGCCAAATCACATTAAAAAGAGCTAAAAGACATTAAACAGCTCCTAACATGAAGCTGCCTTGAAACAATGGCTGGAGTTGTCCCAGAGATGCTGTGTGAATATGGGAATTGCTCCATGTGATCCTGATGCATCCACAAAACAATTTCCCTACTAAACGGTTCAAGCCAGCTGTGTGAAAGGCAAAACAGGCAATGATTAGGCCAGTAAAACTGCTCAGGAAAAGTGCAGTGTGCACTGCCCTTCCACCCAGAGCTGGGTGGGTAGCAGCAGCTGGAGGACAGAGGATCCATGCTTCTATGTAGGCAGCCCATTAAAGCAGCTGAATCACTGCCTCCAGGGTTCTGCCCTAGTCCCACAGCAGTGGCACAGCAGCAAGACCCAGTGTCTGAGCCCCTCTCCTCCCTGCATCTTCCTCTCTTCATCCCAGATGGGCTTTCCCTGGAGTTTTGTCCAGCAGCCCAGTGCCTATCTTTGACTTACAAGAAAAGTCAGTTTCTGCTCATTCTTGAGAATTTTTGGGAGCTGCAAACTAGTGCTGACATTGTTGCTCCTCATATTAAGAGTTGCTGTATGGAAAGAGGCAAAGGTGTGTCCCCAGTGCCATTTGTTCTGTTTGTATTTAAGCAAAAATTATCTAAGCTGGGATTTTTCCCTCCTGGCTGTTCTTCCTTGTTTCTGGGAATCAAGGATGTTAAAATCTAACCTCAGCTCCCCATATATAAAATGGCTAAATAAGTGCCATCCTTGCTGGGGGAAGGGGCAGTGAAATGGAGACACTGAAGATGGAACCAGAAGCTATATCAGTGGGGTTTTTGTAGGCAGCAGAGATCAAAAGAAAGAACTGCATGGTCTAAGCACACCTATATGTTTTAGGAGAGGGAAAAAATAAAAAGACATTAAAAACATCTATTGTTATATTCTCGCTCTCTAGACATTAAATACAACAGAGAAGCACAATGTGTTCATTTACCTGAACACTTCCTCATAAAAAGAGTTCTACTCCCTGACTTCTTCCAGCTGAGCATTACCAGAGTGCTTTCCTTCTATTTATGGCTTAAAATGTTGATTTTATTTTGTGTTCAGAAACAAAGATGCAAACAAGAATTCTAGTCAATACCTAAATACTTCTGTCACAAAGGAGTCTTGTCAGAATTTCGTGTAAGGTAAATATGAAAATTTGAACCAGTGGCAGATATAAAATAATGATAAATAATATTTAACATATATAATAAATATTCCTCTTTTTTTTTTTTTCTTTTTCCACACACTGGCAAAACTGTCCCTTTACTTGGCATCCCATTGGCCCAAATTCCAGACAGGGTGTTTGAAGACAATGTAGTCTTCAAACTACTTCAAACATAAAAATGTCTTTTTTAGATGTGGGTAAAAACATTATTTTCCTGAATTCTTGCAGGAATTTCTAGCTAAGACAACAGAAATTCACTCAAGAGGGTACCTCAATTTCCCCAGTTCTCCTCTGTGTTTATGGCCGCACCTGCAATCAGAAGTGGCATAATAACTCCTTTATTTTGGTACTGAAGGTGATGGTAACAAATTCTACCATTCAGCCACTCATGGGCAAAGGACACATACCGAGAAATTCCATATTTTAAAAATTTTAAGCTCTCCAAAGGATGGTTTGGGTCTTAAAATCTAAAAAAGATTTTAATCTGAAGAAGTTGAGTTCTAGTCTTGGGAGCATGAAATTTTACAATTTTAAAGCTTTTCAGAACAACCTGGGAGAGCTGGTAAAGCTGCTTAAAAAAAAAATAGAAAGAAGAAGAAGGAAAATGAAGCAAAAAAATGTTTTGCATGTTTCAAAAAATAACCTGACCCCAGGGACTGACACTTTAAGAGGAAAATGAGTGTCAGAGGAGAACTTACGGTAAAGCACATAAGAACACAGAAACCATAAACCCAATCCAGAAAGAGCAATAATTGAGTACTGATTATGGAACTGGAACATTGAGGGAAATCTGTATAAAAACAAAGAAATAAAACTAAATAGCTCTTGTTTCTCCCAATCCTTTTGTTCTCCCAAGCAAAATGATTTCCAGAAGAAAAGTACTAATGATGATGATGTTCCCTCTGTTTTGAAAGTGATGATCCTGTAGGGATCAGCATCTTACCCTTCCTTACATTTGTAAAACTTTTTCCTTCTTCAAATGAAGCACATTAGAATTGCTAATAACATTCCTTACTTAGCTAAGGAATATGTCAGGTCAATTCAGCAACAGAATGAGTCCAAGAACAGCAGAGCTGGAACAGAAATGGATGTAATTATTCTGTTTTCAGTAAAAAGTATATTTATTTGCAAGATCCTGCAAAGACATGAATATTCAAAACAAACACATTGTCAGGAAAAAACAACAACAACAACAAACCAACCAACCAACCAAAACCCAACCAACCAACCAACCAACCAAAAAAAAAACCCCAAAAAAACCTGCAATCCCCGCCCGCCCCAAATAAACCAACAAAAACCAAACCACCTTCATTCAGTAAAGAAATAAATATGGACCCAGTAATCACTGTAAAACAACAAATTTAATTTCTGACATCAAGGAACAAGGTGAGGAAATGGAAGTATCAGCCTTTGACAACTGAAAGGGAAATGTGATGACTAGTGAATCCAACGAGTGACATGAACTGTGTTTCATGGCACCTTATACCACCAAATCCAGCCCAAAATACCAGTAAAACAGTCTGATGACTGTTCAGAGTGTAAAATTACTTCAGGAATTTCTGTCTGGAAATTGCACCCACGAATCCACCTTGTCAAAAATAAGTTCTAAATATTTTGGTTTAGAGTAAATATTTTTTGCTCAATATGAGAAACTGTGGCATATAATTTGGTCCACCATATACAGGTGGATAATTAGCACACACTGATGGCCAGTGTGTGAAATTCTCCATCATTCTGCATTACAACCTCAGAGGTACCTGCCATCTCTCCAATGGTAGGCGTCATACTGCAGCTAGACAAGAACTTACACAGATAGGAGAAGCCCTAACTCATTTTGCTAGCTTCTCTTCCAGTAATCAGCAACAGGCATGACACTCATCACAAAAGTAGATGTACTTGTTTTTATTCAGTGTGGCAATACTCTATTCTTATACATGGCCCTGGAGATACAAACTTCAGAGAGGTTCCAGGTCAGATTCTGTGGATCTGAGCATATCTGTAACATTCCTTGGCTGGAGCAAATATGGCTCATTTTGTTCTATCAAACAGGGTGAATTTGAGTAAAGGTATAAAATATAAGAGCTGGAAAAAAAGTTTTTACTTGCCTAAATATCTTAGTCTTACAGTAGAATTAAAAAAACAAAACAAAACCAAAACCAAACCAAACCAAACCAAACCAAACCAAACCAACAAAACAAAACAAAACAAAAAACCCAAAAAATAAACCAAACCAAACCAAACCAAACCAAACCAAAACAAAACACAAAACAAAATAAAACAAAACAAAACACAAAGCCAACCCTCTACATCGTATACATAGTTTTTACTCATATTCTAGCAAAGAAACTAATGCCAATTTCATGGTACTGTTCATTTTATAAGTTGTACAAGGCCCCAGAGAGCTGTACTTCCTCCCACAAAGAGGAAAGTAAATTCTCAGGTAATTATACCAGCATTTGGTGTGCAACCAGATGCACAGATGTCTCCTCACACGTTACACCAAAGCTCCAGTACGGAGGTGTGATGGACTCGTGGCCCACCAGGGTCCAGTTCCTCAGCCTCATCCTCCAGCAAAACAGACCATAAGGCACAGAGAAGGTGATTTTTTGTCAAGCCTTTGCCAGATGGATCTAAGATTAAATCAGCTCTGATAGAGGGAAGCTCCCTGTAAAGTCTCTCCCAAAAAGGTTAACTGAAAGCTGATGGACTTAAAATACAGTTCTCTGAGCATATTTTGAAACGGATGTTCTAACTAAGTTTACCAAATGCAGAGCAAATTCATTTTACTTTGAAACTCTAAAAAGGATATTTCATTGGTAATTATCAAAGAGCTCATAGGAGCATCTTGGATTGTTTCATTAACTGTACCAAGAAAACTTGCTCAAATTTATGTTTACACAATTTCCACGACAAGACTATGAAGAACAAGGTGCTTTTTTCATTAAACTGCAGTTTCATTATTCCTTTGTTCCATTATTTCAGACATGCACTGAACATCAAGAGACAATCTGAAGAGTAACTGGGATATCAAACCTAGTATGGCCTTGCTAGAAGTGAAAATCCTCACTTTAATACCCAAATTTTACAGTGCTCTTTGTAGCTCTGTCCCTTGGATCCTTATAAACAATTTTATTGGTATAAACTTGAAGCTTAGTTCAAATTGAAAAAATCCCTTTAAGGCATTGAAAAATTTTGAAGGCTAAGAAGTACTTTTCACTTCTGCTGTCAGGGATATGACAAGGTGGAGAGAGGGGTGTGAAGCCAGAAGTTTGGAGTGAAAGGCCAGAGCTATTGTAAGGCTCCAGAAGGAAGAGACACTTGGGACTACTCAGGAATAGGAGTGAAAATTAGGTCTAATCATGTCCTTTGTTCTTCATGGTCCTAGTTAGATACTGATGAGATTTTGGGCTCTGGTTTAGTTTATGAGTTAGATTTAACATTTAATCTTAAGTGCCAAGAATGACCTAGACTGAGGGCAAAGTTTCAGGTTTGAATAATTTGTAGTCTTCAAAATTAAAAGCAGGAGCCTCTCTTGGATTTTATCTGAATGGGAAGAAGGTCTTGCCTGTAACAGTAAATTGGACTCAACACCTATACAGCATTATTTTATGGTTTACTGGATATTTATTTCAGTGAAGTCTGCATCTGCATTACATTAAAGTTGAAAGGAAAGACGCAAATGAAACTCAAATTCAGACCCAAGCAACAGTCGAGTCAGCTATGGAGCTGCTAACTCTGTTTGTATCGATTAAATTTACATTCTGGAAATAATGAAGCTACTTCTGCTGCATTTACCTTATCATGATCCTAAGCAAGGCAAAATTATTATGCAAAAGGAAACAGTAACACAAAATAGCAGGTTCAGGGAGAGAAAATAAACAAAACAAAACACACTACCCAAACACACAAAAAAAACCTCTTGCTCTTTTCCTCTCTCCCTCCCCAAAGCTACATAATTTACTCCCAGTCCATAAGGTCCTTAGTTCCAGTGATTGGGATGATGGATGGCTCTACTTCAGCTGCAGCAAGAGAAGATACAGCAATGCATCACTCTGCAGGAAAAAAACAATAGAGCGAACAAAGCAGCAGGACAATGTGGTGGGCAGGAAAGCCAGGGGAATTCTCTGCTGGTGGAAAAACAGACAGCCCTACACTGGAGAGTGTAAAACACAGCGTGGGGGGTTTGCACTCCCTGTGACCATGCTTGTTGAAACCTGATTAAGAGGGGTGACCAACAACTGCAGGAGGGGGTGATGTTTTCTGCTTGAGTTCTGCTGTCTTTACAGGAGTAAAGGCTATAGTAGTTGCGCCATAGCCTAATTTCTGCCAACTTTCGTAACTGAATATATTTGAAAGTGAGTTGGGTCAGTTCACAGTTAATCTCTGTGAAAGTCAGGTGACTCCAAAATTTACCTGTGAAATTCTAGGAAATTGATTAAAACATTTATATTTTAATGTAAGTCAGTGCTCAAACTCAAATCCAATAAATCAACAATTGCTGTGCTAAAGCTATCGTAGTTCCTAACATAAAACTCAGCAACAAATGTAGTAAAAAATGAATGCTACTATTAAATATTACATCTTTTTGGCAAGAAACAAAAACACAAGTTCAGGCCGGAGGAAATTCTGAAGGCTTAGGTGAAATGCTTAAAACAACAAGACACATCCAAAATATATTCATTATTTATGTATGTTTTCAGCACATAATGCAGTAATAGTGAATTAATTATGGCTTGTAATTTAGATGATTCAGACAGAATATAAGTAGATAAATATAACCATAAACAAATAAATTTACATAATACACAACTGAAAAATTCAAGGGCACTTTTTAATGTCTGGAGGGGGTAGAAAATACTGAAGCTCTTTGTTTGAAGTAAATGCTATAATATGACATTTTTACACTTTTTACAGGAAATCAAATTCGTCATCCAGAGAAACTCACATGCAATTCTAATGGTTTTTCATTGAACATGTTAATACTGCTCACTGCTCAAGCTTTCTCTCATTTTCCATGATGAAACCTGTAGAGTAGCATGTAATTTTGCTGAACTTTAAGCAACGAAATTGAGGTTTTCCCATTCTAAGTTGAATTCTCATAAAAGACCCTTCTACCATTCTACAGCAAGATAGATAATATTTCACCCACCTGCAGAACTCGGTGAATATTCTTTGAACAGCAATGATATCTGCAGTTTTTTAGAGCAGTCTTATGACAGCTGGAATGGTGTCTACTGATTACTGGATTTCTCTTTTTACTGGATTTCTCTTGCTTTTCTTCTGCAATTCAACAGCAATTTACACAAAAAAATAACTTGCAAATGCAAGTGTGACTTCAGTTAACTAAAATACCTTGAAAGCTGAGCCTTGCAGAGCAGAAACAAAGCTCTCAGAGGACAACTCCTGTTCTGGGAATGTATGAACAACTTCTCTGTAAACCCTTTGCAAGGGAGACAGAGGGAATTTCATGTTCAGGGTGGAGAGGAATGCCCTGCCCAGGATGTGCATGCCCTGCCTGCACATGCCTCCCACTCCCTGTGTTCTCTAGGCAAGCAGATGACCAGGATCAGCAGGAGATTTCTTCTTGGAGATGGAACTGATTGAGAAAAATGTTTTGAGACATACAGTTGCAACTGAAGCAATGTTTTTCTTGCTTTAACATCCAAAACAGCATTAAGTACTCTCAAAAGCCAGCCATACATGTGAAGCTGAACCCCAAAGTGAGTGTACACTTTAAACTTTTATCTCTGTGAGCCAGTTCCCAACATCCCTCAGTGACTGCACAGCCAAGATATATTCATTAATGTCTCTAAAACACTAAAACATTAGAATGGTGATAGGAGAGAGAAGCCCATCAGGAATTAATAATTTTTGCTTTGGAGCAGAGTTTTAATGGACTGCAGTTAAGTAAAACCTATGACCTTGTATTGACCATGGAAGATGAAACAAAATATTGAACCAGTAGGGGAGTGCTGTTAATTTTGTACACTGAATAAAGAAAGGATCCTATGGACATAATCTACGTGTTCATGTAATTACAGATTAGTGTATTATTAAATACATAGCAGAGGGACCAAGTCACAGTCTTGGCTTTTATGTTTCCTGCCTTCTGAATAGAGGATCTGACAATGTTTTTATGCTTTTGCATGTATTCAAGACAAATGCTCATACTCAACATGAATGTTCATACTCAACATGAATATTCAGAATTCCAGAGAAATTAAAGTTCTGCAGAACTGAAATTTGTTTTCCAGTTGGAACCTACTCCTCTTGCCTTTTTTTTTTTAACCCCCACACCACCATATTTACTTCTGTTTAATTGATCTGAAATAGTGCTTTTAAAATCTGATCATTAAGCCTCTTATTACACTTCTGCTGAATTATCACATTTTGACAAAGTCACAACCCCTTCTGGTCAGTATGAAAGCAGATGTTAGAACATTATTACTAAGGTTGTAAAATCAAGCAATCATAACAAAAAATGGAAGAATTTGTCTTTGGCCGATGCCTTATCCCCTCCCCCAATCATCTATTTGCCATAGTCAAATCAGGATAATTGAGAATATGTTCTCTGAAATGGATTGGACTCCCTGTAAAATTACCTCTCTTCTAGCAAAGAGTGTCCATGTTCTGACTTCATTGTGCAAACCTGCTCATGCCATTCCAAAGTTTACATCTTAGTGTGAGGCAAGATGCTGGGAAGGGTCAGAAAGAGTGACAGTCATGCTTTCTTCTCTATAGGGAAACTGAGGTCAGCTGTATATCTACTATTTTTAAATAGTTTAAAAATGAGACAAATGAAAGAACATGCATGAGATAATAAAATATAATATAAACTAAAACAACTGTAATGCAATAATAAAATATAATCAAACAACCGCCACAAAGTCATGAATGGCTTAGAGAAAATAAAGAAGAAAACATTCATGTTTGTAGTATAAGACTGAGAGGGGAGTCAGTGAAAGAATGTGCTACTCATGCTATAATTAGATGATGTTACTCATGGTAGTATCATCTTTTTAAATCTGCTTAGAATATGAATGAGTAAAGGAGAAATGAAATAAAATGAAGGAAGTCTCCATGAATATCTATGAAACACAGTGATGTAACTGAACTTCTGGTTCATCAAATAACAAACCACAGTTTACTTGAAAATGAATGATAAATTACAGAATTTATGTAGACTGTGATGGAGAAAAAATTACCCCATGTTTTCCATTTCTTAAGATCTCAAAGATCTCATAATTTGACCCTGTCAGAGGGCAGATACTGGGTTGGGAGAACCTTTAGTCTACTCCTAACTGCTGTGTTTGCTGTGCCATAATCCTGGGAAAAGGTTTTAATTTTATTATGCTATCAGCTGAGCTGGCTCCTGAATGAGACAAAGAATGCATTCACTTGAATGTTATAACAACATTTTCCCTGAGGAAAATATCTGCTCTATTCATGAACACCTTGGGTTGTTTCTATTGGTTGCATGGGTGTTGTGGTTTTTTTCATTTCAATATGCAGTATTTCTGTTTCATACCTGACAGGCCATAGATTTCTCTTCATAGCCAAAACATCTCACTTTACTTGTGATGTGAAAGGTCTGGCAGCTACAGGGTTGACTGACACTTTTTGAATACCAGCGATGTCTACTTTACCAGGTGATTGAAGGAGGCCAGCTTGGCTCCGGCCTGCCCTTCTTTTACTTTCCCACTTGTTCATGGGTTTTTACGAAATAGTTTTGATCACGTGCTGTGGAACCAAGTGTGATCAGAGACGTCTCAGAGTCAGAAGTCCAGACACCTGCTCTCTCTCCTGCTCCCCTTGCTATCAGGTACCAGCCCTGTCTGATGGCTGCACGCAGACACTGAGCTGGAAAAACCCTCAGGAAGAAATCGGTCAGCCTCTCTCTATCTTACTCTGACTTTTATTTTAATTCCACCAAAGAGTTTATTGCGATTTTTAATTCCATCAGCTCCTCTGCCAGAGAGCTCTGACATTGGGCAGCACTCTGCAGGCTCTCCAGTCCCACATTAGGCTGAATGTGCCCTGCGAGGTGCTGGGCACCTGACACGGCTCCAGAAGAGGAGGGGAGGGAAGAGCGAATCGGAGCCATTAGCAGCAGTCTGAACCCAGCAGAAACGAAAGCCTCACACACTCCAACTGTTCTCTGCTGCCACTGTGGTCATTAGCTTCGTGATAACAATGAGTTTGTAAGCAAATTTGTAACTCAGCTGGGGGAAAGACTGGAAAGGACTATGGTTTTTTTCTCTCTCTCATTAAACACTTCAAATACAACTGAGAGGAATTTTAATATTTAAAAAGAGAGATTCAAAAGCTATTTACTTCTGGACAGCTTATCCTAAAACCACCCAGCTTGTTTTTCCTCCCTTGCATCTCTAATAAGCAAATATATGCTCACAGTAAACTCTATGAATCTTTGCTATTTAGCAAATATAGAAATAATTTAAGCCTCTGAAGTGTTTCCACTTAAAGCTTCTCTCCTCTACTCCACCCTGGCCTTGTTCTTCTCCTCGTTGCAATATTGTTAAGATAAGCAGAAGTCCTTTATTGATATCCATCATAAAAATAGGGGATTTTTCCCTTTCCAGAAGACATGCCTGGAAATTTGGCCGAAAACTACTAATTTGGCCGAAAACCATCACCATGTGTCAGGCTATTCAACTCCACAGAAGCCTACTGCGGCTGCAGGTCATGTTGTTGTTTTACTGTGTATGGCTTTTGTTTCAGCTGCACCACAGAAATCCTTCTTTTTTTTTCCAGCACAAGCAGTCAGCTTTGTGAGCTGAGACAGGACCAGAAAGCAGGAAGCAGCAAATCAAGAAGGGACCTGTTCCCTGGCCTGTGGAAGGACACCAGATGAAGGTACCCCTGAGACTAAAAGGTTGATGTAAGCAAGAAAAAAGAGTTCAGGGGATGGGGGCTTCCTGGAATTAACAAAGCCCCTCAGTATCTTGAGGCAACGTATACAGTGAAGTGGTGAAAAGGTATAAACATGTTACAATAACAAAACTATTAATAGAAGTCTATTTCTAGTTTTTGACTGAACAGTTTTGTTTCACTAGTGAAATTATTTTCTTTATTGAGGATAAAAGTATTTCCAGTAAAGCCTCATTGAGCTTACTAAGCATTTTTTTGTTTATTTTGCCTCTTTCAACACAAGTGAGGGAAAAGAAGAAACATTCTCACTACCTTTACTAAGGCCAAGATTATATTCAGACTAGTCCCTTAATTATCCTTCCCTAGTATAGTCACTATTTAAAAATCCCACTCAATAGTGAAGGAAGAAATCTCTTTACAGTTACCAATTAAACACTAATAACAGATAAAGCTTACTGCAAGAGTACAACGCCATTTTCAACTGTATTTCCTCTTTGAATATCATACATATTTTCTCCAACATTTGGCTAGGCAGGTGGCCAGCAGGCACTGTCAAGATAATTTATGTCTCTTGTTTATTTGAATAATTAAAGTAACAACAGCACTGGAACCCTGCAATTTCTGCACAACCCCAGCTTGCACGACTATTTCCCATTCCTTCTACTCTGGTCCTCTTCTCCCACAAAAGAAATTGCATGCGTGAGAAGGAGGCTCCTAATGCATCAGTAAGACCTACAAAGAAAGCAGATCTTTGTGAAAGGAACAAATTTCTGTGCACTTTACCAACAAGAGAACTCCAGTAACAACTTATGAATCAGCCTCCTGCCCCTTGTCTCAAACCTCAAACCTCTCAACTAAGCCACCTCAGTTGTCTCTTTCTCCAGGGAGCTCCAAGGATATCCAGCTTCACCCAGCCCTGCTGCTTGTGTGCTGCAGGCACCATTTGGTGACTGACTGTGACTGCATGCTTGGTAAGGGTGAGCAGCTCCAATTCTCCTGTTTCTGAAGGACAGAGGAGCTAATGCAAAACCTGTAACCTCGAATTTTTACTGAGAAATGGAAACCAGTATCAAGGGGCTCTGAATCTCACTTCAACTCTCACCCCCTCTCTCACCACATGGCTGCACTTGCTCATGTGGAAGTGAAGGAGCAACTGATAGTGATCTGGATTGATTCCTCTGACCAGCTAAATCTGAATTTTTCCACTAATTTTGGTAAAAAAACTTGGTCAGGCTAAGAGCCCGAACATCACTGACCACAGGACAGCCAGAGTAACTCACAACAGGACTACGCTCTTGACAGGTCTCTACATATTTTCTTTGTTGTCACCTTTCTTTTCCAAAGAACCCACATTTTCCCCAGTTTCAGGAGATTTTTCTGAGATTCATGTGGTATGTGCAGGTCTCCCTGTGCTGCAGCAATGTGGCTGGTCTTGCATTGCAACACAGCTGCATTTGATGGGTGTTTTTATAGCCCTCCTATACCTTTTCAAAACTGTCAGGTGGTTGTAAAAGATGAGAAAACAAAGTGATCTCACTGAAAGCCTTTTTTTTTTTTTAATGTCTATAAAATAATTAGGAGCCCCAAGTCCTGTACTCACAAGCCAGGGGCAAAGTCTGAAGAAACATAAATTATATAAATTGCTTTGCAGATGAGCACATTAGCTAAAAGCGGACTGCTTTTTCCTGCTAGGCAGAATTATTTTGCTCCAGTATGGGGGAACCAAACCTTTGCCATACTAATCCTCAGTACTGGTGGGTGGCCTTATAATCCTGGTATTATTGTTTATGTTCTCTGGTGACTAATGTCCAGGACTCTGAGCTTTAGAGTAGCAAGTTCCTTTAGTTAGTAGAAGATTTTTGGTTGTCATGTTCACAGAGTCCCTTTTGGTATGTTTTTTACCTCCATAAAAACAAAACAAAACAAAACCAAAACAAACAAAAAACCACACAAACAACCAAAAAACCCCAATCAATAGATAACAGTTAATGTGATACTTCTAACATGATCTTATAACGTGACCACTCGTTCACTTTCTCCAGTAAAAAAAAATAAATAAAGGATGTGCAGAGCAGGGCTATAATTTATGGAATATTGTCAGTCAATCAGTTTCAAGTGTCAGAATATTCTGCCTGTGTTACCTGCTGATTCATCACATGACTGAATATTTTTCTCTTTTTAAAAGGCAATTTTTTGAGACCATTCTATTTCTTTGGGGAAGTCCAGAGCAAAATCAGGTGTCAGATATATACAAATGAGACGCTAAACTATGGTAAGCATATCTGACAGTTCAAAATACATTATTTCTTTGTTGTCTGTCTCAGTGAATTCCTGAAAGAGAAAATAATATTGCCTCCTTTATTGCAAATTGTATTATGAGACAGAATAGTTTTGTTCTATAGCCTTGGTAATCTTGTATTTCTACTACTAGAGAAATTGTTTTTAGTCTGGGACATTTCTTGATTTGAATTCTATTTCTTTCATCATATCAGTCCAGCAACAAAAAGCTTTTATTTTGGTAAGCTTCTGGGTTTGGAAGAATGTTTCCTGCCACATTGGAAGCCCTGCCACCAGCTCTCTAAGTTTACAAGTGAGTATAACAGTCTTGGTGCTAAACTGATCTTTGCCTTAAGAAAATGCATTTATTAAACTTCTCAGCTTGATTATTGTTCTGAAAAAACAAAACAAAACCAAAAATACAACTAAAACAACAGCCAACCAAACAAAAGATGAAAGGATTGAAAAGCACACTGTTCAGACAATTGGAATGACATTTCTGTAAGTATTTCTGGTTTTGGTATTCTGCTTATTTTTGTATTCAACTTCCTATTCTTCTACTTTTTTATTCTTACTCTGCTTTATTTTTTCTTAGGTTTTGGTATTCGTCTTATAGCTCTATAAATCCTATCCTTTTCAAAGGGCTGTTCATTATCAACTGTTATTTTGAAAAAAATTACGAGCCCACTTATTCCCTTACAGAGCTGCTGCAATTTGAAGTTGTTCACATACATATGAATGTTCATGCTCATATTTGTTGATAAATATCTATAAATTCCTAGAGGGAAAAAGTCTCCAATTGCAGTATACACACACTTAAAAGTGGACAAGAGGAACTTAAAAATACATATGATTACAAAAATACCCCTAAAAATTAATTTTTAAAGGAAACCAATACCTTTAAAACTGAGATTCTGCCATGGTATTCTATTTGATGAAAATAAGGAATTTATCTCAAATGTGAGCTGTTCTCTAGTTTTGCTAGAGGCAGGCCAAGCACCCTATGTGAGTTCAGGACCCCGTGTGGTGATTTCCTCTTAGCAAGCAGCAATTACAAGGATTAGGGGCCGAGGCTCAGCTCGGTGGAGATGAGAGGTATTTAGCCATTTCCCTGGCATTGCTTGGGGGCACACAGATAGGTTCCCATGGGCCCTGAGCAGTGGAGCCTCTTCCACCAGCAGGCACCAGAGCAGGCCCCTTTTGCTGCTGCTGCAGCTCCAAATGTCACATACCACAGGTGATGTTCATTACGGGAGCTACGGGGATATAAAGGAGAGCAGGGATTATTGCTGATGGTGGAGTGCCAAAGGTTAGTGAAAAGCTGGATTGTCTGCTGGACCAGGGTAGATAAGAACACAAAAGGGCACAGAAATGGATTTGAATACAGCCACTTATCAGTGTGCCTTTTAAACTACATTATGCTCTGTATAATGGTGTGCTGTTAGCACTAAAATTGGGAGTCTCCTTTTATGAGCGTACTAATTTATTAACATCAATTTGTGTCACCATTTTAGCATCTCCTCTACTTCCCTGAGCCGAGGAGTAAGACACCAAGTCAGCTAAATTCAGACAGAATTCAAGTGTCTCTAGTTCTTTTCAAACAACTATTGCTTTCTGCTGATGTAGCTCTCTGTTGGCTGCTGTATTGTTTTCTCCACAATAAAAGCAAAGAAGCACACATAAAACAAAGATGTTTATGATTTGGAATAAATTGTAGCTTTACTATTCTTTATTACTGGAAACCATCCAATTATTATGCAAAAGAATTAAAAAAAAGGATCATTTATATACCATACTGTTAAATTTTATATCAAGCGATATGATAAAATAGCCAACTGGGACAATGGGTGGAGAATGGGAGGAATGCCAGATTTTATTTATGTCATGTTTATAGTTAGCTATGTTTATCCTTTTTTGTCAGTTAAAGGAACATTAAATGGAATTATCTTGGATTTATGGTAAGTAATAAAGCAGACTTTTTTTTTTTTTTCCATGAATGCTCAATTGGATTAAAGTATACAGTCACAAGAGCAAATATGCACCTATTTATGATTCCTTTCCTGAGGCCATCCTCATGTTCCTCTCCCAAGAGTGCAAGAATCTGGAAGACTTTGGACAAAACAGTGCATGTGTTTACTGCAGCACATATGTAAGAATAATTCAGGACTGAAATATGGAGTTCAGGGAGCATGAAAGAGAATGGAAAGGATACAAAAAAATGTTAGCAACATACTTAAAGAAAAACAAACAAACCAACCAAACCAACAAACAAAAAACCACACCTAGTGGAGATTTCTGGAGAAAACTATCATTCTGGTATAGACTCAGAGTGATAGTTTTACTCAGAAAGGGATCTGTCGTCTAAAATCAGGGGGAAGTTCTACATCTCTTTTCCTGGAACATGATATCCCCAAAACTCTTTCAGAATGTGAAGATGCTATTTCAAACCACACCTGGTATCCTTTCTTCTTACTTTAGGGTTGTGTCCTATTTAAGGGAACACCTTTGTGAAACAAGGGAAAGGTAAGCAGGGTCAAGTTTCATGTTTTTCAACAAGGTTAAACCTGCAGTTCAAATTTGGGGATTTAGTATTTGCTGTTGTATACGCTCATATACAAGATAAAGGAGAAAAAGACCAGTTGTTTGAATCAATTAATCTCAAAACATTCTGTGAGGCTTAAATTCTGGCTCAGTCTATAGATTTGCAGTTTTTGATTATCTTATAAAATGTTTAGCCACAGCTGTCAAAAAAAGAGAAAAAAATCCAATTCATTACGATAATTTTGTGCTGCCTCACCTGCTGTCTTCAACATAATTTTACACTGATCTGAACTTATTGCACAATGACTTTGCCACACATCAGGCAGGCAGAACAGTGATGCTTCTCAGCTCCAGCACGGATGTTTCCTAAAAGGAGTAATAGCTGGGAAAATGCCAGACCTCCTGGGACCTGAGCAAGACAGGTAACTGATGGTGCCATGGCCAGCAGCTCTGAAACCTGCTCTTTCTCCTCATCTCTCTTTAATCCACAGCAGAACATCATTCGTGCTGTACTAATAGCAAGGATTATGTTATCACATGCTGTACTTCCAAACAGACTCTTCTCACTGACAAACAAGTGCAGACTTTTAGGATTCTGCTTCAATTTCATGCCAACAAATTGCAAAGGTGCAAACCTCTCTGCTCTTTTATTCCTGATTTTTCCATGGCTCTTTTGTCCATCCCATCTATGTGTCCTACAGGGATTTGCAATCAAGGAGCTATTGTTCAAAATTTGAGTGTTCATACACGAAATAGCTGAAACAATAGGGTAGGTTTTAAAAATCATCTTGCTTGCTCACTCTGTTGAAAGTTATCTGGCAATCCCTATTGCTTCAGATTTTCTCAGTTCATATATTTACTAGAGTGAAATGTGCTCTTTTATGATGGCCTAGGGTGTAAGTCATTGAAAGAAAATCAGTTTTATTTACCTAGCACAGAAAGGCAATATTTATTACATACACAAGTGCTACACATTTCTATTATTCATTAGTGACAAAACCCTATGTGCTTTCTTTTTTTTATCAGTGCAGCAATACCTTTGATATTGGTGAGATGAGGAGGGCTGTGGCCTTCCCATTCCATCCAGAGTCAAGGTGACTGACAGAAATCTGCATGTACAGCAGTCAAGTGCAATATTCTTAGACACAGCACCAGCACCAGAAACTGGTCTGTGTTGTACAAAAGTCACTTGTTCCCACAGCTTTTATATGTTGAAGGTACATAATCCTCCAGTGTCTTCCTCCAAATGTACTCACAGAATCACAGAACCATTTTGTTGGAAAAGACTTCCAAAATAATTGAGTCTGACCTTTGACTCACCACCACACTGTCAACCAGGCCAAGGCACTGAGTGCCACATCCAGTCATTTCTTAAACACTTTTAGGAATGGTGACTCCACCACCTGCTTCAGGAGTCTGTTCCAGTGCTTTTCAACCCTGTCTTTGAAAAAAAAAATCCTGATGTCTGACCTGAACCTCCTGTGGCACAACTTGAGTCCATTTCCTTATCCATTCATTTATTACCTGGTAGAAGAGGCTGACTCTCTCCTGGCTCCACAGGTTCTCCTTGAGCCTCCTCCTCTCCAGGCTAAATACCCCCAGCTCCCTCAGCCTCTCCTTACCAGACTTGTGTTCCACACTCTTCACCAGCTCTCTTCCCTTCTCTGTACATGCTCCAACACCTCAATGTTTTTCCTGTAGTGAGGGGCCCAGAGCTGGACACAGGGTTTGAAGTGTGGCCTCAGCAGTGCCCAGCACAGGGGACAATCACTGCCCTGGTCCTGCTGCCACACCAGTGCTGATCCAGGCCAGGTGCCCTCTTGGCCACCTGGGTACTGCTGGCTCATGTTCAGTCACTGTCAACCAGCATTTCCTGGTGCTTTCCTGCTGGGAAGATTTCCAGCCACTCTTCCCTAAGCCTGCAATGCTGCCTGAGGTTGTTGTAACTCTAATGCAGGACCCAGCACCTGGCCTTGTTGAGCCTTATACCATTGGCCTTGGTGCATCAATCCAGCATGTCCAGATCCTTCTGCAGAGCCATCCTACCCTCCAGCAGATCAACATTCCCACTTAGTGTTGCCTCTGAACTTTCTGAAGGGTAAACTTAATCCCCTCATCCAGATCATCACCAAAGACTTTGAACAGCTGACACTGTTACCCTTGGGGAACCATAGCTTATCCCACAGACTACTCAAAAAGAAATAGAGAATACCAGAGAAAATTTAAGCAGTAGCTAACCAATATCCCTTTGTACCTGAACACCTCTGCTCTGAGTGTTCTCTCAGCAGACACCCCAGGGCTGTCACCCCAGCAGGACTTTCTCTCTCCCAGGGAGATTCCTGCTCCTGCAGGGACCAGCTGCCTTTGCTACAGGACTCGTGCACAGCACAGCACACACCTGTTCAAAGCACCTCCACGGGCTTTTGGTCTTCCCTGCTCCTCCACTGACCCAGCAGTTGTGATGCTGGGGCTTCCACCAGGCTGTTTTAGGCACCTGCATTGTTTGGCTGAGAGACAAACACCTCTCCAAGAGCGACCATAAAGAAACCACAGAGCAAACACACAGAAAACGTCGTTTCCTGACCCTGGTGATTCCTGTGAGCTGTGTAAAGCAAATGCCTCAAATAGCTTCATTCCTGGGGCAAAATGCACTCCTTCCCCAGAGTGACACTACTTGATGGCTTCCCAGATCTTGCTTGTTTGGCCACTGAGAAAATAGCAAGTTAAACAGTGAGACAAAGGTGGAAAAGTTGGTCAGCAAGGAGTATTATAGCCAGTCAGTAAACAAACCCTTTCTCCCTCAGCAGTGATTAGTCTGTCTGCTACAAAGCCTTACAGTAATGGGCTTTACCTAAAGAACAATAACCTGCATAAAACTTATTTGTAGCTTAGGCAGTTTAACTGGAAATTTAAGCCGTCGGGTAAAGCCTCTTTTAAGTTTTAATTTAATTTAATCTTCTCCTCAGGGCACGGAGTATGCACAGGAAGAAACTGTTATTATATTTTTCATGAGAGAGGAAAAAAAAAAATTTGGTGAGACATGGGGATGTGGAGCAAGCAGTGCTGAGGTGGGGGCTGGGGGCAGTTGAGTAGTTCAGACGCCTTCAGGTGAACCCTGGAGAGAAAGTGACTTTTCGGCTGATGGCACCAGAGATTGTGGATGAATGGAGGCAGATCATGAAAGCCAGATATCAAAAGAGAGATCAGAGCAAGCTATTAAAATGTACATTTATATTGCTAAATATTTTTAGGGCTGCTGAGTTGAGACAGCTAGCAAACAGCACATCATGGAGAACATTGATTGAAAAGCTCACTGGGTTGGGAAAGAATTTTTCATTTCATAAGTCATTTGCTGTAACCATTCCAAAAAGTCAGCAGATTTTTTAAAATTAATGAGAGTCGTTCTGTGATGAAGTCTGGCTTGATGGCCACTTCCTTTCCTGAGTTTTCTCGAGAGAACTGAACCTCATCCTTTTGTGCCATTAAAATTTTTCGGTCAGTAATGCTAATTCGTTTGGCATGTATACAGCATGAGAAATTATCTTATCCTGTTTATAGAATCCCATACAAATACCATGCTTTCCAGAGATTTTAAGTCCAACTACAAAGAGCTTTTTCTAAGCAGCTGATACAATATATTGAGTAAACAGTGGAGCAGAAGGATTGTCATTGCAAATTGCAACAAACTACATTTTTTTTCAGTTGTGGAGACCTGGAAATCTACTGTTTTTTAAATTAATACAGTGTTACTATTTATTTAATTATGCCCTGGCAGCTATTTAGCTCTTCAAACAAAGGATAAAAATTCTCTTGCCATATTCCACTTCTGGTGTGGAAAACAGACACTAGTTGAAAAAACCCAACATGTCTGTTACTCAAAGTGGACATTTTTATTGTTCTACATTGATCACTCTCCAGTAACAATTCATTATTATGAAATTTTAATTTTATAACAAGATACCTCAGCATACATACAAGTCAAGCAAAAGCTGCTTCAATAAATACCTGCCATCTTTTTGACCGAGTATAAAACCAAAAAACTCATTTTCTTAGTATATTGTCAAACATTCATTGATCTTAGTAAATTTTAGGACTCTCATGTGTTTTCTCTTCTACAGAATGCAGGCATTTGTTTCAAAATGAAAACTAACAGGATTTATTCTCAATAGTGACTTGCTCATTGCAGATAGAAATGTCATGTGAGTATAGGCCTTTTGCTCATTGAAAGTTTTCCTTATGGTAAAATCCAGAAAAACCTCTAGGACGTTACATATAAAGGTGTGAAAGTCTAACAAATAATAATTAACACCTAAAATTGGCCAGGTTGTTGGAAATAATCTAGTTAGTGATATTCTGCAAGTGTTGTGAGGACCAACCTGCATGTGCAGCCTGCACTGCTATCCTGTACAAGCCATTTTCTCTCTGTTGCCTGTAAGAGAAGCCCAGATGACAACACTGCAGATAATGTAAGTCAGATGGAATACATGCCATCCCTAGCTACTTGTGCATCAGATGCAATCTCAGCTATACAATGCATTGCCACTGAAATTGCTGCTGTCCACAGCCTCAGAAGGGCTGGAGATTTCATTTTCCTTGTGTTTATTACATTTATGACATTTTGGTTACAATAGCAACGTATATTATGTCATCCTGCTACTGTTTGTCTTGCATTTTCCTTCTTTCACTTCAAACACCAGGAAAAAAATAATGAACTGATTTGATCAACTAATTTGCATATGCATTTTACTTTGGAAATTATCTCACTGTTCCAGAGCTTTAACCAGTCTGTACCACTGTCCTATAGCAATCACAGCAACTGTGTTGTTTTGTCAAATGAAAGAGCTTTTTTCCAACTTTTATTTTTGTGTCTCTTACTGAAACAAATGTAATTACAAAGAAAATAAATTTCCATGACAATCATTCAGAGTTGTAGTTCAGTTCCTAATGGTTTAATATAAGTTTTAATTTCTGAAATTTATTCTAAGTGAAATGTAAATGTAAACAAAAATAGAATTTTCTTTTCACAAAATTAAGTCTTTCCAATCCTCTTTGTCAACAGTCTCTTTTATACTTACATATTGCACATTCAGGAATCTGAAATCTAAAAAGTCTTCTTTAGAAAGAAAAAAGAGGATATGCCCAAGGACAATTGACTAAGGCCAAAATCAGCAAACCTTTTGAATGTGCTTCTATTTACCTCTGCCTCATATGATCTTCTTTTTAGAAGAATCAGAAAAAAAAATCTAGGAGAACCAGAAAAATGTGACTATGGAAATACAAGGAGAGAAAGATAACAGAAGGGTGGAAGTGAGAAGCCTGCAAGCACAGGGACTTACAAAGAACTTGCAGATTTGGGCCAAACAGCATCCTCTGGGTGGGGCAAGAGAAGCAGGTGCAGAAAGCTGTTTGTAAGATTCCTGGCACCTCTATTTTTCCATTAGAGTTTATTTTCTGTATTTTCTTGTCATGGTGTAGGTGCTCTTACCTCAGCTCAGCCTCCCTCGGTCACACTTCCCCTATGTTGCCAGAGTGTCCAGGCTATTCTCACTCCTCAGCAAAGAGATGGAGGGCAGGCAAAGCTAGACAGAAAAAGAAAAAAAAAAAATCTGCATGAAGGCAGGAAGTGCTACTGCACTCCCTCCACAAGTCCCTGATGTTCTTCTGGTGCCAGGCACAGACTCTGACACTTCCCTTCCCCTCCTCTATCTCAGAGGCCTCTCTGCTACGTCAGAGTGCCTGTGGTGTTGCTGTGTCATCTACTGCCATTTCAACACCTTCTGAGTCTTTTATTGACATTTGAATGGGGAAATTCCCTCTACAAATCTCACTACGAAGTTGCTTGGATGGGAAGACAGCAAATTTCTCTAGGTTTGCAAACACATGAGCAGTTCTGATCAGGATCCAGTTCTCCTCATTTCAGGGGCTACCCACAGTTTCCTCTTGGCTCCCTATGACCTGAGGGACCTCGAGTGCACGTGATCTTCCCCTGCTGCCCTGCAGCAGTTCTTTGGGAGAGAACACTGTCTTTTTAGGCAGCGGGGACACACTCCCCACAAGCATCACCTCATGCTGAAACCTGCAGCAAACCTCTCAGGAACACCCATGAGAGTTCTGTGCCTCTGCCTGATTCTTCCCCTCTGCTCACGGCCTTGTGCCTGCCTCTCCTCCCACTCCAGGTCACTTCACTGTCCCCCCAGCCCCTCTCTGCCAGACACGCTCCCCCCGGAGCCCCCTCTCTCCTCTCCAGGCTGCCTTTTATATGGAAAGGGCCTTCCCCACACACTGCTCCCCAAGTTGCTGTTCATTCTTCTCCCTACCAGGCTGTCCCCACCACGTCTCTCAGACAGGGCCTAATCCCCACGGCTTTGTCTGCACATGGGCTGTAAACTCTTCATGTACGGTGCTGCTGCTGTCACGTATTTGCTCAGGCCTGTAAGTCATTGCTTTATAAAGGACCGGAATCATTGCTTTGCCTTCAGAACTATTAGTCTATTCAGGTAGCAGTTCAGGCGCTATTTAAATGACAATTGGGTTCACAGAATATGGCTTCCAAGTATTTTAATTTGATTAGGAATCAATCCTTCTTAATTACTTTTACAAATAATTCCCATTTTCCAGCTGGAAATAGAGATAAGCTTGTGTGTATATGTATTTTGCTCTGAGATTGGAAAAAAAAAAAAAAAAAAGGTTCTGTAATTATGTATCTGATAAATCTGACAAAAGAGAGATGACAACTTTTAAAGAATTTAAAGGCAGATCTGATTCCGGTAATAATCCCTTAAAAAACCCTACTAATCACATTAGCAGAAAATAATATGTAAAGAGTAAAGTAAATTAAGTGCACGTCAGGGCAAGGGAGAAGTTGTATAATTTGGGGGATAGGTATGTGATTACCCAGTGAGACAACTAGATTTAAAAAAATCAGGAAAGCTCTAAATTCACAGCAGATGTCAAAACCCAAAGATGCCCTTATAATACGTTTTACTAATTTATAAAGAAGACATACACATGGTTAGTTGAAAGGTATTGGTGAGGTAGTCCCTAACATGCTAAAGCAAGGCAACTGAAATACATTTTGCTTTAAAATCTTTATATTACTTAGAAGACAGTAATTTGAAAAATTAGAAGAAACATTGAAGTATTGTAACGCATGTTCAAGTTTTTGCCCTTCACACTCCCAAATGTGATATTAAATAACTTTATGGGGGAGTTGTATAAGGAACAACAAATACAAATGTATTAAATTTTAGCCATGTACAAAGACTGAGACAACTATTGCTGGGTGTTTTCCAGATCTGTGCTAGACATAGCAGGAGCAGCTACAGTGTCACACAAAGAACAGCTGTGGTACTGTACAAAAGAAAGAATTGAACACGGAGTGGCTGCAACCAACAGCATCATGGAAATATTGTATAAAGAAATTATATATATTATATATACATAATATATATAATATAATGTATATTATATAAAAAAATAACAAGCTATAAAAATATATATGAGACTTACGTTTTTTCCCAGTTTGTTCACTCTGAAATATAAACAGAGCACATCTTGTAGCTGTGTATAGACATATTTCTTGCTTTTAATTCTTTTTTTTTTTTTATTTGATGAAATTTCCCCTGGAATTACAGGCAATATACTCCCACGCCTCATACTCATACACAGTAACCTGGTATACCTAGGAACAGAGATGGAGTATGGTGCTCACCTGACTCTAAGGTGGAGATCTTTTCCCATGGCTGACAAAACACAGAGCTAAATCATCTCCATACAAAACTAAGTCCCTGCTGCAGCTCTCTGCTTAGAGTGGATCATGAACATATCTCTGAAAAGGAGACACCAGCTACAAGCATGACTTTCTGACTCTCAGAAAGAAGAAATGGCACAGGCTCCTGGCTGCTTCCACACCTTCCATCCTTTACATCTCACTTCATTGCCAGGCTCTTCCCTGGCTCCTGAGGGTAGTGCAAATGCTTGGCTGGTCAAGATGGAGACAGAATTAAATAAGCCATGTTTGTGGAGAAGGGAGAGGAAAGACTCTGTAACCTGTATTTGCTCTGTGGCCAAGCAAGCACAGAGAATCCCACCACAAAGGTGCTCTGAACTGCAGATCCCTTCCACACTTACTATTACAACAAGCCAGACTTCTGAGATGCTTACTTTTCCTTTACTTCTGCTGGGATTGGACACTGACTAACAGAAACTTTTGCTAAGATTTAAATTAACTGCAAGTATTTAAAATTCAGTGTCAAGCGTGGCAGCTAAAATAAGAAAAATCAGAATAAGTAAAAGTTAATATTTGTACTGACAGTGCAAACACACATTTTCTTTTTAACAGTTCAACCATACAGCCTATGTAGCAAAACACTTCCTAAACCTCATTGAGATGAACAGGGCTTAAGTACATACACATGAAGTGTGTATATATATATTTGTTGGCTAATATTAACCTAGATTGACGTTAAGCATTAGGTTTTGACCAATAACTCAGCATAAAACATACACATGACACACAATGAATCTTGAGTTCTTTAACAATTCAATATATAGTCCAAGTTATGTACAAACTTCAGGACCTTCCCAAACGCATACACCAGCCATTTCCAGGGGCAGTCAGAATAAGATCCAAGTGAAATAAGACACCCCTCTGCATCCTAGTTTTGACTGGGGGTGCATTCTGGACAGACAAACTGGAAGGCACATCTCACAGCCCAGCACTCCCTAAAGCACCTGCGCCTAGTCTTACAGAATCACAGAATGGTTTGGGTTGAAGGGACCTTAAATATCACCTAGTTCCAACCCCCCAATTAGATTCAGTTGTAGACACACATTGTACATACACAGCCCTGTCTGTCTCCACTGGTGACAGGTAACAACTTCAATCACAACGGCTGTGGACGATGTATCTCCTCTGCTGGGTGGAAGAACAGATTTTCAATGCTTTTGAAAAGGAAAAAAAAAATATTTGGAGGTCTTGAACAGTTCAGAATCAGGTATACCCTTATTTTTAAACTGGAAACTACACCATATTGAACTACAACCCGTCTGTATAATTGCTGTTTGTTTAAAGGGACATAGGAGCAAAATTTTAACTGGTTTTTATTCCCCTTAACAAGTTCTGACAGTGCACAAAAATTGAAGCTAAGACACATGACCATACACATGTCCTTATGTACATAACATTTTGAAATTAAAATAAAAAGATAAATTCAGATATGCATTTTGGTAATTTTGCTATAGGGTAGATATGTTTGCTTACAGATTCTGCACTGTTCACTAAGGCAACAAAAGCAAAAAATTAGTTTGTCAAGTCACTCACTGAATGAAAGTGTGAGCATACAATTTCATTTTTTTCTCTTTTCTCCAGCTGGTTTCAGCACACTGAGAGAGTTTCACGTGCTCCTTGGACTCCTAAAATGGCTTCAATATAACCTGACACAGATAATTTCTGTCTAACAATAAAGGAAATCAAAATACATAATGCAGAATCATTCAGAGCTGCTGGAATTTTAAAATCCCATGCCCTTTGAGAAACTTTCAAAATAAATGAAATGTTTTATTAATTCTAACAGCTTAATGTACAGAACTAATAGAGGTGTAGTCCATTCATCATAAAAATCTTTGTCTTCTCCCATAATGCATTAATTTCTTTATACAGACAGATTGCATGGCTATGTTTGTATGACACTTTTTTTCCCACTCAGATCAATTCTAAGACCTCTGAACTAAAGAAAATCATCTTTCTAAATGGAATACTAATTTTAGCTAAGCTGCTTTTGAAGACTATGCTCTTTAAAAAAAAAAGCCAAAGCTCCATACAAAAGGTGGGGAGAAGAGGGAGAGTGTAGCTGATGAAATGCAAATGAGGCTTTTCTCAGACAGCTGGCTGCTTTGGGATGACATGTGTGATGAATGGCTCTTAAAACATGAGCAGGCATCAAGCTCCAATTCAGTGTCAGACTGGCAAAAACAGCAGCATTACTGGATGCTTCCTTTAATTAATGCAACACTTCTGCATTAGTCCGGACACTGCCGATAAATGGGGAAGAACTGATATCGGTGGTAATATCAGAAATCTTTCAACCTTGAAGCTGGGATGCATTAGCCAAAAGCTGCAGTATCGTAAAAGGTTTAATTGTATTTGTAATGTACCAGTGCACCGTGACAAAAATGGGAGATAGTGTAGGCAGGACAGAGTGAGCCAGTGATAAATGAGTGTGAGTGAGCGATTCTAAAGCAGGGAGGAGTGTGGACACAGACAATAGACAGCAGAGAGGAAGGGGCAGGAGTGGGGGGTTATGATAGCAACAGCCACTCTAATGTGAAAAGCAGGTAACGAGAGAAACCTGGTTGCAGTTTTCAGAAGGGCTACAAACGCAGGGCAGTTTAACATAAATCTTTCCTCCTAAATAGGTTTCATTGACAAAAGTGAGATTTACCACGGCACCTGCTTCTGGCAGGACTTCATGGAGAAGGCCTCGTGAGCCAGTTATCTACTGCAAAGCATTACAGCTCACTAAATCAAACATAAGGCACAAGGTTTTCTATTAATTGCATACCAAAGCAATAGGATACACGCACTGTTCATCTATTGTGCTGAATTTTATGTTTTCTGCCACAACATACCATAAAACTCCCATGCAATTTTTATGCTGTCAGACAGTCAGCAAGTGTATGTAATAACAGCAATAACAGCTTTCTTGAGATTATTTGAAAATAAAGACTAATCTTCCACTGGAAGTATGAGAGCCTTGCACACAGCAAGGCTACACAGCACATTTGTGTGCAAGGTGTTCCTGTTTTGTGGTTGCCATCAGCTGCAAATGTTCCTGAAGACTCCATCTTCCTAGCAAGTAGGCTAAGGCAAATAATTAAGATTAACAACAAGTTCTGGTGAGGTTCTTGAAAATGGTCTATGCTTAGTGTTTCTGAGAAAGGTGAAGTATTCCCGTAATGTGCTCAAAGTGATTTGCTGTTTCTTGATGACACCTTTATTCATGTGGTGGCCTTTTGAAACCATTCCAGTTGTTCTCTCCCTTTTTCCTGCACACATGAGAGGTATTTATTGTGTGTACCAGGTGTTTACTGTGTAGTTTCAAAGCTGGGGTTTTTTTCCTCCTTTTAATTAAACTTTGTTCTATGAAGCCAAAAAAGAAAAAAAAAAAAAAATCTGTTGCTTTTAAAATGAACACCAAGATGAATTGGTGCTTAGTTTCAGGCGTGAGGAGAGAGCAAAGGAGAAAGAAACATTTTCAGGCATCAAAAACAGATGCTGAAAATATATAATATGGCACAAAGAGGGCTTCTTTGACCACAATATAGAAAAATGAATAATTTTTAGTATTTTTATGTATGCTTTTCTTATTGTATTAGATCTGTATTGTATTAGGTGAGAGTTTATCAATTAAGAAACTATCATATGTTCTTCCTTGAACTGAGGCTAAAGACATTAAAAACCCTTATAAATAATTTTTCAAGTATAGCACACTTTCTTAAATAAAAAAAAAACTGTAGAAAAAGATTGAAATATAGATATTTAATTGGCTCTCTTTATTCAACTTCTAAATGGTTTTCCTTATTAAAATATATCTGTATTGTTAGGCACAGATATGTTTTAATACTTACAGAATGTCTGAATGTAAGTAACTGGTAAGTTACTGGTAAGTTGGCCAGTGTTATGGAATGAAAGTTTTGCCCAGGTGAGAATGGCAATAGAGGGTTAGTGGTTTTGTTTCTTCCTTGAAACACCCTTTTGTGTTGAATTTATTAATTCTGGTTTTAAATTCTGTGTCTTAGGTACCACCACAGGTAACATGGTTTCAAAATACCTCTGTAGCTCCAGAAAGTTAATTGGAAACCAGCTTGGTTAGTATTGATTAGCAGGGGAGTTAAGCAGAGAAGAGGGTTAAAGGCATTGGGATCAAAATAAATTTTTTGGCTAATAATTTCCCAAACAAGTTTAAGAACACAAAAAAACGAAACCCAATGAACCAAACAAAAAGAACCCCAAAATCTGAAGACCACGGGTTTCATAAATTACCAAATTTTACAGAGATGGCCTTTACTAACCATATTTTCAGACTAATAACTTGTCATAGAACTGAAAATGGTGGTGCCAGTGTGTGACTTGTGCCTGTTTATTTCCAAGGCCCAGTAGATATCCCAACAGGCTTATAATCCTGGATGTAAAGTATCCTGTCATATCAGAAATTTCCCCTTGATGTAGGCAAGGCATCAGTCTACTTGCTCTCACAATTTTGCAGGAGAAAACTCCATTATAATACATTGAATGAATTCCAGTGTTGCTGGAATCTTTTACCTAGTCATGAAACAGTGAAAGTATAAAGGCAGTCATGACCTAGCTTGTCTCAAAATTGGCAGTCAGTGCTTAGTGTAATGTGCATCTATTCAGGAGGTCTATTTTCATTCTTAACTCCTCAATTTCATGTAGCATACTTTAACTCCTATATTATTTACAAAGTACTTTACCACAGGATAAAGAGGCTATGATCCAACCATTCCCTTCAGCCTACCGTGGGGAAGACCATTTACTGCATCTTTTCCTCCCTCCTTCATCTCATATTTAATGTACAGGACGAAGCATTCATTTGTACTAAATGAGAGATGCCATCAGATGTGAAGGGTGCATGTTCAGCCAGGATTGGATAATGATATGCTTACTCATGCTTACTACATTAGGAAGTTTTAATAGGACTACACGAGGATCAGGTGCTAATCGCTGGAACAGCATCAGATTGCAGTCCATAATTTGGCTCACTCCTTCTGCAGAGCAGCTATTCAGTGTCTTTGACTGAATTGTATCCTCCTCTGAAAATTCAGGAAGGCAAAATAAGAATAGGAATAGAGTTTAAAAGGTCCATAATGGTGTCCAGAGCAAGGCCACCAGGTAATCGTGCCTGCACTCAGTGGTGGCTGGGGTGCTGGCTGTGCAGATAGCTCCTAACAATGCCCCATTGTGCTCCTCTCCCATGGGATGTTACTTGGACAGCATTTTCTACTAATGGATGCTAGTCATGAACAAACAGCTATAAATCACTTTGGCCAAGTTAACCCAAGGACATGCGCCAGATTCTAGTGTCAAACTCTCTAACACGCATTTCCTAATAAATAGAAATGTTTTTTTAACAGAAAGAAACAACCAGCAAAATGGGTTGAGGATGAAATCATCCAAGTGCCAGGACAGACCCAGATGGCTCTGGATTTCCTGCTGCAGTCCAGAGCCCAGCCCCAAGCAGTATGGAGGGACACATGACTTTGCTGTTCTGCTAAAACAAGAAGTGAGATCAAGCACAAAAACTTTGATGAAAGAGAAATATCCTGAAGATGAAGTGTTTATAGCAAAGATTTTGATATAATGATTACAGGCAGAAACAACAGATCTACATGTATAAAATATGTGTTTTATATAATAAATACTTTTAGGACTGTGCTTTCATTATTGCCCAATCCCCTAGTTCCCTGAGATCTAATGATAGGATGTAAAGCTCTTCTTTACAATCCAGTTATATGACCTATATATTCAGTACTGACAGGAAGCCAGGAGTCCAGCTTAAGTAAGTTTGTAAGAATGCATAAATCTTATAATTGTGGGCTGAAATAATTTTGGGGCAGAAGTATTGTGGAAAAGTTTCCAAGATCATTTTAATAGCAGATGCTTGAAAACATACACTTTCCTGTGTATTTAAGAATTGTAAGCCAGGCACCCAATCAAGAAGCTGGCCCTGTTTTCCTTGCACTACTGCCTAACACGAGATAAAAAGCGATGTGGTATTTTTTTAGTTCACAACCGTTATAAATTTTATACATTTTATGTTTCAGATACTGCAGATTTTGGAATCATTGTAAATGGAGCCTGCATCTGGGTGGGTGATGGCACTTACATCAAGTCACATTGCAGTTGGATGTTCATCCTGAAAGTTTTTCATTAAAAACTTTCGTGAAAGCTATAAAGCTTTTCAACAGAAAGGAGACAGAGAGAAGTATAACTGTATACTTTAAACTGCTTTAAAAAGAATATAGTAATTGATAAATCTTTTGGAGCAGATGGTCTTCCAGCTGATTTAAGAGGTATGGGGTCCCAGGGAGCAATTGCTCCTGGAACATCAACAACTAATACCCATTCTTCACATGTTCCAAATTCTGCATTCTCTGGAATGCTGCTAATTGTTTTACTTTAGTTCTGGTCTCAAGAGAAACCTAAATAATTTCATTTCACTCAGAAGTTTATTCATAATCACTGGAACAACTGAATTTGGTATCCAAGACTACATTTTCTATGTTCTACTTATTGACCATTTTACATGCTTGGGTAATCACATTGAAATTATTTTGAGGGAAATCAGAGAAATGAGCCACGGTTGGATCACTTGTGTAATGCACAGATGATTTCACGCTACCCCTGCCTCCCCAGAAGAAATTAGTCAGCGCAGATATGAGGTGGCGTGGGTCAGAGTACACAAATGGAAATCAAAAACCCTGGTAGCTGGCCTATGACTGGTCATTTCATCCTTAATTAACATTTTTTTTTAGATAATACCCTCTTTTTGGACAGTGTCATGTGTTCATACTGTCCTTTCCACAGTGCTGTCCTTAAATCAGATCTCTGGATTAAAATTAAGTACAAATATAAAAGATCATGACACACAACAGCAGGGATAGTGTTATCAGAATTAATTGTCTTTTTTTTCTTTCTGCATGGCTTGAAAATATCCTGCATTAAGATTTGGGCCTAAAACCCATTTACATTTTTATGATAGGAGAGGACAAAAAAAATCAACTTTTTTTACTACAGGAGCAGATTAATCAAACTAAAAGAGATATGGAAATCAAGATTCAGGCAGACATTTCCTTTGTTTTGAGTGGTTAGTCTAATCCCTCCTTTGCAAAGAAGGGGCATGAACTAAGAGCAATCCAATACAAGACGGGTAGTGTACTTGGCTTAGCCAACAAAGTACCTTTACCCTTCTAGGAGAATTCTTATTGCCAAGATTGCTGTTGTTATTTTCATTTTATAAGTCTATTTTGACAAGACATTACCTGACAGACAACACTTTCAAAAAACTAATAAATTCATAAGTCATCTTTATCATGATATTTTCATAACTTGCTTGGCATAAAAAACCCACTGTGTTCTCACAATACTACTACATCAATTTTAAGACTAATCTATCTGCATTGTACATCACTGCATTATATGCATCATTACACTCTAACTGTAAAAAGGAAGATTAAGGTGTGATAAGGCCTAAACATCTTCATAACAACTTCAAGTTTGTGGATATGTAAGATGTAATCGTCAATTGCAACACACATTCACTTTAAATAATAGCCTATTAGAAAAATCCCAAACACTGACTGTGCCTGCTTTCCAGTTTTAATTTTGTTTTCTTTTGCATCAGGTTTTGGTTAAGACCTTTTTCCAGTTATAGTTACCTGGAAATAAGTGGCGGGGGGTGGGGCGGGCAGGAATCATCATTTTTCTGCAACTTTTTCTCCCAGGATTTTTTCACCCCAAAACTTCATGGCCAAAGAAATGCAAAGACTCAGAAGAGGAATTTAGTTACTCAGTGGAGCTGAGTAATGCAGTGACTTACCCAAAGAACAAACTTTTTATTTAAATTTTGGTCAACTTTTAGCAAATGTCTTACTCATTGCATGACTGAAATACATTTTGTTTTTTTCATCAATTATGAGAGAAGCACCATTCCAAAGAGAAATTGCCTTTGATTGCCAATAATCCATTGTTGAGGAAATGTTGGACAGGAGTATTCCCTGTGGTATGACAGCTGGCTTAGACTGGGAAAATCCTGGTCAAGATGTTCACTCAGTCTTTAAGTAACCTTCAAAAGCTCCGAAACATTTGGCAGCTCTCAACTATTCCTTCATTTCTCTTTGCTCAGGGTGAAGTTGTACTGGCTGAAGTAGATGCACTGCTGGGGTACATCCACCTTAATTAACTACTTAGCTCCGTTATTGTGACCATCTAGTAAGATGGATGAATGTTATACATCACCTCACCACCATCAATTGTTCACCCCATTAGAGCAGAGCAGAAGAATATAGACAAATGATTTATTCATCAGAAAGGAACAGGTTCAGCTGACCTGAAAAATAGTCACAAAACTGGGACAAATCCATCAAAATGTTTCTACTGGATTTCTCTCTCCCCCCCACACACACAGATACACATTCATATTCCCTGTGAAAGCCAGAAGGCCTGGGACTCAGTTTTATTAGTGCTGTGGTTGGGACAATAGTGAAAGAAGTGGAAGACACCAAAGTTTATTTTGCTCTTCTGCTTAGACCCATATCTGATGCTCCTGGTAGGCCCAAGCCACCAGGCTCCATGGTCTCTCACAATACCCCCTGCTAACACCTTTCCTTCATGGTGTGGGGTAAAAATATATTAACTGAGGAATGAAAATTGCTCTCTCAGCAATGACAAGTGACCCTAGTGCAGGAGTTGCTGAAATCTCAGTGTCCCAAGCCTGGTCTCAATGAATTTGGGCCTCCTACTTTTTAATATACTCTGATCTAGGCTGACCAAACTTCCCACAGCTTTGCCACTGCACCTACAGCCATGTCTTTACCTCTGCTGGTTACCATTAATTAAAGATTTCCCAAAGAGGACCAATATACTTGCTCTGAGAAAGGATTTGGTTGATCCAGAAAATGTTAAGGAATAGACTTCACACTGATGAGAAAAAAAAAACAAAAACACTTTTTCTGTTCAAAATGTTCACATCCCACATTGGAGGAAAAAACCAGCCCATCACTGGTGCTTTCCTGTCCCTGACTGACTTGTTCCAGTGAGCAAAAATGCAGGTGATCCCTTGCAGAGCACCACTGAGAACACTTCCCATGCACGCTATTCCCTTGAACGACAGGTAGATTGGATTCTGATTCAAACTAATTTATTCACTGGTAATGAGCTGTGATATCATCACCTAAATATAGAAATAGGTATTCAGTGAAGATTTTAATAAATGTAGGAGTGGAAAAGAGTGTCTCTAGCCTAGCCATAGTCCTTTTGAGAAACTGGTAGTCTAATAATGGGAGTTGTTTCTTCTAATGCGCCTAATGAGATAATATTAATAGCTTTCAATCAAATTATCTGCCTGATGCTGAATACCCACTAACTTGTATCCCATACTCATTTTTATTCATTTTTTTTTTCAGTAAGACATCTTGTGAATTGACATTTTAAGGACTGTGTTCCTGAAATAAAACTAGCAGATTCTATTTTGATTGTCATCGCTAAAAAGCAGCAAATTCTCAGACGTTTTTCGTGGGACAAGGAAGTACTTCAGTTATTTTGACAAAGAATTAAAACTCTACAAAATGCTGTTCTACTGGGGGATCATAACAGATTCTTCCAGGAATTTCCCAAAAGTATGATCATTGTTCTCTGTGCTATGGAAATAACTGGAAATGTTCACTGTCTTCCTTTCACTGTCTATGAACTTTTTAACAAAATATTTGTAAAGCTCTACAGTATCATTTGACAAGCTTGGGCAGGTCTGACTGCATAGGCTATTAGGGACTGGAAGTGAGACATAAGATGTTATGTTGATGGACTACTGGCAATGAAGAACGACAAAAATAAAGTTAAATTAATTGTCATTCATAGCACATCTTTTTCTCTTCAGCTGTGTCCCAAATCAGAAGTCCATCCCAAATTCACATGCCACTAAAGGCCAGTATTTGAATCACACATGGAGTTCACAGAATTATGAAAGTGACAAAAATGCTGTCTTCAAGAAATTATTTTCTTGATAAGAATGGACACAAGTATGTAGCATGTAGCTCTTTGGAAACTCTTTGGAAACACTTTGTGAAATTGTCTAAATGAACCTGACTTATCATTCTGTCTCTTACAGTTCTAAAACTTAAACAAACTTACTGTCAAGACAAATCATTGCTTCATCTATCAGAAGATGTTTGCCTTGTAAGACATTCAAACACTTTTTTTAGTCACACTTTCTCCTTTTCATTTTGATGTTGGTAACTAATTTAACAAGAATCACAGATCAAGTAACTTCTGTGTGGTTTTACTTAGAAATTTTAAAGCAGTTCCTTCCTATCATTGAGAGGAACTGTTTTCCCAAAATATCACTTGTTTATGATATGTTTAAGAGACAACAAGGAGAGAAAAAGAGTCCAACTGTAACAACAATGTTAATCATGCAGTTGCCTCAGAGTCACAATTTGGTCAGCTTGGTTCACCCCTGCCTTGCTATGCACCAATTCCCATTCCCTCTAGTTTCCAAATATTTCCTTCATGTGTCCTTCATGATCCCTGCTATATGAAGGAACACAAACAAACCAACAAAACCCCACCAAACACCTGGGTAGTTTTCTATGTACATTTAAAAATCAAGGTATTTTCTAATTCCCCAGTAAAGCTGTGAAAACCACACTGAGCAAAACCTGACATTTGTGGTGAATAATGACTCCTTTGATCAAAATGAAAAGGTGATAACAAAAAAAACACCTAAGGGCTTTATATCATTTCCACTCAAGGGACTGAAGTTCAGAATATATGAATGTGAAAAACAATGGTATTCATTTTTGCATAAACCCTTCATATTTATAATCTTATTCTTCATAATTGCTATAGACTTAATTTTGTAAGTCAAATTTTAGAATAATTGAATTGGTTTTTAGAGGAGAAAATTTCTCAGCAGGACTTCTTCCCTAATTTTTTACCTCACAATAAGACTTTTCCCTGGATGAAGAGACTTTATATTGGAAAAGAAATAAGCTTTGCACAGTCTTCAAGGCATACACACAGTCACCTAGACTGTGGCAGTGCATTCTGTTCTTACACTCCCTGGGCACCAACAGACCCTGTTGTGTAATATTGTAGAAGTTTGTATTTCCATATATATAGGCACTCAGATCCATTTGGACAAAAGCTCTTTGTCTGTGGAGAATACTCATGATTTCGAAGTATGGCCATCTGTTCTGAGATTTTAAAACTAAGGCTGCGTGACAACGAGTGGGTTTTTTTCTCACAATAGAAGAGCTGTACAATGCTTATTGCTTATTGTACATTGGATACTGTAGAAGTTGTGGCTGAACTGTGGTTTTGTTTTGTAGGAAAGTTGTGGGCTAAGATGCCTGTTACACAGTCAGTGCAGAAAGAAATGTTGCAGGTATTCGGAGAGTGTAAATGCTCCTCCATACCAAGAAACCACTGATGACATCTGGCTGTGCAGTAGTTGCCTACCCAGCAGAAGCCTACATAGATGTCAAAAGGTTTGCTTTATTTCTTGTCAAAACAATTATCATTACTCCCCTCCTCATACCCATATGCTTTTTTGCTGGGTTGGCTTTTTTCTGGACAGCTGCATGGTGAATTAACACAGACCTAGTGTATGGACACCATGCCACTCTAGTGTTGCATAATCTCCTTCTCCCAGGTGGTATTAATCATTAGCCAGTTGCATTGAATAACAAAAGAAAATCCATGAAGGATTAATCACAGAAATTAAGTTTGGGGTTGATTTCTGAGTAAGTCATAATCTGTAAGGAAAATGCTTCATCCAAAGATAATTGGCTTTTTTTTTTTTTTTTTTTAATTACATGTGGAAGTGAAAGGCCATGAACAATAAGAGTATTTCCTAGCTTTGCCACCAAACCATTCTTTTTTGGTCATTTTTTATCATTCAAGCTCTCTGAAGCTCCAGTTTGCATCTGTCTGCGCATTGTGCATTGCACTAAAAAAAAAAAGGGATGTTTGCACACGTAAGTTATTTATCATCATCTCCCTTTAACTTTCTCTTGTAGCTGTGCTAAATGAGCAAGGGCTGCAAGAGGAACTAACATAGTTTATTTCTTAACAGAAAAATATGCCCAGCTTTGCATCCACAAACACTTCTTTTTTCATACCAAATGAAACCAAGGACTTAGCTCATCATTTGTAGAAGCTACTACTATAGTCAGAGGATCATACTTACTGTAAAAAAAACAATGGTGTTTTTCTCCACAATAGTTTCAGCTAAGCAATGAAGTCTCTTGGATCAGCACATGCAGAAAGAGAAACCATTTTTAAGCATAGCTTGGGAGTTTTCAAAAATCATTTAAGTCACAGAGGCAGAGATAGGAATTATTATATCTCATTTTTAAGTGCTATCATTCAGCAGAAAAGTTCTTAACAAATTATTACTAAAATTATGTAATAATCAACGAATTATTTTTTCAAATTTCAAAACCAGCCACTGAGGTGTGGTGTATCAGTAGAATAAATTTTTGTCACAAGGGGATGCATCATTAGAATAAATTTTTGTCATCTGATTAGTCCATTCCAACCAAAAAAGCACTTTAGTATAAGTCTGATAGGAAGGCTTTGCCCACTTCAACTAGAATAAAAAGAACATATATCATGCATAAGGATAACAGTGAGGGAGCGTGGACTTAAACACAACCAGGCCTCAGTAGTATGAAATCTCACTGATACCAATCAGATTTTCCATGTAGATCACAAAATTAGAGCTTCATTCTGTAAGTGGACTAAAATGTGCCATTTTCTGAAAATTTTTCGATTTAAAAAAAAAACACCCAAAACAAAAAAGCAACCAAAAAACCGCAAACAAGGCACAACAGACACAAGACTCTGTGTGTTTCATGAAGTACACACATATTTTTAAATACTGCATATAAATGCAAGCAGTATTACATCTACTGGCAGAAATGTGTGTATTAAAGCCACCCACTAATAGAACTTCAGGAAAGTTAGATGATGAATTGCAAGCAGCTGCATCTGTACTGCACAGTCAGGATTTTATAATAAGCCTGTAGGTAGTGTTTCTCTGCATAATTTTCTTACTCAGCTGAAAAAGAAGGTCTTTCTTGGGAAAACCTCAAGAATATGTCCCACAGGGAAGTAAAAGAGATCTAGGCATCTAAAGTTAGCAATTGCCTGATTTATATCCTCAAAAACTATCCCTAAGCCTAATGACACTGCACAGCCTTGCAACCCAAACTTTCCAGCAGAATGATCCCCTACATACCTTGACATGAGGCAGTCTCACATCACACCTTAACCATCTGGCCTGATGGCCAGGACACGGACAGGTGCTTAAACATAAATTCTGTAAACATAAAATCTGACAGACATCAGAGCAGACCCAACAAAAGGTAATGAGTGTGAAACCTCAGCCTAGCCCACAGAGTGCTAATTAGGGCACTCCCCTGGGAGGTTTCAGTTCAAATCCTCTCAGATAAAGGATGCTGAACAGCATCCTGAGTGTTCTTATCAGCCAGAGACCATACAAAGAGAGCACCCACACCAGTGTTTCACAATATAGTCCTAATTCCTCACTAGTTTTAGAAAGGAGAGGCTTTCACCCAACCTCTGTGGGATATTTCAAGGGGAAAGAAAAGGCTGTGCATTAATTATGTCCTATCCAAGAGCAGCATTTCCCATTAAATTCTCTAGGTGATTGACTCACTGTCCTGCATTTTTACAGCACACAAAGCTCCTCATGAACAATATATGAGGTCTATGCACTGCTTTGATATTCTGCAAGTCTCTTCCATATTTAACTATGATAACACTCCAATTCTCTTTTAATAGCTGACTTTTCCCCCAAATATGTCTCAATTGTTCATTTGGCCATATTTCAGGCAAACGAAATATATCCAGAGAGTCATCAAAGTATTTCAGGCTGTTTAAACACTTTGAAATGTACATTATAAAATAATTGTTCTGGGCCATATTAACACTAAAATTAGGTAAAGAGAGAGCTTTTATTTTCTATGTGGTATTTATGTGAAAAAGTAAAGTGTCAAGGAGAAAATAAAAAGCAAGTGAAACATATGAAGACATTCACTATCCCAGGTGCTCTTTTGGCAGGTCAATTTGTGCAGCTCCAAGCCACAAATGTTCTCTCTCCATGCTGAGCAGTAAGTGTTGCTCCATGACAAACCCTGCAGTCATCGTTCCTGAGTGAGAATCTGATGGACAGAAGAAACCTGAAAGTGCCCTTCATGTCCTCTTTTGTTTCAGAAGGAAATATTCATTTGCTCCAATTGCTGATGCTGCCTATTTGTCAGAGAGCAAAGATCTGACCCAGCCTTTTTTCCATGGAAAGGTTTCTTCAGCCTTTCCACTGCACTGTGGTGTGTCCTTTCATCACTCAGTTTCTATTTCCACCTTGGTTTGTGTGTCTATTTGCACATGTGGCTGTGCAGTCTCACCAAAACAGAGACCAGGGACAGAAAGCTATTTTCTCCACCAGCTATAGGGGAAACTTGCTATGCAAGCAGCATCCAGAGCAATCCATTAGTCACTGAGGTACACCTGCAACACAATTAAGGGTACAATGTTCTGTGTTCCGGGAGGTTTCTGTGCTATTATAATTGCTTTAGATTTCGGTGACAAAGTTGGCTTCTATATTAATCCTAAATGCTACCTCTAAGTCTATTTTTCAACTGGGAAACTGCTTCATGATTTTAAATAACACTTTGCTCAGGTTCTAAAGGTTCTGCCTGTGGTTTTAGACTTAAATTCTTTGGCTGGTGAAATAAAGCAGATATGCAAGTCACAGAGGTAGCTATGAAAAGTCATTGCCGAGTTAATTGCTAAATAGTCACAGAAAACTAACAGCACTTGAGCTCCTCTTTCTGAAAATCGCCCTGAACAGAAATTCTGTTATTCTGTTTATTGGTTTCACACGAGTGCAGCATCCCACCACACACCAGTGCCCCTGCCTATTTCTTAAATGAAACTCCTCTGATAAAATACCTTTGGATGCCAGGAGCAGCACTCCTCTCTTTGTTCCTGCCACAGCCACCTCTGTCTTGCCCAGTGACTGAAATTGCTGAGTCCCCTTCCAGAAGGGTTGGCCAGCACTGCCACTGGCAGAGCAGTTCTCCACACATGCCCAGACAGGAGGGATGCCTCTTCCAGGCAGCCAAGCAGAACTGCTTTGTGGTTGTGATGCTGCTGAAGGTGCCCATTGGAACATGCCCAGACTGTCAAGAGACAGAGTGTACTTGGTTTGCAAATCAGCAAGAGATTTTGCAGACATCGAGGTCTGAGTTTACAAGACATAACTCTCTCATTTAAACCTTTTCCCCTCAGAGACATTTATGGATAAAAATAACACCAATCCCACCTGACTCCTGCCACACCACTGCATTTCAGCTGTGTGAACTCAGTTCAATGTCATGCATCTGATGTGGTAGGCACACCAGTTGCCACCAGCCTCATCTTTCAGAGCCCTCCTCCAGCAAAACAGCAGCATGAGGAATCTGCAGTGCAGCCACACCAGAGGAATGGATGTATGCTGTGTGCTAAACCCTGGGTAGGGTTTCACTCTTACTTAGCCATTCACTGCACTTTTATTAATCAAGCTGTGTAAAGGGAAATCTCTGTTGCCAGGAAGTCAACAAAAAGTTATGTCAGATGCAAAAGACCAGAAGAAATGCATTGCATATTTTCAGACTTTTAAGATGTCTGGATACTCTAATTTTTCCGCTTTCATGTCACTCCTTATCTTTGCAGTCAAACTGAAGAAGGGTATTTTGCTGACAAAATGGTTTCGAAGACTGTGCTAATAGCCTAAGCTCTTCTCTCCTTCTCTTCCAGGTGGTTGCTTCGGTTTCATGTGGTGCACTGTGCTGCTGTTGTATTTCTCCAGCAGGGCAGCTTCAAATGCTTAATGCTTTCAGTGTGTTAGTCAATTCTTTCTTTGTTTCACTACACACATAGATATAATGCCAGGGAAATGGAAATTTAAACTAGTTCACAGGATTTCTGAAAAATAGATGACAGAGAAGTCACTTGCTGTAGTAAATCATATCCTGACATCTTAATGTCTTGCAGTAATGAGAAAATTCAAAGTTATTTCTAGTGACAATAGATCATACTACTACAGTCTTCATGAGAAACATTAGATAAAATGGAAAAGTGTCATGTCCATCTGTTGAGGAAATACTTCTAAAGCAAGTATAGAAGAAGACATGCTAAATCAATTGATTGAACCTTTTAATGAGATAAAATCATGATTTCATCCAAAAATTGCAGTGTTTATGATACTTGGCCTTCTGAAAACATTTATCTTAAGACCAAAACCATCCAGTCCATTTCCCTCCTTTACTTGCAAACAGATTTGTTCTGCTTGGTTATGAAAGAACATGAAAGAAAAATGGTACAAAAGGCAGCCACAAACAAAGGAAAACTTCACAGTGCAGAGTGTTCTTGCTGCTGCAGACAAAAGAAAGGTGTCTTGAACAAAGAAAAACCAGCACCTGAATTGTTTTCTGCATATACTTTTTATGCAGCTTATACTTTTCATCTGAAAGCTCAATGGTGTCTTTTACAGTATTGCTGACATCTTTCACAAAAATAAGATTTTCAGACTCTCTTTCCTAAGGCACATCGACTGAAGAAAATGAGCAGCACAAAAGGAGGTAGAACTGTACCCACATCTGAAGGTATCAGGGTGTCAAGGAGATGGAGCCAGGCTCTGCTTGGTAGTGCCAGGCAATGGGCACAAACAGATGCCCAGGAAGTTCCACCTGAACATGAAGAAGAACCTTGTGGCTGAGCACTGGAACAGGTTGTCCAGAAAGGGTGTGGAGCCTCCCTCACTGGAAATATTCAAGAACTATTGGTCACAATCCTGTGCAATGAACTCTAGGACGACCCTGCTTGAGCAGAGAAGTTGGACAGTGTTCCCTTCCAGCCTTACCCATTCTCTGATTGTGTGGAATCAGTAAGTATTGTATTTACTGCTGTGGGGCAGAAGGGAAGAAGACAAAACCATGAGGGTCAGACAGTGCTGGAGTGTGACTGCAAAGCAAACCCCATGGAGGCAGCACCACTGCCAACCCCCATGCCCTCACCCCAGCCACCATCCACAGTCAGGCACTTCTGTGGCTCTTGCCAAGACTTTAGTTTCTACTCCCCCTGGCAGCTCTCATTCTGGCATTCCCATTGCAGTGCTACAGCAGGGAGAGAGACTAATGAAAGGTTTCATGGGGGATTGAATGCATAGCTGAAATTTATTACTGTTATCATATTTTCCTATGGCAGTCACCAGACAGGGCCTGGGGGCACTGTGATATAATCTGAACAGGCATAAAGAAAAAGTTGGCCAGGGACCCCCTGTGGAAAATACAGTTTTGATTAAGAGTGTTTAATACTTAAATCTTATTTAGAGGCAGGAGAATTAGGTTTAAATCAGAGAGAATTGAACGTACTCAAGCAAAGTTAAAAGCGGAATTCCCACTGCAAAATTGAAATCTCATGTGACATGGATGTCAAATGTGTCAGACAAGGCAGTGGGGAAGGAAAGCACATATTTACAAACATTTTGAGAGAAAAAAAAAATTTTTGTAAAACAGATTACATAAAGAGCAAACCTGAAGACCTGTATTAATTTATTTTATCTGTAGGACTCAATGCAAAATCTTAAACCTCTTGATTCAGCAAATCATATTGAATCATACTAAATTGAAACTTTCACTGTTTTCCTAAATTTTGTTAACACTCACTACATATATCTGTGCTTTGTTCTTCACAATCTATGGTCTTGCTTTTACTGAAACTACAGGAAAATGAAGTTCCAAACTTGTGCTTTATGACACTCACTTTGTTCAGCATAAAATTGTCTGTGCCACAAGAAATTTATCACTATTATGACTTCACCAAGAGAAAAAACATTATAATGGGAAAGCCTTTCATCTAGAGCCACCCTGAAACTGTGATATTTGCATCACAATCTTGAATCACAGCCTAGTTTCTGTAAACGTTGTGACTAACGATGTCAGGCATCAATTCTAACACAGTTCAGGAGATGCTCGAGCATTTCTGTGTATATTTGTGGGCAGAGCCACCTAAATCCCAGTGAGCCTCCTCTGTACTGAGCTTTAGAGGGTGACACACCCTGCCAGCTAGAGCAGTTGTGGTTTGAGAACAAAGAAACCAGGCTGCTGCTAGGGGCTCAGTGCACCATAAATGCCCAGCAAGGTCATTTGGTTGTGCTTGGATGGTCAGACAATGCCAAAGGCTGCCCCATTGTTTCCATCCCCTCTGCAGCCAGCATGTCTCCCCTTACCACTGCAGACCTTACAGCAGCTCTCCCATCTGGTAAGCCACAAAAACAGAATATGGTTTGTCAGGCCCAGATTCACTGGAGCAATTTGCACTCTTGCAGATCTTCCCACTCAAACCATCAGAGCTATTCTGGTGACTGAAGGTCACACTAAGAGATTGAGGCAACTGAATTCTTTTAATATCTGACTTTTAGAAGGCACTCAGAACACTCTGAGGTCACTGCTGAAATAATGCTTACAAGGGAGCTACTGCATGTAGGAGGGATTAACAAAAACAGAAATAAACACACAGAAGGGAAGACAAAAGTAAGTTTTTCCTAAGGCACAACAAGAACTACACAAAGGCAGTGCCTTGAACTTGCATCCTTGTTAATTAAAGTACATTTTAAGTGATATAATTGGCTGGCTGCAAATCAGAAAAGAGTAGATGGTAGCTGCCAAGGTTTATTGTTTTAATGGAAAAACACTGTAAAGAGATTTTAAATGGTGGCACGCTGTACAGTCTCCTTTTGTGCAGAGTGGCTTTGTGAACATCTTGTAAACGATAGCAACACGTTTCATCTTCGAGTCAGAACACTGGGAGAAATGCCAGGCTAGCCCAAACTGATTTGGGTACCTACATCACTTTCAGCAGATGTCTTCAGAGTGTAGATGCTGTTAAAAGGCCTATAAAGAATGGGATGTGATGAGAATACACATTAGGGAACAGGAAAATGGCCCATTCCGTACATATACACATAAAACTGCATAAAAAAGAATTGTTCAAGGGACTTTGCGAGGATTGCTAACAGTATAAACTAACAGCCTTCCTTTTTAAATCGAGTTCCTTTCCAAGCATCATTTGCTTTGTCTCCTCCCTCCCCTTGGAGGCTTACAAAACCTGGAGCTGATTCCTGTAACCCCACCCTCTGTAGGTCCTTTCTCTTGGTGCTTCTCCCTCTCTTTGGCTTCCTCTTCCCACTTCTCTGCCCACTCATGGACATCTCAAACCCAGTTTCTTTCTTTTTTTTCTGCCGTTGTTCCCTCAGTGGTTCCTTCTTTTGTCTTGTCTAGCTTGTCCCTGCTGACAGTGGCTGAGGCAGCCAGCACACACATCCCCTCAGGAAGAACGAGTGGATGGGACTGGTCCTGCTGTCCCCGCCAGGCTCTGTGGCATCTCACTTTTTGATATTGTCTTGAGGGACTTAAGCCAGATGTGTCTCTACTGTGCACAACATTTTCAAAATTTTAGAAGATACATGCTACAAACCTCTCCAGAGAAAGTTTGGATGTTTTTGAGGAGGCTGAAAAAAGCAGCGTTGATGCCAAGATGTCACCCTTGCTGTCACATGCATAGTGGCACTCACACTGTTGGAGGCAGAGGTGATGAGATTTCAAATTTTCTTTTTGCAGTGGAGAGAAACCCCTTTTATCTGTGCCCTCTTTTCTTGAAATAGCACAACACTTTTGCTGTGCTCCCATCATCCATCATGCAGCATGCCATGAACTCCCAGCACAGATCCCTGTCACCTGTACTGCAGGATCAAGTGCCTTTGCTGGAAAAGGCCAGCTCTGGCTCATGAGAAAGGCAAACACTGCAACTGCTGAGGATAACTGTGAGGAGCCAGTTGAATTCAGCTGTAGTTATTCCTCACCTCCAAAAGACTGTGGCAATTCTTTCCAGGAGGCTCCAGTGAAGGGCCACAAGGAAGACCTGCAGTGGGAAAGATGCTCTCCTTCCCCCCATCCTTATTAAGACTTTGGTACCTCTCAGGGATAAGCAAGGCTGCTGCAAGTCTCCTGGTGAGGGAGCAGGACTGGCTCTGTAGATGTCTCCTTCTCAGTTTCTTGACAGGTTGAAATTTCCCTAAGGAATCCAAGAAAAATAAGCTGAGATGAAGTGCTATAAATGTGAAACAGCATGGAGTTTTCTTAGGTAAAGACAGGGCATTTTGTATAGCCAAGGGGCTTTCTTCCTCCCAGATTTCAAAGGTCTCCTGTGCACAAAAGCAGTAGCAAACTGCTGAAAAGAAAGGTTACATGCATTTAAAATGTAGGCTTAGGGAACTTTGCTATAGGAGTTATTCCTGGCTCCCACTAAGATTCTAAATATATTACTCTTTGTGTGTGAATTTTACATATGTTCTTGTTAAAAGAAAGGTCACACTGTGAGTTTGTTGTATTTTTACATTTCTGGATGTAGTGGATTCCAGAGATGTAAATTTTCCCTTCAAAATACTACCAACTATCACAATTTTTTGCCTGAAGAAACAGCATCTTTGGCTGTTTCCAGCTGATAGCTACAGATCAGTGCTGTTTGAACATCATTTGATCTACTGAGATGGCTCTAAGTGAGCAGAGTTGATGGTTTTGTGGAGTTCTAGTTGTCTGCTCCAGCTGAAAGCTAGTTGTCTGCTTCACTGGAGATATAAGCTGAAACAGCTGATCAAGACTGAGATCTTATTTGAATAGTTAAACACTGGCTTCATCTGAGCATTAACTAATTTGCATGGCAAAATTCCAATTTACCATCTATCACTTAAATGACAGCTTGTGAAACAGTAGTTCAGTGTACTTCACTTGCAGTGTTAGATTTCTATTCAAATCAGGAGAGGAAACATATGTGGAGTGTGTGTGTTGGGGCAGTCATTGTAAAACACACACACAACGCATACTTAACACCAAAAGCTTCAGAAATGCAGAATATAAATACAGAAATTATACCGTTCCATTAAAAAAAAACCAAAACCCACAACAAACAACACAACAAACAGCTAACTGTTTGAATTTAACAGAAAAAAAAATAATAATATGTTAAAACCTTCTCTTAATCCAGATGCATGTGGAAAATATAAATGTGTTTCCATGAGCGTAATAGCAGCATTCCACTGACTTGTTCCTTAGAAACATGCCACACACATACACACACACACGCAAAAAAAAAGATCAACCCATTTTCATGGAATTCAAAAAACTTTGCTTGTTCCTTAGTTTGGGGTAGCTAAAGCACCCAGTTGCAGAAGAAGTTATTAAGGGTAATCCAAAATCTGCTGTTATGCATTGTCACGCCGCTGTCACCCAGGTGCACTGGGCTCAGAAACTGGATGAGATCTCCTATCTGAAAACATTATCTGCTTGGGGAGTATATGTATCCATTACAAAGCCAGCGTGGTTTAAGTCTGTAAATTGACAGCTTAGAATAGGAGCAATTTTGGGGGAAAATGGGAGCAACAGTGACCAGAGCACTGTTGCATTCAGACTATTATTGCAGAGCCAGACACCCCTCTGAGGTTACTCAGAGCCTTATTACTGCAGAGCCTGGACACACTCAGAGGCCCCCTCACAGCCAAGAGGGTAACACAGCCTCCCATCTGTTGCTAGAAATTTAGCAAAAGATGCCGTTTTACTTCAGGGAGGTTTAAAATTGTTGGGGTTTTGTTTGTTTGTTTATTTTGTGGGGTTTTTTTGTGTGTGTGTGTGTGTTTGCCTTTTTTGTTTTGTTTTTGGTTTTGTTATTTATTTGCTTGTGTTTGTTTGTGGTTTTGTTTTTTTGTTTGTTTGTGGGGGTTTTGGTTTGTGTTTTTTGTGGTTTTTTTGTGTTTTGTTTGTTTGTTTGTTTGTTTGGTTTTGGTTTTTTGGGGTTTTTTTCCTGTAAGAATAATCTGAATATATTGCTACTCTGTTCCATATCAGGGTTGAGCAATATACATAAAACTCCCAACGAAACAAACACTTTCTCACCCAAGTGCTTCTGCTGCCTTTCAGGTCCCCTGGCTCCCACAAAGTACCTCAGTTTTGGGCTATGAAGACATCCACGGTACAGCAGGATTCTCACTGTGTTTCAGACACTGCAAATTCAAGGCGAAACCTGCAGAAAATAATTAGGTCCCAGCACTGTGGAGACACCATGGGCAGCCAAGTGGGGAGGTCAGCAGGCTCTGCAGAGGGCTGGGGCAGAGCAGCACAAACACAACTGTTCTGCATCACTTGGCCCCCAGGACAGGGAATTGCTGGTCCTGGATGCAGCTCCCGGTGCTGATGTGCCCAGTGCAGATGCTCAGTACAAGCCATTTTTACACCAGGGTGGCATATCCCCTCTTTTGTATGCAAGTCACAAGCAGGAGTCTCCCAAGGATCTTTTCTATGTAGAAATAAATGCAGCCTTTCCCCAAACCAGATCCCAAGCATTGCAGCAATACTTCTTTGGTTATCCTTGTAGAGGTGATTCTACAGCACCAGCAGATACTCAAGAATCCTGCAGGAAGTGGAAACAAACCCACTTTTTTCTTGAAAAGGCAAACAAGGTTGAAAACTCTGGCTCAGATTTCCACATAAGAAACCAGAGAGCTCCTGCTCTGAGAAGAAGCACAGGTTTTTTGCCAACACATTCTGTGTGGGACCCGTGCCCATGGGAGTCCTTCTCCTCAGACTCACTCTTGGCCTCAGCATAGCAACCCAGCAGTCCTTGCCCCAGGATGATGGGTTAGCCAGGCCAGGATAAACCAGATCCTCCTGCCTGACAATCCTTAGAGATGGTGAACTCCTCTTGCTGCTATTTCTAGTCTGCTCTAGCCCAATGGCCATGGCTGCCAAAATCTCTGCCAGTGGCTTCCTCAGGCTCTCAGGTACCTTCAGGAACGACAGGGTTGTGGGGTTTCTTCCTCTGGTGTTCAGCTCCCTGAGGGACCTGGTCTTAAAGCTCTCAAGTGTGTTTTTCTTTTAAATAGTACCAGGCATAAATAATAGATGATAAGTGCAAGCAATGCCTCCAGTTTCATGGGGTCTAAATGCCAGAGACACACTCTGGTGAAACAGGGCCGTTTGTATTCCATATGGGAAAATTCCAGGAACTTTGATGCCATGTTTATACATGCTATGGTGCCACTGATCTTTTTAAAGGGGTGGATCAAACAGCCTTTTAGCTGTTTTCACCAAAAACTGAAATACACGACCTTAAAATCTTCTGCACAAAAACCTAACCTGGACCTATGGATGCAAGCAACAATCCAAGTTACGTTATGCCAAGAAGCACAGGATGATCAACTTTTTCCCATTTCATAGAATCATAGAAGGGTTTGGGTTGGAAAGGACCTTAAAGACCATCTAGTTCCAATTCCCCTGCCATGGTCAAGGCACCTTCCACCAGACCAAGTTGCTCAGAGCCCCATCCAGCCTGATCTTGAGCACTTCCAGGGATGGGGCATCCACAACTCCTATGGGCAACCTCTTCCTGAGACTCCCAGTAGAGATTTTTTTTCCTAATATTAAATATTTCATACTCAAAATGCTGAATTTGGCATCATATTTTTTTTTTTAATGTGTGAATCCTTCTCACCCCATTCACTCAGGTACATCATTATGAGGAGCTGTGCAAGTGTCTTGTGCCAGAACTACTGCAGTAGGAAAATTCTGCCCTCTGTGTGTTTGTGCTGGAATGTGCCTGGTTCCAGTAAGACATATATTAAAAAAAATTAAAAACATGTGGGAGAAAAATCAGTTCTTATAGTCTGTGGTCTCATTTTGATATTTTCATTCTTGTGAGACACATTTGGAAGAGGAAATTAAGAAACCAAAACCAAATACACACAGATGAGGGAAAAATGAGCTTAGGTGTAAACATACGACCCTCAAAGAGCAGATGGAAAAAAGGCAGCAGCCCTGTATTTGCCTCTGAATTTAACCATCACTTATGATTAAACAGGTAATCACAAAACCACACAAAAAGTGTGCCCTGTTGACACGCTCTTAATGCACCAGGAAGACGCTGGTGCTCTGTGGGCTGTTTGCTTACAAAGAGGAGCTGCTGGCTCTCCCATCTTTTCCCAGAGGAGATGGGCATCTTGCCAGTGTTTCATTTTCAAGTGCCATTGTTCACCTAGGGCTTTAGCAAAAAAGCTTTTGCTTATTTATTACTAATCCTAGCCTAAGTAATGATCTCTTTAAATCCTTTTAAACCAGATTTATCAGACAATGACACCAAACATAATGTTCCCCCAAACCTCTGGTATTTATTTTTTTCATTTAATAATGAAAGGTAATTCTATAATTCACACATCCATGGATTGCTTTATTGGTTCATGAAACCTGCTTCAAGGAGCATTATTTTGTCAAAATATAAATTTTATTCAGGTTGTGAGGGCTCTTTTCCATATGTTTTTGTTAGTTATAACAGAGATGCTTGACAGCAGAGCAACAGAGAGCAACAATTTTTGCTGCATACTTGTTCTGTGAGTCTTTGTAAAATGCTGGTGTATTCATATGTTATTCAGATATCAATTAGATAGAATGCATATTTTTGATAAGTAATATTTTTAGTAATATTCCTTTATCTTCATGATTTGGTATTCATTCATGGTATAACCTTGACCAAAACCAGTTTGAGGCACCCAGTTTAACCTGATCCCATCTGTTCCTGGTAAATGATGCTGTGAATATCAGCTGGCTACTTCTGTAACTCTGCCAGCCCTCCATAGAGTGCTGCCAGTCTGTAATCTACTCTGTGAAACAATTCACCTGCCATTTCACCAGTTTGGTGTCAATAGAAAACACTTGCCCAGCAATTTGCAATGCACACATCTGAAGTACTGGACTTTTCAGAAGGGCTGGAATAGGGCAATTGATACAACAAATATCAGCAACAAATCCATCCAATCTTCCAAGTTCAGCAGTGCCACTCTCAAGAAAACAAACGGTCGAAAAAATCCCATTACTTACTAATGTAATTACTTAAATAACTTAAATAACTCTGGGAATAAAGTTTTGCTTGTGAAACCTCTGTGTTCCCAGCCAGCAGTGCCAGAGGACAAGAGCACCCCAGAAACTGTCAATGCAATTTTGTGGTTCCAGTCTATACAGAAACCATTATCTCATGCTGGAAAAAGGGAAAATGAGAACACAGCATCTCTGTGCCGTGATTGATTTTGTTTATCTTTGTACCAGGGAGGCTTACCTTTCAGCATCCAAGCAGCAAAAATCAGAAGAGGAAACATTTCTGTAACTTATGCCAATTGGCACAAACCCCACAGGATCTTGAAGGGGGGCAGTGGGAGAGAAGAAGAAAGATCTGGCACATGGGACAAAGAGAAGGAGATCCAGCACCCTGATAGCCTCTCAGTCCCCCCTAAAGCCAGTAGACTAAACCATATTGGTAAGGTATATTATCTTAGCAAAAATTCACTTCCTTTTCAATTACATTTAATTTCCACTTCATCTCTCCCTTATATTTATTCCACAAAAAAGCCATTGTGTTATTAATGATTCAGAGTTCCCCAAATCCATATGTTTTATGGATTTTATGTCAAAGTGGACTCATAATACTTCAATGAGGAAAAAGAACTGTTTTACTGTACTCACATCTTACACTACCCAGCCAATAGGACTGTAAGCAAAGTCTAAACCTTTCTCTAACAGCACTATGGAGATTATGAAAAAGAAATAAACATTACCAGCTCTGCTCTGCCCCCCACCCCTCAAAAAGATTGATGTTTTCCTGCAACACTTTTTTAAGAAATGGTATGTTTTTAGCAAGTTCTTAATTCTTCTCCTATGGTTGTACACCTACACACAAGGTGTAAAAAAAAAAATCCCTTAAGGTTTTGTAGCAAGCGGAAATCCGGTAGATGATAAAAGAGGGCTATCAGTCACATTAGCAGTCAAGTGAATTTGATTGTCCCCATTTTTCTGAAGACATCCACTTTCTCTGTGCATGCTCAGAGATTTAGCTATTCACGTATTAGAATGACATATTTAAAGTAGTGAATTTTACATTAGCAACGCAGATGGGGGAAGGAATAATCTTGGAAAATTAGATGGTGGGAGGGCTGGTGTTGGAGAGTAAGATGAGAGTTGAAAAGCCTAGATAAAGCAGACAAGAAGGTTAGTAGAGGGCAGGCAGAATGGTAAAAGCAAAACCACAAAATTAGAAAAAGAAGGAAAAACTGTCATAAAAGAGAAGACTGGAAGATGTAATAAAGAATCTGGGGGGAAGCTACAGTGAACAAATAGAGATTGGCAGCTAGCAGAAACATTAAAATGTTCAGAAAGCAGCATTTCAATGACACTAAATAATAAGAAATGTGTTTTTACAGACAAAGTTGATGCCATTTTCTCACAGAATAGCTTACTGGGGCTGTGGCCCCCAGCCCTCCAGTTGTGCCAATCACTTGCTGGTAGATTAAGATACCAAAACGCCTCCTTGTACCATTCAGGTTAAGCTCTATTGTACACACACAGGCACATGAACAGAAAAGTGCTGCAATGGCTGCTTGGGAGATAAGGAATTTGTATAACAGAAAGGGTAAGACTGGGGAGGGGGAGAGAAGGGATAAGGAAAAAATCTCAGGGAAAGAAAGAAATTCAAGAGACATCAGTCTCGAAATTAGCAGCTCATTAGTTCTCAGCTGATTTTCAGTCTCTGTGGAGATTTGTGACAGCTACTCAGCCTCGGAGTCCGATCAGAACAGTTTTCCCACCACCAGCAGCTTAAACTGCCACCCAAAGGCCTCATCATTTTCAGCGAAGTTTGACCAGCTGGTTACCCTTTAACAGCCCTGTTTGGTGCACTCAGTTGCAACTGGCCTGCCATTTTTCCCATATCAGTGCTGACAGATCAGCCTGATTATCACCCAAGATCCACCTTGCTCCTGCTCCTTTGGACAACAGAGATAGCAACTGAACTGGAAGAAAATTCCAGGAAAAGTAATTGAAGAGAAATTAAAAGTGTCAATAGATTTTCCTGGAAATTTGCCAAGAAAGCATATTGTTTACATATGCCCTTCCATACAGAAGTTTGAAAGCATATCCCAGGATGCTTGCTGCTCATGTTTGAGCCCCTGCCCTGGCCAGGTTTCTCACAAAGCTCCTGGATGCTCTAGGCCAAGATCAATTTGTCAATGCCAGATTGTATGATGATTTATGACTACAGCTGAGTGAGGATGCTGGCCATGTTCTGTCTCTCCCTAACTAGCTGTGTTGAACTCAAGCCATCCCAAATCCCTTATGGGCTGTATGGATGCACGCTCAGGGAGGCTGAAGCTGTTTATTGAATTTCCTGGTATAACTTTTGTAATTGAAGTAAATCTGTGGAAGAGAAAACGTGAAGCTCTTCATAGCTGCTTTGCACTTGGTAAATACAACATATCTATCACAAAGGAGATAAACTTGTCGAGGAGACGTGAAAAAGTTTCTAAAAGTCAGAATTTTATTTGGGCAGGATTTTTCACATCCCATGAGTTACCTAAGGAAGGAACATCTGAACATATGCCAGATACACCTGTAAAAGTGGCAACAGGTATGTAGGTGCAGGCACTCTGTAAATTACTTTGCTCTGGGAGAACATTAGGCTCTGATTTTCCTTAAGTAAACAGCAAAGAAGTAGAGGGGGATCAAAGAACAAAATCATATCTTAAAAAAAAATCTAAGGAAAACTGAGGATAAGAAAATTAAGAATACTGGAGCCAAGAATGCATTAAAATGCTATAGTCCAGATGGTAGGAAATAAAATGATTTTAAGAACAGTGGCGTGAAAAATGAATTACATGAGTAAGGAAAGTCCAGGTGGTTTATATGAGCAGGATGAGATAGACATTGCACTCTGAGCAAACCCCACTTATTGTTTGGGACTGTTGTAGGTAAGATGCTGCTAAAAGTGTACTAAAGAATATGGATCAGACCCTGTCTGGCAGTGAATTAATGCCTGGATCAAACTATTTCTCTGAAGGAAAACTTTATTTGTTTTTCTGAATAAGAAATTCCTTTCTGAAGAGATGTGAAAACTGACAAAAGTTCAAGTTCTATAAAGAGAACCAGGATTTACAGCTTCTTTTAGCAGCACTGGCCAAGTGTTATTGTTTTTGGTTTCTTTTTTTAGTGCAGCAATCCAGGAGTGCTTTATCAGCAGGATTGTGCTGATAATTGGCTACACCTCAAGTAAGATCAACCTGAGTCTATTGCAGGAAAGTAGAAGACACAAAAAAAAAAAAAAAAAAAAAAAAAAAAATTGTTATTAACATTTCACATTTCCTCAATATCACAGAATACAACAGCAGGTCAAAGTTGTAAAAATTTCATTTCAGAATAAAAAAATCAATGCTGAAGAAGGATGAAACAACAGCATGGTTGCTTCAGGTGTTACAATACCATTATAGCACAATAACCTAATTATTCACTGTAGTTGTTCTTTGCATGTCTTGAGCACCTGTAACAAGGGTTCCTGAATGTGTGCACAGACAAAACCTCAAATTAAATCTGACAAACACAGAAAGTGTCTTGGGCTAACCTGTCCTTCCTTTGCAATTGTTCATTACGGAATTGTTCATTACCTGCTCTTTTTTGTGCCCAACATGACTCACAGTCCTGGTAGATTGTGTTTAGTGAGAGCTGATAGTTACAAGTGTTGACATTTGGCAGGTTTTATATACTTGGAAATCAAAATAAAAAGAATCTGACAAAGACATTGTAAATAACATGAGAGAACCTCCCTAAACCTGTGCACTGTTTAAACGCAGAGGAAAATTTTGTTGCTCTATTTTCAGAGGCTCTTTGTGATGCTTAATTCTCATTGTATGAGTGCTACTAGATGTGCAAGCACTTAACTGTAGATATCATGTCAAAGTCATCCACATTACAACAAGGTTTCAGATGCTCCATAATGAAGGCTTCATCGGAGAGTGAAAATTATTGGCTCGCCTGTTGATGACTTCTACAAAAATCGTAAAAGTAGAAAGTTTGCCAGCTGGATTCATCTTCCTGTGCACAGTCATTTATGAAGCTCTGATATTTTAACCATTGGCAACAATGCTATAGTTGAAAAAACTCCAAGAATATCTGTTCGATGACAAACAATGGTCTGCTAAATAGAGACACTAGCTGTCCTGACAGCTCCAGCTTCAGCTATATGGCATGATATGTGCCAGCAAAAGCAGAGAAGACATTCTGTAGCATCATAAAACTGCTTCCAAAAATGAGCACCCTGCAGCTATTAGAAACTGCGTGAGAACCACCAAATGTCAGCCTCATGCTCAACAACATTCAGTTTAATAAACGGATTTAAGAAAGTGAACAGCATAAGATGCTTCAAAACACTCTTAAGACTACAATGAAAATATTGAGTAGTAGAAGGGAAAAAAAGAGATGTATTTACCATAAAAAAAAGAGAATTTTGTGTCTCTTTTTTTGTTCCCTGGGACCAATTAAGAGCATTCTGTCATTATTAATGTCAGCACTAGGGACAGTTTACAAACGATAATCAATTCACTGACACATCCTAATATTGATAGTCAGAGGCCTGGACTGGGAACAGACCCACATTGTTTTGGTTTTAAACATAAGGGTTTTTTTTTCTGAAATTTTCTTTTCTGAGCAAGTGTTTAAATTCATCCAAATCTGAAGAAAGAGAATGGGCTGTGGGCAAAAGGAGAATTTCTGTCTACTAGATCCATAATGTGCTACAGAACTGTCTAGAAAAATAAAGAAAAATTATATTTTTTGTTCTGAAAACTGCTGTTGAAATACTGCACATCCTTTTATTCTCCCCTCACTTTCCTTTTCTTCTCCTTGCCCTCTACTCCCATGGCTGCTCCAGCTCTGAGTGTCACCAGTGAGGTGCCAGGGCAGGCACAAAGACATCCCTGCCAAAACCAAACATTTCCTGGTTATGACATGTATTCACTAAAGGGAGCTGAGTTTACCTGGATTTTACTTATTTTTACCTTTTTTCCCTTTTTTTTTCTTTTTTTTTCTTTTTTTTTTCCTTTTCCAAGAGTGCTGCTTCTGCTGTAAAGGCATCTGAGATTCACTTGTCCCACAAAATTCCAAATATTGGTCCAAGCGTCAGTTTCTGATCAGAGCAACTCAGTTTCAAAGTTGTTTCTTCCACCAGAAAACTCTACCAGAAATAATTCTATGATCCAATTAATCAAGCAAAAAGTAGTTGTACAAGTACTGAAAGGTTTTACTCTCAGCTAGAGAACAAGGGTACTTACCAGATCTCAGAGGTCTAGTATTTTTACTGTTAAGTTTCCAATTAACTAATTGACATCAGTTTCTATGAAAATCATGCCTCCTAAATCCCTCCATGAAATCAGAAGTGTAACATATCAGCAATCAAAAGCTGAAATTCATATCTGTTCTCTTTTATGGGTCTGGACGAGACTGCAAAGTATATGAAAATATAAAAAGGGTAATTCTTTGAATATTCTTAGTGATAGGTGTTTGTGAAAAGACTTGGGGTTTGGGTAACCCTCAAAAGATCTAAAAGAACATATGAACTATGACAGAAGGGAATTCAAAGCCCCATGTTTGGAAACAGGTTTTTAATGTACCCAAACATTCATGTAGAGAAAATCAGAATGTGTTTGAATGTCCCAGGGCTGCAAAGTGTACAGAGTAGAAAAGCAGTCCTTTGACGGGCAAAAATCTGCTCACACATGACGGAAACTAATCCTTCATCTCGATCAAAGGAAAGACTAAAACTTTTTTCCACAGATTTCACCAGACCCATGATCTACTTGCAGGTCACCACCGTTCAGAGTGACCTACTGTTCCAGCTGTTTTAAGGTGCCTTTCTGTGCTCACTCTGGTGCAGGGAATCACGTGTGGCACAGCAGACACGGGTTGTGACACACGGCCGAAATCTTTCTGCCACTGAGATCATTCCCCTGGATTTCTCAGGCTCTGGATGCAGGGCTGAGCCACTCAAATCAGGGCTCATCCATCAGTGGCTCTCCCTTAGTTACAAAAGCTCTAAAGGCACCCAGTGACCTAGTTTAAACTTAAACCTCATACTCCACAGAGATCTAATGTGAAGTGAACTTTTATACGTCCCTGAGTGTGATGTGGCTAAGACAGCTTTCTGGGCAAAGAAGGACAAAAATAGAAAAGCCTCATTATGTGTCTAACAACAAGGTGGAAAATATGCAGATGAAGTTTATGCCTGGTGGGAAAAGAGAAGGAAGAAGGGGGTGGGCAGACTGAAGGTGGTTTGAAGTCTGTGACACCAGAGTAAATGCAAAATATTTATTTATCAGTGTCTGCAATTCATTGGGAGGTTTGAGGGACTGGGAAAGGAATGGCAGAGGTTTACTTTAAATACAAACTGGATTGGGTGACTGTCATTTTAAGACTGGGAGCAGGAGAGACAGGTCTGCAGTAGCTTGGGAAAGTGTTTCAGGCAATTGGTGATTAATTGTACTCTGCTATGCCACATCTCTTTCTATTAAACCTTAGATGCCCAAATCTGTTTCCTAATTGTTGTTGTGTTTCTCAGTCTTCTTTTGTCTTGCATAGGAGTAGGCAATCTCTGTGCCATCAATATCTCATTAAGGTGCCTTGGATCTGAAATGTCTTGTTTTTAATTTTGTTTTCCAGGCTTTTTGCTACATTTTATGACATGGCATTTTTTGTTTGCTCTTTACGGTCCATTTATTCACTGGCATCCCCTTTCCCCAGGTTATAGCTTTATTTGTTTCTCTGCCTGTTGGCACTCGAGGTGTATGTAAATTATTGTTGCATGCTTCAACATCACCACCTATTGCTCTTCATTTCCCCTAATGACAGTCCCATCTGAATGCTGGTGCCTGCTCAGGTTGTACATGTGTAGAAAATAACTTCAACTCATCTGTGAGTTTGGTTTTTTTTTTTTATTTATTTTTCCTTATTTTTCTTTTCACCCTCTTTCCTGATGCTGTTTGCTTCAGACTTGTATTCATGAGGTGAGGCATAGAGAGCTGCACGCTTTCTGCCTAGGGCAAAAATCATGCTGCCACTGGAGCAAGTAGCAGCTTGGAGGAAAAAGGAAGGGCATTCACACAAATAGCTAATCAAAGGGTTTTTAATGATACTCATTAGGAAAGAAATTCATTAACAAGCCAGCACAGAACATTCCCTGAAGGGAGAGTGATGTTACTGGTCACATCAAAGTCCCCACCTGACTAACACCTTTATTGCTGTTCATAGTAAGGCCAAGTTAGCAGCAAAATCAGTCGCATTCAGTTCCTGCCAAGCAAAAGTCATCAAAGCATGGTCATGGAAACTGGATCAATTCTGGTTTACTAATAAAAATGGCTTTTCAACTTTTCACAGCGATGTATCATTTAGCACCCACCACTGATGCTTCTGAATTCATACAATTTTGCATTTCCTACCCTACATTTCTTTCCCCGGCTCTTTTCTCTCTTTTATTTGGGTACCTCTGACCATGTCCACAGTGTTGCCCATGGCAGTGGTGTAGTCCTGCAGCAGCACAAACCTCAGCTGGATGGATGCCAGTGCCCTTTTTCCAACAGAACTCTGCAGAAGGCAACCTCATGGCAAGGTTCAGCGGGGAGCCCCACTGACCTGTGGGCAGTTCCTTCACTCAGACAAAGCACCAGTGCAGGTCTGCCAGAGCTTCCCCCACTGCCCAGGATAGATGCAACCTCTGAGCATTAGGGCTATTTCCAACCAGCAGGCGTAAAAATGCCTTATTTTTTATTTTTATGCTCACACCATTACTTACCTATAAAAGGGACTCTATTTTTCTGCCAACTCATTCCTAGAGATTAGTATCGGTATCTTGGGATGCTCATTTGCTCTGTAAAAATTAGGTTTTTAAATAGACTGGAGCAGAAAACTCACTTTTATTGTGCTGTCCTGATACAGTAGAGCTCAGTTATTAGAACAAATTGTAGCAAGCAGCTTCCTGGTTGTTATACCCACATAATTACTACGGGCTGCTACAGGAAACCCTGCTTCACTCTTATGCTTAGAGGCAAGATCTCCATTTTGCAAGGACAGAGCAAGTTCTATTATGCATTTTACTGCCAAAGGAGGTCAATTAACTTTAATTGGTTCTAATTAGCACTTGCTCAAGCTGTTATATTCTTTACCTGCATCCGAGTGGCTCTCCAAGTGCTGCACAATGGATTCCTGCTTTTGAACATAAAGGAGAATTACTAATGGCATCCTTGAAGGCAAAAGATGCACTGATCAGCATAAATGGGGAACAAATATCAGCACAAATAGCAGCAGGCCTTTTTAGAAAAATCCCCCCACAAATATTTTGTGCCCATCTGGCTTTGATCAATTGAACTGAATGCAACTGTGCACCTTGTTGCTTAAAAGTTAGAACAATGTAAGTACATAAATTTCATTATTCTCTACCATAACTTCTTTACAGATGAAAGATAAGTACTGGAAGATGCAGGGGGTGGGGAGGGGGGTGCAGGGACAGTGTTACAGCTCTGAAAAAAACCAAATGGATCATTTCAATGGTAGCCAAAACAAAATACCAGGAAAAAGAAGGAAAATTGCCAAACATACATCTGAAATGCTGTCTTCTAGGATTTTTTAGCATTGTTTTAAAAGTTTTGTGTTAAAGTGAAAGGTTTAGGTCTTGGTGTTTTTTGGTTTTCATTTGTTTTTTTGTTTTATTTTTCCCTTCTGCTAAAGCAAGAGGAACAACCTCACTTTGCCTAGATGTCAGCATAAGCCATCTGAGCCCTCAGGACGTGGTGAGAATTCAGCAGTGAACTCAGGGCTGCCTACAACAGACTGAATAAGGAGCCACATGCCAGAAGAGGTGCTGCAATGCTGAGCTCTGCTCTAGGAACTTGTTTTCTGCTCGGGTCTTCCTGGATGTAGCTACACAGTTAAATAAAGTCAGGCCAAAGAGCAATCTAGTCCTCACACCAGCTGTGGAACTCAGAGCTACTTCTCCCCAAATAACCAGTCCACTGTGCACGTAGGCATGGCCCTACATCTCCTGTGGGTTCCATGAGATGTCTGTGAGTTGCATCTGTTAATCTGGGTGGAGGAGTGTTGGCAGGAAAGAGCTCAGCCCTGAAGAGAAGTGGGGAACAAGCTAGACACAGCAGAGCAGGTGTTGGGTGCCACTGCTCTCCTGTGTCCCTGGTCCCCCTGCATTAATAAAGCATCTCTCCATGTATCCAGCCACTCAATGCATGCAGAGCACCTCCATGCTGCTCTTGCAGCCCCCATGCCAGGCACCCCAGATCCAGGGAACAGCATCAGCACTGAGTGCAGAGACCATGGCAGGAGAGCACTGAGAAAGAACTGGGGAGGGCAGTCCCAAAATGTGAGACACGCCTGACTAAGTGAGCTCAGTGCAAACCACCACGGTGCCACAGGCACTGAAGACCTTCCCTGCCCTGAAAACTTCATCCTCAGAGAAGTGACCTCCCTCTACATGCTGACCTGCCTGGGATCCCCTGAAACCCACTGAGCCTAAAGCCATGAGGGCCTCTCTGCTGGAGACTTCCTGGGGTCTGAGCAGCCAGGGCTGGGGCCTCGTACAACCCCAGGCATTCTCCACTCTCACCAGCTTGGATTAACCACCTATTTAAAACAAAGCACCAGATTTAGTGTCCCGAGGATCTAGGCCTCCTATGGACTTTGGGTAATTTGTTTTGGTATGGAAACCAAAAGCAATGAAGTTTATACAGATTACACTGCTCAAAATTGCATGTGAAACTTGGCTGTTTCTAAGCCAGTATGTGTTCCTCATTTCAGTATTACTTTGTCCCTTTTTCCTGCTATTTGAATGTGCCTTCTAAATGAATTGTCTGCTCCCCACATGGTTTTCAAAAACAATTTATTTTTTTGCTAATGTGTTCCAGATAGATGGAACACAAAACGTATGTTAAAAAAATTAAAAATGAAATTAAAAAATCCTCCCTTAGCAAACAAGTACCCCCCAATCTTTACAAAAAAAGGTCAGCATTTTTCTTTCTAGTTCCCCTGCTGAAACTCCACAAGGCCATTAACCATAAAAAAAAACCCCAAAAAACCCCCAAACTGCATAAATTGTAGACAAGCCAAAGGAGCTGCCTGTAATTTTTTCTTTTTTAAATAAAAGTTCCTGCCAAAATCTCCCCCAATCCTATTCCCTTTCCTCTTTCAGTTGTGAGGACTCTTTCTCAGCCTCAGCACACACCTCTTCTCGTGGCTGGCAATGCATGGCTGAGGCAAGCATAAACCAGCATATAATTATTTCAAACATGTCATGTCTTCCTTTTGCACTGGTTGTGTAGTTAAATTAATATACTTAAAAAACATTCCATGCACCTTATCTTTAGTAGTTTTCCCAAGGAATGGTGTTTCTGCTGCATTTCAGGTGACAACCAAAAGGTATTCTAAAGGTTTACTGACTTGGATATGCACTTGAGAAATAAAGAAAAAAAAAAAAAAAAAAGAAGAAATATCCAAAAAGGAAATGTCTGCTCCTTGCATCACTGAAATGGCTGCCCATACAGCAATACACCACTGAAGCACATGGAACAATTCATTATTTGGTCCTTCAGCCCTCCTGCATTTAAAATTGAGCACGTATTTAGTGTAAAGACTGAGAAAATTTGTCCTAGCACCTATCCATAGGTTTTGGGGTATTCTGTACTGGGTTGGCAGTAGCTCCACCAGTACCAAACCCCAGGTCTGAGGGTTCAGACCAGGTTTTACACATCCACTGCTCTGTGGGCTTCAGGCAGAGCCAGCTGTGCCCCCGCAGTGCTTGCCCCACACTGAGAGAACACAGCTACCAGCAGAATATTCACTGGAATAGCTGCATCTGTGTAATTACAGTGCTACAACTGTTCCAGCAGAGACAGGACTTTAAACAGAAACCCCTAGGACAGGCAATGTTTACCACTGGCTCGTAGCTTAGTTCAAAGAACAGTGTATAAAATGTTCCTTGTCACCTGTAAGTGGACAGTGATGATTATAGCTCAGTCTATGTTATTGTTGCCTGATCTTCCCTGGTTGGGTTTTCACATATTGACTCCTTACTCAAGGTCTTTTAACATAGATTTGAAATGTGAATATGTTTTATTTTTTCCCCAGTAAATATACAATACACACTTCAACAGTACTATTAACCAACTTCTTATGCCCATTAAACTTTGCTGCACTAACAATACCAATGAAACACATTAAGAGGTCATACTTTTTCGTGAACAAACTGTAGCCAATAAACAGCTTTTTTAAAAAAAACAAATTAAAAAACAATTCTAAGTGCTGCCACAACATCCCTTTTCTTTAAACACATTATTCACAATAAATGTTTTCATTTTTTTTAAAAAAAGAAGAATACTTCTTTTAAAATAGTAAATTAAATGGCATTTTAAAAAATATGTACTGTGGTTCATTGGAAGTACACTGTATAGAAAAGAGAGAGAGAGAAAAAAAAAAGAAGAGACATCACCTGTAAGATAATGGAGACACTTTGCCATACACAACAACACCTTATGTAATATTGTAAGCAAATTATTAATGAACAAAAATGTACAGAAGCAGATGGACAAGTTAGTGAATAACATGGTACTGAACAGCTTTAATACTGACACACATTTACTTTCCAGTGGAAGAGATAAAACACATATTTGAAAGTAATTGGAATGGCTTTATCAACCTCTAATGATACTGAATTTTTGAACAGAACAGAGTGAGTAAGGTGTTCCACCAAAGCTCAGCACAAGCTTTTGAATTAAATGGGGGGGAAAAAACAACTACTGGTGACTGAGTTAAACATTTTCCAGAGAATTAGATTTGAATTGTATGCTGAATAGTCTTCATATGGTAATACCAAAATAAAAACCACGCATATGTAATTATGCTGCATTCTTTATCTTACTAGAACATTTTTGCACATTTTTAAGTTATGTTTTAACTGTAGTGTTTTCACAAGCAGGAAAAGGGCATATACTCATTGGTCACATATGTAAATAAATTCATACATTTTTTTTCCTCAACTATTTTTTTCTTTGTAACTTGCTAAATAACATGTCTTGACCATAAGGGAGTTAACTAGAATTTTTCAGTAGTGCTGAGTTATAGTTGATGGCTATAACTATAGTTGATGTAGTGTTTTATCTTATCATGGAACAAGTTAATGAAATGAAAAGCAACACATATTTAGCATCGTAATTTACTTTTTTAAAATTCTGCCATGACAAAGAGTGTTCTTAATACTGGTGAGCTCCAAGGCAAAATATAAAGCAAAATAGACTGGTTATATGAAAAGGGTATTCAATGAAAACTTGTGCTCATGGTCAGATAACTAACAGAAATAAGCTGCAAGATGCATTATTAAAATTAAGCATCGAAGTAATGGGTGGGTTAGCCACACACAATATTCTAAGAAAAGCTTGAGAATTTACTCTGATATTTGAGAGGTAAAGAAGACTTGGACAAAGTAATGAAAATTAATGAAGAGACAGGATGCTGTCATTAATGTCCACTTACAGAGCCTGGTTTATTCAAAAAGAGTATAAACATGCGTTATTTCCTCATCATAGTAGAGTTTGAAGCCACTCACTATAAAACACAGGTAAAAGATTTCCTTTGCTTATATCCAACTTTTTGGATATATTGTATTGCCAGAAATATACTTAATGAAAGCCAAAAATAATTTGACCATTGCTTTCCTTCCAAAAACTAAAGATTTTACTACAAATTTAGTGGATCCAATTTCAGCTCTTGCAGACTTCAGGTATGGAACAGAAAGGGTTGTGTAGACTGTATCAAAGCAATTAATGTCATGAATTTCAGTGGTGCAGCTTTATCTTCTATCATACTGTACATGTATTGGAAAGATGAAATAAGATACTCTGAAATTTCAATTTTTTGGAAGCAGCCTGAATATGTCTTAATAACAGATTGCATTCTTATCTTCTTACTAGGTGTAGTCCTTGTGTTTATATGGTTTGTTTCTCCTGGAAAATCTCTGTCCTATATTTTGAGCTGGAGAAATTAATGGTAATAAGTCTTTCAAAACTGCAAAATAAAAACAGCTTTAGTGAAACACCTTAAGTTCTTTTGTTTCTAGCAAGGTCTGTTTTTCTTCCCCTTTACCTAGGTAAAGTGGCATGGGATGGCTAAAAGCAGATACTAAGGGTATCATTCTAGTGAAAGGGTCTAGGCCATCTCATGCTACCTTTAGTTTTCATTTTCACTCTTTAATCTCACACTTCCATCTTCTGACCCCTTCTTAAATAGGAAGAGCAACTATGTTGCTTGCTTTTAAAAGGTTTAAATTGCTTGCTTTTAAAAGGTTTAAATCTGTCTCTAATGTCTTCACTGACATCAGTTATGCCTGTCACTTTCTCATTTCCACACTCCAATGGAAAACCACCTAACATACTCCTTTACATACAGCGTTATCCAAAGTAGCTTACAGGACGTAAACCTACTTCACACATTCAGTCTCTTTTTTCTTCATGTCATGAGGAGTAGAGTTTTGTGCTTATCACCAAATAAAATTGCAGTGCAAACTTTAAACATAAAAGTTACACAATTAAAAGTTAATATATGGCACCACAGCCTATTAATTCACATATAGTACAACAGACCAGTAAAAACAGACATGAATATGAACATAGCTAAAAAGAAGGTGAGCTTGCATAGCAATGCAACAAAAGAAATTATATACAGAAGGAAATCCTTTTAATCCTGGAGGGTGATTTTTTTTTTTGTCTTTCTTTTTTTATATACTCCTGACAAGGAATAGTTTAAGGTGGATGGTGTATTAAAGAGAAGAACACAAGTAAAGTATCTGTGGGATATGTGTGGCTGTGTGTCTTTACATTGCATTTACAGTTCTTTTAATAGTACATAAATAAAGAAAATGTTCATTGCACTGTTTAGTGTCATCACTTCCATGAGTTCAGACCTGATGGTCCATCAGAGCAGCTTGCAATGTGTCTTCTCAACTACTCTATAGAGAGAAACAAAAGAGAGAGAAAGAGGTTGTAACAAACCACGCAAAATAAAGCCTACAGCAATATTACTGCAGCACAGGATGAATATTCACTAGGTTGTGAAAACAGGGTTAATTGCTTCTAAGATGAAAAGCAAGGGATGCTAAAATCCAGCACTTACCAACACCATATCTGAGACTGCACATTTCAGGGCTCGTGGGTCACCATTAGCTCTCAAACAGCTACGGGGCAGTAACTGGCAGGAGGTGCTGAGGGTTTGACTGCAGCAAGAGGATGCAGACATGCCAGCAGCTCCACTGCTTTTATTTATTACCATTAATGAGTTTATTAAACACACCAGTATGCCTGAGCATGCTGGGGTTTTGATGTTTCTTTTTCAAACAACAGAGCCAAGCCTTTGGGCAGCTGCCACTGCCAGCACGAACATACCATCGACATGGTTTTATACAAAGTTTAACAGATATCGAGTGTTAATAGAAAACAAATTTGGAAAACAATTTCCCTGGGATTCTGAGGAAAAGGGTGGAGATATAAAATTGAAAAACTGGGCTACACAATCAAGAAAAGAGGACCTCCATCTAAGAGAATACTTCTCATCAAGCAACAGGAAATTAAGGAGAAGGCTGAGGAAATCTGTCATTGGCATTTCCAAGACAAGCCCACTACACTTTGACAAAAAAAAATTCTAAGTTACTAAAATTCCTTCTCAATTTTCCTCATGCTTCACTAGCATTACACCCTGAGAGATGTACCATGTAGATAACCTTGGCATGGCCTATACAGATTTGAACAGGTCCAAAGCAAGGAACAGAAGGACGACATTTGTTTGCCATCACATGCAATACGCCTTAGAAGGCAAAAGACCTGGGTAAAGCTTAATCTGATTGTCACACACAACTTCCTACTCTCCTCACAACAGATTTCTAATCTTTTCCTTTTATCTGTTTGAGAGTTTTAACTGGGGCTAGAGGTAAACTTACATAATTCACCAGTAAACTGTCCTTGACTGTTTGATCCCACATAGCCTATATCGAGAAGGTCACTGGCATTGCGTTGGTGACCTCCTCGCAAGACTTCACCTTTTCTAGGTCCAGTTGATCCTTTAGAAGAAGATGTTCCTGAAGAGCTGTGGCCACCAGGGGATGGGAAGTTGGGTTTACTATATGGTACGAGTGCCTCTTCTAGAAAAGCAAAACAAAGCAAAATAAGTACCAATAAAGTCCTAGAAGCAGGAATAAACAAGCTATTCATTTATGCACATCTTATTCATTCATATCTTTCTTTTGCCTTGCTTTATAGCATAACAATTTTACCCAGGAAAATACACAGCTAAGAGTTGTATCCCAAGGACACAGAAGCCAGTATGAATTTAAATCTTGCTTCCTTGTGAACTCCTAAGTCAGTTTGTATTAATTATAAAAAGTCTAGATTCATTATGTATAAGAGATCATGAATCATAGATACTTTAATGAAAATAGGTGAACATGAAATTTTCAAAACAATGAAGCTATGATTAGATATTTGCTTCAAGCCTACACAAATGTGATTTTTCCTTTTTTTTAGCTTAAATTATGGCAACATTACCTCAATCAGTTTAGATAAACTACAATATCAGCTAATTTAATTAGCTTCCAGCAACTCAGTAATTTCTAATGATGCAAAGTACACTGACATTTTTTTTAACTCGTTTTGAATTACATTGCAAAATATTATACATTGCAGTTTTAATATTTGGGGTGGATAAATAATCCTGCAGCTTGTTTCATGTTCCATTGTGAGCAAAAGGCTTACTTTGGCTCACTTGGATTCTTTTTCTGTGAAGACCTGTAATAATGAACTGCTTTTAAGAGCAGGATTAATGGCAAAAAGGCATAAGACTGTACGTCTTCATATAGCGTGAAGTAAAACAAGACATCACTTCTGATTAGAATTTCCTGGAGATATTGTTGTAATAATAAAAATCCAAGAAGCATACCAGCAGCACTGATTTAACACTAAGATAGAAGCACTCTTTTATTTCTTTGCTGTGTATGATCCACTTTTGCCATCTCAGAAGCTGACGAAAGAGAACTTGCTAAATATAGTTCGATTCAAGAAAGAATATGAGTATATATGCCTAACCTCAAACACAGCATTGTCTCCTCTGAAATCCGTGGGATTTCTACTGCTTGAATCTTGCCTTTTTTTCAAAGTGAATTTAGGCCAAAAGGGTTTTCTTTATTTTGGCTTTCCAATTGTCTTCACTCTTAAGCAACCCTTTGAGGAGAAATGGACTTTCTTTGACAGAGGGCAAGAACACAGAAGGAAAAGTAGGTGGGGATGGTTGAAAAGAAGGAGATAAAACTGCTTTTATTCACAAGCTTGAAGCCTTTGCAAAGATTACAGCAGAGGCATAATTAAGTTAGAGAACTGCTAAACGAGAAAAAATTTGTGGAAGAAACTCAGGACTTCATTATTTGCCACAAGAGAGTAGGATGTGGGGACTCCCCACATGAGCTGCTGTTGAACCGAGCCTGTTTTTAAGGTAAATCTGTTGCAGAAGAGGGCAAGGCAGCTGACTTCTTTCCCTGCCATCTCCCTCTGGTCCTGCCCAAGGGACCAGAATATTTGTGCTGCAGGATGTAAGGGCACCATCAGTGTTTTGTGCTATGACTGTGTGCTGTCCTTGCTGAAATAAAAGGAAATGCTTGAAAGACACTGTAAAATGGCATTTAACAGCCACAGTCTCTCCTAAATTATGTCACTTGTTTTTTTATATGTGAAGACCTAACAATAGAGTCAGGTGCAAACCTGTTTTCTAAAGGCTGGCTAAAATATGGAACAGTTTGCATCAAGGCAGCAATAAAGCAAGCAGCATAAATCAGTTTAGCAGAAAGCTGAGTACATTTTTAAAGGATAAAAACAAAAGTCACTAGCATTGCAAAAGAGTTGGAAGATGACATATATAGTCAATTGATTTGTTTTTCTAGCTTGTGGGCTCAGGATAAGGCCTCCTTCGGGTTCAATGAAATATTGAGGAAAAACGACCATGAATAAATATAAAGTGCATTATCATTATAGAGCATATGGTAAGTCAAATTATCTGTTGTCCCCTCAGAAATAAACATAATCCACAAAATAAAGAATTTTTACATAAAATAGAGGCTAGGTTTTACACAACATTCTAGCACACAAAAAGTAGTTGTCTCCAGTCCTGAGAATGGGCTCACATTTATTAAACTCTCCAAACAGCGCCCCATGTCCAGGCTAGCAAAGAATAAGGGGAGGCTTTGCTGGTGCCTTTCTCTCTGAAATACTGAGCCATTAATTTGAAGATACAGTTCTAGCCCCTGTGAAATCAGATATGTGCGTGCAACAATGCTTCTATACCTCAGAAAATAACCTAAAGGCCTTCCCTGTTATCAAAACTATTGTAATCTGATCTAGCACCACTTTCATCAGAGGGGGAGCTGAGAATTTCATATTTGATGTGCTTTAACTCCAGTTCTATAATGAAGCCACTGCCAGGACCTCAGTGATCTTGTTTATACTGAAAGCAACCAGTGGAAACAGAGATCCCAGACCTAGATATTTTTATTCTATTCAACTTCAAACTAAAGGTCTTGCTTTCAAAATTTTACTCACAGCTTGGTAACATCTAAATGAAACCCCCTAAGTTGCAAATTATCTATTTTCTGGAAGCTGATAGCTAATAATAACTCTTTTTTGGAAATGTATTGAAAACTAGGAAAGAGTGGATTTCCAAAGAACTATGCCATTGATAAGGAAAGGGGAAGAAGCACAATCAGTATTATTAAACCACCCAAATTTAGTGATATAAACCAGCATCACGCAGAAGAGTAGCCTTTTAAAATCTACCAGAGGGAAGAATGCAAGAAAGCTGCAGTGCAAGAGGATGGGATGAGAATGCAGAGAGACACGAAGCCCTGGCCCATCTTGTGCACAAACTTTATGAACTCCTCACAGCAGGATGAACTCATAACACCTCCTGAAGGCATCCTTTTTTATGCATAAAAGATACGCACTTGCTCTTGGCATCCTGAATTCGACAAGAACAGGATACCTGTAACCACCTCAGTTACAGTGCCCAGTGTAGGGCACTGGAAGTGTCAAGATCAAATTCTCTTCATTTATGGACAGATAAATGCATGCCCTGGCAGGATGGGAATTTTACTACTGTATAAGCTCTGCATCACAGAATAAATGACAAATTCTATTTGTACACTTGTGAGACGGAGGAAAAAGAAGGGACTTCTTTCTAAGCAGATCAGAGAAGCATCCTTAATAACAATTTCCAAGAAAATGAGGAGTGTAGGGTATATTGGGGGTATTTTCTATGTGTTTGTACATCTAAATTGCAATTAAAGTTGCCATTTCACCAAGCAGCATGAATTTCACACACTCTTTCTAAACTGCAACTTCACATCGTGGTTTCAAAACACGAACAGCCACTCACTTGTTTATGCAGCCAACATATTAGGGGGTTTTAACAGTACCATTACTTTTATATTTTAAAATAAGGATTGTATTTAAAATACTTACTACAAATATTACAGGTAGCAGTATTTTCCCTAGGAGGACTTTATTCAGTAAATCCTGTCCCTACGACAGATTTGTCTGCACACTACTATTCTTTTTTTTTTGTATGTCAATGGTATTAGTGTGTTAGATTAACAAGCAGCCTTAAGAGTGAATAAAATCAAGAAAAATACAGATAAGAGTACCTCTAGTGTGACTGTGGGAGCTACATACATAAGTGAAGAAACAGTGTAACCCTACAAAGAACTTCACACAGAGTATAATTTTTTGTTTAAATCTTATTTGTCCTCTTGTATCACTCTAATCAGCACTGCACCGGTGATTAATGGGTTAAAGAAAACACCCCAGGATGAAACAGCAGCTTTCACTTGAGGTCAGGCTGAGAGAGGGAAACTGTGAATACTATAGAAATACAACTCCTGCACATTTGTGCAGACTTGAAATCCATTTAGGTGCTAAAGTCAGCTTGGGGCAAGGTGCAGGTCCTGTATGAAGGTGAATACCTGTGCTGTCATCTTGCTGGGCTTAAGAGATGAGTGCAATTTTGTCATATTCTTGAAGAAAGAGAAGAGAGGGTTTTTAATACAGCTGAAAGGAATGTCAGTAGCTCAGAAGGATCAGCCTTCTTGCAGACATGTAAAAAAACTGCTGCCAACTTGGAAGGTTGAAAGAACTGGAAAATATGGCCCTACGTATATAAATAAATACATCTGACAAAAGATACTCTGAAAATCTTTCTCCTTCCCTGCTGTTCCTATTTTCTCCATCACTATGCTCGAGAACATTATTAATTTCCAAAACACTGCAAAGAGTGCACCGAGTCAGGCGCTAATGAGATTTCATCGTTGCAGGAGGGAAGACAAGCTCTCCTTTCCCTTTGCCTTTCCCTATTTTCCAGCCTGCCCCCGGCCAGCGCTCTCCCAGAGAGCTGCGAGGTGACCCTAGAGCCCTGCCAGGCCCAGAGCCCCTCAGCAGAGGGCCTGCCTCGCCTCGGCTGGTGCAGCGCACACACACCTGATCCGAAGGCTGGTTTGTGTTGGGCTTTCCTGAAATCCTCTTGGCGGTCTGTAGAGCTTATCCACTCCTGGGCTTGCCGCTGCCACTCTAGTGATGTCCTAGCGGGCCGGTCCAGGGAGCTCTTTGTGTCATCTACGTTGGCTGCTGCGTGCTGCCTCTCCAGAGAGCTCCCCTTCCTCTCGGCAGAGCCTCCGCGCTGGCCCGGCACTACGGGCTGCCTTAAACCCTGACCGGGGGGCGGGTCGGGTGGTGGTGGAAGATCTAAAAAACGTGAATAAGATTCAGGTGAACTGATTTCTTTTTTTTTTTTTTTTTTTTTTTTTAATTTTTAATTGAAACAGAAGGTCTGGTTTCGACGCTGCAAAGGAAAGTGCCTCGCAAATGGTACCAGCCGCTAAGTCGGTCGGTTTTAAAAGGAGGAAATCTCACGTTAATCAGAAAAGGGTTTCCACTTCTGTCAGCTCTTTGTTCTGGTTGCTGTGTTTCTACCTCTTTCTAACTTCCATAAAAATCCATAGCCTCTGAGTCCTGACTTACACTTCCAAGCATGGGATTTATTTTCTGTGGGGTGTACTCCAGATGTTTTGTTCAATAACAGCCAGGAATTAAGAAAGGCTGTGGAAAACTGACCAGTGCCAGTTGACAACTTCCCTCCACCGTACTGGGGCTTGCTTCATCCTGTTTTTGGGCTACACTTTCAGCTCAAGGTGTAAACTCAAAATCTAATATAGAGCTTAATCAAAATGAATAAAATGCCACAAATATTGGGAAAAAATAATTGTGAAACCTACTGTCATTGAAAAAGCATCTCTGGCCAATGTGTTTAAATGGAACCACCAAACAATGGGTAAGCATTTCAGCCAGTGAAATGAAGAGCTAGTCTTCAGAGACTAGAGGATGGCCACTCTTAGGTTTAGCAGTCTTGAAAATATAACCAATTAAAACACAATTTCAGCTAATGGAAAGACACTTGCCTGGTCTCTAACAACTTCTGTCCTTTTCAAGTTTGTCACCTGGACTGCTATGATGCTTGTAGAACTGAAGGTCAACCTTCTAATCATAATTGTGGGGGCAAACTTTTTTATTAGTCCGTGACCCAAGGTAATGATAGATTCAGGATAATGGTAATTCTAAATGCATCTTTTTAATGTAAACTATATGATAGACTCATAATAGTCCAGATTGTTTAAAAGAAAAAAAAAAATCAGAAAATGGAAGCATCTTTAGTATTATAATGAAAATCCTTCTGTATCATATACACATTTTATACAAGGAACACTTTTTGATGATTCTGTTTTGGGGCAATGGATAGCCCAAGTAAATCTCTGCAGCCACACCAACTTCACAAAAACCTATGTTAGCTTACAGTGGATTTGAGTCTGACCTGTTTTCTTGTCCTTTTTATCTTACTGTGTTGTGAAGGTTTATCAAGGAATTGAACTTGGCTCAGTAACAGGCATGGAAAAGTAAACCTCTGTTTTGCCTGCAGGGAAGTCTGATGATTATAACTCTAGTACGACTGAAATTCATTTTATAAATTGGTCAGGAGGCCTATGGAGCGAGTTTACTTCAAAGTCTCTAAACCAGCTTTATGTAATGCTTTGTATAATGCTACACAGAATTTTTTTTCATGTCCTTGCTGTTAGAGATGATACTTATACCTCACACATGGAGCAGAAATGCTTCCGAAGTTGCTGAGATGTCATTCCAGTCAACACTGTCTCTTACAGATAAACGAGGACGTGCAGGTTGTTTGTGTTTGCAAGAGAAAAAGTTGTACCCAGTGACGCTCCTGCCCCTTTGCTCACAGCTGAAGTCTTGCACCCCAGATTAAGATAAGCACCCTCTGGCAAGAGCAGCCTTTTAATAATCTCCCAGTGAGCTTGGTGGATGCTTCATGTTCAGCGCTAATTTATCTGAGAAATTTTTCGTTATGAATATAGATGCGACCTTTCATGACAATGACTGCACTTGAGTTACTGTAGGTGGAAGCAGGAGGGTATGGGAGCTTGCCAATGTTAAAATTGCTTTATAGTGCTGGCTTCCAAAATGGCATTTCTTATAATTGATTTTATTGCGATCATAACCAGTTAATGCACAGAACCACAATACTGGCATCTGCTTGTGCAATCTGAAATACAGATTACTGAAGTTGTGATTTATAAGCACTTTGTGGAGATGCATTGAATCCAATAAACACAGCCATAACATGACATCGGACTATGCAATTTTCCCAGATAAAATATTTACCATCCAATATAAGCAAAATTTTCAAGTAGTAGCATAGGAAAAAAATTAGTTAAAATTATTGCTGTATTAAACTTTAAACAGACTACACTACTTCAGAAATTTCTGTCTAATAGTTGTTATTAATTAGGTACTTAAAAGGAAAGAAGGCTTGTACTTAAACTATACTGCATGTTCTAGAGCTGGCTGCAACTCCTGGAATTACTGTAGAGTTATGGTGTTGATCTACTGTTAACCTGATTATTGCTTTTATCCATCCACAAAACAAGCATAAAGACTGACTTATGCATAGAAGTGAACTGAAAATACATGTTTGTAAATTTCCTTGGGTGCTTCAAACCCAAGGATGAGTTGAAGAGAAAAATAAAATTTATCTTGTAATGAAGCTTCACAGAATCCTAGAAGAACTACAGGTACTTTGGAATTAACATAAACTGGCTCTGGCCTGAGTATAAACTTACTGAACTGTTTTACAGGTGTCTGAGAAGATCCGTATGAACAGTTACTAATTGTAGCCAAACATCACCGACTAAACTGTTTCTTCACCTCCTTACTCAGGTTGACAGCCGCAGTAACACCTACCTGTCCTTTTTAATAAAAGAAGCTGGAAGAGAGCTTCATTTGGAAATGTGGCTTTTGATTTGCTCTACAACTTACATCCTGCATGGTAAATCTTGTGCCTTAGGAAATAACTAAATACTTTCTGCTCTCTTTCCGGCCTTGGGAGAAAGGTCTCATGTATCTGGAGACATGAGTTTCTTCCTCTAACTCCACTGAGAACAGTCTTGCCTTGCTTTGGCTTTCCTACCAGCTAAAGGGGTAACAGATGTCAACTGAGTTAGATATCTCAGATCCTCACAGGAAGACTTATTACCACATAAAGGCAATCATGTCAATCATTCCATCATGTCAATCCCTTCAGAGAAGTTATGAATTTAGAAATGCAGGGATTTCAGTGGGATTTTCAGTGAGGATACCCAGAGTGGTAACACTGATTCACCCTACTTCCATCTAAATCCCATTTATCATTCAGGTGGTTGGGAAAATACCTGAAAGCCTGCACTGAGCTAGTAACTTTCTAGGTCAGTAGGATGTCATCCAGACTTTCATTTTGAAGCCTCTAATGGCAGGATTATCAAACCTGCAAGGCAATTCATAAGTGCATTGGTGGGGAGGTGATGGTCTTATTGATTCAGTAATGCAGGGATTGTGATTGAGGAGCTGTAGGACATCAGAGTGCCTGATAAGGGGGAGATGGATATTCAGTCTGGGATTACTCCAGCCCTTCTTTAGAAGGCAGAGCATTGGCTAAATGATTCAAGCACCAGTCAAGGTTTGGCACAGCCTCTCATCATTAACTGGAAAAAGCAGCAAGTTAAAGAACCTACAGCTATAAGGACACACCTTTCTACCTGTGTCAGTGATTTCTTCTCCTAGGGGTGATAATTACTGTGACATTTAATAAGTCTCTGAAACACTTTCCAGCATCAGGAAGCAAGTATTTTCTTGACATTAAAAATTATTTTTAATACACAGTCGGAAGTTAGTAGCAAGGCATGGAAATGTAAGTCTTATGTTCCAGTTCTCCTTTTCAAACCTTACGCATATTTCCCTTCTGCCTCCTCTTTGATTTTTTTATTTATTTTTTTTTTTATATCATGCTCAGTTAAGGAAGGGCATTTAACTTCAGTCACACAGTTTCCATGCTGCAAACTACATGACAGATTCTGCTGTTTTGCAATTCATGACTAGCTTGTTTCTAGGAAAACAAATTATTCCTAACAGTAAAAGCTTCCTGGTTGTTATTGTTGTTTTTTTTTTGGTTTGGATTATTTTTTATTTTTTTTATGGTGGACTGTGAGCTCAGAAAGTTTTGATCATCTGAGGGGTTTATAACATATTCTTCCTCTGTGGATTTGCTGTTGTCTCCATAGTCTTTCAGGATGTGAAAGTGAAAAAACAAGTCGTACAGCAAGAGAAATATGAAGACTCCATCTAGAGTCAGTCTCTAGAGGCTTCTGACCTGCAGCTGAAGGAAATGGGTTTTAGGGGATTTGTGTGGATTGCTGTCAAAACTAAGCATGAAGTTGAACCCTCAAATGCTTACACGGTCTGAGATGTGTGTGCTATGTGTTAAATATTACAGTTTCTTAGGTCTTTTGCACTGTCCCACATGGTTACAGTTAACAAGGAGGAAGCACTCATGATGTGTATGGGAATGGGCAGAGAAAGCTGGAGCTTTCTTGGTCAGTGAAAATTGAAAATGACAGACATCCGGTATGTGATGAGACTTAAACACAGGATACCAGGACTCATCCAACTTGGGAATTTGAAAACAACTGGCAAACCGAGTATGTTCTCACAAGACAAATCCAAGAGGAAGCAGTTATAAGAGGATGGATTGGAGACATCTGAAAAACCAGAGAAAATGTATAGTGATGCTTTTCACAGAAATCAGGATGGCCCAGGACTGAACGGACTGGCCTGGATTAGGGCTTGGAATTGCTGAACCTATCCAAGGCTCTCAAATTGCTCTTTCTAGCTGTAGCTTAAGGATAGTGGTATTGTCTTTGTAAAGTTCATTGCAATATTCCACAGAAAGCACCCAGTTACCATTTTTAATTTCTGCAGACCAGAGATTCCTAAATTCAATTGTTTACATACATGCAGGTGGCAGCAGCAACTTTTAGCTTCCTTAATTGACAAATGATCTTTTGCAAATTTAACTATGACTCAGACTTGACATTACACTTTAATGACTCATATTCAGTAGGAGTTGAAGCGGAAAACTGAACCATTTGTGTTTGTTTGTTTGTTCCTGTGTTAATACAGGATGGGAACTGTTCCTCTATTGCTCCAGGACATTATAAATTTTTGCAACATATAGCAAGGACTTTAATTAGGTTTATAAAAGACAAATGTTAATCTAATGGCACCTGAAAGCTGTTATGGTTATTGCTCATGTCTGAGAGGTTGAAGGAAATAGTGTATCATTGGTATTCTGATTTAAATATATGAAAGCAACTCTGGTAAGATTAGTATTTTATAAAGGATAAATAAAAGGCAATAGGAATTTCCTCTTTAAAAAATTAATCTTAAAAATCAGATCTCTTTCACTAATTTTAAACAATGCCAGATTTTATGATGGAGTCACTCTCTGAGGAGCCCCATTTCCATCTGTCTCATGACCTGAACTGGATCTCCATTAATTTTCTGGTACCCCCATAATTGTAAAACACTTCTGTAGCAATAGTATTCAGAAGCAGAAGGATTAGTGTCCACATTACTGAGTGCACTACAAACTCACATGTACATAGAATTTGTGGCCTGGGATGCTCACAGTTTGGGGTGATAGGATATGGCACTCAGAAGTGTTAACAAAACATGTACAGCAAGAGTATGGCCAGCACCACATGTGACATCCATAATTTTCCTGTTACTGTTCTCACAGACACATCTATTCAATGGATCTGTGTAATAGAGAGGCCTCTGTAATATATCCACAAGGGGAGGGAATGAATGTTTAAAGGAACTTGGATCCATAGGAGGGGAATCTAAGCTACTTTAAGCTGTTTCCACAAATAATATCACAGTGAGAATGAGCCACAGAGCAGGAGATGTATCAATAACCCCTCTGGTGAACACTGATCATTGCAACACCTACAGGTGCAAGGCCAGGGATCAGAAGAAATGAGGGGGAGGTGGCCAGCTCCCCACCTTCCTATCCAGTCTTCCTCAAAAACTAACAGGCACTAACTGTGTCTTTTGCCAGACTCAAGCAGGGTAGACAAAGAAAATGGAAGACAGAGCTGATCTTAATTATTAGAAGTGCAGAACAGACACGCCTGAAATTTCCAGATGGGAAGAAGTTGTAAGAGAGAAGTGGAGATGTAAAAAAGAGGGAGACACAGTCACTGAGGTCAGTGGATGTCAGGACTGAAGCAGCACGGACAAGAGGTGAGGCAGAATCATGGGAAAACACAGCACGTTGTTGCTGTAGCTGTTGGGTGTCTGTCAAAACCAGCACAAACCAAACAAGTCCTGTGGGAGCGGCCCTCTGCTCCTCCTCAGGAGTTCATGACATACAGCTACTGCTAGCGGTGGCTGCTTTCATAAACTGCACAATTACCCACACGCCATTTTTCAATGTCGACTCCTGCAACGCAGTCATTTTGGGGTAAGATTTACACCAAGACCTGAGAATCCCTAAGAGATGATGACATGTTCAGAGCAGCAACAGGGAAAGGCTCCTCCAACACTCACCCAAGCCCCGCACTGCTGGAGTTGCAACACGGCTCACGTGGCAACCTGGGGAGCCCAACCCCACCAAAGCAGCAATTGACTGTAACCCATACCCCTGAGAAGATGGCTCTGCCATTCTCCTGCTGGGCACTCCTGCCTGTTGCAGGTTTTCCTCCCCCAGCACTCACCGTCCGTGATTCCCTCCCGGCGGTGAGGCAAAGGCGGCTGCTCCAAACGTCCGCCCTTGTGTTTCTTCGTGGGCCTCGGCCTCTGACCCTGATGGACAGCTGCACTGGTGTTGCTGTCAGTAGAAAAAGGACTGCCTGGCCGAGGTCTCTGAGAGGAAGAATATGCTTTGCCTACAGAAGGAAAAAAGAGAAAAGAGAAACCAGATGAAAAAAAAAAAAAGGTTATTGCCTTGAAATGGGCTGTTCTATTAATGTCTGCTCCGAAACATTAAATCAGGTCTAATTCTCAGAGGCAGGCAAGTGTCCCCTCAAGGTACCCACTGATAACAACAGCTTTAAGATACACTACAACAAGTAGATGAAAGTAGAGAAACTTGGCATTCTTTTGTCTTTAACTTTTATAATTAAAATTATTCCATCTGTTGTGATAAAACTACTGTATGCCATGTAACTCCTACCTGCTCTGTGTGCTGAACAGATGTGTCATAACAACTCCTCAGCCTTGAACAGGGAAGGAAAACAGTTCTGCAATCATATCAAATTTATCTCCTCCTGCCTTCCACTTTCATGTTTTCTGAGCCAGATTCTCATTTTAGGGGCTCCCATATGCACTGTGAATCTGGAGGAACTCCAGCGAGATAAACATAACTGATTTTGCAAGCTATGTAGCATTGTAGCTCTGTATGCTTAGCGGCTCTCTTTTCTCAAGAAATAAAAACAAGGGTTTATTTAAATGCTAAAATTTTCCAGTTAACTTTCAGTACTCTTATTTGTTAAAAATATATATTCTGACCTCAGATTAATTTATAAATATTTTTTGTACCTGTTGTGAAGCTATGTGATTTCTCTTAAAGAAATATCTTTGATGCTGTTCTATGGAGCAGATGATTAAAAATCTTGGAATTTAAAGAGCACAGCCCATTTACTACATTCACATCCTCTTATCCTGATATAGACTTAATATTCAAAGATAACTGATGAAAACTAAAAATCACCATCTTTGACTTTCTTTTGTTCGTGTTTATGTCATTCCTGTGAAATTTTGGAGATGCTAACGTCTTAATTAATTTAGAATTGGTAATCAAAATTCTTACATATTTTAATACTATCTGCAGTGGAAAATGCACAAGTCAGTCTAAACTTCTGCTCTTTCAGTGCTGCTCTAGGCCCAATTGGTGTAAGAGATGATAGGAAGTGGGAAAATGGGTGATTGCTACTTTTCTGGTCAACTGGGCCCTTGACAGGAAGGAGGCTTTTTTATTCTCTGGTTAACTTAGACCATGGTATACTCTGCAGTGGGTTATGTTTTCTAGCAAAACCTTCCAACAGATGTGCATACTTCCACCATGCTGTCACATACAACCTTATTTAGAAAAGCTTAATTGGGAGTAATATGCAGCTCAGCATCCTATTTGAAACATTCTCAGTGCCAAGAGAGCAAGGTGAAAAAGCAGCCATAATCTCTCTAACATGTTGTTTCCCATTAATACATAGATGTTAGGATCATATTTCACTGTTTGACTTCAGAGATTTCATGACTGTTTCAGGCTTGATCTTCTACCTTCTGAGTTGTGCACTCTGAGGAGGGCACTGCTCTCAGGCAGGCCTGTCCCCAGCTGCACATCTCTGCCAGCTTTCGGAGGTTACCACCTTTGAAGCCCTCATTTGGGCATTCCCTAGCCCTCCTCTACAAAAAAAAGAAGCCAAATTGAATTTATATAGTCTGAAAACAATGCCTTTGCTAACCCAGCTCATTTTAAATGAAATTGGGTTACAGAACACCCGCCCAAGCAGCTAATTCTGGAGCTGGGAGAAAGCAAGGAATAAGCACTTGGGAACATTAACCTTCTATAGCTGGCACAGCTGCAGTCAGACAAAGACAAGTGATCAAGCCCTTGTTTCATGGATAAGGATAACACAGCAGATGAACACAGACAAAAATATTAAAATTTCATTTAAAAATAAAAATTAAAAAAGACTCCTAATGCAAAGAAATACAGATGTGAGCCTGAAATTCCATCCCAGCTCACAGCACGCTGCACAGATGTTTTGCAAAAATAAACTCACAACATGCAAGTGCAACTAGTGAGTGCAGGACACAGATTCTTCATACTTATTCTTTTGATTAAAGAAATGTGATTATCCATTCAGAATGCTGGTTTTAAAAAGAAATAAGCACCAAACATTCTCTTTTATCCCTTCATGAAAATGAGGCAAAATAAAATGCACTGACCTAAATCATACATGGGGCAAACACAAATGATGTGCAGACTCCCATAGCACATTTTTCAATGCACTTAATAACTGATTACAGCATCTTGTATTTGTATGCAGCCCTTCCAGTAAGAACTGCTGAGCAGCATCAGACTTTCTGCAGCAGATTTAGTGTGTTTAAGTGGAGACAAGGATGAATCCACTAATTCTTGATTTAATTTCCCAAGGGTGTTAAAAAAGAAAGCTGTTTGAACTTCACAGCAAATCACATGATGGCTTCTGGAAACTGGAATCAAAGTGTCTGGCAGGAGAGACACATTGCATCTGGATTCACCAGCGCCTCTCATGCTTGGCAATCAAACATTCCCACATGAGGCTATCAAGCTGGACATCTCCTTTAGTATCTACCACTGAGAGTTATTTCACAGCTGCTTGAAATGGGTGAAAATAACTGCAGAGTCCACACTGCAGAGGAATAAAGAGTCAGGACCCTTCAGGCTCCCTTCAGAGCAATGAGCAGGATAACACTGCTGCTCCTGCACTGCCAGACACGGTGCTGCTCTCTGGGGGGCTGCTGTGGGGCAGCAGGGCTGTAACAGGGATGCCTGACCGAGCCACCCTGCCCTGCAAGGTGACACATCCTAATGACACTGCAGTGAGCAGCGGGGGTGCTTCTATTTGCTGAGGTCTCTGCCAGGAAAAGAAGGGAGGGCTGTTTGTTTACATGTGGGGTTTTATTTTATTTCCATTTTGCCTGCTGCATCATTAAGAGAATAAGAGGGTAATAATCATAAAGTCTCTACCACAACTGCTGGATCCCTTTTTTGTACCCTATGTTCTAATGGTCTGTCTGAGGAATTACACACATACTCACTTTAAGTGCGTTTGTGACCTAATCAAGCTAGGAAAATACAACTGACAAGGGGGCTCTCATCCTTTCCTTCTAGTTTCCATTCACATAGCTACAATAAAAAAAAATCATATTTATTCTAAAGTGTCTGTATTTGTGTGCTCATCTACTTCTGTAAATGAGTGTGTTTGTGGTGGAAATGCACTTCTCAAAGGTTTGATACAAGTGACAGTAATTTTGGTGAATCTTTGCATTAACTTTTACTGGAGTAAACACCACCAAAAAAAGATTGGAAAAGATCTGCTCCTTTCATTCAGAATCTGGGAGACTCTTCAAGAAAATCAGTATATTTTAAGTTACAGTTTTGCCAGATGTGTAGATAAGTTAAGGTCTACATGAGTTTTCTTGCTTTGTTTTGCCTTTTTTTTTTTTTTAAGTGATAAGACAGATTTACTCCATTTTCCATTAATAGAAGGAAACAACTGAGGGCTTCAGCTACGATGAAATAATCTTTTAAGGACAACTCTGTCTGACCAAAGCCAGTGGTAAAAGTCCCAGTGATTTGAAAAAAGCTGGATTTTAGGACTTTGCCATCAACTCTTTCCTTTACTCCTAATGCTCCTAAAAGGCAGTCCTTGCCATGAAGTTATTGCATGCAGAAAGCCTAGAGGTTTCAGCCCCAACAAGTGAGACTTTTTCTTAAATGCACATATTTTACTGAAGGAGAGACTTCATACCATACTAACAGTCTAAAAAATTTAAATGATAGAAATATTATGGGACCTTTCATATAGATTTAGCTGAGGAAGTATAGCAAAAAAATATGACCCAAGCTCATACTCTATGCTATTAGATTTGTGGATTTAAATAATTAGTTATTGCTGCTATTTTGACAAGACTAAGGAAATGCAAATGCATCCTTTTTACCAGAATAAAGATAATATTTCTTTATATTTTTTAGTAGAAACAAAACATATGAAGCTTTAAAAATAGGAACTAAAATATATTCAGTTTTCATTAATTAATTTAAGAAGATTGGCTGTTTTCAAATGTAATATCCACTTTACCTGTGTTACATTTTACTTGGCAGATTCAGTTGGCATAACCAAAATTAAATGTTACCAAAATGTATTAACTTATTGAATTAGGGATTTTTAAAATCAGCTATTAATTAAGCTTTAAACAGTTTGCATTGTTAACAATCAAAGCACACCAATTAACCCCATGCTCAGAAAAACACACTTTTGCAAGATGAAATGCAGCAGAAGAGCGGGGACATAGAGAATAGTTTAAATGTGATATTCATCACTGGAAAAGTGAATGATTGTGAGGAGATTTTTCAGCAAATGAAATCATCAAAGGCTGCAAGGTAGAATTAGTAATCTCTTCACCGAAATATTAAATGAGCATATGTCAGTAAACCCAGAGCAGAGTCAGCACTGAGGGGAACTGCAGCAGACCAAAGGTGCAGATTAAAAGCTTGTGCAATTCCCTACTTCAAATCACTAAAAATGAAACACAATGCAAGGTATCATTTAAAATATACCAACAAAAGCATCTCCGTCCACCTTATCCCATGCATGTTAGACAAGTGTGAGACGCAGTTTCAACTGAGAGAAGGAGGATAGGCAGAGACACCCTTCATGCAGAAAGCATCAAGTGTGAGTCTACAAACCTGTTCTCGTCAGGCTGGTTCCATCCAGCCTAAACCCAGCTTTATCTGCTGCTGCAACCAGTGCTTGTGCAAAAGTGCCGCTGGTAAAGATGGAGTCGTCTGAGGAGCTACCTACACTAGATCTATGACTAGAAAAGTTACGGTCCTCATCAGACGCAGAACCCCAGCCATTTACCATTGAACCTAAAAACAAATGTAGGGGGCCAGTGAGTGGTGCACATTTGATATTCTTCGTTCATCTAAAGCTTTAAGACCCACTTAATATGCCCTTTCTCAACAGGAAACCCAAAGTTCATTTGATAGAGCTTGGTACAGAAGAGCAATATTCTGAATAATAATAAGTCTGAAATAAGTCTGAAGCTTAAAGACCCACTTGTTGTGTCCTTCCACAACACAAACCCCAAAGTTTAGCTGACAGAGCTTGGTACAGAAGAGCAATATTCATGTAAAGCTTAAAGACCCACTTATTGTGTCCTTCCACAACACAAACCCCAAAGTTTATCTGACAGAGCTTGGAACAACAGAGCACTATCAGAGCTAGGTGGGATCTCATTCGTAGCTTCCTCCATGTAGCTTTGCTCCTGTAAACAAAATAATACAAACCTCTACAATCTCTACAAATCTCTACAATCTCTAAAATCTCTACAAAGGCAAAGGCTCCACAGTCAATTCTTTTGAGAAATAATGCTTTTTCCCCCCTGTGATTGAATTGAATATGCCTGGTTTTGCTATTTTTGTTTTACTTGACCTGTTACAAATCAGTATCTAGTTTGATATTTGCCAAACCAAGTCTTAATTTTGGACTGCATATATGTAAGTCTCAGTAGATATGGCTAAAGTCATACTTGGGCTTCAAGAGTTATTCTGAACAAGACTGTCACCATGTAATTTTGCCAGTCAAAACCCTAAAATAAATGAGCAGTTTTAATGGCCTGAAAATAGCTGATCTAAAATAGTTCACTCTAGTGGATTAAAGTAACTTTTTAAAAAGGTTAGAGATAATTAAGATTCAAGAGCAGAGCAAATATATGCTCAGATATAACACTGAGTCAGTCACTACACCAGTGCTGGCCCCATGGTACCTTCTAACTATGGATTACCACCACTGCAGGAGAGGAAGGTGATAACAACATCACAAAAATGCTATCAGAAAACCAGATACCAGAAAACTCATATGAAAGAAATACAGAAATCTTGACATAGCTAAAATATAAAAAGCAAAATAGAGAAGGACAGATAAATCTTATTTGCTCTTTACTTATTTCTTTTATTTTTTTTTTTGAAGCATGAATTAAGCATCAAGCAGCTACCCATCATTTTCAAAAGCTGTTGCTTGGTCTGTTGTTTTTGGGTTTTTTCCCCCCAAAGTACTGCAATTCTGTTTCTTTCAGGGTTTCAGATGGAGATGGTGGCATTCTGTACTTCTAAAATTTCCCAGGGTCATTCTGCTCTGTACAGTGAAGCAAGAGACAAAGGGAAGAGCCAGCAAGCAAGTACTGTGCTCCAGGAGCAGGGCAGCCCTGTTCAGTGAGCTACCAAACCCAGGTGAGGTGCAGAGCTACCAGAGTGCTTTTGGGACCTGAGCTGCTGCATGGCATTGCAGGGTGCTGTGTGGACACAGTGTGTTGCTCTGAGATAGTACAGGCACCACACCCATCTCAAAATACCTGAAATGTGCTTTTTAGCAACAGCTATATGTTGGGAAAAAAAACCAAACCAAAAAAAAAATACCAAAAAACCAAACCAAACCAAACAAAAACAACCCCCAAACCAAACCAACAAACAAAACCAAAACAACAAAAAAAACACAAAAAAACCCAACAAAAACAAACAAACCAACCACCCCCCAAAAACAAACAAACAAACAAAAAACCCCAAAAAACAAAACAAAAAAACCAAAAAAAAACCCCCCCAAAAAAACAACAAACCAAACCCCCCCCCCCAAAAAAAACCAAACACCAAAAAAAAAAACCCCACAAAAACCCCCCAAAAACCCCCAAACTAAAACAAGTCCAGTGAGGTTCTGTAGAGATCTGGTTTTCAAAGGCATGAAGACAAGTGTGGAAGGATGCATCATGGCCCTGACTTTACTTGGTTAGCAGTGCTGAATTTCTGTACATGCACATAAAATGTGTAGCAGTACAGTAGCCCTTTTTTTCCAATCCATGTCCAAGAAAGCATTTCTGTGTTTAAAATTGTTAAGTAGTAAATCAATAATGACCTGCTTATATTGGTTAATTGACGGGCTAATAAACTAATGGTGGTGTCAAATACTAAAAATGTCCAGCAAAAATAGGTCATGAGTACAATAAATGAATCCTGGAATTCAGCAGCATGCTGCACCACAAAGCCCAAGAACAATGGATTGTTTTGTGATGCTGCAGTGACCAAACCTTTTAATGTCAGAGAAGTGGCAGGGTATAATAACAAAAGCCCGTGCACTCCTCAGATACAAGAAAAGAAACTAAAGAGGTCTGTGGAGGTCTGACAGGCAGAAAGTGTGTGAAGTGCAACAGAGAGTGACAGAGTTTGATTCTGCTTGCCAAAAGCACACATAAAATTGTTATTTTCCAAACAGACTCGACCTGATGCAGACAGATGTGAGGGAGCCCAGATAACAGCAAGGGAAGGCTAAAACTGAATTTCCTCTGAGAAGACATTTTCTGAACTAGCAATCAAAGTGCAGTAGGACATCATGGAGAGCAAAGATGCTTAGCAGCAGTTATTGATGATGTCTGAAAAGAGATACTACAGACAAAACACTTAATGAAGATGTAAGAAAATGAAACACTATAACTGATGACATTTTCACTTACAGACACATTCCACAAAATATGTGAGCACAAGCTGAAACATAAAAATGTAACTAGAGCTATACATATCACAGGATGATACTTAGATGCTAAAAATTTAACACCAGTGCCATTAATTTCAGGGCCCAAGGGTTTTGTGTCATATTGTCTATGTAGAGACACATAAAATCCTGTACAGAGCACTTTTTGTTTTCAGTGTCATGGTCCATGAGACCATGGATGGTTTAAAAAAACTTTTAATTTCTATTTGCTCACACTGCTTTGTCCATTTGCTAACCACAGCTGTTACACAACATACAACTGAACATGGTAATTTGGGTGTGACACTTTCAGAGTATGTGTAGTAGCTGTTTTTCATTTGTTTTGTTAATCAGTCAAAAAAAATCTCGGTTTTGGTATGATATGTACTGGAAATCTGCAAAAGGAAATAGTGTGTGAATACAGCTATTGTTCTACACACTCACAGACATGCCAGTTTTTCTAAAATTACCTACATTTGTATTATCAGACTGCCAGTTTTCTAGGCTAACCCTATAAAAAAAGCCCTGTTCCTCAACTCCTCCACATTCCCACGGACAGCAGGTATTAACAAGACTTGGGAAGATGTGCTCTGGCTATGGATCACTCCTCCTTCCCCTCTCCTCCAGCAGCTGTTCTAGAAGGGACCTGTCACACTGGAAGCTCTGTTCTTGCAGGGCCATGAGTTTTACTGAGATGTCATGACTCCACTTGGATTTCTGCATCCATTTCTGGGGTCCCTGGCACATGGCCCTGTTCAAGGGTGTCCAGAGAGGAGCAACAACAATGATCAGAGTGTTGGAACCCTCTTCTGTGAAGACAGGCTGGGACAACTAGGGTTGTTTAGCCCGGAGAAGAGAGGGCTCTGAGGGCACCTTCCTGCAGCATTTCAATATATAGGGTGGGGTCATTACAAAGCCTTTCTGGTAGGCCTGTAGGGACAGGACAAGAAGCAATATTTTCAAACTGAGAGAAGGTTTAGATTACATATAAGGAAGAAATTCTTTACCGTGAGGGTAGTAAGGCACTGGAACAGGAACAGGATGTTCCAGTCCTGGAAATCTTCAAGGTCAAGCTGGATGGGGCTCTGAGCAACCTGGTCTAGTAGAAAGTGTCCCTGTCCATGGTAGTGGGGTTGGAACAAGATGACCTTTAGAAGTCCCTCCTAGTCCAAACCATTCTATGTTACTTCTGGTTGCTGGGAGCAATTTTTTATATAGAAACCTTTTCTAACTGCTGAAGTCAGCAAAACACCCTGGGACATGTACAGCATCCACAGCTGTGTGTGACCAGGGAGCTAAGGGCAAAATCTCTACATTATTTCTACTGATTCCTGAGCTACTCAGTTTCCCTGCCTAAACAATTTCTTTTCCCCAGCAAAACCTGCAGCAGTAAATCCCATTTTGCTCTGACCTGCAGAGGTGTAGACATTGCCCAGAAGGCATGGGAGTGCTGGAGCCCAGCCTGGGCACCTCAGGCCACCACACAGCTGTGTTAGCACAGCACACGTGGTGACTGCTTGTTTAAAGGCAGCCACTGGCCTCTTGCTTTCCAAATCAGATGCACATTTGTTTTTCTCTGAATAAAGGCAGAATAAGAGATGCTGACGTTCTTTTCAGATCAACTGTGCATTTTGAAATGGGATGGAACAGGCTTTTAGTGTCTTCTTTACATGCAGCTCACTATGTGTTTTCCAAGAGCACATTTGAGTTTTTACGCTTTCTGGCAACTGTAAATTTTACTCTTGCTGACAGCAGCAGTAAATGCTTTATGCAGAACAAAATCAGCTCTGTGAAAAGTTGAACTCTGTTTTCTTGCTCCATAAAGTATCTCTTGGTGCTAATGCAAACAGAAAGCTTCTTTGCTCTCAGGGAAAGGTGAGGGAAGCAGAGGTGCCAGCTTCCAGTAGACTACATGCTACTGCTTTTAGTGGCATTTTGCTGGCAATAAAAATGCTATTTTTCTTTGTAAAGTGTAATGTTGCTTAACCTAAAAATAATAATAAAAAAGTCTAATGCACCTGTGAAATAAAAACTGTTCACAACAAACCTGGCACTTCTGAGAATTCCATTAGACACTTTACTGCATCTACCAACCTCCGTGTGCTTTCTTCATGTGTTTTCCTTTACAAGACCATCCAGCACATAAGCCCCTGCTCCTCTGCAGTTTTTAAATGGAACAGGGATAGACTGCTTAAGTTTCTGAAGTGTGGGTGGTGTCCTTGGGGGCTGATGCTACTTGAGCTAAAATCAGTTACAGAATTCTTTTAGCCTTTGTTCAGGAGCAAGATATTATCCTCTCTTGGACACATCTGACCACTGTCATGATTACACAGCAGGAATTCCCACTGATTTTGGTCGAAGTGAGGGAATAGAAGGGGCAACAGCCATTGTACCATCAAAATAAGGAAGAATAATAGAAGTGTTCGATTGCAGAATCTAAATATGATCACACTTCTAAAAACTAGACTTCGTTTTTAACTTTCCTCCACCATAAATGCCTATGTATTTAAATGTACACACCTGGAATGAACCTCTAAGTTTTAAATACTTTATTTTTGGGCAGAAAACACTAAAAGAAAAGGAGGATAAAACCATATGTAGATATTCAGCACTTCACAGGTCCAATGATAATTAATGACCTTCATAAACATCTAATGAAAAATGAATTTATGTCACTTAGCCAAATTTATTTCTGTTTGCATTCCATCCTTCTAGATTTTTTTTGGTTTCCATATTGCTGAAAGGCACAAAAAAATCTCAAATTTATTCAAGCTGTTAGAAAAGAAATGCACACAGAACATTAAGTAGTTGCTCAAATGTTGCTGAGCAGTAAAATACTATGATAAAGTGGCAACTTGCTGTGTCTCTATTACTTCTTCAGCACTAAAATTAATTTATGATCAGTCATCAATTCATTTACATGTCATTTTATGCTAAATCTATCGTTGCTGATGAATGCATATCCCTAGATCCATTAAGCTAGAGTAAAGTCTGTGCTTTATAATATGACCCTGCTAATTGTTGCATTACCATTTTTATGAGATACAAAAAGTAGCAGTTTCCTATTTTCTGAGCACATATTTAATCCATGAAGCACATTCTTCCTATTAAATGCAATCTGTCTAACTGCTTATAAAAAAGAATCCTATGCAATAGGTATCCCTAAGCAAATCAATACAAATATTGAGCTCTGCCATGGTAAAATACGGCTCATGAAAATCATATTATGCTGTTTTTGAGAATTATTCCATTTGTGCTCAGAAACAGTGAATGAACAACTTTTTCCACACAGACAATGATCAGTGAGTCTTTTAATCAAGAACAAAACATGTCAAATAAGGGGTATTCTTCCTTGCTGACTTAAACAATCTACAGAGATTTTTGTAATTTAGATCTAAATAATTCTATAAAAAAAAAGAAATTGCTGCCCATTTGTTGAGGCACTGTTCACAAGAATCTCTCTCTGTTTATACCAGTTTGTATCAGTTAGGTAGAAGAGGTCTTGCTCTAATTTCCATGCTAGTTAGTGAGTCAAACTCTTCCCTCAGTCAAAATGCACCAGGACTGAAGATACAACAGCTCTCACAACCAGCTTCACTGGTGCTGGAGGAGGAGATAAGGAGAAGGCAAAGAAAACCCCCAAAGCATAACACTTTGACCTGAAAAAACCTAGGCTTGCTCTTTGTGATTTCAGTGAGAAGCAAATTAATTTCTTCTACAGTCGTCATACGCAATTAATTAAGTCTATTAAAGTAGAATAATGCAACAGACTTTTTGCGGCCATTCATGCCATAACTCTGCACAGCAATTCATTATAAAGGCAAACATCAAACATAAGAGAAAGAAAAAAACATATTTCAATGTGTCTCTGAAAGCAAAAAAACAACCCTAAATAATTATGAACTAAAAGTCAAGTGAGCAAAAATTTTACCAGTAGTTTTTGGCTCTTTCTTTCTATTTTTTTTAAGTAGATTCAGTGACTCAATATCCTAACAAACCATACTGCGGATGAAGCAAAACCTTGGCTTTAATTTCATATTACATCCCACAAATGTGCAAATCTAAACCTCCCTCCCTGAGCTCTCTTTGTGATATCTGGAGAATGTCAAGATACAGTTCCTGTGCACTCCTCCTTTCTTTTCACTTTATTATACACGTCAACATTATGTCTCTGCCACCTGCAAAGAGAAAAGCTTAATAGTGCAGATTAAATCCTTGTCTGAATCTTCAGTTAGCTGTGACTAAAACTCAAGGGCCTGGAAGACAACTTGACTTTTAAGCAGTTTAAAGGAGCAGCACTGTGGTGTCAGAGGGATTCAGTAGCTTGTTCTTTGGCTCACGCAGCGCCAGTGCTTCCCCTTGGAGAATCCCACATTTGGCGCTGCAGGAAATCCTTGTTCTCAGCTCAGCCATGAAGAACAAAGCCCCATTTCAGTCCAAGAGTGGGTATCTTTGAGGCATGGCTGAGGCTTGCTAACACTGTGAGGTGAGGAACCTCGCCCTGCTCCCTCCACAGCAACTCTGTTTGGAGGAAGCCTGGACCAAGGGATGTCAATTTAGATTTCTCACAAACAGTGAACTCCCAGGGCACTTCAGAATGAACAGAAATATTGCTTCATCTGGGTCAGCTGTTCTCATTTGCCTCCATTTTCAAATACATTTAGGGAAGTGAAAATGTGATCTATAAATTCCTAGACAAATGCTGGCTGAAGTCACCAAAGGCTCTGTGAAAAGAAGTAGCTTATATATTCTCAGCACAAGAAAGAACAATTTAGTTGTTCTACAGTATTTTAAAAGCAATCAAATTGAAGAATGAGAAACAGCTTGGGAACAAGTCAAGCAATTTGCTATACCCTCCTTAACACCATCAAACACAGTCTAGAAGAGTTAACAGAAACACATAAACAAAAATTAAAATTCTCTTTTGAAAAACAAAATTTGGCCAAGTATAATAGGCAGTTTCTTTCCACCCTTAGAAAAAACCACAAGCCCAATACAAACTCTTCTAAAATCAAGGTTTTACCCATATAGTAACTACGGAAAACAGAAGTAGTTTTGCTATTTGGAGATTTTGCCACCTTACAGACCCTTTAGGCTAACACTCTAGGTGTACTTCTGTAAGGTTATCATTCCTTAATTAAGTCAGTCTAAATACTAGTTAAGTGCTATAGGGGCAGTCTATAATTTTGTTTCCCTTCCTGCTGCACATTCCCTGCCTGCAGTGCCAGCACACACCTTGCCATGCAGTGAACAAATCCAGCTGGTAATTAAACAAGTTAAAGAAAAGGCAAAAGAAAAGCCTCAATTTTCAGCTGGATGAGGCCACATGAAGTTAGTGGTAGTGATGAGTGGAAGTGTATTTAGATCACCTGAAGTATACTCCCAGTCTACATCATAAAGTTCTGCTCAATTTCTTCCAAAATATCAAGAAGTTTAACACTCCAGTAATTAGACATTTAACACTCCAAAAATTAAACAAGATTTTAAAATATTGTAACAGGTTTGAAGGTCATTCATAAAAGTATAAATTTTAATAAGCACTGAAGTTTCAAATTGGAGTAGGAATACAACTATTACTTATTTGCTCCAGGGAGGGAGGTCTAAACTGTTAGGTGAAGATGAAAATGTGGAAACATTCATTTTCTGATTTACAGATACATAAGCATTGCCATATTAATGTATACCAAATGAAAAATGTATACCAACATGGTTTTTTTTTATTTATTTACTGCTGTTCTACCAGTGCAAAATTCTAAGTGAATTGCTAACAGAAAGGCTTTTGAGCCATTAGTGAGATATGCAAAAATATGCAGAATTACAGCCTGAAGGAGATTACACTAGAAATTCAAGCAAAGTGAGTTAACATACTCATGCACTACGAAGTTAACCTTCTCAATTCAGGGATTAAAACTTTAACTCTATGGCCTTCAGTTGCATCTGGATTTCAAATCACAGCAGCAGAGATACAATTCTTAAATCTTAATTAGATTGGCAAGCAGTCTGGCTCTAGGGTGAAGGAAAACCTGGCAGGTGGGATTAAGCTACACACTATTTCATCCAACAAGGGAAAGAAAGAAAATGATTGATGCTCCATCACTGTCATATTCCTGCAGTGTTTTCAGATTAGCAGCACTTTAAGTATGAGTGCAAAAGCCTTGGAATTTCAGAGGTCCAGACAAAGATGGGATTCAGTGGTGGTATGGTAGGAAGTTGTTCTGAACAAGTCTCCCTTAAGGTAAAACCAACAACCAGTGTTTGTCTGTTGGGTTAAAAAACGGAAGCAGCACCCGTTAACACTGTGGCACTGAGGACATTTGGGTCTCCAGCACACTTTCACATTATGGACACAGTACTTTACATAGAGGCCCTGGTTCAACCTAAAGAGAACTACACTGATGATTACAAAAAGGACATGATGTCCACATAAAATCTGTGTTTTTAAAAGCCAATGTCTTTTGCTGCCTACATTTCACCAGCAGCAATTTAATTCATTCAGATTCCGTGCATTAGTTTATTATAGGAGGCCTTTCTAGGTCCCCTTTGATGATGATGTAGCTTTCCAAGGCATGCAAAGGACAGGAAGAAGTGGAGGAAGGAAGGTCAGGATTATTAAACACATTTTCTAAAAGGGAACAATTACTAAGTTCAGCAATACAAAGTACGTTCAAAATACACATTTTCCTACATAGATCTTGTATTTACTCCAGAAATAAATGTTGTGCTGATCTAGCTACACTTACCCTGAAGTGTTTTAACTTCCTTGTGTTCATCTGGGAAAGCATTTGCCCAGCAGAATATCTGAAAGTGTTTTAAGATAACATTTTTATGCTGCTCCTGATTTATGAAATATATATTGCTAAGCTGAGGTCTTCCCCCTCCTTTTTATGTAACTGCCTTGCTTCTCTAGTAGAATGAACCTTTCATGAAAGCTAGAATATAACTGAATTTTCTTTCAAGTCTTTAAAGCTTTTTAAAATTCATGAATTTCCTTATCATCCTGCAGCAAAGTATTTCCAAATCCTTCTTTAACTTCAGTGTTTAGCATTAACATGTTAAACGTTATAGAAATCGAGTGGAATAAATTTTCACTTAGAAATTGTCCAAATGGTGATGTATTTCACTGGTAGTACCAAGTTGGTGTCACTGTGTTTGGTTACCTGTCACAGAGCTGTCTAGATTGTCCATACTGGAGCCTGGAGTATGCTCTAGACCTCTTAGTGGCCTACTGATTTCTACAGTTTCTTCTTCAATATCATCCTCATCATCATCGTCATCTGGAACATCTGTTTCCAAATCTGAAATAAGGTTTCCAGACACGTATCCTAGGGGAGGAACTGGAGCCTGAGGAGGTTGTGTATTGCTTTGGATGTGCCTACACAAACAAACAGGAAAAGTTACCAGAATGGATGAGACTTTGCAGCCCACAGTCAATAAAACACAAGCCTTTCAACAAGCCCTGAAGTAGATTTACAAAACGTGCTTGGTTAGGCCAAACTCAAGAAAAGTCAGTTATTCACCACAGCTTCTAACACCAGAGTGTCTGCACACTTTCCAGTCTTACATAAAAAGAATAAAGACAAAATCCTCTAGGATGGGGAAGGTCAGGATTGTCTTCTCACAGATGAAGAGCAGCAGACACAGAGGTTACAAAAATCAGGTAGGAAACCCATGGAAAAGAACAATTCTGAATCCAGGACTAATGTGTAAGTGTCTCACCCAATAACCCCCCTTGCAAATCACACGTTGAACCAAAGTTAAATCTCACTTCTTCCGCTTAAACAGATGCAGTGCCTGAAGCAAAAGTCACTCTAAAGAGGAGGAAATGGCCAGTAGGACAGAAGAAATTTTCAAGTCCAATGAACGCATCATCAGCGAGGCCTTTTCATTTTGCTTTATTCCAAGAAGTTTAATTGATATAATTGCAGCAGTATTAGGGCACGCATGTGTGAAATTACTGCATGCAGCAATCACATAAAACAAAAAAAAAAAAAAAGAAAAAAAAGAAAAGAAAAGAAAAGAAAAGAAAAGAAAAGAAAAGAAAAGAAAAGAAAAGAAAAGAAAAGAAAAGAAAAGAGAAATCAAAATAGCAGCCACAGAATAGCTGAATGACCAAAGGCAAGCATGAGATTCTGAGTTTGATCTTCCTGGTCCCTGAGAGAAAAGACCACCATCAGCTTTCAGAGCAGCATTCTGCATAGCACAACAGGTACACAGCAAGCTGTGCCAGGGGAGCCAGGCATGACTGGCCTTGGCACAAGAGCATGTACCATGCTTGAAATTGCTAACTTAGGCACGTGGGAGTCCTTGGGTGGCTCTCTGTGAGGTGCCATGACCTGATTTGAATCGGCAGCACTCTGGATGGGATCCAGGATTCTGCTGGTCTCTTGCTTGGACATCAGTAAAACTGAAGAAATTACAATTGTCACCTGTTTGGCTCCCAGCTACCATACATTTTCAGTGGAAACTTTGTGATGAATTATTGCCTACATGAATGATTCTCTTTATTTAATTAGCCTCTTTTTTATTATTATTTTCATAATGTAAATCTATCAGATATGGGAATGTCATGGTAAATGTTATGTACCACTGGTGACTTTCTCCACCTCACTGCAGGTTTTAACTTACTGCCTATTCTGAATAGTATTTTCAGAACAAGTGTTTCCTCTCTGACATACAACCCCCTTCTGATTAACAGTTATTGAACACTCTTCTGCCTGGACACCAGGTTTTTAGTGTTCTACGCAGTGTTCAAAACACTGGGGCACTAAAGGGCATTACCATCTAACTAACCCTCAATAAACAGTGTGATTAGCTCCTAATCAAGCAAAATGCTTAAATATATGTTTAATGTTAAGCTTGTGATAGAACAATTGAAGTCAATTTCTCATGTACTCACAGTTAAGCATATACTTAAGTGATTTGCTGGATCAAGGCCATAATGATTATGTACTTTTCCAGTAACCTCTAATGGGCTCTTTCTTAAATTCCTAGTTGGCTGATCTCTGTATTTTGCAGTTTCTACTCCCACAGAAACCTGACAGGTCTCATTTTGCTGTTTAGTTTTCCTCTGTCTCTACAACGGACAGGTTAACTTTATGAACAGAAGACTAAAAAATACTCCTTCCCAATCAAAACAATGGAGGACTTTCTATTAACATTAGCATGATACATATCCAGCCAAACAACAAAAATATATTAAAAAATTCCATGTCACAAAAATCACTTGTATGTAAAATCCCCCTCAACATTTAGCCCAATACCCAAAAAGCATGAAAAAAAGGTTATGTCCTTGTTATTTTTTATTTTGGAGTTTCAGCCTCAATTACTGTGACTTTACACAAGAGCGACATTAAAATCTCTATAATCCTAAGCACATTATGAAACTTCCCAATCAATTTTCATTTGCTCCAAAAAGGGAGCAAGACCTTTCCTGCCAGCTGCACGAGGCTTTGGTGCAGCGTCCTGCTCCATTATCCATGCCTGGGCTGGTTTGGAGGGCGTAGGAAGGGTAACAGCTGCACAATGCAGCAGCCACTGCCTGTGCTGGCAGGGTGTGCATCTGTGTGCTGGCTCAGAAGCCAGTACCTTCAACAGGCCAGGTCTGGCTGCTGCCTGGGATTTGGGTCTGTCCCACAGGCAGGCTGGGGTCGGTGCTTGGCAGCGCGGCGCTGCAGCGGGACAGAGGTACCCTGTGGACTGAGTGCAGATTGCAGACAAGCCCCGAGGCTTCCAAGGTGTCCAGGGAAAACAGCTGGCTTTGGTTTGGCACCGCCTGCCTACCTGCCTGATGTATTTATGGGAGCTCAAGCTGAATGGCTTCGTGGCTTTATTTACCAGGGAAGAAAGGCTGCTCCTCTGCTGGCAGCGTGCCATTCAGTAACTAGCTCTGCTCTGCTCCGCCGAGAGTCGCGGGCTTTGTCTGGGTAGAAGAGTTGTAAAAGGACAACTGCTGCTCAGGGAACATCCAGGAAGCAACTGACCTTCACCATATCCCCAGCCTGGTGCAGTTGACAAGTTCTTTCACAGTCCCTGAAGAGATTGCTTCTGTTTGTTTTGCAGGGGAAATGTTACTGTGGTATTTGCTTGCTCTTCCTTTAAATAGGCATAAAGCACTCTGAAACACTGTAGATGCATCCTGTAAATACTAACAACTTGCTTTCTGCTGTTTCTGGGTTTTTCCTAGGGATCAGAAATTCTCATGGTACAGAGATGCAAATACTTCACTCTCATGTGACACAGTGTAAAAGCTGCCACATTGCTATTTCAACAGACTATCATTATTTTTACTCAGGAATTTAGAATCTTATTAGTCTTGAAAATCCTAAAAAATTCCTCTTTTCTGCTAGCCTGAAAAGAGAGTGGTCTCAACTGTATAAACGCTGTCAGGAGGTGAGTTTTAACTACTTAGCTGAGCACGTGCAAAGTTTTGGAGGAATAATTATAATAAAATTGTTTTTACATGTTTTTAGACAAAATTCAGAATATTAGCATGTATTATGATTTAAAAAGCACATAGGGATGTGTAAGGCCTTCCAACTGTGGCCTGACAAGTTCTGCTATTTTTTTTTCCATTTTACTTCTTTGGAAACATAATTGAAACGCTGTTGAACACAGTCATTATTTATGTCAAAAAGGAATGTACTGCTGTTGTTATTAGTATTATTATTACTATTATTTCATTTCCCCTGAACATAGGTGACCCTTTCAAACATTTACCATGTCTGCTTTGCTATATCAAACTGGTAAGCCCTTGTTAACTCATCAAGGTGAGCTTGAAGCATTGGCTGCATCTCCTCTCGTGGGGAAGGCGTGAGGGTTGCAGTCGACTGTTGCCCAAAGGAGATGGCAGGAGATGAAGCTACTCCCCGGACAGGAGGTGTGGGGACACGATCATCATCTTCTTCAAGCTCATCCTCCATGCCCTGATGCAGGTAGGTCTGAACTGGCAAAGGTGGACACCAACCATCACTGTCATATCTAAAATGAAAACCAAATAAGCTTAGTGCACATCAAAACTCCTCTCTGCTGCACAGTAGAGGGTGTAGAGGGTACACAGGACTCCCGCTGCAGCTGGAAACCTTGCACACTGTTCTAAAACCTTGCACACTGTGTGCGTTCTAAAATTTAATGAAAACGGGGTCATAATTGCCTAAATTGTCCTTACTGAGTCAGTTTCATTTTTCCCACAACTGATAAGCAACTTGAACAAGATGTGGAACAGAAAAATTGCTGACCCATTATCGCATTCGTTAATGGTGATTAGATAATGTTACACCACAATCAACAACAGAAATGACCTAACACCCTTCCAGGATCATTAACGTAGCAGAATGAATATTGACCTGGACATGAAAATAGCAGCATTCTTAAAAGGTAGAACAAGCTTTATGTAGTAGCACTTATGCACTTATTTCACAGAATCCTGGAAAAAGCTGAGTTGAAAGTTTAGTATTGCACAGCACAGCACCATCCCCAAGAGTCACACCATGAGCCCAAGAGCATTATCCATTTACTTCCACCCTCCCCTTTATCTTCCTGTAAATTTACCATTTGTTTCTGGTTTGGAGCCTAAATAAAAAGTTACACTTTCCTCATAAATTCTGCTCTTCCCACCCTGCACACGAGTATCTCCTATGATGTGCAATACATCCATGTCACAGCAGCACTGACCCCAAGCATATGCTGTGTCACAGCACCAGCTGATAAGGTACATTAGCACACATGTTGACAGCTCTGCCAGCACCCCACCTCCTAACCAATCTGTACTGGGACTTACCTAGACAGTGCTACATTTCTGAACAATTTCAACACACCTGCCTGAAGTAAATGGAAATATTAACCACTAGGAGTATTCTTGAATACCAAATTCTTCTCTCTTCAGACATAAAGGGTGTACTGGTAGGAGCTGGTGTTTTTTGTTGCCTTATACCAAAGCTGTAAGGGGTGGTGCTATATCTGATCAGAGCTAGAAACAAAAGCTTTGTATTTTATTACCACTTCTTATGCAAGTTTTGCCAGCAAGTCAATCCTTTTCAGTCTCTGTACTCATCAGAGGACCTTTCAATGCAGTGTTGTATTACAGTATCATCCTGGGATGCTGTCCCTTAGAAACTCTGGCATCATTCCAGGTGGACAGGCCTTAGTGATGGTGGTCATTCCCGGTGCATTATCTCCCCAGAGTAATTCCCTAATCTGAGCACAACTTCAGTTGTACACAGCTTTGCTGACAATCACACCACTCAAATCCCAACTGTCCACTGTCCTCATCTTCAAAACATCGAGGCCCTTGAGCATTAGCACACATTTCTTCTTAACTCCTGGTGCATTCCAAAATAACTCAGGATACACAGTTGCTTTAAAAAGAAACAAACAAAAAACCAACCAGACAACCAGACAAGCTCCTTCACTGTCAAACCATCACACACTCTAAAGGCCATTTCCCAAGCATCATCTAAGTCACTCTATCTTCTTTCCACCTTCAAGGACTGCTGACAAGGTTCTTTTTTTCTGCAATGCAGGCAGGCAATGCATTGCACTATACAGTTAATTTCTCAAACCAGCTTAAAAATACTCCTTTAAAGCTTCTGATTTGGAAGGAAGGATTTACCAATTTCCCAGAGAAAAATGAATTACTGTCAATTTTCTCAAGTGTGAAGCCAGGTTATAAAAAGGCAGGGAACACTGAGATGGAGAAGTTGCAAAACCTGTATTATGAACAGAACATTTACTTTCAGCAAAACACAAAGATTTCTTAAATTAACTGTACTTTTTTTCCTTATTCAGAAGTCTGTAGTCTGTATTTAAACGCACAGATTCAGGACAGCTAAAACAATCTGACTTAATCATCCAAAAGTCCACGGAAAATATATCTGGCAATTCACACTTGTATGGATTTAAATCTCTATATATGTAGGTATAACCATTAATACACAAACACATATGAGCACAGAAGGGAAAATAAAGGCTGCTTCTTAATATCTGGCCTCTAGGAGAGGTTGAGTGATTGATCATTACCATTTTCATAACACAGAGATTTAAGAAAATGTTACATGACAAGTGTTCATCCTTAGCAAACAATTAAGGTATGACCAGTAAATATTCCAAACAATATTTACTCAGGACATTTGCAAGTAAGGCTGAAGGGACCATCCTAAATCATGCTGCTAAAAATGTGCAGTGCAACAGTTCCCTCGCTTCCTTTTGCTCTCTCAACCTCATGCTTTGCTATAATGGCTTCTCCTTTAAAAGGGACAGGGGAAGAAGACACTCCCTGGTGACTTTCCAATGGTGAATAAACGAGCTTTGGATCTGCTCGCCTCCTGACCCTACTCGCTTCAAATCCCCAAAGGTTCAGCTTGATAGCAAAAGGGCTTTTCAGTAAAGAGGTTTCTTAGTGAAAAGTTTCTTCACAAGGACTGTATCTTTACCCAAATTTTGTTTGAAATGGAGAGCAGCCTCAGCCTGAAGTTCAGGACATTTGAGATTCAAGATTTCAGGTACAAGAATCTTTGTCTTCTTAATGTAAGGTGTCTGAAAAGCCACAAGCCCTAACCTTCACTTAAGAGAAAAACAAAATAAAACAAAAAAAACCCCAAAACCAAGACAGAAAAAAAAAAAAGTAAACCTAGCAGACTGCATAGTAACTACATGTCACGTAAGTGATACAGTTATAGAAATATCTGGTACCACCATAGTGATTATTGGCCAAATCCATGTCCTTTTTCATCTTTTGAGTAAATTCAATGTGGTGAAATTGCAACTTTTTTTCAAGTACACTTATTGAAATCTAAGTGCCTTAACTTCATTAGTGACCTCTGACTGTAATTTCATTATAATTAAGACCCTAATAAGTTCTGGTTAACAAACATGAGTCTATTTTTTCCAGTAAGTTTTATTGAATTGTCAGCACTTCTGTAGTAATCTTTTACTATTAAAAAGCCCGATTCATTACACTAATAGATTGTTCCTTCCAAATATAAAATAAAGGTGATAGATATAGGGCACATTCTGTAAAACTGTGTTTCATTACAGATACTGTTGCAAAAAATGAACCTTCCCTCCCTGGAACTCACCAGAAAGGATTTTTGAAGTAAAAGGTACTACCTCCTTAACTTTTCATAAAGACAGACAATAATTATCAAATATATTGACATTCAGCAACTAATATTCCATTTGAGGTGTAATCAATAGCAAGAAACAAAAATAACCAAATAACAATATGCTGACTGCCTTTACTGGGTTGGCCCAAGATCATGTACATTATTGGCAAAAAATCAAAGTAAAAGATAATGAGTAAAAACCAAGCATTTCTTTATTGTCAAGTTTACGGAAAATCAAGCAAAATCATCTTCTTTGAAAAGGGTGGGAAAGGGAGCATGTCATTTTGGAAGCTACTATAGGAAAAGAGAAACTTAATTGGCACAAACAGGCTCTTTGCTGAGGTTGAACAGGAATCTAAGAGATCCCCAAAGCTATACCACATTATATAAGAGGGATAGCTGGAGTAAGATATTCACTTTTCTTTCTGCAGTTTGTGGAAAAATGGGCGCAAATGCCAACCCTAGTGCCTCTGAGATGAAGATGGTACAGAAAACTGAGTGCATTTTTCCTGTGATAGGTTAAGTTAGGTGTTTTGTTTTTCTTTCGTTTTATATATCACTTGCTACTGTGGCTTATCTTTTGCAACTTAGAAGTCCACCAGTGCTTATAAGGCCACTAACGCTAATCTCCATAGCAAGCAAAACTAGGTGTCAATGTTTTCGAGGTTTTTTGGTGATAATCATGCCAATGAAACTCACATTCGAATTTAATTGTTACAGGAAGACACAAAGAAAAAGAAGTTTCTGTTTGGATGCCACCCTCCTTGTTTTATTGCTTTAAACATTCATGTTTTGTATCATATTGTCAGAATTTCATTATGGTGTTCGATTTTTCTGACTGGAAGCTCACTTTTCAGTTATAATTCACAACATAATTACATCTGCATGTAACTAATTCTAAAATTAAAACACTTTGAACTTGTCACAGATAGAGTAAACCAAAACAAACCAAGGAGAACAAAAGAGTTTAAAGAAATGTGGCTTTTTTTTTTTTTAACCCAGTATGACCATGTTAACGGTAACACAGGGAATGCAGTCATGTTGAAAACCACAGAAACAAGATCAACCTCTAAATACAGAAGCACCATAAGTATTGGAAGCATCCTGAGAAAGTATGGGCATTGCAGATTCAGTCTTCATCGAAGGTGGTTGCAAATTACTGTAGTTCCAGACTGAGACTCTAAGTCCAACCTTCCAATTTTTTCTGTGTTTGGTAAAATGCATGCTACAAGGTCTTGCTACCACCATTGCTAATGAGACATTACAAAAATCAGTAATTCAAAACATAATCAGAGGAAAAACTGAGTCTGAATGGTTGTGAACCTGGAGGCTGGTGATTATCTTCTCCTTAAATAACCAATGTTGTCTTGGTGACCAACATCATTCCCTCCAGCTAAATTACAGATGCTTTATGCAACTGAGGAGTCAAGCCCTGTGTCACAAGGGATTTCTCTATAAGGTATTTCCATTTACCTTTAATGCTATTTCATTGTTCTGAAGAAAATCCAAGTGGCTTGCCTTCTGTTGCATAATTGTTTTAGTGAAATGGCTGCACATGTGTTTTAAGGATATAAACTGATAAAGACAAAATTATTATATGGTGAAACATTTTAAAATTTATTTTAGCCTCTTATAACAGTATACAGAAGACAATGATTATATGAACTTTTTGCCTTGAGATTTAAAGAACACTCACAATCAGTAAGGTTATTCATTTTCCATTACTTCGAAATTCTAACTCTAATACAGCCTGAATGGGCCTTAATTTTAGAAAGAACTTCCCTGACTAACACAGTCATTTATTGCTCACTTTAAGAGTCAAAGGAATTGGTATAAAATGAAACAATATGGAATTTTTCCAACTTTAATTATGAAAGTAGTAATGATCAATTCACACTTACAATTGAGATAACACTTGAAATATTTTTATACAGTAAAGTTATTACAATGTATTCTTAAAAACGTTTTGTCCTTAGGAAATATTGATTAATCCACATATTGAAACAGACAGAAATTTGTCCCTGACAGAACAATTATTCTCAAAGGCTCCAACAGAGCTACCCACAGTAAACTATGTTTTTATATACTCTGATTTACCACCAGAGTTTGATAACCTGGTATATAATTACATTTCATAAAAAGCATTTTGTAATTGCTGTCTGTGCAGGAAATGTCTTTTTCCTCTCATTTGGCATTTCTTGTGTGATTTTGTGTCCTTGAGAACCAGTTTGGGCTACGCAGAATTATGTGGAAGGTTCCAGAAACTTAAAAGTTGTTTGAATAATAATAAGTCTATAATTAGCATGCCTTCCTCAACTGTGAAATTTCTTCTAAAAGCCGATGAGAAGATTATTATCCGTTTTTTGATCTTCCAAAATTAATCCAATTTGGTGGGATTTTTTTTGTTCTGTTGCCTCTAATATTTTTAAACATCAAAGCAGTGAAAAAATACACAGAGCCAGATTATGTCATCCTTACTCACTCTGAGTCCCATCAGCTGCATGCAATCCCAGAATTCAATTAAGCTACCTGTGAAGTGAGATACTTCTCAGCATGAGAAAGCACTGAAGCCCTACATGATGATGAAGCAAGGTCACTTTTGTTTCCATCTTCAGTCACTATTCAGAGGAGCTATTCAAACATTCCTCCTCCACAGCCTTGAATAAGTCTACAGGATAAGGTGTTCTCTCTATTTATTTTTTTAATAAAACAGAATAATAGTCACTTAGCAAAATTTTAAAAAAAAATGGAAAAGGATTAATTTCTAATCACAGATTTTTCTTCAAAAGAAAAGGAAAAAAAATTACCCTGCTTCTTGCTGATCCACCCCATAGTGCTCCAGCTCTGTTCCTGGAAGTGGCTGTACAGGAGGGGGTGGGAGGGGAACACTGGCCCAGGTTGAACCATTGTTTTTCTGGGGCTTGGCAGTATTTTTGTTTTTCTTCTTTTTCCCTCCTTTGCCACCTGCAAATCCAAAAAAAGAAAACGAAAATGTTAGAGCTATAAAGTGGGAAACAAAGCCAGCTATTTACATTTCTTTGACAGCATTCTGATTCCAGAGCACATGTCCCAAAAAAGATGATGTATTTATATCTTAGCAGAATCAGCATCAATGTGCTAATGCTGCCACAAGGTTATAAGTAATAACAGAATGGAATGGGAAAATATTCTGAATATTTACTGGGTGAAAATCACCTGTTTTTAAACCTCTGTATATTTGCACCACAATAGTGCAGAAACAAGAAAAGACAGATTTTCCTGTATAAGAAATATATTTCCTGATTTATTCATGGGCACTTTATGTCTTCTTGAATTCACTCTTAGATAAAATGATAACAAAACATAGCAAATTATTTCAAATGTCAGAATCCAGTGTGATTATAAGACAGTTTTGCATAATGAATTTCTGTGGAAAACACAGAGGTTAAGGGCACCATCCAAAAAAATTGTCATTGGAATCAAACTTTCAAGACAAGAGTACATTTTCAGAACAAAAGAAGCAGGGTTTTGTCTATAGGAATTTCCTTCTGGCTTTTTAAAAGGAAGTCGTGTACGATGTTTAAGGACTGTTTCAAATACCATGTGGCACTGTTGAGAAGAGGTTCTTTTCTGATATACAGCTCTAATGGATGAGGTAGAAATGAACTGAGCAGTGCATTTTGGTTAAACCCTCTGCTCTTCTCTTATTGTCCTTGCAACCACTTCTCCAGCTGAGACATTTCCATTTGTGGGAGAGTGTTCTTACAGAGAAAGCTCTCATCCCACTTGTTTTGCTTCTTTTAGTTTGCCCTGACTTCTTTTTCTCGTCAGGAATTCATTAAGAGGAAGAATGGCTCGACATTTCCAATCCCTTGAATGCTTTGGGAATCCATCTATTATTTGGAGTTTTGTTGTGGCTTTCAAATTCTTTGTTGGGTGGAGGAATGGTTTGTCAGATGCCTTTTCAGTGGGGTACCCAGCTGCTCTCACTCCTCCCTGGCCTGTTGCAGAAAGCACAGTCTAATCCATATCACCCACTGATGTCTCTTGATTTATAAGGATCAGCCAAAAAAGCCCTCATGTAAAATGAACCACTGAATCAAGAAAGCCACAACAGACTGGTCAGGGAGGGCGGCACAATGTGCACTGGCAGGCACCGGCCTCTTTGCCATTGCTCTAATTTTTGGCACAGAGAAACACAGAAGGAGGTACAATTCTAGCAACAGAGACAAGCCCCTATCATGAGACTTTTTGTCTGCGAGATGGTGGCTTTCTTCTGTTACCTCCAAACATCAGCTGGATGAAAGCAGGAACAAATAGAGAGGGGAGAAAAATGTGATTCTGTGACTCAGAAGTAGCCAAGACTCCTCTTTTCACCTCCTGTTGTGCCTGCTAGAGACAAGCAATGAGCCCAGCAATGTTTCTAATCAACCTGGCTGGCAGCACATTGCAAGTGAGACTTTGCTTTCCACTACTCAATTCCAGACTAAAGCTCTTCCTTCCTTGTTTTGGAGTATTTATAGTAAATCCAGCCAAGATCCTGTCATTCACTACGTGTGAACTGAGCTGATATTCCTTCTATTAGGAAAACAGACTCTTCCTTCGGTTTGTAGCCTGGCAGAGAGGGAAGCTTTCTTGAAAAGGGAAAGAACATTTTGACCAGTGAAAAGAAACCCCCAGTGACAGTGGAGATGGAAGAACAAATACATGAACCTTCTGGAGAGAAAATGAAGCTTTCAAAGCACAGGTAAGGCAAAAAAAGTAGAGCTAGAAATAGGGTCACTGAACAATGCAAAGGAAGTAGGTAAATTTTAATTTGTGGGACATGGGGAAAATTTTAAAAAGCCAGCAGGAGTAGGAGCCAACAAGAACTAAGGCAGAAGGGGCTGCTTTAGGAGAAAAGCACATGCATGTGTCTTTGTGTTGCAGGAGGAGTTAAACTAGGAATACACAGAGGAGGGAAATGCAAAGAACAACTTCAATTTAGAGATTAGTTGAGGTGGAGAGGAAGATTTTGGAAGTGTAGCATCTTAATAATCTTAGGAGACTGGTAAAATGTAGGTTGGACGTGAGGAGTGCTAATATGGGAGCCACTTGGATTTTGGGGGTTTCAAAGAGAGAAACCAGAGATAATGGAGATATTAGAAGGAGAGAACCAGAGAAACAAGGGACTTGTTTAGATGAAGAAATGAAAGAGAACTCCAAGGTCATTGCTGGTAAGGAAAGCAGCCTACATTGTACAGTTGGGCAGGAGATTTCTGTTCCCACAGGCAGAGTTATTCCATGGTCAGACTGGTGGGACAGACACTGAACACACAAAGCCTGATTTGTATTTGAAAACTGATGCACCAAAGCCTTGTTTCCCCATAGCAACAATGCTTCAACGTCTCCTCACACTGAAATTCAATTATATTGTTTAAATCTCTAGGTGAATCGGGTGCTGGAGAAAGAATTTGCCAGTTAGGCTGCTGATTCTAATACAGACATTATCTGTGCAAACTATAGCTACAGAATTTCCCTGCATCATAAAGCAGTTGAGGTTTTAGCTATTTTCCATTCCACAGTGGGATAGGAATTCTCATGATATTCATGTAAGAGAGACAGAAACTTAGTCAGAATAATAAGTAGTACTTAAAGTACTAACCAAGGAAGCGAGAGAACAAATCCCTGCTCACCCTGATAGGGACTATGTCATCAAAGCTGGTCTCTGACTCCAGGATGCTCTAATTATCAGGCTATTTGAAGGTCTCCCCCAGTTTCTCATGCATTACTGACATAATTATCCTGTATCAAAGGCATAATTAGTGGGCAAGGGAGAGCAAAATACTGACTCTGCAGTCCAGTAATCTGACACTCATCTGGGCACTGGGGCATCCAGTTGTGAGCTGCCTTGGTCACAACAGGAGTGCCCTGGCCATAGAAAGACTGACTATAAGCTTCCCAGTGTCATCAGAAAAGTCACTTCTGACTGGGAAACACTAGAGAGAACATGCTGCATTTGAAACATTTGATCGAAGTCCAGCCCTTGATCAACAGGCATTTTCCAGTGACACTTCCTATTTTCTGAGAAAATTCTTAGGCAGCCTTAGCTGTCAACATATCTGAAATGTGATACTGCCCTCTGATACCTGCCATATATATGTACCTCAGCACATCAATTTCTGCATTTTCATGCAGCCTGGGGAGCAAGCTGATTTCCTAAGCTACTTGTCAATATATCTCACATGCAAGGAACAAGAACCTTTCTTGAAGTATTTAATGAACTCAGCTTCCAGACACCTTTCTGACAATGCCATAAGGCCTATTTTTTGGTCTCAGTCAAATCAGCTAGTGCTCCCCGTTGAGAACACAAGACTTGCAAACACATTTGGCTATTTGAGTCATGGGCCAATGATTATAGGCTTCTTATCTCAAGATTCAGTTTGAATAGCCATTTAAATTGACACAAAGAAGCCATTTCTAGGTTTGGTCTGTTACTGAGAGGACTGCCCCAGCTTAAAGTGGAAATTTAAAAGGTTGTGGGTATATTCTAATATTTAAAGTAAGATCTTTCAGTGCTTTCATATTTCAGCTAGGTGAAATCACAAATTTTCATCTTAACTACTGCCTTTTCAGCTTTTGTCTTGACAAAAAAAAAAAAAAAAAAAGACAGCTATACATAACATAAGCAATAAGTAAGCAAAATTGAAGAAATCAAGAAAAAAGGTGTGTTCAGATATAATACACAACCACATATACTATGATCATTTTCATCTGATGAAAATGCATCATGTTTCCAACAGAACATGCAGCACACACATAAAATTTACATCCTGTTTGTATGCAGGTACTTGGCACAATTTGTTGAAACCCCAGCCACCTGTCAGGGCCATACAACTATTTGCAAGCTGCATCACTGAGGAACAGCATTTAGAAGCAGCTTATGGGAGTGGGGGATCTGTTAACAACTCAAGAAGAACAATAATCTCCTCATGAAGCTCAGTGTGGGGAGACCTCTAAACTAGGGATGGATGAAGAAATACATTTGCTCCAGAGATGGTGTTAGGGAAAGGATGTGACAAGGTGAGGCTGGCAGCTGTGCCGACAAACACCACATGGAAGGACTCTTCAGTTATCTCCGAGCAGGTTGTGCAGAAGGCTTTTTTGTGTCAGTAGAGTCCCATGTGGCACTGTTTGCTGATGGGCAGGAACTCTCATGGTTTTCCTCAACTGGTGCCTGGGAGGTCTTCTGCCTCCCTGGCGAGCCGCTCGCCAACACCCCTCCGTCCCTCGCTCCCCTGCGCACGGCGATGGAACCAACCTGAGAGGCTGCCACTCCTTTCGGAGCTGTTGTGGGAGCTGGTGGTGCTGAAATCCTGTGACTGGTTGTGTGGCAATCTATTAGCCAGGCCCTCAGCCACCCGGTAGTCAGGGATGTAAAGCAAGGCTAAGGGTTAAACGGCAGAGGTCACAGTGGCATCGTGGGATTAGTCAACAGCACAAGCACATGCGACACATGCAGTTAGCAAGTCAAGGGCAGATGGGGTGGGGTGGCAGGTTTTAACTGGGTTAATTTTTAAAGGTACACCTACCCTAGCCTAATGAAAGGCAGATGGCTTGGTGACTAGCACAGGACAAAGAGCATTAAAAGCACAGTGCAACGTATTTTGTGACCAGGTGAGGCTCAGCATGCACGCAAGGTGTGCAAACATTAGTTCAGGTCAACACGAACAGTGTCTCACAGAGCTAAAAAGAATTTTCTAATTCATGCACAGATGATACGTATACAAAGCCAAGGGCTCTGGAAAATAAGAGCTGTAATTACCATTGTTGCCTTTGCCTTGGTCTGGGAGAGAGTACCCAAATCCCATGAGGTCATTTTTTTGCTGAATGGAGCTTTTCCACTGCGGATCTGGTAAATCGACGGCCAGCTCGTGGATGCTGTTGGAATGCAGGATCTGGGTGGTGGCATATGGCGTAGCCTGAGTTATTTGGCTGGAGCTGTTGTAACTGGTTTTGGTGGTGAAGTCGATGCTGCTGTAAATGGCCCCATCGGAAAGCATGGTGGCGGTTTTATCTCCTTGCCCTGGCACTGGTGGCAGCACATCTGTGGAACGAAACAAATCACTGATGCACGGGAGGCCTGAAAGTACCAAGGTTTAGGCAGAGAAATAAACGTGTCATTTTGCACGTTTGCATTTCAGCTGAGACAGGTCCATGAGCCAACGAAGGGAAGATGATGTACAACCATCGCCAAGCTATCAGCAGCTGTGACAGGCCTACCACTTGTCCTTCACGTCTCACTGCCTAAAACCATCTTTTTTTCTTTTTTTCCCCCCCACTCATACCTTCAACTGTGAAAGTGAAGTTTGGAATATTTCTCTACTGAAGAATGTTTTCAATTGTTCACTCTATGTCAGAACCGATGAAACTGTCTGGGTTTCAGGGACATGATGAAAGAATTTACAAATCACAGAGGGAACTTGCCCAGTAAATATGTAGAAAAACTCTCAAAGTAATTTTTTAAGGGCACCACCTTGATTTCCTTGAAGCTTTTTGCATCAGCTTATCTAATTCTCCTTTTGACATTAGCTGGTACATTTCTTCTTTTCAGCAAAAGAAAAACCTGACAAAAGCAAGTTGTTCCTGATACGTGAAAGAAAACCTGATATTCTGATGGGATTTAAGAGATCAATCCCTCAAAATGGTGAAACAATGTAATAGAGAACAACTTGTTCAAAAACTCCAGTACATTTACCTGAAAACCATTACAGCACATTTAACTGAATATGTGATGAATTTTCTCCATATTTTGAATCCTATCCCACATTGCAATTTGTATCTTTAATTGGTTAGATTGGCAGTCTCTCTCCTTACAAAACACTGAAGTGACCTTTGCTGGTGGAATACTAGATCCAGAAACTGAGACTAGTGAAGTGTGAAGAATCTAATGATGACTGGCATGATGTCCCAAGGAGAACCACATCTCAGCAGATAACCCTCCTTCCTGCTCTGTCAGAGGTCAACAAATGCTACTATTTTTACAATTTATTTAGACTCTGAAGAGCTGAATCAATTCCAGAATGTACTTCTTTAAAAAAATCTTTCATTTATATGCTATTTTCTTTGTACAGCCAGACAGCAGATAAAGGTTCCAACTGATGGATCATACTTGAGATAATTCATACTTCTATAGTGAGGATGTTCAGATCCCACTCTAGGGATCACAGCCATTTTTATCTACTTTAAGTCCCAACAAGAAAAGATGATTCTTACACCTAGTCAAGGGTTTAAGCTCAGTTCCAAACTCAGATGTGGGTTTTGTGAAACCTGAGGTAATACATTTGTTCTCTCACTGTCTGAAAGACTACTCCAGCAAGGAGGTGTGACACCATGGTCTCCTCACACTGATTCGATATTTTTTCTTTACTCTTGTGGTTTTTTTGTGTTGTTGTTGTGTTTTTTGTTTGTTTGTTTTTTTTTCCTGGGATGAACATTTAGGTGACAGAACTATTTTCTTTTGCATTCAGGTATGCTACAGTGAACATTTTAACGTGGACCCTAATAACATTTTCCATCTCAGGGCAACAACATAATATTGACAATAAATATGGCAATTACAAATGCTCAGCAGTGGCACTGCAGAAAGAGAGATTAAATTTGGGTCTATCAGCATGATCTGGTTTTGCCTACAGTAGGGAAATGGGCACAATCAAGTATTTAAAAGATCTTAATTGTATTAACTTATATCTGCAGATAAATTGCAAGTGCAAAAAAATTACAATTAATGCAAACTACAGCCCATATTTCAAAATCATGTTGTTACTATCTGCACATATGCAATGTGCCTGCCAGGGGCAGCACACAAACAAAAATGCATCTATGTGCAAATACAGCATGAGATGTGAGAGACAAGTGCAGTCCTATCCTTCTTGCATTTCATCCACAATATGAATATTTCTCCTTTCCACAATCAGTTCTGTCAAAGTATAATGGCTTGAAGTTTAGTAAATAAATTCTGTTGTTGATGTATAAAGTGAAGTAAATCCAGCTCAACACGTCTGTGCTGGATTTGAAGACTCAAGGAAGTAAAAACTAGCAAAATGCTCATCTCTGAACTACTCAGACATACATCTGTCTTTTAGAGCACATTTCTGGCAATTGAAGAGGTATCATCGCTGTACAGTCATTACAAAATGGAGAACTGTTCATGTGCACGCACTTGAAGGGGAAGTTGCATAGCTTGGCCCACCAGCCAAGGACTTTCAGTCATTCTTACTGATAAGCTGAGGTTCTCCAGACATTCTGGGAATTTTCAGTACAAGCACGGATTACTTTTTTGACCTCAGTAAGATGAGCACATTTAAGCACTCAAAGAGCTATTAAGTAGAGACTTTACAAAGTGCCACAGTCACCAAGTAAAAGTCAAGTGCGATTTTCCCAGCAAGCTGTCACAGCAAAACCACCACAACTGTACATTTCAGGCCAAAGATGAAGAATGCATTTCCCACTGGAAACTTTCCCCAAAACTCTCCAAAACCCAACTTTTGTTTGTAACTCTTGAGATAAATGAAATAGTGCTGAAATACTTGTGCAGGGAAGCTCTTTCTTGCTGCCTTGGAGATGCGATGCCATTTTGTGGCCTTACACGACGCCAAGGCTCACCTGTGCTTCCCACTCAAAGCCTTGCTCTCAAATACCTGTCTATCTAGGACAGTGGATCTCACCCTTAGGAGAAATTTTAGGACTGCCTGCCTCAGTTTCTGAGTTTCCAGGGTGACTGATGCCACCCTACTCTTTTTAAAATTCTTACAGAACTTCTATGTTATCACAGACCTTTAAACCAGTAAAAGAGGCCCAAGTTCTATCTATATAGTTAATATTTCATTTCTACATGTTAAAATATTTCTAATCCATCTTTAATACAGAACCATTTAATCTCAGCTGCTGAAACAGATAGGGATAAGTGATCCCAAACCACCCAGAATAAAAGTTTTAGCTCAACTGTAAAGATCATGGGTAGAATTAAGCTGCCGAATTTTAAAATGTAACTGTTGTATCTCTTGCATGAATTTGGACCTATGCCTCATGCACATTGAGGCCAAAATTTTAAAAAAAATTGCTTCCAATTCCAGTCATATAGAGCCAAATGCTAAAAGAAAATGGTAATTTTTCTGTATTTTGTGGGCTTAAGAAAAGATGGAAAAGTACTGAAGGGTTTTATTTTTAAGATATTCACAACAAAGAAGCTGGCAGAAATTCAGTTGCCTTGTAAATATTATCAAAAGTTTTGCTTACTTTTAAATATCTTTGACAAGAACGTCATAACATTTTTATACAGAAAATAAATCTAGTGTGTTTTGTTGTAAATTTAAGTCACAGTAGTCAAACCACAGGCAACAGGCTTTTCATGGGAATGCATAACCAGTACAAGGGATAGTCTTCAGAAGCAGATTCTGGTACAGTCCAAAGTTGAATTATTTTCATATTTACCAGTTCGATGGTTTTATAGATTTTTCTTGCATTTAAATGCATTTTTGATGTATAGGTTGTCTTGATTTTTGTTTATCTGTTTATGTCTTTAAAACATTTATATACTCATTTACATTAGGAAGTCCTCTCCTGATCAGCATGCAGAATTACCTGTGTTATCACAGAAACCAAGGAAGTAACAGAGAGATGTGAATATTACTACGAATATTAAAAATCCCAATCCTACATCTTAAAATTCCCATTTGAGTTAAATGTTTGAAAGGAAATAACCCCTCTAAAGATTCATCATTATAACAATTATCTTTACCTCATTCCCCCAAAGGTGCTCTCTCAAGTCAAAATGGAAACCCCTAAAAGATTTAAATAGTTCCCTTTTATGTATCCTTTCCTCTAATGAAAAATTGCTGAAGGACAGTGGACAGTGGATCTCACTCCACTGGTTGAAACTGAGAGCAGGCCCTCAGCAGGAAGAGGATGGTTAAGGTGACAGCAACCAAGTTCTTGTGTCCTTCTGGTGAAGGAACATCTTTCCTGCATCTCCAGAGCTCTCCTCTGCTCTTATGGACATCCTTCATCCCTGGCTATACTGCCTTGCACAGCACATTATTCATCTCCATAGAAAAGGAAATGAGGTTGAGACACAAATACATTTCTCTTGACATCATAAGCAGACCCTGTCTCACCACTGCGGGGCAAATTACAAACTAGACCTACATTTTAAAGAAGTAAAAAGAGATAAAGCAAAAGGAACATTTTAAAGTCAATTTTCAATCAGACCTAGAAAGAAACACAGAAGGAACTACAATGATAAAAATACTATACAGTATTCATCATAGATGTTAACTAATGGAAGCCTATTTTATAATATCAGATGACTTAACAAAAGGAAACCTACCTCCACGACCAAAATTCCCAAGATCATTGGGTCCACTAGTGCTGTTATTTACTGGCAGACTTGTGGCAGGCCAAGAGTCTGCAAGCCAAGGATAACTGGGGTCACTGGCATTCAACAGACCTGGTCGACTGAAGCAGAATAAGAAAAAGAGATATACACACAAATATATACACATAAATACATATACATACATACATAATACATAATACATAATACATACATAAAATTACAGTATCTGTGAGGTAAGTAGTGATGGAAGAGGGCATATTACTGTTCTTCTAATGCCACAGGTAACAGTTTAGGAGACTTTAATTTATTTCAAATTACAATTGTACAGCCTTTGATGATTTAAAGACCTTGAGCAGTTAATTAAGGTTATATACAAATCAACTTTGTCAGTGGAAGTGGGACCAGGCATCCGCCGTGACTCTGCCAGCATCCAAATGAACCCCGTTGTCTGTGTGAAACAGGAGTTAGGCAGCACCAGCACGGGATCCTACGCCAGGGCTGAATGATAAATTACCACCTCAAGGGAGCCATCACTCAAACTGATTGCTCCATATCAGCCATTTCCAGGACTTTGGGCTACTATTTCTTCCTTCCCTTGCATCCCAAATGCATGCCTGTCATCTACAGGCTGGTAACTCTTTCTTCGAGCACTCTTGGATGGGTTTAGAGGCAAACAGGTTTGAGGAGGATTAATGGAAAGTCCACAGCTATCTCTGTGTGCCACCGCTGCGTGGCTTTTACATCCCTGTAATTCCCAGCTTCCAGAGTGGCGTTAAACAGGGAGCAGGGTGGAAGAGAAGGCATGCTCGGGCCATAAGGCCCCGTGTCACTCTCAGCCCAGGACAAACAGAAATTTAGCAAGGCAGGTGGAGTGCTTCCATCTGTGTTCAGCAGGGGAAGCAAACCATTTGCTGCAGGCACCCTTTCCTCCCAAACGAAAACAAAAAGCCGTCGGCAGCTCCGCGGTTTCCCTGGGTTATTAAAGCACTGGTGAAGTTGGAGCAACATCTCCAATCATGGAGCATTGCAGACCCCTGCCTGGAACAATCCCTAAGAGAAACATCGGTTCCCATGGAAACGGCAATAAGGCGACCCAGCCGCATTCTTGCCACATCTACTCGCTCTCATTAGGCCTAATCTCTTTTTGCTAAAATATTGATTAAACAGGAGATTGGAAGTTATTACCAGGGCCTAATTACAATCTCCATATTGGCAAAGGGAAAATAGATGAGGATATATGGGCCCGTTATCAGCTTTTATCAATTTCAATTGAGTAGCCAAAGTTGTGGAATCCAGTCCTATCAATCTACAGCCTATTCATCATCCATGAATCATTTATTTTGTGATCGATTAAGTGTAATTGTTCACTCACAGCAATTTAGGGGGAGCCAATAAGGAGTCTTAAACAACAGCAACTTCATTTGCTAATGTCTAATTAATGCAATAAACATCCCAGTAACAAATGAACACATTCTTTGTGATATTTACTACTCATTTCTTCCAGGACATCTGGGAGATATGGAACATCTGGGCTTGCTTCTTCCAAAGTGCACAACAGATAGGTCATTAAACCTTGTGGTAAGCTACTTAACTCCTCCTAGTGCTATCAGTCTTCCCAATGATGGGACATGACCCAAGTGCATCACCTACAGCATTTTTCAGACCCCCTATTTTAAAAACAAACACAGTGGCCTTTATACAAAGATCTTTATGCAAAGAAACATACCTTCCATTGCTCATTAGTCCTCCATCTCCTCTCTGGAAGGTGACTGTGTTTTGGTTGGATAAAACAAAACAAACAAACACACACGTACACGCACACACATATAAGACAGGGAAAAATCAATTAGTAATAATTAAAAGTAACAATTCAAACTGCCCAGTGTCCAAGGTCGGAGGTCTCTTGCCATCATGACAAGAAGAGGCTCAAGCACATTGGGGCTACAGTTCATTTAGGATTTCACTGCACATTACTGATTGACACCACATTACTGATTGCTCTGCACCTTGCAAGTCAAAGCAGCCACCTGGGCAAAAGGCCTGAATTCACCACAGGCCCCTTCATATGACTTTGCATTGCAAGTCTGAGCCGTGTGATGAAATTGTTTTCTTGGCATGCTTCTGCTTCAGTACATAATGACATTGCACCAGTGAGTTAATAACATCATGTCGTAATGCAGTAATATAATGTCACCACGCAAATATGTCATTTCCCAGGACAAACACAAAGAGGTGGCAGCTCTATTACAGCTGAAGGGATGGAAAAAAGCATCCAGCTGCACCTTTTCCATTAGAAGTACAGTTTAAGAACTAGCACCCACACTTAAATGCATACATGCCAGTGTCACTGGGAAGAAAAAGTGTTTCCAGTCTTCCATCCACGGGCGATGCCAAGGACATAACAGAGGGAGACAAATGTTTTTATGTCTCCATTCATGGGTGTTTGACAAAAACCAGCCTCTCCCTTATCTATCTTATTAACAGGATTACATTTCAGGGCAATATAGGTAAACCCACATTACTGGTGAGATGCTAATTGGCAACATTTGATGATCTTTTCTGAAGCACTGAAAAAATATTTTGAATCAAGGCCAACAGACTACTCTGGTTCTCAGTGGCAATATCCCACTATTTATTGTCAGGCATAGATAAGGCAGACTATTAAATTATACCAATGTCCTGGACACCTGCACCCTTACAGGCCCCTGACTGGATGAGGGTTTGAATTTCAGTGAGGAATAGAAGAGTCTGTGACCAGTCTGATTTAAAATAGACCTTCATTTGGAAATACTATTTACCTTGGTAAAGACAGGCGCCCCCATTATTAAATTATAGCTCCCAGAGTATTTGCAAGATTTTCCAAGTACTAGCCCAAACTACACTAACTCAGAATTCGGCTTTCTATTATACACTATTCTAATCAGACAAAATTACTACAACCAATGGAAATTCTGTGTTCATTAAAAAAATAAGCAATGACATAAAGCCACTGGGAAAACTCTTCCAATACCTTAGAGAATCCTTATTACTTTATTCACTCCTAGGATAATTTCATGGTGTACATTCTGCAAAGGGGACAAACCCAGCCCCTCTGGAAGCTCTGCTGGAAGAATAGTAGGGTGATTAATTACCCTTCACTGCACAGCAGACTAATACCAATATCAGAAAATCACTGCAGTCATATGTCACATCAAAATGGTTAATAGCTGAATTTTGAAAGGGTGTAATCAAACCAATTAATGAAAGGAAAATCAAAATGCAAGTATGGAAAGTACTAAATAAAGGTCTGCTTTGAAAAACAAGACGTGGTAAAACATTGTGGGTAATTAATTTTAGAGGCAGTGCTACTTTCATTCACGTGGTATCTAACAGGCTGTCAAATGACTACCACTCGTTGCTTAAAAGTGAATAATCTGAAGTGCTGTGAAGTGATTATGCAAAGATGTGGGTACTGCCTGGCTTTGTCTCCAAGTAGCTTGGTCAATGGTACATTTGGGGCTGTTTCCTTTCTCCTCCTCTCCTCCAAATTTAATACTTGATTTCTCTAACTTTCTGCATTTGTCAAAGTGACAAGAAATAAGGAAAATGAGAAACAGAGGCTTGTTTGATAACAACCTTTATAAATAAAGTTTAGAGATCTAAGAAATTGCAGTAAAACATATTCTCTGAAAATTGCTTGGATTAATGCTCTAGTTTAGACTGTCATCTAGCAGAAATTATTTTGAGGTAGTTTTGTTGCCACTTATATAGCATGTACAGGTGTGTGAGCTTTTAAATGTGCATGTCATATGAAGAAAAAAAACCCACAACAATATTTGTGGTCTACAAAATATTTATGTCCCTGTGTACCTTTATAAAGCAAAGCTAAAATCAAGGAGCTATTGCAGATTTCAGCAATGTTTGCCTGACACATTTTATTTTCTGTGTAGGCAAGTATGGAAAAACTCCCAGGCATGCTGTGTGAACTCCATCAAGAAGACATGACATAGAAACCTCTTTGCCAGAGCCATAATTGCTACAGGTTGGCTGTGGTATAGGAGATTGTTGAGAAAAACAAACAAACAAACAAGGATCACAGAATTTGCTCTCCTTTGTCTTCCATGTGTCTTGGTGGTAGGAACTGTTTCTTTTCATTTTAATTTCTACCCTCTCAATATATGCATCATTTTTAGAAGAAAGGTTCAGCTTGCAGTGACATTGCTTTTCCTAGGGAAGACTGAGTCTGGCTTATGTGATGTGTATGGAGCTAGGAGGGAAAACAGGATTTTTTGTTTACCCTTCACCCTGTACACCAATGTATGCATGGTTATAATCTCAATGAGAAAATAAACCAGAAAGTATTTCATTTACTTAATATGCTTGGTAGGAAAGGCTTTGGAATATCAACTAAGCTTGCCAAAATTCCTCTTGAAGTGTGGCCATGTCACTGGGATGCTACAAAAACCCCCCATATTCCTGATGCCATCCATAAATGGGCTACCTGAGGTTGGAGAGAGAAGGTGCCTTTCTTTTAGCATCAATGTTGTGAAAGGCAAGACAGCTAACAACAGAAGATATGGTCAGGCTGCCAAAAAAAGCACTATGTTTATCATTCCTGCCATACATTTTGTCAGCATCTTTTCCTGCAGTTTGATTTCTGCAATTACAAAACAAGCCCAAACGCCTGAATAGGAGCATACTTAATGCAATGCAGGCTTGTAGATGTCACTGTAAAAATAAAACACACAGACAGCTGGCTTTATTCATCCTGTCTCCACTTCAAAAAGCAGCAGAGCAATTTCAAGGGGCAATGTAAGAGGAGGAAGGGAAGGGTGTCCCTATCACTGACCCACCCATCTTCCTTGCTTTTTATCACTGAGGAAGCAAAAAAGCTCTTTCAGCAGTCTTTGCATCTGATACATTTTCTTAGAAAGGCTGAAAACCTGCAGGGGTGAGATTGGTTTTCAAAAGAAGATGAAAAAAAAACCTGTGCATAGAGAGATTTTGAAGGAATCCCCACCAGCTTATACTTCAAGGACTGCAAAAATGTAGAAATATAATCCAAAGTGCATTTTAAATGCATAAATATTTCAGGAAATTATATTGTATATATTTGTATGAAAAACAGCATATGTTAAGGAGCTTTTCACATGCTTTTTATTAAATATATAAGGAGGTACCAAAACCATTTACTAATATTATCTGACAAGGTTAAACTTAATCTTCATGCCTGCTAGAACTGGAAAAATATGAACGTATAGTAAGTCGACATTCTGAGGGCAAGGAAGCTTTAGAAAGCTTTAGAAAGCTTTCTGTATGCCTATCTCTAGTAGGCCACATTTTCCTACTGCAAATGAAAACTTTAATGTTGCCAGCCAAGTCTCATTCCTTTTACTGATAAGCTGTTCCTCAAATATGAATGTAGATTAATCCTCTTTTAATAAGCATTAACTCAGAACAGATAATCAGCACATAAAAATTCCATCAAATCTTCTGTCTACCTTTGGATGATTCTGTCATATAGTTTATCCTCATTTAACAGTTTCAGGAGTTGCACATAAAATGTGCAACATTTCATGATTCCCTATTTTAAATTTGTTCTCTGTTTACTGGGTTTCATAAAATCTTTAATCCCAAGGAGCACTAGTCACTAAATAAGCTTACCTACTCATAAGTTAAAATACATATTTACTTCTTTTTTTTTTTTTTTTTTTTTTTTTTTTTTTTTTGCATGGCTGATGGCCTAGACATGTGAAAACACCTGAATATTCTCGTGAGTGGGTATTGGCACAACAAGTTTGAAGGCACGGGGAAAGATAAGCATAAAAAAAACCCCCAAAACCCAACTCACAACAAACAAAAACCCAACAAACCAACCCAAACAGTGCAGCAGTACTTTAGCTTTCACACAAACTCACAAAAGTGAGACCAATCCATCCTTTACATTACAGGAGAGATTGCTGAAAAGGAACAACAGTTGTGTTTAGTGTCCCTGTGCCAGATTTGGTTCTGCTGAGGGCATGTCATGGTCACAAAAATGCATAGTACTTGCACAGCTGCAGATGATGACACTACTGCTTACTAACAGTAATCTAACAGACATATTAGCTAAATTTTATCTTTTGTAGCATTGATATTACTGAGAATCAAGGCCTAGCGAGTCATGGTGGAAAGAGGAAGTGGAAGACCAGTGATGTGCAGAATTGTGGCTCAGTAACTACTGGAGTCAGTTCAACTGAAAATAACAAAAAAGATTTAGCTGTGATTATCAATGTCACTTTATTTGTGACCAGCTGAGCCATTGATCAGTGCTTATGAAAATGTTCACAAAGACAAAAAGCTGAAAGTATTTAACTCGATCGGTTATTCTTCCCTGACACAAATCGTTACAAACTGCCTGGCATTTGCTGTTTGCTCTTCTCCCACACATGTTACAGTGGTTTAGTCACAAAGCAGAAATTGTACCTCTCAGGAGCCTAATGACAGAATACAAATAACAAGTGGTCCTAGTGAATGACCCATAATCTGCAAATGACCCAAAGGAACATTTTTAGCAAGTAATTATTAAACTGTGGGGATTTGGACTTTTAAACAACTATTTTTAGTGTTCTATGTTCTACATACAGACAAATACAGATGAAGAAAAATAAAACAAAAACTATTCACATCACAAATAACAGGGGATTTTTTTTCTGAGTGAGAAATAAAGTAAGCATATGATTGTTACACTAATAGATTCAATTATCTACCACATAGTTAAATCTGCATGTTCTGCAACTCTCTGAAGGAAGAATTTAAAGCAGATGTTAGAACAAAATGTGTGTATCTTCTAAAATCTATGTTAGGATAAGTTCATCTTCAGTAAAAATTCATCAACATCTGTCTCTGAGCAGATTCTGAACCACTGTCTAAATAATTGTATCTAAACCCAAACTCTTTATGAATCATAACTTTGAAGGGAACAACATACAGTTAAGAGTGTCAAACCTCCACAAGCACAGGTATGACTTTCTAAGTGATATTATCAAGGGCAAATTCAAATATCAATGAATTAACAGTTTGTTATGGAACTCCAGATCTAAAGATAAGAAACATGCACTATGTTTTGTCATAAGGAAAATATTTTTTTAAATTAAAAAAAAGTTTTTGGAGTCGACTACTGGGCGACTTAGGCTCTCACTTCCTCCAAAAATTATTATAAGCCAGGAAACAGAATAGTTCTACAAAGTCCACAAGATGTTAAAACTGCTTTTAAAAAAGAACATTTTTGGCAGGACCTCTGATATATCCCAGTTGCCCAGCACATGTGGATCAACAGCAGGAAATCATGCTCAGCCCCTGTGGCTCCAGCACAACCCTGTGTCATGCCAGTGAGTGCTACAAACACGACGGTGAAAATGTACCACAGTTCAAGACAGCTGACAGTGGCACAGTCATGGGAACCAAATGCAAAGATGGAATATTTAATTTTTGAAAAAACCCTTATGCTGTGTCTCAAAGAAAAGGCAGTAAAGTGTTTAGAGTGGGATGTGTTGTGCCATAGCTTACAGTGACCTGACCAAACCTGCCTGGAAGCTAGAGGAGCAATCCTGAGCCCTCAGAGCTTTTCCACAAGGACGTTTCTCCCTCAGAATGTCCTAGGCTCCTGGGGCACACAGCACCACCTTTGGTCATCTGCTCCTTCCTGCTAAGCTGAACACAAGCTGTGGCTGAAGACAAGAAGGAGTGAGAAAGCAGCTACTGAGCATGAGGAGACAGCTCTGGTAAAGGCAACTGAGAGGCCAAACTACATCCAAAAAACTTGACAGACTTCTGCTGGAAGACGCCAGGATTTATCACCATTAACACTGTAACGCTGAGGTACAATTACTTTTGAGTTTCTGTACCTCGAGATTAAGCATGAGAGCAGAAGCTAATTGTTTGTATTAATTATTACTATTAATTGTATACTCTATTTTTCCTGACTATCCATATGTGGAATAAAGTGTTTGCAACCTGCTGTTTCAGCCACTCTTCGTTTATCCTTCACCTATCTTTAATCATGCTTATGATAATGGTCTACTGTATGCTATCTTTTTAAAGATGAGAAAAATAGGATAGCAGCTCTGATCTGGGTAGTAAGAAAAAACCCCAAATGTTTCAATTTCAAAAACCCTGTTAAGTCAATGAATGTATCAGTTACTGACTAGATTGCTTGAAGGTCTGACACGGTAAGGCAAATATATACTTAACTGAGAGCTGAACTGGAAAAAAGTTCCATTTCTCCACTTGGATCTGCTAAACAGTTTGAGCTTTAAAATCAAATTTCAGTTATATATGAATAATGCTTGTTTATGTTAAGTCAGTTCAAGCATCTGGTCCTGAAAATTACTTTCAAAACTGCCTTTCAGAGAGTTAGATGAGTTAAGTATGCAGATTTATAGTGACAGAGACATTAATGGTGGCAGATTTTACTTCTGCCTGGAATCAGGAGGAGAATGAATGCCACATTTTTATCACAGATAGGCAGCCAGAGTATTTCTCCTTGTATTTGGTTTTGATTCTTCGTATCTCACGTGTTCATAAACACTTTGATAGCTAATGCTTGAAATGATGTGTTGGTGAGGTAAGAGACAGACTAATGGACAGTACCTGCAGGGGTGAAGGTGAAGGACTGAACTGCAAAACAAGAAAGCAAACACATTGTGAGTTACACACCCTGACAAAAAGCGCTAATTGCAGGGCACAAGCTTCCTCTGGAAATTACTCACTTGGGGTCGACTATCATAAGCAGGACATAACAGCTGAGCTTAAAGCACCAACCAGCCAGCAGCCAATGAGAAATGATGGTTGGAAAGATGAGCAGTGAATTTTGACAGTCACATTTGAAGACTCTCTGTGCGGACATGCTGTTCTCCAGCTTGTAAACATTAGGATGAACTTTGAAGCGTGATCTGTTATCTACTTTCCTTGCTGAAAGCATTCACAATTTCATGGTGCAATCAATGTTCACATCACACTGAGATGCAGCAAACGCCATGAGGAGGAATGAGTTGCATGAGACACGCTGTTTGTAATTATTTACAGCTATGCTCCTCGAGTTATAACAGACTGCTCTCAATTCTCCCTCACCCCAATATGCCAATTCACATGCAGGACTAATAATCCTCCTTTTTAGGAAAAATCTAGTCTCAGCTTGTGTCCAAAGCTTTAGGTAGGACTGCCTCCTAAGAGAAATAACAGCACAGCTGTCTCTAATACAAAAAATCTTGGGATCTAGAATGGTATTTCATGTCAGCACACGTATAAGTGTGTGAGAACTATATTAATTTCTCAGTTAAAACCACCCCACCTCTCAGAGAGTAAAAGTTACTGCTATTAAAGGAAAGAAAACAAAAATAAAAACAAAACCAAAAACAAACAAAACAAAAAACAAAAACACCTTGGGACAAAGCACAACCCATGAATGACAGAGATCATATGGTGATACAAAATGAGGTTCCACAAAAACCAAGAAGGTCCAAAAGCCACTGTTCTCTCCCTCCTCTCTTTCCACTGCTCATCTGATGTCTTCTTGTCCTTTCACTAAGTCAGTAGAAAACAAATGCAGCAGGAAGGATTGAAAACCAACATGGAATAGTCTCCTGCTGGTTTGGTGAGCCCAGTCAGGACTGAGGAGTCTGACTATAGCTGAGCTGAAGTGGGAACAGTTTGGCTGTGACTGATTGTGGGTTTTTGGAAAGTTGTTGCTCAGCCATTTAGGGAACCTGAGTCCCTGGTTTTGCATTTGATAACTTGTAAATAGAAGGGCACTTGTGTAACTTTAGTGTAATATAATGTCAACATTAAATGTGTTCTGTCCTCAACTAGGCAAATGTTTTGTCTTTTTAAGCATTAATAAGAACTACAAAAGAACCTACTGCAATATTTGAAGAATTGGGGGTTTTTTATGTGTTAAATTATGCTTCAGAGTAACTCAGTTTATCACAGGTCAACTGACCTCCCAAAAATTCATAAGAATCCTGAAAACAGAATAATGCACAAAACAAAGGTTGGGGAAAGATGAAAATATTTTCATTTGGCAAGTGTTTTTAATTTTCCAAATGTAGTTTTCAAAAACTAATTTATAACTGAAACAAGCATTTAATGAAAGAGAACATTCCACGATGTTCTGCCTCCAAGACAAAACTTGGAGAAGACAAAATTTTGACCACACTTCTCTGTCCAATCCATCACTCTTCCAGCTACAGGTACGAAGTCACTGATTAAGTATCTTCATTTATTTGCCATGCACATGACTTCAGAGACATGGAAATGCACAGGAATGAAGAAGAGAAGACAAAAACTCTTTAACCTTCCTTGTAAGGGTCTAGTCTAACTCATATTTGACCATATAAATGATGCTGCACTGCCAACAGAGTGCCTTCTGAAGAAGGGGCAAGAGGAACAGTTAATCCCCTTCATACTTTTTTAGTGCTAGATGTACTGGAGATGCAAAAATACTGCCTTATGATAATGATGAGATGTGGTACCGAGCGATGCATTTAAAGCTTCTCATACACCAGCAATTTCACAGCACACATTTAAAACAAGCGTACAGAAGTCACCCAGGATGCTTCTGCTGAAAGTTCAACATTGTTTTTAGGTTGCTTTCGTAGCCCCTGTTCTTTTTATGATAGCACCTGCTGAAGGTGGCAGTGAAGTCACTGCTCTTACCAGCATAATTGCTGAGCCCCTTCCTCTTCTTTCTTCGCCAGTACAGCCAGATGCTGAAACCCATGAGAATGACCCAGCATGCACCACCAATGCCAGCTATGAAGGCAGGCTGCTTGACCACATCAGTGATTTGCTCAGTTATGCTGTTGTTGTTTTCAGTGATGACAACTTCGTTACGACCCCCTGCACAAGAGAAATTGAACAGAATGTGGTTGTTCTGGACTCTGTAACACACAGTGGAACCAGTAAATCACAAGTTTTTAAAAAATAGTAATGAATTCAAATTCAAAAGAATTATCCACAGTGGAAGAACTTTAAGAAGAAGCAATGCACACCACAATCTCAGTGTTTCTAGAGTAAATCCATAGCCATTTTGCAGATATATATTTACAAAGACAGACCTATAGCACACCCCCAAGTAATCTAACAGATGCCAATCTACAGCTTTTTTTAAAATAACATACATTTTTGTTAGTTTGTTTTTCCATAATTGTAGACAGAATGCAAAAATGAGAAGACAGATCACAGGAAACCAATAAAAAAATAAAACAAGCAATCAATTAATAGCTTTTTCCAAGCGAGTAGTCCAAATACAAAACATACTACAACATCAGAAGAAGGCCAACAATTCTTACTCAACTCATGTTTTTTCCCTGAATGGTAGCTTCCAAATTTGAAATAAATAATAAAATAGATGCACTTTCCACTGAGGCAAAGATGCATTTTCCAGCAATTATTTCAAGGGGAAAACAACTCATACAAATTCAAAGTGTACCATCTTTGACACAAAACCGAAAATCTCACAATTTACTGTAAGCACTAAACAATCATAGCAACAGATGCTATTTTTTTCACCTAGAATATGCATACAAATTCTTAACATCAACCTTCAAGAAATAATTATAACTCTGAACACCAATTAAAGTGACATGCATCAAAAAATTACTATATAGGATCTTAAATTGTATATTACAGTAGAGAACTTTTAATTCCAGTAGATGCTCCCATTGTTTTTTTGCCCCTCTTTCTCTAAAAGGGAACTTTTCTAAAAGGAAAAGCTTGGCATTTGGCTTGAAAACAAATGCTCATAAAAATCTGAATGGAAATCCAGGAAATGCTAAAGCGTATAGTTCTAGGGCCAGCACTTTCAAATCAGCAAAATTACTTAGCTTTAAAATTAGGAAATGCAGGACATATTTTTCAAAAAAAAAACAAACCCAAATTTTATTCTGTGTCTATTTTATATAAACTGCCCACATCTGCAGTTCTGAAATTCGTGAAAAGTTATCCATCATTTCCAGTAAAAGCATTTATACAGCTCAATCCTTGAAAAGTTTATGCAATATTACCAGATGCCTGTATGCACGCTGAAGAGCTGCAAAAGTAGCTACTCTATTGAGACAAAGAAGATGCAAACAATCTGATTCTCAATTATCAAAGTCCATCACACACCTAAAGAACATTGCAGTAAAACACTGAAATGGTCACTCTGAGGAAATTATTAAAAGTATTGTATCATCACACTATGCTGTGAAAATGTACATATTCCTTTCCTATAACTAAGCAATGGTTAGATTTACTTCTTCCAACAGAGCAGCTCGCTGGCTTCAGCCTAAAGCCAGCACTCAGGGTGTCTGGCTGAAGCAGATCCCAGAAGTCTGACACTTCCAGTCCCATTTCCATGGACACCTCTTTGCAGGTGACCTGGAATTCACACAGACATGTTTTAGAACAGGGGATCCTTTGAGGAGGTCCCTCTGGGACTGTCTCTGCCCAGCACTGCCCCTGCCAAGATGCAGCTTCAGGCCCTCAGTAGTGTTCAGAGCTGGGCTGGGTTAATTGGGAAGAAATGCAGTGCCCTGCATGCCATTGCTATCAAGCTGCTGACAACTCTGCTGAGTTTATTGGGTCTCCTCCATTTCAGCACCACATCCATATTTAGTACTGATGACTGTCTGCTTTTGCAATCAGACTGTGGAAGCTGTGCTACAGCTTGGCTTGCTTGCAGTCATTCTGGGCAAGGAACAAAACAGGCTCCTCACAAGCAGAATAGGTCCCACAGAAAGATGCTGCCAGATGTACAAAAAGTGCACCAGTACTGGTGTTGTGCACCAGTCTACACTGGGCATGTTGGGAGGCTTTACTAGCATCAGGCTCTGGGAGCTGCAGCTGTCCTTTGCCACACTTGCATCTTCTGTCTTGCCACTGCCAAAGGCCCAATGGCTTCCAGGCCTGATTCAGTACCTGAGAATGAAACTGAGTGAGCAGCTGTGGCAAGGAAAGATCAGGCAGCAGTGGCTGCTTTATCTGATTTTCCATGTTTTTTTCTGCCCATGGAACCAATCCATAGTGCACCCCAGTGCTGAAAGAGGAAGGGCTGACAGTAAAACTAATAGAAAGGGGCTCACCATGGCACGCTCTTCCAGACACAAAATCAATTTTCTAGTAGAAATCAGCATGGGAGTTGGAGTTGCTCTAATTACCATTAACTTGCAGTTAATTTCTGTGCCCTTTGGAGGAGAGGCCAAAGCAGTGGGACAGTGAGGAAACAGGTAGTCTTGGCACTGCTTCAGACACAGCCGTGTTACCAAGGAGAAAAGCAGGCAAGGAAGTGCTTTGGAGATACCAGCTTTGGGAGTGGATGCTCCTGGATTCAAGCAGAGTTCTTTTCACTAAAGCCTCCAAAAACATCTGAGGATCCTGTCTTCTCTAAGACCAGAAAATAGTGCTTTGAAAATGGAGGACATGATAGCAAACTGCAAAGAGCCCGGGAAGAGGTTTCAGTGGATTGTACACTCTGCCTCTCTTCTAGGGGAAGATACAATCTGTCTCCAAATTACCTTCTAAAGTTTGCAGTCTGGCTGTTTGCTCTTACCCTTCCATGCCTAGCAATTACAACTGCAAAAGTAATAATCATTTAAATGTCAAAATAACATATGCTTTGTGAATTTGATGATGGAAAAATAAATGGAGACAGATGAATGTTACCCACTGACTTTTGATAAAATTATTATAATTGTTGGGGGTTGGGGAAACAAACAACATTAGTCTTGTACTTCCTTATATAATATTTAAGCAGAAGTAACAAATATGTCATGCAAGGTACCAGTGTACTATTTCATATACTGCAGGTGGTTCTGTAACAAAGCTGTCAGTTCAACTAATTAGAACACAGACAAGGGAAGTGTGCGACCTGTAACGCTCCATTGTTCCTGAAGACAAAAACATAATGAAATATAATGTCTTCCTCCCATTGGAGAGTAATGAAGAACAAAACTAATTTGTCGGACCAAAAATTAATTAGACACATCAGATTCGATTGTACCTATTACTGTGAAAGTTTGCAGCTGTTCCTCATATTATTATGCCAATGATGGAATGTAAGAGGGACCAGGCCAACTGATGGAGAGAAATAATAGCTACAACCTTAACCAGCATTGCCCTTATCTCCAATTTTACTTTTGGTTTTCCAAGTGAACGTTTTTTAGCATATCATTAGAGATCACAAAAGTTTTATTCTTGATTTTCTTTGAGTCTTCCATAAAAGTTTTCAACATCCTGCTTCAAGTATGGGCACAAGATTCCTGTAACAGCGAGACAATTTCTAACTAAAGGAATAATATACTTCCTACTGCTTCCTATTCTCCTGTTTTTGCTATCTGGATTGTCACAGGTCTGTTATCTAAAATAACTCTGGGAGGCCAGTAGTTGATTATCCACCAGGAAAACCAGTTATTTTCAGAAAAAAAAACCCACCTGAAACATTTTTAGAAGAATGAATCCTGTATTTAAAAATAACATCTCTTTTTATATACTGTATTCTGTATTTCATGACTGTTACATTTTTTACTGCTTAGAAACAGAGCTTAACTCTCCTGCACCACTGACCTGTCTTCTCCATAATTCAGCATTTCTGGAGTTGTTCATTCTGTTTGCAAGTTGTTAAATGGTATAGATAAGTACCAGACCATATAGAACTCTATTATAATATAATAACTCAATAATGCTTTCCCATTCATTATGATGTTTTGATATTACTCAATAGCTCATTTTAAATCCATGTAACTAGGTTTTTTAAAATTTACTTTAAAAATAATGTTCATATTTTACGACTTTGATTCCCATTTAAACATTGAATGGTGCCAACTCAAGTTTTTCAGAAATGGTATCACTTAAACACTGTTACATTTATCAAGCAAATTTATAGTCTGAGAAGTAACTGATAGCAATTCATAATCAATAGCAAACTCAGACCTAAAGAAAAGGGAGATACTGATCATATATGTAATAAACACATCCAGCTTCAGGCTCCCAATAGAGAAGCAGAAATGACAACAGAAACATAACCCAAACAGAAACTACTCTCTGTTACTTTTCACGCAAATGACTCTCAAACGTGCAAAAATGTCACCAGACAACCTTCTTGAAGAAGACATTCTGGGATCATTTAAGGAACAAATAAATGCCACTAAGGATTCTGGGAATCATCCAGCAAAGACCTTTGGTGCAAGTAGAACTCACAACATGTGAAGTGACACCAGGCTAGCCATGTACTTCAGATGCAACGCACTTGATCTGCTTTGCTGGAATGAGCACAGTGTATCTCGTGCCTAGTTAGATGGATCTCTTAGTGAAATATGAAAAAAAAAGGGTCCTGGGTTGCTTGAATTTTCAAAAATCAATTTTTTGTTTTCACTTCTAGATATATTTTTTCCCCTTTTCTCTTTGGTATTTCTGTGGCTGCCTTTTCTAAACCAAATGCTACTTTCACTTCCACTCTTGTACTTCTGCCTCCAGTGAGACTTCAAAGCTGAAGTATCCTAGCTTCTGTTTTGATGAATGGGGAACCAGAATATCAGCAAACATCTAAGCAATGCTTATTGGGATGGCCTTTTCCAAGAGTCTACACATAACAGACTAGTCCATGTTTGGGACAGTGTATTGACAACATTTTCTAGAAAGAAAATATTTAGTAACAACAGAAGTCTCCCAAACAAACAAACAAAAGTCCATTTAAGTAATATAACCAAGTCAGATCTTAGAGATAAAGGCAACAAAATTCCTGTATTGTGCACTCAAAAGAGATGCTGCTTTGCACAGCTCATTTCAGGTTTGATAAACATAATTACTTCTAGTCTTCCATGCTGTTTCTGCCTTTTATATTTCATACTCAGGAAAAAATTCTGAAGAAACAAAACCTGTGTTTCCCTCAGGTCAGGAAATTAGTTCTGCATGAGACCACTACCAAGAAACAACTATTTCAAAGGCTGGGATGATATTGCTGCCTTTGCTCTCTAATTGGTCTAAAGACCACTTTTTCTTTGACAGAGGCTCATCTTCTTGGGATACATGAGAAACACTGACTTTAGACATTCAGAAAACTAAGGTAAATATTGCCTTAGGAACCAGTGGAACAAGTAAGGCAATATTCCAGCCATTTTAACAGAAGGAAAAGGCAGCTTGGGATGTTTGTTCCACAAGTCTGCCAACCTGCAGAAGTGGTAAATTAATTTTTAAAAAAAACGTAAAACATTAAATCAGTTTCACTAGGCAATCTGCATTTTCTCATATGTCTTGGGAACATACTTCCCTTCATCATACTTGCCTTCTTCAGAGCAAGGGCTCTGCAGGAAGAGAAGACAAAACATCATCAGGCAGTAGGACATAAAAGCTAACTAACCAGCTCTAGTCAAATCTAAATCTTGTCTTTTGCCCCACAGACTTTTATCCAGAAGTGATGTATGAAAGTATTTCTGAGAGAGAGAAATTAAAAAAAAAAAAAAAAAAAAAAAGCAAAACAACAAAAAGAAACAGGCAACACCAAACAACAGAACAGACAATAACTTACCAATGATTATGGGTTGTGGGTCACTTTTTACTCCCACACCTGCACTGGTGCTTGCAGCAACTTCCACGCGGTACTGGATACCTGGATATAGGCCACCTATTACTACAGACCGAATGGCTGCATCTACTGTTTTGTTGATATGAAATCGAGTCTCATTACCTAGGCACCAGATCTGGGACAAAAGTTGATGTGTTAAAACAGATGAAACTCTTCGCACTCGCACAATCGCGCACGGATACGGCATATCAAGGTATTTCATGGCAATCACTCATTTGGGACTTCTTGACAATCTTACTGTCCAGGAACAGCTGAAATTGGGTCAATTTAGCTCAGCAAGGTATCCCAGATTAGCACAGGACCAAGCCAGCTGCAAAGACTGCTTGAAAATACTTCCCTGGACTCTGGCTCTCCGTGGAGTGCAAATTCTGTGCTTACACTTCTTAGAAGCACAGACCAGATCATCCAAGTGGAAAAGAGGTGTTACACATTAATTGAAATCTTGTTTATCAAACCTTTTGTTAAAAAAACCCACATTTTTTCCTTTTAAATTTCCTGCTGAATAGCAAAAGGACACCAGACAATATGAGCACAGCTTAAAACACTTCTTAAAGCACTAAAGAACAAACAATTTTCATAATTCTTTTCAAATTCCTTTCATTGCACAAGAGGAATATTTGAAATTTCTGAAATGGAATCAGCACAGACTCACATTTACCGCTGCCTTTGTGGTTATTTACATTGTTTAGGAATCCAGACATCAGTTTGTCACTCATATATTACCTAATTAAACAGAAAATCCACCCTATAATCACAACTGGAATTTTGTGATGAGAATAGTCTATGAGTTCAGAGTGTTATATCTCCCTTTTGATTTTTTTATAGGATTCTCCAAAGAGGTTTTGAAACTAACTTCTAGGCATGTTTCCTCAGTTAATGCCATCTGCAAATGCTGCTTCTATATTACTAAGGAAAGCATTTACTGCCACATGAAAAATCAATGCATAAATATATCACATGTACACTTACATAAAAATAACAGCAGAAGACAGTATTGGTGGAACCACTATCAGTGACAACCTAATGCATCTAAGCAACACCAATAATATCTTTACACTTTTGACCCTGCTCAGTCTTTTACCACAGCTTATCTTTTTTTTTTTCTGTGAAATGCTGAGAAAGATTTGAAGAGGAAAAAAATCTTATATTCTTAAACCTAAGGTGATCCTTTTTGCCAACCAGTATGCATTAAGGTGAGTAACTATTGCATTCATCCCTTCACTCCTTGTCTCTACTGGTCGTAGGTTACAACAGCTGTGAGATGCCCCTAATTAAAAGCATTTAATTCATGAATGAATTTTCAGGCATTTCGATGCTTGAAGTGGAATCAACAGATCTACTTTCAATTTGTTAGAAAATGCACTCTGGAACTTCAGCAATTACTTCATACTCAAATAAATATTAGACTCTCTGCACCATTCACTGTAGCCAGTTCACTACTCAGGCAGCCACCTAATCTAACACAGGAGGGCTGTAATAGGTAGTGACTCCAGCTGGTTTTACACACAGCACAGAGGCCTGAGCACTCACCTGGAACACAGCTTTTATTAGCCATCAACCCACTTGGTTTCATATCTACATGTTTTGTGGTTTAGGAGAGTGCTTTACTCATTTGCCTATAAGACCTGGATGGTTTATATTGACTTATACTGGAGTCAGGATCAAGATTAATTAAGCCAAAGGATATTTATTAATTGATATGAAAAATTTGATCAATAAAATACTGGGATTAATGAATCTTGATATTGACTAAAAGCTAAACAAAAGAAGTGCTATGCTAAACATAAATATTGTGAGCATTTACTGCATCCCTCTGACCGAGTGAAAAGCTGGAAGAGGTTGAGCCATTATCTGATGTAGAAGCCAAGCACTTTCCCCCCTCTTCACTTTGTGTTCCCTCAAGACACAGCAGGGGGAAAAAATCTTTTTATGTGAAATAAGCTGCAGTCACCACTTCCACCCTTTGTGGGACTGTCAAGAAAGCTGCCCTGATCCATTTCAATTAAACATTTCACACTTGGTTTATATAGGCCAGCCACAGCAAGGTTAATTTACCAAACTGTTCTCCATGCTGTGACAAGGCTGAACCTCGCCCAATCCTCTTCTCCACCTGAATATCAGAGTGCATTTTTTTAAATGTTGTTAAAATATCCTTGTGCAAAAGTGATTATAGTGTGAAATTACAGACTAAAACAACATTTAATGTATAAGTTTTTTTATATTTTGAGGCATCATAGCAAAAAAAAAAAAAAAAACAACCAATGCAAGCAACTCTCATGCAGAAAACTTTGAATATATTAGTTGTGTTCAACCTGTTTTTCAGAGCAAACAACCTGGCACTTTAAGTTGTGAAGTTTGACAGAGAGATTACTTGGAAGAAGTCATGAATTTTCCCAGAGCCACAGTCCTTGACTTTGACCTTAAAGTGTTAGGATTAGCATTTTTGCAGAGGAAATAAGAAGCAAATTTCCTGCCAGCTTTGTTGCCAGACTGAAGGTACTCCAAGACAGGGACTTCAGTGCCTGTCTTTAGAAGCCCCTTACAAGGAAAACTCCCTCTTCTTCTTGTTCCACAGCAGGGAAAAATGTAAGAAATGTAGGCTGGCTAGAAATTACAGCTTTCTTTCCTATCAATCTCATGGTGTTTTTGCTTTTTAGTATAACAGTAGTAGTAGTAATAATAATAATAATAATAAAGAAATCTATAAGCACTCAGTCCTCATTCTCCATATAATTATATGGGCAGCTGTAAATGCTATCAGACTCTAAATCCATAAACAGTGCTATTGTTCTGTAATTCAAGCAGGCTGTTTCCCTAACCCTCCCACCAGAGACCCCGTGTACCTTGTACTCCTGGATGACTCCGTTTTGGTGATCTGGAGGGGGAGGATCCCAGGAGATGCTGATGCTTGTGCTGTTGTGATTTCCAACTGTCAGGACAGTGACAGACTGAGGAGGAGCACTTGGAGCTACACCAAGGAGAGGGAGCAAACAGAAGCAAGGCATTAATCCATTTGCTAGGGCATGGATTTTGCTGAAGCATTGCAAGAGCAAGGAGACAGTGCAGAAGACTCACAGTACCTGCAGGTCTAGGGATGCACTTTTGTCAGGCACCGTCAATGTTAAAAAATGCCCTTCTGAAGAGAAGCTGAATGACCATGTGGAATTTGTGGGAATGGAAAATCAATACAAATCACTCCTCATTTTTTTTTTATTTGGCATTTCTTAAGTTTGCACTGAATTGTTTTCACATTTTCCTGCCTTTTCCATAATATGCATGAATAACTATGGGTACATTGACTAAGTCACATGTGAGGCTGCTTCACCTGGCCTGAAAACTGTTTTGGTTCTTCTATTTTTACATGGTCTTATGTGAGCAGTCAACATTTAATGACCCTTTTTTGTTTGCTCTCCAGGAAGACAGCACCAGGTTTAAACATAGAACTTGCAACTCCAAACTGGAAAAAGGGTTTAAATGTTCATGGCTTTACATCAAATTCCAGTGAATAGAGCAGGTGCTAATTTAGGTCACATATATACTTAGGTCCTTTTCTGCCCCTAGGCAAATTGCTTTCTCATCAGAGTCCTGTTCAGTTCAACCATTCACAGCTGTTTGGCTGGTCACTGCACATCAAGGCCAATTCTACAAGACAACTGCTTGCCAGCCCTGCTTGCTGTCTAGAAGCATGGGGGAAAAAAAAAAAAAAAATCATAGTTATTAGTGACCAGAGCTGTGCTGGCAAAGCCCCTCTTGCAGCTACACCAGAAGCAGGGGAGTGCTGCTGTTGGCTCAGGACACTCTGCTTGGGAAGTGCTGCAGGAGCTCTGCTATGGAAAAGTCTCCTCTGTGAGCATCTATGAATCCATACTGGGCTCTCCCAGCATGGCTGTGGCTGCCATGGCAGAGGACTGTCAATGTGGCCCTGCTCAGCCACCTAAAACTTCCTACAGCCCCCCCTCATCCTTCCCTTGCTCCCGGGCAAGTGTTGAAACTCCACCACAGTGGCGAGCTAGGCCACCGAGGTCAACTGTATTATATTAAGGTATAGTCCCTGGGGGGAAAAGCTGATGGATAGCAGCTGCTTGGAACTGGTCCCAGTCCATCTACCCAGTCTTCAGCAAAACTAATAGAAAGAGGCCAGAAAAGTGTGAACTAATAAAGTAAGCATAGAGTGATACCTCTCAAGGACAATTTTCCAGTTCACAGGAGCCTGTAGCTTAGACACTTTCTGTTCTAGGGAAGTGTCTCTGTGTTTAATAAATACTTACAGAATTTGTCTTCCATATATTTTGCATTGCTCTTAAACTGGTCTTAAAACATTTCATATGAAATATGAAAGCTGATTTTGAAAACTTATGGTAGACATTATAGCAGAACTTAAAATATTTATCATTCTCCTGCCCCGACTTCAAACATAGATAACAACGTGGTTTGGGGCACCTCTCATCATGTGTCAAGGCTCCCTGACGCCAGCCCCCTGATCAGCGTGACTTCTTCACTGCTCAACTTCATGGCAACAGAACTCTTATCTTTCACAGATATCCCTGAGTCCATGCCCATCCTTGGACCACGCTTCTCAGAAAAGCCAAGAGCCCCTGACATCTTTGTATTAAAGTCTGGCAGGTTTAACACAAATAAGCACAGCTACAGATATCAGAAGGGCTCAAGTCTCCTGAGTCAATTCAGCTACTCCTGTTGTTCTTCACAGCCTCTTTGAGGCTGGCTCTGTTCCCATGTCAGAAGCTCCTCAGCACTTGACCTGGCACAGGCTCATGGAGCTGAGCTCAAATCTTTACCCTGATAACCCTGAAAAATTGGAGTGCTCTGCTGCAAGGATCACACAACTTCAGACTAGGGTATCAGAGGTGAGGACAAGGAACCATACAAGATTACAGCAGGAAAAAAAAATATTTTAGATGAAAAATGAAACACACATTACAGTCCTGGGAGGCTTCACATTTCGACAACTACATTTTCAGATGCTGGTTCAGCTGCAAAGCTAATACTGCTTGGTGGAGTCCTAGTGACCTTGCCTGATGCAGAGAAAGAGTGAACTGGAGGGGAGAAATGGAGCTGTATTGTGGACGATTTGACTCTCAGCCAGCTCGAATGAAGCATGGAAAGGTGGCCTTGGGCTACTCCTTCCAATCGTGAAAAGCATAAAATTGGTGAAATAAGTAGTTGCATTGTGTATTTTATGGCAAGTGAAATAATTTGCCACACAGTAAAAAAATTAGCATTTTTAAAGTCTTCAAGTTATTCAGTAACAACAAAACCGTGAATAAACGTACGTGTGTGATATTAATTAGAATACGTTATGTGAAAATAATAATCATAAAAATGGTAAAGCTTAACACTGCATAACTCGTTTTTGGTTTTAAGTACAATGAAACAACTCGCTCAAACATATTTACTTTCATTACTGAAACAAAAGGGCATTCAGAAATACAATGTCTTATATTCACATACCTGGAGGGAGAGGGGAGTGTGAATGCAAAAGAAATGTAAAATGAACACCATACTCTAAAATTTTAAAAAAACAACATACTGTATTCATTTATCTTTTCCTTTAAACTGCATAAACATTCTAGTTAATATTCTATCAGTGTGTGTTGGCGTTTTTGAGGTTTTTTGAGGACATAGGATAAATTTCAAGCAAAATTAAAATGGCAGCTAATGAATGCAGCTGTGGAAATATCCTTTTAAGTGCTGCACTAAGGTGAGGAGAAACTGACAGAGAGCAGCTGATAAAAGCTAAGGAGACTTCCCTTCCTGTCATATTTTTGTGGTGACAAACAAGATGCAGGACAAGAACTACTCCACAATGTTATTCCAAAGGAGATTTAACAGTGCAATGCAACTGAAAAAAAAAAATAAATCTGTCTCTAGGGAAAGCATGAAGAAAATAGTGAAAATTATGAAATAAAATCTTTGATTTAGCACCCATTGTATGCGTGTACACACGTTTGTATGTACCAGTTCAGCCTCCTCTCTCTGATAGTATCACCCTGTAAGCTGGCACCGTGATATAAATTAAGCCACTCGTCTGACACTGCTGCAGTTATTAAATAGATCACATTGAAAAATAACATTTTTAAAACCCTTTTCTCATTTCCCTTGCTGCTGGCTTGTGGAGAACACCTTGCCTGCTTCTTGACAGGTCAATTATTCCAGTGCTCAGCTTCTTCTTACAGATATGAAAGAACCCAAATCGCTGCTCATCTTTTCCAGACGCAGCCAAACAGAATTCCATTTGTTACCTTCACAAGGCCAAAGAGGCAGGAGATGGATGGATACTGAACTGTGACAAATGTCTAATCTAGAGGAAAAGTCTAACTGCAGCAAAATTGATTTTTAAAGGTAGGTCTCAGAAGTAACATTGCATGTAAAATCCAATCCAGCAGAAAGTTGCCACTACCTTTTGGTCGTACTTTGCCTTTACCAGGGATATTTGCTTTGATCTCACAAAAACACTTCCAACACTCGTATCCCTTTTCCAAATTATTTTCTAAAAACAGTATAGCTGACATTTTTTAAAAGTCAAGTCTAAAAAAAGCTCATTTTTGAGATGGAATCACAGGCAATACAGAACCTTTAAATAGACTGCCATCTTTCTTCCCTGGAAGAGGAGCAAACCACCATCATTAAACATTTAGTTGATACTATTTCTCGAATACATGAACACCAATATCATCACAAAGATAATATAAGGAATTAAAGGAAGTATTTGTAGAACTACACCTACTGAATGTCTTAATTTTCTCATGGAAGTACCTAATTTTATCACGCAAGGAAAAGGACAAATTTTTTTCTACAGGAGCTGACATTTTTTCTGGTGATAATATTACGGGTCCTCTGCTGACTTTTTTGAGAGCAGCTACTTGTAAACAGACCCCTTGAAGGTTATATTAATCTAAAAAGCAGATCCTAGGCTGTGAGTTAAACATATCTGCAGGCAGGAATATTTTTTTAAATCTTCACAATGTGGAAAGCTATTCCACATGAACAAAGTGTCCTTAAAGGTAGGAAATTACCTGACAGGCTCTGCTGGGAGCTAAGGTTTATAAAAGAGAATGTCATTCCTCAAGTATTTTATAGAAATAGACAGGAGGTATAAGACCTTCTCTCTTTTTCAGTAGTTCTTAATTTACCTTTAGAAAGAGACAGTTAGATGAACTATATAAACACCAAAAAATCAATTGATATTGGACAAGAGGAAAATCTGCTAGTGAGAGGACAAAATCCCAAATTTAATCCCAGAGAAGAAAATTTACCTGTAGAAATCTTTTTAAAATTTTCTTTTTTATTAAAAAACCTATTCCGGGTGCTGCAAACATATTCTTCACCAACTGATTTAGGCTTTATAGTCTGAACAAAGAACTGGGAACCATAAAATCCCAAATTCTAAATCAGACTTGAAAACTGCCTTCCTGCACACTCTTCTACATGTTGCAGGACACTGAATTTCCTCATCCATAAAGTGCAACCAAGTTATCTTCAGTTTTACTTACTTGTTGGGTAATAATGATAACAAATCAAAGAGAAAAGTGAGTAATAAGCAAGTCTGTTCTAGAATTAAAGAGTACTTGGCAATCAGCACTAAATTAAACCTCAGGAGACTACTGTAAATGATTAAGATGCACTTTCAATAGGAAGGAAAGAGTGCACTCAAAACCCATTGAAACCATATGAACATTTCAAAACTTCACCAGTATTTCTCTCTCTTGCTTAAAAAAAAAGTAAAAAATCAGTGACACAGAGAGAAGATGAACCCTCACTGTTAGGACCATCCTACTTTTACAAGAGAGATTCTCCAGGCAAAGACTGCTTTACATAGGTAGAAAGGGGGGATTCTAACAGCAAATGATTAAAATTACTTACATCTCGCCCCAGTGTCTTTACTTTTCAACAAAAACTCAGCAGCCCTGGAGTGCACATGCTTTAGTGCAACTATATACAAGGCTATATGCTACGGATATAAAAGCTCGAGCATTTCAGAAATATAAACTGTTCTCTTTGTCTGAATCCTGACTGATTCAGAGAGGCTTGAAAGGTGCTCAGGGGAAATCCTCTGCAGTACTGAACAGGGCAGTTTCATGAACACTGTGCTAACAGAAACTGTGAAGCGGTGTGCCCTTGAGACTGGAGTTTCTCCAGACTAGTTAAATATATCTCCTTCACTACTCCTCGTTTCCCAGCCAACTGTTCATTATTACCCATTGAGAAAGATGTGCTTAGTATCAAACACTCATCTGTGAGAGCTTGCATTTATTTTATTTTCAAAGTGCAGACCAAAGCCTTTTCTTGCAGGAGCAGCGGTTACAAAAGGAGGGCTGCAGTGCACACCTTTTGGAAGACCAAAAGCCACCTGTACCTTAAAAGGATGTATCAGCTAGAAGAAGGTAAGACCAGTACAGTGCTTTCTCAGGGGATATTTACAGCACAAAGCTGAGTATTATATCAAATAATATGTGTAACAAATAATGTGTGTAACAAACAGGAATCATGTGGAGGAAATAGAGACAAACACGTGCACACACAGAATAACCTCCAGCGCCAGCTGTGAAAGCTCGTTGCTTTTCTGCCCCTTTTACCAACCTTCCTCCGTGGTACGAGCAGACTTGGATTCACTGTCCATCCCTTGGAACTCATTGAAATAAGGGCGAACCTTGATCTCGTAGGTGACCCCCTTTTTGAGGCTGACGAGGACGGCGCTGCGCTCGGTGGGGACTTTGACCTCCAGGCTCTGCCAGACGGCCGGGGCGGGCAGGCCCGAGGTCTGGCGGTACAGCACCCGGTAGCCCTGGATAAACTGGGACTGCCGGTCCACCTGGAAATGGCAGCAAGCAGGACATCAATGCACACGTTAGAATAAACCAACAAACATGCAAAATGTTGCGCAAAAAGAAAACGAAACCTCATCGAAAAGAGAAAATCTGCAGTTGTGATGCTGAATTTCATAATCTCATTACCTTCTTGTAAGTCACTGCTGATTAATTGTCTACAAAGAGCATTTGTCTCACATTACTGGTTATAGAATATCTCTTTCTGTTTTGTTTTCTCCAGCTCTATATATATCATGACAAAAACCACCTTAAACCACAAAACAAGGCCCCCACCCCTGCAATAAATCATGAAAAGAAAACTTTGGCATAAAGCTTGCTGCATGTAAACTTACTTAAGCACATCTTGGCTACTGATGTGCTGAAATAGGAGAAGAAAAGAAAAACAAATTCTTTTCAGAATAGGACAAGTCTTTGAAGATACTGTACATGCTTACAATTAGTCCATTACTTGGCTCACAGCTCATGAAATGCACAGCAAATTAAAATAAACATAAGACAGATGCAGAAAAAACAACTTCTAAAGACATGTGCTGTTTCTTGTGTTCACAGGCTGAGCAGCCCCTTTGCATCCTGGGGTTGTGATGCTCTCTGGCCATCAGATGGAGATGGAATGTTGGTTTTGGTTTATATTTTATTTGTTGCTAGGCAAGCAGAATTCAAGACTGGACCATGGAAGTTTAACAATTTAATCCTGTAAATAAGATTTTTATTTGAAGAAAAGCTTTATATGTGTTTTATCTTGGAGAGGTTGCATGCATCTATTTATCTTCCAAAAAAACCCCAAACCCAAGGCATTATGATTCTTGCACAAATTTTTCCTGGAAAAAAACAACCCGAAAAACCAAAACCGATTTGATTGCTAAAAGTAAACCAAACCCAGCTGCTTCTGTAGCTGCCAAATAAGGAGCAAAGAAAGTGCAGCACAAATAACAAGACTATACAGCTGGCTGTTTGGTAAGTCTGTGTTATAACTAAGACTCAACAAGTAGGATATTTCTTATGTTCTTGTCAATTTGCCTGCTCAAAGATATTCCAGAATTAGAGAAACATTTGTTTGACTTCTCTTAAGAATAAATGAATTTAAGGCTGAAAACACAAACCACGCTCTATTATGCTCCTCCTATAATCTTGTTACAGTTTATTGAGGCATTCAGAGGGGACACAGATTCTTAGACATTAAAAAGCAAGGCAAGCAAGAAGAAAGCTTTATTTATGAAAGCAAGGCAGAAATGTCTTTCATCAAAACTGTCACTGTTAAAAACCTTGCAACATATGTTACAACAACATTAAGCTTGCATTTTATAAACTTCTCTGCATTCACTTTAAGTGAATTTATGCACTGAAAGAGGGATATAACTCACAATAATAGCTTGTTAATACCGAAAGAATCAAGCTGTGTTTTTAAGAAGAACATTAAGCAGCTGTTTCCAGATGAAGGGAGTCTGTAAATCAGAGTAAACTGTTTTTATCCATGTTTGACTTTGATTAAGTAAATGTTTTATGGATATAAAGACTTTATGAACCTCACGTTTACTACAAAATTCAGCAAAAATAATTCCTTCATCCACTTTGTAATACAGATTTTTAACCTAAATTACAATATAAGGTTATGATGTTTAATAATCAAACACTGAACTTGATTCTTCTGAGCTAGAAGCTACACTGAAAGATGGCATAACTTTGTTAGAACTTTCCATTTTGTCTTTGCTCTATTTTTAAGCTCTACTGACTGCTGCCTAGTGGAGACAACTGAAAATTCAGAACTGACTTGACTGAACAGTAGCATTGTGTTGCTACAACACAGTATGGAAAATGTTTTGTACAGCATGGCACAAACAGAAACCTACCCCTCAACTCACTGAGAAGAGCTGGACCCCTAGGTAACATCTGAAGAATACCAATTTTCAGTCCCTTGTACTTTTGTATGTACGTCCATACAAACTGTCCATACTCATCTTTTCCTCCTAGACTTCTTAACTTGAAAAGCTAAACAAGAGAAGGAATATGAAAGCAGAATGCAGTAGTAGCACCAGGCTGTCACATTTATGGGTGCTATAAACCAGCTTGATTTGGGCTCACTTGGGTTTCACAGAGCTTTCGGTGAGTAGCTTGATTACGGCAGGGCAGAGTGATCTGCCCAAATATCAGATTATTGACAGTGATTTCATCATTCAGAGTCTGGGAGGGTACTGACAAAAGAAAATATTCTGCATTTTTAATGTTTTCTATAAACATCCAGTCACATTCAGTGCCAAGGAAAGGATGCAGAGCTATCTCTCACGCCCAATTAAAGCTAGCCTGAATGAAACAAGGCCCTCTGTAAGGTCAAAATGTTGGGAAACTACTCAGAGGGCACTTTACTTACTAAGAAAGGTGGATTTTTTTGTTTCCTTCAGAGTTTTCAAACTAATAAAAAATCTACTCTTGGATAATTACATGGATTAACCAGAAATATTTGTGAGGGGTAGGACAGGTATATTGCACATATACATACACACACATCTGCATACTTATTTGTATGTCTACCTACAGTGGCACACGTGGTCATATATAATACAAAGTGACTGTGACTGCACAATTTTCTCCATTTCTGTGGTAATGATGTGTCACACCATGAGCAGACTACTAAAAATATCCTGATGTGCTTAGCATTAAAAGACATTAATTCAGCTATGCAACTGCAAGTTTGGCACACATTCGCACGCAGGCAGAGCTGCAGAAACATCCACTCTGGCTTTGAAAGGATAAAGAATGTAAATGGTTGCCACTTCCTTACACAAACTGCTCAGCATTATTTCAGCAATTGCAGGAATTCTTTGTGTTGAATACTGGGATCAGAGAGTATTTCTAGTCGGTGGTATCAACTCTAAAGATCTGCAACAGTGGCTGATATGAAGACACACTTGCTCCCTCAAAGGAATGGCAGAACATGCAGATGCTCCTTTAAAAGGCAGGAGAGGGCAGTTGCTGGGTAGGTGGTGCTCAGCATTGACCTAATGCAATCTACAGGCAGAACTGGTCCAGTGTCCTCCTTCTCACCCCCTTTTATGATGAGTCTATGGTGCAGGAGGCATCCACAAAACCATTTCTGCAGAGCAGGAAGCTCATTTTCCCTGCACATGCCGCAGCTGAACACAAGACGTGTTCAATGGTTATCAGGTTGTTAAAATGATGGCAAGAAGTTCATAATGCAGCTTATGCTGCAGATACAAGCTCCTTTCAGGCAAATCTGCTAATCTGCACCCCAAATACATTTTGCAATATGCTCTGTAGCATGCAAATTTCTATCCCAAAATATCCTAAGAAATCCTCTGCTCCCACAGCAATACCCACAGTAATTCTCCAGCTGGGCAGAGTAACTTGCACTCTGTGCTGAGCACCCTGGCATGGACTCAGAGGAGTCTCTGGAAATTCAAACTGCACTAGCATTTATGTATCCTACAGGAACAAGGCAAATGGGGACAATAATCTGGAAGACTGTCTAAAGGACTTGACTCTTGAAGCTTCTGGTGAAGTACCTTCATTTAAAATCTACATCAAATTAAAAAAAGAGGTAAATAAATTATCCTTTTCCCTGGTAACCTCCTAGAAGGCAGTAAGGACTTCAAAGCAGCAATCCTTTTGCCATGTTAAAGAACTGATTTTTGATTCCTGCTTGTGCCACAGGGCTTCTTTATAATGCCGGGGAACATTTCATATTTGGCCACTAATGAAACTTTCAGTTTAATGCCCACTGAGGCTAGAAGTGCTGACCCATAGCTGAGGTCAGCTAAAAAGGCTCTTGGAGTACAGAATATGCTCTTGCAATGTGATATGTTTTAATAAAAGTAAAAATAAATCATGTCCAGGGCTTAAAATTAGCCATTTGATAACAGTGGGCATATCTGCCTCCACAAGTCTCATCAGCAATAACTATCTCTGCACCTCACCTCTCTATGTGTAAAATTAGGATGATGACACATTTTTATCATTGTGATGTTAAATTCAGTATTATTTGTGAAGCACACAAATGTTACGGTTGAGAGCATGACAGATAAGCAAGCATGTGAGACAAAATAATAATTTTTTATTCAATGCAAGGTTTCAATGGTATGAATTTAATAAGACCTGGCACCACACAGAGAATAAAGAAGATAAAAAGAAATGTTTAATAGCTCCATGAAGAGGAGATCCTCTATGTGACCATATAATTACAGCTATATTTTAATATCTATACACAAGAGGAATAAATTTAAGTGGCAATGAAAACCTAACTTTCGACATTCATCCTCATTTTTTAACACTGACGTTGTAAGCCTGACCTTCTTTTCAAAATAGGTGTGTATATGTACGTGCATATTTTAAAACTGCAACACAGCCACAGGAACCATTTCTGAAAATTTAAACTCGAGTTTGAAAGAAATAAAGAGAAAGCAAAACCGAAACAATCTCACAAAGGAGGGAAGAAAGTGGTGTTAATTTGCTCTGAGTCAGGATGCCAGAAAGTCAGTAACCAAGGACATTCCTTGGCATTCACCCTTTGAACTGCATAAAGCCAGCACAAAGAGTCTTATGACTCTCATGGCACTTCTGTCCTTTTGTATGATAGCTACACTATCTATCCATTTTATGTTAATAGTGTGGACTTTATTCTCTGGATAGAGTGGGGTTCTTTTTTTCCTAGAGACTACGGTTAATTAATTGGTTTTGTTCTGGTGGCTGGATAGTTTCCAATTAGCTGCTTCAGAGATCTTTCTTTGTCTCTTTCTTCCCCTGGGCAATTCCAAAATGCCTCTACAGTGGTCTGTGTGCTTGTCAGGTGGCACAGGGTCAATGCTTTGAGGGGTCTTCCCAATAAGCTGCTATCCATAGCATTTCCAACAATTTGGCTTTACCTTACCATTTCTTCACTCATTCCTTGTTCAGTAGGGGCACCAGGAAATTCTTTTAGAGGAATATAAATCACACACACACATACACACACACAAATGCATATACATACATATATATTATATATATATTTATAATGACATTGGTTACATGGTGTAAAACTGATTCTGTTTATACTGGAGCTGCCTTTTGCAGCATGTGCTAAAGCAAAGGCCAGCCTACGAATCTGGATTTCTGATAAGATGTCACATCCGAAAGAGGACTTGAAGGAGCACCACATGGATGTGATCCAGGTTTACAATTACTCTCTGCTCACATCCAAAATTTCTACTGCTGATCCATCTGCTAGGGCAAAAGGGTTTGCCACAAAGATTAGTCAGCCTGTTCTGAGGAGGAATTGTAGCTGAAACATGCAGCATTTTAAGAAGGCCAAGCTGAATGCTGACATCATTGATGGCAAAATGCAGTGACATATACTCTAAATAATCTTCCATGAAAGACAAATTTGTGGGTTTCCCTATTTATTCTAATCTGTACCCTGACCACTGAAATCTGTCAGAACAAGGATGGTGCATAAGCCCCCATAATAATGGCTGAGTTGTGCAAAAACAACAGTAATCCTTATAATACACAATCTATCACCACACCTCTTATCTCCTCTTGTGTAATCCCCTGCACACATTAAGCTCTTAGCAATATGAGCTAACATATAAAAGAAAAATCCTGAGCATTGTGAATGCCCCCTTAGCAGAATTTATCCTATAGAATACAACTGTTTTGACGTTGTGCAGGGCAGTTTTTCTCTCACTCTTCCACTCGTGGCTCCTCTTCCTCTGGGCAGATGCCCCAAGAGCAAAACACACTTTTCTGGTGTGCAGTGCCCTGGGAATTCTCTCCTACTCTTACAAATCCTTTCCATCAAGCCTCAGGAAGGGAAACTCAGAGCAATTTGAAAGCCAAACACTACATTAGAAATTCTACCCAGTAGTTTGACCCCTCAAATAGAATTGCTGTTAAGCACTGCCCAAGAGACTCTGGTCTTCCCTAATGAAAGGATATCCACTCATTGTGGGTAAGGCTTGTGCTGGCAAACCAGATGATACAGTGTGTTTCAGGCACCAGCACCATGTGCTTCTGACTTGACTACAAGTGCTCTGTAGGAAAGATATTTTTGATTTTCGGGTCACTAAATGATAGGGTATTGTCAGAGGTCACTATGACTTGAAGCAGAAAGTACTTTTTCATACAGCAATTTCTAGTTGATATTTAACTTTGATTATTTTTTGACATGCAGCGTAATGAATCCACAGATCAATTTTCCTTCAAGCATACTCATTTTTATAATATTTTTCTAGTTAGACAGCTAACTTGCTTCAAGCAGAAGACTGAAGACATTGAACCTGCCTGACTTGAAAGAGAAAATGACTATTTCATTGCCATATATATACACACACACACACACTGCTGTATGTTAGGTTATCAGAGCACTCACACTGGGGTCAAGATTGGATCTTTTCTGGGTGGTAAACCAGAAGGTTATCCACAGAAGGGATAAACAGGTAAAATAGGCAGACTGAAAGTACTGTTAAGGTAACAAGAGCAGAAGCTTTACCGTCCAGGTGACTTGCACTGTCGTGGGTGTCAGCACAACAGGATTATGCAGCCGTACAATGACATCTCCCAGCTCCTTCTGGACTTGCCTGTGATCCACACCTTGTGCTGGGGGGCTGATATCTGCCAGGCAAACATATGAAAGCATCACTTAAATGAGAAGATGCTATATATGGCATCAACAAAATTTACTGAGTAGCCTAATGACCTGACTTGGACATCCTTTATAGCACAGGTTTTTTTAAAAAAAATACAGCACTAAGGTTGAAACACAAACAAATATCAAATAATGCAAACAAACCATCCACTTCTGGCCACGTAAGAAATCATGAAATCATAATCAACAAACATGTTTAAAGGAGTATTCTGACTAGATGGCAGAATACTCAGCTTTGGTAGATGATGAGAGAGATGCAATGCTCACTAGTTCCAAAGTACTCAGATAATAATAATGCTGCACAGATGTCTGGAACCAAATTGGTTAGTATAATTGAAGAAAATGAACAGTGTTTTTTTTTTTTTTTTTGCTAGAGCACACATGACATTAAGTCATTATATGTTTCCAAACTTTCACTAAGCTTCCTCTCCCCCATGCCATGCAACAAGAAACCAAATACTAAAAATAGTATTTTCCCCTGCAAAGCAAATTTTCCCTTAACAGACATAGCTAATGAAATCTAGTGCTAACATGAGGAAAAAAAAAGAAAAAAAGATTTAATTTAGGAAGCCAAACTGACTCTCATCTAGTAAAAGGCAAACAAAAACAATCTACCACAAAAATTTTACTCTGCAAGATTATGTGCCCTTTAAAGTGTGTAGGGGAATTGTTTCTTCTAGTGAAAATCTGATTATAGAGACATTCAAAAGAAGACTAATAAATTATGGTCATGTCCATCCAGGCATCTCTGAATTCTGTTTGGTTTTCCCTTAGGATTCAATAAATAAAAGACAGTTACTCATTTTTTTGATCAACATCACCTCCTTGTGAAAAAGATACACACATAAGAGTTTTCTGCTGTACATAGATATGGGAATACCTATCATATGATCTCTTTTTATCTCCTAAATGCTATTTAAAAGCAATAATAGTTGTCTTAAGAATGAAACCTTTAAATATAGCAACTTTAATCATACATCTCCAGATCTTGAAAGTGAGTAGTTTTTGATGATCAATAAGTCACATTCATAATTCTGGATTATTATGGGTTCTGAGTCGCCAATAAAAAATATTGCCACAGGCTTCTATTGATATCCAAATTAAAATGGCTCCATGGATCTCCAAAGGGAATATAATCCAAATATGAGTGTCAGTGAAGGTGGTTGTCTAGCAAATTATGTTTGTTTGAAGCAGCCAAGAAACAGAGATATTATAAAATAAAACTGCAACTCAGACTAGTCTAGAATATGATCATTTATTCTTCTATGCACAAAAAGCTATGATTGCTGGTAGAATAAACCTACAGCTATCCATGGTTACATTTTAGGTTAAGTTATACTCTGGTATACAGCCAACAAAGTACCTGTGTATTCCCTTGGAGGAAAAGACATTTCCACAAAGTAGTTTGCATGAACAGCATTTCATCATTTTAATGGCACATGTGTCCAAAAGTAACAGAATAACATGGACTAATATCAGTAAGAAGTGAATGCCAAGATATACTTGTGGAATTCAGTTTTCTGGCATGTACACTTGAAAACATGTGTGATGCTCCCAGTGTAATGTCATTTTCACATGTCCAGGAGGCTCCTGGTGAAAAAGCAGTTGATTTATCTCTAAGGGTATGATTAAGTATTGGAATAATAGAATCATGACTCAAGCAAAACTGGTGCAAGAAGTTACATCCTGATCAGAATTAAATTGGTTAGATATTTTCTCTAACACCTCTTATCAGCTTTCAGTGAATATACTATTATTTGTTATTATTTAGATTTCAGGGATAGGAATATATATATATATATATATATATATTTGGAAGAGATTTTTTAGTATATGGTCTCATCTATTAATAATCCAACAAGAAATCAACTCCTTCATTAGAGTAGTTACTGATTTCTCTGTCCTTATTTCACATAAGTCATATAAGGTCTTTGAAAGTACCTGATTATCTACTTGCAGTGAAAATTTACATGAAATCTTATTACTTGCATTTACTACACTGAATACCAGGACATTAAATGTTCAGCTATTAAAGCTACCACCTAAAGACACCTGTTGCAAATTATTATTATATAGCACTGCTATAGCTGCTTTGTTACTTCTCCATGGCCACTGTGAATAGGCTTTCCACCACATGTCAGCTTCTTCTGTGAGCCTGAATTGAATTCAGGCATAATTAGAAATCACATCAAAACATTATGTTAATTTTCAATTGATTTTATGATTTAATTCTATTAAACTGCAGGCTTGCAAAGAAGCTATAAATCCTGTACATGTCTCAGCGTGCTTGACTGCTAAACAGCTTCTGGAAATGGAAGCTGCAACACATGCTGTAGCTAATTAAAAGACATGTTTTTACTGAAATCAAATTGCTTGTCAGTATGTCAGATAAAAAGTCTATACTTGACACTCAAATGCCAAACAAAGTTGTTATTTTTTTTAGTTAGGTGATAAGTTATGCAGACTAAAATGCTGTTGCAATGAAAAGCATGAGTCACCCTATAATAATGGGAAAATAAGAAGGAAACTTGTGATACTCCATGGATAGTCAGGCCATGAAATCCCAGCACAACTCACTCCTCCAGCTTTTGAGAGGGCAGCTCTGTTTTTCCTCTTCCAGCCATAATTACTATTTTGAGGGTATAACTATTCAGGACAGATTTATTCAGGACTAGGCTGGGATGAGGGAGGCTGAATGGTTATGTGATAAAGAAATACCACCCAACTCTTGTTTATCTCTTTCCATCCAGCAAAGGACCCAACCAATTTAAAACAAACATGCTGGAGACTGACTCAGGATGCGCTCTCCCATGGGTACCTTCAGATCTTCAGAGACAGAAGCCTCTGAATAGCAGTAAACAGAGACAGAAGATTTAATTTTAAATTAACTGTGACAGGAGCTATTACTTTAGACTGGAAAAATTACGATTCCAAAGAATTATGAATTTCTGTATTAAGACATGTTCAACAAATTTCTGTATTAAGACATGTTCAACACTGAACTACATTCTTGAATTAAGTATTCAAGCAATGTTTTGTCAAAGCCAAAAAAAAAAATTCCATGCTGTGAAGGGAAATCTGTTTGTGGTAGTTATATTCAGTTAGAACTCGATGCAAAGTGAACAGGCTTCAGGAGCTGATTCAGTAGCAATGGAGGATCACAGCTACCAATCCTATCACTGCCCTACAAATGAGGGGTTTCACTTCAGCCTTCTCTCTTGGTTTATGCAATGGATTAATACAAAAAATTCAGAAATGCAGGTATATAAACCTGAGAAGGCCCATACCTTTCTCAGTATAACTTCTATAAATTCTTAGCATGCAGATGCCTTAATTTAAATGAATTCTCTGCCTAAATGTTGGCTCAGATTAATCAACACGTGTTGTGCATTTCTTTTGATTAAAAATTAATTCTAAACAGTGTCTTTCCTGTTATAAACACTTGCTATAATATATCCTTACTAATGGAGAGGAAGGAAGGACATGGAGAGGAACAATACTAAGGAGAGGAGGGTATTCAGAGTGCTTTTCAGAAAAGTTTGGGTAGCTCACATTGCCTTCAATAGAAACCAGGGGCAAATCGAGTTGAAGTGAACTGCAGACTGAAAGGTCTACACTGTACAAAGGATTAAGGACATAACCTTTCTCTCCTAAGCCCCAGAATGTTGCAGCACACATTGGACTACTTTTACCTTTATTGGTTAAGCTCAAATCGTGATTCCTTCAGTGAGAGTGCTAAAGCCAAATGGCCACGACTGACCTATCGGCCAACCCACAGCTCCTTCTTTCTGTTTGAGCTCAAGCACAGAAGCCTTGAAACTGCCCCTTCCTTACCTTGGGTTCGGACAGGATCTGACATGGGGCTGGGGTCGCTCAGGCCCTGTGAGTTGATGGCTCTGACCATGAACAGGTAGATGGTGTTGGGGCGCAGGCCCCTCACCGTGTACAGGGTGCTCTTCACATGGTTGGCCACCGTTTGCCAGCTGTTGCTCACAGACTGACTGCAAGGAGAACAGTGTGGAGGATTACAAACTAATACAAGAGAAAAATAAAGATGTGAATGGACCTGTTTTGTAACCCTGGATTGACTTTAAGTGCAGAAAGAAGTAGTAAAGGTGGGGTGAAATTAAAAATATTTGTTTCAGTTAGCGCATCGAGACGGGCTAAAAATCATAATGCAGCTGTCAAAAGTATTTCTCTTTGCAATAAATGTAAAACTCTTTGTTGTTTCTCTAAAATACCTGCAAAAGGAAAGGGTTGAAAGCTATAAAGTAAATTTGAATGATAAACAGGCTACTCTTGAACAAAAGCCTTAGAATGGAAAGTTCTCTTAAAAGAATAATTTTCTATACTGGTAAGTAGACTATGTCAATAAATTGTCATTGGAAGAAAAGTATTCTCCTTGAACTAAATTCACACTCAAAGTTAAAAAGCAATTTCGAAAACATGCTTTGAAATGGAGGAAATTATATGAATATTTTTTTCTGTCACTACACCTTCAATTCAACATTATTATAACTGGATTACAATCCACCATGTGAAAAGATTTCAAATGTGATTGTTAAAGCAGCTTTTAATGAAAATGTCTGGCTTTTTAAAAAGTTATTCATGGGATACCATTAAAGCTTATCTAGGGTGAAACTTCAGAAAAGTTTAAAGAGAAAATTTTATTTTACTATGCTTTGTTTATTGCATTGATAAAAAATTTCTTTAAATATACGAAAAGGAAATGGAAAGCTACAAGGTTTATGTTGTTTGAATCACTTCATTCATGCAATGCATAAAGTTCTAGAACAAAACCAACAAACTGCAAATACTGCACTGTTCTTTATATACCTAACATTTGAGCTAAAATTTTGCATGCATATGATTATGAAAAATTCTTGTATGAATTTTAACTTAGAGATAAACTGAAGTATTTGTAATTTTTTTAATATCTGGATTAAGGAATACATTTAAGAAGGTGCAGATTTTTTAATTCGAGGTGTTCTAGAGGTACATGTCAGAGTATGGCCCATGCTCAAATAAACTTGCTGAATTGAAGGCCAGGAGTTCTTTTGTACCACACAGTAACTGCTGCTGTGTGGAGCGGAGCACCTGGATTTTTTATAGCCTTAGGCTGCAGGACAAAATCCTAAATTATCCTAAATTATCAATACTGGTATTTTCAGTTAGAAGTTTTCATCTATCTAAAACACTAGAAAACAGAAATTTAGAGCACTTTGACACACCTTAACAGGCACTGCTTTAACAAGAGCAGGAATTAAAGTTTGCAGAGAGGTTTCAGGATTACCCATTTGTTTCCATTTTATCTGTACTATGCCAGCTCCCACAGGAGACTCCCACAGATCACCAATGTTAAGGGAAAAGTGACAAATAATTACTGCATTGTTATATTCCTGTTGACCTGAAGAAATAGTTAAATGTGCTCCAATTAATCACTTAGAAAAAAGTGATAAATCACAAAAAAAATCAATGTAAAGAATATGAATCAATGCCTTCTATGGAGTTGAGTCATTTAATGAGTTTCTAATGATATGTGTAGAGTCCAAAAGAACACCACAAAACCCTGGTACCAGGGCTTAAGCAAAATTAGAAAGAAAGGAGCTTAAAAGTGGTATAATTCACATACCTAAAAGCCTCGATGATATATGCACTAGCTGGTAGGCTTCCAGGTGTCCCTGGCTGCCAGGACAGGGTGACACTGTTCTTAGTAACATCAGTGACCTGAGGTTTGGATGGTGGCCCAGGGAGGTCATTTATATCATAATTTTTACTGACTGTTGCTCCGCCGGATTCTGTGAAGGGCAAATACAAAACGATTACTTTTTATCCTTGGTTACATAACTTGATCAAAGCAGAAGATTAAAATGAAAATCATGGCAAACATCTGCAAAGTCAGCATAATGGATGTTCTTAAATCTACACAAATCAACAATTGCATTACTACCACATCCATGGTTTTGGATGAAGAGCTATCATTAAGCATATAATGAAAGAAAAAAAAATGCAAAACTCAAAAGGGTATATACAAATATATTACAGAAAGAATAAGAAAAAAAGCCCAGCTTGCTGAAATGTACATAAAATACTAACAACTGCATTGCTGAGAAAGTTCCATTGACTGCAGTGCTCACAGAGAGCACTGTGGACTTTTCTTGCCTAAGCCAGTTGCTGGATAAATCCACATTTTATTAATACTCCTGTTAGAAGAATTAAAGCACACTGCAGTCACCGGGCACAAATGTGAAAACTGTTGCCATGTCGATGGGCATTATAAGACAACAGCAACGAAATGCAAGCTGTGTGAAGGAACGCAGCCTTCTCACTCAAAACTTCTCCATGTCAAGCCCAGAAGTTCCAGAAGTGATGATTTGACTCAGAGTGCTGTCCTACGGCCCACACCTTCCTCGTGTACCCGCAATCCCTTACCTGTCACCTCCAGCACAGCACTCCAGGACGTCTCCCCACTGGAACTTGTAGCAACGCAAGTGTAAGTCCCAGTATCAGACAGCTGGACATAAAAGGGGCACAAGGGCAGCTTTAATAACCTTTTAGAATCAGCTGAGTTTACTCTTGTTTTCTTTTTCTAAATGTTCCTTGCTAAGAAGGACTTAGCCTACATTTTACAGCAGACTAGAAGGCACCAAACATTTTCAAACAATCATTTAATGGTGGATTGCCTTTAGAGAACTGTAATAAGATTATTTGCTTATAATACTTTGCTAATTCTAATTTTCATATTGTTAATGGTACCAGTACTGTAAATGCTCCAGAATGGATGGTTTTGACAGTGTTCATGTTTGCACTGGTTAAAACAAATGCAGGTGAAATCAGGTAACAATACAAAAATAATCTCTTAAAGAGTAAAATCTCAGCATTCATTATCCCATGAGGACCCAGAGGTCCCGCTTCCAGTGCCAGAAAGGATGTTACATCACCTTAGACTCTTATGAAATAATTAAGTAATTTCTATACACCCCCCATACAAATGCTGCTGAAACTTAACAGTGGATCTCTCTCCACAGACAGTCCTCCAAGCAATGTCCAAAGAGCAACATTAAATTAGATCCTACACCACACTTACCCTTCTTCCGTTTCTCAGGGATTTTATTTTGGGCTTGCAAGGCCCTTTGGTAGCAAAACCCTTGCATTTGTATAAAATTATTGTGATTCCCTTGTCAGTTCAAATATTTTAAATTTATTTGGGGAAACTGCTTTGAATTAGATTGCCAATATTAATCTCATCATTGTATAAACTGTCCTGCTAGCAAATTTGCCAAGGGTTTTCCTACTTTCTATTTAAATTTAAAATAAAGATTTCTGAGTCAGGAACCAGTGAAGACTACAGGGATGGATGGAAAATGGTAACTTCACAAAGCCCGAATTATATGGATGGGCTCTCCTTCCATGACACATAAAGCATGGTAATCTGGAGGTAGAAGGAGAAAAGGAGAGTGCTGACTCTAGTGGTTAGGAAGAATTTCATTCACCATCACATGACTTGATGGAAAGAGAACTGCATCCAAGAAGCTTTAAGGAATTGAAATGGGTTTTCTGTTAAATGCAGATTGGCACTGTAGCATATGTCCTTATACATCACTGTTCAAGAAGCATGTCAAGGCAAAAAAGCAAGATGTTCTTTAGATTACTTGTAGATATATACTTTAATTGATTTTTAGCTTTGTCATGTACAAATTGTGTTGCTATTCTCCTTCAGATACATTGACACTGCAATGCACCATTCAGAGGGGAGGAAGCAACTCATTAATGCTAGCTCAATTTTCTGAATGAGTATAACTTGCATTTCAGGAGATGGTTATTTGTGTGAAGTACAAGCAATAATGGAAAACCCTCTGACAATGGCTCAAAGACTCAAAATGTAGCAGTGCTGCTACTGAAATGAGAAAGACTAGAAAAACTCTTGAAAGGAGAGATTTTCCAGAGGAGAGAGCCTTGTAGCATTCTGAAGCAGTGTTCTATTTTGCTTCCTCTGAGATTTTATTAAATACATAATTCTTCATTATGGGATAATGGGGGATATTTCTCAAGGCCATGGTTCTCAACTTCATTTGTGTACTACTGTGACGGATGGTGCACAGCATACTCAATGAGGTATTTGGTGTACACAACAGAGTAACTTGCAGAAGGCAAACAACAAAGAAAGGAAGCTGGAAGTACACTGCTTCTTGCAAGCTATGGCAAATTATCTAACTTCCAGGTTGTGGATGGATTAGATACAGACTTAGTGGGTTGGTAATTCAATTATTTATAGTTCTTTTGTGCTATGGAAGAAAAAAACCAAGGGAGGTGAACAGAAAAATCTTTGCTATTCAATAAAATAAAGTTTTGTTCCTTAGTTAAAGCAGGTGTTTAGTCTTGGTGTGGCACATTTCTACAGCAGAAGGGAGTTTTCCATCAGTGTTGAACTGTCTGAAGGGGTATTGAATGAGTGACATATGAGTTTTTAGTTGTCTTCCTCAGGGCTACTGAGAGCTTGGCTGATCAGAAAAATCTCTGTGTTATGACTGTGGACCATGTGACTGTTACAGGCTCATGAATCATTTGATTGTGCTGTAACAGAAACAGCAGAAAAGGATCAGATAATAGCTTGTGTTGGAAGGGACCTTAAAGATCCTCTCATTCCAACTCCCTTGCTATGATTGCTCAAAGTTCCACCCAACTAAACCAGATTTCTCCAAGTCCCATCCAACCTGACCTTGAACAGGGGTGGGGAATCCACAAATTTTCTGGGAAACTTGTCCCACTGCCTCACCACCCTCACAGGGAAGATTTCTTCTTGATACCTAATCAAAATCTACCCTCAGCCAGAAGGCTGAGGAATGTGAGTGGCAATTATTAATTTATTTTCAGCTTGGGGATGTAAACACATTTGGACATTTTCATGGCCCTTTCTTTCTTTAGGAAATGGTGCTAGTCCTTGTTTAGGTAGACCTGAGAGAAAAATTAAACATTCCTCATTTACATCAATGTTTAATTCATAAAATTTGCAAGGCACAGGAGAGAAAACGTGTTTATGGTTCTGTGTAGTTTTTGTTCTTAAACTTGAGTCTAACAGTGCACATTCCTGCTATAGAGGCGTTTCTAAAAAATGCCTTTCTGAGCCAAGGAAAATTGGTACTAGTGGATGAGCCACTTAAGGATCAATAAAATCCTCATGTCTTTCAGAACCACACTCACTACTAATACTGTTTTTGTCTCCTCTTGCAAGCAATTTTATTCTCCTTTAGTTTACAGACACAGCCTCTAACAGTGAGATTAATGCGCTGGCACGATTCAGAACCAATTTCATTGTTTGCATAGCAGCATGCAGACAGGTATCCCAAGAGCTTCTGCCTCGTGGACACTCCACAGAAGCCCATCATCAATGCCTGAAAGTTTGTTTGAAATCACTAAGCTTCCACCTTTAATTGCTGCTTTCTAACACTACTGGGGAATCCTGACTATTCAAGCGCACTCTTTAATCCATCTCTACAGGAAAAATGCATTAACCTTCATGGCCTAAACCTGCCTTCAGCCCAGGGAGAAACGACAAATTGTTTACTCAAGGCAAGCTTGCATAAATTTTTTAATAAATTCTATTTTGTTCCAGGGAAGTTCACAATTCATCTATGATCACTGATGAGACAGTATCAGAAAATAAAATTGCTCTTTATTTCCCATCATTAATACTATGTTCATTGACATTTTTTTGGATGGCAAAATTAAGTGCAGACATTTCTGCTGACTAAATTAAATGGTTTCTGAAATTATCTTCAAGTTCTTGACAAATAAGTACATTTAACTTACTATTTTTCCATATGCATGCTTGTCCAAACACACACAACCAAATGTTTATCTTTGAACAGGGAAAAATTAAAAGCCAAAAAAGAGATTAGTGATGCAATATTTATCAAAACCATATGACATTATCTTATTTGAAGTATTATAGAATATTGTATTGGCTCATGTGTAAAAATGTAAATATTAAAATAGGCGTTTAGTTCTTAATAGAAATACCTCTGCATATGACTGCATATATGCTACAGTATTAGTTGTCTTTTCCCATTTTCAGCCTGGTGGAATGTTTCCAGGAAGCTTAACACTGGAATAAATCAGCCAGCTCGGGACTGACGAGTTGTTGATGGAGAAAGCGCATGGTCAAACCCTGATGAGCTCCAGATCACGTGCTAGCACAAGTACTTGGAAAATTATGGTCATGTGCTGCCAAGGGACTGCTCTAAGTTTTGACCGAGAGGCCAATGGCTTCAGGGTAAGACCAATAAAAAGATAAGGAAGGAGTGTTCTTTTATATTTCTATCTACCCCCAACCTTTGTGTTCTATTGCAACGTACATGCGACTATAAACACCAATTCTGTTTTTAGGGAATTCTCATAGAAACATCTGAAGCTAGTTTTGCTCTTCCTTCCCCTGCCCTTTCCTACACAACGTCAAAGAACGGATAATGACTCGGTGAGAACTGCACAGCAGAAAAGACAAGGTAATTTTGAAGACAACAGAGCTGCCTGAGGCGCCCACCAAGAGCTCCCAAGTGGAGGCGCCGCGCTCGCTGCGCTGCCATTACTCACCCGCAGTGCTTTGATCTGGAGCGTGCCCTGGTCCTGAATGGACGTGCGAGGGTCCCGGCCCAGGAAGGTGAACCCTTCCTTCAGCCAGCTGATGACAGGCAGGGGGTCGCCGGTGGCCTTGCACTTGAGCAGAGCTGTGCCATCCACTGCCAGGGTCTGGTTGATGGGGCCCTGGAGGATGATGGGCGGAGGCCGATCTGTCAAGACTAAAACAGTGGCACAGGCATTGGCACCCACACCTTTAACCGTCCTCTGCTGCTGCTGTGAGCCCTATTCCACCATGCAGGACAAGTTTTAAGGAGCTGCTTGAAGTCAGCCTCTAAAAGGCTAAAAACATTATTTCTGGAGGAGCCACAGATAGAGGTTATCAATTAGTTGGCGTATTTGAAAAGCATTTCACTAGGAGTTTTATTTCACCACTGCAAGGTAACAGACAGATAGAAAAATATCTGTTAGCAAAGATCATCAGGCTCATTTGGTTACCATAAGATGAAAATTAAGACCTTGATTCAGAGAAGAATTGAAGTGTATCACTCTTTTCTTCCAATTTGGGAAAGCACTTAAAACATACCTTTGTTGTCACATCAAAATGTGTTTAACTGCTTACCAATTTATGGTCTAAAATAGAAAATCTGTTGAGTTAAAAGTGAAACAGCTACAGCTATTCTAGCCTGGGTACCAACCACATCCTCCACTCCTACTCTATTTGCAATTCTCTTCACCAGCCAAAATACCTAACAGTTATACAAAACATTTTCATAATCTGCATGATCTAAATGATGGAACCGCTCTTTCCAGCAGAGAAAAGCTAAAACTCAATCACAGCATTTAACAGCTTACTTATCAAATCATTTCATTACCTTTTAAAGCCATGAACTCCTGGGTTTTTTTCCCCAGATAATTTAAATCTGCATGCTTGCAATACTGAATAAAGGACCCAGCAACCAGTGAGAGAGTGCATGGCTGTGTATAAGCCCCATTCCATGACCAGTGGGATATCTTGAAGATGAGGTAAAATGCTCATGTTAATTTTTCCTGAAAGATCATTTTATCCCAAGTAATTCTTTTGTTGAACCTTTTCTCTGAGCCATCTGTTAAGCTACATATAATAACCTTTGTTTCTAAAGAATGTGTTTATACAAACTGAGTGGGAAATACCTGAATATACACAAGTCTAGGACTACCACAAAAAGTCAGTATAACAGAACTGAGAATTCTTTTTCTTTTAATGCACCTTTATATATTTACTAGCCATACTGCTGCTGTTTTAAACTTTGAACAACTGAACAATCATGTGACTGGTATTAAATACTGTAGCAGGCAGGATTAACTTCTAAACTGGTGCAAGTTAGCCTGCCTCTGCTGATGTAAACTGAGTTTGAATCATTTAGTCTAGCTGAGAATCTGTTTATTATAGTCCATACACAACACCTGACTCTTACAATGAAGTGAGAACAAATTATTACTAAACAATATGGCTTCTGTTGTATTTGAGCTGTTTGAGATGCAAACCTCTGGAACTTTCAACAGATCTAAAGTGGTTTCATCATGCTATTTAATAAATAAAACATATCAGAGATATGTGGCACATTTTATGCCTAAAATAATTGCTTGTGAAATTTTAATGTTGCAAATATACTACCTACCTTTTCTTGTTAACAAGATTCACAAAAATCATTAATATTGTCAGAATCACACCTTGGAGTGTGAGCTTATCGCATTCATTGAAATTGAAACTGAAAACAGAAAGCCAAAGCAGATTATTTTTTAACACAAGGACGTGAAAGCTGTTTTGGAAATTCTGAAATATCACCCACTGAACTTAAGAGATAGGACAGGCAACACTATATAACAAGAAAAATGTAATGTATTTTCATCTTTATACAAAATGTTTAATCTCATTAAGGTTCCTTATGACTACATAGTTCAGCCATTTGGCAAAATAAAAATTGATCTCAGCTCACTTGTACTATCAGGGTAGCTGCAGCACGAGTATATTCAAATTAAAATATGCTGTGCAAGTTCTCCTTCAGATTTAATGTAAACCAGCAAATCCCAGTACTTCAGGTAGCTAAAAATTAAGGAATAACTATTTAAGTTGCTAGCTATTCCTTTGCAGTTTTTTTGCTTCATCTAAGTGTCTTTCAAATGTATAGCAATGAAGGTATTTTCAAAACCTACTGCATTACAGATATTGTTCTTTGGCATGTAATTAGATTTTTTTTACAGCCCAAATAAGGAGCTCATAATCCTTTAAATAGCTCTGATCAATAGTGTAATTGAAAGCCTCCTGGCCAGAAGGAATCTTCATTTTCAAGGGTGTTATGGGTGAAAGACCACTACAGGTTTCCATGACACTAAGGCTAAAGGTTAAATGAACACTTAGATTTTCCACTGATCTGTGAACAGCTGTATTGTCTTCACAACTATGACTTGTAAATCTTCTCTAGAACATGTGTGTGCTTGCATTCCTAACACTTAGGTTCTCGATCCAAAACTTGGTTAGAGTTTAAAATGATGTATATATCAGAAGCATTATGAAGAACAGAAGGCTAGTAAAAAAATAGCCACAAAATGGTGTGGGGATTTTTGCTTTTAAAACATTTTAATTACTTTGTTTCTTTTCATTTACATACTTTTCTCCTGGCTAGAAACTTCTATATCTGTTCCACAAAAGCATTTGGTGTGCCTAGAAACATATTTCCATGGTCAAACAGCAGTTGATTTCAAAATCACTTTAATTTCAAAAATGGTTATGAAACTATTTGCCATTATCCATACATCTGCGTATTCTGGTAACTGAAAAATTAACAGATTCCCTTTGTGTTAAAATCTTAGTTTTTGAAGAGACTATAGGGAAAGAACAAACTATATTTGTTCATGAACAGTTTATTCACTATAAATGCAGTTTGGATCAACTGAAACCATATTTAAATTTGGGGGATATGTGATCAAATTACAATGGAAATTAGAAGAAGCGAAAGACAAAATGAAGTCTTTAGTTTGGCACTTCCAGAATCAAAATAATTAAAAAAAAATCCTGGTGAAATAATGGCTAAAATCAGATAAAAGTAAGGAAATTCACATGATGAACACTCATGATAGGGCAGGGTTCTCCCTGAAAGCAGAGACCAATCCCTTGTCTGTCCTTTTTTCCCCAGAAGAGCTTCACAGGGAGCTGTGAAGTTGTTCTGAGTTTCTCCTGTTTGAAACTGTTACACTTCTATAAAACACATAATATACTTTGGATGAAGGCTGAGAGTCATGGTGGTCAGATTTATAAACTGTGAAACACTTATTAATAAATTTTAATAATTACTGAGGAGAAATTAAGATCTTCTCCAAAATATTCTGTGCATGATTGACAAATACTAACACGATACTAATTGGAAACTATTCCTTTTATGTTGAGTATAGACAGAGATGGAATCACTTGGTTTATTTACATGATCTGTCATTTTAAGATTGTGAGCTGCATATTCATTTCGTGGGTTTGAAAGGTTTGCTAAGATTCTTCAATTTTTAAAATTATTTTGCCTTTCCAGATGTGCGTTAGACAGTGAATTACATGATAGCCTTTCAAGAAAATACAAGATTTGAATTTCAAATACGCTGAAGGCTCTTAGCACAGTCCATAATCAGCAAAATTATCACTCAACTCAGCACATTTCATCACAGCTAGTAATCTCTTCTCATGTGAACACTTGAGTTAAAAATATTTCCAGTAAAGACTTGTAAGTGCAAAAATGTAACAACTGAAACACTGCTATATATGGTATAATTAAGCACTTGTTTTTCTGCACATGACATGTTTTCATTCTGTATTGGAACTTCAATTGGATCTAAATTACTCTGGATCAAACAAAAATGTGTTCAAAATGAAAAAGATGGCTCGCCACTATTATTAAATCATTAACCAAACAGAAAAATTCTGGGCTAGGAAGTAAAACTGAAATCACCAGCCAAAAACTAGAACACTGATGCTTAAGCATATAGCTAGCACTCTGAGTGTTTATCTTTTATTATATTCTTAAAACTATTAAATTAGATTTCCCTACTGATAAAAGTCATTAGCTCCCATAACTTCTGCTCAGCATCAACCAAAACAGATTATTTCGACATTTATGGTTGACTTCCTAACTAAAAGCAATTAAAAAAAAAAATATCTGTGATCTAATGGTGCATTTATTCACATAATCTCAGCTCCACAATGTTGTTTTGGCACTTTTCATCTGACCTCACCCGCCCTTTGACTCTGGGATGAAACGGTATTTCTATAAAGCAATCTTGTATTATTTCATCATGATCACGCTGACAGTGGCTTCTGGAAAGCATTTGAGGAAGGCAGGCCCTGCACTCCTTGAGCAGCAGAGCCACCAGCTCATGCTCTCTCGAGCAATGTGGAATGCGTGCTGCCTTTAATCAGAATTAACCAGAGATGAGCTTGCACTTCAGCAGGGACGCTTTCCCTTGCCTTGCTGAACAAACTTAATGAAAATTCCAAAGAGATCAATTAGGATTTATTTTTTTCCCCACACAAGAAATAGATAAAGGTGGACCAAAGCCCTCGGCTGTCAAAGGGAAGAATTTCTCATCACCAGCATCCTTGAACCTGGTTTGATCCACTCAGCGCCTGTTGCTGTAAATCTGTGCAGCATCAGCAGGTGTGACCATTTAACAGCTCAATGTCCTCCCAGCCAATGTTTGCGTGTTCTATTCATTCCAATCACAGTCACGGCCCTGAATCAGGCAGCATTATGGACAGATATTAAAAAATATTGCCTTTCCATTCCTTTTAAATGACCTTTTAATCTACATTTAAATTTGAATTGAATGAAAATGCATCATTTTGTCATAGACCATGAAAGAAAGGACTTAAAGAGATTGCAGAGCAAAGCCAAGACCTTAGTCTCCAGAAACTACAGAAGAGCAATGTGCTTGAAGAGATGCAAGGATAAGGCAGTAACTATTTCCCCTTGTCATAAAAATATAGGCAGCTTTTGGAAAACAAAGAAAAGGCATCAAATTAATTCTCAAACCTCTATAACATGAGCCTGAACCTCTCTACCTGTCACTTGTGATGAATATGCTCTTGTGAAAAGGCAGATTATTCAAAATTAGACATCTTTTCAAACTTTCATGGTGCAGGCAGGTCTCTAAGGGAATAGTAAAAGTAGACCTCTGCATATAACAACAGTTTTAATGGCAAAAATTCATCAAAGTCTGTCAGGAGATATTTAATGTGTCAGTTAAGATAAGGAATAATGATGCTGGGGAATGCCACTGTCTCTGAGTATAAGAGGGATTCTCTTGTTTTCTTCACTAACATTAAAGGATGCAAACTGCCTTCTATCCACAATAGCATGAAGAGGGATATCAACAGGATTCCTGACATATGAAAAGGATTCATGTTCGTAGATGGGAAACCTCAAGGCAGGATAGATTTCAAACCCAAAAATTTGAAATGAAAAGCATCAAGACAGACCATGTAATTCTTTTCCTTTCCTGAAAACTACTCTCTACTTATGGATTTTCATGACTTTTTTCAGACCTACCCCTACTGAGGCATTCTGAGAGCACAGCTCTGAGGCAGGTGCCTTATTCACTGGAGACACTGAAGTACTATATGTTGTAGGCATTCTAAACCTACAGTACTCCACCACCTTCAGAGCAACTGTGTCAATTTAATTGAGCTAAGGACACACATCCCCTACTTGCCTAAGATAGGACTGAAGACTGGTGGGAATGGAGATACATTTTTCTGCACCACAGTTCACTGCTTCAATCACAAACCTATTCATTCTCCATCATTTTTTTTTTTACAGTCCTATCTTAGCTCTAGCAAACCGAGCTGCTTCATTTCTCACCAAACCTATTCTACACTGGTTTGTCCCTTTTTCCCATTGTTAACAAACCTCCAGAAAGCAAGCAAGAGGCAAACTAGACTTTGATGCCTTTTTTACTCCATAGACAAATACAGAGATCTTTCCTCACTTTATTTCCTACAGAAAATTCTCCATTTACTTGTATGATTTATGTGATCTCATACGCCTTTATTTACCCTGCTTTTAAAGTACTTCTGACAGGGAAAAAAAAAAACAATAGGAATTTCTAACAGCTCACCATCAGTAACCTCCAGCTGAGCCTTTGCTAAAATGCTTCCAGCAACCGTCAGTGCTTGACAAATGTAGTAGCCTCCATCAGACCTCTGGATGTTGGTAATGGTGAGGTCCCCGGTCGGTGACACGGAATATCTGCTGTTGGGCTGCAGAGGCTGGTTTGGGAAGAGCAGGTTCTGCAAAGACAATTCATCTCATGTCAATTCAAAACACAAAAGTACCACTTCTCCTTCAGCCACAGAGACAATGATTTTTCCTTAAAAGTACCATAAATAATCAAGGAGGAACAGCAAGTGTGGTTCTGACTTTATGAACAGGGCTCTTTCCCTGCCTTGGGCAACTCGCAGTTTAAATTAGAAACAGCCTTTTGACAGCTCGCAGCGCTGTGTTCTGGCTGGGGTGTAGGCGAGGAGACATTTCCCAACAATCACACTGGAGCGATTTATATTTGTGACACATTCGTCTTCATTCTGAATGCAATTGTAATAATACACTTGCAGAAGGACATAACACTACAGCAAACACTAGAAACCTAGCAGCAAGCATTGAATCCTGGAGACTTGAGGGAGGAAAGCACTATTGTTTGGCTGTGAAAGTTCTGAGAAAAAGAGAAAAGTAAGAGCATGGCAAATAAGTAAAGCTGGGAGGAAGATAGGAGCACGTCATGAAGTAGGAGAAGCTGGCAGAGCATGAGAGTTTTAAAGAAGAAGTAAAAGGAAATTAAAACTGTGATAAACCAAAGGCAAAATGCAGCATAGAGCCTGGAGGGTGAAGAGAAAGGGTATTAGTCTGAGGCGGAAATCATCAGAGAGAAAAAATAATTTCATGTAGGATAAGGTATCAGTTAGCACAAAACAGGGAGATTAGTTTTTGCCTTTGGGCTGGATTGGAGAAAAGAGAGACGTCAATAATAATAACTGGGATGGCTCTAGTAGTCATTGCATATGATGAAGGCCTGAATGAATCAATATTACAGGCCTGAAAAGGTTTTAGTGGTGAGAGGTGTGTTTTCAAGGAAAAAGTTGTACCCTCTGGCACAGCTCTTGTGAATAAATAAGAGGAAAAGGAAGGCAATGTGAAGAGAAAGACCAGCAGCATTGCCCAATGGAGAAAAGCTTAAACAGTAATTAAACAACAGTAATTCCAGTAAAATAGGGCCTGGATTTTATGTCAACTCAACAAGACTCTAAGAAAAATACAGTTGCATCAGGAATACCCCAAAACACTACTACCATGCTGTGATAAGCTTTCAGTCATTACTGCAGCTTTGTCTAACTCTGCTGTGCTTTCTAATGATGACTCCCTACTAACTTTTAAGCTTGTCTGTATTGATTAAAAAAAAAAATCTAAAAGAACAGAGTAGGGTATTAAATTAATTTTCTGCAGATCTGTTTCTACTGAAGCCGGCCCTGATGGTTTACAAAAATTATTTGAACTGAGAAGCAACAAACTGCTTAAGAAACAAGTAAGAACTCAAATAAGAAACAGATTCCATTTTTAAGTGAAATTCATGTCTTTATGTTCTTGGCAGCAAAAGGAAAGAGATATGCTTTAAATAAGACCCAACATTGCAAGTATCCTTATGATTGTATTAGCCTACTGGGTTACCCATCACACTAGGCCTTCCTTTTGCTGCCTTTCAATAGCAATATTTAAGAAATTTGTAACAGCAAAATTTTCCTCAAAAATCAATATTCACTCAGTAAACATGTCAGATAATAGGAAAAAAAGTTTTAAAATTCTGAAACAATTTGAGGCTATGGGAGTAAGTGGGTCTCAAATAATTGCCCTGTTTTCTGAACTGCCCTGAAACTTTCAGAATAACTTCTGCCTGGCACAAGACACCTACTGGATGAGGATATTATGAAAACTTCAGTAAATATTATGAGAAAGAGGAGAAATTCGACATGGCTGATCTTGACTTCATTTATCACTCATTATGTAAAATATAAATAGAAAGTGAATGTAAAAGACAGTGCAAGGATTAAGCTCCTAATTCTTAAGAGAAAAATAGTCCCTCTTTATCATTTCATTATAAAGGTGAATCAATCCTTGTTTTTATGTTCAGTGTGGGTTTCTCTGTTCTGGAAAGGTACCATGTCCCAGTGAATATTCCACACATCAGGAGGAGTTCACCAGTGTCATAACTCCTCCCTTCAAGGATCAGATAACTAGGAACTACAGGTTGTCCTAAATCACAGTACAACCCCTTTTTAAATGCTTTTCACAATTTCACTGGTTTTAATTAGCTGTCGAGTTGCTCATCTGGGCACAATGGTGGCACCCTGGGTTGCAAGCAGAGGGACCAGAGCCATCCCTGATACAGTACCACTGAATTTGTCTCAAGAAGAATTTAATCCATGGAGTCCAAAGGTTGCACACGCCCTGCCCTCGCACATGTCATCGGCGAGCGGCTGTTGGGCTCTGGGGAAAAGGCTGCCAAGCACAAAGGACCAGCTGTTTATACACAAGCTGGCACAAAAAATCACTCAGGAGGGAACAGCTCCCCTCCCTTCCAGCTGGTTGTGCTCAAAAATGCAGGATCTAGAAATGGATTCACGACCAAAAATGCCCTACAATTACTGGAGCGGGATAACATCACTATGTAACATTACTTTGAACACTGAAAGTGGTGCTGCAAACAGTTCCCCTAAAAGCAGAAACAGCATTGTAGGGACAAGCAACAATTTATAGGTGGGAGGCAAAGGTGAAAAGTCCTGTAATTTGGCAAAAATTCCACTCTCTGTTGATGATACACACTATGTGGAAACTCACTCACTCTGTGGCATCTCACTGCAAAAATCTGGCAAGTTATACTTTGAGATGGCAACCCCAACCTGTGTTACTTCACTGATGATCAATTAAGATTAACGTGAGAACACTGAGCCATGTTTCAAGTTTTGATTATAAACCATGCAAGTATCAATTTTTATGTTGCATTTATTTGCCAAAAAAGACTATTCTAACCCTCAGGGATCTGGTTCTCAATATGGTAATTAATTTTCCAGGTTTGTAATTAAGCAGCTTCAACATAGTACAATCAGTAGGTAATAACATTCAATTAAAGCCATAAGATGCATTTTCACCTTAAAATGTTTTTACCCTTGAAGTGATACCAATGGAAGAGGATAAAATAGAGTATTAACACTTTTCAATTACGCTAAATGACTTTAATCCTGAAAATGATGTCCTACTTTAATTAGAAGCTCTTCTCTTTATTACAGCATGATGGATGTCCACTTTATTAGATTCAAGTGTGACACTATAAGCTCACTTTACATAAACATTACCATGTTATTAAAATGCTCTAGAAGGAAGAGCTCTGAAATGTTTGCTAGCACATCAGTACTTCCTACTTTAATTTCAATATACTATTCTAACTCCTCCTTGGAAAAATTGTCACCTTAGTGAGACTCACAATACTGTGTTTTTCCAGGACATGATCCTTGGAGGCTAGATCTAAATTTGCCTAAATAGTACATGCTGAAGGTTAAGCCTGCACTCAGACAATAAAATAATCACACCCATAAAATAGTTGTGTGGTGTCTTTGTAAGCCAGCAAGACAGCAGAGCACAAAATGCTGTCAGCCTGGTCCTGTCATTCTGGACCAGCTTTCTGATCTCCTGAGAAAGGTGAAGCAGAAGCAGGTGGGGGCAGAGCAGGAGATCTGTGGTTCAGCTCTTATTTCACATTTTACCTGAGCTGGTACACACAGTGCCTCCAGTAAAAAAATGTTGTGGCATCGCATTCAAATAGTAAGCTATAGAAGTTAGTATGGGCTGATGGCAGCAACAATTGCTGCCTCACAAATTTTGCTCTCAAAGATGATCAGATAAATATTTCCAAAACCTGATCTGGAAATTTCTTGAGACAATTTTAATGAAGAAAGCATCTGTGTGTTCAAAACCTGTATCTGTATGCTCTATGAGAAAATACCAATGCAAATCAGCTTGCGGGATACATTCTGCTTGATCATGTCTAGACAGGTTGTGAACTGTAATTACTGGCTCTGATTAGTTCAAAATTGAGTCATACCTTTTTTTATCTACTGTGTCTGTCTCACCCACCTGTTTGTTGGGGGCTTCAGAACAAAAAGCCTTTAACATACATAGTGCTTCTTTCTACTCATCTATACAGTGCCTAGCACAGGTTTCGACAACTTAAATGGCCTTTGTGTTCTTCAAAATATAGAAAAAAAATAAATAAATATATTTTAAAAATTCAGTACAGAATAGTGATAGTTTAAAAAGACAAATTTCTGTGGAAGATTTAAAGAACTGTGAGTGATAATGTAAATAATTTTCCTTAAAATTTAACAATATAACTATTTAGAGCAGCTTGAAAGACTTATAGGGTGCTTACAACTTACCTGACTTCCTTCTTTTTGCCAGAAAACAGCTGGCTGGGGATTTCCTTTAGTTTCACAAGGAAAAGTCACTGTTCGACCCTGGGCTACAATCTGGTCTCGTGGTCTCACCACAAACTGTGGGGGAGCTACAAGGTAAGAAAAAACCATGGTGTAAGTTTAGGATATTTTGCAAGGGAGAGAAAGGGAATATTGAAGGAAAAGGACAACATTATGGAGATTTGTTTTATGTCAGAGGACATGACACCAGAAACATTCATTAGTATAGACAGAATTAATATATAAACAGAAACAACAACAGCGACAAAGAGAGCAGCAATATATGTATGTGACATCCCCAGTTATTAAAAAAAAATTAAAAAGGAAAGAAACATTGCAGCCATACATGCTAGAGTCAATTCTGATGACATTAAATGCTAAAGAGCAGGGAGTCAGGTATTTATATTGTTGACTCTGGATGTATTCTGCCTTTGCTCTGGAAAGCAAAGATCCTCTCACACTTCATAGAGCTTGCTGAAGCTCTTGTGTATTGCAAGGTGTGAATTAGGATAAACAGACTGCCTTTTTCAGACTGCCCCTTTGGACTTTTAAAAATGATTGAGAAAGGAGAGAAAGGTCTGGATGACAGGAAAAGGACTGAAGTTCAAGAACTCTCTCACTCCTCTTAGAAGCAGTGTGGTCAAGAATGGTGTGGGGAGGAGGACTTGCTGTAAAAAGAATGGTTGCTAAAAGAACACAAACTTTGTAAGTCCAGGTTCCTGCTAGTTTAAAGAGCAGAGAGAAGCAAAAGTTGAAGGGTTGATGAGGAGAAGTGAGTGGTGAGTAAGAAGGAGTAGGTATTTCAGGAGATAAGGAAGACATGAGAAAGAGAAAATAGGAGACTGGAGTTAAAACAAGAAAGAAGAAGCAGGACTGGCTGTGTTTTCAAGTAGCTGGCATTAAGTGTTCAGTCACAGGGGACCAGGAAGCACAGCCAGAAGTGAACAATTTCAAAGAGAGGGGCATAGTTTGACTTGTCTGGAGGGTAATGGTGGAGAATAGAGTCATGCTTGGGAATGTGAAGGTAGAGAAAAGTGCTAATGAGCAGAAAGAGAGTGGGGAAGAAGAGTTAGAGGATTTGAGATAAAAAACTTGAAATCAGTAGCTATGTCGAGCCTGATGTAGAAATAAAGCAAATGATTATTCTATGCTATACATGAAAACCCTCCACTCTAGGTTCATCACTGGAATTCATTGAAAGGGGATTTGTACTCTTTTGCATATTTTAAAAATATTAAACAGCATCTCCAAATATTCCTATCAAAGGACTAGCTAACTTTGGGGCAGGCTGAGGAAGGGAAAAAAAAAGTAAAAAAGAAGCTCAAACCCCTCACCCCATCTTTGTTTTCTTCTATTCCACTACTGGTTTTGTGGGTGTGCAGAGGGATGGCTTAGGAACACTGAGCTTTCAGGTAAACAGAATTTAAGTGTTTTAGAAAACCGTATTTTCAGCATTATAATTACAAACTATTTAATTAGGCACGAAGAGCAATCAAGACCCAGCTTCCGATTACACCTGCTGACAGCACAGACACAAACCTGCTAACTGCATAGAAATGTGAGCAGACCTGATTCTCTTGAAACACACTTTGCAGTTATCTCATGAGGTACTTCCCAAGGCTTTACAGATCAACGGGAGTCTAAAGAGCATCAGTCGAGTAGCGCTGGCATTCTTAAAACAAGAACTGTAAAGCACTTAATAAACATGAATCACAATCAGTTTAGAAGGTAGAGGGTATTTTCTTCTGCCTCACGCTCCTAAAAAGAGGTTTGGGCCTCTCTGAAGAGAAATGTCCACCTTTTCCTCCACCTTAGGAGGTGCTATTCTTATGAACAGGCAGGACTAAGGGTGAGGTGCCCTCTTTCTGCCTGTTCACAGCCAGGTGTTTTGATGTTTCCATAAAATGTTGCTAAACATACTCTGGGAACTGAACTCATGCTCTACCACTCCTCCAGTGCTGAGCTGAAGTGAGTTACTGGGGTTTCCCTCACCTTGTGTCACCCAGCACATCCACGTGCAACCCCCACAGGTGCCCGGAGACGCCGGGGTGGTAATCAGTGCGTGTGATTGTTCAGTGGTACAGGAAGGGGGAAGACCTGTGAGCTGTGAAGCAGAAACCTCCCTTCCTAGAGGCACACTAAGGTATCTCTGCAGCTCCGACCTCCTGCTTAACAAAGGTCACTGAATTAGCCCAGCTCAGCTATAGAAGTTAATTGCCCAGGATATTAATATAGAATCAACAGTGACCTCGGGCTCAGCAGAGAGAAGAGACCCCCTAATCTCATCATGTGCTATACCTGCTGTATATATATATTTTTGAAAGGAGCTGTGCATGCCTGGCTCCTGTCTGTGCAGTGTTGTGGGTGGCCTCAAGACCACAATCTTCCCATAGTGCCTAAAAACCTGGTGTCAGGAGACCATCCCATAGATCTATACTAAGCAGGATGGATGGCTAAATTCACTCCCCAGGTTTGCTTGGTGCCCTGGGGGGTGCACAGACAATGCTCTCAGACAGCTCAACAGAAGCAAGAAGGGCATGGCATTTCCATGAGCCTGTCCTTCAAATCGTGTAACTGAGTTAAATGCACGGTAGGCAGGTTTAAAGGTTCATCTGAAACACTCTCACACACACAGGTCTCTACTGTAAATCAATAATTCAGAGCTCTAAACAGATATAAAACCACTGATTTTGTCACTGTAGCAGACCTTCCAAGGATCAAATTAAGGTAATTTGGTAGTCAAGGAACAATGAGAAATACATACCCTGGTTTCTACCTAGTTTCCAGTTTTTGACCTGTTACTAATTTTCAACATCTCTCATTTTCCTAAGAGCAGAAAAAAGTGATTTGGACTGATCCTGTTGCTCTGTTCTCTTCTTACCACACACCAAGTCCTCTGCACCATTTGACAATACTACGTGACCAGATATTTGGCCTCACAGTTACTGGGTCAGGTTTTCTAAAGACTCCAGCAAACAATCACACATAGTTATGCAACAATATATTTTCTAGCTTTGCTCTGCAGCCTTAATTACTAAAAATTCACTATAAAAATAAATGAATCAGAGTTTTTACTCAGATTAAAATCAAGCACAAAACCGTTTCTTCAGCCAAACTATTCAGCACTGTAATTCTAAAGGACATGAAAAACATAATTTTTGAAAAATAAAACTTTGCATGTATTTTTTAAAAATTTATTCAAAGATGGAATTAAATAATGAAGGAAATCTTTGTTTTGTCATCGTTTGTTGCCGTATTTAGCAACAGCTCTGTTTACAGACAGCCTCTGATAAAAATACCATTGTTTACAGCATTTAAACAATGTTTTCACCATTTATCTGTCAATTTCTAGTTGAACTTGAAACTGAAAGCAACAGTTAACAAGTGCAGGAGTAATTCTTGGTCAAAAGTAACTACCCAAACACTATGCCTGTCATTATCCCCAGAGAATGCAGCATGACCCTGCTCAGAGACAGCAAGGCTTCTTTGACAGAACAAGCACTTGGGTTCTTCAATTCTCCTAAAAAGAGAGCTCATTATGTTCACATATGGATGCTGTTTATAAAGACAGACAAATATTATTACTTCCATTCTGCAGAAGGGTTAAGTGAGATCATGACTTGCTCAAAGCGCAGCTTCAGTGGAACACTGGGCAGAATTTATTCAAGCCATTATTGCTGCTCTCCAAGTAGGTGAATTTCTAAAACACTCTGAAAACATACAGCTAGAGAAGTAACAGCAGGCTTGACATGCTTCAGCTGTTGAAGTTATGTGGTACTTTAATGCTTAATTCAAGCTAACCATTAAGATCATTAAAAGGATCTGTTTAAAAAAAAATTACGAAGCAGCAAACTGAGTGTTGTGGCTATCAGATTATTGCTTTTTACTATTGCAGACTAAACTGGATTGGAAGAAGCAGAGTGGAAAACCTCTTGCTTAACTGACACCTGAAAGTCAAAGGCAGTGGCTCTAAAATGAAATTTATTGCTTGGATTTCAGCAGATTAGCCAAAAATATGGGAAAAAGAACCAGTAAGATTACAGACCCAATATAATCTTACTGAAATTTCTTTTCCTTTTTTTTTTTTTTTTTTTTTTTTGAGAAATTTAAACAGTACACAGTAGATTAGATTTGATTTTTGGCAAATTATGCTTTGATACTGCATTCAGCAAGCGCTAGCTTCAATCAATGTCACACTAGAGCTCTGTTATGCTAATAGATGATATGGAAATCAGATAGTTGAACATGAATAGAAAGCACAGGCCATGTATGAGGGGCCTTTGAGATGAGGGGATGGGGGGGACCCTAAGGTTAATCACATCATGTTCAGAACTGTTTTTACAGCACAGAACAGTATTCAACTGCAGGAATTAAAATGGAGTTAGAAAAGCATGAGCAGTAGTGAGCACTAGTTACGTTGCTCAAAACAGGAAGAGTGCATTCTGTTGTACTCTTTTAGGATGCTGGTGGTTTGTGCATGACTGAATGGATCTCTTATCCTGTTAATAAATGTATATGAGGTAGCTCCTGCTCCAGTGTTAAACAGCTTTAAAAAAATAGCAAAAAAAAAAAAAAAAAAAGAGTTGCATATAATTTCAAAGGGATTTCTCAGCTCTAGTCCAATCTTAATACTTAGGAGAATCTCTCATGTGATAAGATGGATTTCATGCATTTCTTCTTAGTACTGCTGCTGAATACTAAAGGTTACACTGAGTCAACAGGAGCTGATAAAGCTGCTGATGCAGAGAAGCTTGACCAAGACAGAGTTCATCCCTTGTAGGTGAACTCTGGTCATCTGATAAGAAATGTGGCAGAAGACTCAGAAGGGGAGGGGAAATTTAATACATAAAAATGTGAATTCATAGCAAAATGGTAGACTGATCCCCTATCAAGTACTAGCAACATTTTTTTCTGGTGACAGTTTTCTCAGCTGATCTTGTGATTTGGAGTTGATATGGAGTTGGAATTCAATGACACTGTGGGATTTTTATTATCATAGTTTGCTCACAGTGCCTTGTCCAGACCAGATGCCCTTGGCTTCATACATTATATTGGTGATATTAGTTATATATATAGATATTCTAGCAAGTTTTTTTTCTAACATTTCTACTGCAACAGACAGGATGAATGAATTAAGGCAAATTGTATGAAGTTCAACAAGGCCAAGTGCTGGATCCTGAACTCGAGTTGCAACAACCTCAGGCACCATTACAGATTTAGGGAAGAGTGGCTGGAAATCTTCCCAGCAGGAAAGCACCAGGAAATGCTGGTTGACAGTGACTGAACATGAGCCAGCAGTGCCCAGGTGGCCAAGAGGGCCAATGGCACCTGGCCTGGATCAGCAGTGGTGTGACAGCAGGACCAGGGCAGTGATTGTCCCCTGTGCTGGGCACTGCTGAGGCCACACCTTGAGTCCTGTGTTCAGTTCTGGGCCCCTCACTGCAAGAGGACATTGAGGTACTGGAGTGCATTCAGGGAAGGACAACAGAGCTGGGGAAGGGTCTGGAGCACAGGTCTGTTGAGAAGTGGTTGAGGGAAGTTGGGGTGTTTAGCCTGGAGAAAAGGAGGCTTGGGGGAGATCTTATTGTTGTCTACAGCTCCCTGACAGGAGGGTGCAGCCAGGTGGGGGTAGGTCTCTTCTCTCCCAAGTAACAAATGATAGAGTAAATGGCCTCCAGTCGTGCTAAAGGAGGCTTAGATTGGGTTTTAGGAAAAATTTCTTCACCAAAAAGACTGTGAAGCACTGGAGCAGGCTGTCCAAGAAGGTGGTGGAATCACTATCCCTGGAAGCATTTTAAAGATCCTAAAGGTCTTTTCAAACTGAAATGATTCTAAGATTCTACCAGGGAATATGAGAATTTATTCAAACCCCACTAAAGCTGGTAGAAATTCTCCTATTGGCTTATGTGGACTTTGGATCCAATCCACTAAAAAAAAAAAAAAAGTATTACAGGAAGTGAGTGACAGCAACAAATTTCAAGGGCTTAAATTACAGATTTGACAACTTTAATTATAACTAATTTCAGTTGATAGTGAACTGCACATAAAATTCATCATGGAGATTACTTAGGCAAGCTAAAAGTGATAAAGATGAGGGTTTCATTTTAAACTGGAATTGTTTATTATCCATCGATATATTTCTATGACCGGTTCAAAGGGGGCAAGGAGAAAGATGCTGACTTGTAAATATACTGAGCAAAATTCTGATAATGGTAGGGGAAAAGGCTCTGAGGAACAAGTAGAAACACACTGGCTGGCAAAGTATCAAGATTCTGTAATACTCTGTAATTCTGCTTCCAGCAGGGAAAAGACAGCAGGCAAACCTAAGATTTCCACCTACAGTCTTTTCCAGCATTGTACATCTGCAGCAATCAATTAATTTCATTTGAACAATCAAAGTTACACCTGGTACAACACCCAGTAGCTCTGTCTGGAGCTAAGAGAGTCAGCTGGATGACAAGATAATGTTGCCTTCCACAAACTGCTTTTTGACTTTGGAATACCCATCAAATCTTCTTCTGCAAAGACTTGGAGCTGGTATCTCAGTGCTCCTCTCAAATCCTTACTGCAGCAACAATATTCATGTGGCACCCTCAGCTGCCTTGGCTACACATGGATATTTTAAGAGATAAACTTGATTCCACTCTTACAAGTCAAGACTTGCCTCTGAGATATTTACACAGAGGACAGAAGAAGCCTGCAGAGCTCTATGTAAAGTAATATGTATTTTCAAAAGGGAGGTAACCCTTGACACCATCTATGGAATAGAACCATTTATCTGTGGGATTGCTTTGCTGGTTTCTGATACCAGCTTAGATGACAACTGAAGGCAGAACAGGAACTCTTTAAAGAAAAGAAAAAACAAACAAACAAACAAAAAACCAACCAACCAATCAACCAACCAAAAAACCCCCCAAAAAACAACAACAACAAAAAAAAAACCCAACAAAAAAACCCAAACCACCAAAAAAACCCCAAACTGATCCTCTACCTTTCTGTGTCATTGGTTAAATTTGTCTGGCAGATACAGGAATTTTAGATGATTTTGTGATACAAATACAAAATAACACTGTAAGATCCTATTTATACACCTTGTAACGATGTTTGGCATGAGCTGCCAAGAAGTGAGGATACAAAAGTCCAGATATTTCGAAAGATCTTTTGCAAGGCTACTATTGCTGATGGAGTAAATAGAGGAAAACAAAGTAGGTGCAGCCTCAAACTCCAGAAACAAGGGCTGATTCAGCAGTTCTTCCCTCAAAAGTTCAGATCTTCTTAATGGGTACTGGAAGTGATGTGTGGTTGTGAGGACACAAAGTTATTAGTGCATTATTAGCTGTGAGTAATGATAAATCAAGGGTGTAGCCTCTGACACAGGAGCCATTACAGAAGACAGAGAGGACGATGGCTTAGGCCTATTACTCAATCAGATCTTTCTTATCAAGAATAAACTAATGGAAGCTAACAATAATAATTCTCTTTAAAGAGAAAAGACATCTCAATCTTATGGTGTGCTCCAGCGATTAGGAGTGCTCACACACAGGGAAGGAAGTAACTTTCAACCACTTGAGTTACAATTGAGTTACCTGGAAAATGAGCTTCCTCTCTTACTCTGCCATTCCCTAGGCTGTATGAGTGCAGAAGCCTTTTAAATAAATGCATAAATCTCATTTGGTAGATGATTTTTGTTCTGGTTGGGTTTGTGGGGGGTTTTTTGTTTGTTTGTTTTTAAATTATGTCCTCTTGCTTGTCCATTTATAGCATTCTCTATCTTTCATGGTTTCTTCTTTAGGTGAATAGCTCTGCTACAAAAATGAAGAATGGGTAGGTTGGGGGGATAACAAGTGATTTATGAAGCCTTTCACTACACCCAATACATTATTTTAAAATCACATGTGTGTAGGGGGTAAAGCAGGTGCTGGGTTTGGAGTCTTCTGGAAAGCAGCTTCCCGTAACCTAGGGAAGCACAGATAATCCATAGCTTGGATACCACCTTTAACACTGACACTGCTTTAAAATTAGTTCTTTAAAATGTCCTGCAGCAACAGGTCAAATACACAAAAGCAGAAGCACATGGAACAAGTGGGGAGAACTTTTGCAGGCTGAACGAAAGGAAACACTGGGGAAGAAGAATCAGAGCAAGAGGAAGAGAGCAGGGGGAATTTATTACCAGGACCAGTTCTCCTGAAAGTGTCTTTCACACTGCTGTTGTCTCATAGGAACTGAGAAACTTCTTTTTGTTTTGGCTTGTTGCTGATTTCAGATGAACCACGTGTAAACACAACATTGTGAAAAGAGCACACTTTGATCATTTCAGAATGCTAAACCTCCTTTTGTACTAATTGTTCGAGTTTTCAATTTAAATTCAGGTTCTGAATTTCACATATAACAACATTTTTATCCTTCAGTTGCTCTGACACACTGAAGCAGATAATCTCTTAAAGCACAGAAGCACAAGCATTTTTTCCTTCTTTGCAAGAGGTGAAAGAAGCCTAGAGAATCAATAAATAAAAACTGCTATATATTTTGACACACAGAATCTCTCCTTTATCCCTGGATGACCCAAAAGAATGAAGTAGGATAAATCTGCATGGTGAAAAAAAAGATTTGTTCTTCATTCTTCCCTAGGACTAATTTCAATAAAAAAGTACATTGAGAATCATTAATAAAAATAAAAATAAAAATGAAGTCTGCCTCCTACATAGCCAAAAAGAAAGGCATCTATCTACTTTCCACTCCCCCATCTCATTTTCCAGTGCTCTGACTTCAGCAATCACACTTTTCCTGGACTCCTCCTCATCTCTGTTTTACATGCATTTAAATATTTAGTTTAAATATCACTCTTGATTTCATCCCAGTGAATGTAGCCTGTTCTCATTTAGTCATACATCTCTATTTTATAGTAATACCTTGTCCAATCACCTCTTTTAAACAGCCCCCAAACCTAACAGATGCTGTTTGGTCTAGTAAGTTCTTCACTTAGTTTTGATGTATATAAAGAAAAGGAGCACGGATTCTGTCTGAGCAATAAGTTCCATTACTCAGTAATGGAAGTTATTTTTAATTTTAAAATTTAAACTTAATTTTTTTTTTAAATTTAAAGTTAAATTTTTAACTTTAAATTAAAAAAAAAAAACAAACCCAGGATAGATAGCCACGTTCTTTGCCACTACTTTAGACAGTGCTTTGTAATTTTTTGCTTTTTCACAAGTGCCTGAGATTCAAGACATACCTTTTGCTCAGATTACATAGAAAAGACGCACTCTCCTAAAATCTTAACACTTTAGCCTGGTTCCTTATATAAACTGAACCCTTAGGAGATGGCTTGTGCCACTCCTAACTCCTGTGAGTTTAACAAACAACAACAAAAAAATTATGCCAACAAAAAGAAATGTAATATGCCTTGATTCCTTTTTTCAGGGGAGATAGCAGGATGGTTTGCTGGCAATATGTTTAAAAAAGAAAAGCCCTTTCTGATAAAGAAGGATTTAATCAAAATAATGAATGTAATCTGATTGCCTCCTACAAAAAGACATGAATTCACATGCTGCAGAGAAGAGCTAAGGAGATGATGAGAAGGGCAAAGAGCCTGCATAGGCTCACAGGCTACAGTGAGAAAGGTGACAAATTCCTGGTTTGTTTACCCTTGAGAATAAATAAGGCTGAGAGGAGAGACTGTGCTCAATTTAGGACACTGTTAAATGAACAGAGAAAAAGGAGGGAGGAAGAAAAAATGACTATTTATTCTGACTGACAACGTTAACGTTCAAGGAATAGGGCACACAGTAGTTTTGCTGTTGAGCAACACTGAGATCACATCCAAGCTGTAAATTGGCTGGCAGCAACAGAGCAAAGAAAGTAAAGGGAAAAGTGAATAGATTAATGTATTGATTTCCACATTCCTCTTGAAGGAAAGGTAACCAATTACTCCTTTTACTGAAAGCAAGGGAAAAGCTTGGGGAGAGCAACACATCAACAGACCTTTTTTATACACTAATCTTCAAAGACTTGTGGATATACTCAGAACTCGGAAGCCAATGAAATAGGAAAACAATTCCCACTGATCTGATCACGCTTTGAGAAACTTTGAAAGTTTTTAAAAAATGTTATGCATTAAACTTCTTAAAACTTCCCCAAGCTAGAGCTCAACAATTAAAAAATAATAATAATAATGGGACTCTTGATCACTTCCTGTACTTCAGTGATTGAACTTAAGGCAAAGTAGATATGCTAAAGACTTCAAGATTTTTAGAATGGCATCCATAGGCTACAAAAAATTGTAACAAGTCAGCTCCATATTTTAATCTCTTACTGGTATACAAAGCAATCTGAATTTCATTCTACAGCAACCTTTTATATTTAAATCTGAAGAATTTGTGACTTTTTAAAAAATAATGTTGTCTTAATCTTTCATTTAACAAGTCCAAAAAGCTCAATGTCCACTGTTGTCCTTACCCTCTCCTGAAAATTTCTGTAAGTGGTACCAGACAGGCAAGATAGCACATTCTGATATAAATTTGAGATTTCTGGCACTGAAAGATGGCATGTAGCACCATGCATGATCTCATCTTTCCCATCACACACCAATCCACATTACTGATATTTCATAAATCCTCAGTGTCTCAAGTCAAGGTAATATGTTCATGAATGTAATAAAAATAAAAGCATTCATTGTATATAGACTTTCCCTGCAAGAGTCAGAATGAAGAATAAAGAGAATTCTTTCTCACTTACCAATCTGAACCATCTGAGCAATGCCACAAAACCTAATACAGCTTTCTATAAAATACAGCCCTTTCTAATTTTTTTCATGCTGCACCACTCTTAACAGACCATTAAGTCATGCCAGGCTGATTTATGTCATGAGAACTTCCCAGTGCAGATTGAAATGCATCATACAGTCATATTGCACTTAAATGTCAATAGCCTGCAATTAATTAATAGGAAATTTGGAAAATTCTTAACAGGTGTCTTAGCTGTCTGTCTCCTCACCATCAAGACAGGGAAGTTCAGATTCAGTACTTGGTCTCCCTTTGGTTCCTTAGCTAAGTTCAAATACTTCACTTCTATTCTGGGGGCAAAATTATCCGGGTTTTTGCTGCAAGTCTCTTCTTTTTGGGAAGATGAGCCACAGCACATGATAAAAAAACTAAGCAAACTTGGCTTACTGCAAAGCAACTGATGTGCAAAGAACTGTATTTTTACTTGGACTTAGTTGAAATTTATTTTCAAGCTGAGTAATTAATTTACAAGCTGTCTTTCTGGGACATCAGACAGATCTTCACACATCTTCCATTTGAAGGTCCTCCATCTCAAGGCAGTACAATAAATGTCTTTGAAAAGAGGGTCAGTGTTACTGAAACTTTTGGGCTCTTCCCAAGGGTTGTGCTTCTATCAGCAGCTATGCTCCTGTCCAGCTGCCATAAGAAATGCAAAAATGAAAAAAATTCTAACTTGCACATCTGGAAAACTTAATGAGTGAAATAACTATAGAAATGGTCTAAATAGGGATAAATATCTTGTTTCCTAAACCCATCTGTTTTAAATCCTGTCAGAAATCTTTTCAAAAGGTTATAAATAATCTATTTTAGAAACAGGCAACACATTTATTCCTAGGAGCAAATTCAAACATGATGAGTAATCTGGCACAGAGCTTTTAAATTCACCAGCTGCCACCCACCTCGGGCAGCACCATAGCTCATACTGCATACTGTGTAGTATGAACCATTTGCTAATAAGTGCTTGAACCCAAGATGGTCACTGGTAATCCTACTCCTGAATTTTCTACTCACACTGAAATTAAAATAAAAATATCACACCTAACAGAGTACAAATACTTGAAAGAGGCAAAAATTGAGTAGAAAATAAAAATTTTTCTGTTTGCAACAAGAAATACAAATCTGAACCATTAAAAACATATTTCTTTATTCTTCATTGGGGAAAAAAAATGTTAGGTCTTGTTTGAAACCTAATGAAGACAAAACATGTCTGCTTTGAATTGGAGACAGTGATGGAAGATAAAAGTACCAAGATAATTCTCTGGTCATGAAAGAATATAAACTTTTAAGTGCTTCCCTGCACTTTAACATATACATAAATATACAAATATACTTCTGTAAAAATGTCATCCTCCTAGAAGGTTGTGAGTTAATGACATGAAGTAGCATTTTCTTTAGTTTCCTTTAGGTAAGGAGAGGTATTTTTGCTCTGCATTTCAGTTAACTTCCTCAACAAAAAAAATGCTACAAGATTTGACTCAACTTTCTTGTTAAATGACAATTTTAACAGAAGACTACTTGGGTTTCTTGGTGGGGAGGGAAGTTACTTTGGTTTGTCTTATCAGACTTTAAAATTTAAAAAAAAACCAACAGGATGGATAGCCACCTTCTTTGCCTAGTCTTGAATGAAATAGAGCTATGACATGCAGAAATTAGTTTTATTTCAGTACTTAAGCAAAAAAGCCAGTACAGGCACATGCTATCACTGTCTTTCTACAGGTACATGATTAGATAAAAGTGACTGACTGATCTGCTTATACACAGCAATCCCCACATACACTTGTATGGGAGTTCTATGTCAAATATCTTCAGGGTTAGACCTATTTACTCAACAACCCTTTCACAAGTCACAAAGATTATCATGAAATTAAATCATTTGATAAAGACCCTATGCCCATATAGTAACTATTTCAAGATCAACCATTCTAATTTCAGCTCCCTTGATAAATTCTGTAGAAGAATAAATTTCTTTGTCACAGTTGCTCTCTTTCAACAAAATAAAATAGCCTAGGCAGGGAATATGTGGAATTGATCACTGCATGATCACACAATCATATACCTGGACATAAAGTAACTTGAGACCAAGACCTGCTATATAAGCTTTGGAGATGGAATCAGGGACGACTCAATGGCCTGAAAAATCTTAAAAAAGAATCAGTGCTGTGAAATGAGACACTATGAACACTGCTGAAACCTATCATTTTCTGTGAATCTCCAGTCATTTATTTTATGTAGTTTTCACAGAGCTTGAAACAGTCTCCACTTTTTTTTTTTTCCCTTGCCTGTCTTTTAAGAGTTAGTAAAGTGAAAAAAATATATCTACAAGCAAAATACATTTAATCTTGTGGAATTTCTTAGTGAATGAAGAAGCACACTAAATTCACACCCCATTTTCTAAGCAAAGGAAAATTTTCTCCCAAGTTTACTGCAGTTTTACACTTCTGCAACTCCTGGGAATGAATTACTTGAGAACCAGCCTAATGCCAAAATAATACAGTAGTGATTTGAGTTTAAAACTTGCTATCAAAATCCCAAATGGAGAAGAATAAATTTCTGTTCTGCACAGGGAATTCTCCAAGCTGTAGATAAGCCATGCTGTGACTGTGGAGGTATTTGGCTTGGGTTCCATGGATGTTAGCTCAAGCAAATTAATAAAATAGGATCACCCTAGTTCTGGAAACAGAAGTCTAACCTGGATTTTATCTTTAAATTACTCCAACCTTTCTTCCTCCAAACTCAGAAGAGAGAAGAGCTGAGATGAATTCAAATTCACAGGCTTTAGTCAAACACATATCTAACAAAAGTTTTGACTAAGTAAATAAAGACCAAACCCCTCATCAGTCTCCGTAAACACCAGCACTGACTTTTTACACTAATCCAAAAAAAAAATTAGAGTAACCATATTAGTATTCTAAAAGATACATTTAAATACAAACTGCAAATATCAGAGGAGCAAAACAGCTCATTAAACTAAATCCACGTAGGCACAGAGTAAATAGTCATGAAAGAAAATTGAATCGTACGTTCGGGATATTTCTGAACACCAGAAGTGAATTTTCAGCTTCTGACAGTTGCAAATTTTCCATTATCCTCAGTAAGATTTTTATGCATTTACAGAATTTCAAAGGCACAGAAAATAATAACATTTTCAGTGTGAGAATTAAAACCTAGAGGTTGCTCAAAATAGGCTGCATCCTATACAGTGCACTCCAAATTGCACTCCAAGATGACCCAAGGGCAGAAATGATGATGAATTCCTCAGCAAGCACAGAAATCTACTCCATCCCCTCTTCAATTTCAGGACTTCTTCATTTCAGAACTCTTTGAACGATACAAGAAAGACAGGACATGCAAAGCCTGTGCTTTTACTGCTGTGCAGGAAAAGCAGGATGAGCGGATTGTTTACGGCCTGGGAGAAGCTCACCGAAGTCAACACAATCCTTTCCGTTGATTTCAGTGGCTTTGAAACCAGACCTATAAAAACATCTAAATGAGTGACTGCGGCTCGGTATGGGCACACCCACCCCCTTTCACTGATCATACTTGTTGGTGATTTGGCAAATGTGCTCGTACATGACACAGCAGGAAATACAACGTTTGGAAATAGCACTTTGTCAGACAAAACCGCTTGCCTGGTGTTAGACAGATACAACTATTAAGCGCTGGCTGCTCATTCCAGCCAGAGAAATGCTGTTGCAAATGAAAGATGAAGCATTGCATGAAGCCATGCTAAAATGGATAGAAGGATGGTTACTTACCAACGGGGCGAGCTGTTGACATTACAATGGTGTAGTGAGAACATAAAAAGGAAATTAAAAAAAAAGAAAAGAATATCTGTCAGAATGCATGACGTGTAATGTTACTTTCCATTATGGGTACTACCATGACTGCTAACCCCTCAAATGGCAGCCTAAGTCAAATGTTCACTGCAGTTATTGTTTAGTCACATGACACTATCATCCCATTTACTTGAGCATAGCATCTGAACAAGCTGACTGGAACCATTCTCTGAGAAACATTTTTATTATCTTCGCATGCCATCATCAAGTATCATTGTTAATGCCTGATAAAAGAAAAATTGCATTGCATTAGCACAAACTTTCAGATCCCAATAAACACATCAATTTAAGCCTCACACTGCCTAATGTCATGCAAGGCATTTGCTTTCTGAGTCAAATACCAACTGAATTTTAAACATGACCAGTCAGTACAGCAGTAAGGGCTAGAGAAAGCCCAGGACAGTTTTTCTTATTCAATAATGGGCATGAAAGCTTACAGCACAGTGCTTTTTCATCACTGACAGTGCAGATGAAAATATAACAAATAGGCTGAAATGGCCACAGGGACTTCAACCCAGAACCTCCCAAATTACTGCTTAGGTAACTTCTACTTCCTAAAAAATTGCTGTTAAATGATTGACAGGTTAATACTGTTTCAGGCTGATACAGAGATTGAAAGTTACCACTGCAACAAGTGATTTCTTGGTTATAGCAACAGCCCTTCATTATACTTGTGCTGGGGAAGAGAGCTGTCAGTCCCTCTGCTAATAAAATATAGATATCTCTTTCAGAAGAGCTGAAAATCTGGACATAAAATTGACTCCAGGTTGCATCTGCGTAGGCAAAGCTTCCCTTATTTTATCAGCAGCAATAGTTACACATTTCTGAGCAGCTGCACAATTTTTATTTTTTTTTTTTTTGTTTTGTTTTAGTTTTAAGAAGATTACCGGCCCCGTGTGTTTATGTGCAGGCTAGGGTTAAATGTAAGACATGCAAATTCAGAGGTAACAGAGCTTGCAAGGGCCTTCTTAGCTCTCAACCTCTCCATGACTCTGCCCCCATTTCATTTAACTGTGTCTAGTCTGCTGCCATTCTCACCCATCGTCTATGGGAGCACTTTTTGCCTTCCAGTATCATGGACATATTCCTTCTTCTGCAGAAAGATGAGGTGTAAGAGTGATATGCATCTTTCCGAGAGAGAAGATGGAGTCTGGGTCACAGAATTCAGATTCTGCTGCTGTTTGTGACAGTGTAATGCAACTTTCCTGACTTCACCCCCATCTTCTGGTTTAAGAAGATGGAGCCATGAATGAGGGAGCTAAGGATTACATGGTTGTTGTCAGGTGTGCAGATGGAGCTACATGACACCTGCAAGCTCCAAGACATGCTCAAGGTAAATTTTGAAATGCTAAGTGGTTTTGCTCCTTCACATGACAGTAAAACCAGCGTTGAACAACACTGTTAATTAAGAATTCAGAATTAAGGCTTTCTCTAATTAAGAAATCTATTGTTCATCCTCCCTTTAAAGTCAATGGGAGACTTCCCTGTCCTTTGTTTTCACAAAATTCAGAGTAATAGCTATCCAATGAATTTCTTGGTTTTTCATTTTATGTCATATCCTGAACATGTAGTATGTTTCTAGTATCATGGCTTCCTTTGTATTGAATAAACATTATGGATTTGACTGTAAATTACAAACCTAGGGGGAAAAATACACAAGATAATGAAAACATGCTTTTACTGGGAGAAAATTAATTAAATTACACATTTCCTTGAGTTTTTTTCCTTTTAATTTCATTGGGTTCAAACTTTGGTAATTTCAAAGGATTATTTTCTGGGTTCCAGCCATTGTTTACATTACAAGTCAGGGTAGCAAATCCAAAAGGCTTGCTCCAGTAATGCACACAGTGGACACAGTTCTAGGAATTTTTAAAGGCCAGGGAATTGGTTACCAGAATTAGTGGGCACTGTGATCCTGCCTGTGACAAAGGAACAGAGTGAGACTGTTTCTGGGAGTTGGCTGTGGTGACTAATTTTCCCATATTGCAAAAGGGAAGAGCAATCTCTTACACACCTGTTTCTTCAACTTAAAATGGGAAGAGCCACATTGTCACTTGCAGTTTAAAGGGAACACTGAGATAATATTTCAACAGATTATCACAACCTCTCTTTTCTTTGTTACATACTAACATCTCTCCTCCTACAAAGCCACTCAATGGCTTTTTTTTTTTCCCCTTTGAATTCAGCAAATTAAACTGAACTGTGTCCATGCATTAAATGGATGGAAATGGAAGCTGGCCTCTTGGGTCAGTTGACCCCAGTTCTAATAAAGCAATCCATTGAGACTTTGAACATTTGATTTAATGTGTATGAAAAGAGGAGGACAGATAAAGCCAAAAATGTTTTTATTAACCTTTCACAGCTCTACTGAAAACTGTCAGCATGCACCACTAAACTGTGAAATAGTGTCTGCATGATATCCATTGTGCCAAATTGCTGCTTATCTTTTGGAATGAAGTAATAACTATTATATTCTATTTACTCAAATAGAAATATTAGCTTACAAACTTTTTCTCTCCCCATAATCTTCAGCACGTCTATATCTACTGTCGTGAAAGATATTTTGGCAACTCATTATTCCACCAGCCTTAAAACCTCCTTACCAAATCAAAGAACAGCACATAAACAGTGAGTGGATACTAGAGACCACAAATATTTTAGGAGAGAATAATTAGTCTTTACCTTGTACTACTTACAAAATTTAATTAGGATTTTCTCTTTCCTTTGGCTATGGGTTTATTTTTTGGATAAAGGGTAGTGGTAGAGAGCTTAATTATGGCAGAGCTAATCCCATAATAATATTATCTGTATTATGTTTGTCATTAATAAATATAGTTACTCTACTCCTTATACTTCTAAGAGGAAGAAACGTGACTAATAGCCTGAACTGATGGCTCACATATTAATGTCTATGCCCAGGGTTATGTAGTGCTTGCTTATGCATGTATGCATCTGCTCTTCAATAAAAACACTTTGGGACAGGACTTCAACTGCAGGGGGCTCCTGTCCCACTGAAATCAATTAGAATTTTGCATGAGATATCAACAGGACCAGGATTTCACCTGCGCAGTGAATCAGCGCGGCAGCCACCAGCCAGCAAAGGGAGCGTGGAGGCCAAAACAACGTCAGGGAAGGACGTGGCCCATCCCATCAGAAAGCAATCATCCCATGTGTGGGACACGGGCCCTGCCCCTGTGGGAGCACTCACCTCGCACGGTGAGCGTGGCAGAGGCTTCCACCTTCCCGACCCGGTTCTCGGCGATGCAGGTGTAGGTTCCCTCGTCCGTGCTCATGGCTTTCTTAATGCGCAGGGTGTAGTCGTCCTTGATGTCATACCTGTGTCACAGCAAAAGAGTGAAAACTCTTTTTGTGGGCAACAGAAGCGGACACAAAAAAAGTATCACCTGGAAAACGCCAGTCTGAATCTATCTTGGAGCCAGCTTTGGAAGATAAAGTATTATCCGGCATTAGATAATTCCACGAAGCATTAATCTCCATGACAGTTTTATTGCACTCTGCATTAGTTAGAAACTTTACATAAAATTAGTATTGCTATGTTCAGTATTAGGGCTTTATTAATAATATAATTCACTTTGTCCTTGATCTAGAGCAATAAGATAAAATTAAGGTATCAGACATCAGTTATCAATACATGACAGCTCAGGTTTATCATACCTTTAACTATGTGAGCTACACGTTTTACCTTTGGCTGATTTGAAAATTTCCTTCTATATACAGTTTTCCCCTGCAGCAGCAATCCCCCAGGGAACGGTGAGCATGCTGGTAGGATCCCACACTACCCAATTGCAAACAATAAAAAATATATTCAAGCTCTGGAAGGTGACATTTATTGAAGAGGCACATTAAAGCAGATTTATCAATTTCACAGCAATACAACAAAACGATTCAATAAGGGTGGACAATGACATTTTCTCTTCTTTAAAATAAACTAGAAACAAGTCAAGAGTGCTTTGTCCATTTCTTTGTTTCTACTGTTGAAATAATTCTAAAAATGTGAGGATGTATAAAACTTATGTAATGCAACATACTCCAACATGTAGTGAACATTTATTCTCAAGGCATTTAGATTGATTATACCCAGAAAAATATTTTCAGTTAAATTGTTATTATACTGCAGAAGTCATGGATAAAAATGTATTTTAGGCTCTGATCCAAAGCTCATTAAAATCAACAGGAGACTTCATGTTGTATAAAATTTTTTCTGATTTTGGTTCCCAAATCAGAAAAACCCTGGTTATCAGCACAGATACTTTATCCTTTAAATATTATTTTGTTAAATTATTTTCAACAACATTTCTTCTCAATATACATTAAGTCACCTTGAATCTAGACTTGGATTCAGATTCACATGTATCAGTGAAATGGGAACAAGAAACTAAAGACCAATCTAGACTTCAGGAGGTGTCAATACTATTTCTCACTGTATACCCAGTTATGACATAATTTTACAAGGACTCATTTACTTTCTTTCTGTTATGCAGTAAAGGCCTTTTAGACTTGTACAGGAAACACACTGAAATCATACAAAAGAGTTAAATGTTTGGATGATTAAGGATGCAATGCAACAAATCAGAGGAATGTTGTCAGGCTCTTTGAGCATTTTTAGATCCTTTGTGAATGTGAAGCATACCTTTTGCAACTTCTTTTGTGTACATCCTGTACACTGCCATTGGTTCTTTCAGTATAGGTTTGGAGAGAGAGCATCAAAGACTTCAAAGCATCTTAATTCAAAGATCCCATATGGTGAAACATTAAAATTCCTGTTAGGTCTAACTAAAGCTCACAACATCAATTGGAGCATTCCTAGCAATTCCAAAAACAAAGAGCAGTCAAGACATCTTTTCATACTCACCACAACACAACTTCCTTCTATATTCAGTGGGTCCATTCTATCAATTAGCAAGAAATAATTTAATAACGATGAATTTGAGGTTAACCATTCTTTTAGACTTAACATAAACACATATAATACCTATTTTCTTAGGAGTTACATTTAATTGTATGTATATGCAGTACCTCAGATTTAACTGATTAATAAGAGGTATGCCAAGGGGAAGAATAAGTAAGCAAATGCCATGGCAAACTTTAGAAACTTGTAGGGATAATTTTTTTGCCAGCATAGTGCCATTGGTAGAGGTGAGGGGGCAGGTAATTATGATGTTAGAGAACCTAATATGCACTTTCTGGAGAACTACACATCTATTACAACTACATTCAACAGCCACATGCAGATAAAGACCATTTCTTCTAGATTGCTCACAAATTATGTCATTTTGCACGCTGTGCTGCATTAGTCAATGGCAAATAAAAATCACTGTTTTCCTAAGACAGAAAAGGCAAATTGTCCCCCTTAAAAATCTCAAGAATATGACAACAATATCCCACGATGATGGAGCAGTTATTTGTCTTTGGTGATTACAGAGTTGCAGACAAGAGCAAATGCTTATTTTCTTGACATGAGGCCAGCTCTAGGAGACTGAAAATATAAATTTGTATTCAGCTCCTGTGTGATGAGAAAAGTAATTTCAGTCGTAATATAAATATGAATTGGATATCGGAATCAGGGCTACAAGGCTGGGCAACAATTAGCCACCTATGTAATTAATTTTTTTATTTCTTTTTTTTTTAACCCATACAAGAGGTAACATCCCTGTGTTTCACTTAGTGCTGCCGAGAACAAAACAGACAGGCAGCAGGCCTGTATCTGAGAGAGGAGCTGCCTGAAGGGGATGCAGGCAGGCTGGGGCAGGGAGCTCCAGCGCGCTGTGGGCTGCAGCTGACTCACTCTGCTTCCTGTCACGGATGTGCTGGTGCCGGCATGCCAGCCAGCTGCCTCGGAGGCTCGGGCAGCCTTTATCCCTGCACCTGCCAATCATGCACATTGTGCCAAGGCTGCTGGGCGGAGGAGCCAGCTGCATGGCATGCCAGGACGCAGGGTGGTGGGTCCGGCCGTCAGCTCCCGCGTGGGTCACCAAAGGGAGGGTGGCGTAAACATGTCACTGCCACGGTCCAGTTAACAATTACTTCAAGGACAGGTTCATCTCTTCCCAGCCTGCTTCTCCAACAGGCCATACTTTTGGACCACCCTAAAAGAACGTGCCATCTAGCAATTAGATTCATACATGGGTGGACCCGTGGGGCGCTAGAACCATCTGCTGTCCTGCAGTACTGATATGTTGCCCGTCAGTCATCTGTTCCACCCGCACTGTCCCCAGAAGTCACCACAGTTCAGTGAAGAGCTTTGGCAGATAAGCAGACAGGAAGGAGAAAGGAGGAAAATTGGCTTTTAGCTTGACCCACAGCAGCACAAACAAAACGACAAGGAATGAAGACTGAACATCTTCTGAATTTCTCTAGCATCCACCTGCTCAGCCTTGAACAGTGCCTTGTCTCCTCTCTGTCCTAGAGCCTCAAATCCCCGTAGCAAGACGTTTCCACTTCATTTTCTGTGGAAGTCCTCTCTCATCTGGATTAGTGTTTCTGAACACTTGGGATTGAGGATCAGGGTCCTCTCTGCTGATACCAATCACAGAGAGCATTTACCAGGCTCCTGGATTGAGGATGAAATGGCAGAAAACCAGGGTGCAGTGGTTAAACGGCTCCTTAATGCTGCCAGTACATGAAGAAGACTGTCTTCAAAACACGTGCAGTGTCAAGAAACAACTTGTGACACATTGCCCAAATACTGCTGACTCCTAGCCAATTAATGCAGCATTGAGCTAAAACCACAGGGCGTCAGACATCAGTTTCACATGTTTATGGCCATCTAATTGATTTTAAGTACTTCTCTTTGTTAAACGTTCGGAGGTGCTTAACCTTTTGGTTCAGCTTAGACTTCAGCCATCAGACTGAGCAGGGAGAGGTCTTTTAAACAGCCAGTCAGTCTGTGCCAGCTATAAACCAGCCACTTTTGGGCACCACGTTACATAATTTCTGTTCTGCAAGTAATAGAGCAGGTCTGCCTTTAATTAAGCGAAAAGGAAGGGGCTGGCAGGAGACTGGCAAAGAAAAAGAGAGAGAAACAAGAGGCACATGAGAAAACACTGCTGGTAAGGAAATTCTAATAGAAATTGGGTGATTTTGAGTGAAATCTGGCAGTCTCTGGCACATATGAATGCATTCATTGTTGCTAGTTCTGATTAATGACAGTTGTACAATAGTGTGCTGACAGTCACTGCCATACAGACACAATTTTTTTTTTTTTTGATATGAAACACTGCTGAAAATGCAACCCAATCAGATTTGGCCCCTGAACAACATGTGCTATCATCACTGTACTGTGAATTGAGATTGATTGGTAACCAGCTGTGACAAAGTGGGAAAAAGAGCCTTGTCTTTTTCAAGAAAAGAAAAGAAGAAAAATAAAAAACAGAATTGTGTCAAAACCATTACCATCTGCTCAGCCAAATAGCAAATAAAACAAAACACATTAACTGTTTTTAAGTATCACAAATTAATGCACTGAGGTTGAATTCATGTGTTAACTTAAGCATCTAAGAATAAACTTGAATTGAACTGGTTTTGTCACAGTTGGAATTTCTTTCCCCACATTTGAAAATGTATCTGTTCATACTCAGCCATCAATCTTCCTCATGATTATCAAATAAAAAATAAAGAGAGAAAAATTTACTGAAGTTAGAGATATTGAACAATAATTTTTGGGGTTTTTTTGCATTTGGTATAAATTTTCCACAGTGTTTCACAGAACCCTTAGTTTCCATATTTTCAAAAATGTGCATGCAGCTATACATAAAAAAAATGCACCTCTTTTGTTCTTAACATGCACAGATAGCAAAAATGCATCTGCAGCTGGAGTCATTACATTCTTAAATATCCAAGCAGCCCTGGTAATACAAGGATGTACTTGCTTTAGCAGTGTATCTTAAACTTCACAGAATGCACTGCTGAACTCAACAAATCCAACTCAAGAAGTCTTATTTCTTGCTAAAGGGATATTGCAAGAGGAAAGCCACATCTAAACTGTTAAAGACTGATGCCACTGACCTCAAAAAAATTGCATTAATTTCTACCAGGTATATATTTTCATCTAAAACATATTAAATAATAAATTAGAATCTTTGTATGTACACATTGTAGGCTTGCCTTTTTTTCTTGTTTGTTTTTCAGTGATGGCACAAAAATGACTTTGCTCTATTTTCTTTTGCCTGTTTGCCAGACTGTTTTGCAGAACATGCACAAAGCTTCAAGATTGCTCACAACATCGATGATTAGGGAGCCCAAATAGAGAGATGCTACTGGCCAAAACCAGGGTAAACAGGAGGTAGTTAAGGAGGCTTAAGCTTCTGTCTCCACTTCTGCTTTGTGGTGCTGGCACTTCAGCTCCCAGCATAGTGCCACAGCTTTTCACTGGCTCCTGCACTCCCTGTGCCAGATGGAGGGAGCCAGAGGGAAGCTGCAGTGAGATGGGAAGCGTGAGCTGTTACCTGCTTCAGGCTTGTGTGATCCAGCAGCAGAAGGGAGAGCCTCCATGCCCACTGGCAATGCATATCTCACACAAGTTGAGTTTTTTTCACTTCCCATGCACTGATAAGTGAAAGAAGAAAGAAGCCCAAACCTATATGGGTAGCAGCTTTCTGGGGGAAAGATAGCGTTAGGTTTTCTTTCTCTGGCAAAACCTGAATCAGAGACAGTCATGAATGTATTTCTGTGCACTGCTCTCAAATTACTCTGTTGTGCCCCTGAAATCAAAAGCTGCTTTTTGCTGGGTGGCTCTAAGACGCTGCTTACAGCCATGATAAATTGAGCTACCAGGGAGCTATCTCCAAGGTGCTGACAGGATGGCTACTCCCCACATCTACATGTCCAGACACCCATTTATTTTTTGGCTCTGCCATTCATGCCAGAGAAAGGCAGAAGAAAATGCTATAGTACTTCACATTTCTTTGTGTGATGCATATTTGCAAGTTGTCATATAAAAGGGTTTCTATACTCCATGTTTCCTTATTCTATACAACAAACCAGGAAAAGAGCTGTGTGACACAGGCCACCATTCACTGTTGTGATTTTTCTTCAACTGTGCTGACACAGGTTATGCTTTAATCCAAAACCTCTTATGGGTTGCTATCAGCAGATTATTTCTATCTGTTAAACACTCCCCACTGCAATAATATAAACCAGAAACCCACACTGCACTGTGTTTTAAAGCAATAAAATGGTCTGAATCTCATAAAATATGTGTACAGCTGTTACAGTTACTGGGCCAACATAGGGAAACCATACCTGTGTCCAAGGAAATACTGTTTTCCAAACTATCTGGAAGCATTACACTCCACAGCACTGCTCTTACATGCAACCAGACAGGTGTGACTGAACAGAAAAATGTGTAGTCTCTTACAAAATCAGGTGCCATGTGCTCAGTAGAAAACCAAGAAAGAAAACTGAGACTGGTTTTTGATTCTCTTTGAAATAATTTGGGAACAAACAGCAGTTAAGAACAAAACATATGCCTGGGAATGAATGACTCAGTAAATACTATCTAAACTTATGCAGGTTCCATCCTTTACCTCTGCATTTCTATTTGCACATGGAAGTGTACTCATAGGGAATTACTGCATGATAATTACCCCAAATGGGCTTCTGATTTGATTTTAGTTCCAGATAGAGCTCCACATTTCAGGAACTGGAGCGTTGGTGGAAGCATGATCTAAGAGACCTTGTAATCACTTGGCATGGAAACCTATCCTCCCGTCACCAGGAGCAGTCCTTTTCCTCACAGATGAGACACATTTGTCAGGCACTTGGGGAGATTTATATTATTAATGCCTGTCATAAAGTCATCCCTCAGAAAAGTACCCTCGATGCTCAGAGTCATGTGGTTTTGTCCATTTCAGCTTTTGAAAAATTGAAATGCTACTGCAAGGACTGGAACAAAGCAGAAAGATCTGAGCCCAGACTGGCATCATGCACCCACTAAACTTGGCTTGACATATTTTTTTTAACATGAGCATGCAGATCATGAGTAGTTTGAAATAAACAGAATTTGTATTTGCCTGTTTATTGTTATTTGCCTGAAGCACATGAAAGAGTACTATAAACTTGTCAGAGAAATGAATTATTTCCTAATCTGTATTTTGAATCTGTAACCAATCTTGAAGTGGTAATTAAAAATGAAGTCATGTTAATGTTGTAATGAAAGTGCCTTCAATACTGTAGTTGAGCCAGAAGTCATATTCTTAAAAAGTACATTTTGCTAGTTAAGCAATTATCAACATAGAACATACTGAGAGGAACTTGAAATAATTTTTAGGCTTAAAACTTTACCATTAAAGTGTTTTCATTGAGAGTGTAAGTTGATTTTTTTTTAGCTCAGACGACAAGTTTTGTATCCCATGAAGAAATGGAATGTGTTAAAGGAGAAGAAATCCCTGCAGGCCAGACATTCCAGTAGCATCAGTTAGAGCTCTTACTCCCACTTGAATATAACTAACAGATTCCTCCTCCCTGTTTTCCTGAGGCTTTCATGGAAAAAATGCATAGCTAACGATCTTTACTTTTTAATTCTATGATTTTAATGGTTAACAAACTGATAATAGAAAGAAGGCTACCTTAATATTCTAAAATTTATAAATACAGTATACAAACTCCATGATTATCAGCCTTTTACTTAGTACATTGTGCTTTTTTTGATATTAAAGAAGTATTTAAGCACTAGTAGGAGTATTTGAAATTCTACATTAAATTTCACTGTGTCCCCTTCCTGCAGGACTATATTTTACTGCAGCCTTGTGTGAGTGGAAAATTCAGATAAACCCATGTTTGAAGCTACTACAACTGGCACTAAATTTTGCTTCTGAACTCCTCTATTGACTTCATTAATTCTCTGAAATGTAACTATTTTAGGCTGCAGAATAAGAAAGAATAAAGAGAAATAATAATATTCTCCTGTGACAACACTGTTTCTAGTGCACTGTCAGTGATCACTTCATAGATCACCAATAGTTCACACAGCATAAAGAGAAAACATGCAGCCAGGAGTGCTAGTTGACACAATTCCTTTATGGTTGCTGTCCATGGAGTTGTAAAGCTATTTTTCCAACCTTGACCCTTATGTAAGCAACTGGAGAGTATTTTCATGAATCTGCAAACAGACTGGCTGAAACAATAGCTCTTCTTCAGCTCTGTGGTGAGAACTGACACTTAACATGAAGCCAATTTAAATGTCAATGTTATTAACTGTTTCTCTGCTGATCATTCTAGCAGAGCCACACATCTACCACTTTTGCTCACAGCATTTAATATTTCAGACAAATGGAATGGCAGGGAACTCCTGGGTTAGACTGTAAACCTCTGGGGGAACTGTGGGACGATGCAATTATAGGACTTTATTCAATGTCAAGTTTTGAGGGATTTAAAATGTAAAAAAATGCTCTCATTTACACATTCACTTGGGCATGTACTCCTCATATGACTGTAAGGAATATGTTTCCACTTGCAGAGCAGGAAGGGATCCGTGACAGGCTAAACAGCAATCAGAGAAAAGGGATACTCAACCACAAGTACTACAGGAGGGGGCACCCCACCGTCACTGGGGTACATTGTCTTGATGCTCTATACACAAAAAATAACCAACACCTGCATCCATTTTACCTCTCATCACCTCTCTATCTCTAAATGGTATCTCTGATTTTACAGAGGTTTCCTCAAATGCTTCAATACAACAGCTGAAAAGATGCTTATGCTGCTTATGCTGAGATCTGCCAGTGCTCACTTGTGCCCCACGGACTCTGCAAGTTACAGAGCAGCTCTCTCTGTGGCAGACATCTACAACAATATCCTCTGCAAACCTTCTCTTCTGCCTCCAGATGTATGTAAGGATACAAATACCATATTAAACCTCTGTCTTTCACTGCCTCTTTTTGACAAGCTATTAAGAAAGTCCAATCTTCTCCCCAGTGCTCCTCATAAAGGGACTAATCTCTTCTTAATGCTTTAGCTTAAGGAAAAGAAAGATGGGCATGCAAATCATACAGGACCTAACCAGAGATGACAAACAGTACATGTGATATAGCTAATAGGAAAAACATCCTTTTCCCCTGATCCTGTATTTAAAACCGTTAATTGTTATTAATTGCAATAGAAATCTGGTGATGTACCCAAAGATTATATTCATTACACTACTAAAACACACTCTTTAATTAATTTTCAATACACATTAGGCTGCATTTTGTTACAATCTGCACAGATATTAACTTGAACAAAGCACACAGCGCTGTGGTGTTATTAACTCATATTTCATTGAAAGGTCACTCTCCCCTTGGTTGTATCTAGAGGGGGCTGGAGTTAAATACCTCAATATCCTATCCACAGAATATAAATGGAATTAAGGAGCACCACTGTTTATTCTTAAAAATTACTGTCTCTCTGGCTTACAGAGCCTTATTTTGTGGTGATGATGTGGTAGGTATGTGCAAGGTGCCCACCAAGGCTCTCCTGAGAGAGCAGCAGTTCTGCAGACATCAAGGTTAGTGAAGAAGGAGGGGAGTAGGAACACCAGGCACAGGAGTAAACTCCTCTCCCCAAGCAGGAAGCAGTGGCAGAGACAACATGTGATGAACTGACCACGACCCCCTTTCCCTGTCCAGGAAGAAGGTGGGGGAGGGTGTTTTTAAGATTTGGTTCTATTTCTTATTATCCTACTCTGATTAGATTGATAATAAATTAAACTAATTTTTCCCCAGGTTGAGTCTATTTTGCCCATGACACTAACTGATGAGTGATCTCTCCCCATTCTTATCATGACCCATGAGCCTTTCATTATATTTTCTGCCCCCTATCCAGCTGGGGAGGGAATAACAGAAAGGCTTTGGGAGACACTTGACATCCAGCCAGGGTCAACCCATCACAGTGGAGAAAGACAAATTCAAAACTTATCAGGCTATAAGGCTCTTTCTGGATCTCCTCTTAAAAAATCCAGATTTTCTTAGTTCATTAGGTTTGCTGTCAGTTGTGCTTAAATCCATTCCAAAGATTTACATCTGGAAGGCAGTAAGTTGTTTTTTTTTTAAATGCCATGTTATACTCCTAGTTTTGGGCTCATGAGAAGCCATTGAGGAAAGCAGTGAAATTACAGGTGAGCTTTTTCATTAAGCTTGGTCAGAAGTTGGCAGACAGCATTTCTGCCCAGACTACGCACATGCATGAAAAAAAAAAGCAGCCAATTTTAAAAACATAGCAAACCTAACACCTACACAGGCTTGTACTGTTGCAGCTAACACATACCTTGGATTGCATTAACTCTGTGCTTTAAGAATGCTTATTTCCAACTAATTTTTAATGAACATTCTTAATCTCCAGCAGGTAAGAAAGCTTACTGTGCTGTTTATGATTTTCACACTGCTGCGTGTCACTGCTCGGTTTCGTTTAATAACCTGCAATCTCTCAACACTTAGCAATATACCTTGTGTAAACTACACACCACTTTCCTTCTGAAGCATCACTCTTGGTTTTTCTGCCCACACTCCCATTGCGTGGGTGGCACATAAAACAAATACCTCTTCCTGCTGGTGCAGTTACCACTTTTCATCTCTAGTACAATATCCATCTAATCAGACAGGGCCTGTAAATGCAACTTAAAAGAGCAGGTTATAATTTCATTGAAGATGTATTTACTGAGCTAAAACAGCTGTTCTGGGCTGGAATGCAAAAAAAAGGCCTATGTGATTGCTACTCAGTCATTTTTAAGGCAACTGAAAAATACATTTGCTGAGCTAACCTCACTCTCCCAAAGAGCTGGCACTGCTAACTTCTTCTGTATAAAAGGTTTAAACAGTTATTATAGTGTGTCATAAATTTTGACTTGTAATTGAAAATCTCTTCACTTCTTAAAAAAAAAAAAAAGTACTTATTACTTGCTATATAATTACAGACCACGCAGCTGCTCTCCTCCTCGGCTTCGCTAGAAAATTTGAAGACATGAAACACTGTACAAACCTTATTCAAATGTTATTAAATTGCTAGTCATAGATCTGCCACTCTCATACTGCAGGCTCTCAAATAATGTCATTTTCTTCCTGTTACCAGGACTAAAATGTAGATGAATGAAAAGTTGATCCAGGCCATATTGAGTTCCCTACCACACAGGAGACCATCAGCTCCTTGGAAGGAAAGTATAATCTCTATTTCTGCTAAGCAGACACCAGAGGGAAAGATACCTGAACCTGTGTCTGGAAAAAAAAAATTCAATGCATAAAGACAAATTTTATTTAATTTTCAGTAGGTCTTAATCATTATGCATAGCCACAATTATCTGAGTCACTTTGACACAATCTTTGTGCCACTTCCTTGTGTCACTTATAATGAGAAAGAACTCTATTCATGGAATAGTGAACCTCATATTGCAGCCAAAGGCATAGGATGGTGACCCCACAACATCCTGTTCACCTCCAGTAGTTTGACATGAGTCATACTTGATTAACTATTCCTCACTCTTTGTGTAGTGGGGAGGCTGTGGTGTGAGGCTGAATTTTTAGAGCAATTAAAATAAAATATACACCATGTGCCTCTGCCTTTGATTCACAATGGATTTCAGTCTTGGGTCACTGATTAGAAGTGGACAGCTTCTGGAAAAATGCTTTACATACCTCAGATTTCAAAATGGATTTTGATTCTCCCTGTTGGTGAAGCATCAACATTTAGATCAACCAGGTATTAATTTTCTGGGACCAATTTAGTCTCTAACAAGAATTTTAAGCACCGAGGAATATAAAAATTCCTTATCACAGTGGTGCAAAAGAACTGTGAAAACAGTTGTCATACATTGCTGACACTGCTGTTTTCACCTAGTATTTATCATTTTTTTAATTCCTGCCCAGTCAAACACAGAGCAGCTCCATGACATATATCACAATCTGAAATCTCAAGTCAGGTCAACAGGATGCTGGATAACTAACTTCCTTCCTCCTTCCTTCCTAGTGAGACCAATGTTTCCCAGGCATTTTAAAAACTGCTAATCAAAGAACCACTTTAAGGTTTTACAGTCAAAATACAGGCTATCATAGTTGGTTTAGATCATCAGTTCAAAACAACTGAAATTGGGAATGAAGTTTTGCACCATCAGAATAAACTCTCTGTTCTTAGGTTTGAAGCAGGGGTATTTGTATACTCCCGGGCAATTATGCAGACAATCTGACAAATAGTGAAATTATTTTTTTATAAAGAGTCATGTTTTCAAACATAGCAATTTCTTTAGAAGTTGGGGTGGTTTTTTTTTTTTTTTTTGTTTTGTTTTGTTTTGTTTTGTTTTGTTTTGTTTGATTGGGGGTTTTTTTTTGTTTTTTTTTTTTCATTTAATCCAGTTGCAACTGGAGATGCTTACAGTCCATCAGGGACCTTTATAATTAGGACTTTAACAGCCTGAAATTATTTTCCAATTACTACTCAACACACCAATCGGTGCAGCAACACTGTTCATGTTTGTCACCAGAAATCACTGGGATTACTTTTCTCTTTGTTTTCACATGGGTCACTAAAAAAACCAAAACAAGGTAAAGGAGGAAAAACAGACAAGGATTTCTGAAAGACCATGGATCCACTACCACTGATTCTGGCATTCACCAGGAACAAATGACAGAAACACAATGCATACAAAAATTCAGTTTGTCCCAATTCACTGTCACTGAACTAGACACTTTTGGAAGCTGAATCAACAATAGACACATTGAAAAATCTGCAGTAATTGTTGAAACAAGTACCTACTATAATTGTCATGCAATCTAGGGATGAAGCCAAAATGAAATTATTGAAAAAAACTGCAAACAGGCAGATGTGCAAAGAACACTGTTAGCGGTAGAAACAGAAAATTTATATTGAAAGTTACAAGACAAATAGCTCAGAGATCTGCTCAGAAGTGCTTATGCATGTAGGAAGAATAACAAAGGGAAGTCCTTGAGGGCTTTATATTTCATTGTAGATGTTAAAACACTTAAAATACAGGAGCTCAGAAGCTGAAAGACAATTTTTCTTTCGCCTAAAAAATAAAATCCCTCAATTTAAACGAGGAATTATTTTGACATTCTTTCCTAATTTATAAAATTTCGATATCATCATTTTCTCATCCATCCATTTGTTCAGGCTATACCTGGGCAAATTTCTTTGCTGGTATTAAAAAAAATCGAGAAAAAAATTTTTGTTTTAGAGGTTCCAGGTTTATCTTCCTTGATTAAGCATCATGTAACATGGTTTGGAAATGTCCACCTTTTGGTCAGTGAAGAGATGCTCACATATTGTGCATTATATAAATAAATAAATTCTAGAATAGAAAGCATACCATGCTAATTATCAGAGGCATCTGCCTCCAAAGTGCAGATGTTGGAGAAAAAGAAGGGATATGGTCACTAAAAAGATCTGATAGAAACACAATCTAACCAAAACCATTGTGGGTTCATTATCCATTACTTCTGCTTATGAGACCTAGAAGCAGACATGATTTAAAACAACAGAAGTAGCACAAAAGCAACAATAAATCACAGAAACACAATGTATTTACTGCTCTACACAATCTACAATACATAGGATTACCCTACAATACATAGTTAAAGAGCAAGCAAAGAGAAAAATCCACCCTGACCTGCAAAAGTCTTCTCTTGAAAATAGTATTTTGTGTATTACATTCATACACATAATAAGCGAAACAACTATATCAGTTTTTAAATTTGTTTTAATTGCAAGAAAATGAATTTTTTAAAAAGTACATATATATTTATATATACACACATATGTATCTAACTTACATAGAAATGTTTTTTCCAGATTATGTATTTTTCCATTAGTGTATTCAACTGATGGAAAATATCAGCTATGGTGGGTGGGGGGGGGATGAGGCCTACTGCTAAAATTAAAACTGTGCAAAAATAAATCAGGACTAATAGTGCCAGAGGGACTTGTTGGGCTGTGGAGACCTGGGTTCTAATTCCTGCTCCCAGAGCTATTTCCATGTTGAGATTTTTTTTTTAATGAAATAATGATTCAGCATCAAAACAAGAAAGAGTTCCAGAAAATGAGGACCAAACACTGCTCTGTTAGTTGAAAGGAGCCAAACTAATTTAAAATCCTTTTGCAGGAGAGACTCCCTTCCTCTGCTCACTAAAATTTTCTCCTTATTTGTTCCAGACAAAATTAATCTTTCTTGAACACAGGGGGCCTGTTCCAGATTTCAACTCTGCTTTACACTTCTGCTAGTCTGGCTTTTTGTTTCCTCAAGAGGAAGGTTTCTCTCCAAGACTTAATAGACATGAACTGAGGAGCCAGCAAAGCCCACCATGCTCCGCTTGTAATTCACCTTGCCAGTGCAACAGAGCGACTTTCCTGCCAAGTTTTCTCCCTCTTGGTATCAGCACATCATTCTGAAGGCTACTACCACTATTACAGTCCTAAAACATCTTTACTGTCTCCAATAAATTCACTGCATACCCATGTGCTCACAACACCGACACATCACTTTTCGTTCCTCCACGGGAATCCATTACCTGGACAATTCACCCAGGTTGGGTTTCCCTGCACAGCTGCCTCTGGAACAAGATTTGTAGTGCCAAAAGAGCAGCAATGTGGGAAATAAATCTTGGACACAATGTCAAAGAGCGAACTCTTAGCAGTAGGGATGGATTCCAGCACTGTGCAACAACTGGAATCCGAAAGTGAACGTGAACGTGGCTCTCACCTTCCTCTTGGTAAGTCTGCATCATCTTTCTTCCACCGGACTGTGGGTGTGGGATCCCCCTGCACCTGGCACCGGAAATCCACGGCCTCCTCTTCCAGCACCACTTGGTTAATCGGTCGCCTGAGAAACGTGGGCCGCTCTTGAAAGAGACATTAAAATTCCACAGTGAGTCAGAGGGCTGAAATCAACACTTTTTGACTTTTCAGCATCTTGTTGCTTACCCATCCATCAAACAGAAAGGAGGCTGAGCTCCACAAATTCAGACAAGGGGAACTGATGATGTGCATATAAAGAGCCAGGAAGAGGGCTGCCAGGCTGGAGAGGTAGGAGCTGTCCCATCCTGCCCTCCAGCAAGAGCCACCAGAAGGCAGCCTGTGCCAGGACCGGGCGGCCGCCTGCCGGACAGCAGAGAGGCCTCTGAGGCCGTGCCCTTCCCTGGAAAAGCTGTGGCTCTGCAGCACTGCACACACAGAGCCTGAGCTGGGAGCTCCTGCTGCAGCAATGTATGAGCTGCCAAAGGAGTCTGCCTATCTTTGGCAGTGATCAATACCCTGATGCTTCGGAGGAAAATTTAAACTCCCTCTTATGCACCTCAGGCAATTGTGAACTGTCGTGCACGGGACAGAGCTTCCCTGATCCCCATCGCCAACTTCACCATGGAAAGCCAAATCAAGGTCTGAACAACTTCTGTTTACCCTTGTTATGTTAGGCTGCACGGCTACAAATAGTATTAATCACCATAATGCTGTACAGGCCTGCTTAAAACCCAGATGCAGAGCCACAATCTGATCTCAGTTACAGTGGTACAAAATCCAAGTACCGGTAATTTCATTTGGAAGGATGTCGCTGGGGTTGGTTTCCAAGTTGCCTTTGGACGGTACAAATTTTGTTCTGTCCTCTCAGCCATACCACACTTTTATTGTCATCAATTATTTATGCTAGTCAAACCATTATAAGGCTGCGTTTATATGAAACAGTATTTCCACTCACAACAGGGATTTATCATAAAGACATTTAAAACTGGTTACACACTATGTTTCACATTTCACTCTCAGCAAGTCAAGGGATGTGATGTCACTTAAAAAAAATTACTCAGAATTCACACAGATGCAAGTGATACCAGATTCTGACTCAGGCAGTTTGTCTTGATAACTACAGAGCCAATTTTATAGCTTTGTTATGTATGATTATTATATGGAAAAAAAAAATTAATAAGTTAAAAGAACATTATTAAGGTTGAAAGATCAAGCAGGCCACACTTACTGACAGAATTAAGGCTGTCTGCATGCCTTTTAATCATTTCCTTTCTATTTATGATGCCTTATGGGACTGGTTGCAATTATATCATCCAACACTATTTTTTCCCCAAACATCTTCAGATTGTTGATATTCAATTAATGAGCAGGTGTTTAATATTTTGCTTTAGTTGTGCTGTTTAGAGGGTGGCCCCCTGTCTAACTACTCAAACTGCACTTCAAAGACAGAATTATTAATTTCCTCATGACCTCTATTACAGGTATCTTACTGCTTTATAATTACCTCACTTATTTCCATATCTCCTCTCTGAGGTATGATAGAGATCTTAGAAAGCAATGTAAAAAGTATCTGCTAAATTTTGATGTTCAACCTGAGCCACAAAACTGAGATTTATTTTTTTTCTGGAGGGAGTTGGTGGGGGGTTGGGCAGAAATAAAGTTTTAATTTTGTGTGTTCAAAGCTCAGCTTTCATTAATTCAACTGCAGACAAGAAAGTGTTCACCAGGTTTACAAATCAGAATATCGTCAGAAAATGAGGAACACAAAACCACCTGTTAGTAATTATGTAAATGAGTGACAGCATCACACAGGAATTCCTTATTAGCAGGGAAACCTATTGGCAGGGGAAAGCAAATTTTGTCAGCAGAAGAATAGACATGCTGAAGAATCTACAGCACTTTTCCAGATGACAGAGATAAAAGCATGTCTAACGGGCAAAGATTCTTCTCCCCAAGCCATTGCTTTTGTCCTATTCCTATTCCTGCCCAGGATGTGCAGATTCCAGCAATGTTTGGGCAAGTAAATTCACTTCTATCCTCTCTGCTTATATTGAAATCTTTGTAATTTCCCATTTTAAGTCTATGTACAAGCCATATCCAGCTGCTGACTGTTTCCTTAGTCATTTTATCTTTTTTTTTTTTTTAGCCCAGAAATATCACTTTTCACACCTGGAACCCAGCAAGATCACAAGTTCAATTCCCCTTCCAACTATCCATGCCTCTCCCTTCTTTGTACCTCACAGCAAATGGACTCTTCTCCACTGAGTGTTTGGTCTACACTTGAACTGGAGCTCCTTTTCCCCAGGTCACCCAAACACAGCCCATCCACCAACTTAACACAAGAAAAATCAGCTGAAGTACCCAAGGACCCTTCCAGGAGAGTGACAACAGCAAGAACACAGTGCAGATACAGGAAAATGCTGCTCAGATCTCTATTTATGGGTTCTCTGGTGTATCAATAGATGACTCTATTAGTTTTTTTCCTTTTTTTTTTTTTTTTTTTTTTTTTTTTTTTGGGAGCGGCATATTTGGCTAAATTTAGTGAAAATCCTCTGGTCAAGCCAAAAATAAAGTACATCTCTGCCATAGTGTAGCTATTGCCAACATATTTTAGGTACCTGATATTCAGTATGAGGTACCTGAACTTCTCAGGACAAAAAGCATCCTCCATTCCTCTCATTCCTGCCCGTTTCACTCCAATTATCCCCTTTGCCTCCAAACTGCAAGAACTTCAACATTCTTAGAGAAGAGTGAATTATTTTGGCAATTTAATTTTGTCAACAAAAATCTGTTTTCCAGTTAGGCATGGAAATTTTTGTATAAAGACATTTTATTTTGATAAACTTATTAAAACTGCACAAAGGAAAAACAAACAACCAACTCAACCCCTCCCCCAAAAGAAACCAAAAACACAAAAAAAACCAACAACAAACAAACCAACCCCAAAAAACCCCACAAACAAAACAAACACCACAAAACCCTAAAACTATTACTTTTAATCCTACTGCTAAGCAATGTACTTGGTTCATCTATGTGAATCTGGACAGGAATATTTTAATGACACTTTCTGCAAGTTTGCAACAGCATCTTTCTCACAACTTCTCTCCTAAGAAGAGCTTAGAGCAATTCCTGTTCTCAGCTCATAGACAATACTCTCATCATTTCAGCATTTGTTTTTCAAGACATGATCCTAAACTAAGAAATTCAGATCCAGATCAGCACTCTCATTGGTGATTTAGAGGTCCTGGTTCATCCCCATTGAATTTAAACAACTGTGTGTGTGTACACTGGCTTGGTCTGCATACAAAAATCATTTCAGACCAGGTTTACAAAAGCTGAGTGTAAACAGCTAAGGAATTAGAATGTGCATACTTATGAAATTGCTACTTGTGGCTGTAAATTCTCCTGTACAGGAGATGAGAAAATAAATCTGTCTCATTTTGAGGAAAACCCAGCTGAGGAGAAAGCAAATGGCCCTGAGGTCATTAGATAAATCACTGGATTCCACATCAAGACAATTTAGGAGAATATACACACGTCTGTTTCATATCAGCTTCTAAAACTGTGTATTTTCAAAAACATTTAAGAAGTTGCTAGAAAATTAATAGCTGTGTAAGGACAGAGCCCAGTTAGCAAGGACATGCAAATACCAACAACTGCTGCTTCCATTTTCCCATCATTTCTGCATTTTGCACAGCGTGAATCAGGAAAGAACAAGTTATCTCTTATGCTATTTCCTGTATTTGTATCACTCAGAAAACCCCTTGAATATGTCCAATAGCTAATTATACAGCTATAAAGTGATCAGAGTGAATGCCATTGCCAATGCAATTAACATTCTTTATGTGAGATTAACTGGATTTGAGTCACCTGCATAACTTGCTTACAATGTTAATCTCTCAGGAGACAGAGTGCTGCTTGCCCAAGCATGCTAAATAAAGAAGGTTTCTTTGCACAGCCAGGTCAAATTTAGCTTCAGAGCTAATCTTGGGGGAAAAAAAAATCTTTTTCATATTTTTTCTTCTACAATGGTTTACCCATAAATAAAGCCTTGTGGTATAATTAAATATTGTTACTCTGTCAACAGCATCCAGAGCACAATATATTTGAGAAACAAGAAGAAAGGGTGATAAATTAAAATCATAGGCATATATAAAATTTTTAATATAGCTATTTTATAAGCTTTCACTGAGTAAATAAAGTACCCACTTCCCAGACTTTCTCTGATGAATATTAAAAATCTTTGAAGAGAACTATAAAATAGGTCATGGTTATATGTCATGTCAACTAGTCATGCTATTACTAGGGTGACCTTTATAACTTCAGAATAAACTTTGCTTGCAGTTATAGAAGAGGATTGTTAATGCAATTTGGACACACACCTACAATATGTTGCAGTGCTTGAGGTATAGGCTGCAAGGAAACCTACAGATCAGAGCCAGAAACAGCAAAATGCTTTCCTTGCTTTGGGTGCTGACACAAGCTAACCTCAGAACTCAATTTTTCCCATCTTTAACAACTGGTCTGAGCATCAGAGTCTATTAGAGAGATTCACATGACCTTCAGATGTATTATTGCCCTTTCCCTGTTCCTCAAAAAGTTAGACAGCCATATATGGGGCCTCAATCTAATTAAAATGATCCTAACTACCTTAATATATTTGCTTGGCTGAGGCAACTGCTGGAGTGAAGGATTTGATGGTCCTCATAATGTAGAGCCTCAATCTGATTTAGAATTGTTCTTGTTTTCTCTGTCTTTGCTGGATAGAAGACATCATTTTTCTAAAATGTTTTTGTGTTCTACAAGGAGTATTAAAACACAATTAAAAGGCTTTGGGGAAGGATTTAATAACAAATAGTTACATTTAAAAGCTTTTTGCAAATTAGCATTCTGATTCAAAAGGGAATAAAAGGCAACAACAGATAGTTGGAAGTAAGTTTCACTTCAGAATACTGTCAATAGCATAGATATTTCATTAAATGCAACGTGATCTGGATGAAGTAAAGCTCTCTGACAAAAAAAGAACATGTGGAAGAAGACAGGATATTACGACCTCACTGAATTTACCTATGTTGGCCAAATAAATGAAAACAGAATTGCAAAAGCAAGTGGTTTTCTATTTATAGACATTCTTCTACTGCATCTTTTTGGGCACTTTTCCCTTTGAGAAATAAGCACTTGTGTAGACACGGCAAACTCCTACACTGTAAGCAGCACCCAAGGCGTGATGAGCTTGCACAGAACAGGCCTGCAACTCCAGTAAGAGGCAAACGCAGTAAAATGCAGTAAAATGAATGTTATCACTTGCTAGTGGTTTTCTCCTTTTACACACATCTACAATCATGGTAATTACAGTTTTTACTGACTGTTACATGCAGACTTTGGGGACCAAATCAGATGCTTTTTTTCAGAGCGGTATCGCTGTCCTGTAACACCTTCTTGGTATCTGTGGATGACAAATACCCTAAAGATAAACTGGCTTTTTGTAAACTGCCACAAGCAGATTGCACGTGGAAAACACAGGGATTTGAAGAAAAGCCAGGAGGAGATTTGATCTGAAGGACAAAATATACACTGCTGATTTCTGTGTCTTGACCTATGAATGGTTTTGGTAGATTTCTCCATATTACTGGGAAAGCTTTCCAGGATACAATGGGTCAAGACTCTCCTAAGGTCTTCCACATAGGTAGAGCTCAGGAAATTGAAACGGGGCACAATGTCTTCATTAAAGGTTTTTTTTTTGGTGTGTGGTGGATTTTTTTTTCCTTTTTTTTTCCCTTTTTTTTTTTTTTTTCTTTTAATGCCATGTCATCATAGTATACTTTTTTCTGAAACTAGGGTTTCTCTTTCAGCCTGACAATATCTATAGAACATCAAACACAAATACGTCCTCAAGCATCAGACAAAAATACCTCTTCATCCCATAGGACCTTATTAGCTGAAAAAAAGGTTCAGATACCAAAGATAAAATCAAAGATTAATCCAAACCAATCTTTAATATGTCCATATTGACATCTCTTTTAAAGATATTTTTGTACTCTTACTTATGCTTTATATTCTTTTGAGGCTCTTCTAAATATATCTTTTTCCACTGCTTGATGCCAGTCTCTTGAAGTTGATATACTAAGGCTTTCATTGATTTCACTGAGCTTTAGAATCAATATACAAGATATACCTTTGTACATTCTCTTCAAACATGCCATTTTAAGTGCAAAGGGAAATAAAAGAGCATGAAACACTTAAAACAACTTGAAAACTTATCTCAGAATGGTGAAGTAGCATGACAAAATGATAAAGGTTATCATAATGAGTAATTTCTTCTTTATTTAATTTCTGGCTCCATATGATGCATTTACAAACAAAGCTTTCTTACAAATTGAAATTAAACTGCTTCTGTTTTGCATCTTGCTTTAATTCTGTTCAGCCAAAGGCTATGAGCCCAAACACAAGCAATGCAGCCTAATTTGTATCACTTACACTTTGGAAATTGGCCTTTAGAATAGTGTGCACACAATAATCAAGTCCCATGCTGCCTCTTTTTGTGAGCATTAGGACTGATGTTATTAACTTCCTTTAAAGTGCAACTTAAGACTGTGACAGACCCTGTCTTTCTGCCTTACTCCAAGATTACACATTGGAGCCTCATAAAGGCAAAAACTAGCAGCAATGCTTGAAAAAGAAGACTGACAAAATGCAGTGAGTCTTAGTTACTATTCAAAACACAGTTTTGGATAGCACTGCTTATATGATCTTTTATGAGCTTGACAATTCTCTGCTAATAGAACAATCATGACTTGGGAAAAAAACTAAAGCAATCTGCCTAACAATATACTACCAGTATACTGCTAAGAGTGCCTAGATGTTGAAAACAATTTTTCCTAGGCAGACAAGCTTGGAAAGAAAAATGTGGAAGTTTTACATGTATTATTCATAACTATCTCTCAGTAAAGGTTATTGAACCTAGCCAAGTGGACATATTCTGCACATGGGAAAATTTTATTTTCTCCTCCTACTGCTTCCCAAGGTTCTTATGGCCCATTTTATTTTATTGTTTTTAAACTCAGAAAAAGTGTAATCTTCCAGGCTAAGCTTCCATGCTGTTCCCCTTGGGCCACCAGTTCCCACCACACTGACTCAGTTTTTCCAGAGGCAATGCTTCAGGCTAAATTTACTGTACAGGGAGCCAGAGATCTGTCACAAGTCACATGCAGAAGTTAACTTCAGGTATTACAGAAAAACTTGCAAAGCCAAAAGTAACAAGTAGATGGTTCAGGGAAAGGTTCTAGTATGAAACAGTTCATTTTCCTACATAATGTGTTTACTAAGGCTCCCTTCACACTGTGGAAAGGGTTTGGAGGGTGGTTATTTGGGAAAGCAATGAAGACATGACTGACCAGCTAATTAATATACATCCCTTTCCAGAATCAGCACCAGCTATAGGTTTGCCAGTCGCCTATTAAAATTCTCCAAGTCTCTTAGTCAAGATCTCTTTATTTTTATTGTGAAGTCCATTTTCAAATATGCTCAAAGCAGTTAAAGTTTGGCACATGAATTGCATAGAAGTATTTCTAGTATATTTTTCACCAACATTTGCAGTACTCCCATGTTCCTCAGACCTGTGAGTCATGTTAGAGGAAGCTGTGGACCTGACACACGATCCTGGTGGTTTTGCCTGTGTTCAGTGAAGCCAATTTGAACATGCAGAGCTAATCTGATGTTTCCCAGAGTCGCTGGATTTATTGGATTTATTGTGAGCACTCAGAGTGATTCGACTGTCCAGTAGATACATTGCTTCCTGGAAACATCATGGATAATGCTCTCCAGTCACTGTGCACACCCTTGCTCACACATGGGCTGATGCCTGGAGTCCAGGAATGGAATGTAACTACTGGAAAGCACAGGCAAGTCCCCTCCTTTTGTATGGAGAGGACCAAGACTACCCTGGACACGATGTTACAGTGGGCCCAGTGCACCAACACAGCTTCAGGGCCAGGAGGCAGCCAGGAAATGGGCACAGGGCAGCCAAACCACCCTGTGAGACAGCAGGTCTCACACCTGAGCACCTGCTTCCAGCATGTTTATGCTTGCATGGAGAAAAAGAAGGTCTGGAGGTATCTGGGAATACCCAGACAGAAGGGGAAATGTGGATAGAAAGATACCGCAGTCGGGAATTTAAATACAATTTTTTTTTTTTAGGTAGTCTAACACAATTAAGAAGGATTAAAACATCTAATTTCATTTATTGCTGATTTTGTTCGGTATTCACCAAATAGTTTTAGATTGTATTTTGCAAGTTGATTGCTATGATTATACCCTGTAAAAAAAAATCAGAATATTGTAATTGGCTATGTATTATTTTACATATCAAGACGAACCTAATATGTTTCATAGCTCTGCAGGGTATGAAATTACATGCACATTTCAGTTTTCATTCCTACAGTTCAATGCTTTTTAACAAATTATTTTCTTAAGGATTTCTTAAGGCTTTGTAGTTTAGGACTGCAATCTGCTTGCTCTCCACAGGGAGTATTACCAGAGATTAGCAGTACTTAAACTGATGAAGGAGATATGTCATGTCTCTTTTGCATCTGTATAAAGCTACAACTCTAACAGATTGGCTGCAAAGGGCATAATAATTTGACAGAGATCCTTTCTCTGGGTTTTTTTGGTTTGGTTTTTTGGGTTTTTTTTTGTAGTTTTTTTTCAAGGTATAATAGTTCTGTCTTTAAAAGCCACATGTCTCCATGAATCCACAACAAACCAGTTGGAGTGGAAACCTTTTCAGTCTTGAAAAGCTGGAAAGCAGCATATCCTCAGAAATTCATGGATCCTGTCTAGCAAAAACCTTTCTCTGCCTTTTGTGAATCACATAATATACATATATTCTTTTTAAGTGGCTGAACAATGTGCTGAATTGCACGTACGTGCAAACACAGAGATGGTGACTGGGTTTTCCAGTGCACCATATTAGTCAGTAGGTGAAAAAATCAGGAGCATCTGCCTCACAAAGGACCTTAGGACTTCTATTGAAAGTCTCTCTGGGGTTACAAAGGGTCTTGTTTGGAATTTCAGTACTGTATCAAGGATATCAAAGAAGTGCAGCAGGAGGGAACATTAACACCATTTCTCTCTCTCTTTGGTCAGCATAGACATGTTTTCCTTAGCAGTGAGGGTTTTTTCCTTATTGATCCTCCTTTGTTTACTCAGAACCTCTTGACTTATTCCTACAAACCCACAACTATAGGATGTAACACAGCATGATTTTGTGGCTTTGCTTCTTATCCAGTTGTTAGCAGGATGGATCCAGCTGTAGGTTGGGTTATTACTCCGTTTTTGCTCTGGACCCTAACCATGGGGCAAGTGCTCCTAACAACCAACCTCTTGCCTTGCCCATCAGGTCTAGAAGCTCTTTCACACAGGAAGCTTATTCATTTTTATTTCATTCAGCTGCACCAAAAATCTAAATGCTGTCCTGGCTTACAGGAGGAAAAGCTGTTTCAGGTCCTCTTAAAAACGAATGCCAAAAGTTACCTCTTTATATTCAAAAATTTGATTTTGGAATTGTCTCTAATGACATTTCACTGATCAAATGAGGGTTTTTTTATGCTTTCCTACAAAGGTTTGATTTCATAACCCCTTGGGAATATGAAATCATTTAAATAGGCAATCCTGGTCTAAATCTCTGGTAAGCAGGCATTGTCAACTGTATTAGAGATAGCTTAATTACATTTGGCCATTCTGTGAGGGAGCACTGTCCTGCAATAACATCTCTGGTCATGCACATCACTGTGGACCTCAAATCAGACTGAAACTATGAGCTGGAGCTGACAAAGAAAATACTGAGCCACCACAGCTCCATCCTTACAAACTGCAGCTTTTAAAACCTGGTCTCCTTCCCAAGCTGTGAAATGCATCTTGAGCAGCACTGCTGTGTTTTGTTACCCTTGCTTTGTCTGGTGTTTTGAGGAGCCACCCAGGGTAATTCAGCCTGCAACACTTGTAGGGGAAGAGCAATAAAAGCAGGGGTCTCTTTACCAAAGACAGTCAGCTCTGCAGGGTCACTGTCGCGCTCCCCCACCATGTTGGTCCCCACACATGTGTACATTCCTGCGTCACTCTTCCTGGTGTTGGAGATCATCAGCTTCCCGCCACGGATCTGTTTCAAAACAAGGAGCATATTTTTAACTTCAGGCAAACAAAATACATCAGAAAAAGTGCTGCCTTCTCGGGCAACAAGTCCCACCACCAAGACAGCCTAAACTTTTTTTTTTGTACATATATGTTTTAAAATTATATACTTAAATATTTAAATATCTTTAAGCTGCTCTAGAACACATTTTTATCCCACTGACTAATCTCAATTTGCAACTAATTTCAACTACACTTGATTTTGTTCTTTTGGCTTCATTAGAATCATTATAATTCAAGGATTACATTTCTTGCTGCCTCTTGGCACCACAGAGTACTTTTATTTCTTGCATGGTGATATGTAAACCACTCTTGACACCTCTCTGGAAAAAAAAAAAAAAAGAAGGCAATTTGACTTAGTTTTATTTAGTTAATTTTATTTTACTGGTGTCTGAACAGTTTTCTTGATCACTAATAAAGACAGCTTTTCTCTTTTTGTTGAGGCAAACTGGCTGAATCTGGCCCAAACTGGGAATTCACCTGACACTTAATATTTTCTCGGCTATAAAGCATGCTTACAGAGTGAAAGAACAGGGTAGTTGAAAGAAATAGAGTAAAAAAATTGTAGCTTGTGAAGTCACAGCGTCAAAGGTTAGACAATGGGGTGCTTCAGAATAAGCTGGGAATTTAAGCAAAGAAACTTGTGAGCCAGGGGATGACATCCAGTTCTCTGCCACTCTTCTACTCTTGAGTAGACCCTAGCACAGACAGCCTGGTCCACAAACAGCAACAGCTCAGATTCTCTGGCTTGGGATAATTCCTTAAGCAACCAGAGCCACGAACAAGCTTCCTTGTTGAATAAGGTCAGCACTGAATCATTCCATACAACATAAAATTTTATTGAAGAAATACTAATGGTGAAAAGCTAAGCATTTAAAAATTAGGAACGAAACATGCTCTCACCCCCCTAATTTATCTCAATTGCTTGCACAGACCATGATTTATCTCTAATCACTTGATAAGTTAAATATTTCTGCTGGATCCATTTTCATTCAGTACAAGAAATGAAAGGCCACAGAATTCAACCAGTGTTACTCATTTTGCTCAACATTTATTCCTTTTCAGGAACCATAATTCTTCAGAGTGTGACTTCAGCCTTCATGTAGACACATCCAAATTACTGCAATAACTACAACATTACTGGCGCCATTCTAAGATTTTTTTTTTTCACAGGCATTACTTGTGCACCTCATAGATTTGACTGAATTTACTTATAAACACCTCTCTGCTATTCTCAGTTTGGAGAACTGAGATGTAGAAAAGGTGAAACCAAACTGGTCAAAGACATCCACTAAGTCCTTCATCTAACTGTGCACCTTCTGCGAATGAACCTCCAGCTCTAACGCACCTCCATTACGCTGGATTTACAAACCAACCCTCAAAGCAGCTCAAGCTGGAGAGCCAGGAGCAATAAACAGCCCTCCCTCCCTCATTTGGGAAAGCTCAGGGAGGCAAACTGCCAGGAGTAAGGACAAATCTCTGTGGGAAAGGCCATAAAGCTGGGCAGGTTCTGCGGCACTCGGCTGTGGGCCCTGGGCCCACAGATAGGAAAGCACCCCAGCTGTACTCACGCTGATCCGCTCCTCTCTGTCGTCAATGCGGACTTTATCTTTCTTCCAGTAGATGGTGGGCTCGGGGTGCCCTCGGGGAGGCTGGCACTCCAGGATGGCAGGCTCTCCAGCTGCCACCACCACGTCCGTAGGGTTTTGGCGGAAGTCATCCCGAAGCACTGCAGCGACAAGTGAAGGGAAGAGGGAAAAAAGATTAACAGAAGTGATGACATTGTAAGTGGAGGGAAAAAAAAAATCCCAAAGGTAGAAACATATACTATTAAACAAGTAAGTCTCAACCATTACTAGTGGATGACTTTGCTTCTTATATTGACTGTAAAAGATCTCAAAAATGAAGTTGGACAGATACGTCCTTTCATCCAGTGGAGGCAGGTTTCACGTACAGGGCTTTTGTTTTCTCCTTTTTTTCTTTTCAGATAAGAACACTGCTTGGTATTTAAGTTGCAAAGATATGTAGCACCCATTACTCCTCTTAACCTTGACAGAATCACTTTCCACTACTACAAAAGCAGCACTGCAGGTTGGATGTTGAGTTCTTTTCATGACAGAAAACAATCTGCTGAATATCTGCCTTGTCTGGGTCTCCAATTCCAGCATAAGCTCAGTAAAAAAAGGACAGAACTAATACAGAATTGCAGAGTTACACCTTGGCTAAGGGCATTGCCATTATTACTGTTACTCTCCTATTTCTGGCACATGCATACTAAAATGGTCACCAGTTCTGAAAGGTGTCAGAAAAATAAAACTGATAGCAATGTACTTCCAGCATATTCATTTCTTCCTTCCATATTTTTAGTTCTAATATTTTTGCCACCTTGACACGCCCTACCCACTACATTGAAAAGAAAGAGCATTTAAATCACCAAGCTGTTTGAGAAGTAAATTAGGCAATACAGGCTGGCTTCTTATGTAAATCAGGTTTCTGTAAAGGATTAAGTCCAACTAGCTGGCTTCAGTGTGTTAGAACGATATCCACTTCATCCTTATTCTTCCACGTGTGTCCTAGTCTCTAGGTTAATTGACATTCTTATAAACATAAAACTGAAAATAGCTCTAGATGAGCTACTGAAATAGAATTTAGGGCATTGCCCCTCCTTGAATTTCAGCTAGGCATGGCTTTCATTACAGCTTTAAAACAGTTCTCACCCTTAATGGAACCAGGGCCCTCTGAGAAATTAGAAAACACTGTATCCTAGTGAAGGGGCAAGTCAGGAAGAGTTCAGCAGAAATTGCTCAGTCTCATTTCATAAGCAGAGATAATTTACTGCTTTCAATGTTAATAAAACGTGCCCCATTTTAACATTTAGAACTGAATATTTTTCTCTTCTGTAATAAGCCAGAAGAAAAATATGATTAATACATACAAGAAGTGGTCTCTGAATACTCTGAGGTTAGTGGGCTGTATGTATCTGGCACTCAAAATGACATGGAGGTAACTTTTATTGTTCTCCATTTTGGGATACACAGGTAGATCCCAGAGGAAGGAAGGAATTAATTGGAAGTTAATTCCTTTTCTAATACACACACACACAAAGAGTGACTATTTAGGTCTCGCTCTTGAAGCATAAAATAAAAGTGACAGGAGACAGCTGGCAACAAATGCAGCTCTGGCAAGAGCCCTCAGTCTTCTTAGGTGACACACCTAATAGACAACAAAAAACTCAATCCCCAAATATTTCTGAATAATACAAACCTTCTGATTCACAATAATCAAAGTAGCAGAAATGGAATTTATACAACTTCAAGATCAAGTGGAAGAAATAACTTATGCAATGCAGAGCACAGAATTAGTATGATGAAGATCATGGGCTGCTGACTATTGGCAATACAACACTTTGCAAAGCCAACGAAGTCAATATCATGGGAATGTCAGGGTCTAGACAATTCTATGCCCACATTTGTACAAATGGCAAATAGATAAAAATTAATTTCTGCTATCATTATGACACCAAAATAAATATTAATTTTATTGGCTCGATTCTACTTGCAATTATAGAACTTCAGTGCAAATCCATTAGTGGAAAATCCCCAGAAAATCAGCAGATGCCACTACATAATGGCTTTTATATTCCTGACTCCTAGCTCCTGGCAGCAATATTAAGGAAAGAATTTTCCTTGAACATTTCACACTGCTGTATGAACCTGACAAACACAGTTTCCTGGAGTGATACACAGCAAATTACATTAACTTGCTCTGAATCATCCCAGCAACTGTGTAAGGTTCCAATCAGCCTCAGAATATGAGGCTAAGAGGTGATTTGATTTTATCACATTCCTTTACCCAAAGTCTCACTGCAAAACTGGCTTGAATAGAAGACAAAATTGATGCTACAGGCTTTGCTTCATCTTGCTCTGTACCTCAGCACATATGTGAATCTTGAATAGATATATCTCACCATTTCCATCTAAAGCATTCTGTGTTTTGGAGGGAAAAAAAAAAGTGGAAAAAAAAAGAAATAGGAAAAAAAAAATAAAGCAGTGACAGAAAAGCAAAGATAAGAGAAAATGCTTGAAATATAAATTAAAGTGAGAAAAAAACTCAGAGAGGAAGAGGGGGGATACTAACTTAGGGAGACAAAAAAGAAAAAGCCAGGGAAGCCAAGGGAAATAAAAGAATAAAAGCAGAGAGAAAAACAAGGTACAGAGCAAAGGGCACAGGCTGCCATTCCTGTGATTCAGTATTTTAATGCAATCTAACAACAATGAAATAAAGCACGGATGTTAATATGATCTGCCCAGTCACCCCAGAACATCCAAATATCAACTCAAGAGAGAGGGAGCAGGGAAGAGGAGGGCAGAGCATGAGCTGGTGAGCTTGGCTGTCCTCCTGGAGTGGCAGAGGAAGCCAAGAAGGAAGAACCATCAACTGGAAGTTGAGTTCACATGTATTAGCACACTAAATGGAAAAGCTGCAGCACAGCTTAGTGCACTCACCATATCTAATGGTACAATCATCTGTGAAAACAGAAAAATGATTGAGAGCTGCAGAATATTCCTCAGCCAATTATCCACAATTGCTGGGTACTTCCAAATAACTATTAGTGTACCTGAGCAGACCACCCTCTCCACACACAGGCAAAAGGCTTTTGTTCACTTGAGAAGCCAGCCATCCTCAGGGTCCTTTTGGCAGGGCACAAGTACCAACGTTTTAAAAATTCAACACAAGCAGCACTATGTTGCCACCAGCCTCCTCATCCTGTGTTCCTGCTTTGCTTTATTCCAGTTTTACACTCAGCTCCCCTCATGATTGCATGGGTGTTCCCCTACATTTTCAGGTGTTACCTTACATTCTTTGTGGTGAGGGTGGTGTGGCCCAAAGAAGCTGTGGCTGCCCCATCCCTGCAAGTGTTCAAGGCCAGTCGGGGTGGAGCTCTGAGCAACCTGGGCTAGGAAAGGTGTCCCTGCCCATGGGATACTGGGTGATCTTTAAGTCCCTTCCAAGCCAAACCTTTCTGTGATTTTATGACTAAACAAGGGGTGCCAAAGGGGAAGATGGCCCCCACACTGCATGCCAGCCCTGGGACTGCAGCACAGCCATACTCCAGGGGCTGCTCCCCCCTGTCAGCCCCACGGCAGCACAAACACCCTCACGTTTCAAAAGGCAAAGCCTTGCAAGGGCAAAAGCCTCCAGATGGCCGAGCCCCACTGTCTGGAAAGGCACCGAGGGACCGGAGAGCTGCAAAGAGCAGCTAAAGCGCACACACAGCCTACAATGGCGCTGCGGACAAAAGTTAATTAAAGTTTGATCGGTCTCTTTGTGGCTCAAACAAGCTGATGCTGCTCAAACAAGATAGATGTCTGCGAGCAGTCACAGCAGTCTTTAAGGCGGCCAAGCCCCGTAGGGCCCTTTCCAGGTAGCCAGGAGTGTAACCAGGGAAAGAGAGCACAACCAGCAACGGGATAAACGCGCGGAGCACGCACCTGCCGGAGCGAGGGATGAGGGGCAAAGGAGCAAAAAGGAGCCCCCATTCCCAAGGCAGCTGCTAAGCAGCACCTGCCAGCTTAGGCCCAAATCCAGGCCTCGGTCAAACTGATGCTCATAAACTCAGGGAATTACATGGAAAGCGAATTAATTTCCTCGGCTGAGGTTCCAGCAATTTGTTTAAAGGAAGTGGAGATAAAGACACGATGTTTATGGGGTGGGAGGGAAGGTGGCGGGGTCAAAACTATTCTAGGCTAGATATCCATGCCTTAATCCTTCCTTCCAGCTTTCAGACCCTTAGAAAGAAAACATTTTTATAGGATTTACATTTACATGATGATTACAAATAACCATCTGTCTGCTTCCACTTTTTCAATCTGGTCCATGTCCCACGAGCCCCCAGCCTGTGGTCAGAGCAGCTAAGCTGGAAGGAAGAAGTGGATGCCCGTCAGGAGGCTTTGGGATAATTGCATTCTTCTCCCACCAGCGCTTGTCTCTCTACCTCCTCCCCCTCTGCGCGCACGGCGAACATCTGAAATTACCGGGGACAGGAGGGAGGGAAAGAGTATCTTTGTTGCCTTTTTCAATGAATTATAATGTCTTAAAACACAGCTACATCTGTTGTGCTGACTAGAGGGTATAAAGAGATATCGAGTAAATATTAATGCGCTTCTGTAACTTGGGTCCTGGTAGTTCATCTTCCCCCTCCTGTTGTGTTCTGTGCTTATCTCAGGAGAATATTATTCTCACATAAAGATTTTAAACAGCCACATCGGTGGTTGTTTGGTCACCTGCCACACCACAGGTAGGTCTCCCCTGATCCAAGGGACTTCCCAAAAGGCATTTTCCTAAATCCTCATCTCTCCGCCGCTGCTTTGGCACTTCCCTCCTCTGATACATACTGATATGAACAATCGACATGAGTTATTAAGTCAAATAACTGCCCAGATGTCATGCAGTGGACAGATTAAAGGATTATTATACTTTAGGTAGCATATGGTGCAGGGAGGTATTTTAGATCTTGACTAATGTGTATGATGTGCTGAAATGGTCCCTGAGCAAGCCGGCGCTACCTGCTGAAACAGGGTGACAGGGGAAAAAAAAAAAAAAAAACTCCAAGGGGTCACAGACAACTTCCCTTGTGAAGAATAACAATACACTTTCTTGAAGGGGCTGCTGCCCGGCCTCTTTGTTTCAGCAACTGTCTCTGCCTCATTTTGTAAGGAAAATTGTAACAAAAACATACAACCTTGGCAATAGTCCTAGGCAAGACTCTCAGGGAGTTCTTGAGCTCCCTCTGTATGTGCAGAGGAAAAGGCTGTAGCCAGGAAAAAAACTGCTACCTTTAAAAAGTATTATAAGGAGCTATACATTTTTTCTTCCTGTTTATCCCATCTTTTGCCTATCTACTGATACTGCCTAGCAGACACAAATGTTAGTTTGACTCAAATACGTTCAGTAAAATAGAGCCCCAAGTCCATGAGAATCATTTTCAGAGGTGTTAGGATATTTTCAAAGACTCTAGTAGCTTTAACAATGTTTGATTAGTAGGGTACCTAGAAACCAAAGTAATGATCAGCACAGAGATAACTGTATCAAAAAACAAAAGGAGAATCTTCCTCCTTGCCAATTCAGCAACTTTCTTTGGCTTCAGCTCATTTTCTCACTCACTATTTCATGTGCTTCTGAACTTAGTAACTTACCCAGTGTTCACAGCTCAAGATAGCCTGCTCTTTATTCTCAGGCCTCAATAAAGACAAAAATGTGGAGAAAACCCTGAAACAGCCTCTACAATGTTTAAATGCTTATATACACAGATATAGACATACGAAAAATTGTGATGAACAATTATGTTTAAATGTAAAAGTGTTGCCTTTAAAGACAGAACATATTAAACCCGGTGAACAGAGAATTACAGTGTTGAGGTGGGTGAAGTGACAGTGACAAGTAAGGTGACATTGTAAACGAGTCAGTGGGAGATAGCTGGCTTTTTGCCTCTCCTCTAAATTGCAGTCTGAGGTGTACCCCAAGTAGCTGACTGTACAAAGGTCAGAAAAGAAGACAGACTTTTTTCCTTTCTTATTTACACAGTGCCAGCAGTCAGACTTTGAAACCTTTCTAGCCCGGTTAAGGGCACTGCCCGACCTCTTTTCCCTTTTGCACAATTACACAGGTATACAAGTGATAGTTACTGCAGATTTCAGTTTATAATTTCTTTCTGATTTTTTTAAAGGCTGCTATTTGGGCTGAATTAAGCATATGCCATACAGCCTGAATATACTTACTGAAAAATTGTATCATCTCCTTGCCTTTCTTGTGATTCATTGTGATCACTTGAACGCAATCTGACATCTCAGTAATTTTTTTTCTGAAAGATTTTATATGACTACTAGATAGCAAGAAGAGCAGAGATTTTTCTAATTTAGAACATAACATATTTATGTTTAAGACTCCTGATTGAAAATGAAGTTCTATCACCTGTCTCCCTTGCAATGAATTCCCGATAACCTTCTCCCTTTTTTAAACTCCCACCTCCTTCCACCAGCAAATTCTGAATGCTGCAGTTAACAGTCAGCAATCTCATTACCCATCTGCTATAAATCTTCAAAAGCATCACTGTGTTTTGACAGTCAAGAAAGGCAAAGGGAAGCAATAAGCATAACCAAGTATTCTTTATGAATGCAAATATCCTGAAGACCACATTTAAGTAATTTCAGAAATCTAAAGCTATACAACGTAGTATGTTGAAAAATTTTTCTCTAGGATACAGAGCAGATTTCTTTTTTCTTATTCTTAAAGCATAATCAGTCTTGATGAATGCACTGCACAGATTGCTAATGTGAACAGGAGACACATTACTAGGAGTTTTATTTCACTGAAACTGGAAGCTCAACTACTTGCTTAAAGTTCAGAGATTTTCTAGAAGAACTGATACCATAATTATAGACAACAAACTTTTTAGAAGTGCATGGTCTGCTGTAAGTCTTCAAATTTAACAAGGATCAGACATTTATCAGTTCAATTCAGATCTGAAGGTAGCTTTTATATGATCTTCACTTTTAATGGACTACATATTCAGATAATCATGGGTGTTACATAAGTAAATAAATGTTTTTGGTTTTTTTTACTAACTAAGGTGAATATCAAATGTGGAAGCAAACACAGCTTAAGGAAACACCATGTGAAAATTGAACTGACACTTTTTCTGGCACTTCTATGCCAGAATATATTCTTTTCAGCAGGAATATGGGACAAGTTTCACCAAAAACACTAGAGATTTTCAAATCCCATCAACTATGCTTCCCTCCCAACAATGCAGTAGGGAGGATTGTGTTCTGGAGAAGAGGAAATCCTCCACAATTCTGTTATAGGCTAGGATAGTTTATTTCTAGGCTTCTGTTATAAAAGGATAGTTTGGACTTTGCTTGTTTGCCTTTGCTTGCCAAACAACCAAAAAAAGAAACTTAGAAGAATTATAAATACATAAAAAGTTTTCAAAAGCAACGTCATCCAAAAAACCTCAGATGTTACTGATATACAAACAAAATGCTGGTGGGAGCTTTTCATCATGTGGTTGAGAAGAGCACACAAGAAACTGCACATTTTGGATCTGTGTGTACAGCAGAGAGATTCCCCAGAAAGTGCAGATTTAGTTAGTGAGATTCAGAAATTACAGGATATTAACATGCAGGTTTGCCTTTGTGAGTATGAAAGCTGTACTGCCAGGTACCTGCAGCACTGTACTCAACCTAATGAAAGGTACCTAGAGTTTGACAAAACACTGAGCAATTGCATTTTTTCTGTTTCCAAACTGAAGTTGGTTCTCCTACAACCACTTTAACTCCATTGGTCCCCTAGGCTTCCACTTCAAGCCCAGCCAAAACACCTAAAATGTACAAGTGCCCTCGGTAAAACAAAGGGATAAGAGCAGCTGAGAATCATGAAAATGAATACAAATGAATGAATATTTCTTGTATGAGAAATACAGAATGTTACATGCTTCATTTAGCCAATATAATACAGACTGCAATCTCAGAGCTCCACTGAAGTGTGAATAGCCTCTAATAAACTTCTTGTGTACACATGCACAACACACACACAACAGCTGGGATGCTTTCCCATCTTGGCAGGGGGCACTGCCACATTTCTGCTATACTTCAGACACATTAGGCAAAGCATCAAACAAAATAGGCCACTGCCCAACATAGGAATCCTCTTCCATCCATCCTCCATTTCTCCATGCCCAACCACGGTCTCTATCTGTTAATTATAAGCTAAACTCATCTATTCAATTTCTTTTGAAAAGGATTTTTTGGTTTTTTTTGTGCTGTGCTGCTCCCTTCAGAAGTCATGATTGGAAATGAGATATTTGAGCAGACATAGCAAGGCATGTATTCCTCAATAAGCTTTTGTAACTCCATCACAAGGGGACTGTGCAGCCACACTTCATCAGACATGGAGCGTGAGATGCATCCACAGCTGGTACACAAAACCAGTGGGAGCCTCCTGCTGCTTCTCAAATACCTCCCTTCCCATCCTGCAGACTGTCCCCACATTAATGGGCCATTTTGGGGTGCTTGCCAGATGCCATTTCAACAGGCTCCATAAGCCTGGCTGGCCTCACGTGTCCTGTCCCACAGACAGGCATGTCATGGCACACAGGCTCAGCAGAGGCATCTCCTTCTGGACCTGACCTTCAATCATCAACCCTCTGAAAAGCTCAATGGTTTCCACTTTTTACAGAATTCATCCCACTAAATACAGAATGGAAACTGGAAAAGCATAAAATGTGCTCACACGGCTGTTGCTGAGGCACGTCCAGCCAGCATGTCCAGGCACCCTCTCTGAAAGAATTTACAACAAAGCCCCACCTCCTAAAATTCCTCTATAACTTACATTTGCATATTATTTTAATTCAATCTTATTTTAATGATATCCAATGAATTGAAGAAGTAGGGATGCATGGCCTAGAGAAACTGCTCTTCTACTCTGTCATCTCTTAACACAATAAAACCTTTTTCTTCTTCCAATGTTAGGGTCGTTTTTGAAATTTTGTCATTGGATTCTTCCTCCAAAAAAGGAATTTCAAATTCTTTAAAATTTAACAATGGACAAAAAAAGTTAGAGAACATATTTTCTGTATTATCTTGACAAATGCAAAAGAATTTATCTGTCGCTTCTTGTTGTATCATTCTGCATAATAAATTTAAGTTTCCAGAGCTCAAAAAACAGAAGGAGCGACGTGATACATAGAACCTATATTAAAGTTCCCTTAGGATGAAGTAGTTTGAGTTCTGTCAACATATTACCAACTAGGAAATAATCCACAAACATCTAGATAAAACAGTAGTTTTCTATGGACTAAACATGAAAAGAAAGCCTCAATTTTAAGATTTGACACAAAACTAAGAAGAAACTAGTATAATTTGCCAATAACCTTTTGCAGTTTTGATCTATTCAAATACCACAAGGAATTACTTCTATGCAATATATAACTCTCCCGCTTCTTTTCAAAAGTAAAAAAGAACATAGGAGTTCACACTGCCCTCATTATTATTCACTACATGATGCAAGAGGAAAGAAAAGAGAAAAATTAAAGAAGCAGAAGCAAAGACCAACCATAATAGCCTGAAGCAAAAATTTTGAAAGGGGAGCTTAAGCACCCAGAGAGAGACCAGAATCTGGATGTCCAGCTTCAGCCTCCAGTCACACTGTGCTGTGCCTGAGACTCTAAATGACCTTTAGCTGAGGGGTTAGACTCAGACACACTGTTGAAATTACAGTAGCATTATGGTGGGGATTGAAGTAAATGTGAAACTTTTTTCTTTCTTTTTTTTTTTCTTAACTAATAGCACTGTCCCAAAGTGCTATTTCATGTACAACAGGTTTTACATAATGAAAAAACTATGAGTACAAGAAACTAGAATAATAAAAACCCCCATGTGCCACACACCCTTCTAAACCCTTGGTGCTGAATATTCCTCTTGCAGTTCAGTACAAGAGAAAATCAGGATAAACTACAGATCTGCTGACTCCTTTAAAATAAAACTGACAAAGAGCACAACACAACTATGTACTCCAGGATAGAAAAGCAGCAATCTGAGATGTGCCTGTGCAACAGCCTTTAAGTTACTCAACAGCTGGAACAGCCCTTCCTATGAAGGGCTCACATTCCTCTGAAGGGTCCGAAAGACCCCTGTTAATCCCACCTTAGAATACAAAATCCATTTTACAATCTTTCCTCTTCCTCTTACCTCCCTTCCAACTGCAAGTGTACCAAAGACTCTGTTCCAGCTCAGGCAACATTCCATAACTAAACGTTAAACAGGTTTAAACAGAAACCTCCCAGCACATTTAAGTCACTCGTTTCCCTCCTTAGCATGGAGTTTAACTAGACACACAGTACCTGTCCCTGTAGTTTCCACAAACCAGTCAATCTGGGTACATTTGCAGAGATACTGTCATTCTTTGATTGCATTGGAAGGCAAGAGGCTATACCAACTAGATAAAATATTCAAGCGCCTTATGACAGACAAAGAACAATATTGAAAGAGGCAGATTAGATTATTAGACTCGACAGGATTGGACGGAGGGAATTTTTAGCCTCCACCAGAGTAGTCACCTGGGATAGATTTTAGGCCAAGTACTACAAACATTTCCTTCCATGCCAATTAGAAAAGAAAAAGAAAAAAGCAACTACTCCTGTTGCTGAGGATCTTTAACCCAGATCACTCTACTGGCCCGGTTCACAGCCCAGATTCATAAACAACTGAGAGAATGACAAGCTATTACAAGCAGAGGAAATAAGTGGCCAGGAGAGAATAGTACTACTTAAAGCAGATTTTCCAGCAAGGAAAATGTGTTGTTAAACTATGCAGTATGCTTCCCCATATTTAGACTAAGGAATTTAGAATAAGGAATATATAAAATCCAATAGCTCATATAACCAGTGCATGCTGTGGGATTTCTCTGAGACCAGGAGAACTGGAAACATTCTGTAGTTCACTTGTGCAGCTTCAATTAAGGCAAATTGAATTAAACTCTCCCTTGAGGAGGACGTCTGTAGCTCTGCTCCTCCTTTTCTGAACAATTCCAGATGTAGGTGTAGAACATTTTCAGTTTCTCTCTGAAGAATTCCACATGCCTGGCTGTGTTCACACTCATACAAAAAGGTGAGCTTTTGGGGAGAAAGCATAGGGCACTAAACAAGGCTCACTCGATAGTTGGTACATGCCTGATTTTACAACTTAATTCTGCTCAGAGGTGCTTCTTTCCTTCCCTAGAAAGGTCTGCTGCAAACAACTCAGAAGAGATGGAAACACTTCTACTGCTGAACAAATGGAAGTCTAGTACTGTGTGGCTCATATTCACACAGCCAGTGACACTTTGTTTTCCTTCTCTCGTATCCAGAATTTATTACCTGCTTAATAGTTCTTTGCTCTTCCTTTCACCTATTCAATCCAAGGGACTAATCAGGCTTCCTTTTCAAATGCCAGCAGTACCCTGACTTCTGTTGCAAGGAATCATCCATCCAGTGAGGGTCTGCAAGTTCACCTTAACATCTTGAAGCTCAGAGACCACAAGTGCCACTCTTGGGACACACCTTGGGGTCTGACTCCAGCAGGAGTGACTGAACTCTTGCAGGTCAAATTGCTGGCCACAGTTCATTATTTTTTTTCTACTTCAAGAAGACATCTGGCTAGAATATTCTTTCCCCCTCAAGAGCAGGGTTTAGGAGATCAGCTCCATTTTACTGAAACTCATGAAAGCTTTCAACACTCACAGAGGCTTCCCTCACTCTACTAAAAGGCTGTGACATCAATGAAATAATTATTTTATTTTTAAGTAGCAGATCACAGAGCTACCCTATGAACAAGAGACTATACTAAATCAGCACAACTAATAGTTTGCTTAAGATTTTAAGATTTGTTTTCTCATTCTTTTCTGATCAAACATCTGGGGGCACTGAACTACAACCCTTCCCCTTTTGTCAAATGGCTAAACAGAAATTCCAGCTTTGGCAAAGCAGTAAATTCAACATGTAGCTGAAATTACTGAACATGAGCACTTCAAATCCACATCATGCAGGATCTCAACAACACCTGAATGTATATTTGAATTTAAATGCAGGCAGCATAGTGCTGTTACCTGGGAATTTACCTGTGATTTCTGAGCATTCAGGAGCCTGGACTGCAGACATTCATCACTGTTACAGTGGGCATGTCAGGAGAGCTGGCAGTTTGAATTCAAATCCCTGCCAGTTCTTTTTAAAATAATAAATCCAAGACATTTGTTCAGAACCTGCCTCCAGATCCTGCTGGCAATGGTAAATCCATTAAACTTTGCTTTCACTGTTCATGATGTTTATAAAAATAGTAGGTGGAATTACAACCCAGAAATACAAAGCTTGGTATTTTTTCTCCTCAGATGTAATAATGAACTGGATAAGAACAAAGTTGACCCAGGGATTTCAATACAGAAACTTTCATTGGAAGTCTGAGCAGCAGTGTGCAAACCCATGTTTTTATGTCAATATAATAATGGCATTTCTACGCCCATTAATAAGTATAGATCTACTGCTGAATTCATGGTTGAAGTGACATCATAAAATGAGTTATATTTCTTCTTAAACTATATAATTAACTCTTAATGAACCCTTTCCTTTTCCCAGTAAATTCAATTTTGTCTAATCCTTGGGTTTATGGTAATGTTGAGCTCATTAAAATGTTACTTAAAACTCATTAAAATGCACACTGAGAGGTAACAGCTTCATTGCAGTAATATGTTGTAAAAGAAAAAAAGAATGCTTTATTATCATTTAATTGTTTCCAAAACTGAATAAATTTGCATAGTGATGAGGTTCACAGGATATTTTCAGTAGTGCTCAATAATTAAGCAGCTCAGTAATTAAAAATGCATTTTCTAAAAATAATTTTATGTTCCTGCTTACTCCCTGTTGTTTTTTTCAATTGGGAAAAGTGTTCATGTTGATACAGTTTACAGAACTGAGAAACAGTGATACCTGAATTGACATTAAAAAGGGTAACAGTTAAAGCCCTTGGAAAATTCCTGTTTCAAAATAATAAGGTAAAATTGCCACCAATATATATTACAAGTCAGACTGCCTAAGTCATATAATATCCCTCCAATCACTTTTTCAACACCAGGGACAACCAGGAATTATGCAGGGACCTTTCAGTTGCAAAGCTTTACTCCCATTTTCATAGTTCATTGCTACCATAGGTTTGCACATGATAGAATTCCCAAGCAGAGGTCAGCTGGGCCCTGGACTTGGCCAGTAATAAAATTCTGGCCAAAAGTGTGCCTCAGGAGTAGAATTTTCCTGTACTGTCATGGTGGATACTATTATAGTTAGGTATGTTGTTCATAGATTTATACAAAACATGCAAGTCCAATCAGATTTATTTTAACTTTCAATTGGAATAAATTGCTGTGCTAGTTTAGAAAAGTATGTGGTAATTCAGAATAAAAATGTAGTGACAAAATGTCGCTGTGGGACACAATAAATGGAGACACGGAGTGGACAGAAGACTGCTGGACTCCTCATCAGGAGGAGCCACAGGTTTATTTTCTAAGCTTCTTTTATCCTTTTTACAAATGTGCTTACTTTAGAGGTGGGACTCCTGGGAACTATTGGTCACTCTCAGAGACTACCACGTGAAGTCCCTCCTCTGGGAACGCACTGGAAAAACAAGATAGCTTACAGTACGTGACCTTGTTTACCAGTAAAAGTGCCTGGGAACAGAATTTCCTAAAACCAAAACATGGCAGGCACAAATTGTGGCAACAACAAAACAATCAAAAGCCAGGGATAGAAGTTACATCTTCTCAGTAATGTCAACACTAAGGGTGTCTGGGGTCCATTATTTGCCACGTGACATTAGGGTAGAAGATATTTTGCCAACTTTCATTTTAACTCCTGAAGAAGGGTTGATAGAAAAGCTTGCCAGAAGTATGCAGCCTAGACTGCTGGATGGGAAAAACAGAACTTGGAAGCCTTCAAGGAACTGTCTAATGTAACACCATTTAAGATGTCTTGAAGCATTAATTTAATGCCAATCACTGTTCTTTTCTATGGCTTTCAAACATTAATTCTACTTCTATAAAATACTTTTTTTTTTTAATGTACAGATATCACAATGCACTCAATATGGATTTTTCTGACTTGTGAAAGTTGATTAGCATGCCAAAGACACAATTAAACTTAAATACAGATGCAGCATGTTAGACATGTTAGTGTAAGGGGAACAAAAGAGAAAAGTGGTCTGTGAGCTTTCAATCTCTATGCCATTAGTAGGGAATAACAGACTAGAACAAAATAAAGAAAAAAAAAAGTGAAGTACTAAGAAGATTTAGGAACTTCAACAGCTGAAACTACTGTATGTAATAGGACAGCATTTCTATGGTACCATGCTGGAATGTACAAAATGAAAACCAGTTATCTGGTTTACTATAGATTTCCTGGGTGAGTCTGGACAATTAACTGATCTCAGATGGATGATCTGACTTCTTTGGCTCTTTTTTCTGATTATTTAAATAAATTGGTCTTATTGATCTTTACAATCTCCTCTATGTGCTTTCTACAGTTCCTCACACAGCGGTCCAAATGAAAATTCTGTAATGCCTAACTTAATAATATTTATAAAAACAAATCCAGGACACTTTTTTGGCTAGATATCAGTATGTGGGATAAAAACTGTGGTTTAATACAGTAAGTCAGGTCATATTTCTTAATTTTGCTTTTGATACTCCTTGATAAATCTAACTTTTCTGATGGAGATTACTATTTCTACACTAATTTACATCTCATGTTCTCAGTTGTTTCAAAAGAAAACAAATGTCTTTTTAGAGGAGTAAACAATCTCTCATTTTATCTTCATTGCACACACTAGCAGATAAGTTACATCATTTCTCCCAAACACTCAGCAAGATGGAAATAAATAATTCTGAAAATAAGTAACTGGCATAATAAGAATTACTGCTGAAAAGTCTCTCCATTGAATTATCTTCTATTAAGTAAAAATAAATTATATACCACAAATATAAACCATAAGATGCATGGTACGCTGAGAAGAGGGGAAAAAAAAAAGAAAAGAAGAAGAAATTACGTATTATTATTTACTAGTTTACCTCAACAATAAGCACTGTGTAAAGTGAAAAATCAGCAACAAAGTTTGTTTTTAAAAAAAAAAAGCGTGTACTAAAGCCTCAGTTTTCATTTGCAATAGATGGAGGGACAACTGGACAGTAGACATACGTAAGTACAACAGATATTAATGCAGGATTTGTGAAATCATGGCTGCGCATATTCAAACCTCACAAGCAGAAACTCCTACATTAATTTTATGAACACAGAAGCAACCATTTTGTTTTCAGAGCTGATTCAATATCCTGGGTTATGGAAAACAAAACTGTGTATTCTATTTTCATCTCCTGAAAGCACTGCTCTTCTTTACTCTGGGAGGAGTAGGGCGGGTGCCTTTTGTCAATGGACCAACTGTAGGGCATTGTTTCATTGTTTAGGTCTTACCTCCAGGGGGATGGTTGTCTGCTAATGGGCCATTAACACCTCCCCAAACTAACACATCCCCAAACTAAACCCTCCCCAAAGCAGTACATCCACATTCCATCATCCTATTGTGAGATGCTCCACCCAGTGGGGGGAGCCAACCATTCCTACCTGGTTAAAATTGAAACACAGGAACGAGAAGGCATCCAGCTTCACCTGATTTCTGGAGGAAGACTGGACCCCTTCTCATCACTACCTAAACTCTTGTTCTACAGGATCATCTCTACTTCACCAGAACCACATCTGCCACTCCAGGAGGACTCACTTTTGGACTGCTTCCAACACCCTGACCAACAGGGTGTCAGGTTGTAGCCCTGACTCTGTCAGAATTTTCCAAAATTGTTGTTTGTTTGCTGGTGTGGTTGGGTCGTTTTGTCTTTCTGCTACATTTGTATTGTTAGTATTCCTAGTAAAGAACTGTTATTCCTATTCCCAAATCTTTGCCTGAAAGTCCTTAATTGTAAAATTATAATTTGGCAGAGGTGAGGGGTTTACATTCCCCATTCTAAGGGAAACTCCAGCTTTCCCTGTCAGATACCTGTCTTTCCAAACCAAGACATTCAATAATTTTAAAAATAGGAAAACACAGAAACAGATCCTTCTTGCTGCCCGAGTCGTTTTGTTCACTGCATCCCTCTGCTGCTGCAGGGTGAAGCTGGACTGAAGTGAGATGAGATGTGCTCAGCAGCAGGACAGGAAGGCAGCTTTAACACCAACAATGTGCTGCTGGGAGCTCCAAGAGCTTGAAGGATTTCAACTAACCGTTCCAGGTTATTTTTTAACTTGTAGCAAGGTAACTGTCAGATGCAAACAGCACTTTGTACTGCCTCGTGGTATCATATGGTGGTCATTTAATGACATCAGAGCTCTCTTTGTTAAAACACAGTATAATGTAGCCTTCTGTAGTGCTTCCTTGCTGGGGTTGTGCTGCACATTGCTCTTTCCAAACACATGATGACTTCTAGCTAATGAAATTATCTCAGAAGGACCACTGAACACCTTGTGGGTCATCTAACAAAAATGGAAGATGTGAATGAGGATTTTGAAGTTTTGTTTCCACTTTTTCTCCACATCAAGGCTAAAGACACTTGAGTCATGAAACCTCCATGCTAATAAAAAACATTTACTTAAAAACACTATTCCACATTCCACTGTCTGCTTGGAATTAATCTCAATCATAATGATGGTTCCTAGAGTGGATATATATATACACCCTGATTCAGTTCAAGACTCAGATTTTTAGTCCCACATACTGTTGGAAAATCTATAAATAATAACAGAAAAAAGGGAGAGGGGAGGGGGAGGAAGAGGAGAGCCCCCTCCAAAAGGCAGAAAGAATCACAAACTGGATCTCTTGCTATGAAAAACAAAACTGGTTTTACATTTCTGTTTTCCTAATATTTTCTGCAATAGTCAAAAACTGAGGTTCATTGGTGAGTAACAATAATCACCCTCAGGTTCTAAAACACATCCAGAAGTATAAACTGTGTTTCAATTTTTTTAATTACCATGGCTTCTGTGTACCTTGGTCTCTATTTTACATTTCTTTCATGAAATACCAATTCTTCCACCTCAGTACTTAACTGTCAGAGGTATTTAGCATCACCACTGAAAATACGTCTGCTCAAGGCCACACAGCAGCCTCACTGGTGTCCTCCCCAGCAACACACCCTTTCACAGCTGCTAGGGGCTTTTACATGAACACAGAGGCAATCATATCCCATTCTGCTTACTTGTTTAAAAGTTCTTTATACTCCTAAATATTTAGAACTTCTCAAGCTTCCCGACCTACACAGTACTAAAAATTTCTATACAGGTGTCATCGATTCAGCCCAAATCATGACTAGAGGGGCTGCCTGTGATCAGAAGATGCCATGAAAAATGACTGCCCAAGATTTCCTTTAACTTTTGAAACACTGATTTGATTTCTGTTGTCTTTATCGTTTGTGTAGATTTCTTCTGTTGAGATTTGTACTTACTGCTGCTTTCAGACTTTGTAAAACGGCGTATCTGCCAGATTAAAGATTTTAGAAATCTTTTTAGAAATACGGCGGGGAAATAGAGAAAGTGAAGGAAAGACAAATGAATGGGGGAGAAAAAAAAAGGCAGAAAGCTAGTCTGGGTATTTTCCCATTTCTTATTTAAAATACTAAAAATCACCTGTTCAAACTCCTCATTCTCCACCCCCTAAGGAGAGTTGTTAGTAAGAAGAAGCGGCCGGGCCCACCCCCTGACGTCTTTAATTGACTTCCTAGCGAGTGTTATCAAGAGGCACTGAAGCAGTGCTAATGGTGCCTGCAGATTGCTCACACATGGCATGGCTGGCATTCCTTGGACCTTAAAAGGGCTAATAGGAGAGTGTAATCTCCACTCAGCATGGAAGCAAAGACCACGAGTGATCTGGAAAACACAAGTAATTAGAAAGTATTCTTCCCCAGATGGAAGGGAGGTGGGAAATGACGATAAAGCTGGTAGCCAACCATGGAATCTCCTATTATGGAATTTCTGAGCACAACAGAGCGTTATTTCAAAGCGTGTGACAGTCAATACTGAAAGGAATAAGCCCATCTCACACAGAAATGGGAGCTTCTAATTTTTACCTGTGACTGAACACTTCACAGAGAGATATACAATGGGAGTTACAGAGAGGGGGAGCTTTTAAGACCTTTTTTCTATCAGCATTTCTCCAATAACTTGAGTAAGACCTTAGAACATCGTATTTTTTACTAACACTGGCAACCTTTGAAAATCAAAAATATTTTCATACTTGTGACTCTGAAGCTTCATACTCATGAACTCTGAAGTCACTGATGACTAAAAGGAATGAAGAAATATTCAAGTGTTGCTTCACTAAAATAAAATAGTACAAGTCATATGTAAGGCATTCAGAAATACTACCTGGGAGTTTAAAACAGGCATTGGAATGCTGCTAATTCAGGTTGCTGTGGGAAATTAGTGCAAAAAACCTATAAAATGTCTTTACATTAATTTTCACTATGCAACAGACATATTTTTATCCTCTAGGTATTCCTAAAATATGTTTAAAAATTAGAGTACTTTTGAAGCAACATTTCAAAAAATATTTTCAAGGAAGATTAGCAAAAATGGAAAATTAACCATGATTTCAACTTGATTGCTCCACTGTGAAGGTAGTGATTAATAAATGTTAAAGAGTGGATCTAAATAAAAAAGGCAGGATGCTGTCACAGATATGTATTTAAACATTTACACACACACACAAACAACAACAACAAAACACCAAAAAAACCCAAAAACAACAACAAAACCACACACAAACAAACAAACAAACAAACAGCCAAGTAAAGCACCATAAAGTTGACCTTTATGAAAAAGAAACTAAACACATTGTGGGCATGATGTCTTCATTTAGCTGTAAAGTAGCTGATAGCATAGAAATACACATTGATAAAGCTGAACCTCCCTGTTGAAAAACACTGCCCCTGCCTTATTTGAATTGTTGGACATTGTTAATGAAATGGGGAGAATGGTGGAGATTTGGTAGATATAACTTACTTGGCTTGACAAAAGCCTGTGATAAGATTCTTGACAAGAAACTATTAAGGAAAATAAATAACTACAGGGTAAGAGGTAAATGTTGTGGATTAAAAATTAGCTAAGTGAGAGGAAACAAAGAGTGGTAATTAATGGCTGCTTCTCCAAGTAGAGGGAAGTTAAGAGCTGGGTACCTCAGGGATCTGAAACAGGACAGGTGTTCAATACATACAATTAATGGGTTCAAAGTGAAAATAGACTGAAAGCAAAAGCAAAGCAGTGAACAACTCAAAACTGTAGTCCAAAGGATAAATATTGCAGACATCCAAGGATCTCAGGATCCATACAAGGATCCATTGAATTTGAGATACAATACTGAAGCAGCAGGCGACATTTAATTTTATACAAAGATGAAGGTATATTACATTTGGGAGGGTTACTGGAGGTCACCTATGTGCTCCAAATACATTTGGAATAACAATCTAGCTGGAGATAAAGGGGTGAAACAGTCAGGAAAAAGAAAAGCAATGAACTGCAGCAGTATGACTTGCAGTCAATTTAGATTATTTCTGAACTCCAAAATAGTATTTTACAATTGACATACAAAATCCCAATTGTTTTTTTGCTCAAATACTTCTGCATTTTCCCAGCCTAATCACTATACTAAAATGAGAACTTTTCACAGCATTTTATTTTCAATAAATACAGTTCAACCAGCTGTGTTCATCCTTTTGTCTAGCAGTGCCAAAAGTGCCATACAATTATCAACATCTGTTAGAAGCGCTTTCCAAATTTGATTCCAAAAACATGTACTTCTGTCTCCTGCCTTGAATCCAAATATAGAAAGAATAAAAAGCAGCACAAACAAAGAATCTATCAAATCCCAGCTGCAATTGCAGGGCACAGCTACAGAGACACATTAAAACGGAGTGTGATCCACCCCATGTATTTACATCAGGCTAATCCAGCAGGCCCAGGCAACTCCGCAGTCAAGATAAACGATGGGAGTTTTAACACTCAGTAGCAACCCTGGAGTACTTGCCAGGAATCCTGGCAGAGTTTACATCATGTTGCCACCATCAAGTACTGTCTTTGTCATGCAGACATACTCCAAGAGGACAGCTGGACTGAGGCTGATTGTTTAAAAATTAGTGTAGACAGTTAATGAAGTTAAAGTACCGAACACACAGAACATACACCTGGCAATGTTAATAACTTTTTTGATTAACATTTAAATTTTATGGCTACTTGGAGTGATGAGCAAAGCTTAATCTAAGCAGATTTTCATTTACCCTTCTCCCAAAAATACATTACTAAATATTCACTCATTTAAAAAAGGTACTATACTATTCTTTACGCCATAATATATGCACAATTTCTCCACCTCTCTATACAAGTAATCCTGACAGTACACCTACCCATCCAGTAATCTCAAAATAAGAGTTTAGAAAGACTGAGTTAGATTGGCAGCATTGATCAGATGTGGCCATGCAAAAAAACCTGCTTGTTTTAAGTTCCCAAGGAAGGTATATAAAAGAGCAGAGCTCTTCCTAAAGCAAGAATGCCAATGCTCTCCAGCTGTCTCCTTGGCATGGAGCACTGAAGTAAGACTTGATTTAAGACATATGTAAAAAAAAAAAAAATCCTATTTATTTCTTTTTCAAAGAAAGCTCCCCCTTCAGAAATTATACATCCAGTTATATAGATTTCAATAAAAATGAAAATTCAGCAATTCTCCATCCATTTAGGTTATCCTAATTACCTCTGGTAGCTCAGTACTCTGCCTTCCCACTGCCCCATTTCCATGCCTGGTGACAATAATTCCATGCTCCAACCTTCATTGCAGCCTAACCCTACTACTCTTCTGCTCTCTATTAAACCTGTGCACCCAAAATTCCAGTGAAGTGGGTCTCAGCCTCACCCTCCATCACCCCCGGCCTGCATGTGGCAAGCTCATCTCTTTTTTACCAGGAGGTGGGACTGCTCTGGCAGTGCTCTGTCATCTCCACTTGCTGTTGCCTATGGAGAAGGGTGGACATACTCAGGAAGAGGCAGCCACAGGATAGAGATCCAGGTTTGGATCTACTTCATTCTTGCCCTGCACCCCCAAGGGCTCAGAGTGGATGCTGCACTGTTCATGGTGATGGCACAGAGAGGGAGGGAAGAATGGGGGAGGAGAAGAGAGAGAACTGGGTGAGAGGAGAAGCAAAGGAGGCAGAAGTAGACTCCTCAAGATGGTATGATCATCAGCCTTTCTTGGAAAGGCTGATTTAATGAGCTAGTGACAATGTGAAAGGGGAGAAAATCAATCCTGGTTTTGTCTAGGTTCACATGTGAACACAGTGGGAACAGTATCTGCTGCCCTGGGATGATCCAGTTATACAAGAATGAAGAATCAACATGTATGTTTGTACAGAATATTTCCAATTAGCTTAACACAATCACCTTCCTAGTATTTTTTCTTAATATTTTAAGAAGTATTGAAATGAAATATTTAAATACCTTTTTTTTTTTTTTTTTCTTGTATGGTTTAGCAAATACTGTTTCTTCAATTTCCAACGCAGCTTGAAATTAATAGCTTTTTCTTTCTGGTATTTAACTGTTTCAGTTGAATGAATGGCTCTAAGTACGTTATTTTTAAATTGTATATTATTTCTGGTCCCCTTAAAGAAACACATAATTTTTATCTTACCTTTATTTCACAAGGGCCTTTGACCATAGACTATAGATTGTCTCTTGTACTTTCTGAGAATTAAATTCTCTCCCCATATTTAGTATAGTCATTCATATATCATAATATCCACTTTGCCCTTGAAGAAATCTCCCGGGAAAAAGAGAAGCAGCAGCAAACAAAAAGAGAGAAAGCTGTTGCAGATTTTTGGGGTAGGAAACACCTGTTTTAATGCTTACCAAAACTTGGCATAAAGAGAAAAAAACCCCTTAGCTTTGCTTTACATCAACATTTAGTCTTTTTATCTATCTGTAATGACCTGTTTAATTAAACACTTTGCTGTAAACAAATAACTGTTTGCATGATGACCCAGTATTCAATTCAATGTGAGAGGTGTTCAGTCTCCACTTTTGAGAATTCATAAACATTAAAAATGACGTTAAAAAAACCCTGACAATAATTAAGTCACAAACTCATTAATTTTATCATTTCATTTCACTCCTCTTGCCACTACCTGATTTTGAGCCTGCCTAAAAAGGTAGCCTGAGATGCTTTGTATTAAGCAGCTGAGTCAGCCATTACCATGCTCAGAAAATATGACAGAACAATTGATTACTGCCTCTTTTTTTCGTGCCTTCCAGATAACTGTTTTCCTTTGAAGTCAGAGGCCAAGAGATAAAACATCTGTTATCCTCCAAAGCACTCTTTTTAACTGGAGGTGTTCCCATGGCCAAGGAAACAGTGCTGTAATTACTATTTTGTTCCTAATAATTAGAAAATTGCTGAATAGATGATGTAAGTATAGAAAGGCTTTTTAGCATGTACAGATATGAGGAAGTAAATTGGATTTATTCACTTTTGTGCTCATTTTGCAGGAGTGAACACCAGTGAACTAGAACCAATCAAACATACACTGATGTGTGCTGGTGTTAACACTGGAAGATGTTGTCCAACTAAGTAAAATAATGCACAGTGGACTAAAAGCACTTAATTTACCAGAGAAGGCACACAATTTTCCTCTTACTAAAGGGAAATACAATAGTGTTGTAGGGAAAGCAGAGGAACAATAAAAGGAACACAAGTTCAAAGAACAGGGCACAGGAGCTTTGTGTCTGTGTGCTTTGCTCTGTTATGTAGTACTGCAGCAACACACAGGGGTGTTCTGCATATTAGGCCACATGTGACATGAAGTTTTGTTGTATATGGAGAAAAAGTGTAATCTCCATCACACAAAAAAACTTGAAAATCTGTCTTCTCTAGTTTTCAGTGCACACGAAAAGAGAGCATTAAAGACACAGAACAAATGGGAAGGAAAAAAAATGCTTGACTGAACACATCCAGAGAAAAATTAAAAATTTATCCTTTGCCAACTGTCACCCCACTAAGGGGTTTGAGATGTTTGAGTTTTTTTCCATCTGTATAGAAGATGCTCCCCTGCACCCAGGTCACAACTCCTGAGACATGGAGTCTCTAGGTGTATGTGGTGCATCTTATAATCATGCCCACCAGCCTCCCGAGAAAGTCAGATATTAAATAAACATGGAATTCCCTTTCTTTTCCCCTTCTTAGCATTCAATTCTCCCTGGAGATCCTAGGATGGAAGCAGTGTGCAAACTGCTAGAGTGCTCCCTTCATTTCATCCCTTCACCCTGTAACTTGAACACAGCTGGCTGGATGAGCAGACACGTAATGGGGGCCAGAAGAACTCTGCTAGGAAGTGCTCCCGTCCCCACTTTGACCCATGTTATCCCTGTGACTGAGACAACAGGAGGACAAGACAATGCAGGAATGGAAAATGATCAAAAATGGGAGTGAGGAAGGTGAGAACTGAAAGAAGAGTAGGCAGGTTCAGTAGGTGAGCAAGTGCACGTCCCATATGTTCCAGTGACCCTTTTTAAACAGCAAGGCTGTGTGTGAGAAGGAGCAAGCTACTTGTGTGGGATAAAAGGCAAACCAAACAGACAGCAGAACCTCCACAAGTGCTAGTCCAAGGACCAGCCTTCTTACCCACAAAATGTAACTACAGACATTGTCTTGCTAACAAGAGAGATATATCAACTCTCCATTCCCCGCCCCCCCAAGTCATACATTTCCTTTAAAGAAAATTATTTATTTATTTACAGGACCTTAACTTTGGACTTTTTGTGTGTACTCACTATACATCAGCAGATCTGAATTTACCCTGTGTGTATCTTTACCTACTCTGAAAAAATCATAAAGTCTTGCCATTAAAAAAAAATTGGAAACACTTATTGTAGGATCCTTTCAATAGATATTCAATAGAAATGCCTTTCATCCAGTTACATTTTCTTAAAGTTCATCATTTGTTCTCACCTTTCAAGCACCTAAATCTTTTGCAAGATTATTATTTTGCTCCACTCCTCTTCCTCCTTCTCAGTTCTTTAATATATGTGTTAAACATTGTTGGGACTAGTATGCAACTCAAGACAACTTATTTATCTTGTCATTGTGATGGAAAATAATTCCTTATTTCTATTCTTATTTCCTAGTTTTGGTTCTTTTTTCTAGTTTGTAATCCAGGACACTATTCTGTCTTTGACATGCCTTTACATTTTTAAAGCCTGACACAAAATTTAAATTAATTTTTTTTCCTGACACTTAATAGTAAATTAGAGAGGCAGGGCTCTCCTCAACAAAAATTATGACTATGTTGTCATTTACAGATTCTTCTTTGGATGGTGTCTTTTACATGTTTACTATTAAATTTACTTTGTTTAGAACTGAGTTAAGGACCGCTGTTACCCAAGAATGTTCCAAAAACAATATTACTGACAGTCACAGGATTTCACATTTTCTTCCAAACACCCCAGTCATCCTAAAATGCTGCAGGTACATGACAGAACATACCCCAGACGTCCCAGGGCATGGCAGTATTTCAGAAAGATTTCCAAATTCTGAAACTCATCTTTTTTTTTTCTTCCTCAGCTCTCACCTTAATATCCCACTTGCAGCTTGCACCTGAAATCTGTTCCTGTATGTAAACTAGAAGTGCTGGCACGTATATATGGGATTCATTCAGAAACCATAATCACATCATAATTAGAACGCAGTTATCTTCTTATAACTTTAATGACAGCCATACTAGTGAACTTCCAGGTAATATTTAAGTAATACAGGGACTAAACAGGTAAAGGTTTAATGCATATTTGAATCAGTGATGTATCCAACGTGGTAGGCATAAAATAGCCACTGTTTTTCTTCCATTTTCGTTATATACAGTGGGAAAATTGGCATATAAAACAGTTTCCACTGAAAATAAACTCTTTAAATTAAAGGACTCCTTTGAGATTTGGTTTAAACTGTTGTGCATCCACAAGGAGGAGCTGAAGAGGGAAATCTAGAATTGCAGCAAACCACTACTTAGACAGTAACACTTTGGCAGATGAGCCCCTCCAGATTTTGTGTTGCTCCAAGCCACAACCAGATTTATTAGACACTGCAGAAGACTTTTACAGCATGATGTTAAAGAAGAAAAAATGGAAAAGAAGGTAAGAAAGCTTAACAAAAATATTGAAAAAAAAAATATTTTCCTCCATTGGAAAGTAAAAGAAATCCTCCCACATCTCTATTAGCAGAAACAACCAAGAAAAAAATAAATGTAATGGTTTCAAAAAACATTGATCAGAAGAGAAACAAGATAGAGCAGTTACAGAAGTATTTTGAGGACCTCAAGATTCAACTGGACATATCCCTGAGTACTTTGACCTACTTATTCCTGCTTTGAGCAGCAGACAGGACTAGAGAGCTCTGAAGGTCCCCTAAAGCCGCAGTTACACTGTGATTCTCTGTTGAAGAGCTGACTTACATGAGGACAGACAAATCAGAATAACCACGTCTGATGACCTTCTAGGAGGATAAATGTCGTAACAATCCATGGCTACTTCAAAGGAATAGCATTCTGTGTGGACACTGACATCCCAAAGAGTCTTTAAGACAAGAAGAGAAGGAATGGTGGAAGAATGGATGTGGAGGAACAAGGCCAGCCTAAACACTTCCAAGTCATTCCCACAGCAGCATCCTCTGAATGCAGAAGGAATTGATTCCTTCTGTATTCCTTAGTGCCCCTAATAAACACTTTGGGAATTCTTTTGTTTGGATAGCTATGAAACAGCCACCTCTACAGCAGGTAAAGTGAAGAGGAGGAGAAGAGGAAGGACTGATTAAAAAAGAAGTTTCCTGTGCTTAACTGGGAAATCTGCTTAAACGGGATGTCTCCCAGGGAACTAATTTAAACCCGATGATACTTAATAGCTATGATTGGTGCTTAGTAAGTAGGGTAATTATGTTTAATGGGGATGCCTTAAGGCAATTGAGTGGCACTTAAGTCTTTTGTATGTCTCAATCTCATGGTACTTCTATCCATTTTCTCTTCCATAACAGCTATAAATGCAGAAGAAATATATCCACCACCACCTGTTCCTCTGAGTTTGTCCCTTCTGTGCTAAATGCAGGGTCAACCACACGAGGCAAGTATTTGTTGCCTCCTCTGCTCCTGTCACTGCATGAGCCACAGCACCTAGCCAAAATATTGGCTTCTCTTATCATTATAGACTTATCTAATAACATGATGCTTCATACTGCCTCGCTGAAGCTAATGGAAGTTTTCCAGAGGCAGAATCAGATTCAAGCTGAGTTCAGCTCAACCCCTTCCAGCAACACTGTGCTCTGCAGCAGGACTTCCTTTCAGCAAAATGGAACAGGAATATTTTACAGTTCTTAAAAAAAAAAAAAAATCTTCAGAAATGTAATAAGGACATGAAAATTGTGGACATTTTTCTCCTGCATTTAAATTAACTATAGCTCTTGCTTTACTATATGGAAATGGTCTTTAAGACCACTTCATATAATGTGGAATGTTGTGCTTTTTCTAATATATAATCTATAACTATGCATGTAAAAATAAAAATAGGGAGGGAAAAAAAGCTACTTAAACTAGGACTTATATCAAGGGGGGAAAAAAGCCACAGGTAAATAAGTTTATGTTAGAGAACAAGAAAGCCCATTACTAATACAGCTATCAGATCTTCAAATGACTTTCTAAGAAGCATTGTGAAGGCACAAAACAGATTTTCAGATAGAACTCACTGAACAACTTTGTGAAAGACATAATGTCATGTCCAGAATAGCTGGAGAGTAGATTTATTGATCAGAATGTGGATCTCAATCCTATTTTCCTAAAACCATTTTCAATACATGGGTGAAGACATCAGACAAAGCAAAATAAACCATCTTTAATTCAACTTAGTGACACCATTGTCTCAAGGAACCCGATGCCATCCTTTTAATACTGAATTATTTCTAGATTACCAGCAGTCTTACTTTTCTTGTCCAAGAGTCTAGCTAGTCAGTGGAATATAAAATCCCACCATTTTTTTCACAGCAATGACTTGATATAAATACATTGAAATGTTGCAAGCTAAGCACATGGATGCTGTACTAAACACTTGCAACCACAGAGTACACACATCTGAAATTCAATACAACAAAAAAAGAAGTTGCAAAGCTGTTAGTGTTAAAAGGTACCAGCAAAGTGGTTTTATGAGGCTTCTCACTGAGCTGCGATAGACATGTGATTAAACCACAATTTTAATAAAAGTTACAGACCTACCATTAAAGAGATGTTAAAAAAGTACACACATATTTTACTATTTTCAATATACCTTTGCCAGATGGATAAAATACCCAATTTTCTGCTCCAAACCTGAACTGTAGAAAGATCAGTTCCCAGCTGGGGGATAAAAATACCCTTTATAAATCCATTTGCAGACCATACCTTGAGCCTATATAGACAAACTTCCTACTTGGTACATTATTTTTCTTATTGTATGTACTTCAGTAATTATAACATATGCATATTCTGTATAGAATTTGTCTCTCTAAAACATTTATCAGTAAGAGCCTGAAGACATCATCTGTTACTGTATTCAGTTCTCATTGATTACAACACTCCAAAGGGTTGGATGTTTTAAGGATCTCCCTGCTTCCCACTGTGCCATGCCTTAGAATCAAACATCCTTTTGGCAAAGTTATTATGCTTTTAAAGAACAATTAAAAAAGAAGGAATTCTATTTTGAATTACTCTAAAATCCACAGTTGTATTTCATCCTGAAACCCTAAAAGACTGTCTTAGTACTAGTCTGTTCTCACAGCTCCTATGGAAATCAGCACAGATTTGTGAAAAGGAAATCACTCAAACAATGAGAATTCTCATGTTGGATTGTTTGATTTATCCTTAAGCAATATTCCAAAGTAAACTGGTTAAGTCAAAACCCAGTCCATTTTTGGATGGAGACTGGTAAAACTGGCTACTGTTGCTGTCAGTAGTAAGATTAGTAATTAACATTAATGTTGACACCATTACCAGTATCCTCCTCATGGCAAAGCCTGGATAACTTAAACTGTTTAACATCTCTGAGCTGACTCTTCCTGCTTTTCTGTCTAAGAAACTTAGACTCAGTAAAAGACTAAATCACTCCTCCAGGTTGTACATCATGTGAGTGGCACAGCCATCCCCAGAGCCTAAGCCCACCCTCCTGTTCTATCTTCTCTGTTTTTCTCCAATATCCTTTAAATGTACCAAGCAGTCTGAACCCTCAGCTTTTAGTCATGTTCAGAAATGTTTTCCTTACAAGCAGTACCATTATTTCAATGGAAGTAATGGGTAAAATACAATCTAACACGGTGGTTCTGTCAAGTCTGGAGTTAAAATCAAAGTTCAGAATGGATAAGGAAAAGATATACTTGAATCATTCCTTATAGGTGCCTCTGTATGATAATGTTTTACTTGCTGTTATAGCCTTCTTTTCCATGCTTGTAAAGTTTTTGGGTCACATGCTAGATTTTAAAAAATTAAAACATGAATAAAATTTAGGTAAGAGGAACAACAGCATAAATTTTAAATATAAATTATTATTTTTTTTAATTTTAAGTTTGCATGCACACATACAGTTCATGTGTAATGACTACAAGAAACAAAACCAGAAGTTCCTTGGAGCTGATAGTGCAGAGGAGAAGGGTGTCAGACAGAGATGGATTTGGATGCTGCTTCCTCCATCCTCTGTTAAAAAAACACATCTAGAGCTACCAAGAAGTGTCTATCAGTTTAAAAAATGGTGTGCCCTCAGAAAAGTTCAAAGCACTCTGAAAACACTGTTGACAACTATAAATACACGTGAAATCACCAATATGAAGACACTTTCCTTAAACCCACTAAGAATCAGATATAATTTTGGGGAAGAGTTCTGTATATAAACACTGTCTGTATCCTCCCCTAATGCACTTTAATTTATGTTGTGTTAATCTATGAGAGGGAAGGGATTAGAGAGGAGAAGCATTCACAAAATTCGGTGAAACTCTTTTCTGCACTCAAGTCAGAGGTAAATTACATTATATTGATTGACTCAGCTCTGCTGCGAGTTATGGACAGTCAACAAGAAGTAAGTCACAGGTTCTCCTGAGTGACATTTTAATTCCTTTACAAGACAAACAAGCTTGTAAATGCCCCAATAGCTGACTTGTATCCTGGTCAATGTCCCCCAAAATATAAACTACAACATGGGCAAAAAACGTACCATGAAAAGATAAAAGAGATCTACCATCCACTAAAGCTCTTTCCCCACCATTTCCTTTAAAACAAAGAGGAGTGCTACTGCATAAAGGATCAATACTCTAAAGATAAAGAAAGGTCCTCAATTACTGCAAACAGCTAGAGTTTACTAAACAGTGCTATGTGGGTTCTTTTTTGTAACTCTTCTGGCACTTTCAGCTACGCTGCAGCCAAATGGTGTATGAACAAAAAGCAATATAAACATCATCATTCCTAAGCATCCAAAGCCAAAATGCCTGTGATGAGCTCCTGACATACATGCAGCAAGCTGGTGTGTGCTAACAGAGGACAACAACAATTTTTAGAGCGTACATGAAAGGCCTCCACTAGTAGACCAGTCTCTAGTGACAACAGTAAACAACCTCACTGGTTGCACTGCCTATTAAAAATAAAATAAAAAAAAAATTAAGAGAACCAGCTCCAAACCAGACATAAGTTAAACAGTTTTGCTCTTTAAGGTAGAAAATCTACATTCAGTGCAGTAAATACAGCTTTGTGCACAAAGAGCTCCTACAGCCAGACCTGCAAAAAAACCCCCAGTGTGATCCAAGAAAGTAAATGACATCTGACTGGCTTGTTTACACATCCTCATTTCCCCAAACCATTTTGCTTCACTGACTACACTTTTGTCACTATGCGAGTGTTTGGGGGATTTCAAATGGACTCATTCTGTTCTAACAGATGTCAAAGAAGAGGTACATTGGTTTTAATACCTATTTGGGGACATATGGGAATAGGTTTTTCCCTGTGTAAAAAGTCCACAGCAGTCATCCAGCAAGGCCCGTTCCCATTCTTTCCCGTGTTTATATCCTCCTAAATTTTTGCAGAGTTATTGAGTCACTGTTGTTTACTAAAGCACTGCTGCTCACCTATTATTTCCTGAAAGCACTTCATTGTGGCAGTATCAGTCAGATTGCAAGAGTGAAACTGTCACAATTTTACAACCACCACAACTCCAGACAGACAAAGCCGTTTGTCAAGAGCGACCACTTCTGTTTCTGGAGTGAAACATGCTAAAAACAAAAGTGAAACTCATATGCACATACACATACATGACTTTCCACCTCAAACATTAAAAAAAGCTCAACCACAAAGGAAAGCCATTGTTATAATTAACCAAAAAGTTAAAACTCTTAAAAAATTGGAACCAGTGTAGATTTTTAGGGCAAATTCTTAAATTAATTAGTAAGTAACACAGTCCACTGCTACAGAAACACATTATACTGTGTTTACATTACCTATTCTCAAGAATCTCTCACCTTCTATTTTTTCCCCAAAGAAATGTAGAAACAGCTTAAATTTCTAGGCCACAAGCTAAAATTTCCCTTAGATGTAAGAACAAAAAAAAAATCACAAAAAAATTTATAAGCACACAGAGTGCATGTAAGAGATGAATTTTTCTCCAGCTTAGGCTATTACCTAAATATATTATATATTACATCCTCCCTCACAGCCCTTTACAAGAGAAAGCACAAGCCATGAAAACATGCAGTCTGCCAGCTGTATGTCACCATGGGATGCTTGGGGTTTTTTTGTCTTTCCTTTTGGCTTTTACTCCCACTCTTTTTCGTTCTTGTCTTCCCAAGAGATTCTTCAGCACATAATGCTGATGGAAATAGCCAGTGGCCTACTCTCTGACACAGGTACACACACAAAATCAATGCAGATTTTTCTCACAACTAGCAAATAATTCAGTGATGTCTTTTTGGTCTTCAGAAAGAAAGATGATGGTATTTTCAGTTGAGGCAAAGATCCTCTAGACCCATTTTATTAAAAGCTTATCTCAACAGCTTGACGAATTCAAGACACACCTCCAAAAAAACCCAACACCTTGGGGTAAACTGAGATACAGACCTGATTGTGCTAAGTTCTACACAGTAACCCCACAACCTATGTAGATGTTATACTCTTCAGATGGCATCCTCTCTTTTTTTGTTATTCAGAAACTGCCCTGATCCTGCAGATTTTATCTCTTCCTTGGCAGTGTAGTATCAAGCAAGAATATACAAGTAGTTACTCCAGCTGGTGAAGGAAAGCCTGTGAAAGGCCTTCAGCAAGCCTTTCACAGGGGCAGGATCTTCTGCTGTGTTCACTGGACCATTAGGTCTTATTTGCACTCACTCAATCTTTCCAGTGTTTCAGCGTCTGCGTGAAATGAAAAGGGGCAAGACTGGATGTGAGCAGTCATCTTATGCTGCATGGCATGTAAGATTACCAAAAAATCAAATTATGTGGGCTTCCTCTTAATGCAAATAGTAATTGCTTAGCAGTGTCCTTGGCAAGAAGCAGCCCAGCTACTGAATTTAAGGTGATTAGGAATTCAGTATCCTGTAGAAGGGAACAGGACACTGTGTTCCCTTAAAACCTTTTTTAACCAAGCTATAAAGTTCTAAACATCATCATGGAGCTGAAGTGGGGAGGAGGAGGAGGAAGGTCAAATTGCAGGCCATACTTCTTTCTTTGTAATGTTGTCTGAGAATTATGGCACTGGCATAAAATGCTACATTTCCTTTGAACGTTACCATTTCATCTTCAGAATTTGTTATGCGACTCATATTTGTACTTCACTTCTCATTTCTTTTATAACAAATTATTCTGTGCCTTTTTATGATCTTGTAGGAAGTCAAGGTTGAATCAAAGCCACTGTGACTGCCAAAGTGCATGTATAAAATTATACCACTAAGCGTTAACCTTGCTTTGTAGGTTCACTTACACTTTTCAATTAAAAGCTATCTTCAGTATTGAAGCAAAGTACTTTATAGTTTTTCAGTTAAAAGTCACCTTTAGTATTTAGGCAAAGCCACTTTGATGGAAATTCATACTTGCATTCTCAAAAAACTCTTCTGCCTAAAATGCCTGTACAGAGACCTTGTTCCATCCAAAGTTTGAAAAGAACAGAGAAGAACTGGTAAGTGACATTTTGCTTGTATTTACTTGGCCCATTTAGTAAATGTGGGAAAATGTAAAAATCAATACATTAAACAAACCCTCCCAATTCCCCATGGAAATTATATAAATATTGTACTTGTAGGTATGTGGTGCCTATGTGTGATTGTATACCTTGGTGTATCCGTATATTTTTAAATCCAGACTCTGTAACTATATGACACTAATTTTTTCTCTTTCAAAATACCAGTTAAGCCATCAGGGGCTGCCTATTTTCCATATGAAGGCAAAAATCACATGTTAATTGATACATCTGCATCTGCAAAATAAATATTCTTTTAACTGTTTAAAAAAACACCCAACCAACCCAACAGAAAACAACTGCTGAAGCTGGAAACAGAAATGGCTGTGCTCCTGAACCCTCAGGTAAGAAGGAGAAAAATGAGCTTCTCCAAAATAAGCTTTGAAATGCTCCTAAACAGGGAAAACTCTACGGACCTGTATGTCCCAGAGATTTATCCACATGTTTAACTATACTCATTGTCAGTAATCCCACTGAAGTCAACAGGAATACTCACAGTACACACTAAGACTTCAGCCTCAGGGGCTGATATTTCAGTAGTTACTTTGCTGGAGCAATACCCCGAGGATCTGACTCCATAAAGGCTGTCCAATTGTTTAACTTGTTCTCAATGACTTCTCTAGGGAAGAGCTACCACTCACAACTCTCCTCTGTGGAAAAACCACTGGCCTACCTCTTACTTTTGACCATGAAATACTTTCATGGATGTTTTGTTTCAGTTAAATTAACATCCTGAATTACTCCTTGAAACAGCTGACCAACAAGCCTCAGTGCACAGAAACAAGCAGCACTGGATGATGGAGAAGAGAAACAGTGGAAATGATGAGGTAGGAAAACAAGATACTGTGTGTCTAATACAATATGGGATTTTCATTTACAGAATAATAGGGATGGTATTAAGACTAAATCACCAGAGTGTCAGAATGTGCATAGTGATGATAAAAGATTATGTGCTTTATACATGACTGATAATGACACATTCAGAAAATATCTGGAAGGGAAAAGACAAAGTGATGCCTCATGCAACTTCGGAAACTGCAACATTTACAACGTGTCACCCTCAAATTAGTGCACAACAGGAAAAAAATGACCCCTTCAGTATCAATGCCCCCAGCTCTTCTGTTACAATGGCCTTGACAAGAAACCCATTTATTTTCTCAAGAGAAATTGTTCTGAGGTGGTTATTAGGCACAGTGGAGGCTTGACTCCTTGGACCTGGGCTGGATTAGGCAGCCCAGATGAGAGAAAGCAGAAAACAATGATGTATGTTTATCTTACACCTCAGAAAGGTTATGTATGATCTCTGGGAAAGGTGTACTTAATTTAATTTGCATTGTAGGGATTTTGAATCCCAAGACCTTGGCAGAAGTTAGAAATAATGCCAAGATTGATAATATTTTCTTAATGCTGTAGTGGGAGTCTCTCATAGGAAGAGCAAACTAATTAAAAAGTTCTAACAAAACAAACATTTTAATACAAGACACAGCATATAGTAATTCTCTGTGCAGAACTAAGCTTAGCTGCTTCTTGGCTTCCACTAAAGAGATCTATTTCAGCTCTGTCTTGAAAAACATAATTTGGAAAAAGATTCACCTGTACCTACTGCTGTTTTTAAAGATTTTCTTCATTAAGTAGCTAAATAAAGAGACACATAATTCCTCAAACAAACTAATTTTGCATGGCACACATTCATTTTACTTGCAAGTCAGTAAATAACTTATAATAGTAGCTTCTTTTAACTGTGACATTTTGCAAACGGAGGTACAGTATTTTGATACGTAAGATGGTATAAACCAGGAGTTTAGAGGAGTCTAGATGTTATTAACTAAATACATCCTCATGACACATCTAAATAGATGTTTGAACACTTTGCACTGTTAACTAGCACCTCTTAAAATCACCCAACTAAGAGAGATGTAGCAGCTTACTTTTAGGTAAAAAGCTGTGAAAACCTTTTATCAACACTGCTATTTTCTCTTATGCGAGATAAACCTCAGTCCAGGTCTGTATGTAAAAATGTCATACTATATTATGTAGACATAATATATATTATACTAGCTTGTCTACTGCAGATGCTTTTTAGACTGGTATAAAATGAAATAGAAGATCTAGCTGTCCTCCCTGCCTGGAAATACACTGACCAAATGCACTGCATTGATTGTACAGCTCCTGCTGAAGTTGCACAAATTAACTTGTACCGGCAGACCTGCATTTGAGAGAGACTTCAGCAACAGTTCTAGAGTCTCTCTGCAGCAGGTGAAAAAGCCAATTCTTCCATCAGTCTCCCTTCCCAAGACACCTGTGACATACCAAAGCCCTTTATCACATTCTGCCATCTAACAGAGTCAGCTGCTTTGGGAGGCAGATAAGGTTCCTAGGCAGTTACAGTGATAAGAACAGCTTCCGTCTGCTGAAACTCTAGAAAGAAAGTTAATTGCTTGTTAATGATTTACAAGGTTTGACTAATTTGTCATTATTAAAGTAAATGGTTCTCAGCCAGCTGTAGATGGTGTAAGGTATTCTTCTTCATTTACACTTAAGGGATGTACCATTCCTAAATGTCTTTTTCTACCCAAACCACTTGACAACATTCCCCGTGGGAGTAACAGCAACAGCCAGAGTAAAGCTGCAAGAATCTTTTTTTTTTTCTTTTCCTGTAACGTTTATCATAGAAGCTGATAAATTGCATCAGAGTAATATGAGAGCTTGGGAATTTGTTTACTGGCTTACAGTTTCAGCAGGACACTGCTTGGAGTAACTGCTCCCACATTGTCTAATTTCCACCCTCTCAAAAGGACAATTAATTCTGCAGATTTCTGTGCAGACATTGGACCCCTCCTCTCCCTCTTCGGCATAGAATATATCTTTTCAATCTGGCATTTACTCTCAAAATGTAAACACAATACGATGAAATTTTCTCTACCTCTGTCAAATTTCACTGAAATTATGAGAATCGAGCAAGAAAGTCAGTAAGCAGACACACACAGTGACTGACACTGAACACACAAGCCTCATTTTCCATAAGAAATTATTTAAAAACTCACCTAATAATTGTATTTTTAATATATTGGTCATCTATGAAAAGATATTAAATATAAAGAAGACATCAACTTCAGCAGAGTATTACCTCATTTTATATAGAGAGGACAAGCTTAGTAATTCTGAAGATTATCAAGCTGATACATCAGTACTGTTAATATTTATCAATAAGAAACCCTCCTAACATGAACTATGAAATTATTTGGAAATATGTTTTGTTTCCTGAAGCCAGCATGACTTAGCTTTGGTCCACTCACGCTTTCCACATGAAAGTAACTGCTTAGGGAAATTTGGTATTTTGAATTCCAGTTCTCAAAAGGTCTCAGAAACCTTCACAGCTGCACAGAAGTTCAAGACCTACAGAAACATCAGAGTGGCACGAGGCTCAAAGCTGTGTCAGAGTGTGTCACTAGGTCATGTTCATCCAACATTTATCACAGCACCTCCAGTGCACATTCACAGTGAAGTCAAGCCCCTCTCCTTTCTTTCTCTTACAGTCTTAGAAATACAGCTATGAATATTAAAGGCAAAAAACTCCAGAAGTGCTTTCACCTCACAGGAAGAGACACAAGTATTATTTTAAATAGATGTCTGTTATATTATATAGCACAGATCAGATTTTTTTGAGTCCTCTCTCAAAAACAAAATTAAAAATGCAGCACTCCCATTTTTGTGCTATTTAGTTAACTTTTCTTTATCTCAGCAGATTAAAACCTGAAAGTAATGAAGCCTCTGTGAACTGAGTGAGACATGAACTCCTAAGAAAGTGATTTTTAGAAGGGTCAGCACCTTGCAAAATGGAATTTAGTTAATGTCATTCATGACTGTAACAAAATAAAAGAGGAAATTACAAATGGAAACTCAGGAATTTTGACTGTGAGGTTTTAAATCAAAATCTTAATTAGTATGAAAACTTCCTAGCAACTTGCAATACTGAACAGTTAATGTGTCACAGTTTCACTAATCATTTACCTCAGTATGTATAAATCCAAACCCCCGGGGAGACAGATTTTGAAATGATCATTTCAGACAGTGTGTACCTCTAATGAATGCATTATTTGGGATATTTCCAACATGGTTAATAAGGTAATGTTCATAAAAGAGAAAAATGAATGGTATTTCTAGCCAACCTAATATGCTTGGACAAATTGCGATGAACACTGTATATACAAATGACAAAGGATTAATCATACCAAAAACCTGAAATTCTCTGTTTATTACAAAGGCAAATAGAGTACATCAGTAAAACAAAGACTAGGGACCATGTCTGCCTTCTCCTAGGCAGTGAACTTCAAAACTGACTGATGGTCAAAGCAGTGATTCCAACATCCTTGTCTCCTTTTCTGAAAACTTTGAAGGAATTTAAAGCGTAAGAACTGATTTTCCAATTATGACTAGGCTGAAAAACTCAATACAAAACTAATGCAATGTCTCTTTGAAGAACAGACCTATTTATTCCATATTTATTTCTTTAAGGTGGAGGTAGAACACATTCTAAGAACAAGTTTTGCTTTTTTTCCCCAGAAATATGTGCATTATATTAAGGAATTTTTAATTTAGATAGATTGTCACTGTTGTTACCTAGCACTATTCCAGGAAGTATTTTTCCATTAAAACTTAAACATTCTCTTTACGCTGTCTTGACACACCACACCTGACTGCCCTAAAGACCTGAAGTCCCCAGGGTATTCTACTGTGAATAATTCACATTATGAACAATTTATTTTTTAAAAGCACTTGTACTAAATGCTGGTGTAGACCATATCCCATAAAAACTACCTTGTCCCAAAAGGCAGAAAAGAGGGATTGAGGTAAAAGATGCAGGTGTTGTTTCCCTTGCTGCAATGCCACTTGGAACCAAACCAGCTGATAGGCTTTGAAGAGATACAGTGACTGTGCATCTATAACTCTAAACTGTGCTAAATCTGATTCCTTAGAGGGGAGGCCAAAGTGGCACCGTGGTGAATCGTTCCTCTGTGATTACGTGAGAAGAACACGCACCCTCAACCTTTTATCATCCAGTGTTAGGCAATTAGCTACAAAATATGGTAAAACCTAAGGAAATCATAGCAGTGATGCAAAAATGCGGATTAGAAAGCTCTGGAAGCAATTTTTTTGAGTGACACCTGTTCAGCAGCTCTTAAAACAAGGCAGCAGTGCAGATTAAACATTAATTTTTGGGATTAAGTCCTAAATTATAATACTTGTGTGGAACAGATATACCCCTCATCATAAAAGTTAAATTTCTAAAGCAGAACGAGGAAGGATTTAGAAGGCATGAAAGCTGTAAAGGATTATAGTAGTGTTTCTCCTTATTTAAAATATAAAGCCCTTCGTCTCAGAGGACACTGAGGACACGAGAAATCCGTGAATGAATAACACATTGTGGTACAAGTGCACTTCAGGGCTGTTGTAGAATTAAACCAGAACATACCTACTTTACTTCTTCAGTGTGCAAAGCTGAAATGTAACAGAATTAGAATCTCTGTGCACTGCGAAACAGAAATTACAGCCAGCGAAATAAGGGGCTGAAGAGGTTAAGGGATAAAGAATTTTTGAATATTTGAATTTTAAAATGCTCTATTATGTTGGACAAAGACTAATACCTCTCAGAAGTGTAGCTTCCACCTTTCACAAACATGAAGAGCTGTAAACAGTTAATTATTTCAAACTTGTGGGAATTAGCAATCAGCACTGAGTAGGCTGAACCCCCCCTTAAATCTCTTAAGAGAGAAACTAAAGCTAATTGTAAAATAGAGTATGTTCTTCCCCTCTGACATGAGAAAACCTGTTACTGGTGGATTCCTTTACAAATGCCAATCAGGTCTACTTTATGATATGTTCATTTCATTGTCTCCAATAATCTGGGACACCCTGTTCTTTTGCTGACCTTTGATGACCCTGTCTCATTCTTCTGGTCTATACCACACATCTCCATTGATCTGTAGACAAAGCACTGTCAGATGGAATCAATACATCATTCCTTCAGCAACAAGACTGGCTTTTGCTCAGTTTACTTTCATTTTTTTTAACAGATCAATAGTGCTAAACTGATGTATTGTAAATTGGGGTGTAATTAGTACCTGTCTGCAGGCCTGTTAACAAGCTGCTAAAATATTATGCAGACTTTTTTAGTTAAACTGAACAGTTCAAACTCTTTTCAGCTGTTAGTAGGTGGCTATTTTAAAGAAATGCAGAGGACAATAGACTCCATAAAAACCATGCCCCCAATGGTTACACAGAAAGTTTTCACCCCGTATTAACAATGAATAGACACAATGATTAAAGAAAAACACATAATAAATTAAATCATCAAACCTGAATGTCACCAGTGAATACAGCTAAAACTCTCCCTTCCTTCTACTTAAGATAATTTTGAGTAACAACTTGCACTGGAATTTCATTATACTGCTAAGCCTATATAATACTCTTAATTAGGTTTCTGACATCACCACTTCAGTTGTGTATCAGATATGATTGATGCCATCCAGTGCAAATTTTTTGCAATGCACTGATTCTGACTCAGTAAAATTGAGATGATCTACCACTACAGATATTTACAGCAAAGCAGATTTTCTAAATTCTATAAGCATCACTACATCAGGGACATAGAAGATGCTGAGCAGTATTTGTGTGTTTTTGAAAAACAATAACAGAAAAGCAGCAAAACTTGTTTCCTTGCTGGACTATCACTTTTCCAGATCAAGTTCCTCATTGAAAAAGCAGAGACCCTACAGAACCACAAACCCTTTGGTCACAGCTCTTGGTTATGAGTGTTGTGTTCAAAACCTTTAGGCCTGTTGATGGAGATTATTGTTACTGAACTTTTATTCAGGCAAAACCCGATGTCAAGAAGGAAGACATGTTACGTATTATTCTCTGTTGCTTCTTCTCTTCCACCCTGGCTTGTCTCTTTTGTTGTATATCCCTCTCTCAGCTGGCCAAAGCTATTCTGCTGACTGCTTCCCTGGTGTCCTGCTCCTATGCTTACCTAAGAACTGCCTTCAAACCTCCCCTGAGACCTCCCATTTCCTTACCTCTGACTCTGTTATTCCTCCACACTACTCTTTCACAGGTTCCTTTAGTAAGCCCATGGAATTGCTCTCTGGAAACCATAGGTTTGAGGAATCCAACTCGAAATACTTTATGGAGAGAGGCCAGGCTCAGCAGCACCACAGGAACAGACTCAAACCAACACGCTCAGCCCCCAGAAGAAGATTACACCACACCACCACTCACTGCTGAAATTTCAAAATAAACTCATATATTCTGGTTTCGTGTGAGTGCACACCTGATCCCAGAGATGTCTTAAAGGGGTTGTCTGTCTTTTTGTACCACTCATCATTATAAACTCATCTCTCAGTATCCCATTAATTCACATCCTGAACCCACAGTGTTTACTGAAGTCTAGGAAAGGCCGCATAAGAGGCAAAGGTAATGTAGTAAAATGCTAATCTGTGAGTCCTGTAAATACATCAGACTTTCCACTCACACTGAAAGCATAACTCTTCAATAACTGTTGAGGAAGGAAGAAAAACATAAGACAGAATGAGAGGACAAAAGCCCTGTAAAAAGAAAAGAAAAAGACCTCATAAGCAGAGCAGTGACTCCAGTTTTAAATTTTTCTTTAAATAAACATAAATTGAAGGGAAAAGTGCAAAGGTGACTCTTTCCATCAGATAATGGGTATGCACAAGAGAGCTGAGCACTAATTTTCCATTTAGGTTCAACTACACAAACTCCAAATGACCAACATCTCACTTCATGAGTATTCCTTATGGGCCTGGTGGGAAAGCAGCCGTGTGTCCGGGCTGCCCACGCTGGGGCCGGGATGCTGGATCCTGCGGAGGAAGTGACAGATGTCTGAAGGTGAGCAGGCAGCAGCACAGGTCCCGCTGTGCCCGTGCTGCTGGGGATGGCATCTGCTGCTCTCACACAGATGGCCAGGGCCAGCAGCCCTGGGAGCGGCAGGGCTGTGAATCACCGTCCCTGCGCGGGCCTCGGGGCTGCGGCCGTGCCCACACCTGGAGATTCTCAGCATCAGCTCCATAGCCAGGAGCAGTGGCTGCCCTGGGAGGCAGGTGTCAGCCCAAGGAGCCAGGATATCATCCTTACCCTCACAGCTATGCTGAGCTTGAAATTTAAAGCAATTTTTTCAAACCCACCTATTCTTCTTTATCGAGAAGGGCTCTTTCTCCCCACGCTCCCAAAGCTCTCACCCTGGGGGTGGGAGAGTGCCCAAGCTCCATTAGCACAGGAGCTGCAGGATTTTGGTTTGGGGCTCTCCTTCTCTGTGAGATTTTTGAGAGGCACACTGCCTTTACACAGGATCTCGTCTGTGCAAGCACCAGGGGGCATAAAGCAAGGTGATACTCAGGGAAAGAAAGAAAGAAACAGGTCAGCAGAGCTAGTGAAAGTGCATTTCATTGAATACACTGTTCTAGAAAACAACTGAAAATTTTGAGTATCCTGCCAAGTCTTTTCCACTCTGGAACCTTATAAATGTGAGGTTACCTTTACCTGTTTCAATGTACTTTCTAGTCTAAAAATTATTAATTTAAAAAAAAATCTCTTCTACAGCGTGTTTAAAAATATAGGGAGTTTTCAAATTATTTTTTTGTTTTTCACAGCATTAGCAAAAATGACACATTTCTCAGTTTCTTCCTCTTGTTTTAGTTACAGGCAGTCAGTCTATCAATACAACAATAGGTCACATATAGACAATCTGCTTTTTTTCATTCAGTGTTATGCTTTGAATGTTCCATGCCATGAGTGGAAATGACACCATTGGTTGTATCTCTAATCTTTTCATTGTGGGAGGGGAAACCCCCCCCCCAAAAAAAACCACAAACAAACAAACAAACAAAAAACATCCCCCCCCCAAAAAAAAACAAAAAAAAAACCAACAAAAAAAAAAAAAAAAAAAAAAAAAAACACAAAAAAAACCTGACAACCCTATGCATCTGTGCATTACAAAAAAAATGAGCCTAATTTTTTGTTATTTTGTATCTCTGTCCAGAAGCAGTCATCTCTGCACAATATTCTGAGATCTACTTTCCTTTAGTTCTAATTTCTTTCTGTCAGAAACTGCAAAAGATAATTTAAATCGTTTGACTTTTACTTCAATTTAGATTTGGAAATAACAGACATGGGATAAGATTCTTAAACATGCCACATGTGAAATACTCTTGGTTTCATTTAATCCTGAAGGGGAACTACTTTTCACACTGCAAGAGAACTTGAAAGCCATTGAACTAGATGTCTTTGAAAGCTGTTAATTTTTAATTCTTTCTTGTGAAAATGACTAGGAACGTAGGAGCACATACACCCAAACGTGTGTGTGAAGTGCTAGGTTCAAAGAGAGGCAAGGCAGCACAGTGCAGCAACTCCTCCATTTCATTCTAAATCCAAAAATTATGACTTGGTGGATGTGAAAATATTTCCTGTATAACTCCATCTCTTCTCATCCTCTCTCTGTGTCCAATCAACATTCAGTCTCACTTGTCAACAAAAGAAGAATCTGAACTGCATGTGCTACTTTATGCATTACACAGTGCAAGTCTCCTGTGAAGCATTAACTCCAATCCAGTCAAATGCATGGTGTATTTCTAGCAAAATACAAATTCAAGGCCCCACCCTGCCTGCTGTTCTGTGGTACTTTTTGCATCCTCCTCTACCTTTATCAGTCACCCTGTCCCCCTTGGGAGGGACCATGCCATGCTCATGGGGTGGCTCCACATGGAGCAAGAACATTCAGAGAGCACCAAGCTTCTGTCCATTAAAAGCAAATGCAAAATTAAATTCTAAAAAGTCAAGAGAAAAAGCCAAAACATATTTTCTCCTTAAACCTCACAGATTAAATTATCCTCCTTCATATGTTAGTCTCTCTTTTATTAGTCTGAACAGATCTTCCAGTGTTATGAGACTAGTCCTCATAGCCCTGCATAATAATCATTCTTGAGAAATAAAAGGCACAAACAACCAAAAGAATAGTTTAAGCAACTCATTTTTATAATTCTGTAAACTATCTAATGGAGTTAAAGGTGTTAAAAAGTTGTCTGCCCAAATGTAAACATCGATCACTCAAAAACTGATAAAATCTGAAACTCGTAGTTCAGCTTTGTTAAACAGAGAAGACAAATTAATTTTTGCCTACTAAAATGATGAATTTGGTGCAGTACAGATGTATTGGGGAAAAGGATTTCATGTTCTGTGTTCAAACTGAAAACTTAAACAAATGTAAGCTGGCTGGTTGATTCAGGTGAAATGAGTCAACACAACACCAGATGCAGAGACTGCGAGCGTGACAGTTGGGGAGCAAATGTTTTATGGATCCAAAACCCTGCTGTGCTTTTTTGTCTATTCTTCTTTCTGCCAGTACTCACCATCCAGCTTTTATCTGCAGGAAGTGTCCACGGTTTCAGCCTTGGGTAGCTGCTTTCCCTCACGTGCAGCCAACCGTCAACAAGCAACATTTCCTCCTGCTGGGAGGATGCTACACACAACATATTTCATGACTGCCAGCAATGGGGGTTCATTAATCAGCCTTTAGGAGGTGCTGAAATAGGCACAGACAGACACAAAATGAAAAGAATAGCAGGAAAACTGAAAATTTAGAGTAATCCAAGGTCTTCTCTCCAGAAAGTAATCTCAGTAGGTTTGGTTTAATGCATCAGTTAAAGCTCAAACACCTCAGTGTTATTTTCAGGGTTAGACTTCAAATGAAGCTTTTTAGCAACTCTGCTCAGGATTCAGGCTTCCAAAAAATGCCTTCTCCCTTAAAATGGTGCTTGGAAGACACTATTCAGGAAGAGAGGCAATGCCAAAGCAACACCAGAATGATTACTAAAAACAGATCATCACAAATTATTACCTAGTTACTAAAAGGAACACAACTCCAGGTATTGCACAACTGAAAGCTTTCTGTGATAGGGTTGAGAAACACTGGTTGAAACACTGACCTGTTTATTGTCTGTCCATGATGACAGGGATTGCCCAGGATAGGCAGGATGTGAACAGGCTCTGTTACCTTCAAATACATGTTTTAGCAGTACAGCTTAATCATTCACCCCCTGAGCATTCATACATTGATTCCCTTTTCTCCTCAAATTTGTAATTCTGGTATATTCAAAGTCATGTATGATGATTTTTTTTTTAAACATCACTGATGCATCCAGTCCACCAAGTAAATACTCCCATCCTCACTGAACAATTAAAGAGCATATATGAATTTAATGAAACTACACTTTCTTTTGTCTACCATATTTCAGGTTAAGTAGCACAAGATTAATTTCATATATTAGCAGAAATTATGAGTAAGAGCAAAGCCAGAACCTTAATTAGAGAGAATATAAACATAAGATTCTCATATCAGCTACAACTAAGCATAGCTTAATTACGCTCCCTTTTTATATTTTCATCAGGCATTAATAAAATCCCTGTCATAGCACAGATACATATATGGCTTTGAAAATTAAAGCATCTTCAGATAATCAAGACTGTGAGAGATATTGAAAAAGAAACACGAAGATAAGTTGCTTTGGGAATTACTACACTTTCATTTACTTTCCCAGTAGGCAAGGAGGAAATGCTGTACCTGGCTGTGTGAGGGCAGGAAGGCTCTGCAGAGGGAATCTGGATCCATGGGCTGAGGTCAGTGGGCTGAGGTTCAACAAGGCCCAGTGCTGGGTCTTGCCCTTGGGTCACAACAACCCCACACAGCTCTGCAGGCTGGGGCAGTGGCTGGAAACCCACCCAGCTGGAAAGGATGTGGGGATGTTGGTTGACAGCAGCTGAACTTGAGCCAGCCAGTGGCCAAAAAAACAGAGGCACCTGGCCTGGATCAGCAGTGGTGTGGCAGCAGGACCAGGGCAGTGACTGTCCCTCCTGTGTTCATCACTGCTGAGGCCACACCTCAGATCCTGTGTTCAGTTCTGGGCTCCTCACTGCAAGAAAGACCTTGGTGCTGGAGCCTGTCCAGAGAAGGGCAACGGAGCTGGGGAAGGGTCTGGAGCACAAGGCTGATGAGGAGCAGCTGAGGGAGCTGGGGATGTGGGTTTGGTAGTGCTGGGTTCATGGTTGGACTCGATGTTAAAGGTCTTTTCCAACCTAAAGGATTTTATGATCTGCAAAAACAATTTCACTGTCCATTCAGATTCACAAACTGGTCTGGGAATTTTGTCAGGAGCACTGTGAGCCATTTTTCATTGACAATATCAAAAAACTTTGAGATCCTCCAATACCTGGTAAGTATAAAATATTACTAATATATTTGATCTTTTTGTGCATAGCAGGAGGATGTGGGTAGACTGTTAATAAAGAACTACTGATGTTAACTTGTTTCTACCAGATCACCTGCTAGCTGGGCACTGGAAAGATTTAAGTACTAGTGTTTCAGGATTCCTATTAATAAAGTAGAAAAAAAGACATTAACTTCTTAAAAAGTGTTCGAAGGGTCACTGTTAGGGAATGAATATATATATATACTCATACTGCATTTTCATAATACATATGTAAGGAATACCTTGTTAAAGAAATGCAGAGACTGATAAAAAATTCATCTGTGTAGTAACCAGCTGTACTTGTATTCTGAAAATTTAATGTTCTTGTTAATTTTTTTAAAGACAGGTTAAAATACTCTTAAACAGAGTTCCTAATGCACAAGGCAGCTGGCTGGCTTGAAAGAGAGCGCATTTTTTCTGTATAACAACTGCTAATAATGAATAATCCTCTCCTTTGCTTCCTGCAGCTCATCTTTCTAGGGGGTTTGTTTTGCTGAAGGCTGGCGGTGAGAAAGAGGTGGAGCACTCGCGGTGAGGAATAATAAAGGCAACACACAGCAAATTTCTGACTAATTAAGTGATATCTCCACAGGAGCACTGGCTATACAAGAGGAATACTTGAGCAGAAGAGTAAACAAGATACATTTTCCTTCAAATTCACTACAAAAATTCCTCTTTACTACCACTTGGTTGCCAGACATAATTCCACCTACTGATGTTCCATGTGAGACTATTATTTCTAAGACTAAATAAAGGGTGATTGAAAATGGCCACACAAAGCAAAAAGAAAAGCTGGTTTGGCTGCAAACCAGGAGGCCTGTCTTCTGCTCGTGAAAAACCATTCAGAATAAGAATATTAACATCTACAAGTCTCAGACAATGTGACCCCTCCAAGAACCACAAGTAAGTCTGACTTGGATGCCTTAACTAATTCAGGAAATTAAATCCTACCTCCCTATTTCTTCTTATTGGTTCTATGGCCCCTCCTGGGATCCTCACAGAATTGGTGACTACATCAGGGTTCAGAAAAAGTTTGTGCACCCTTGTGTTCCAGCAAGTGGACAGATCCTAGTTGCTGAAGGCTTCGTTTTGTAACGCCCTTGATGCTGATTTGGATTTAAGCAGAAAACCTGGAAGTGAAAGACTACCTGAGTAATCTGCTTTCTCCTTATCTTATTTTGATAGTAAAAATAAATGTTACCCCAAAGAGTATGGCCAAGTTTGGGAACAACTCTACTTATAGAAAAAACTGTGATTCACCTGGTGTATCCATCTCGAACAGTTGTTTTCAGAGCAATTAATTCCTGTATTACTCCATGCATATTCAACGATAACAACAAAAAGGGACCTGAATTTAGATGCTGTCTTTTATTCTGGAACTTCCAATTTAAATATGTATGCACACAATGAGGCCAGTGTAGGACTTCCCACAGAAACAGACCCCTTCTGTTGTTATTTGTTACGATAGAACCCATTCACAATTTTAGTCGAGTTTCCAGAAAGCCTTTTTGTACTTGATATCTCAATTTTAATATTAAAGTACTCCACCACTCTGCATGGGTATCAGAGACCCCAGAGATTATACTAAATAGGAAACAGTATTACAGCTCTGTGCTAGCAAGCTAAGCAGTTGGCACTTTTATGAACACACAGTGTAAAGTACATTTACCTTGGACTTCAGATTTTTTGGGAATGAATAGCTACACCAAGCAGATATAGCCTAGCCAAAAAAAAAAAAAAAAAATAATGTCTACTTTTCTTTGTGTAGCTAGCAACCATATCATTAGCACAATCACCAGCTCACTAGCACTGCATATACAGAAAAAAATAAACAAGAAAATCACCTGCCCAACAACTATGGTGGCATTACCAGCAAATAAAAATAATGACTATCACTAGTAGATTAAACAAAATAAATTAATGCCATCACATTTATATCAGTAACTCCCTGAAGAAAAAATCTCACTGTAAGTGTAAAGACTCAAAGCTGGTATTTTCACACTAGGATAACACAGGCACAGGACAGTACCTCCAGCAACTCTCAGTGAAATACCACAAAAATAATTTCAGGCTACGAGGTGGAACTGCTGCATGCTGAAGTTGAGTCTCTTCCTTTTTTGCTTAAACTTTGCTTGACACCATGAATCTGAATTATGATTGATTCTTGTTACGCTCTCCCCACACCCCACTAATGAAACGCATCCCAAGCCTCATGTATGTGATATTAACAAAACACTAAAACATTTGGAGCTGTAAAGTGGGAAGCAGTCTGGATCAATGCAAGTGCATGAACATTTTCAGATGCCACTTGAAAGTATTAACAACTCGCAATCATTTGCTGACGACACGTCGATTCCTTCTCCGTCGAAAATTACTGGCCATAAATCAGGCAAACATTTACAGGAATCTGCAAATGAAACAGCTAAATCCATGATGACAGAGAGCCTCATAAAAGCAGCCCATTTATTCCCTCTGAGCACTCATCCCCACCAGAGGGATCAATAGCAAACCTCATACAATATACTTCTAAATGTCATGCTGCAAATCCTCTTTGCATTTATGCAGACGGAAAAGACCCTCCTCCAGCTTCAGAAGCTGAAATCAAGTGAAAAGCATATTAAATGTCTAAAAACCAATAAATCTAAGGGAGAACCTTTTATTCTTTGGCCTGTGATTTTAACACCTATTCTTAAAAACCATAAGGATTATAACTCTCAGAAAGATAAAGACTGCAACTAGAGAAAAACAAACAAAAAAAAAAGGATGTCGAGGAATTAAGGAAATGTATCTATCCACTGTCTGGCAATTAAAAAAGCCCAGCAGGCAGGGAAATGATACCAAATTGAACACTGTCAGTCTAAGTTTCCTTGGCTTCTGAAAACTGAGGCAGGCAGTATTAAGAACAAAACAAACAAGTTGTAAATACAGAGTCTAAGAGGGGCAGCTCTTCGGCTCATTAAAACACTCTATCAGACACTTGAAACTTTATAGCAGAGTTGAACAAAATACTATACCTGGATAAGCAGGGATGAGTGACTAAAGTGTAATCATCAACACCTATGTCAGTTTTACAATTGACAAAACGCATGTCAACTGAGAGCAAAAAAAATCCTTAATTCTGAATGTCGCATTTTGACCACCTCTTCCTATTCTTTTTTAAATGTATTTTTTTAATCTGGGAGTTGCATGGAACCAACTTAAGCCTACTGAACATGACTCCAGTAGAGGTCTAAATTCCTCCCTGGCATAAGATACCAGTCAGAAGCACTGGATCAGGTTCAGGAAGTACAAAAGGAACAAGGGTCATTGGTTGACAATGCATTCATGCTAACAGCTAATTAGAAAAACTAAGTCATTTTATTTGATACATGATTCAAGATCATACAGCAAAGCTAAAAATTTAAAAGCCTAATAAAATGCCTTCTGGGATGAATACTTACTTTATTATTAGTTAAAATAAATCTGTTGTATTTCCTATTAAAAAGGTGAGCCTTTCTGTGTAGTTATATATATATTTAATGAGCAGTTAAACCCATTCTTTCAATAATAAAATAGTCTCGAGCATCTGAAATATTCCTTATGCAAAGAGAAAATGTATCCTGAAGGACAGAGATCAGATATAACTCAGCAGGGCCTCCTTACTGCTTCATGAAGGCCAAACTGTTTCTGAGGAAAAGCATGGGTTTTTTTCTGAGGCAAACAAAGCCGTGTTGTTCCGAGGCAGCTCTTCCAGGTACAACCATACATCTTTTAATTTATATCACACTGGCATGTCTGCACGAACTCATCTTCCATGAGTGTGCATCCCTCTTCTGTGTTGACAAATGTACCACATTAAAAGGAAAAAAAGAAGCTGCACACAAGCAGTTGGAAACAAGTGTAGAGTACAAATTTAATCCCCCCTAATCCCTTGTCAATTACAAGGAATGTCCTAGAGTAAAGTTGTATCAACAGTGCAGTTTTCAAACCCCTAGAAAAATAAATGAAGCCATCCTTTCCCTTTTTCCACTTGGACCGTATTCAGTGTAGCTCCCTTAAAGGATTAGGAACACTGTCTGCAATAAACACGGGCATCAATTTTTAAAATCTGCTCTGAAAATGGCAACATTTCACAAGCTGTGAAAATGCTTTGGTTTAGGGCATGGCCTGAGAGGCAATAGGCCAGCAGGATAGCACTGGGATTAGCCCTAATTACCTCATGTTTCACCTTAATTAACTACTGATACAGAAGGTAAACTCCGCAGGATCTGTGGCGAGACCTTAGGCCAGTAGGCAAGATATCTAAGCCGTCATTGTTTACACATGATAATCTCTCTTTTGAATTTGCTTTAATTGCTCAAAAAGATTAGCGGAGGGATATGCATTACGTATAGATTAGCAATGCTAACGAGATACTGTACAGGTTCCTGTGTGTGCCCCACAAATGCAGCCTAGCAGTTCTAGAGGCACACTCTTTATTGTCAAAGCATCAGCATTTAACTTGGGTTATGACAACACCAGTCACGAAGCAGCAGCAGAAGAAAAGCCCCAGCCTTGGTAACATGAATGGAGAAAAAATAAAAAATTAAAAAAAAAAAAAAAAGGATTCTTGCCCAGTTCTAGAGATACCATTGTGCTCCTCCATTGTGAGAGGTAATCCCCTCCCACATGCATCCCTGCTCAGAGCACAGGCAAACTGGGAGCAGCAATAAAGCAGACAGAATATAATATCTATTTTAAAAATAGATCACAAGGTTGCCTTGTTTCTTGCCCCATTGACTCTTCATTACTCAGACTCTGCTTTCTGTTTGTTTTTTGTTTTATCCATTCTCATCTGCTCTTGGCAGGCCTTGAAAATTACTGGGCAGTTGGATTTTGTACAAATATAAGCACAAAGTGATTACGGAATCTGCATAAAATTAAACACTCAAACCAAGGAAGAAAGTTTTCTGCCATGTCCTATTGCTCTGTCTGCTGGCAGAGAAACTAATTAAAAATAGGCCTTTTCAGTTGTTCTGTGCTTTATTAATAAAAGGAAAACAAAATATGAGTTTCCAAAGCTCCTCTGACCTGAAGCTCTTCCAAAAATTAGGAATATGTGTCTTTAGGAAGGTAACCTTGATTTAATGTAAGATATAAACTGATCAAAACATAACTTGGCAACAAATTATACTGCAGCATAAAGGAATAGGAAATATTTATGTCAAAACTCTGGAATTTTAAATCAAATGCATCCACTGAGGCCTTAATTCATCTTTAAAGTTCAAGACCTGAGACCTTATCTTTACTCCAAGTGTCACTTAAAATTACAAAATAAAGTTTTTAATGTAAGAATTTTACATAACTTTAAAGACAGAAAGGCATTAAATAAATAAAAAAAAAATCAAGTTTCTGTAGAACTACTTCTGCCATGGCCATTTTTTGTACACAGCATTTTATAATATCTGCATCTGTAACTAACATTCAAGGTTGTCATAGCTTAAGAGACATCCCAGAGAGTTTTCCTCTCCCCTTAACACACTTTTTTGTTTGCTGCTTCGTTTAAGGCTTACAGTGGCAAGGAAATGCACACGGTTTGTTTGAAAACGCTCACAGACCACTTGCTACTCATCAGAGGTGGCTGAAGAGCTGAGAACTTTCCCTGGGATCTCACTTTCCTTGCACGGATGAAAAACTGCCACTGAGGTCAGGACAGTGTAATTTCACTGGTGACTGGTGCCTATTCCAGATCACTGCTTCATTTCACTTGAGGTGTCATCTCATGCTCTGAGCAAAAATTTGTAACTGCCTACTTGACTGATAAAGTTTTGGAAAATTTTCAAATAAAAAAAAAAAATTGGAAAATTGGATATATAATAGAAGTTTGTCAGCGGCTGTTTGACACATCCCTTCACTTTTGCAGAAGGTTAATACTGAGATACAGGCTGCAAAACACTGCTTTCACTGGTTGGTTTTAAAAATATGTTTAAGCTATAATTGGTCTGAGGGTCTTTCTAGAATGCAGAAACATTTGTGTTTGGTGGTCTGAGACAACAGTGGAAGGGAAAAAAAGTTGAATCTATTCATACAGGGTGTCCTACTGTAACTGAATTTATAACCAAACCACAAATAAGAGTCTTAAAAGAATTAATATTGTGAGACATGCAGTGAATGGAAATAAAGTCCTTGCCTTTCTATTGTAAATTAACACAGTGGAAGGTTTTGCTTTCCCCAAATGACAACCTCAAGATGTTTTCAATCTATATGTTAAAAGCACCATACATATGTCTCTAAAATATTGCATTTTCCCTTTGTGCTTTGGTTTGTTTTCTCTTGTGTCAAAAAAATGAAACAATTTTTTGATTCAGATTCTGTAAATCTGAATGCAAGTATCCTATTTTGTATAAAAAGGACAGAAGGGCTGTAGCTTATGCATATATATTCATGCACAGCCTAATCAGGCTTTTATGATGGTCTGCTCCCTGAATATTTATTATTTGACTAATTACTGAGCTTAATTATAATCTACTTTCAACACACTAAAAACTTGTTTGAAAATGCTGAAGCGAAGTTTCACCAGCAAGCAGGGAAAACTAAGAACCTTTTCAAATAAAGCAAACTTTTTTCTTTTTTTCTTTTTTTTTTTTAATAATAGATCTTGACAGTGAATTGATTACTTACATACCTATAAGGTGAAACCTTGCCTTCACTGGATTTAGAGAAGCCGGGCTCTCTTCCAGCGACCTATATAGCTGGGTTATTTATCTTCTTAGAGAATATTTGGCCTGCAGTTATCTGATATCAAGCTGTGATCTCATCAGCTCTCACACACTCAGCAGGGAGGGGCTAAGAAAATACTTCAATGTGAAATCTCTCAAAGCACCCTGAGGGCACTGCAGCTATGGAAGGCGGTGTTTCAGCTGCTGAATGTTTTCCTTTGGCAGGAAAACTGACCCAGTGCCACACAATGATGCCCATATGGCACCGGAGGGTCACTTGCACAAATGAAAGACAAACTAATGATCTCACGACGTGGATTTGGAGAAATAAAGTATTTCCTAAATTGAACACACCGGCATTTTTTGTGCTCTTGAGGAGAATTGAGGTAACTGCTTTAGCAGAAACCTCTTTGCAGTTCTAATTTTTTCTAAGACAAGCAGAGCTGTGGATTTTGTGGGTCAACTACTATTTTCAAAATGTGGTATTTGTAAGAAAATAAAATGCTTGATAATTCAGCATATGCATAAACCAACACAAAGAGCACGTCTTAAAAATTCAATTGTATTTTCAGACAGACCATGGGGTTTGTTTATCACTATTTTCCTTCTCTTGCCCCATACTCTGCTTTACTATTTGAGTGAAAATACTTTAACATAGGGGAAGAACAAGAAAAGCAATCAAACAAGTCCTCAACTATTTAAATCACTGTTTTACTAAAAACCATCTGGCTGACTGTTTTACAAAAAGCTGACTGATAAGCTGCCTGCCTGAGTTTCTCAGTCACCTGGAAACAAGTGGAACATTTGTAAAATATCTACCAGTTCTCAATGGAACATTTTTAATGAATCCAAGATATTCACATAGCACAATGACATTTGGAAAGGATCAGCTCGGAGTTAAAAAAAAAAATAAGGAAATTCACAGAGGGGAAAAAAAAGTGGTTTCCATTAGCCAAAGGATAGAAATTCACCTTTAAGTACAAAACTTGGAATAAACTTTAGCACAACGACTCAGATTCTCTACCCTGTACAGTCAGTGACATGGATATGTACAGGGTATGCACATTAATAGATCCAGGGAAATTAAGATCTGACTCTTATCAGGACACACATGCAGAAACGGTCAGAACCAAAATACCAAATTGCACTAGGAAATTGAATTAAGCCATTGAAAATCTGAATGCCTTTTATAAGCCTCTTGTGACTTAAAATTAAGGTTTTATGGCCTCTTTTATTCCCGCTGAAGTCAAAGGTTCCAAAGATACGGGACCTTTATTGCGTCTTTCAGCTTTTGGTATTCTGGTCCCACTTTGATAGGTGGCACTTTGTTGTTTAATGACAGAAAACTAGGAGAAAATAAACAAAAGTGAGTATAGATATCAGTAAGACAGAGGTATCCCTCCAGGTGCTCTCTTTTTTTTTTTTTTTCTAAAATGAGCTATTTTTGTACAAATAATGTGTTCTAAAAGACCTGGATAAAAATAACTTTGGCAAGACGGGGCAGATACTGTGCATTTTGTTACTTTGCCTTCAATCTTTACAAATGTTCTTACTTTGCCAGCATCTTGGCTCGTAAGGAAAGCATAATTTGTATCTCTGTTCGAAACACAAATTACTCCTCTATGCGCAATTAGGCTCGTTCCTCCACCAGATTATGTTTACACGACACACCATTGGAAATACATTTTCTCTGTGCCAGTGAGTGGTCCAAGGCATCCAAGCATGGATTTTTCATCACCTCATTGGCCAGGGCTCTTTTTCTCCTATAGCAAGAGCCAGAAAAGAAGTTTAAGTAGGTCCAAGGAAATACTTAGGTGGTAGGAGAACACTAACTCTAGAGGCATATAACTAGACTGGATTATTTCGGCCAGTTCTTCCTTCTTTACATTAAATTAGGTTTAAGAAAGTCAGATCTTGTATTTCCTTTTCTGGAAAGCAGATGTAATATTTAAGTATGTGTCATTTGCACAAACAACTTCATGTCTGTTGGCATTTTGTTCTCCTGGCTGTTAACCGATGCGAAACCTGCACTGCTGAGATTAGAAACAATTTGAAATGTGTATGCAATAATGGATTTTTGGAGAATGGACAGGATTTGCAGCAGGCAATATCCAGCCAATACTATAGAGATGCATGGCTTCAAACTGGTTCCTTGAGTAAAAAAATCACCTAACATTACTGAATGGGTAATACCACTACCATTATATATCTACCACTTTGTATTTATAAATATAAATGGATGAAGCAAGAGAAATGGAAATCTAAGTCCTGCTGATCAATTTTAAACTGTACAACTTTATAACAACTAAACCCACACATCCTGATGTACTCACTGCTTGTCATGTTTGGGTTTTCTGAAGTTCTTTCCCAAGGACCAAAACTGGTAAACAAGGTCATACTTTTTAAACTATCTTGTTTTTCACATTTCTCTCCTAAGGAGAGACTTTGCTTGTTGACCCTTGATGTGACCAATGGTTCAAAGGATCCCACCTCTTAGGTGGGCACATTGTAACAAGGTATAAAAATAGGTTTTGAGAATAAACCAGCCCCTTTTTTGGAGCATCAGCCTTCTGAATCATGAGTCAGTGTCTTTCTTTCGTGTCCAACAGCGACATCCTGAAACAGGGTTTCTTCTATGTTGATAAACAAAAGGGCTTGTTTACTGATCACTCTAACTTGATGACTAAGTTAAGAATTAATACATCCACTTTGCTGTTTCTTCTATGCTAGAACTACTTTGTAAAACCTTTTTTTTTTTTAGTGTCTGAATTATTATACAAGCAATTTTAAATGCCTTTCCATTAACAACTTTACTTATTCAACAGTAAGACTTTTTTTTTTTTTTTTTACTTAACAGCAAATTCAAAGGGAAGTCACAGAAATCTGAAATTCTTTGAACACTTGGCTTGGTCCCTTACGGTAGAAGAAATAACAGAAACGGTGAGTGTTTCCTAGAAATATGAGGAAAAAAAGTCAATTTTCATGGTGAATAACATACTGCAGGAGATATAATCTATAATAAGTAGGCATAAGGCTGAAAAACCACCTAAACCACATTAACACACAGAAAGTTAGATATACATTTGAAGAAATGTCAACAGAAAGTCTAAAACAGTTTGTGTTACACCGAGATGTGTCAAGAGACAAATCCAGATAGTTATAAATCCTCTTTGTACTCTTGTACACCACTAACAAACCTACATTATTTTCTCAACTATTTTTAGAGAAAACCCACACTGTTAGACTTGATAACCTTGATAAATAAGACACCCAATATTATTTGGGAACTGTAAAATAATTACAAAAAAAGAATTTTTAAAATCCTGGTTTAGAAGCTCCAAATACAAATAAAGCTCTAAATAAATGCTGTAAAAGAAAAGCTCAACTATTCATTATAAAGCATCTTCGAACAGTAATTTAATTTAATATAATATAACTAAGGGTAGCAGGGGATAGAAAAAAAAAAAAAAAAAAAAGAAAGAAAAGAAGAGTCTTAAGAGGAAGAAAGAAGACCGATCAAAATTCCTGACAGGAAGATGCATTAGACCAGTCTCTCAAGGGATGCAGTAGAAACCCAGGCCCTGAAACTTTTAAGAGCAGAACGGACAAATCACTAGAAAATATACAATAGGGAACAATCTTTCACAGGTAATGAGATGGGGAGCAAACCAACAGAGGTTTTCCAGTTCTGCCTTGACTTCCTAGCATTGATTCCACACCACTTAGTGTTGTCCCCAGAAACTGATCTAAATCATTGCTGAGTTAGGAATGCTGGAGAGGGGGTGGGGACAGATATCAAAGAGATCACATTTGCACAGCAGCGCTTATCTACACAGAGATTAGCTGCGTTTTGCGTCCGTGGCAAGATTTTACTTGCACATCTCTCCACGGAGACAACATTTTTATCTTTGGTCAATAATGCCTTTCTAGAGATCAATACAGGTCAGATGCCCACGTGTTTATGAGAGCTATCAGTTTCTGATGCAAGCACTCGTGAGTAATTGCTGACTCACGTGAGAGGGACCGGGCAGACTCAGCTGCCAAAAAAGTCCCCCAGGTGACTCCTAATGCAGCATCCCACGGACAAACCAAGGCTTAAAGGACACAGCCAAGGCTGAGAAGAGTTTAGATTAAAACCAGATTAAATTGACAGAAAACAAGCCCACGATCTTTTCTGGCACATCTGATATGGACAGTCCTGTAACACCATAGTTGGTGGCAAGACAAAGACTTCACGCTACACAGAAAAGTAACTCCTGAGCCCAGAATTGCCTCAAGACAGTACTGGCAGACTTTGCCACTAATTAGCCACGAAACACAAGTGAATGAAACAAATTTGCAGAAAACAGAGAACAGATGTTGCTCAAAAACGGCAGCAGGGAACTCGCTGTAGTTTAAAATGTTGCCTTCATCCGCTCTTTGCAAAGTTTTCTTCAGTGACAGAATCTAATCAAAGCAAATTCAGAGTTTTCTCAGCTCAAATACTCCATGCAGCAGTACAGTCTTTTCAAAATTGCTCTTCAAGTTCATTCAGAAGATCATAATGAACAAGGCTGTGGACAAAAAGTGCTAAAAACTACTAAGTTCTTATTGCATTTACAGGTGAACTACATTATCATCTCATTTGCTTTTGGAATGGATGCCAGGATAATTATAAAATAATTTAAGGCCAGCATCATTTATAGAACATTTCCACAGATATTTTCGCTTGGGAGTTAGGCAACTCTTTTGTCTGAATAGTTAAACACTGTAGGTCCTCTTCCAAAATGTCTAATAAAATCAGCCTGCAGAAAATACACAAAAATACTTCCTTCTGAGCTATCATTACATATATTGACTGAGAAATGACCAAGTTCAAATTTGTGTATCCCTGAAAAAATACAATCTATGCAATTGACATCAATGTTACAAAAAACAAACAAAAAACCAAAACAAAACAAACCACAAAAAACCCCAAAACCAAAACAAACAAACAAAAAAAAAACCAAAAACAAAACCAAAAACCAACAAAAAGCCCCCACGTGCATTAAAAACATGCACCCTGTTTCAAACTGGATACAAATAGCACTGAGTTATGATTTTTCCCATTTACAATTTCCAGGCTACACTTAGGTGAATATGATTAACACATTAACCTGCTTCTTCTTTTCATCTGTTTGAAGCTTGATGGTTGAGGTCTGCCATCATTATGCTGAACTAATCACTAATTACTCATTACTCATACAACAGAAAAGAAAATCCTCATTTTGCTCCCGCAGCATTGCAACATGGCTTTGACCAGAAAAGCACCTCCATTTCCCTGGCTTGCCTCACAACATGAAATGAAGTTGGCGAGATGAAGACAAATGGCACAATTGCCCACTGCTGATTGGCTAAAGTATTTTGTATATGTTGGAAAACTCAGGGCATCCATCCTAATAGGCAGTGGACAGAACACTTTAGGAACTGTGACGGTGCAGGACAGCAATCTATCCCTCCTGGGGTCAAAGGCTGAGGTCAACAGGACAGGATGGCCACGTTATTATCTGACACATGGGCTGTCCTCTACACACTCCGTCTATGCGACACATGGCATGTGGTGAACTCTGAGATAGATATCAAAACCTGGAGCTCAACATGCTAAGCGAGTTGAAGAAGGGAGCAGAGAGTTACTTAGAGCATAATTAAGTGCCTGTGTGGTAAAATAATTGATGTGAACACAGCAATAGAGAGAGAATTAGTAACGCCAGAATCAAGGTTTGATACCAATATAAATAGAGGGTGGACAACTGACAAAAGAAGAAAAAAACAAACAACAATTAGTAGCACTTCTTATGAATTTATAAAGCTTACATTTAATAAAAAGTACAGTAAAATCAGACTACAGACAGGTCTGAATAATGTTGATATCCTTTGGAATGTCTAAATGATATTATCACTAAACTCCTTTCAGTTGCTCTACAATTTAAAAAAATGCTGGTATAAATCTGAAAGCACTAATTCACACTTGTTGGCTCTAAGCTCCCCAGTTATGTACAGCTGACAAAAGGTACCGTGGTGGCCAAAATTTTTAAGGTAGGTTGAATCATTTAAGAAGCTATTCATATGGGAACTCATCTGCACAGCAGTGAGGACATTAGTCTAACTACCTACAAACACACAGACCTGAAAACCAAATACAATATACAGGAACAAAACAGGTTTTGTCAGTTTATGAGAAAGATTCCTTATGCTGATCAATTAATTGGGTTAAAAATAGGATGTTTAGACTTTTGCCATGCCATTCTCATGACCAAGAATGATTTACAGTTACTGAGGTGGAAAGTCAGTCTTGGTAAGTATTACTGAAACAATACTGAACACTCTGGTTATATGAGTTAGGTAAGAAAGTCCTCTTTACCAACCAGCACTTCACTGTCAACGTGAGCATTCTAAAAGTCATACAACTCCTGCCAAGTCACAGAATTTGTTTGAAAATTATGTCTAAAAATTCCATACATGACAAAGATAAGAATCAATAAAACCTTGTCTTTTCTATAAGCCTTTGAGTTCACATTTTCAAGCTTTTCTTCACAGCTTTGGATGTCTGGATTTTTGTTTCTTTGTTTTTAAAGACTTAGCATTAAAAAAACAAAAGGAGGTCAAACTGCCTTAGAGGCAGTAAATTCAATACTCTACTACTTGCCCTAATAGACAAACATTAAACTACAGTTTCTTAGTGTCAGCTAGTAAAGAGATGAAATGGATATTTACACAAAGGCAAAGACTGTCACACATACCTTTTCTTCAAAGATTTGAGGAAGTTATCAATAGCAGAAGTAGCAATACTTTTTAGAGTATTTCTGGAATGTTAATGAATTGATTGGGCTAACTTGCTACCATGCTATTTGTCACACTCAAAATGAAGAGATAAGAGTGCGAGATGTGCAGAGGTAAAACAAACAAACAAACAAACAAACAAAAAACTTCATGTGAAAACTAGGCCAAAACCTTGCTGGAGCAAACATGATATTGCTCTAACTTGTATCTCAGCAGATTGTTCCTGATTGGAGAAAGCTGTCTGACTTCTCCAATTCTAAAACTGCTGAAGAGCTTCTTCAGCTTCGCCTGGTCTTATTTCTAGCGTTTCACAGAGCACATGCAGCTTCATACATCCTTCTTGCATTTAAAGTGAACAGCACTGAACTTAATGAATGAAACAAAAATATTCTTTTTTTCCTGCCACGAGATGCCACCTCTATTATAAAAATGTTGCTACTTCACTTCCAAGGACACAAAATATATAACTGACAAAATCCTAAGACTTCAAGAAGCAAAACACATTTTCAGTTAGAAGCCTATTTAAAGAGCTTTCACCATCCATGCAAAGTACCATCGTAGTCATTTCCCACTAGTCATGTCTCTAAATGCCAAAAAAAAAAAAGAAAAAAGAAGAAGTAATTGATGGCAAGAGGCCTATAGCGAATTTTCCCTTACTAGTGACAAAGGCTAAGGGTAGAGCTGTCAGAGTGTGATTTTTTATTGTAAGATCTAGAGAAGGATGTCTGTTCCTCCAACCCTCCTGTCTCCGACAACTCATCACAGGGAGCAGGTTCCCCGGGGGCCACGGCAGCATCTGGCTCCTCAGCTCTCTGGTGGCAGCTGCAATCATTTTCAGGATAATCTCCTAAAGGCGGCGTCTTTATTCAGCTACAGATGTCTTCATCTCACATCCTGTTGGATTCCTCAGGCCTAACACTGCCTCTGTATTCTGGCTTCAACCCTTTGGGTCAGTTTCTCAGTCACTGCCTCCCTTGAAAGGTACTGACAAGCACTCAAAAGATGTGCTAGGGAAGAATTTTTATTTTTTTTTTTGCAGACATTCACATGTTGGTTTCCTGTTTCCTTTCGAAGATTTAAATAAAACCTTGAAAAACCATCTAAAGATCCAATGCTTATGTGGACTTCCAAGTACAAGGCAATAGCAGAAATCTTCTGTTTTGTAAAGAGTGTTCCCTCTTGTTTGTTTTCTACTTGACACAACAATTTAATTGGTTTCTCTGGCTTCTCTCTTGATACACTGATTACTTTGTTCTGTACAGAGTCAGACAGATTATTTATGAGGAACCCCAGTGGCAGGAAAGAAGGATATTTCATATTTCATGTAGTAATATATGGCTTAACATTAATCATTTTTTCAAAAGTTACTTACTTCTGATCTCTTCCACATGCACCACTGTAGATTCAGTCTTGCATATTTAGAGGTGATTGGGGAGAAAATCATAGATCAAAACTAACTTTCCCAGGGACACAAATGTAATAATCTCCTAATCCAGGCCACTTTGATACCTGTATGAAGGCCTGCTTTGGCACACAAAAAACTTAAAAGGCTTTGTAGATCATCAATATTTTAATAGAAACCAGATATTTCCAGTTTCAACTGGCTGCCTTACAATGAATGCCTTATCTTATTGATAAACACCAAAATTACTGTACTTAGCAAAGGAAAGATGGAAAAGTAACAGGTATTTTGTTTTGTCTAAGAAACAGCATTATGGTTGGAAGTTTTGTTCGCCTTTTTTTTTTTTTTTTTGTCTTAGATATCAGATAAAATGGATCTATTACATGTACATATTTTGGATTATTTTGCTGATGGCTTCCTTACCATAGAACTATCTTTTATACCACCTTTTTTCCAGATAGCTTTAAGATACACCTTTCATTAGCAGTCCTCCTCCTTCCTTCCTTGCTGGTCACAAGCAGTCAAAAAACAATCAATTTTCTCCCAGCCAATGTATGTTTCAATTTCACTAAATTGATTTCACCACATTAAAAGAAAACTTGGGCTTAATTTAGAAGTCCACATTGAGTGACACACAGCAACTATTTGTTATCAAAAACAAGTATTAGTTCTACAATATTCTTTCTGAATTTGTTTTAAAAAGGGCAGCTGGTGTTATTTTGATGCTGTCTTTGTAAATAGAGACGCCCTTTGAAGATCGTTATTATTATTACTATTATTATTATTATTATTATTATTATTATTATTATTTTTGACTAGGACTTCCATCCATCACCCTTCTTTAACTGATATTTTTACCCTGTTATTATCCCTAATATATTCCACTGAGGGTTTTCTCTGCCTGCAAAGACGGGGAGGAGATCAGCCAAAGGCATACCCCCAACAACCACTGCCTTCTAAGCCCGCTCACTAGTCAGAAGTGGGTCAAATGGTCCTCACATGAAAGCATCTAACAAGGTCCCAAAGGAGGCTTCCCTTTAGTGGCAGCAGTGAAAAACACCATTTCTCTTCAGAGAAGACGGATGCTGTCTTCCTGTGCACGACTGAGGGACTGATACTTGCCACTTTGAGCTTCTTATATTCATGGATGCTTTCTGAAATGCTTATATCGTTTTGGGAATTAAGTCACCGAGATCAGGGACGCTGAGCAGTTGAAAAGGGTCTGTTCAAGGGCTGAAAAATTATGGAAAAAAAATGGAGTAAAGCTCAGAAGATTGGCACTGATTTCCAGAATAGCACTGAGGACAACTTCAAATAACATATTTTGAAATTAATAAATTGTGAAGATTTTTAGCCTCTGTTTGCTCAATTTTATGCACACACCACAACCCTGCCTCCTCTTCTTTTACAACTGCTTTAGCTTGGATTCAGAGCTCATAGAAGAGACTTCATATGGTAATACAACATGAGGAAGTATGAGGTGAAACAAAACTAAACTGATAAAGGAGTAAAACAAATTATTTGACTCCTGTAGGGTGGATGTGTGCCAGGTTTTAGTAATTAGGGTCATAAGTAAAGAAAAAGGAGGATCAAATCAATTAAAGAAATAAACTGAGACAAAATTGCATCAAACCACAGATCTGCAGCTGAGCCAGAGGCTTAAGTAAAAAGATTTCTTCACACAAAAGGGACAATCTGACACTAATCATAGGATAAACCTCACACACACACACACGTGCATTAACATAGCACACAAGTCCTGCATTATTTTATGCACTTTTAGGTGCTAGAAGACTCACAGGTTTGCTTATTAGTAACACCACTTCTTCATCTCAGTAGCAAAGCTTGCTCCAGCACAAGTCTACTTTCATCACTTGTGCAGTCACATAAATTGTGTAAACTGAGCAATAACCTTCTCTTGAAGATTTTTTTTTTCAAGCTACTCTATTTTTACTTATTTTCGTCATCACAAAATTACACCTTTCAAATATGTGTTTGCATATGAGAAAATGGAAAAAGCTAAAAGAAAAGGTCACAGAAGGAAAAAAAGAGGAGGTGTTCTTCTCCCCACCTTCCCCCACGCACTTTAAATCCCATGAAATGAATGTTTAGCTCAAGGATTTGCTGTTCATCTCAGTGCCCCTCAAGCCTGAGGCAGGATTAGGCCAGACTGGTGTTTGAACAACTGGAGAAAATCAATGGATTTCTCCTTATCAATAATTAAAAGACTTTCAAGTGATTAAAACTGTGTACAAAATGTATGAATTATTGTAACTGGAAGTGCCCATGTGCAAGAGGCGCTCTGAAACAAGAGACAAGCTAAAGGAAAAGAGCAATTTTCAGGGTATACTATGGTGTTCAGAAGAGAAATAAACCATTGAGCACAGTGCTAATTAGGTATTTACATGTAGCTACACAAATACTTCTTCATGAACTTTAATTGAAACCTTAACTAACTCCTAGGTGATGTTACAACACGCAGAGTAATTGAAGTCTGAATCACATTCTCTAATCAGCCTATTTTTTGATAGCTTCTTCTGTCATTAAACAGAACAAGGAAGGCGTAAGAGATGAACATTACAATTTGCTGGGCTAATGGAATTTTTTTTTTAGTAGTAGTAGCCATCAGATATGTGTTGGAGCAACTATTTTTTTCTTTCTCTGCCTATGCACAGGAGCAACAATAGCCAATGTTTTTGCACTGTCACTCTTGCCTATTCAGACACCATTAGAACATAGCAGAATGTTCCATGACATCTGAAAGCTATGCTAAAACCTAAAATAAACATTCAGTTTTATCACTGAAATAAACTGCTGCCTTACTTGCTGTCTCAATAAGCAAGGTTTGGAACAACAGCTTTGAAAAGTCAAATATCCTGCTCTGATTTAATCTTTACTTCATTTACACTTTGACAGTGACTATCTACAAAAAGGACTATCCATGAAAGGGACTTCTGCTATGCCATTAAGTTTGGCCTTTTTCATATCATAGGGTAGGAAAAAAGCCTCCTATACTTCCCAGACTTACAAATGTTACTTAAAATATTTCAGCCATTGAAGCATTCTAAGTGTGTGTTACAGACAAACAGCAGGAAGCTTGAGTATATGTGGGCACTTGAAAAAGTAAACTTATTAGTTGAAAAGCACCTTGATGAGACCATGAAAAGGAATCAATGTTCTCTCAGCCAAGGGAACCAGAAACTTCCCTTTTGCTGTCAGAAAAATTCTTTTCAAACTCCACGCATGAGAACAAGACACAAATTCAGCCTTGAGAGGTTTCTTTGTACCCTTTGAGAATACATTTTCCCTGTGCATCATGCACACAACTGTCATAAAACATGTGGAAGGAACAGCAGACTGGAAGTGAGAAGTGTGGGTTTCATACGTATACACTATAATATATACATATACACTATATATCTATCTATATATATAGATATAAAATACATACATTTATGTAGCTACAACTGAACTAAAAAAGCTGGGGCTGTTGTCACAATTTACCTGACAAATTGTGTGCTTGCTCTGCCCACCAGGTTTCCATCCAGCCGGCTTTGTGCCATAGATCTCTCCCACATGAATCCCCCTGACGCAGGGAGTCAGAGGACCCCATCAAGCAGGCTGCCAGGAGGAGGACAAACCTCTCCTGGTGCAGGAAGCCAAGTTCCAAGTCCTGCTCAAGCCCTCTCCTTGCACCAGCTGAACCGGCAGCGTCTCTGCCCGGATCTCATTAGATCAGGATGTTTGAGCAGCTGCTTGAAGAGATTTTTAAAGCCACAATTCTGGCTTGATAAAATCCAAATCCACTTCCCACGTCAGCATCCCACACTGCTCTGAACAAAATCTCCCCTCGCTGCACTGAGGTCAGGCTCAGCCCTTCTGCTCTTTTTCACTAGAAAGCCACACTTGTCACTCGTCCTTCTGGCAAGAGTTAACGAGCCACTCCTGCCATAATGAATCAGCAGGAACCAGTAAGCATCTCCACAGAGAAGTGTAACAATTGCTAACAAGACAGATCTACAGAAGAAACCTTTGCCCCGATATGCAGTCGATTTTTTATTTATTATTCCAGTTTAATTTGGAGTGCACAGATGACAAGAATCTAGGAAAATGGGAAGAGTTGGGAGTCTTTATATCCCTCAGGAATTTTTTTTCCTCTTGTAGACAGACATCACTGGTGTATTTTTAGCTGTACTATATCACATTAAAAAAGCAACATAGAGAGATTTGTGTATTTGAATTAAAGCTAAACTAAAGGCATAGAAACTTCTCGTCACAAGATTCTGCTTTCCTCTGTTTCCCTGCCAATCCCAACAGCATTTTTCAAATCCCTTCTCACTATGCACACTACCTACTTCTCCTGCCTTCCCCAAAGTATTACCATCTAGCCCAGAATTACCCATCTGGAATTACAAAAACAATTGTGGTGTGGGGAAAATTCCATCAAAGAGACAGTCAAGTGAAATTAAAGTTGGCAGTTCACAGAATACGTGGAGAAATTACATCTGAGATGCTGCAAAACTACTTCTCACTTGACCAAAAAAAAAAAAATAAAATTAAAGGAAATTGGAAAATTATCATGAAGGAAATGAAACGCATCACTGAGGGATTTGACTGTGAGAAAGCCCAAGGTAATGACAAATGCAGACAAGTTCCTGGCCTGGTGGACTTTAAACCCTGCAAGGCATAATTCTGCCAAGAGCAGCTCTTTGGCAGCTTTCTAAACATGGCACTGTCAATCCATGAGCACTTCCATGGTTTTAATGGAGACCTAAAACTGCTAAATCCCCTTTCCATTTAAGAGTTACTTTTCAAGAATTTTACTCCTTTGTGAAGAGTTTTACAGTTTCCATTTGGTGCACTGAGAGAGGTTTTTCTTGATTTACAGTCAATTTACTGTAAAGGGCTGGCTGTAAAAGGACATAAACTGAAGAGCTGTGATAACATCCCAGCTCAAACTGGAATTTGGCATTTATACTCAATATAGTAAGAAAGATTATCCATAGGCAAGTGTCTTCCACAAAACTAAAAGGAGCCCAGTTTTCCTCATGCAGTTTTGAAAAACAGTCCTGTTTATTCTTTCTAAATATAAACCATAAGGAAAGCCTGTGCTGGAGACAGTTAATATTATTGCTTTGAATTAGTTTACCTTATTTCTGTCTTCAGTTGCTGGTTACCAGAAAATAATATAATTTACAGAATGAACATTCAGCACATACCAAGAGCTGCTGAACAATTACACTTGATCTTCAAAAGTATTAAAAACATTTAAGTAGTGGAGGCAAATTCCTGTGCTTAGAGGGTGTCCAAACATACAGTAGGTCATTATAAACAGTAGAAACCTGACCCTACTGAATTAAATAACTGAACTTCCACTGACTCCAATAGGGTTGAATTTCACACACTGTAGGTGAACAATACCTCTTATTCCTTTAACTTTCCGTGTTTAAAAAGGCTCTACCAACCTGTACAGCGTAAGAAAAAGAGAACATAAATATTTAACAATGTTTTAACACTATTTAATTATAATTATCCTTCTTCTGTTCTAGTGTCTTTCGTATTGCTCTTTGAGAGCATAGATTAACCTGAAAACCCCTGGCTCTTGCTGGTTTTGCTTCAGCTTTGCTTTCCTTTGCTTCAGTGCAAATCAGGATTGATTCTAGTGAAGAATAGCAGAACTTCTGTTCACTCTTTGTAGCCAAGTAACTGCTTGGGCAGGATTTGGTGCAAAATGTATGACCTTATCATACAATTATTTGTCCTTTTCTTTAGAAGCACAACCCCTCATCTGACAAATTCTGTGGCTGCTACTCTGCAGATTTCCAAAAGCACACCAGCAGATTGGTGCATGCCCTTCAGAGGCTTCGCTGCTGAATGCTGGGTCATAGTCATTTATGCCCTGATTTAACAGCAAGTACAGACTTACCCTGGTGAAGTGTCTGCAATGAAGCTCACAAGAAAAAGAAACCAACCTTTCCAACCTTTCCTAGAAATGGTGGGAATCAATTCAGGGAATATTGGAACAACTTAACTACACTGCCCTGTAAGTGCATTCCGAAAGGGAGCTCAACAGGAAAAAATTAACAACATCTATAGATGCATTCAGATTCCTTATATACCATATGGCCACAGAAGGCTGCAAAGGCAGCAGGAGAAGCATCCAAAACACATCAGGAAGAAGCTGTCAGGGCCTGGTGGCCAGGCTGAGCACCCCTGCTGCCTCTGGCCAGGCCAGCCTGCAGGTGCCAGTCCCTGCAATGCCATGGCAGCCCTGGTCCTGCTGCCCACAAGCCCAGCCCCAAACACAGGCCTTGGCAGGGCAGAAGGAATGGAGTGAGAGAGGGACAGCAAAAAGGAACCTTAATTTTTGTCTTTGTAAATCTCTGCTTGCTCCTATGACCAGACCTTGTGCCAAAAAGCAGCCAACAGTAAAGCCTGGCAATCTGCTGCAACTGTAGATTAAAAGGATTTTGGAAATAATGCATAATATGGAATTCTGACCACTTCAGGCCATCCTGACACTAAAGCACCAAATACCTATTACACTTCAGCTCAACTGCTACAGAGCTTGTGCCACAAGTGCTGCTTCCCCTGGTGCCTGCTTTCACTGCTCCCACAGTTGTGTCAGCACAATAGTTTGTGGGACCACACCGTGACACAGCTCAGGAAACCTGGTCTAACAAATCTTCTCTTGTGTCCTTCCTAAAAAATATGTTCAATGACTGCTCAGTGGAACTGAACTGTAGCTCCCAGCGTGGGGCCACGACCGCGTCTGCCAGCACACCTGACAGAGCCAGTGTGCCACAGACTGGCAAGAAGCAATGGATAATGCATCAATACTTTCAGGGGATACTGCTGCCAAACATGGGAACTGCCTCATAATTACAGGCTGCTTAGCATAGCCTTTCCATATTTCATGACAAATTGCTTTTGTCATAGCTCTTTCTCCAGTAGCACCACCCCAAACTGCAATTTGCCTGTTTTTCCAGAAGCAAAATCCCTACTCTCTAGTCCTACAGTTACAGATTCTAATCATCTCTTCCTTACACTCTGGTCTCCTGTGTTCTTTTATTTGCTATGTTTTATCCTCCTTTTAAATTTTTCATGAACATTTTAAATGAAATAAGCAGAGCAATTGCGTTTGTGCATAGAAACTATGTCACGCTTTAGCACTGCGTAACCATCAAGCAACTTAATGGTACCTCAACTTTGCAACTCGCAAGGGAACACTTGAAACACATGCTGCAGAAAAGGAGTCTTAAAAACAAAAGCCTTCCAGTAATTACATTCAAAGGTGGTGTGTCAAGAAAAAAAAAAACGAAAAAAAGCTTTGGCATTACAGTACACAGACTTTTCTGCCCTCAGGTTCAAAGCCTGGCTCCACTAAAAATAGTGGCACAAGTCCTGCCTTAAACATGACCATGTTTTGTCTTTGTGCACAGCAAGAGAGCAGAGATGTCAGACCACTACTCAGTGGTCCTGATGCTCCTAGATGCTCCACTGCAGCAGCTCCAGACAAGTTGAGGGAAAGGTTAGGAGAGGTGGATTTAAAAAAAACAGCTAAAAACTCAAAGATGTGGAAACAGAAGTTTAGGAAAGATATTCTTTAAGTAAAGAGGCTGCTCAGCTGCCTCCCTCTGATGCTGTCTCAGTGTACTCACTGCAAGAACACTTTCTTCAGTTTGTTGTGTTTTTTTTTTTTCCTTAAAAATATTTCACTTTAAGCAGTCACAAGTCTAAGTTTGTGATTATGTAGCTGTAGGTGTTGCAGATGCTGTAGTACTTGCCTCAAGGGAATGACAAATGTCAGTAGGATGAAAAAATAGACCCAGTGTGAAATCAAAGGAATACAGGAAGTTTAGAAGGTATCATTTAAGAGCTCCTCATGCAGAGTTGCTCAACTGAAAACAGCTATGCAATATCCTCAGAAGATCTAAGTGAGACACAAGAGACTGAAAATCTGATAATGGCTTTAAGGGTTGGCAGAGCACCCTGGAATACTTTAAACCTCTATAGATTCCATGGAAACAGGAAATTTAAGGACACCGTCTTAAGCATTTTAAAAGTCTGATTTATGAAGAATTCAGGAGAAAACACCGGTGTCTTGTTAGGGAAAAAAAATTACCCTGTGATCTCAGAGTCTTTGAGTTGAAGGGAAAAAAGGGGCATCAAAAGACCAGGGTTTATCACACTTGCCATTTGGGACTGTGCTAATCAGCAGAGGGAAACAGAAGCACATTCATCTTTGCACAGACTCACCACTGAAATAATCTCTGCAACACCCACTGTTCTGATAAAAAGGACACTTTAGCCTAACAAAGCTTTAAGGCCAAGCAGTACATGAAAACAAAGCACGGTTATTTCTGTTACTTCTTTGGTTTCCCCAAAATCCCCATCTGCTGGGGTTTTTTATCATGTTTTTTTCTTTCAACCCTTGCTTCCTTTGTGTTCCTTTATTTTTCAGTTCCTCAATTTTATGCATTACTGAAACCGTTTTCCCTTATTTTCTCTTTACTTCTGCAGCTCTGATCACTAAAACGGTACCTTTTCCTCCTCTGAAAGAACCCAAACATCTCAATCCTGACATACATAATTAGCTGTTTTCCCCTGAAGTGATACATTCAAGAAAAATTATGTCTTATAGCTGTAATTTCATGACAGATTCAAGGACACAGATTCAAACCAGGACTTTACTTCACTCACGCTAAAAATCTAATCTCAGAATTTATTTATTTATTTATTACTGGAGGAAAGTCAAAATTTGGTAAAGAAAGCTTCTCACAAGAAGAATGCAAACAAGCAAACATATGAATTTCATCTGAGTTAGACAAGAAACCCAAATGGAATTTTCCTTGATGTTGCCAAAATGTAAACTTTCCCATTTGCTTCTGCCTGCTAAGCAGGGCACTAAGGTGAGCTATAAGCCCTGTGTTAAACACTGCAAAGTTTTGATAAAATGCAAATTTTGATAAATCCTATTACTTGCTCACCACAGTTAGAGGCATTTTAATTCGTTAACATTTTCATTTGCACTTATCCAGGAGTTGCAAATTATTCAAAATTATTTCTTTAAAAAAAAAAACCCAAAACAAAAAAGCCCACCCCTGTTCTAGACAGTGCTGGAAATGTTGTCACACAGACCTAAGATAATCACACTCTTCACCCTGTTGATCCACTAATAATCCTTGCAATATCTTTGGGGCCTTAATTCAAAGTAGTAAAAAATGAATGTAGTATAGATGGAAAAAATTGGAATAGACTGTACACATCACTTTTTAATATGCTTTAGTGGTCCATGGCAGACCCATGCACAGGTGACCTGCCCAGGACCTATTTTGTGTGGCATGGACTGGCCCCTGCCAAGGCAGTGCAGGCAACTGCATAATTCTCTGATCAGAAAAAGCTGCCAGGGTTTCAAGGCAAGGCTTCACAGCTATTTCTGCATGCACAACCCACGACTGGGGAGAAGCCACGCAGCAGACAGGACCAGATAATGCTGTTACAGTGCATCCTTTTATCCAGAGATTCAATGTGAATTCATGTCAGTTGCCACCAGTGGAAATTCATCTGGCACCAAAAAGGAATTGAACTCCAAAGTTTCTTTGCAGCTAGGTTTTCTTACCAAAAAAAAAAAAAAAAAAAAAAAAAAAAAAAAAAAAAAAAAAATTCCATCTCAAAGTTAATTTGAATGGCTGTAAGCACCATCCTCAGCTAGGGAAGCTGAATCAGGAAAACCTGGGCAGCATTCTAGAGAAGATTTCAGCAGGTCGTTGTTAACATCACCAGAGCAAGGGCTGAGAGCAGGCAGAGCTGGCAGGCAGCAGCAGGCAGGTGAAGTGCTGGGTGTCTCCGAGGGAGCTGGCACAGATGGGAGCACACCCTGCCCCTGTGTGGCTGCAGTCGGGGCTGGTCAGTGGCACAGGGACAAAACTGGGTTAAACGGGGCTCTGATCTGATCTCTTCTGACAGCAACCACAGGCTGAAGACCAAGTGTTACAGGAACTGCATCAAATCCCAATTGCTCCCAAATAAAGTTTTTGAAAAAGCTATCCTCCCTAAAGTAATAGGAGGAGGAAGTATCAAAACCCCCAACCCTAAGCATATCAAAACTCATCACCATCAAAACCAGCACAAGTGCCTAACACAAAACTTTTTAAAGTCATTATTACTTTGTAAATATGATTTTTTTAACTTTTATTCAAAATAAACTGTATTTGATAGTGACAAAATTTTAACGACACAGTGTCGTTAAACATGGTGTTTAAATGAACACCATGCTGCTGCAGGTTTTTGTCTTACCTAGCTTCATTTACTACCTGACAGCATGCTCTGCTACCCATCTCACTAAATAACTGAATAAATGCCTAATACTTGTATTTTTACTGCCAAATCACGGCAACGTGAATGGTAAAAGAGTAGTGAGAGAAGCATGATGTGTTAAAAGTGAAATCTCTTTGTTTCTGTTTTGAAGAAGGATATGCAAACATGAATCATACATCTTGCTTCTGCTACAGTAACTCAATATCCTCTGCTTGGTTAAATAACAGACACTTGGCACATACAAAATTGACATTCTTGCCAAGAACTGAAATTTGCAGCAACTCTGAGCTCTGTTGAAACCCCACTGTTGATACTTAAGTTGTACACAGCACTCCACCAGGATCAGCTGCAACATGTTAAATGAGTATTCAGCATCAGAATGACTATTTAAATCTCTCTCCATCTCCGAAACACTTACACTAAAGCTGAAGAGTTTTCAAAAGATCTTCAGGAGAACAGAAGGTTCTTTATGCATTGTACAGCATTAAAAAACACCAGAAAAGTATACAGAAATGCCAGAACTTGTGTGTGTTATGAAAGTTTGGCTAATAGTTCCATCAACATCAAACCAATCCAGGTGGTGCTCCAGAAAAAGGTTAAAAGTCAGAAGTCCTACAAGCATGTCTTAAAATAAAAATTAAAAACCCATTTGTCTTGTACTTTTTAATCAACCCATCTCAATGTAAGTGAAATATATGAAGACTGTCTAGACATCTAACCCTATCTCTGTCAAGTTGCTACAGGAGTCCAAAGAGTTGGCAGTAGGTTCTTCCTGAGTGCTACGGAATCTGACTTCTGAATTCCTTTTACCCTTTGAGAAGGAGCAAAACAGCCCTTGGTGTAACTGATTCAGTGCTCAGAAACCTCCTTGCTCTGGTTTAGCTCGAACAGAACTGACAGAAATGACTTTAAGATCCCTTTTTACATATCTATTCACTGTGAAAAAATAACATCTGTAGCCTCTTCCCGTTCAAACACACGGAGCTTAGAGTTTCAACCTTCAGCAGGAGCTCAGTCCCTGCGTGTATGGGGCAATTCACTTATTTCTATACTTCTCCTGCAAACATTTTCCTGATTTGCATTTCTTTATAGCTCTGAGTTGTTCAGAGCTGCCTGTATGCACTGAGCAGGGCTGCATGTAATAGTGATGTACTGCCTGCTGCCCATTTAGAGGAACAACCAGCATTGCCTTTGAGTTAGCAACTATACACATGAAGACAAAAGCAGGATTAACATACCATTTGGGGAAGCTACTAATTGGAGAGGGAAACCCACTCTAATTCTTCCTGTTGTCCTGATTATCACACTTTATGATTTAGCCTAGGATGCCATTAATCTTTTGTTAGGAGAAATCATGACTGTAGCCTTTTCATTGCAGAAGAACGATGCTGAAGGACAATATAGGCGAATAATGCTGCTCTTGTTTCTCAGATGCTTGTTTCCCAGCTAAGTAGATTAAGAGTAGTGGTGTGTTGGAGCAACCTCAGTTAAAAGAATAAATATTTCCTATGGGGTTTGTTTTTTTTTTTTTGGTTGGTTGGTTGGTTTTTTAAATTTAATTTAATAATTCATATCCCTACAACTATCTGTCTTATGTAAAAGACTGTGTAAACTTCAGTAAAAAGACAAAATTGGACCTGACTTTGTAACCAAAAAAAGGAAATGACAAGTTAGGTTTTACTTTCCTAAACTTCTTTGCCACCATGGTTAAAGAATGAGGTTGGCATACGATTCCCTAAAATATATCTGAGTGTACCTAAAACACCTGCACAGGACTGGCAGATATGATTTAAGAGACATCTACTCCTAGATAGGTGAAAGCTGTGGAAGAGAGGAATATGTGGTGGCTACTAAAACAGAAATGCTACCAATGAATATTAGCCCATTGCTGAGGTGACTGAACAAGATGCTAAAGTCAGATGATGGGATCCAGTACAAAATGTAGACAGCAAAAAGTTGAGGGCAACATACAAGATCAGTGTCTCAGTCAATAAAGATCTAGTCAATACAGTCAAATAGGTCTAGAAGGATTCTGTGAGCCAGCCAGAGCTGCCTGCTTTGAGCTATTTCCTTGTTTCTGTTGGCTTTATTGACTGTAAAGGGAATTCACATACAAAGTTGACCTTAAGCTGAGCTTCCCCAGCTGTCTCTGCACACATCCCATGCCTGTGCCTCAGCCAGCCACCAGCCAGCCCCTGCCTTGATGAAATGTGTGCTTTCCCTCCTCACTGTGCCCTTGATAAGGGCGTTATCACTGCACTGCAGAGGGCTTTGGGAATGGCCATACACAGGGCTGTTCCAGAGCATCCTCTCCCTGCTCCCAGCCCTGCCAGCCCGGCTCTGCCTGCTCTGCACTGGCCCCTCTGGAGAGGGGGCTTGCCGAGGCCCTTGGGGGGTTCCAGCTGGCCAGGGGTGACTCGGGTCACCTCTGCTTCCTCCCTGCCTGACAATTTGTCCCTGCAGTGGCACCGCTCAAAGCTGTAATTTCTGCAGCTTACTCCATCAAAACACTCATCTCTGATACTCCCTTTCTCCAGCTGAACAGGAGGGATATAATTCATTTGCAAAATGCCCTTTATAATGCCCTGCAATTTTGCTCTTAAAACTGTCAGCAAAGAAAGTAACTGTCACTGTTTAATACCCATTAAACTATGGCTCTAATTAAGAATTCTGTAATCGAGTTATAAAGTTCCATAATGATGATGTCTCACATGACTATTATTTCTGTTGCAAGAGAAGCAATTTCTATAACACATAAGTGTAAAATAAAGAATTAAAGAAATAAGTCAGTAGTTTCTATGTGTTTATTTAAAAATAAAAAATTGTAGAAGAGCATTGGAAAGGTCTAATTAAGAGAGTTTGCAGTGTCCATTTCATCTTATAATTAAGACAAATGTGTGGATTATTATTTTTTCCACTGAAAAAGTCCTAGGTTTATTACATACTGCACTTTAATTATGCACTTACTCCAATGAAATGCCATATCTGACTCATGATTTAGATACTGTGCAATAACTAAATAGAATTACTTCAAAAAAAATCTCAACTGCATTTTAAGCATCAAGGAGGTATAACAATCTTTCTTAATTCATCCAGTTTCTAAATATATACAGTATTTATCCAGGACACTAACAAAAACTTGGAGACCTTTCACTTTTTTCCTAATAAATTTCTTTGTCAGTTGGGCTATGGAAAATCTAGGGAGACACCTTGCCTTACTTCTAATCTCTGAAGAAAACTAAGCCCAGACCTCCTTCTCCACTGCTTCTTTCCCTTCTTTTCTCAGAACACTACCACAAATTAGGAACTCCTGCAAGATTTGTGGTTTGGGGGGGGGGGGGGGGGGGCGGAGTTTGGGGGCGGAGTTTGGGGGCTCTTTTGAAAGGTTTTTTTCTTCGTGGAATAAAAAATATCCGCTTAGCTGGCTACAAAAAAAGAAAAATGTGGCTAAAGTGTCCTTAAAGCAATGTCTACAATGCCTGGAGAGAAGGAAGTGGCAAAATAATAAAATGCTCTCTTCCATTTGGAAATCTTAAATTAACTTCTGAAAAACAAGCTTCTGCAGTTGGGATCATTGCCTAAATGTTGTACCTTGTTTTCCTCACCTCTAAACCCTAAGAGGACAGGCTCAGAGACAAAGGCTGGTCACATACACTACCCAGGGTTGAAAAATAAGGAGTTAAGGAGGGCTTGATTCTTTCCTTTCCTGCCATTGTGATGTTAATGAGCATTTTCAACTGTGAAAAGTGACTGTAAAATGGTTATAGGGTGCCATTGTCTTTCTCTCGTGCATTTTACTGAGACGAATTCATCGGAAGCAAAACCAAGAATCCAGACCAAGCAAAGAATATCACTATTTTAGAGCAGCATGTCCAGCAATGGAATGAGTACCCTAAAGGAAAGCAAATTATGGCTGCTGCTCTTACAATAATGATTAAACCAGACCAGGAGCTGGTCAAAGTGCATATATTCCGCTTTAAAGACTCCATCCCTACTTTTGTTTCTGTCTGCTTCAGGTTATATTTTTTAACTTGTTCATAACCAATTTAAGTAAAAAAGCTTTCACTGACAAAAAGACAGGACCAGAAGCACTTAACTGAGACTATGATTTTGCAATTCTCACAAGTGTGTCCTCAGCTAAGACTGCCTTAAGCAACTGGCCTCAGGGAAACTGACCTACAAGCATATATTTTAGTTGAGTTTAATGAGATTTGGATGATGCTCCAAAAATGAAGAGTGTAATTTCTGCTCCTTGAGAGATGTCAATAATATGTTTCTGTAATTCCACAGCCAGTACACCTTTCAAAATGTTTACAGAGGAGGGTGCTCCAATTGGAAAATACTATCCTAGTAACCTCACCTGAAAAATGCATGACGCTAAAGAAATTTCAGAAAAGAAATAAAACTAGAAAGGATATGTAGGAAAGTAAAGGGAAAAAACTGCAAGGGAAAGACACAAGAAAAGCATGAATCATCAATAAAGGTGTTATTTTTTTCTCAGAATTAAAATATTATTTTCACTTTTTTGGATAGATCAGTACTAAATTATGTCCAATTATGTTATTTTACACAAAGAAGGCAAAGTCAGAAAGAACATACCCCTATCAAATAGAATACAGCCTTAATGTTCCATGCTCTTGATGCAATCTGTGCTGGATTCCTGCTTTTCTGTTAACAAGGGAGAGGTTGAAATTTGTGTGGACCTATTAGAAACAGTGTGGGTACACAGAGAAAAATCTCAAGAGTACTTTTTTCCTGGCACAAACAGTGGGATTGAGTGCACCCTCAGCATGTTTGTCAAAAACACCAAGTTATGTGGTGTGATCAATACTCTGATGCCATCCAGAGGGACCTGGACAGTCTGGAGAGTTGCATCTGTACAATCTTCATGAAGGATCCTCTTGGAGAGAGTCCAGAGGAACCACAAAGATACTCAGAGGGCTGGAGCACCTCTGCTGTGAAGACAGAGTTGTTCAGCCTAGAAAAGAGAAGGCCCCAGGGAGATCCAGCAGTCTTCTAATACCTTCAGGTACTAGGGACCTACAAAGGGGACCCACAAAGACCTGGAGAGGGACTTTTTCCATGGGCATGTAATGACAGGACAAGAAGGAATGGCTTAAAACTTAAGGATAGTAGGTTTAGATTGGATACTGTGAGGGTGGTGAGGTCATGGAACAGATTTCCTTGAGAAGTTGTGCATGACTCATCCCTGGAAGCCTTTAAGGAAAGGCTGGATGGGGCTTTAAGCAACCTGATCTAGAAGATGTTCCTGTCCAAGTCTGGTGAGAGGGGCCAGATGAAGGTCTCTTCCAACCCAATTCTAGGACATTCATATGACCCTTTAACCCATGTACATGCAAGAAGCATTCTACTATAATGTTTCATTAAAATTTATTAATAGTCTCATTACCAAATTAACGAGAAAATACAACAGTTTACACATATATTAAGGCTCTTCTGTGTTACAATTTATTAATCAGATTATCATTCAACTTTACAGATAAGAAACATTTCTCTCTCTCTATCCCTGCTCTTCAGAAAAATCCTGCAGAGATACACACATACACAGAGATATACAGATGCTGTAGCATAAGAGCTGTCAAGCACTGGTGAACTCTGGAAATCCAAGGGTTAACTGGAATGTGGCATTCCTTTGAGAGGATAAAAAAGAATAAAGTTCTGGAAGCCAGAGGTAATATTTCAACCTCAGATTTTATTAGACTCTGTTTCATTCCTAAGCATTGTCTGTCCCATAGAGCTGGAGAAATTACTGTCTCCAGTTCTCAAAGACTGAAATCCTTCATCTTTCTCATAATCCCTCAGTAGGAAACAGAAAATCACTTTCAACATCTCCATAACACCTTTAATTTTTCCTGTTGAATGTTCTTTTTATTGCTCACCTAAGGAAAGTGCCAAAGTCTCAGTTATTACTTATTAGTCCATACCAGTTTATTACTTCTTTTAAAAATATGGTGCCTCCATTCCCATTCTCCAGCTATTTGCTTTACACACTACTACATACATATCAGCCCATCACTCTTTTCTTTTAAAAAGGGTTTGGAGAAGAAGCTGAAAGAGATGTGTGACACAAGATCACATCTGCCCAAGAGCCTATATATGCACCTAATTTGGTGTGATCAAATTGAATGCAAATGTCAAGTTATCCTTAAAAAAACCAGTCAGATGAAAACATGCATTTAAATCACTGATTAGATTCTCAGGAACTTCCATAGATGGTGAAAGATAAGAATTTTTTAATGGGAAAAATAGTGAGGGGAAGGATGATGTTAATGTAAGAGTTCAGTTCCCACTGAACACAAAAAAAAAAATCTGAAAGTTAATGGTTTTACAAGGAAAAATCAACAACAAAATACATTATTTTATGGAATAAGATATTCCATAGAAGTCTCCTGTTCTGCTAGGGCTACCAGACCCATGTATCCCTATATTAGTTCAGAAACCCAGATTTTCCTGCGTTTTAAACAGTGGAGGGCAGCAGAAAAAAACTAAACCAGAACAGCCCCAAGAGGCAGAAACTGCACTAGCAGAGCAGAATTGTGTTGTTCTTCCATGCTACAGCCTCTGCTGCTGAGCTGAGCACTGTAATGCCTAGAAATGCAACAAAGGGAATAGCTCAACATATTAGCTCCTTTCTCCCTAATATTTAAACAGAAGAACATCCCAAAACCGATGCAATGGTGATCAGGGTTTTGGGTTTGTTTTGCTCTTTTTTTAGGTTTTTAAGTCTAAATCTACTATCTTGGTATACTTTTGCATGCCTTATGTAACCAGTGGTTCCCCTCCATACCAACCTCACTTTCACTAAAGAAATCAAACTATGTATTCTTCAGGAGGTAGACACAAAATCATTTCCTGCTGTTTCTGTTTTCTGGCTTTTTGAAACAGACTTTGTCCTCTTAAGTCTCTCTGTATGTTTGCATGTTCATAATATAACTTTTCTCAAAAAAAAGTGATGTGTAAAAGTATTTCTCTTTCAAATTCACATCCTGAGTTAGTCAAAAACTTTTCAGATCTTTTTATTTTTCATTCCCTGTTCATTTTTTTTAAACAGAATGAAAGCTGCAGACACAGAATAGACTGAAATTCAAATTCTGTTTATACGTTTTGTGACACTCCAATATTCCTTGCCATTTAGCTGTCTTACTATGTAGATGCTTCAAGTCTTTACTAAATTTCTCCTTATCTAATACCAAAAATATAATCTGATTTCCATTCTGAAAGAAAGTATTTCAGAAAAGTCAGCTTCCATTCCTTTACTTTCCATTCTTGAAAACTTTAACCACTTAAGCTCACTGTAACAGCTTATGCTTAATAAAATATCTGAGCTTTAAGTCACTTGCTTTTAAAAACTTGCACTGTCTAAAAGAAACAGAATGAAAAGCAATACAGAGAGAGTAAAGCAACAGCAACATCTGCATCTTCAAGTCTATTTTAGATCCACATAAGTTAGTAGCTTAGTTTTTTTAATGGCACTGAGCTGCTTTATGTTGATGGCCTGCTGTTACTGATCCTGAGAGCATAATGAAGAGCATTAAGTGTTTAAACATAGATGTCAATAAAATACACAGCAAATAATGGCCAATGGTGGGGGCTTGCAGAGATCTGCTATGCTGATACAGCTCCTAATAGACCATTAATGAGGAACAGAGCAGAGGAAATTCTGATAGGAGGGATTGATCAAAATAATTCATACAGCCTCCCCACTTCTGATAAAGGGCTTTTCTAAATGAAGACATTATAGCCCAGAAGACTTGGCTGTGAATTTACAGCACACTGGTGACTCCCCACAGACTCCAGGCCTGCACATGCTCTGCACTCAGTCTGGTGACACTGAGTAAGCTTCCCCACGTCACATGTTTGGAATTGCATAAGGGTCAGAGGCAGATACTGTGTGGATTAGTTGGGATGCTATAAATGCCAGTGCAGCTTATTGCAAACCAATATTTCCTTAATTAGAAACTGAAGTCTATACAGCTCTTGTGACAGCTCTTTCCTATGATGAACGCAGATGTGCACACAGACAGGACTGGAGGGAAATGGTGGGAGACTATCTTGATATAGGTGCACACATGTATCAAACCCTGAAAACTAATCCATTATTTACTGCTCTTTCTCTTTCTCTGACTGTCCAGGTAGCAATAATGTATTTAAAGTGCTGATCCAGATAAAATCCCTCATATTAAGCACTCAGTCTCAGCATCATAACTTCTCATCTGAGGGCAGGAAATGTTCTGTCTTCTGTCTTCAAAAGCTGCAAAATTTCTCAAACTTTTAAAAATCTGATGCTTATCACTGAAGGGTATAATTATGTGTTCCTCACTGAATTTTCATGGTATTAATCATGTGTGCCTCTGAAAAAAAAAATCACCTAACACTGCTGCAGGAAACCAATGGGTTTCAATGCATTTACTCATAACTATTTTGGCTTCTCATGAATTATTTATTAAGACTTCAGGTACCAAGCAGCAAGCAGTCAGACTGCTTGGTAGTAACCTATCTAAAATGCTATTTAGAAGACAAAATAATCTGATGTGTGCAGAAAAGGAGAGAGAAAGGGGACACAGCTGTAAGGTAAAAAACAACAGGTGATCTCTTGGTATTCAGTGGCACATGATTCTGAATGTTTTAGAGTCTCTCTGCCACACATCCCTGATGTAAAGTGTAACACACTTTGCTACTAAAGCAAGCATATATATGTGCACACACACACATCTATATGTATATATACACCTATAAATGAAAGCAGGGAATTACAGAATTTCCAGCGTGTAAGACCACATCCAGTACAACTTCAAGCCATGGGAAAGGAGAGGAATAACCAGGAAGAAATGGTATCTCATCTGAAGTTTAATGACCCAAGAATCAAAAAGCAGCACATGAATACTATCAGCTCATAAGCTCTGCTCCAGCCACAAGGTTGTTACAGCACTGACATGAGCTACAATGCACTATGAAGAGAAAGATGGAAATTGTCAGATTACTCCTACCTAAAGCAGTGGTAGTAATTACAACAACAGTAAAACCTCTAATTTGTTTTGCATGCTGAGTGGAAGGAAACAGGGGGAATACAGAAGGTGTAAAAAAAAAAATCTGTTTGAAAAGAATCATGTCAATAAACATCAAACATCTTGAACACTTTCCAAGCTTTCTTCAGGCAGATTTAACTGGCTCCACAAATTCTCTCCAAACACAATTAGTCCTGACAGCACTTCTGACTTGCTGTCCTTGACTGTTTAACCAATTTCTCAAGACTAAGAGAAACAGTCCTCTTGCAACACTGGAAAGATAAATAATCTATTCATACCCTTCTTAATATACAAATTCTATTTTTTCCCCAATTTTCTAGTTCTCTCCTATTTATTGTATTTTCAGAATGATGCCTCCAAACACCACACCAAACAAATAAAGGTTCTTCTTGCAAAGATCCGTTGCAGTGTAACTTCCCTTTTGCCTGGATTATGTATTTCAGATCCATTTTATGCACATTTCTAAAGTATAACCTCATTTTCTTTGCCTAACCATTACTCACAATCCTACATTTTCTGCAAAAGCAGATCTTAAATATGATTCCAATGTGCAGAAAGATAATGACACTGTCTTATTCTTGCTCACCTTTTCTCTATTTACACAGATAATTTTAAATATATAATATATATATTTATATATAATATTGTGTTGATAGGAATTATAGCCAAATTTGGAAACTACATTATTTAATACACACTGACTACACTGACTGAGCATTCTGAATTCCAGTGGAAGTCACTGATTTCTCCTGAAATACTCACCACAACTTGCCATAACAACCTGTGTCACCACCTTGCTCAAAACCCACTAAGAATTAGTCTGACTCCTTTATCCTCTGTAATGTGTAGTCTTTCAGAACAACCAGACTCAAAAGAAGATCACATCCATTCTCCTTTGCTCTTTCTCTTTTTGAGCCACCAGTTCAGCAAACCTTGTGGTGAGGGTAGAACTGTGCAACTCAAGATCTGCAACATGCACCTCATTAAAGAAAATGTGAAAATGCCAAAATACAAAATAGCAAATTTAGAGGCATCTCTCTATAAACTTTTGGGATGAAACCACATATTTTTCTAATTCAATTTTTAATTCAATTTTTAATTCAATTTTCTAATTTCAGATTTTTAAAATTTTCAGATTTTTAATACACTGTGTGTAGAAGAAAAGTTATTCAAAATGCACACAAAAGGGGTTTTCCACAGTTGTCTACTTTCCTTTTTCCGTACCATCCAAAAGTACAATACCCAAGACAATACGGCCGAGCATCATTTAAATAGAAACTAAGTGGAAACTTAATGCAAAAAAATCTGAAGTGTGGAAAACAGTCTGGGTTTGTTTGCTAAGTGGCCTCACACTAAGCTTTTGATCCAGGTGTTGTGGGAATGGAACTGACACATACTACACTTCCAAGATTTTAATGATGCCCAGAGCTTTCATTTTCTTTTACGCTCTGACAATGGGAAACATGGTCTCCTTATGTACGACATAAAATCTAATAAAGAAGCCAGCTGTTCCTTCCCTGGTGAACCCTGCAACTCCAGTCCGAATACAGGTTTTCTGAGACAAAAATGTGGAGTAATTGCACTGTACCTGGGTGAGTACAAAACACCTGACTCTTTCTACTGTCTACATATATCAAGTACACAGAAAAAAACTGCAGAGTGGACAGGTATAAACCAGCAGAATAATCACCTGCTTAACAGCTAGCAGGTTTTACATAGTTTCTTGGCTTTCCCTATCACAGTATCCCACAGCATATCCGTCCCTTCCCAACATCTCTCAAACATCTACTGCAATAATGCAAACTGACATATCTGTTCTGCCAAATGCTGGCTGCCTACTGCAGCAGCCAAAGCAAATACTGTACAGTAAGTGTGCTAATTGAGAGACCCTCCAACATCACAGGCCAAGTTTTGCTCTTGGCAACAACAGCAGACACTTATTTTTGAGACCACAGTCTTAGGACTGCTTCATTTTTCCCATCTCCCTTCTTGCCACGATCTAAAAAATTCAAGAGATTGTTACAATATGTGTATTGCAGAGGAATATTTTCCAGCTGCAGAAGTGTTGCTCACTCATGTTGCTCTTAGTGCCGTCATGGGGGGACATATCCACACTCCATGTTTGGAGAACAGACGAAAGAACCACTAGAGATGTTGCTCCTGCATCTGAATTGCAATCCTTGATCTCAGCTAATCAGTGGCAGCAACAGTGAAGAAGTGTCCAAGAAATACAGTTTTAACAATCAGTTAAGCTCAGTTTTAACTTAGCACACACATGCTTCCAGTGCATGCCAGGGTTCTCTCCCAGTCTCTCTTGCCTGGGAACAGTCAGGTGCCCTGAGATGGCAACAACAGGTTAGAGCCTGGGCTTGAGGATTCCTGTACACATTCAGGTTCAGATGCCAGATGGATAGTCCCAACACTCTCTCCCTGCCTCTACAGGAGCCAAAATAAAACTACACAAATACACAGAAACTTCATATTTAGGGGGAAAAAAAATTGCCAGATCTGTAGGCACTGTAACACTAATTACCATATTTTAGCACTTTCCATTTGTTGGCTGTGGCATCAAGTGCAGCATTAATATTTTTTAATCTTTATATTCTCATCCTTCTGCTATAGATCTTAGAAAGGGGACCCCAAGAACTGCCTTGACCTGTAGTAATCTTAGGGGTTATCTACATGCTCAGGCAGAGCAATTTGCTGTTATCTATACAGTCATATTTACTGCTGTAAGTGACAGTCAGTAGACACTGACAATGTGATATCCAGTGGATACTCACCCACTGGATAGAGTGATCTCAGAAAACAGTTCTTCACATCCCTGTACCTCGCTCTGCTGCCCCTTCCCAACCATCCTCATCAAGAGTTTCCTAGCTCAGTATCTACAAACACCATTGATATTGAAAATTACAGTAATTTAGTGGCTGAACACAAGATTGGTTCTCTTAATTTTTTTTCCTCCAAATCCCCGAGTATGGAATTTATTCTCAAAGACTTCCTTTTCCACTATAACTCCTTCTACATGTTTATCCATGAAGATTAAGTAGATTCTATAATGCAAGCAGTTGAGCAGGTGCTTAATTTATCCTATTATTGAGGCCAAAATATGGCAAGATACATTTTCCCTTGGGAGAAGGAAGAATCAGGCTGATTCCAGCCTTCATCAGCCCAATTTGCTTTTTGCTGGACTCAATACCAAACATATTTTTATTGTCTCTTTGGAAATTAATTAGGATTCTTTTACATTCTAAATTTTAAATAAACATTTTCCAGCAAAAGTACTGAAGTAATTTGGGTTCACTTACCTATTGAAGTTATAACAAATTCAAGAGATTTGTACAGCAGTCCAGTTATCCATTTTGGGAACACATCACCACGTGGGAAAGACATGAAAGAAAAGTAAGAAAAAAGAAAACAGTAAGCTATGCTGCTCCTTTTCTCAAATGAAAAATGTATTAAAACAAACCTATAAAAAACAATCAGTGTTATCCTCTGCCATGAACGTGGAATATATTTATTTAAGCAGGTACCTGCTAATGCTGGTTTTTTTTTTTTTCCTGTTACCATTCATTACAGCAAGTGGGTTGTTAAAGCAGCTGTTAAAAGAAAATGTTGAATGGTACTCACCCGACACATAAACAAAATTTGAACAATCCTGTTATGCTTGATAGCAGGCTACAGTAAAATAGTTTCACAGCATTCTTGTAAATGACTTGAATGCACTCTTTATCTGAATATCAGCAGGCAGTAGGCCAAGATGGAAATTATGGAATGAGAAGGAAATTGAACAATTCAGATATGTTTATGGAAAGCTCACAAATCAGGGCATCTCATTTGGCACCAAATAAAGCTGTTATTCATGATGTGCAGCTACAAAAAGGAAAGCTGTTCTCTGCTACAAAGTGTAGACACAGTAGTATGAGCTAAAGGAAATGGTTTCTCAGTAGAAAAAACAAAGGTTGACATTCTTGGGGTGTCCTGTGCAGGGCCAGGAGTTGGACCTGATGATCCTGATGTGTCCTCCCAACCCAGCATGTTCTGTGATTCTATAATTGTCATAAATACACGGCAATAACCACTGGACCACAAGCATGATCACGAGTGTCTATGATCACTATGACAGCTGAAATCAAACCAAGAAATTTGACTAGCACAACTTTTCATTCAACAGCATTTCTTACATATTGTGCGATGATCCAACCAACAAACTTCACCTCTGAGTTAAATAAATACATGAGTTCCACATGACACCTGAAGACACTGATTTGCAAAGAACATCTCTTCATAGGAAATTTCTAAGATCATTTGCTGGGCTACTTGAAAGCTACATTGACTACACCGCCTCCCGTAGTTGGATTCTGATGCATTCCAAGGTATGGCCTGCTCTTTATCTTTGTTAAATTAGATTTTATCTTGCAGATCAACATGCTAAAAGGCCATTTAATATGGTTTATATGAGTTGTCATTAGAACCCTAGAATTTTGAATGAACTTTGGTACCTATCACATAGCTGACTCTACCAGCTTACATATGAAAGAGAAAGCACTTGCTTTGTTGTCATTCTTCCTATAGTAAGTGCTTTTTAAAAGAGATCAAAAATCAGCACTGAATAAATTTTATTATTGAGTCACACATGACAAAATTTATCTACAAGACTGGAGGAACAAATACTCAAGCAAGTGTGAAGGAAGACTATTTGAGTTTATTCTGCATTAAAGATGGACCTTGAAACAACACCTGTGATAAAAGGGTTACTTCACTTCTCGAGGTTTCCTTTTACTTTACAGTGTTTTAGCTCTTTTGCAGCTTATGTATTTCAAACAGTCAGCCTACCCAGAGGCCTCTCAGCTGAGATGTGTGGTGATCTCTTTAGATGTGTCACACAGATATAGGCTGCTTCAATTCATTTAATTGGGGAGATCAAGGGAGAGCCCTTGTATTCATATTGTTCCATTGTTTGTGTGCAGTTCAGTCTTTGCTATCATGAACAATACAAACAAAAGGCATTATTAAGTGAAATGTGCTTTGCTCTTCCATGCCTAATAATGTGGCAAATATGAGCCTGCAACCTTGAAGCTGAGAGGTCAGCCTCTGGAAGCATCAGGGAAAGAGAATTTCCTTCAGTAATCTCATCATTCAGGGATGGTACTGAAGCAGAGATGAGGAAATGTTATATTCTATTGGTTTTATTAATTGTGGACTTTTATATTCTATTCTAATGTATGCACATCACAATTCATCCATGTATACACTTACATGTTTTACAAAAAGCAAAGAATCACTACGAGCATGCTGATGCTCAGAAAACAGTTTGAATGGACTTCCTTTTCTTAAAAACAAAATAAAAACAGCCAAAGAAACAAAATATTCTTTCATAATCTGTTCTTTTAAAAACACAAAGATAAAAAGACAACAATTACATAAATTGGAAAACACTGTTGCTACAAAACAACAAAAAAACCCCAACACTTTAATATGAAAACACTTATTTCCCACAAGAAGTCTTAACATTCCATGTCTCCCATGGTTTGAATGATATTTCTAATTATTCTTCCTATGAATTCCTGTAACAGGCTAAAAAGAATAAAACAAATCAACCTTTCCCCTAGAATCTTTTAGCAGTATGTTTTCTCTCCCTCTTCCCACAGTGGTTACAAATACCAAGAAAAGCACCACATTTTGTGGACTTTTGATTTTTTTGGCAGTCATAGACCACCCATTCTTTGGTTTGTCTCAAAAGCCACAGCTCAGCTGAAGTCAGTGGTGAAGCTTCATCTTCCCTCTAGTCATGTACATGACACTGGAAATGTTTGTTATGGAAATTATTCTGCCTATCACAGCCCAGATATTCAGGAAACTGTGGCTGCTTTCCTGAGGACTAGAAGATATATGAAGCCACTTTCTTGCTGGCTATTGTGTGCACATTTAAAGTGCAATAAAGGGCATTCATTGCCAAAGAACACTGCATTTGTACATCCATTTCTCTGATAACCTGTATAATACCTGTGAGGATTAAGCAGCAGGGGGAGATGCACAGAGAAACCAATGGTGCTGTCATTGTTTCCCAGGGAAAAATTGCATTATCTTTTCTAGTTTTTGACAGAAAATTACTGACTTAAACATTTTTTGCAAGTTTATCTGCTTTCAAGGGGGTCATTCAGAGGTCTCTACTGTTCTCTTTCATATTCTCATGACAGTTGACTGAACCCTTGATCTTTGACCTGGACAGAAATTAACCCTCCAGATTCCACCCTCCACACAGAGACATTAATATTCCTAATAATGAGAGGTTATTAAAATCTTATAAGTTCAGTGGAGCATTTCAAGGACAGTTGAATTAGATTTCAGCAAATACCTATAGATTTATTGCATAATGCAAACCATTTGATTTGTTTGGATATATGCTCCGAGGCTACAGCTCAGCCAGCCTTTGCTGACTGGAACACAGCCACTTGACTAATTTGACATGATCTGTGAAAGAGGGAAGATCCTTGTTATGGACATATGCAGCTATACATTATTCCTTTCACCCCTTTCCAGCCTTACCTTTGGAAGGAATATTATTTGTGAAGCAAATTTAAAATACAGCACTGAGGGATGCGATGTCCCAAATGCTGTGCCAGGCACAGGGATACATGGTAAAAAGGCACAATTGAGGTTCCTAACTCACTAGATTGATCTCAAAGTTATGCATCACTTTCTGTACCTTATACACTCAAGCCTTTAATTTTTAGAACAGTTCTTCTGCTAGCCTGTGGCTGGCCAGCTTTTCTATTTCACTCAACTGAAATTTCCTAGTTAGTCCATAATAAGAAGTCTACCTGTGTATTTTCCATGACTAAAGGGATTATCAGGAACAAGAGGAATTACACTAACAGAGCAAACTGAGAGCTGAGTAAAACAAAAACAAAACAAAACAAACCCAAACAAACCTGAAGTGAAACTAAAATAAAAATTATCATGGAAAGAGAAAATGGCAAAAAGAATCAGTATCCTCTAGAACTTAAAGCTATGAGACCAGAAGGATCAGCCAATATACTTAGGGAGGGAACAAGCAAAACTTGTTGAGGTCCTGTCATTCTGCCATCTGAACCAAAAGTGGAGCAGTAAACTGTAATAAACCACAACAAATTACCACTTTTGATTGCTACTTGCTGAAATGGGGTTTGATGCAGGATTCCATTTTCCATTGAGAAAAACTGTGCTCCCTTACAGAACTTGGAGAAATGCAGCTGGTGCAATACATGGAGTTTATGATTGCTGTTACTTTTAATGACTGCTCAGCTTGTCTGAAGATGCTGACAAAATTCATTGTCAGGCTCCCATTAAAGTAAGTATGAGATAAATGATATTGCATACCAATGCAACATAAATACAAATGTTTTGATTCTTTCCTTCCTTCCTCATAGGATGCAAGTTTCCAGTTATGGAAATACATGTACTTTCCATAAGCAAATTAAAACACATGCAGATTTCTTTTAAACCTGTTACTCTACGTTCTGCTGTGATATGGAGGCTATGCTAGCACTCCTCACTCCTCATTAATGCATTTGTGATATCATACATTTATGACATGCTTTTACATTCTGTATCTATGTCAAATCCCAGCTCCCACCTCCCTGGCAGAGGCTTGTAGTCGGCAACAGAGCTCTTTCCAAAATATCAGACTTTGCAAAGGCTGGAAACTCTCAGAACAGAAACGTGCTCAATATATCCACCAATATTCTCCATAACCTTGCCAAAATGTTCTGCTTTAACAGCTGCACCAAGGCTGAAGAAGAAAGCAGTGCCTCCCCTGCACTGGCTGCTGCCATTTTCCTTCCAGAGGTGCCAGGGCACAGTGGAGCAAAGAGCAGCTCCTAAACAAGATCAGTGGCAGCTCCTAAAGAGCAGCTCCTAAACCCAGTGGCAGCTGCCAGCTACTGAAACTGTTGTGACACTGAACATTTTTACTGGGGGTTGCAGCCAAATGTATAGACTAAACAGGACAAAGTATTAACTATTACCAATTGCTGTAGGGGTAATCACACAAAGTTCCTAACACAATACTGGGTTTGCCATGTCAGTCCTAACTAATTCATCACATGTTAAGTTGGAAAAACAAGGGTAGAAGAGCAGCAAGATTTGTGAAAACATTATGGACACTATAATTCCAAGCAGAAATCATCTCATTTTCTGTGACTGACTCTGGGAGTCATTTGCTTTGGCAAATGTAAATTAGAAAATTTGAAAGAAAACAGTATTTCCAGTGGGAACACACTTTTTCATTAAATTGCTTTATGAATTAATTGAGGATAGTTTTTTTATATTTTCTGTTTGGACCAGACATTCACGTTTAGGACAGCAGAATATTTATACCTGCCCAATTAAAAATGACATATACCTAGCAGCTGTGAAGGTTACCAGAGGTACACTTTGAAATCTATTTGTAACCTTTATTAACACAAATAGGTTTTGGCCAAGTAGTCAATGCCTGTATTGAATGGATTCTACATTAATCTCAGTTCTGGTGATGAAGCATCACCGTTGTGACTGAACCAGACAAAGCTGGAAAATCCTCCTCCAGTAGTTGCCTACTGCCACCATCAGTTCCTGATCACACCAAGACCAGAAGAACAATTTAGGTTTCAGTCTCCTTTTCTACCCATCACAAACAATGACAAAACTCTGCAACAGACACTGGCAAGTTTGCTATCAAAGGAGCCCAAGCTGTAGGCAACTGAAGCTGTATATAAAGTAACATCATACGAAAAACATTAAAAATATCAGGACTATCCAAATAGTTTTTGAACACATAATGTAGCAGATGAGATAGGACTCAAATGTGATCACAAGAGTTTATTTACTCAGTATCTTTCAGAATGTTTGCTGTATTTCTGTTAAAACTGTATCTACAGATAATCTAAATATATTCTCCTGTAAGGATGCATGTATAGAAAAACGTGTACTTTTATATATACACACTTGTACATGTATTTAAGCTGGACTCTCATTTCTTCGTTAGAGAAACAATAAAAACACTTTCTGTTTCAAAGACTGAGACACACAAATGAGATGACTGAGAAGCAAGTCCTGAGGAAAAGCAGACTAGCTGAGACTACAACAGCACCCTCCCAAAGCACCTGGGATCCTTATCCCTTGAAAAAGCAAATATGCCAAGTTCAAGGTCTTTGTCTGTACTCTCCAGGCATTCACTAACCTGAGGGTTGAGTGCATCTTGGACTAATTGGAGCTCCAAGTTCAGATTTTTGCGTAAGTGACACTGTGACTTTCTAATACATAAATAAACATATATATATGTATATATGATTTACAGGCAATTTGGAAACACTAAGATATCTTAAAGATCAGAAAATACAAAATATAGGCTATAAATAGGAATAATAAAAAAAATAATATCAGTAATAGAATAATACTTTATTTATCAAAATGTGTTAGTAGTGTTAGGCTACTACCCGTTTGTTGTCACATAGCTGACATTATTCTCCTTAATCAAGCCTTTTTCCTACCTTCAGGGAAAATAATATACAGTAGCCCTTTACTTCTGTTTGCTAGAACTTGGAGGGCATATAAACCACATCCAGGAACATACCCCAGCTTTATTGTTCTTTGTTCTACGAACTGCGTGTGTCCTCAAAATGTCATCAGCGATAAACTGTAAAAGGCATCACACCAAGTCATTAAAAGACACCCCCTAAGGCAAGAGGCCACAAACTGAAAATTCCCACTACCTTATTTACACATTTGGCCCACCTAGGCACGGCAACTTCACAGCCTTTTTATTAAATCTGTATTTCCATACATTACAAGTGTATTTAATTCCTGGCCGGCAGAGAACAATGGAGGCAGCAATGTTTATTGAATCACTGGGTGAGATTTTCCAGGGCTGAGCGATCACCCCCGGAATATGATGGGTGGGGCAGCTCCTGCCGAGGCCCTCGGGGCTGTCACCTGTCACTTGTGGCAGCCAGGAGAGGAATGACAGCCACGCCACTGCCTGTGACAGCGAGCGACAGCGGCCCGGGCTCAGCCGTACCTGCCCTGGCCAATTCTCCGCTCTCCCAAGGAGAGTGGGTGCTATCTGCTGAGAACTCAGTGCTGCACAAGGCAGGGAATCCAACAAAATCACCACCTGACTGCAAGGAACCCGGCAGAGGACTGAGGCAGAGGCCGGACAGGGTTGAAAATTAAAGTGGATTTATTTAGGCCTTCAAGGCCAACCCTGGCAGCCACAGCAGTGGCTGCCTGGATGGCTCCAAGATGCAAGCAAAAGGAGGGCGAGTCACGAGATCCCCCTCCCTTTTACAGGTTTCAGTCCATTTGCATATGCCCCAATCATTGTTCAATCAACAATTCCAAATGATGGTGTTACAGCCCTCCTGCCTGCCCGCACTCTTCCACGTTGTTTATCTTTGGGGCTTGGAGCTCAGAGGGAGAGTCCTTGAGTCCTTTGCTAGAACCAAACTACCCTGCCCCCATTGCCCTGTGATCAAGTCCCAGCACCACTTAATATTAAAGCAAACCTAGAACACGACACAAAACCCCAAAACCTGAGGCATCAAACAAAGGATGCCTTCTACCCAATAACCTGAAATCTGCTCTGGCCCTCTCGGGGGTAAATTAGGATAAGATCCATCAGAAACATCAGAGCTACAGAAGGCTGCAAAACCAAAGTTGAGAACAGGGGGAAAAAAAACCCATAATACTTGAAAGGAAACAATATCAAGTCCTTTTTTTTTTTATAACGAATTCTCATTTTAAATTGAGTTTCATTGTTTTGTTTGGTTTGTCTTTTTTAGACTATGTTTGCATCACAAAACCAGCTGTAAAGGTTCTAACCAGCTGCAGGTTACCAAATCAATTGACAAGTAATTATGGAATAAATGCAGTTTTCAATCTTAAGTCAATTTCCAAGGCAACGAGGTGGAGTTCCAGGTACGGGAACATCACCTGGCACTCTTATTTCCTACCACAAACACATACAGAAATATCAGTGCAGTCTCAGGGCTCAACATAGCCTCTGATCCAAGGCAAATAATATCTCTAATTTTGATACTTCAAATACACACACAGACATTCCACAGGAGGATGTACTTGCTACTGAAAACTCCATCAATATGAGATCTGATGTTGCTTGATAAAGCACTGGAGTTTTCTATTTGAATTTATATTACACTGCTGTTTATTTTTCTGAAGCCTTTGGACATTAATCACCAAGTTATCACATGTTGTCAACCTCAGTGTTGAAAATTACTTCTATGCTTCTGAAACAACTAGTCTTACTACATAACATCTCTCTTTCGTTGTTTCTTTCTTTTTTATTGTGTGGGGGGGTTTTTTTTGTTTGTTTGTTTTAATGTATAAGCTTAACTAGTCCTCTTCATGTCTATGTTTAACTAGTCCTACACAACTTGGCCAAAAATCAAAAAATGCAGATTAAGCATAGATCACAACACAGGGATGGCATGTGGAAGGTGATCTCTGCAGAGATTTCAGTAGCAAGATCACCTGTCATAATTCCTTTTGTCAGTGCCGGTAAACCTAATGATATACATCAGCTGATCTCCTAATCCAAAAAACCTACTTTTTGAATCCAATGCAGGAAGCAAAAGGAAGACTGTCTTTAACCAGATCTTGACAAAAGCAGTAATTTTCTTTTTTTTTTTTTCCTAAGAAGTTCCCATGTAAAGATTTGGGATCATGCTACCAACACATTAAATCTATCAAAAAGGAGAAATAATTACAGAGTCACAGCTGCATTTAAAAATGTTCCTCAAATGACACAGGTCAATGGAATGGGATAGTCAACAACAGCACAAAACAAAACATTCAGAAAGAGGAGCATCTCTGATTATTTCAGTCTCACTTCATTTGTGAGGTTTATCTACTAAACAAAGTTGGCACTGAGACCCTAGTGCTGGAAAAGTTATAATCTTTACTTAAAAAACATTTCTCTGATCTAAAAAATATGATTATTGTCATTTTACTAGAAGCACAAAATACAAATACTGCCCATGGCCACAGTTGAAATGTGGATCATCCTTCCTACTGCAGCGTTCCTTTATCTAAAATAAATAACTAGATCACACATAAATGAACATGTATCAGTTAACAGAATTTTCAATTTGCCTGCTTCTCTGGCAGCTTTTTTTTTTTTTTTTGACCTTAGGTAATTCAGTGTTTGTGGTATGAATAGGTCTGACAGTATCTTGTAGGGTCTCCACCTGAAGGGCTTTCAAACCCAGAAAGTTTCCTTTATTTACAGCTATGGCAATGTACACGTGCCATTGAGTGTTTGCAACCTATTTTTCCATTTTCCATTGGTATTTTGTGACTATTGTGTTTCATCATTACACACAAGTTAAGAGAAGAAGAGCGAAGTGTCTGTGAAACTTTTCCCTCACAGAGATACCTCTTGCCCCAGCTACCAGCTGGAAACAGCATGATATCTGCAGCTTCCAAAAAAGATTAGACTTCGAAATTCTGGAGAGATCTGTCAGGTCTTGTTTTGCTGGAGGATGATTCTCAAGTGAAACCATCAGAAAAAAACCTGCTTTAGGGGATGAAATTCCCCATTTCCTAACCTAAGCCTGCAAAAGCAAATGATAAAGATTTTGTTGAGTTCAGCAGAGTCAAAGTTTGAGAATATGAAATGACCTCTGCAAAACCTTCCGAGTGATGTCATCCAAAATGAGAGAAGGGAGACAGGAGTACAAGACACCCCGTCTCAGCCCTTTAATGACACAAAAAAGCAGAGCATGGCACACCTCCCACAGATAGAGAACAGAGCCATTTCCTCGTGATCAGCATGGCAGAAACCGAAATTGAGCGTGCCAATGTGACACTGGAGAAAGCCCTATGCCTAAAGCAAAGCTGTTGAGGACCATTTTATTCAGGTGAAAAGATGGTTTATGTAGTCCTGCCAAGGCCACTAATTCACAGACTGTGCTAATGCTGAACTGCTGCCACGAAAGTTAAAGCTGCCCAAGGGCTTCCGCCACTTACACAATTACTAAAAGATTCCAAAGAAATATGAAGAAAAATACAAGTAGATCATGACAGTCTGCACTGTTCACTACTCCTCTACAGATTTCTCCTTCCCCCTTTAGGATAGCCACAGCATGTGGTATTGTCCCTGATGCGTTTCCATGAATGTGCCCTAATATCCTGGAGGGAAATGAAAGAGCCCTATCATGCTGCTTTTTTCATTTAAATTAGAGAAAATTCTGTATCCTGAATGATCAGAATACTGTCCTTAATATATAGAGCAATGAACTGGCTGCCAGTGAAGGCAGGATTCCTGATTTCATGGACCAATGGTCTAATCTACTAAGGCAAATTCTTCTTCCTACATATGACAACTGTGAGCTTTAGCCATAACATTCAAAACAATGAGATCATGAAAATTCATTTTTGAGAGACAGATGGATGATATCCATTATTAATGGAGCCCCAAACAGAACCTTTCCCTAAACAATGCACGTAGAGCCTTTATCAAGGTCTGTCAGGCAAAAAAAAAACTTGACACAATAAAAATGATAAGAAAAAAAGTTCAGTTTTACAAGGATAGATATTACAGGTAAATGCATGTAATATTACAGTTCCCTTATTGACAACAATTCAAAGAGCAGTTACCTAGTGACATTCAATAGCTTCACCTAATTAAAATCCCACAACTGCAACTCTCTTTTCATATATTACATTAAAAAAATTGTGGTGATGGAAGAGATATTGAGAGATATTTGAATTTCATACTGTAAAAACAAAATGCCACCTTAAAAAAGCCAAGAAGGTGATATAACCACACCTCAGTACAGACACCTGAACAAAATAATTATCTTCCAGAAGCCCAGTTGTGACCAGAGGAAAAACTACATGGCTGGGAGAGGCTGGTTAAAGGCCTAAAGTTGGGTTATTTTGACATATGGTATTTTATCAGATGGCCACACAGAACACTAAAACCAAAAGAAAGCCAACCACTCTGCCCCCCAATCAAATTGTCTGTGTTCATGTATCCCGTGGGACTAAGAACAGTACCAGATTTCTCCTAGAAAGTGAAGGGCTCTCAGCCTGGACACAGCAGTTTAATTTTTCCAGACGTATTATGTGAAAATGAGTGACTTCTGATCTCTGCCTCACCTTCCTGCAGTCTTGAAATGATAACAACCAACCTGACAGATTTATGAGTTCTGTCTTCAAGCTGAGACAAATGACAGTGATTCTGTCTCTCACGAAAATAACAATCACTATTCCTGGTTTTCCTTCTTTCCAGAGTTTCTAGACTACATTAAGAGATAAAATATTGATATAAAAAAAAGGAAGAAATTTTTGTAAGGTAACTCCATTTCCCTAAGACTTTGAAGGTGTTTTTGTTTTTTATAGATGAATGCTCCATATCTGTAGGATTAATTCCTTCCCTAAAAATGCATCAAATTCAGCATGCCCAGGCCAAGAATAGACAATTCTTAGGCAATCTGGTAACTGATAATCAAAACAAACAAACAAACCCAAAACAAAACACACCCAAAAAAACCACCATTAGTATTTTGCTACTAAAACAAGCAAGACTCTTTCCAAAACCCAAAGACAAGTATGAAAGTGTCATACATGTAGTTAATTGGATAATTGCTTCCTGTCCAGACAAGTGGTGTCCTTTCTCTTTTGTCTGCCCATTCCCATTCTCAGTTCCCCCAGTATTGCATCTCCTGCTCCATGCATCCATTCATCTGACCTACAATTATCTTACTGGTAAATTCCAATGTAAAAGTGTTAATATCTTTTCCAATGCAAAAGTGTTAATATCTTTGAAACAGTGCCCACTGTCAGTCAAATGTGGACAATCCTGATAACTTCAAGTGGCAAGTAATCCCATTCTTCCACGGCTCTAAAATATACCAAAGACAGACAATCAGTACTACTTTTTAAGTATAAAGGAGAGAAATTATTTAAAACAGCCCTTCCTTCATTCCTTTCTCAAGGAACAACTAGTTCAGCTGTGTAATGGGAATTACTATCCAGTTTACATCACTGATACAGCAAAGGTACTTCTCCTTTTCCATCTCTTATTCATTCTTCCTACCTCCCACGTTTGTCTCAAAACCATGAAGAGTTTTGCACTGAGTCAGAGCTGACTTCAAGTTAAGACAAAACTGTCAGGAATAATGAACATTTCCTATGACTGAATCCTGAAGTCAGGTTTGCTCAAGTGGCTACAACTGCTCTGCTTCTTCTATCTTCCCTCATTACTAGAAGAAAGAAAGTCTGGCCCCAGTTCTGACTCTTTGCTTTTCTGTTGCAAAAGGAGCTTTGTACCTGTCAAGTCTCAACATCTCTTTCCCTGTTTGGAAAAAAAATATTTTCATTTTCCTTATGTGACACAAGACGGGAGCTATTTCTGTTCTAGGGTATCTGCAGGAAAACAGGTCCAGTGGGTCAGCTCCAGATTCAAAATCAAGTGTCCAGTTAGCTACAACTGCAGGTGGTAAAAATTGGCAAGTTATATTTGGACACACAGCGCACTGAACACACGACTGGAACCCTCAATTAGTACACAAGATTGCTGAAAGCAGTGTGCTCAGGCACATCAAAGCCTCTTCACTTTCAGTTACAACTTTTAAAGTTAATCCCTTGTTCCTCCTTTGTTGGTGAACAACAGCAAAATGTAGCAGAAGTCGCCTCAGCAGTAAGGCATTAGCTGTCCCTCTGTAAAAAGACTGAGGTAGGTGGCACTTAGCCAGGATATTTATGATCTCCCGCATGTGTAAGTTGTCCCAGACTCAGCAATCACTTCTCTAGGGCTGGGGACTGAGCTGAGCTAACAAAATGTAGGATCTGCCAGCTGGGCACCTGCCAAGGATCTTTCCAATTGCTCAGAATTTTAAGCATGTAATTTTTCCCCAATCCAAATTTTAGCGTGGCAAAAAAGTCCTTGATAGAGACTATGTGGTGATCGTGTTTCAGATTTCAACCGCAGATATTCTTGCCCCAGCAGAATAATTTCAAATATATGTATACAATTACCAGAATGGCTGTGGTTTTTATTGAGCACTCAGAAACGTGGATGCATTGAAAACAGCTCACACTGTCACCTTGTTTCTCCTTTCACAGTTTTATGCCACCTTAGTCCATGTCACATCCCTGGTTTTAAGAGCTGCAGTATAACAGGAGGAGATGTGCAGAATAAAGGGCTTGGCACCAAGAATGTAATGTCCACCCATCCGTGGTTTTGGTAGAGCCATTTTAGATGAGACCTAGGTCACTACCAAACTGAAGGCTCACAGGCTGCTGGAACACATTCAAGTTTCTTCTGAAACTCAGATTTTGATTTAGTTCGTCCTGAGAGGAGCAAAGCTCCCATGGCCCAACACCCCTCTTTAACGAGAGCCAGAGAACAGTAATGGGATAATCACAATTATCCAGTAATGGGATAATTTCATTTTCAAGAACAGCACTTCTGATCTACCCTAAAAGGCTGAAGTAGAGGAACACTTCCAGTTCTCTTAAGTTTTTGCCTCAGGTGATAGGCTGACTTTCTGCACCTGTCTCAGAATACAACCAACCAGGTAAGATTTCTGAAGAGCAGCTCTCTACCATCACTTACATGGCAAGACTGCATACAGATTTAAAAACAAAAAACAAAAACAAAACAAAACAAAAAAAACAACAAACAAACAAAAACCCCAAAACAAAAACAACAAACCCAAACAAACAAAAACCCAAACAAAAATCAAAACAAACAAACAAACAAAAAACCAAAACAAACCAAACACTCAGGCTTAAAAAAAAAGTGAGAGATGAATTAATTCAAAATAAAAATTAATAATAATCTTATAACTTTTGAGAAGACCAGAAGGAAGCAATTAATTCCTTGCTTTTACAGACATAACTCCACTGACCATTCAGTCAAGACTGAATTTGGTTCATGTACATTAATAAAGTATTTCATATTTCCAAACACTTTAATTCTGAGCCTGTCCTTCACAGTGAACAGCAGAGGACATAAATCACATCACTTTCCACTGTAGTTTCATGGCCAGCACATGACCAGCACAATCAGATCAGCTGTGAATCCCAGCCAATAAAACCCCTTCCAAAAATTCAAAGGTGAAATGAAAAAAATCCGATATTTTAATACCTACAGAAGTCGTAGATCTCAATATTTAGGTCCCCTTAAATAATACATTTGAGGAAAGGACTTTAAATATAAACAAATAACAACTGCTATAACCTTAACTGAAAATAATTTACTGGAAAAAGCCATCAACATTACAACATTCACAACTCCAGCTGCACTCACAAGGCCTCAGCTTCAAAATCTTGGCTGCCATTCTACGGTTACTTGGACAAAGTGCAAAGTGTTAAGCATGAGGCCAGGCAGTGGGGCTTAGAGAGTGGGATACCCTCTAACCAAAGCTTTATTCAGTTGAAAGTGAAGCAATCCTATTTCCCATGCTTTGCATATTATTACCCTTCCTCTGCAGGTCACCACTCAATGCATCACTGCTTCCATTAGAAATATCTGCTTCCACTTCTAACACAGAAATACTCATGCTACTGCACATTTTAAAGAAGTCTAAACTGTACAATTCTGTGCTGTATGACTGGTAAAATCTAAATGAAAATTCAGTTCTAAACAACAAAAAAAAATCTAATGGGATCTGGTAAGCGAAACAAGTAGTGTGCCTAATGTATCACATGGGAGATGCTGCAGGAATTAGCTTGTGTTGAGTTAGTTCATGTCCCCAAAGAGTTGTGTTTGAGCTTTTTGAAGCTGCTCATTCAGAGGGATTATCTCATTCAATCTGCTTTAATCACAACTAAATGCTTTCAATTGGTATATACTGGGACAGAATTAGAGAATCAGAAGCTCCCAAAATCCTTGTGATGGGCTTAGGGCAGTGGGATAGAAAAGAAAAAAAGAAACACTGTAGAGACTGAAAAAAAAAAAATCTTTTTTGTTTCTCCATAATTGAAGCTTACATGTTTGATTTACTGTTTGGTAATGGAGTTACACCAGAATAAATCTAAGAAAATGAAGTGGGACATAGGTAAAGCAACTGATACAGCTTTGGGGGTTGGAATGCTGTATGCTTCATAAATATTCACTGTGAGCATAACAGCCACATTATCTTCCTACTTCAAGAGTCTCATCTCAACACAAAATTTTCAAGAAGGCCATTAGCAAATATAGCTGTAATTGTGATTACACATACAACAAGGAAATGTTACCATTACCAAATTTACCGTATGAAAAGTTCAGTGGGAAGACAATGAAAACTGCAGTGCAGTGTTTTCGTAGAAAACCTGCTGGGTAGTAACAGCAGCAGTTGCACCAGGATATTAAAAAAACCTGAATCATCCACATGGATTTCAGAGTGAAGGCACAGATGGGCTACAGTCACATTTTCTGCCCATGTAAGTGTATGCACACCATTCCGTTGTCAATTTTCTCCCAATTGAAGGGTTCAACAATTTGACTGTTTGCTTATTGCTGTCAATAGATTCATACTTTGCTCATGATTTAGAGCTATCAAATAATTTTATGCTGACATCAGTTGCCTCCCTGACAGCTCTAAAATACGAAATAACAAGCAGTTGGTGTCAGCACTCTTAAATCAAGCCCAAGGGCCCCCATGGCACCACGCTATGGCAGCTTGTTACCGCTCAGCAAATGTCAGTCCAGTCAATGTGTGTAGGAGGTTGTCAACTCCCTGGCTGCATCTGCCCTAATAACTAACTAGTCCCCTATAAGGTGAAATTCATAAAGCTACCACTGCATCCAAGGTGACAGAGGCTGGCACAGATAGCATGGCTTTCCAAGCCCAAGGAATGGATGCCAGTCTAGCAAACTGGGCTCTGTGGCTGCGCTTTAGAGAGGCTGTTACTCTGCTGCTGCTTTTGCTAGAAAGTACAGAGAACAGGCAGTCATTAACATGCAGGGATACACTTTTTTAATCCTCACTTTCTATATTCCAGTGTTAACAGCAGGCCACTTTTATCACTGCAATCTAGCCAGGGGCGTAGCTAGGAATTTGGAAAGTATACACACACATTGGCCTCCCTGTTGGTCCCCTGCCCTCACCATTCCCATAATCTCCCAAGGTAGACATACCATTACACATATCCCCATCACTAGCACAGCAGGTGCTATTAGATGGGGGATCTAGCAGCATGTTCATAAAAGGACTGGCAAAGAACAAAAATACCCCATTGCCCTCCATGAAATTAAAATTGTATGCTGTGGCGTGCACAGCACATGCCTGATTCCACTTGAATAACTCCTGAAACATCTCGCAACGCAAAACAAATCCGAAAATCTAACAAAGGAAAAAAGGAGCCAGGTTTGAGTTCAGTCATACTACAGCAAAATTTCAGTTTTCAAAATTCTGGTACATGGAGGAAGGTCTGAAGACTTTAAGAATTGTAACATTTCTCTTTACTTAGCTTGAAAAAGGGGTTACATCTGCAGCAGAAGGCAGGATTTGCTTTATAATTAAGTGTATGACAATACCTTTTGCAACTTCATTTTAAATACAGCCAGTAACACTTTAAGTCCCTGGGTTATACAAAGTAGGACAAATAGAGAGCACTGTATTTTCCAATAGATATGTACAATTTAGTATTTCCAATTCATTTACCTTCTTTTTTGTAATTAGTTTACATGTAAGAATTAAGAATTTATGATCATCTGCCATAGCGCTGATTGAAATAGGCTGTGTTTAGGTGATCACTTCCTAAAAACCACAAAAGACCATAAAAGCAGGCTTTATTTCCCAACTAAGAAAAAAGTACACCAAGACAGTCAGAGCACTGACCCTGAAATGAGAGAGATATTCCCACTTTTCCAAGGTCCTCTCCAGGATACCCTGCAGCTCGCTATTAGAGTTAATCCGATAATGCTCCATGAGCAATGGAGGACATGCAAGCTGCTCCCCTCAACAGTGAATTTCACAAATACACAGGCAAATCCAGTTTAGGCTTCCCCATGTCTGAGTCCAGTGATGATGGGCAGCTAAGGAGGAGAGGGATCAAAGGGAGAATGCTTTGAAGGCAAAAGGCATGGGGGTTTGAAGAGGCAATTAATCTTTGTAAAGACACAGAGAAGAGGAGGAAGATGCCTGTCACCTCAGCAAGACTGGAGACAATACAGTATTCCTTGTGTGACATTTTTATTTGGAATAAAGAAAAAGAAATCTGGGCTTTAGTACTGGGCAAACAAGAGAGCAACAAATGGGATTGGGTTTAAAATGATAAATGGCACAAACAATTGTGACATTGTATTGTAAGTGTTTCTACATTATCCTGGTATGCCCTAGAAGTTTTTTTCAACATGTATTGGAATTCACAGAAATATTAGTGAGTGCCCTTTCATGCTAAGTCCTGGGATTTTGTGCTCTCTACAGTGTCTTGAGAAAAATCTCCCACACTATGACTGACTTAAAGAGCTGAAGTTTTACCTTACCAACCAGGAGAAAAAAAAAAAAAAAAAAAAAAAAAAAAAAAAAAAAAAAAAGGGACATAAATAACATAGCTTAATATCTCTTCTATTTCTTCCCATTCTTCCCCATTATCTTATTTTTTTTTCTCCTCATTTTCTTCCCTTTTTCCCAGCTGAAAATGTCTCTGAGTTTTGCTTTTCTTCTTAAAGCAAAACCCTTTTTTTCTTTTCACAGATTTAATGACAGTGACATGCCATTCCTGTTTGTACTGGACAAATATGGAGGCTATATTGATCATACAAATTAGGAGAATATTGCTGTAAGTAATCTTGGTCCTTTAGAGGCCAGAATTAAAATACCACTTTTCTCCATCAGAGCATGTCTAATTAAAAATAAGTCCAGGAAAGGAGCTGAAGAATACTTTAGCTCAACTGTAACATGCTTTTCTATAAAGCTGTGTCTTTAGGCTTCAATATTCTCAATGCATTACCTTTTACAAGAAGGAAAAAGAAATCCAATTGTAAAAAAGGAAAACATAATTGCTTTCTATTTGACAAAGGGAAGCATGAGAGTTTATTCTTACAAGTAGTCTGAAGTGCTGCATAAGTAACTACTGTAATTTGTGTCTCTCCAGGGGCAAATGCATGGGAATCTAACATCAGCACTGAAATAAGAGGAAAGAAGGCAAGAGAAGGACAGAGACAGAGTGAGTAGCAGTGTCCCAGAGCAATTCTGCTCCTCTGCCATCTGTCACAATCACCACCAGTCCCAAAAGACCTGGTTTAGAAAGGCCACTACGACTAATGAGCACTGGAGAAAGGTGGAATCCTGAATCAAGCTACATATAAACATCAAAAAGCCAAATAAAGCAGGCAAAGCTCTTAATAAACCCTCAATACAGCATGACAAAGGTCTATCACTATTGGTCCCAGCGGCAGCTCGTTGGAGCTCACACTAAACCCTTAAGAGATGCACATGTAGTTAAGGAGAAAGACTCTCATCTTGGGGTTTGATTAGTTCTGCTTTTTTTTTTAATTTTATTTTACACTTTGTTTTTTGATGAATGAAGTATGCTATAGCCTGTAGCACTGAAAATAAAACCCCAAACCACAGCATATAGCAACAGAAATCTTACATTTTTATTGCCTGCAATACTAATTTATCTAGACAGCATTTTAAGATTTTCTTTAATAGAAATTTCAGCATTTCTTACTTCAGAATATTAACTTATGTATCTTGTTTTTTCATCTGCTTGTAAGAGGAAAATGACAAGCATCAGGTAGCTGGTGTGCTCTCTTTTTTGAGATTATATTAAGAAAAAAAAAAATGAAATGCTGTTTTAGGACCACGATCAAAAGGTTATGGAAATTAGAATCATTATCAAAACAGAACATGATGCTTGAATCTTAATACAGGAATACTTGGTTCAGCTGTAAGTATGGAAATGGAATATTGCCTGAGACCTCTCTCTTTTCTCTGAGGAACTACATTACTTTCTGCTATGATGGATATTTGTGACTATGAAAATCTAAATCTCTAAATCTCTAAATCTCACTAAACGCGACAGAAAGACGAGCAGGCTTTGTCTCATCCAGTGATGACAGTATTGTAAAACTCACATTCCTAGGTTAGAAGGAACTTCAAGTGAATGATGCTTTTTTTTTCTCAAGAACTGCATATCAGGTTTGATTTTCTACTCTGCTTGTCCACAACTTTGAGATTAAATTATTGCAATACATTCCTGAGAAACTTAATTTACCTCGTCCAGACCTTCCTACCAGTGAGAGGCTTTCAAAGGACTGCTACAGCTCAGAGGCCACAAATCTCCAAGAAGGAAGAAACTGCCTGAAAACAAAACATCAGCACAGAAGAAAAGCTCTGAACTCCATCCAGAGCAAGTCTTTGGACACAAGCAGTCACCTTTGGGAGCTCTTAGTACCAAATGCACATGAAAAGTCACTGAGGTATTTGTGTGGCAGACCACAGCTTACAGTCAACAGTCAGCCAGGAGAAAGTTAAAGATTTGACAGAAATGGAAAGGAGGAATGAGATCCTCCATTTTAAACACTGACAGAAGGCTGGAGCCAATTTAATTCCAAAGCTGTATCTTTCTCTGCTTATAGTTCCATATGGCTGTATAATGTCTAATGGAAGTATATGGCAGTCGCTCTCCTGTAGAGCATTTGTTCCTGAATCCTCCTCCTGCTCGAGTGGCTCCCATCTTATTCCCAGTCAGCAAGTCACACACAGCAATGCCATTCTGACTAACAATAATGTAAGCTCAGGTTGCATGGGGAAACCCTGCAGCAACCTGCCAGGTTGAGCTGAAAAAGCTCCAAGGAATGGTGTGTCTGAGCCCCAGAAACGGGCAGGAGAAGCCAAAAGGCTGGCTCTGTGGGAACAGCCACCACCACCTCCTTTCCCCCCCCCCCCACTCTTCCCAAGGTCTGTAAAACCCCAAAAGATCCATCTGCAAAAGGCTGCCTTGGCCAGCTGAAGTTGTAACTTCATTGTAGTGCTTCCCACAGGAATTCTACTTGCAAAGTAGCAGAACAGCAAATCCTCCACCTAGCAAACAGTTTTATAAGTATCTATAGAACCTAGATATATCTATCTAGATATATATATTTATCTATTTAGATATATCTATCACCTATATATGTATGCATATGTACATTACATATATATATGTGCACATATAAACATATTTAACCACAGAGAATATTATTGTTGCTGTAATTATTATATTTAGAATAGTAGTAGATAGTAGTAGTAGTAGATATTGAAGCAATTTTAAGGACCTGGAAATTTTTTCCTCTATAAAATGACACCAGAAACAATATGTCAGCCTTTAAGAAATTCCCACTGATTTTTAAAATTCTCCTTTTACTCTAAATAATCTGTAACAATTCCTTTGGCTTAGATGAAGAGACGTATTTTGTAAAAAAAATATATCAATTTAAAAAAACCCCAACACTTCATTTCTATTCTTTACATCTTTCAACTGAATTTTAATGCCTGAAGAAGAAACTAAGATTTTATCTTAACATAGGGTATTGCATAGACAGACACAGAGCAGCTTCTCCCTTCTCCCTGTCCTAGTTTTCTATCCCCAAAAGCTTACTGCTTAAATGTCATAACCCTGAAGACTATTGTGAGATAAAATGCTCCATATCCTCTGACAGATTCACATGTCTGGAGAGACCCCAGTTAAACATGTAGACTTAAAATCAGAATTAAGTTTTGACATAGTTACAAAGCATACAGGCAGTGGGAGACAAACTCATGCCTCCACTCCTGATAAAAGATATAAATATAAATGTCTGTGTCTCTTCTAGTAGATATTCAATATTGGGTTCCCAAGTAGAATATATAAAATAAGAATGTAAGTAGATTAAAATCTGAATTGTCCAATGAAAGTTCCATAAATTCACTCAAAAAATTCCTTGGCAACTAAGTGAATGCACCCAAGGGAATAGTCAGTAAGCAGCCTAACCTATCATGTGACCATTTACTGTAAATACTTGTGCACTTTCTTTCCATGAACACTTGTTTTTGCAATTCTGTAATGATTGCCTGGCTTTTACAGTTTACTTGGCAGTTTACCAGGATGTATGTTGGTGCCTTTTAGTACCCAAATAAAATTCGCTATCTCAGACTTCCATCCTAATCCAAAGTGCCAAAAGCCTCTCAGCTATCAGAGAAGCAACACCTATCCTAAACATGTGCGTGCCTGAAAATTAAAAAAAAAAAAATCTGTTAAACAAGCTCCTTCTTATAATTTAATGAATAACTGTAAGAATAACTGAAACACTACCTTAGTAAAAAATGTGTATTTAACATTAATAATCATAACAACAAGAATCTGAACACTGATAATCCTTAAAAGTGAAATTCCACAGAAGAGATGTGATACACATGGCAAATGTGCTGTCCTTCCCTGACTTTGGAAAGATCACTTTGCTGTTATCTTTAGAAGCAGTTTAGCATACATAATGGTTGCTTCCTTAACACTCCATTCTTCTCTTTTGAACTTCAGTCAGCATTTTGGCCAGTTAGCACACATAAAATCCAGTGTGCCATTTAAAGAAACCTCCTATTCTTCCACTGCACTCCATAAAAATTACAGATGGTTATTTAAATGTAAAAGTACTTCCCAGTGGATCAAAATGAAGACCTGATCTTGCCCAGTAATAAGTGGTTGTGGAGTTTAGGTATTATGATTCTATGTTAGTCACTTTTTCAACTTAAAAAAACTTTCCATTCCATGAAATAGGAAGAAGAAATGTTCTTTCTTTCCTGTTTGTTTGATGGGCAAAGGATGGTATGTAGTACTTGTGAAAAGATATTACTGTGAGTTTGATGTAGTGTCAAACCAACAATCACAAACAAACGCCTTCTTCAGGGACAGTATTTTACATTCCTTCTGTTCAAGAAAAAAACAGTTTCCATACTGGCTGATAACCTCACAAGTCTGTTCCAACAAAGACTTATGTCTGTGTGCAATGCTTTCTATCAAGAGAAATCATTATTTTACATACAACTGAGTTCTGGGTATTGTTCTTTGTTTCCTAGTATTAAATTAAAATCTGCAGGTCTTTCTGCTGTGATTGCCCAGCAGTAATTGCTCACTCAAGGAGAGAAAATACAGTGTCTAAACAAAACATTGTTATTCTTTTACAAAAGCAGCTCTTCTATTCCTGCTCAACCCAGCACCTTAATGACTAATTGTACTTCTTCCTTTACAACTCACCTGTCAGCACCACCTCAGAGATGTCACGTACATCACAGCTTCTAAATTTCTGGCTCAGAATTCTTGGATGAGCTCTCCTATCGAGTTGGTCTGTGCTTCTACTACTTTTTTTCTGGCAACCTGCTGAGACTTGGTCAAGCACTTCATCATTATAAACTATGAAGTATTTCACTACTGCTTTCCTAGAGCTGGGAGGAGGACACAGAGCAGCCTGCAGAGCTGTGTGGCCTCATCATCTCGCTGCCTAACTCTTCTCTTTACCCTTGGCCTACACAAGTCACAATTGCTTTATAAATTTTCAGGAGCTAAAGCTCTGTTGACATTATCACTCACTGCCTATAGTTTAAAGGCATATTTCGAAAGTTCAGCATCCAAAAGAAGCTTGTAAACTCTAAAAAGGCACCTGTTTTTTCTCTAAAGCTGAATTTTCATCTAGAAGAGTTTATGCACTAAGATCCTGCCCTTATAATACACACCACATGTGCCTATAGTGAGAAGCCATGACCATTTCCCAGACATAGTTTAGGTGGTCAAGTATTATTGTTAAGCTTTCTATGAATTTTATCTTCATTCAGCTAAAGGATGCCAGAGTTTTTCATGGCTTTCCTTCACCCTGCTGTTTTTCTTTGCCAGTAAGGTCTATTCAAAATCCCCTGGCTGTGTATAAAAGAAGAACAGAGCCCTGTAACAGACCCCATCACCTGACTGTGCCAAAAGTTGGATTTTTTTCTTCCACTTTCTTTAACAATTCAAGCACATACTGTAGTTTATAGGATTTTTTCCTTGGGCCCATTAGACAAATGTGATATTTTGCTATCTTGCCCTACTCTTGACAACAGAAAAGATTTCAAAGAAACTATTTCATAACAGCTTGACATTTTTCAAATGCATTCATGAATAATTTATAATTAGAACATATTTTACATTTACAGGTTTAGATAGTGTTGTATTAAAGTATATTTAACACATGTATGAATGCCATTGGGTTGCATCATGGGACCCAATTTTTTTGGCTTGAAAACACAGCGGTAACATCAATGCACTGACTACAAACAGTGAATGAGGTTTACTGGAACTTTCCAAAAGTAACCCAGCTGAGATTGCAAGAAGATTTGAAGCCCCCTTCATGTGCTCAGCAAATTTAGGGTAGAAAAAGAGAACACATGGCGAGCTATGTAAAGCAGCTGAAATCTGACGGGCTAGGCAGCTGTGCAACTGCGATTTGACTGTTACTATTTTCTTGTTTCCAGAGAGGAATGCACAACTATGGAGAACAAGCTAACTGTTCTTGGAATCTTATACTCTGACTAGTGAAAAAAAAAAAAAGTACATGCATCAAATAGACCACACTGATTCTGATTTTGAAGATATTTTTTTTTTTTTTTTTTTTTTTTTTTTTTTTTTTTTTTTTTTTTTTGTATTTTGGTGTATTTCACACACTCTGCCTCCCAGTGCAGGACTACCACTGCTGCATTCTTCTAAATTTATCTGTAAAGCCCTGCATGCTGGAGTCAAGTATATGGGGAGAAATGCTGAGTGCAGGTAGCAGCTGAATCCCAGCAACTTAACTAACTACTGTTGATATGCTGGCATTGTTTAACTGCATCCCTCATCATCCTGCCATGCCCCCAAAAGAAATCATGCTTTCCTCTTGCCTCTTACAACCTTCCAAACTTTTTCTGCAAGCTCCAATTTGATACAGATACATGAAAAGCAGCACAGAAAGAGGTACATAGGCAGAAATGAGAAAAAAACCAACAAACGAGGCCTTGAAGAGGCCTTCCATTTATAGAAGCGGAAGACAAGCATGCAGGGGTATAAAAGCTAAAGGTACCAGTTTCAAAGCTACTTTGACACCCATTCCCCCCTGTTGAAAGGGCTTTATAAACCTAAGTCCCAACAGTCAGATGTTCAGGGTCAGGATCTAGGTTAGACACGCACAAGACAGACACTGAAAGCAAAACTGAGAAGATGGAAGTGTTGTATGCAGTTGCAAGGAAGGTTAACATGCTAACCTGGCAGTCATCTTTTCTGGAAATGAACATATGAGCTTTAAGTAGGGGCAGAGAACATAAGCAATTAGGACACGAGAAGTGTATGACTTAACACGTCCATTTATTCTCTTTATCCTATAGGTGCATTTTGCTTCCAGTTCCTCCAGGCTAATTACGCTCTCCTACTTGGCAAAAAGCACTATTAATAGTTACAGATAGTTATCAGATCCCTCTTAGTTACCACTTCATCAAACTCTTCAAATTCAACATCCTTAGTAAATTGGACCCTTGAGCCCTTTAATTTGTTCTATTTTTAGCTGAGGTCTCTTCAATGTCAGTGTCTTTCTGGAATAATTTGTTTTGTTTGTTTGGTTTTTCCCCTCACTCTAAACCTTAAAGATTTTCTCTGGACCATTGTGAAATGTTTCCAGTACAACTGTAACTAAGAAGACCACCAGGCTTCTCTGCAGTGCTTTCTCATGTTCATGAGAAAAAAGAAAAAAAGGAAAATTTGCATTAGCTAACTATCAAAGACTAAAACCTCCTACCCCCAAACTCCAGTGAATGCCATCATTCTTCACAAGCTCCAATGCACTCCTGAACTTGGAGTCAGCAAAAGATTAAAAACTAGAAACAAGAGGTTTTACAGACTTACACAAATAAATAAAAACTTCCATTCACTGTGGAAATGGGTGTGATTTGTACACGTGTAAAGCAAGTCTAGAGAAATCGTTGCTATTTTAGAGAAACTGAAAAAGGAGACCTCAGAACAAGAAAGGAGGAAAAGAAAAGGTTTAAGATATCCAGATCACACAAAACAGCTTCTACTCTGTATTGCAATGGATCCTAGGGTGGTAAAAAATTGAGGTAAGAATGCTTTGTATTGTGTAATTTAGGAACTCTGCTGGAAGCCATATAGTAACTAGGTACAAACCAGCCAGTACTTAATAAGTTTCAATTTTAATTCTAATTGGGAAGCAAAATATGATACTAGGGTAGCTAATACTGAAACTACTGCCTGAAATTATGTCTGGCTATAAAATACAATTAAACATAGTGCCCCACAGAAGTCCCTGTTAAGCTATAAAAAAATACCCAGGGGGTATAAAATGAAAAAAACTTCTTTTTTCAACCTCCTTGGTTCTGTTTTAAAAATCAGTTACAATAAAACCTTCATATTATTTACTGAACTAAAGAGAAATGCACCTAAGTTTCTGTATTTAAACACTCCTACTCATTAGAGTGTATTGAGAAAACACATATTGTGTTTAAAACATATCACTTGAATTTCACAGTAATTAAGTATGCCCTTTTCAACACATAACATACAAATATGATCAGTTTAAAAGACAAGTCTCCAAATTCTCAGTATCTGATTTACACACAATATCACAATTTTTGTGATGATAAGAGACACATTTTCTAATACAAATAAAGTGAAAATGTGGGGTGTTTTTTATCTGAGGGCCATAAAACACTTATTAAAGAGAAAAGCAGGTTATTTGGCTATATTGGACACTGTGAGATGCAGTAGGTGCAACAGAATAAAACAGAAATTTCAGTGATATAAAATCATCCTCTTTCTCTCTTGATAGTATAATAACCTTTTAAATCATGTTTGACATTTGTAAGCCAAGTGAGCTGGCAACCCTGTAAAATCTATGTGGTAATACATGTAGTAAACCCTTTCTGGAGCAGTAATCTCATTGCTTTGTCTAATGGTTCTCACTTCATGTGGCCTACTTGTCCCCAAGAGACTTATTTGACTCTGCCTTTCCTGAGCCACTGGTTGCTAATGTCCCTTATTACAAGGAAAGTGCCCAAAGGCAAGGGCCACTCTGCTAGTGGTACAGCCACCAGCAACCTTCTGCTGAAGCCTTTTTTTCCTTCCCTTCTTAAAAAAAAAAAAAAAAAAAAAAAAAAAAAAAAAAAAAAAAGCCCCATAAAATATGCACATGTGTTATAAAGGGATTGCTTTGTGTCTTAAGAAAAAAAAAAAAAAAAAGGAAAGGAAAAGAAAAAAAAAAACCAATATGACAGTACTCTCTACACTGCTCCAATTGCTAATCTGACAAGCTCCATCTGGTAGGCAGACCTTTTATCTTTTCATCACTCTAAATCTCTGAAGGAAAGTGGACACTAGTGGCATATGTGCATTGTTGGTTCCTGTGCTTAATGAGGTACACAATTTATGGGTCTAACTGGAGAAACGTTATTTAAACTTGGATAAGGAAGGAGTGTGAGGGCATATTTTTTCCCTTCTTTCAGCAATCATTCACCTGGACAAATATTGTATCACAAGGAAGACCAAACTGTATTATAAAACCTCATTTAATTAATACATCTATACTTGAATTATCAAAGGAGCTTAAAGCAGATTTACCTAAATGTTTTATTGGCAGTGACCCAACTACCTTACATAGCTGACCATTTCATACATTTATTAACTGTTCTGTGCTCTGAAGTGAGACTTTTTTTTTTTTTTTTTTTTTTTAATTAAGCCTGAGGTCCCACATTGAATGGCACCTCAAGAAATTTGTAAGATATACTGCTGTAAAATCTGAGATGCACTCAGGGTGAGGTGGTTATATTACTACCTACCTACGTAGCATTTCAGTTAAATCCAAATGAGGTTTTCTTCATTTGGGGCAAGATTTAAACACATGTTCCTGCTTCACTAAAGTGCAGATAGTGTGTGATATCTTTCAGATTTAGTATTTTGATATCTAGACAAAATTTCTTTCATCTAAATATATTTGGGGTTTGGTTGGCTTTTTGTTTTTGTTTTTTTTAATGTACCAATGTACCAATATCAGGATATTCTATGATATTGTGAAAGTCAATGTATATGATATTGTGAAATGTATATAATATTGTGAAAGTAAAATTTCTATATATAATTGTTATCACAACTGGCTGAGCATTTCCCATATGCCACAGTCCTACACTCTACAGATTTCACTGGAGTGAAAAGCAAACCTGAATGCCTCTGACCATCCACACTTACACCCAAAATATTTAATGTATTTTAAGAGCTAAAATGACATTTCAGAAGCTACCCCTTTTAAAGTGGTATAAAACACAGTAACAAAGCACACACTCTGAAAACACCATGTAACAAGTTAAATTATTATTGTGCTCCAAGCACAGAAAGGAGTTACAGTTTTTGATAAGTGCAGCTGCTCAATGCTGAGATCTGGCTCCAGTCTGTTGTTTTCTGGAAAGAGGAATAAGCTGGTACCCACACCAGTTCTCTCACAGAACTGAGGGGAGACTTCCTTTCAGTCCTAATAACCTGAATAAGTTTTAACTTCAAGAGTATTTTTCACTCACAATGAGTGATACTCTCTGCATGACTTGTTTCCTTCCATGAAAACTTCCCTTATCTGCATCCTATGATGCCTGTTACAGTCACTGTCACTTTTAGACAAAGAATCTCATAAAATTAATATTCTCAATTGCAAAGGCAGTATTGGTTAAGTATTGTCTCCACTACTGAGCAGCAATGCCCACTGCCTATACTCTTGGAAGAACTGCAGCAGAATCCCAAACCCCATGCAATCACCAGCTGGATTGCACAGGATCATTCTCTAAAAATGAAAAATTCATACTGTAGGTCAGCTCCTACAGTTCTCCCTGCAGAAAAGTCCTTAGTAGCCACCCAAGGGCTCTGGTGAGCCCTCTCCACCCAGAGCTCACACACTTTTTGTCTCTGCATCCTACTTCTCCAAAGGCTGGAGAAACCTTCTCTGTCTGCAGTTACAGACCAAAAGAAAAAGGTTTTAACTGCTCACTGAATACAGAAGGAATTGGTTTTTTGGTTTTATTGCCTTACTTTTTCCCATCTCAATACTCCCCTTTTCTATTTAATTTCATTTTCTCCCTCTATGTATTCCCTCCTACCCTAAATTTTGCTCTCCACTGTTCCTCCTTCTTCCCCTCTCTCTCATTTTCCTCTGCTTATCCTCACCTTGATCCCTCTATTGCCCACCTTGCAGTCTCTCTGTTACCACTGTGCTTACTCCCTCCTTCTCCAGCTTCCTCCTCTGCACAGGCTATTCTTGAATTATCGGAACACATCCATTTAATTATTTTATATTATTTTATATTATTTTAAATATCTTCTCTAGGCTGTCACTGTGTTGTTTTCCCTCAAACACTTAGTGGTTTTTCCATTTCTTACATTACTTTTTTTTCCTCCACAAATAGTTTGTGGGATTCCCAAACTATCTGAAGTTGGTCATTTCTCATACAAAGCACCTAATAACAGTTTCCCAGAAAAAAATAATATAAAGGAGTTAGATGCTGATGTTCATGTCACTTTCAGGTTAAGGAAACAGCTAATAGCTTAGAGCAATTGCCTAGATTAATTTCCCCCAGAAATTATGGAGAATCTGGAAAGGTCATTGAAAAACATAAAGGACATGTCTCAAAGCACCTCAGGGCCCATGAGAGGACCACAAGCTCAGGTAACACAGCTGGCACAGCACAGTCATACGACACAAGGCAAAGCTCATCTTCTTTCTCTAGAAGTTATGATACCTTAACCTCCTACTAGCATTAAATCAGACTTTCATTTTCCCAGAAGAAAGTTGCTGATGCTTCTGCTGCCCAAGATTCAGGATATATATCCGCTGCTCTCTGTGTCCAAACATCAAGTCAAGGGTCCAGAAACACAGAGTGCCCCAGTCTCAGCCTGGACTTTGGAATATGTTTGAGCTCTTTGCTCCAAATTGAGCCTTGGTAGTGACTGTCACAAGGACTTCCAGGCATTCATGCTTCCACTTTTTTTTTTCAGCCACGGCAGCTGCTAACTTCTGATATGCAAGCTGTCTGTGCAGCAGAGATTCCTCAGGGAATCTCCTGAAGAAAAACTGTTCTGCCAGAATATTCCGAACTAACTCTACTTCCAGCTTAAGGAGGGAAGTCAGAGAGAAGACAGAAGAGAAAAGAAAGTTGTCATCACTTGAATTTTACACTTCCTCCATTACTTTTCCAGGAGGGAAGATGCATTAAAGAATTTCTTCTTGTCCCTAATTACACAATAAACTATTTGGGAATTTCATATGGCAAAGATACTGTGCCTTGAGTGATCCACACCACAACAGGTGCTTCTAAGGATGACATCCCCATCCTCTGGTTGTTTCTCATTCATTATTCATTCTGCTGTCCTATGCCACAGACCTGGCACATAGCAACTAAACAAAAAGTAAAATAAAGACAGGCAACTTCCACCTTGACATATCTGTCTCTAATGCAAACATGAATAATGAAGGAAGGCAGTACATGAGGCAAATAAGATCCTAATATAATGGGTCTTTTGTTCTCTGTCAGAACCATCCATTATCTTTTGCCTTTGCAGGAACTCAAATGAAAATGTGTTTTCAAGACCTAATGTATTCAATTCAATACTGGCCATAAAACTGGCAAACTATCTGTCATCAGCAACAGGCAGCACATAACCCTGCCTGGGAAACGCTTCACACATCTGAGAGCTTCTGCCCCTGGATATCGGCACAGTTTTCCACCATCTGACTGTGCCACGGCTGAGTCACACCACCTGTCCCTTCCTTGGGCTCTGGCCACAGCAAACATGTCATTCCATCAAACTCTCGGTGAGAAAAAAAGAAAAAATTAAAATTAAAACATTTACCAAAACACAGTTCTATCTCATTAAATATATAAAAACCTAATACTGGAGAATAAATTATTTCAATTTTGTCCATCTACCTGCTCTGTTCTTTCATCTAATTTTCATCCCCCAAGCCTTTAACACTATCTTCCTTCCAGACCTTTACAAGCTGTAAAAGTGTTATATTACCAAGGATTCATTAGAGAAGAACTGCAGCACAGTCTGACCATAGCTCACTGGGACAGTTTTATGACTCCCAAGGTCCCAATTCCAAACTGGAAGTAACAAGTCCCAAAACACGAAGATCAGTTTCTTCTTGACTTCAGACAAACATTTAGCTTACTAGCACTTTTCTTGTAGTCTGAAGAGGAGAACAGAGAGTCTATGACTTGGAAAGCTTGCTTAGCTCACCAAGCCTTAAACAACCCTAATCATACACGGAATCACACGCATAGGATTCATTATAACTTGTCTTTGTAGATGGAAACAATGGTAACAAATGATGATGGGCATGAACAAGTTCAAGATTATTCTTTTAGCCCTCCTGTGCCTGTACTGCTGCTCTTTTCCAGGAGCTGCTGCCAAAGTTGGGTCCTGCTTATCCCGAGTGCAGGAAGGGAGGATCACATCCGCTTTGGACGCGTTTTGTGCACATTCTACTGCAGCTAGCAATTCCTCAGCTGCTTATCCACCGAGGCCATCGGGCCTCTGGCTGTCACACGGTCAAACAAGGAAAACAGCACAACAGAATGTTAATTAGTACAGCATAAGCACCCTCATAATGGACTCTAATTGCTTGTCAGTGGCAGTTGCCATAAGGCAGAAGATCTACACCAGTTCTTGCACTTGTGGCTGCGACTGCAGGTATTGCCAAAGCTAAACACGGGCCCCAATCAGGCAGTGTTTATTAACATTAACAGTTTATCACGCATATTTGTATGTGTTATCCTTAATATTTAGTGCTCTTATGTTTCTGAGCATCACTTGAAAGGCAAAAAAAAAAAAAAAAAATCCTCACAATTCTCCTGATTTTCTGGCCATTTGAGCCGCCGCCCACAATACCGAGAAACAATTTCATGCCTGACCAGGATTTTAGCTACATACTTGATCTCAGTATTATAAAGGAAAAAAAAAAAACTAGGAAAAAAAAACAAAACAAAGTTTGTTCTAAGCACTGAAACACAACTGAATTCAACAGATGCTAATGGTTAGTTACAAAATATAGCCAAACACCAAAATAGTAACAGTACTTTTAATCTCATTCTGATAAGCTGTTGAGATGACAATATCTTTCCTCAAAACTTAGCATTCTTGCAAGCATGCCTTTGAAATAAATGCCAAATGAAAAGATCAGACATTGCTTAAGCAGATTCCATTACATTTATGATATCACCCAGACTCTTCCAAACAGTGAATATAAATTCTGCTGTAGAACATCACAGTCTGAGGTGATCTGAGGAGGAAAATGGATTATGATGTGCAAAGGACGGAGAGAGACATCAAAGCACTCAGTTACCACATCTAAACTGCAGTCATCTTTTAGGATGACACTCCAAAGTACTGACAGGATAGTGAAATCTGGGCAAGTTGCTATCTGAAAGACTGCAAATCCCTCTTTCTGAAGAGGAAAATGACACACTTTGCCACCCCCACACCCGGTATTCTGTGCCTTCCAACCTCTCCTGTCTCATCTGCATCACAAAGAGATTTTGTTGGTGTTTAGAATCTCAGCTTTCCTGCAACTGCATAAAGGCATGCTTCAATGTGTATTATTATTTCAAGTACTAAGAATCAAGGGATAATAAAAGTGCTATCCTACATAGAGATGCTTATTTCACCAAATTCTTTGTACCTCAGGTATTTAAAAACACACTTTAAAACCTACTTTGACCTATGCTGAATAATACTAACGAAACCCAGCTAAATGCAGATGACAAATTTTACACATTATAAAAACAGCCAAATACTGAGTGATAACATCTCTATCATTTTTCACATAAAGAAAGAGCACTGACAGTAATAGCTCAACAAAGCTTATTTTACCTTCACATCCTTAAGAGAAAGGAGGACAAACAGGAAGGGAGGCTGCAGCTTCTAGAAGTGAGTTGTAAAACGGCAAATATTTCCCATTAAAGTAGAAATGGAATATTTTACTACAATTACCATTCCACCTAGTGCCCTGGAAGGATGAGTAGCTCTATGCTAGAGAGAAGGAATCACATCCAAAGGTACAGTTATGTCAGAGGTTGAAATGGCCAGAACAGGGCTAAACACCAGGTACAAACACTTTGTTGTAAATCTACAGCCAATAGTCCCACCAGGTTCTCAAGGAAAAGGATTGCTCTGGACAGTGATGTCCTATAAACAGTTCTACATTTAATGAAAGAAATGGTTTCCTGTCTTTTTTATTTGTAGCTTCATTTTCTTTTCCAGTGAGGGTGCAAATCCTTGCTTAGAAAATGTTCACCTAATGAAACTAACTTGATTTCTGCTTTTAAAGGTCTCTTTAAGCTATTACGTTTTTATTCCTTATCTCATTTTCCCCTCTCACCACCCAAACAGAACTATAAAATGTAAAGCAATGAATAAATCTCAAACAGACAAAAAAAGGGATGTTTTCTTTGACATTTCCTACACTGTTTTTTCTATACATTACCAGTACTTGCCACACTGTTTCTTCTTCTTTGGTATTGAAAGAAAAAAGAAAAAGAAAAAAAAAAAAGGCAAAAAAAAAAAAAAAAAAAAAAAAAAAAAGGCAAAAAGGCAGCATTGTTCAAATACTCCTCACTGAAGACTTCAGTAAATATTTAGTCTATTATGCTTAGTGCTCCATGTACGAAGGTCAAATGAAAGCACTTGGAAGGACACAATGAAATCATACATTTAAAACTTTGGAGAACTCAAATCTGATACAACACGGCTGTATTTCCATTTTCCTCATCTTTGAATCTTTGTCTTTCATTTTTCTCTTTCTTGCTAAAGCAAGTAACTGACTCAGCCTGCAGACTAAATTGCCCTGTTACCCGCAGACACATCAATCCTTTTATATCTGAATGTTCTTTCCTAAAGTGGAGATCTAGATGAGAATACCACTACCTGATTGCAAAAAAAAAAAAAAAAAAAAAAAAAAAAAAAAAGGAAGACTGATTGATGCTCCTAAAGCATCACATCACACACTAAATATTAATAAAGATTTAAATTTAAGTGCTGGGTCTTTTATGCCCCTGCTCCACTGTTTCTTCTTCTCTTGATATCAATTTTCAAATGTTCAAAGCATCTGCACAGAAAAATATTAGACCATATAATAAAAGTTTTATTAGGTTTTTCCCTAATTTCCTTTTCAACATTTTATTCTTTCTAATGGATTTAGATATTTTTTACTATTTCTCACATTCAGATATTTGAAGAAATAAACTTACTTCTGCTTTCTTTTAAATGAAGTTGAGATATTCAATCACTCTCCCTCTGCAAGGAAAGGTAACTTTGTGAAGCAATCAACATCTAATCAAGCTGCAGAATTAGATTTTTTTTTTTAAATTGAGAATGTGCATCTCAGTTTTTCTCTCAAAAGAGCTCATCTAGCAAGCAGTATAAATTGATACCAAAATAGATCTAAAAATTAGCAGGGTTTTGCTGTTTATAATGGTTTTAGGAAATGGAAATGATGAAAGTGAAATTTACACTACGAGTGGCTCCAAAAGTAACTTAATAGCAAGTTCCTGATATAACCCACGTTTAGCCATGGAAATAAGTTTTGATGAGTCAATCTATTCTAGAAGAAACAGAACATGTAGCCCTCAAAAGAGGGTGAACGTTTTACTGTTTTTCCTTTGCTCTGTCCCTGATATCTGATACTTAGTTCTGAGCATTAATATCTCCCCACCACATACAAATAGTAACACTTTTGCTATTGGACTGAGGATGTCAACCACAACTTTCCAGCACATTTACTCTGTTTGTACATTGACTCATGTTTCCTGGGTCCTTTGATGAGCAAGACTTTACTAATCATAAGACCACTTACTGAGGCATATACTCTTTCTGTTGAAAAGAGAATACAAATGAAGATTCTTGTAAAACTATCAAAAAACTATCTTGTAAAACATTATTTTATTATCTATGCTCATACTGTATCCTGTTGTCTCAGTCTAGCCAGTTTACTCAAGAGGAATAATTCTGCACCTCTGTAAGCCCTGGACTCACACAGCCAAATTAAAAAAAAAAAAACACTGACCTGCCCTTGGTTATTAGACATGCATTACACACAAGAGATATAAATCTTATGACACAAAGATTGTTTCAAATCTGTTCCATATGAAACACATCATCTCAAAACCCCACTCCCAAAGACAAAGATATGCTTTCGAAAGGATGCAGGATACAAGAAAAAAAAGAGCAGTGACATTTTTGTAAATTGTGTGTTTTGATTGTCAATGATTTAGAAAGCAGTTTATTTTTAAAACAAACATTCTCAAAATCTTTGATGGCATATTCATCAATCCATCTGCTTCACTGTAAACTCTTTGAAGTGCAGGTGGCTTGTAACATCACGCTACAGCAATTAATGAAGTTCTTAAATCCCTCTTGCTCTTTCACGCCCTTTTGAATGGTTAAAAAGGGTAATCATCTTGAATTTTCCATCCAAACAGTATTCACAGATACTTTCATATTTCTTCCAATAAATACATGCATTAAGTGTTTTAATACAAAGCTACTGAATGCAATCCAACTACATCTTAGAATGGTCAGGATGATGGTTCAAACATGCTGCTTTACCCCAGAGATAAAAACTGAATAAACAATAAAAAAAATAATAATAATAAAAAAATTACCCTTCCCACGTAAAAAATAAACTACAAAACTGGGTAAGTTCCTGAAAGAATCCTTATGTTTCACACTGTTCTATAATAAGCTATTGGATATGTGTTTGACTCCTCTCTCAGCTGGAATTAGACCTGCCTAACTCTTTCTTGCAGGTTTTGTGCAGCTAATAAGGTCTCTCCAGCAGCTCAAATGACACATATTTCTTGAAGACCAAGTTCAGAGCTCTGTCACAGTGATGTTCCCAGAAGATAGCATCCCAAAAACTGATACCTTTGTGGCTGTGCATATATTGAGTGAATAATTCTACACGTTCATCCTGGCATTAATTGACCAGCCAGTTTGGGGTTTTAAAATGTATGCTGGAGCATCTTATCACAATCAAAAGTAAATTTTATAACTCATAGGAGAGGCCAAGAACAACTGAAAGGTTTTAGAAGCTTCTGACTGCCTGCATTTGTGCTCTGTGCAGATTTAAGACAACTAAATGAGTAGTCCACAGTGAAACTATTGTCTTTGATTTGGTGGTGAGGAGGGGAAGGATGAAAAGGATAGCATCCCTGCATTCTTCCCTCTGTCAATTCCACATTAACTCCTCTTTGAAAATAACTGGAAATCCCTAGGTGGCCTGGAGCAAAGCAGCAAATGGGAAAATGCCCTTTAGTGTGACAGTTGTGCAATCCAAACTCTAGACAGATGGACTTTAAGTGTCTAAGTTACAAAGAATAAACCTGCTGTTCGTGGTTGCCTCACAGTGTCAGTACATTTTAAATTTTAAAATTTTCTTTCTCTGCTTTAGTCTTTCGGTTCTAGTGGTTTCCTAAACCTCTAGTGTTTTCCCAACTATGACTGGATACAGAAGAGGACCTCTGTGAACAAAAGTGCAATGTCTAAAACCCATCCTTGAACCAAACTGGAAAAACGTAACTGACAAATACAGAGCACTGAAATCAGCATAGGTATTCCCAAATGTGGGTCAAGGTTTAAAGGCAATACTTCCACACTGATACTGAACCTCAAGTGGAATTTAGTTAAATTTATAGGCAGTCAAGGAAGTTTTAAGGCAGCTGGGTTGAATATATAATCTTTACATTTTACAGTCCTTTCCTGCAACACAACAGTCACCATTTAGCAGACTCAAGGCCTACAACCAAATAGTGAAAAAGTGCTGAAGAGAGTAAAATTTTGCAGTTTGAAAAACTGTGGTTCTATCTAAAGAAAATCTAATTTACAAAACTGAATTCCAGTATTAATTTCTTGCATAACCATAGCAATCTCTTTCTCATCCTTGTGGAATCTGATTTACAATTTAGTCAAGAATGAAGTACCAATTTTGTCAGTGTTTGAGTTATTGGATTAAGAATAAGTAATTTAATCATAGTGCATCTCAATTTACAGGAAATGTGGGCACACATGCTATGGTTCAACCAGAGAACAGAGCCACATGCTAACCTTTGCTATGCACATAGTATATGTTCTTATAAGAACATGATGTAGTAAATGTTGGATCTTGTTAAATACAGTTGATGGTGCATTTAAGTTATCTGGTTCATAAACTTACACTTAATCATACATATCTTCTTTGAACTCCAATTTTTTTTATGCAGACTAATCCAGAAAATAAAGAAAAATTTGAAGGTAAAGCAAAGAAAATAAGATGAAGTGTAAAGCAAAGAAAACAAGACTACACCACCAGCATGATAATTTGTCACAGGTACAGTGAGGGGAAAAAAAGAAAGAAAACAAGTCCAGAAAATATAAACACTGTACAGATATAATCATTTCAGATGGTTCATAATACTAATACAATAAAACCCAATTTTCTTTTCACGGGCAATAAATCTTTTGGCGCACTTTGACTTATCCAACTATTTTTTTTTCTTTTTTTTCCCCACTAAAAATATTTCTTGTCTTCTTCTGGCAGGGCATTATATATTACCTTTTAAAAGAAGAATTATTTTTCTTGTGAGAAAAGAAGATACCTTGTGTTTTGTAAGCACAAATATGAAATGCTTAAGTATGTTTAGTACATACCAATTAGTTGGATGTGCTGCTTCCTGATTTAGCACTGTCTCCTTTCCAAACACAACATTATTGTACATTAAACTTCCTTTTTCATCCTTTGGGTTTTTTTACAGTTCAGGAAAGTCCCACTCTGCTGAGAGTTTTTCCTTTTCACTGCCTTATTTCTTCAGCTGTCCTCGAGGTTACTCTCATGAAAAATCCTGACCCCTGTGATTTCAGGCAGGCTCAGAATGATAGAGCAAGTTTTCAAATCAGGAGCAGCAGAGCCTCTATGGAGTGCAGTGCTGATTGCTACTACTGCAAGAAATTATGTCATAACACATCTGCACACCAAATCTGCTTTTGTTAACCCATCACACAACTCAGCCAACACCAATTTTGGTTATTTCCATTAGAGTCCAAATCAAAATCAGTGTTTCTCTGAAGCCTTCTGGTAGTTCTCCAAGTACTCCCAAAGGATTTAACTTCGTTCTTATCAGCCTGTTCTGAGCACGGGTTTATTTTTTTTTTTTTCATAAGTTGTTTTTTCTTTTCTTTTTTTTTTTTTTCAGTTGAAGAGCTTTATTGTATGTATTAGCCTATTCAGCTCTCCACATTTTTGTGTCCTGAGCAATTGTATATTCTATGACGCACTATGAGAAGCAAATATGCACAAGAATGGCTCTACTCAACAAATAAATGCAGAATCATAGAATGGTTTTGGTTGGAAGGAATCTTAAAAATCATAATTCCAGCCCCTTGCCACAGGCAAGAACCCTTCCCCCTTGACCAGGTTGCTCAGATTTCCATCCAACCCGGCCTTGAACTCTGCCATGGATGGAGCATCCACAGCTTCTCTGGGCAACCTGTTCTAGTGCCTCACCGCCTGCAAAAGGGATCCAATTAATTCTTACAAGATTTTGACCAGCATAGATCTTTGGGTTTGTTTGTTTGTTTGTTTTAATTAAACTAAAACACTTGTAACATTTGAGACCACTATTTTCTTCAAATGTTAAAACTCAAAACAGGAAGAGGCAGTAAACTTCCACTTCAAAATCAAGATGGAAATGCCCTACCTTAGAGGTTCATCCACATACAAATAAAATCTGTGGTTTGATCTTTGGGCTTTATATATACACTCTCCAAACAATAAAACATGAAAATAGAATTTGCTAGACCTGCACAGAACTGGCAACTTTGTTTGGTTTCAGCAAGAAGTTGGAGTAAAAAAAAAAAAAAGTCTTCTCTCTTAGAGAAAGAAATACTTAACATCATGCCAAAAGTGGATGAAATCTGGTTTACCTTTTTTTGTTTGCTTTTTATTATATTTTGGCAAAATCTAAGTTCTTTACACTACACAAGGCCTTTACTCTGAAGAACTCTGAATTTAATAACAGGTTACACCTGATCAATTATATTCAAGATGGAGAAACATCTCGAGTTTTTATGCATCAAGCCATAGATTTCCTATGGCAGTGACGATTCCTTTCAAACGAAACACAGAAACTTTATTTCATTACTTTACCTACCACTAACACTGATCAACTTCTTAAAGGGATGAAAGCAAGAGTCTCAACCATAAATCAATGCAGAAGTTTCTAATAGTTACAGAAAAACATGATGCTTCTCTCCTCTTTGGCTGATTTTTACACATTTCTTCAGTAACTAAAAACTGGCAAGTCTGCACACATCCCCCTAAAAAAATCCAAAAACCCAAAAGAGGTGTGCTTCTTCCTAGAAGACCAAAAAGAACATGCTCCACCACAAACACAAAAAACATCTCCAGGAGCAACACAAAGTAGCTGTTGAATTCTGTTTGATTTTCTTTCCCAAATGCTTCTCTTTATTTCCAGGGCCAGACTGGCACTACGTCTTTCTCACTTTCCATCTTCCCAGTGGCCATGGCACACAGTGCCTGATTCAGCCTCAGCATGATCCCATGATCCCTCTATTGCCACAGCTTCCTATCAGGAGCTTCCCAACCTACTCCTCGATTTGTGCTCCAAATCACTTGACAGCAATAAAACACATTTTTTTCAGACTTTTACATATGTCTTTGTATCTGAAAATGGAATTAGTGGAGTGCTATTAAATAGTTTTCAACTATTAGTGCCTGTTCACAAAAATTAAAGCTTCACTGCTTGGCTTTCCACTGAAACCATGAAACTTATCCAGGTAAGATGACTTGTCAGTTACTCCTCAGTAATATTTGAAGGAAGTTAAAAATACATTCTTATTCTGTGGACTTGACAACATCGTTTCAAACACAAAATTAAACCAGTTACATTAAAAAGGTGAGCAAGAGAATGACGTAGTCTTAATAAATTTACATTTTTCACAAAATGACGGTATAGCTCAAGCTCTACAGTTTACACAGTTTTGCCTAGCTTAGCATAAAAACGTTTTTATCTCTTCATTATAAAGACTTTCTAATATGCATATGCTGAAGTCTGGGAAAATCCACACAGATGGTCTGAAATTACTGTCTCTAAAATAAAATATATTACTGGCAAAAAAAATAAAATAATTTCGGGGGAAAAGATAAAATATAACTTCTCAAAGAATCCTAAGACACACATTTATTCAATACAAAATTGCACTTTTGCCATCTTCACCGCAAGAGCTATTATCACACTGGTAGTCATGAAACAGAAGAGACAATTTATTTGGAAAGAGGTAAAAGATTTTACAGTTATATGCACTGTAAAATTGGCTCATATTAAGGCATAATGTGACTCCCACTAAAAAATTTGCCATTTACCACATGTTATGATATAATTGATATTCATGATATTTCTCTTTTCTTAGGATAGCAGATGATACAGTTGATGCAATTGGGTGGCTTTGTTACTGAAGAGCAACCACTGTACATTGCTTTATTTAGAATAAGGAACTACTTGCAATTTTCAGAGAACAAATGATAAATTGGGTGCATAGCATTAGGAACCTGTTATTAAAGAGCACATTCAGCAAGAGAACATTGCAATTTGGAAGGAGAGCCATAAAGGAATATGCAGAATTACAAAGCCACAATAGGTATGTTATTTGATTTTAAATTCACGTGACTGATGAAAAATTCAAAATCAATGCTCCTCTTAGACACAGATGCCCTCCTGCTTTCCCTAATGCTACTTTTCTCTTTCAGTCCTTTCCAGGAAGCCTGCTTTAATTTAGCTCCTTTGATCCAGACCTGCAATGGGATCTCCACAAGTCTCCTGAAAGGACTGATGCTGTGATAGTTAGTGAATCAATTGCCGTTTTCTGATTCTGCTTTCTCAGCTGAACCACCATCCAAAGTGGCTGCTTTTTCCTCCATCAAGCTGTTTTAGCTTTCTTCTGAGCTGCTAAAGTGTATCTTATTTCCCCCAGTTCTGTACAATTTCAGACACGGTCCCATTGCTTTCTTTGCTCACTAGAGATTAATTAGACGGCTGAGTTACAAGAACAACAGACTTCCAGGAATTAACTATTTACATAATTCACACTTTTGGATAATTGTGAAGGATAAAGTTTTAAAATAAGTGGCAGTCAGGTGCTTACAACATGAATAGCACAGAGAGACTTGAGTATAACATGGAGGGAGCACCTCCCAAACCACAAACAGAACATGAGACACAGTGCTAAATTCTGAGGTGCAATTTGGCAGGGATGGCTTCCTGCTGAACATCCTTTGCAAGGTAACTTTTGGGATTTTTGCTAAGGAAGGACAATTTTTTTGCTTTCACTAATAATCCTGTGGTTAGTAAAAACCTTTGTACTTCATTAGTATTGATGTGAAAATACCATTGCCTATGAATTATCCTAAAAGCAAATAACTTCTTTCTTTTTTTTTTTTTTTTTTTTTTTTTTGCAGCACCACAAAAATAAAACGGAATTCCCTTTCCAGAGCCCATTTAGAAATAAATATCTTCAGCTGAAATGAAAGCTTTACTTTTAGGGCTACACTAGCATGGTAATTAAAAACTTCTGCTTTAACTTCCCAATTCCGACAATAAAATCCAGACATGGAGAAAGGAGTGATTCTATGCAAAACACTCGTCAGCTCATTTTGAATGTAAATTAAATCAGAAATATCCTGAGAAATACCCAGAGAAGTTTATTCTTCTGAGATTTCCAACTTAATATCAAAACAAAATAGTTATGGATATGTACTTCGGTAAGCAAACAGACTTGGAAACTGATGACTGAGTATCTTGAAACTTTGTTTGGCAAGTTAAAAAGGATTATTTTAAGGGCAGCAAGCAAATTGTCAACAATGAAGCAACTTATCTGAATCCCATAACAGAACAGAACATACAGAAACTGCACAGCCAGTCTTAATGGAGGGATTTAGAAATTTTTAATCTTTCAGTAAACATGGCCTATCAACTGCTTACACAGAGAAGCAGAGGGTAGAGATTCCATACTACTAATTCTTATGTGAGACGGTTTTTTTCCCCTGTCTGAAAAACTGGCATGTGAATTTGTCTGTGCCTCAGTTTATCTATATGGGAAAGGGAATTTATAACAAACCTGGGTATGCACTCTTTCCTTGTTCCAAGAGAGAGAACACACACCAAGTCAGTATCATTTCAGCACCTTAGAGCAAAACTTTCACAGCTTCCTCAAGGTCACTTAAAGCAAAATATCCAGAATGGCCCCATCTTCCAGCAGCCAAGTCATAAGGCAAACAACAGCACCGGTGAGGTAATGTTCTGTTTCATTTTGTTGTGACATTGTATGTTGCCTCTAGCTATGACTTTCAAATAATTTTACAGGTCATTCTTTTGAGATCTTGAAAAGACAGCACAATAAAAATAATTGCAGAGCCAAAACTGAAATCTTCACGTCTTTTCCCAAAGCACAGATCATCTGGATACCAACCCAAGAGAAACATTAAGCTTTTTTCCTAATTTTCCTTTCATCATTTCTACACATTAGCAAAGACAATGCCTCTTGTTCTTTGTTACCATAATACTTCAGTCCTCTGAAGAAAAATTTGTAATATTCTGGAGGAGGCAAAACCCCACCTCTTACCAACAGTACTTCTTCCTTTCTTCCCCCCATCCTCAGAACTTATTTAAATCTATTTATATGATGGCCTAACTTGATAATGCAGAACACTGCAGAAATGGAACATTTTCACTCAGAATGAAATCATAGTTGCCTACTCCTTCTCCTGTATCAATGCTATAATTAATAAAATAAAATAAAAAGCCCAGAACTCCACACTTAGAAAGGTCATAGAAAATAATATTGTTGCATTGCATTGCATTAGCTGATAAAGGCATTTAGAAAGCAAAACAGATGCCCCTAAACCTGGGTAGAAGATTGCAGAAATATATTCATTGGGAAAATGGGATAGTAATGGGGAAAACCACACTTCTGCTCTACCTTTATCCTATTTCCTGAGCTTCTACTACCTGACATAGAAACCATGCACATCCATGAAACAGCTTCTGACATGCAGCTAATGAATTCACTGCTCTGCTTTCCCATTGTATTGGTTTCCACTATTTATTAAAGCCAGCTGGTTTTCACGGGAACACTAAAATCAGACCAATAAAAAAATGGAAGATAATGGGTGTATTTCTGGGGCAAACATGCTGTCTAAGAATAGCCTAAATCAAGCAGTGATTTAATCATAGAGTGTTCCTTTGTTTGCTTTACACAACTCTGCTGCTCCCTTGGTTCTTCAGCTGCTTCTTATAAATACTCTTCTGGGTAATGTCTGACACTTTAATTTCTGTCTAGGGATAAGGCTTTGTTTTGAAACCGGCACACAAACAAATACACAGAGGACTCTTCTTTGATATTTCACCCAAGAAAAATATACTGGGAAGTGACTCAATCATGAAGGAAAACAAACTTCTCCGTATTTATACTGTCAAAAGCATCACAGCACTGATGAGGACAGCAGTAGGTGGTTTATGTGCTATCAGTATTTTAACAAAAAGTGAGTTGTGGTGCAAGTTAAAGTATATGCAATAACAAATAACAACTTTGCAGAACCTCCTCAGTTCCCCTGAGCTTCCTCTATTCCATGGAGATGGCTCTGGCTGTTGCAAATAAAATTGAGGATTAAAAATCTCTGCTCTAATCAGCAAAAAAAGGGGACTCTGAAATCAGAGAAAAAGATGATGATGGGTCTCAGCCATATTCTTCTTGAAATAAATGGCAAGGAGTATCAGGCTGTGTGCATTGAATTAAAATAAAGCTTAAATAAAAAAAGTATTAACACAATCAACCCTAGTGCCCTAGCAGTGGGCACATTAGTGTCACCCCATTAAGTGCACTTAATAGCTCATGAGTCAGCAAATACAGCACAGGTGATGGCGCTGGCAATTTGTCCGTAAATGTGAAGATTTCTTTTTAGGAAGAAACCATGAGGTACCATTACTGCAGTTAGAATAACCCCAAACAATCCTCACCACCTCTCACTAAAGGAAGTAAATACTTGGTTTTTCTTAGCTTACTCTACCAACATAGAAGTCTTATTTTCATTATGTGTATCTCAAGTGCACTAAATTGTGTACTAAATTTCACGGAGGGAGAGAAAATACAATACGATAAAGTGCTTCATGTTATAATGGTAAAATACTCTGATTTATTTGGTATTACTTAGCTATTCTGTCTGTATCATAAACAAAGATTATGGTATAATAAATTAATCTTGAAGGAAGTAGCTGAAATTTACTATTAGTGTCTTTAGAGCCTTCGGCCACAATGAAAATGCATCTAAAATATATAGAGACCTAAGCTGTCCTTTTTTGTTATTTATGTGTGTCAACTTTCTCTTCAACACCAATTCAATTACTGTGCCTTCAAGATAAAAGCTTACCATGAATAAACTATAATGGGAAATGAAGAACAACAAAAATAAATCATAATTCTGCAAGACTGAGATCTTTTTACTATTCTTTACTATTCTGGTTTATCAGTTTTACTGAGAAAACCAGTTTTGTACACTAGATTTGTACACTCTGACTGAAAAAGTCCCTTAAAACAAAAGGGCTTGATGCAGCTTTTGATTTTAAGATGTGTCTTCTACAGCTCCAAAATCTGTTCACATAGTCCCTTTCCATTAAAACTCATAAAATTTGATGATAGCTATACCAGCTTTTAGACAGTATGACTTAGACACTGATGATGGCATCAATGAAATAACTTTAAATCTAAAACCCCATAACTGAAAATTCTCTTATCTGATTTTGTTTCCCCCAATTATTCAGCTGATCTGATTGTAAAAATGGTTAAGCTGCAGGATAGAGCAGGTTGACCTATTTTCCTTTACCTTCTCCAAAGAAAAATAAATCCCAGAAAAACATAAAACTCTTAAGTGAAGCTTTATTGTGTCAGACAACAACAAACTTTTACTTCTATCAGACTGTGTTTCAAATATTCCTAGCAATAAGCTTCATCTCTAGATCTACACTTTGCTATGTCACAATTACGTGGGGACTTTTTTGTTCATTTGTATGTCTGCTTAGGAGATGAGAAGCAAACATCAAACTTCACCAATCAAGGTAACAAAACTTGATAAATCTCGCATTAAAAACTGAGGCATTACCAAGAACAAAAAATTGCTCAGGATTATATGGTATACTGGGGCATAAGTAGGAAGAGAATTCAAAATTTCCAGGGCCCACTTTGCTGCAAACTACTTTTTTTTTTTTTTTTTTTTTTTTTTTTTTTTTTTTTTTTTTTTTTTTGGGGGGGGGGGGTGGGGCGGCAGTGGGGGGTGGGGGGGTGTGGGGAGGTGTTGGTTTTTTGTCCTCCTCAGACCAGCACAAGTGGCACAATTCCAGGCTGTGGTTCAAATGACTGGTGTGTAGCAATTCAAATGCTGCATACAACACCCAAGCTGGAAAAGCTGGGCAGTAGCTACTGAAAACTGCACCACCTTGAAGTGGAATTTTTTTCATCTTTTCTGTTCCCTTAATTTACATTCACCTGGGAGGAGTATGCAATGAACATATCTCGTCTAAATAAAGCTTCTAAAAATGAAAATAATTAAAAAATCATTATATTCAACCAGTATTTCTAAGCTCAGAAAAGTGAGCAGTTGCTAGAACTGTGGCTGACAGAAAAGATAATCTGTTACTGCCTCTCAAAACCCCAAACTCATCAAGGACAGCACATTTCACTGCGTGTAGCACGGCAGTGATAATATCCAAACTGACACCTGGAACTCACGAGGGTAATGGCTTTCAGCGGTGTGCCTGCTCACTAACACAATTTCTTCCAGGCAGCTTTCTACAGCTTCTTTTATGATCAGTGGGAACAAATGTCTTTCTCTACCTCCTAATATTTCACATCAGCCAGTTCCAGACTTTTGTTGACACTCACATTTTTCAGAAATACTACTGTAATATGATAGACGATCAATCTGCATGATACCAGAACACTTCCCTACAGTTCTGTCAGTTTGTTTTAGCTGTAAAACATTAAATAATTTCTTTATATTGTTCTGCTTTTCTCTTTCAAATGGGGTCTGTCTGATTTGAGTGGGGACACCCAGGGAACAAAGCCCACTCAATCTGAACCTAAGTGGTCACTGCAGAAACACACCTGGGAGAATGGAGTTCAAATGCAGATGAAATCCTGACCGAAGCTCAATAAAATGAACATTAAATTATGGGCTGGCCCAACTCACTCAGAACATATACTGAAACCCATATACAGCCCTTAAATGGGGATTAATGCAAGAAGGATATTTTAAAAATGAGGTTTTCAACAGCTTCTGGTATTCTAGGCAATGGTAAAGACCTCTGCCCCTGTAAATCCCACTGCCATCAATGTTTTCAATATCATCACTTTAATTGTGAAATAATAACCTCAGGAGGGAATGCTTATCACTGGCTTCTGGTTACATGGAATACTTCAAGCCTGAAGACTTGTAATAAAATGATGGTGCAGAGGCTACAGCACAGAAATAGGATCCATATGAATAAAACTGGCAAGCCTACGGGCCTTAATACACGTGACTGAAAACAACAATGTGCGTGATTAATGCGCATGATTTGTGCTGAAATAACCTCCTTCTCTGACTACATCACATCACAAACTGCTAAGGAAGCAGTTCTAAGAGAGGAAGTAATGAATTTGTTCATTTGCATCAGCTTGCCATGAGCTCCCTCTTTTTTATACGATAATAACTAGCTCAGATTCACTGAAGAACTCCAAATTGCGTTGGTATTTTTTCCATTTTCTCCCTCCAGATAATATGCACGAAACAAAAGCACCACCTATAAAAGCACAGACTTGAACTACAAAACAACAACTACCTCAATGAACTACAGTTTTTATAAATTTTCTAAGTATATAATAACTGAGCGCAGTCACACTTCTTATTCACACAAAATCTCTTTATCAGAAAGTTTTGCCAGAATAAACTTGGGAAAATCATTAGAAGTTTCTTGCACTAAACTACTACACAAGGCTACACCACAGTAGAAGAAATTTCTAAAAATAGTGTAAAATGCCCCAGCTCTCTCTAGAAAAGTCCCACCCTCGTAGCCAAATGTTTGCCCAGCTAAGCCACCACCCCACACCACTTTGTCATTATTTACCTGGAATGGTTTTCTTCCTCAGATTTTTTTAATTTAATGAAAGATTTCAGTCTTTCAGTACTTGTCTCACACAGACTTCACCATTGTTTCTTGCTTTGTGTAGCTTGCTCAGCTTCTTATATAAAAACAGCTTAATGGCAATAGGTGACTGTCTTACAGGGCTACTTTGCTGCACAGGAGCCTACAGCTCCTACTGCAGCCACCAGCGCAGAATCCCATGCCAGCCCAGCTGAGGAGCAATTGCAGCACTGTACACTTCAAGGAGAGTGCATGAAATGAATTGCAGCAGTAATTTTACTGTACGTGACTACATTCATGTATACATACAGGGGTTTCCATGAGAGAAAACTGTTGATGCACTTTACAAAATTATGGAGAGACTGTCAACCGTCTGCCAAACATCTGTGCAACTGAAGTCGTGCCTAGGTCATGGAGAATTTGCTGTTAACCCTGTTAGAATGCAAGAAGAGTAGCAGACAAGGTAAGACATTAGGTATATGAGGTGTATGAGGTACCTTACTGTGTTCCACAGTGATATTTGAGAAATACAACAGTAATTATTACAACCCACATGTGCATTTGAGAGCACAGCTCTCAATAACGTAACACACACTTAAAGTTAGAGAATGCTCCAAGTGAATTTGGTTTCTGCACACCATGACAAGCCTGCAGGTGGTCCTATTTTGTGACATCCTGGTCCTTGATAACTAGGCTAGGTCATGTATTATTTATTTCAATGAGTGTGAAAAATGCAATGCAAAATGATGTGCTCTTTCGCGTGTAAAGGGTTAAGTTATGGCCTTAGTGAGCCATTAGTTGGAGATTTATTGAGGGAGTTAGGAAGTCTATAGTTCAATATGTGGTGATTGAACAAGGACCATAGGTGCAGAGACAGGGAGAGGAAAAGAACTCAGTCAAATGATGCCTCTGGGGCTTTGCAACATATGGCCCATCAGTCAAGGGTCAAGCCCCCTCACAAATTGCATGCACTTTACATAGCCATCTGCATCAATAAATTACTAGTCTTCTGAAGCACAAGCACTAATGCATGAGCTGAAGAGACCACCTCATTTACAAAGAAACTTTATTATTATTGTTATTGTTATTATTATTATTATTGTTCACTTTATCCACGTACACTGGCCTAGTGCTTCCCACAAGGGGATTTTGTTGCAGACAGATGTACTAACAAGATGTACTAACAAACACACCTCGGCTTGTTCTGCCTGCCTTATTGGCTTCCCAAGCATATACAATCTCCTACCAGGATGAGACACAGCAAGTTACAAGGTGAAAATATGTGAGTTTCAGAAGTGGGCTTTAACAGTCTTATTTTCCCGTGTGTGCACTTATACAAATGCCCAATCCTATATTGTCAGCTAATGATGTTGACACTGCTGCCTGCAGAAGGACCTTGCCAGTTCCACCTTTCACACTTCCACTCACACCACTCAGCCCAACTTCGGATCTGTTAACATTATCTAAAGAATGGAATGACAACACCTACATCAACAGACTTTTAGGTGTCATCAGCTGTACAAAAGAGCTTGTTTTGAATCCAAAATTATCCACTTCCTTAACTACCCAGAGGTCAAAGGTAACTAAGAGTAAGTATCTAACAGTGCCTCATTCCTAAACCAGACTATGTTTAAAATCAGTGTTGCACCTCCTCAGGTTTACTAATTTGTTTCAGTTTTTATGACTCTTATTGGATCAAACTTTAATATGCTGTTGCATTTTTAATTTTTCAGATGACTTTATTTCCTATCAGTACCAAGAGAGATGGATAGCGTCACTGAACAGAGAGGTATTAACCTTCACCTCTTTTATCTAACCACATTAGACAAGTAAAGCTTTTAATAACTCCTGCTTGGTCAACTACATATAATTTCTATTTTCAGTCAGATTCTCCCAAGCAGCTTTCTACAGGACAAAAATTCTCCATGATACTGGTATTATTCACCACACTGTACCAAAAAGAATGCTAAAGACTGGATGCACCTAAAAAAAAACTTGTGGGCAGTTTGAGACTGTATTAAACCAACACTAATAATAAGCAAAATACTTTATTTTCTTATAGTATATTCCTTAATTAAAAAGAAAATTAAATTACTTCAGCCATTAACCAAACAAAGCAGAAAAACAAACACTTTATAACATTAAGTACTCAAAAGCCACACTTTCAGAAGCTGTCTTGCTGCAAGCATTTTTTCTGTCCTTTCTTTGCTACAGTCTCTGTCTTGGATGCAGAAGACAATGAAAAGGTAAGTGCACTATCCTCATGCAGTGGTTTTCAGCACTCTTTATCTTATGGACATCTAATTTTTCCCTGTGAAATGTACCTGCAGAGCTCTCCTTTACCAAATATACAACTAACAACAGATTTAACCTTCTTAGCTTACTTAAAACAGTCATGTGAACACTGGTTAGACACTGCTATTCCATACAAAGTCTTCAAAAAACAAGCAATATAATTTTAATGTTCATTTTAACTGCAGAAGTGTGATAGTATACCACACCATAAAAAAAAATGGAAGGCATTTATTTAACCCTCAGTACCTAAAGCAGCTAAATTCAAATGCAAATTGACATAGGCAGTATTTTTAAATGGAAATTAATGTCATCTCCACCAACAAGGTGACAATGAGGAGCCAGAAAACAGACAGACCTTTATACTTTTATTGCCTTCAAGCTCCTAGACAAAAAGCTAATTTTTTTGTAGTGGGAGACTTGGCATGTTAAAAAACTTGCTAATGTATTTCAAGGTCCAATCACAAAACCATATAGAACTTGGGCCAATGACTTCAAATGAGAGAGAAGTGATGTGATGAGTGAGCATCTGAAGCATCTGGGCATGCAAGTTTCCTGTTGTTAGGATTATGGATGTAAATTTTAATTTCTTAGTGGCCCTGTCTATAGATAGAGACATATAGAAGCACATACATAGAAAGTGCTTTCTGGATGATATTACATCCTCCACAGGGTCTCCCCTTTAAGTCCTGAACACAGGTACTCTGGAAGGCTGAAGCAGACATGAAAAGGTCATCATTGTTGCTGTCATTCCCACTTATGCAAGCCTTGTTTCCATGGCAGAACTGCTCGTGGCAGAGTGCATTACAAAAGTTAGTGAATGTACCTTCAAAAGGTGTTCAATTATGTATATTTTCTTCCAGTTAAAGACATACTGTATGAAATCAAAGCAGTGAAAACCACCACACAGGGCAGCCTCACAGCATTGTATTTCAGTAGGTCTCAGTCTTACCCAGTCAGACAAACAGTATTTTACTGAACACCAGTAAACTCTTTGCAAATCTTATTCATACAGAAGATGAAGTCTGAAATGTGTTCTTTGGCATCAGAGCAACATAAAGGAGCTGCTACACTTTATAGGGTTTCCTACAGATGAGGTAACATGTACTTTTTACTTATTACTTTTTTTCTTGTATGTGTGGTTGCCAAGTTCCAAAAGGAAGCACTTGCAAGATTTCACTTAAGCTACCTTGCTGTAGAGACTGAAACAAGTCTGATGATCCAGTTCCCTTTACTGATTATTTGAGAAAACGGACAGGTTTGAGATAGTGTTCTTTTTTCTTCAGTCAAGGATCCTTTTGAAAAACAAACACCTTCAGAGTGTGTCAAAAGATTTTTAAAAAATCTTTTCAAATCTGAAATGCAAAGGTTTCAGGAAAAATCTTAGTCATTAGGACTTGGGCACTTTTTATACATCAGACTTTCCAGTTCTTGACACAGGAAATGATAAAACAATTCCAGCTTAGAGAAGGGAGACAGTAAACGAAGCCTGTCCACAGCAGCTTCCTAAAACATGACCCAGACAGTCTTTGCCTAAGGATGGGAGGGTAACTCAGCTTACAGCCTTGGCTCTCTCTTTTGAGCGTGAAGATAACTTCAGATATTTTAATTGTGCTCTCAGACTGTCAAAAGGATTTGAACCCAATTATTGGCTCAGCTCACACTTCAAAAAATATGTTCAGAAGTTATCGACTGAAGTATTTCCTCATGCTTTACTGTGGTTCATACAGGATTACCAGTTTCTTCCTTAATCTAGCCTGCTTTCACATCTCAGACAATGAGCAAGCCCTGGCTAGAGAGGATGAAGGCTGTGCTGAAGTGCCACAACCAGCACTGTGGGCAAAGGAACAGAACAGAATGGAAATAAGTAAAGAAAGGGGGGGGGGAAAGCAAACAAACAAATGAATAAACCACTAAAAGGTGATTGAGAAAATAAAAATAAATTAATCACCCAGAAAGCACAAAGTTGCTGTGCTCCTCTGTATTTTTTGCTTCCACGTGGCAGGAGAGGGCTGTCTGGGTCCAGCTCCCAGCTGTCCACATCCCAACCCCACCAGTACAGCTGCTGCTAATTGGCACCCCCGGCACCACTTGTGGATCGAATGGCTTGCTGAGTTTTCAGAATGGAGTGACCTCCTCCTCACCCCGAGGAAGTGTCCTGCAGGTCAGGCTGGGAGCAGGCTGGGGACAGCCCTGTCCTCACAAAGCAGCCTTCCCTCACAGGGCTGCTCCCTGTCCTCACAAAGCGCAGCCGCCTTTGTCCGCGTCTCTGCCAGGCGTGGATCCTGCCCTCCTGTCACTGAGGCTGGGGCAGGGTCCAAGCAGGACTCAGGCTCTGCTTTGGTGTTTTGGGGTTTTTTGGGGTTTTTTTTGTTTGGTTTTGTTGTTGGTTTTTTTTGGGTTTTTTTGTTTTTTTTTTAATAGGGCAGCAGGAAGTCGCTAAGAGGGCCTGAGTCTGCACAGCTCGCCAACACGTAACTTTCTGTTACCTGATGTTAGGCAGCTCTCCAGTGCTCTGAAAGAGATCTCTCCTCTGAGACAAGTCCTCAATCACTTTTAATCATCAAACTGGTCCAACCCTCCCAATTAGGTATTTTCTTGACAGAGTACACTTGCGCTACAACACTGAATTTTTCAGCCTTTTACAATTCCATGTCACAGAAGCTTGTTTTAATTTATGTACATTAAAACTACATCCCCCAACACAGTAGGGGAAAAAACAGAAAGCAATTAAAACTACAGGAAAGCCACCATACCTTTGTTGTTTGTTCTTTGTTCTTGGGGTTTTTTTAAAGAACCTTATCCATGAACAAACTGATGAGGATTTCTTTTTATCATATTAGAAGAAAGTTGTTATACACTACTTAACTTTTCACTAACAATCCAGTACAACTTTATTCATCTGACCTAACACTTGGTGCTAAGGAAACACTGCCACTTGCTTTGGGAAAAGCTACAGAGGTACTATCAAATCAAAAAGAGATAAAGTAATACAATTATGTGAAGTACTATGAGACAAGAAGAGAGTAACTTTATTTCTGACCTATAAATGATCTTCAGAGCAAAAAATCTAGAGCAGACCGTGTTTATGTAATATTTAACATACCCAGTGGCATTCCCAAATTTCAAGACCAACTGTTCTCTCTCTTTCAAATGAAGCATAAATGGAGTTAAATCACTCTCCCTTAAGTGATTCAACACAAAAAGCATTAAGGATGAGAAGAGACTGCCTTAAATGGTTTGGCCCAGCAAGCATCCCATGGGCTGCTCCCCTGTCCACCAAAGCCCGAAGTGAAGACAGCTAAGACACAAAAAAAAAAGAAAATGTCTAGATGGCACAGCTGGAAAAATGTGTTCCTGACACCTGCACCTGGATTTTGCAGCCACCACCAGCTGTTATTCCACATGTGTCCGTAAGTGCTGGCTCTGGAAGGTCAGAGGCAGAGGTCAAACAAGAGTCTCTTTGGCACTGAAAAGAGTGATGCCAAACCTAAACACAAAATAACAGATTTCCATGAGTAGAGTGCTTTCCAGTTTATTAACATTAGAGACATACATCCACCTACTCACTTCCAAACCCAGGATCCTATATTTGCAGGATAAGACTCTTCATTTCTAAGAACAAGTACCATAGGGGAAAAAAACCCCAATAATTTAAAAAAAATACATTTCTAGCTTTGTATATGCTTTCAAAGCAAGAAGTCACAGCCTCTAGCTTTTTTAATAAATGACAATAGTATCCTAGCTTTGCCTGCCAATACCTAGGCGTCTGCTAGCTTGTAGGCTAATGATCCCTTTTCAGTTTGAAATGTAGACTTTTTTTCCCAAGTATTTTGACTTTCATCTATGTCATAAAGGAAAATGTATGGCAGAGAGAAAAGTCCACACATGACATGACTGAGCAGGTGGCAGCCACACCCTAGAGCTTAACAACAGAACTCTGGCACACAAGGACAAAGGGGAATAAACCAAAGATTCAGTCTTTTTGATGTTAACAACATCATTGGTTTTCATAGATAAGAACGTGCTCACAACCCATCTATGTCTAAGTGTACATTTGTACTTGCTTGCACAACAGATAGCAGCAAATTTATCTCACAAAATATCTGCAGACCTCAAGAGCTGTAAATTGGGCTCATTCTTTTCAAAGATGAAAAATACTTGGACGCTCTCAAGAGAAGCTGAAGACAGTTTCAGTTATGAAACTGGAGAAATGAGAGAGGCAAGTATTTGGTATCTTATACCAAAGAAGATGAGACCTCTTTTTATTTTGGGTTACTTATTATCCCTTTTAGTCTCTGAAATTATCAATTTTATAAAAACTCAGTGAAGCTTTTTTCCTGTTTTCCCTAGTTGAGTGGTGTATTTAATTTTTGCTCACAAATTTAAGTAACATCAGGATACTATTACTTAAATGCCATGACATTAAATATATTAAATGTTTGAGGGTTTTTTATTTAGATGTAAATCACTGTTGTGCCAAAAAAAGCTGAAAACTGGCTTAACTAGAAAAAGTTCCTCGTTAGGTGTTGCAGAACATGGTACTTCAAAAAGGACACACTAGTTTTAGAATTCTACTTAGGAGCATATGAATGCAGCAGAACTTCACAGGACAGTGATTTCATACGGTGTATGGCATAGAGGAGACAAAACTTCTGCTAAATTGTACACATATGCCTCATATCTGTTCACCCTGATGCATTAAAAAAAGGTGTAACACCATGCTGACATGACTAAGTTAATAACACTACCCAACTTCCCGAGCACATCAAGATTCTAGTGGAAAAGACATTATTAACTTTTTGAGGTGTTATGAAAATGTCTCTCTAGTATTTTCATCCCTTAACTTCAGCCCTAATGTAGAAAACACAGCCGGAAGTTGTTGGAGCACCACTTGTTCATGGCAAAAAAAAGAGGCCATGAACACATTAACATTAGAGGTTACACCCCTTATATCAATCACAATCTGGAGTCTAATCTGCACATATTTCCTGTGGAGAGAACTGAACAATGAGGCACCAGTGCAACCTTAGCTTCCCTGGTGTAAACACCAATCAGTTTGCCTTGTCAAATATTTGTCTTTTCAGGGCCTTTCCATTTATTTCCTATCTACTTATTGAAGGGGAAAAAAGTTGTGGTTTGATTTGTAGATCAATAAAGTTACACAACTGGAATTAAAAAACAAAGGGAACTGTGGGGGGCGAAAAAAAAGAAAAAGGAGAAAAGGATACATGTCACTAGAATCGTTATCCATTAAGAATTACATCTTTCAGCACGTAGAGAAAAGAAAACAAGCAAATTGTTGGCAGCAGTGTCTGGTAAGTGCATCTGGTTAGTCTGCCTGCTTCACCCAGACAGACATCGCATTTCAGCGAGAACATTACATTTTTGCACAGCTTTCTTAGCATCTAGAGCAGCCTTTATTTATTCAGTGCACTCTTCCCAGTACTGCTATGTAGCTTATTATCTCTGCTAACAGTCATCTGTCCTTTTGCATCCTAAGGGGAAAAAAGAGGGAATCAAAAAGTACTTACTCATTGAAGCCAAAGTACTGCGCTTTGCATAAGTCAGTACACGTGAGACAGTTCTTTCTGCTGTGCCCAAACACAAACTAACATTCACCTAGATGCTTCCAAATCCAAATGGTCTGGATGCTTCATCCCACAAACTGCCATGAGCAGTCTTGCCAAACTGAAAGCCTTGTGCAGAGAGCTGCACAAGGAATTCCTCTGAACCCTGCTGCTCCATTTAAGGGCACTCTGTCCCTTCTGCTGTAATCCCTTTACAATGGCATGATCACCTTTGGACTAAAGCAGGACTTTTTCTGCCTCTCTACATGCATATTTGTACCCTCTGACACCATTATAATGCCCTACCAAGTGAAGGATACAAAACTTGAGCAGCAGAGCTAACGGTTTGTTGATTTTTTTTTTTTTTCAGAAACACCAGGTTTAAAGCTACTAACAAGATTTCTTTCAGAGTTCAAGATCATAAAAGATACATGGTTGAAAAGGGAAGGAAGCATCCTTTACTTCAACAGCTGAAAATGCTGAAGAAATAGACACAGACAAACAGATAGTCCTGGCCTGATGAAAATAGTTTTAAAACCCTAATATATTTTATATGATTGCAACACCACTGCTTCAACTATTAATATCTATTAATATAATATAAAATCATTAGTTCTTGCATTAACCTGCTGACGACCATGGAAGGATTTCTGCTAACTCAGACATGCTCTCTTCTGATCAAAGGAAAATGTATTCCCTCCTTCTATTTCTCTGGCCCTTTCTTCTCCTCAGAATCCCTGTTCTTTTGAAGATCTGGTCTCAGCCAGCTGCTGGTGGTGTATACTCACAGAGAAAATAAGCAGGGAAAGGAAAATGAGGGAGAGGGGGGAGAAGAAGAGGAAGACACCCACTTCACACTTTTTTCCTTCAGGACAGTGATTGTTCTCTTGCTCTTAACTCCAACTGCAGAACTCTAAGGATGCACCTAATCTACCTTTCTGTTTCAACAAGTATAAAATGATTATAGAAGTGTGGCTGAAATGAACAGGAATTAATTCCGATTTTGCCAAAAAGGCTTGGGATGTCCAGGACCAACTACTTCTTTCACAAGATGGGAGGAAAAAGGCAAGAAACCATTCCATCAACAGAGGTGAGTTTTGTTGGGTTTTTTGGTTGGTTTTTTTTTTTTTTATCTCTTAAATGAAAGACCCAGGCAAACAAGACATACTCTGTGTCATGGTTTTTCACTCATGACCAGCAGCTAGGGATTAAAAAACTTTAGGACTTTAAAGATGCTTCCATGTAAAGAACAATGACATTCACCCCAATGTGCTGCAAACCTGAAATTATGAAGAGCCTTGAGAGGTGGATGAGTAAGTGCACAGGAAACAGCTGAAAATGAACAACAGAAAGTCTGAGGTTTGCTTAGGGTTTACACTAATATTTAAATCACTGTTCCTGTTGTGACAGTCATCTACTATTTTGCTAAATTTTCATACTGACAGACTCCTGCTTAGGCCCCGCAGACCTTTATGTGGGAAAACAAGCAAGAAACAAAAAAGCTAGCAAAACAAACCCCCCCCCCACATTTTCACGAGCCTCCAGCCATGGGTTAATTTGCTCTTAGAAGAGAAAGAGCCTGTCTCTGAAGGCTGAGCAGCACAACCATCTGCTCAGGCTGGGAGTGAGCTGGCTGAGCTCAGCAGCAGGCAGCCACACGCTTCTTTAACTCTGCCTGCACCACCAGCACCAGGGCCAGAGGTGACAGGAGCACCAACACCTGGGACAGGGCAGTCAGCTGGAAAAATCACCACTTGGGAAGGGCAGGGGAAGGAAGGGTTAGAAACTAAGTGTCTCCAAAGGAGATATTTTGAGCGAGCCCCTTCTGCTCTATGCCATCTCCCAGCTATCCAGCACCGTGCTTGGGCTGGTTTCCCTTCAGGGAGCGAGGGGACAGGAGATCAGATGGCAGCCAGGGGCAGACCAAGGGGGGCCCTGGTCACAAAAGCCGCTGGAAGGCCTGGCCCGGGTGACCTCTGCAGGGTGGGTCAGCAGGCAGGTACACACCAAAGTGACACAGGCACAGGGCACTTGCCTGCTGTGAAAATGCCCCCAAACAGTCTTTTCCCTAAAGGTCACAAAATGACTCCTTTCAAGACTGCCATTAAGCGAGTATTGTTTTTCTCCCCCTCTCACTAGCATATGTCTCCCGAGCCAGGTACAGGCTGTTATCAGGTCTTCACCAAATGATCTGCTGAGCCAAATACACTTGTAAGTATTCATGTTATTAAACCAGACAGTAAAGAAGTATTGCTGTGTAACAGAAGGACGGAGAAACGCTGCAGAATATCAGAGAATTAACACACTTCCCTCCTCCAGAAGGTCGAGAAATCTGTTTGAGAACTCCTTATAAATTTTCTGTAAAAATGCTGATGAGAATTTTATAGTCTGTTTCTAAATAATAAACCTCTCCAATCACTATAAAACACAAGAGATTACTTTAAAAAAAAAGTCTTAATACTTTATATAGAATGTTTGTAATCTAAAATCATCTGACTTGATGAAATAGCTAATCAAATCATCTCCAGAGACATTAATGGGTAACTCACCTGGTTTGCATTAAGCTGTTCTTAAGTATTTTGATGATCAGCAGCATAATGCTATGCAATCTGCCTGATCTGTTTTCTCAATGCAGTTGTTCCTTCAGCTGCTCTGCTTAGATATCATGTCCCCAATTATCTGAGGTGATATCATCATATGCCACAATAGAGTCAATCTGGCCTTAGTAAGCTTCATGCTGCACCTGCAATGCTGTGTGTGGTTACTTCAGCTATAGGCTGGGGGAAGCATCATCTCTTCTAGTTAGGTGCATAAACTTGGCACAAACCCCCTTATCATGTGCACCAATAAATTCAGGAGAACTTGTGCTCCGCCTTGATTCAAAGAAAACAGTCACTGCAAAATAATCTGGCTTAACAGAGATAAGTGTTAATGAACAGTGAGCCACAAGTCCTCTTACTGTGTTTTATTATATCTCTCCTCTTTTACCAAAATTTTCAGTGGCAGTGCCAGCACCAGCCAGGGTGCACCTGTACCCTGAAAAGCTACAGTAAGGTTATTTGTTCCTCCTAGGTCACCTGAAAGTCATTCTGAAGTGGAGAAGGATACATGCAGATCAGACACATCAAAGAACAGGAAAAGATGCTAGATAAAATGCCAAATATAATTGAGGGATTCTGCTTCTTAAGGAATCTCAGTTAATTTCTTAGAAAATATTATTTTTTTGCTAATGTTTAGCTACTGAGAAATAAAATTAACCAAGATGAAAGAATGTTACAATAAATATTGAAAAAAGACTTTGGTGAATAATATTTTTTTCTCCCACTGGATTCAAGAGGTTGATGGATTTTTTATTAGATCTTCTCTTGGAAGTTTGGGCGGGCTTTTAAAACGTTTGCCTAAGTTGCAGCATTTCCACTGTCCCTGTATCTATCCTACTCACTTTTCCAGTGACCATTTAGGGAATGCACTTCACAAAGGCTGCTGAGGCCGCTGCCATCCAACCACTGAGCCACTGAGGTGCATTTGCTTATTACTTTGAAGAGCTAGTAATCATCACACAGACATAGATCTTCAGAGATTTAAGCTAAGTGAGTCAGTGTGTTAATTATATGCTAAGGGAGTACACACAAGAAATGGAAAGTAGTAGTTTATTGCTTTCCCAAGTTTCTCAGGTAATTAGAACAGCTTCTGGAGATACATGGCACCGTACCAGAATCTATCATCACAATGGGCCTCGCTGTAAAATGCACGGAATTAATTTTTTAATGAAAATCCTCTACTGAGTGTCAGAGCCAAATTCACCTGATAAATGTCACTGAGCAACGTCATTACTGGCTCATCAACACAGGGTGTTTAAAGCAGATGGTAGAGCAGTGCATCTTCAGCACTACAGCCTGTTAATATCAGCCACCTCCCATAAAAAAATTAAAATTGGCCCCCTGTCAGTCAAACATGACAGTACTTTGGATTTCTCCCTCATGATATTCTTTAGCCTTGAGGCAGATATGACAGGCGCCTTATTAAATTCCAAAAATAAAATGTAGCACAAGAAGGCAGTGCATTCCAATGAGACAGCGGACTTGTTAAAATGCAACATGCATAAAACTTACTTCATTTCATTTCAGCTATCATCAGTTTCATCTTTTAAAACACCCAAACAGCAACTTTAGGAACGTGGTGTTTGTTGTATATAAATTAAAACAACATGTCATGCCTTATACTTCAAAGTTGTTAAAAGCCTTTATAGGCGTTGCACAGATATTTTGGTTATTTTTATGAAAATAAAAGCTGGGATTCCTATTCACTGTTCTATGCTCAGTGCTTGTGTAGCATCATTATTGATCCCAGTCTGTACAGAAGGCATGGAAGCTGACTATGCTGTTAAACAGGAGCATCACTGAATCAGGAAAACTTTTGCACAACCATGAGGACTGGCCTGTCATGTTCTCCACAGCAAATGAAAACTAATCTAATTTTAAAATCTTTTAAGATGAATGGCAAGACAGTTGAGAAAACACAGCTTCCCACACTAGAATTCAGACCTGTAAATCACATAGGTTGGTTTAAAATTCCCTAATGTAAGGTGGAATCCTGGGTGCTGTGAAGCCAACCAGATTTGGCCTCCAAGGCCAACTATACATATATTTCTTAAATATCACGAGACCGTAAAAATTTCTCCCACCCTCTTGCGTACATGCTCACAATAAACACAGGAGCAGTGGGACAATTCCACTAGAAATTTGGCATCTTTTCAAGTAACCCAAGTCATGCATCTGTTGAAATTTTGTAGGATTCGGGGTGAGGCTGATTTTGTTTCCTTCCCAGGGCTTATTAAACGTTATTCCATTCTCTGCAAATCTCCAAAGAAAGCTCATTCATGCCTAACTAAACCTCTTGCACTGATGTTTTCTGTATCTCAATATTCCCCATCCTTCAAATAGACACACAAAAATACATGATACTCATGCCAAAGTCACATCTTGCTTCCTCTTTTCAAAACTGTGGACAAATGGATGGCTGTAATGAACGGAGTCTCTGTTCTAGTTTGTGCCACACTTAATTTTTAAAGTCAAGTGAGGTTTAGGTGGTCATGAACTTACTTGACAAGAGGCTCTCTATTCATTCCTAGGCTTTTGTATGTATTGTGCAAACAGCTTCCTCATGTCTGTGACACACTATACCCCCATTTTTCCACTGCTTTGCCTCCTAGACATAAAATTCTATGGCTTTGCAAAATACGTGCCAAAAATCTTCTTTCACTTTTGAAATAAAACGGGACTGATTTAAAACAAATGCTTTCATTTTGACAACACATTTGCACAAACAAACTGTGTAAATGTTGATGTGGCAATAACAGAGCAAGACAACCGAGTGCTGCACTTCTCAGGAACTGCCCCCAAAATGTCAGCAATTGCAACTCTTGCCAACACGCTCTGCAAATGAAACAGGAATGGGTTCATCTTTTTCAGCACTAGTCTCTTATGTCTGCTCTCCATGTACAGTAGTTGGTTTCAAATGCTGACTGTTTCCTCAGCTGAGTCCTATTTTAGGAAATGTAACCAAAGTGTTGCATGATGCATAGAATGACATTTCCTACTGCCAAAAGCATGCTCTAGAAGCAAAACAGAGCGGGAGGAGGGGGAAAGGGAATCTATTCCCACAAGGCCTAAATGTTGTTATCTCTAACTGCCAAACACATGACACCTCGCTGCCACTTCAAAGCATTTCTTGTATGATGTTACCTCTCTTTTTTTCCTAAAGCAAAATGGCACTTCTTCCCAATTCTACTTAACCTGTGTGTTTAACACCTTGAAAGGCTGTGCCAACAGCAAACCATTCAGCAATACGTTCTCCATCACTTTTATGTGTGTGTATGTATGTATGTGTGTGTGTGTGTGTATATATATACAAAATCACATAGAATCACAGAAAAAATTTGTGTTATAAGGCCTTGTGGAGGTGACCCGGTGAGACTCTCTTCCCAAAGCAGTGATAGCTTCAAAGTAGGAGTCATTTTGCTCACAATCTTTTCCAGATGGATTTTGACCAAGGGAATGGTGTTTCCAGCACCCCTCTGGGCATCAGTGTCCATGCCACAAATCACACTTCTCACCATGAGGGATTTTTTTTTCCCTTATCTAGCTGAAACATTCCTTGCTGCAACCCCTGGCTGTTGCTTTCAGCCCTTCTGCTGCACACTTCAAAGGAGAGAGGGACTACCTTATGCTTATAATATTAAGTAAAACAACTCTACAAACTACTCACCAGCATATCACAGCACTTTGTAAAATACCTGTTTATCATAAGATCTCCTCATAATAATGGAAGGTAACCTAGTGATATAATGGCTTTAGAGGAATGCATCTGTACTTAAAAACAGAGTTCCAACCTGCATTCAGATCAGAGCAAATAATTAAATGTACAGCCTCTTCCCAACATTACTTTTACATGGCTGTTAATATTAACACTGGGGCTAAAAGAAGCCTTAAGATAAAAATTACACATTACATTTTTTCATACACAAATGTGAATGATACCACAGTTTAGTGATGAGGCTAAAAAAGAGCTTTGAAGGACTTACTCAATGGATCAGGTTGAAGAATCATCTGCAAAGGAACTTGTGGGGGGAATCTGACTGATTTAAAATAGTCTGTTTTGTTGGTATCTAGTACCGTAAACTGAAAAATTTGAAAAAACTGAAACAATTCACCTGTAATTGTTTTGCAACTAAAGCAGTCTTCCAGCGCCAAGGCAAAAATGGCTTGTCATTTGGGAGCCACAATAATACAGCTTTCCTCCAGAAAATCTTGTACTCCATAAATCTTTTGAGCTGTCTGTTGAACGAGCCTTCTGCAATTCTGTTCTGCCTTCGCAGTGCTTTGATTTCCAGTAACATTAAAGATTTTTGTTTGTTCCTCAGCCTTGAAGTACCTGGTTTTAATTAGCTGTCACACCAGCATTGTCTTGGCATGCTTTTATGCACCCACATCACACTACCTATGATTTTTCTTCTAACATAGGTAACGATAAGTAGGATAGATTTCCATAATGTGAAAAAAAAAAAAGAAAGGCACAACTCTGACATAAACTGTCACCAAAAGAAATCATTTGATGATCACCGTTTTCAGGAGTAAAGGACAAAAGCTAAAATCATTAAGTGTCCTGTATGAGTACAAGCAAAAGAACATTTTAGATGTAAAGGTATTGAGGAAGTGACATGTTAATGAGATGCTGTAACTTCAGTGTGAAACCAGCAGTACCAACAGCAGTTAAAGCTCCGACTGTACTCAAAAGTACAATTACCATTGTCCTGAAGAGACAGATTTGTGAGCTGAGAGATCAGCTTGGGAAGAGCTTCTCAGATCCTTTTCCTCCTCAGTAGGTTACAATATTTAAAAATAACACACAAGCTGCATGAAACATTTGTCTGCTTGATCTTTGAAAAATATATGGAAAATCCTACAGTAGAACCTGATGTTTACATCTGTGTTGATGGGACCATTCTGTTTATACCCACCAGGTAGAGGAGACAGAAATGCCCATTTCATAAAAGCAAGCACAGAGAAGGGGAATTATGCCAAATTCATGTCAAAGACAAGAACTGAAATTAGACCTCTTGAAAATACTCCAGGATCTTAACCTCAAGATCCTTATTCTTCTCTAAATGGATTCTCCAGCTATTAAACCTCCCAGCAGCTAACTGGATTACCACATCAGCAATCAATCACATTTATAAGGTATTAAATTTATTTGGAAACTTGATGGCTGACTTCAATCTAGAGGGACAAGATCGAATTAAAATTCTTACTGCATTGTGTGGAGTGCTGTATTTGGGTTTTTGTAGGGAGAAATTAGCAAATTGCTTTTGATTTCTTGTTTTGACATGTTACTTGGCATATTAATAAAATAGAAACATCATGCTGCTTAAAGTCATGATCTCATTTTCCCCAAATTTATCTTGATGCATTGTTTGAGAAGAAAATAGGCTATTCTTGCTCATTTACTAATTTTAATATTTTTTTTTCTTACTTGAATGGAATTAACTACAATAATCCACCAGACGTAAACCACTACTAAGACAATCTTATCATACCCATTTCTCACTCTAATTTGTAATCTCAAATGTCACCGTGGGTTAATACTGCTGTTCAGTTTCATAACTCACAAGGGTTACATGTAATTAACTACAAGTTTGCTCAAGATGAGGGTGCTGATATTTCAGCTGCACATCACAAGCAAATATGAATAAGCAATGATAAATTAAGCAGAAGGGCATGTCAGGGAGCCACCACCATTTGGAAAACCAGACATTTGAACAGAACTAACTGATATTTGATAGCTGCTCAGCAGTAGTTCAGCAGATGGTAAGACCAACTTCTGTGCCCACAGAGTTTCTAGGAGTAAAGGTGAAGGCTGCCCTGGCCAGGAAAACTGCTGTAGAAGACTGGGAGAACCACTGGGAGCATTCCTTCCAACCCTCTGCTGGTCATCTGCCCAGGTTTCTGGGCCTCTGAGAAAAGGTTGTGCCCTTACAGCCAAGTCTCTTGCACCTTGGACATGTTCCCATTGAATGTTTCACTCCACATCAACTGACCAGTGAGTGCCAGTTACTGAAGACACCAAAACTATAAGAAGTTGTATGAAAGCAGAAGCCATACTAAACTTACTACAAATACTATCTTTCAGGAGCAGGATTTAGGTACCTTAGCAGCTTGCAATAGTAACACTAAGCTTTAGCACACCATAAAATACCTTCATTCTCACAGGAGGACGAAACAAAGATTCCACTTTCAAGAGCAACTGCTGCAGGTGATTCTGGATCAATTAACTTTTTTTTGGTTTTGTTAAAGAGGCATCATGCAAAGCAGACAACATTTTTCAGCCCTGTAGAAAACATGAAATGCCTAAGAAGTTTAAATCTCCAAACAGGCCTTGCCTGAGACACAAAAGGTATGACCACATGAGTAGATGGATAATACAGAGGGTTGGTTTTTTTTTTTCCTGAAATGGTGAAAACACTGTGGGGACACAAGCAGAAGATCCTTAGAGATTAATAAAAATTGTAGCCTATGCTTCCACTCAACAGATTTTGCTGGTGAGCACAGAAGTTAGAGAGGTCCTAGGCTGCACTCTGGTTAGCCCCAGAGGGCACAAGAAGTGCTCAGTCCTTGTGGTACCTCCATCATCAGACAAAGTCTTCCCTTGTACTGCAAACACTACGGGGAAGACATCTCCTTGCATCTTCCAGCTACTGTTTCCAGTCCTGGATAAGAACATGCTGTAGCCCTTCCTGTTTTATTTTATTGTAAAGGATAAGGCAAATACTTTGAAAGAAAACTTATCCTTCCACTATTAAATACTGACCTAATTTTACATGAAATATACATCCAGGTGAACCAGTAAAATAAGTACAACACCCCCCCGCCCCCAGTTTTAACTATTTAGCTATCTATAACAAATGAACTTAAAAATAGAAAAAAAAAACCAAAAACCCTAACACCTTGAAAATATTCCCACCCTCTTAAATAACACTAGCACTCATTACACAGTAACTCAAGGACAGCAGCTGAACTAAACTGTAAACACAGAGGTGCAAAGTGTCCACCTCTGATCACACAACATCTCTGCCTTGTTTCCCAGGAGTGCCTTATGTCATATAAAATACTTGCTAAAACCTCATTATGAGCTTTGAGAAAATATTAACGTTATATCAGTAGGCACTTTTCTGAAATTACAGGGAAAATGTTCCTTCATCTTTATTTTATGAAATACAGAAGTTGATGTCTTAGCAGTCTTAGTTTGTGTAATTAAATTTAATCAAACAATAACATAATTCTTTTAGAACAAAGTTGAAATAAGTGTTCTACTTTGTTGCTATTTTTCTCTTTAATTTTAAAACATTCACATACTTATTGAATGGATACAGTGGCACTTTTTAACTACTGAAGCAAAAAACCTCCGAACCCAATGTTATTTTATTTAATAAGCTACGAGTCTTCATGAAATGTAAGAACCTGTTTACAAAGTTATGTAACCTATACTGTTAACATCTCTAAACAAAACTTGAGCAAGATGAAACACCTAAAAACTGTGACAACTGCCTTTACAGCAATGCTGATATCACACAGCTAAGCATTTGGAGAGCTTGTTCAAAGCACTCTCAATTTACAGCACTGTAGTTTACAAGAAAGGTGTGCTCAGTGTTCATATGAACTGAATCTCTACCATATTATGTGCACACCATCCACTGACTGTGCATCTTTTGAAATAAATTCATCCCAGAAAACATGCTTCATGCCCACAGCACTCAGGCCACCATAAAAACATGAGAGAGAGAGAAAGAAATAAAGATAGTAAAACACGTAATGAAAATACAATACAGAAATGACACACATCCTCCTATTTCCAAGTCATATCATATTCTTCTTGGAAGAAACATGTTCTTAACTGGGCAAGATAAGCTGTTAATGTGCATTGTTCATTTCAGGCAAAAATCATAAGAAAAATGAGATTCACGTTTTGCATGGCTTTTAGTCATAATCATAAACATCCTGCAGTGTTTGTTCAAGAAAGAGGGATCTCCCTGCCAGCAAACTGGGTCTTTTTCTTCATTACTACCTGGGATATCAGCCTGCTTTCTACCATGGTCCTAATTTCCCTTCATTTCATCATGATCAACCTCAGGGGTTCCTGAGAAGGCAACACTGACACAACCCCTGATGGGGTTGGAGAGGGTCGAGGTTTGACTCCATCTGGCAACATCAGCTATTGCTTCCCAATGAATTCTGATATGGTACCCCAATGAAGGATGGACGCCTTTCAAAGTAGGCACAGTCAAAGCAATATTAAATATTTAATTTCCCGAGGCAAAGGGCAGAGTCCCAGAGCTCTAGGAAGCTAAAGGACCTCAAGCTACATAAGATGATTTTAAGTAGTAAATATTCATGCAGAATCTACAGCAAACTCAAAAGTTTTATTAGGGAAAGGGGAAAGATACTTTCCTGAGAAATTCTATGCATGTGCAGACAATCAAGATTATACAAAATTAAAAAAAAAAAAATATCAGTCCTAATTCCCCCCCGATACAGCCCTCCTTCTGTCTCTCAAGTCAGAGTGGATTAACAGTTAGTACGAAGCTTACAGGAGCAATTTCAGCACACTCTGGAGCATTTTGCCATTGCTATTAATTTCAAACAGGAGTAAAGATTTTACATATACTTCACTATTTTAAGAAAGTCAGTGATAGTTTTATTCAAAAGCCTCCACAGGAGCAGTGAAACGAGAACTTCAGTTTTCTATCAGTGAATTTCCTTCAGACTGGTGGCCATTCCCCTATTTTCTCCTGTTTAACATGTGCGCACACCACAGAGAGATCTTAATTTTCTCCTTTTTCTTATCAAAGAAACAGCCATAAAGGCAAATGTTTTGGGGGCACTGCTGGCCTAGCAACAACACCATCATTCATCAGGGCTTTGGTTCAACCTGTGATGTGCTTGCACAGTACCTAACACCCACCACCAGCTTGGGAATTTCAATTCAGATTTGAAGAGTTTTGTCAGGGCACATCTCTTAGTGAAACTGGATGCTCAGGGTGTTTGTATGGGTGACCTGACAGCAACTGAGAGTCAAGCTCTGTGATGCAAAGGGCTGGAAGAATCTCTCCCAACACACACAGAGTACAGATTTTGAGAAGAACAAAACGGAGCTCTGCTCAGATGCACTTTCCATAAACAAAACCCTAAGAGTAAACTGAATACTTTCAGCCAAGGCTAAATATTCACCTCACCCCTGCCCTTGCTTCCCACCTTTCCTTAAAAAAACATCTGGATGAAACCTTTTGATCCAGAGATATCACCACAGTGTTTAAGGATAAGAGAAGGCCTGAGACATCTTGCCTTCACTGCCCAGTAGAAATAGCACAGCTGAGAAAGCACCTCAGTGTCTCCAGATTAATCATGCATGATATTCAGAAACTGAAGGCAGATGCTACTTTTTATCCAGCTGAGGATTGCTGGGGAAATCATTATTTATCATGTTTTGATATTTATACTTTACCCAATAATTATTCTCCTGTTATGGCAGGTGCTAACTTATCATTTTCCATATGGCCAGAAAGGTGTTAGACCTTCCCTAATTATAGATAAAGCTATATTAATGGCTGCTGAGCAACAACATCATCTGTGAAGCTGAAAAAAAAAAGCCTATAAAGTCTTCCCTCCCACAGCAGGGGAATAAATAGAAACTTACAATAAACAAGTTTCTGTGCACTAAAATACCAACATTTCTTTAGAGAGAATGAAATGCTCATGGTTCCTGGTCCATGGAACTGACAGTATTTGCTTATTTTATGGCTATAAAGCTTATATGTTTGTCCCAGTCATATCAGATGTTCTGCTTAAACCTACTGCCCACTTTACAAAACTTTATTCTATTCTACAACATCATATCTAGAACAGCAGATCTCTGTAGTCTTACAACAACAGAGACAATGCTACTGTTGGCTCATAATATCAGTGCCTGGTCATCATTTGCATCAGAAGAAGAAATACTGAAGCATAAATACTAGGATGATTGCAGACTCTTAAGCATACACACAAAAAGGACACACAGCTGCTGAGAGAGAGGAAGTCTTGTTTGCATTTCTGCATGTGCCTTGACAAGAAGACTTTTTCAGGCCTTTTCTATATCCTTCTTCATTTCTTCCTCACAGGCTTTGTCCTGTGATCCTTACTGCCAGAGTCCAGACAAGTATTTCTCCAAATCCCATTAACAGTCCTTAGCAAGCCTGAGAACACAACATCATCTAAGATGAGGATCCCCCAACCCCCCTCCTCCAGGAACCCTGCACACCAGTGACCCGTGTGCTGATGCTGATTGTCCAGCCACTGGAAATGAGGCCTGCATGATGGGAACCACTGGAATTTACAGGCATTTGTTTTAAATCATCCTTGGGCAACAACTGCCCGGTAGACTGGAAACTGATTGCACTGCTAAAAGGATGATCCAGTTTCTGAGAGTAACTGCTGTAAGACAATGGGCAAAATGCAGTGCAGGTATTTGCTCTTATACTGGTGCCCACTACACCAGACACAGGAGCTGTCATTAAGGTCTTCAGCCAAATAAAAAGGTGTTTGGAAATGAAAGAAAATAATTTTTTTTTCTGTGTTTTTTTTCTTTTCTTTTGTTGCAGGGTGCTCCTACTAAATACTATTCAGTTACTGTGTGCAGTGTGAGCCATGGCATTTGCTAACATCTAACTAAAAACTCTGTGATGTGTTGTATTCTGGAAATTGTTCTGGAATTGCCTTGTCTTCCTTGCCAAAAGGTTTTAAATGTTCTCCATGCTGGGATTTGAGAGATTGTTATTTCAGCACGTTCACCTGCTACCTGCAAGAGATGTCAAGTTTTTCTTGATGGCAACAGTAAGTCAGGCAAAACAGAACTCAGGTGCTTGGTGTCACAAGAGTGGAGAGTGGTCATGTCTTCTTCCATCAGTGCACCATGGATGGGAGGGCTGACTATTCAGGCTCCCTTTCACTTTCTGAGTGGACACAGACATAGGAATAGGAGAGAGGGGAGCTACAACTTTTCTCCAAATTGAACCTGTCTTATGGGTCACCAGCTGATCTGCAGAGGAGCTAGGTCAGCTCTTCTGACAAGAAGAAACCATCAAGGCAAAAATTACTTCCCAAAGCCTAATTACTTCCAAAAACCTAATCCCAACTGCCATTTCTAGATTTGGCTTTATCATCTGAACAGCCCTTTTGTCATCACTCACCTCTGACTTGGAATCACTGGACCTAGAGAAATTTCACTGGGTCCCACACAGTCACATCAGTGTATGATTTTTTCTTATTTAGAACAATACAAAATTAGTTTGCTTTTCCAAGGACTGAGAATGAAAAGGGATCATAGAGAAACTGAATATTTTTCATTATTAAGTTCTTCTTTAGATATTACCTTTGAGCTCAAGTGAATTGCCAAATTTACAGAGAAAAATACATTTTATAGGGCATACTGCATCAGTAATAACTCCCTTTCTCTCTTTCAAAACATTTTCCAAGGCAGTTCTGAAATACACACTTTTAAACATATTTTCTATTTAGAATTAAAGCTTTGTTCTTTTTTTTTAAAGTACTCACAGACAATGTAATGAGAGACAGATTTTTGGGCACCTTTGTGTAACAGAGATCCCACACTCAAAGCCCCTGTAAAGAACTGAAGCACCAAGTACTCCCAGCATCAGATCACGTTCAAGCTGCAGTGCAACTGAGCACAAGTTGCATAATTGCACATGAATAAGATGTTCATAAAACAGATACTGATGCACTCCCTGCTTCCCACCAGTACTCTACCCCAACATCTCTCCAGATGTGTACATTTATTCCACTACAGCAGCAAATATACATCCAGATTGCACCCATTTAGCTGCAATGAAAGCAGCTTCCCTGCTGAATATGATGGCTTGCTAGGCATAAAGTGCATTTCAGCATTTGCATATGTAATTTCAACCTATGTACGGTACTATGGAAAAAGCCAGCTGTGTCTTTGGGCATTCCTAATTGTTCCGTGTCAAAGAACTGCAGGTCCTGACAGTTCACATCAGGATTTAAATCAGAAAGGGAGTTTTCCATTGCACCAGAACTGCTGCTTCTTTCCATTTTTTTTTCCACTGGACATGCCCAGTTTGGCCAGCCTTGGCCCTGATCAAGTACTCAGCAGAAAAAAATGGAAGCCTGCCCTGTAATGACCTTTATGCTTTTCTTTTCCCAGCAGCTCTTCCTCTTCTGCATATGACCATTCTTCTTCTAACCCAGAAACACATTCATATGAATTTATATCTGGTAGGGAAAATAAACTAGTATTCAAGTATTTAAAAAAAATCTGTTAGGATTTGCCTTAAGGAGTCCCAGAGATGTGTAAACTAATAGAAAATTCACACACCCCAATATGCACCTTTCAGCTTTGTACAGTCTTGTGCATCCAATTCTTTCTCTAATAACCTTTTAATATCATTTCCTCCTCTGCCTTCAGCAAGCCCTATAGCATTCACCTTTGTCCTCAGAGAAATCTAGGTTAACATTACATTTGTGTAGCAGGTTCTACATTTTTTATTTTATTGGAAAAGCAGTCTAGCATGAAAGAGTGAAGGCACAACCTTAGAATTACCTGAACCAGTAGACAGAGATACTTCCAATCACCAGGGGAAAATCACTTAATACAGTTCAGTCCTCTTATGAGACAATCTATTTGCCAGACAAAGCAATTATTTCATTTGGATAGTCCCTGCATTGCACTATGAACCTCGAGGCTGAAGTAAGGTTAAACATTCACATAGTTTCTTGAGTATCAAAAAGCAAGTAACCCACAAAATTTGTCAGTAATTTTTAATAAGAAAAAAAACCCCAAACAACATAAATATGTAACACAGAAAATGTAATTTTCTTTTTTGAAATTGTCCTATACATTTAAAAACTAACAAAAACCCCACATCATGCTTAACAAAATGACAAAAAATTAACCTGAAACCTTAACATACTCTTCCACAGTATGAAGTCTTTGGTAGGCTGATATATTCATCTTTGCATAAATTTATCCCAGTCCTAGAAAAATATATAAAAGCCATTTACATCTATACCTGTATTTAAAAGACAAGTACAACTATAATAGTACCAGTAGACCTCTATTTTTTTTTTTTTTAGAAAAGCACAATATCTAAAGCCATACATGTTTCTCTTTGCTTTAGAAATAATACACCAGTGAATTTATGCTTCACCTGCTCGTTTCAGAGCACCGAAAGGCTAAATTTCTTCAGAGATGAGAAATAAATCAGTCTTCATGCTAGCTCAGCTCTATGTCCCTCACGGGTGTAACAAAAGCGCTTAGGTAATTCTCAGAGGTTTCTGCAAACATCCTACATGTCAACCTGCATTACACACACACCTTCAGAACAAATTCAGGCAAACTCTGAAGGCTGAAAGAATTGTTCTTGCAGTTCTGGAAACTCTGGTATGAACACAAGACACTGCAAAGCTTCAGAGAGGATGCTCGCTACCTGCTTCCCAAGTCACAGAAGATTTTCATCCATTGCTTGTGCCTCTTCACCAAATGTTCTACAAACATACCAGCTGAGCTCTTGCACTGGCAGCTACCCCAGATCAATGCTGACAGAAAGAACAGCATCGCTTTAAACTTTAAATATTTGAACAGCTTCTTGTTATGGATTTCTGTACTTCAGTGCACGAGTGTGTGCAGAGAGGTGCTCATTCACAGAAGCAGCTTAGGAGACAATGGAAGCAAATACAGTCTATAAAACAAAAAAAAAAAGGGCTCAACACCAGTCCCAGTATTTCTATTCTAGGAAATAAAATAGACTATAACTTCTTTAAAACTCTCAAACTCTTCAGATTGCATTGGTTGTTTTGTTTCCTGTGGAGCCCCTCATATAATTTCAGTATACTGGAAACACAGAAGCACGTACAAATGTAAGTAAAATTGAAATGAAAGCTGTAGTTTCAGCTCCTTTTGAATTTATCCCATAAAAATTAATTAGCTGAATTTGAAGTAAGCAAATCCCACTAAAGACAGTACTACTCCCAGCAGAGGAATGCTCTAGAGGCAGAGAACTCCACTGCATCCCTTGTCTGAGTGCTACCATGGGAGCAGCAAGGTGCGAGTGTGCTGCCTGTGAATTCAGGGCACAGATGCATCCAGGTCACTGACGCCTGGGGGAATCCTTGCCGGCAGTCCCTGGTGAGAACTGAGGCCTCCTGCAGTCCCTGGGGGACTGATGGATGACAGGGTCTGTGCCAAGCTGCAGGCACGGGCACAGCCTGCAATGGGCACAGCTCATCAAGAGCTGGCAGCCTGTGGGATTGCTCCCTGCCTCTGCTCCTTCACAAGGAAAAGAGAGGTTACAGGCTTTGGGGTGGAAGGGGTGGCTGGGGCAGCATTAAGACGTTCCCCAGTACAAATGTAGCAATGGCATTACATATACATTTTGTACACGTGTATACATGCACAAACACATACAAACACTACTTTCCACTTCAAAATGAACTTCACTTTTACAGTCCTGTGCTGCTGCTGTCTCCTTGTAATTATGGGCTTATAAACACAAGTGTCCACCCAATCCTACCTTTTAGCATGGTGAGCATCTTGCTGCAATAATGAAATGAGCACAACATAAAGACTTATCTAGATATTACAATTCTAGCTGTATACACTTAGCCTGCAATAAGGGATTGAATTTAAATGTTTATAGCTTTCCAAACACTATTATGCGCTTGCAAACGTTAATTCAGCTTCAATGAAAGAGTCAATTTTTTTAACAATATAGAATGCATTTTAATACACTATTACACACAATAGGCCGACAGTGAATGGACTCATAATTGATTTAGAAGCATGTTCTACCACCCTGCTACCTCTATCTCTTTAGTAAATCACTTTTTAATCGGGCTAGTCTAAGCTGACCCATACAGAGCTTTATTCAATTTATTATGGAATTTATATATAAGGTTGACTAGTAATGCATGGCTACAGCAGCATTAAACAAATTGTACAGTGAATAACAAAGAGGGAAAAGGGAACAAAAATTCAAATAGCCTAAGCATATTGCTGAGGTTAAGGCAGGTTCCAAATGAGCAATGTTATTCAAATGTTTAAGAACGGGAAAGACGAAAAGGGCTGTGACACCATTATGGTTTGGAAAAAAAAAAAAAAAAAAAAAAAAAAAAAAAAAAAAAAAAAAAAAAAGAGAGAGAGAGAGAGAGAAAAGAAAGGCTGGGTTTGAGTCAATTATTAAAAGAAAGGGAGAGAAAAATCTCACAAAATGCATTTTTTGGCTCTAATTCCTCCTAATGTAAAGAAGGATAATTATAATAAAACATGAAATAGAGGCCTAATAATCACAACAAAGCTCTCTTTTCCTGTGTGCCTACAAACTTTACTGAAAATACTAACAACTAATACTAAATCAGTGCTGCAGAGGAAGTTTTTTCTGTTACCCAGTAAGTGTGGGATAAAGCCTAGTTCAGAAGGTTCAGAATAGGGCCTACCAATCTGTAGTCAGCATTCCATAAATTATTTTATGAATAATACTTTAACTGATGATGTCTAAAGCTGTGCATATTTACAATACACATGCATGCGCATACATTTAATTGCATAGCAAGACATAAATATTATTTTCCCCAGTTGTTTTTGTTTTGTTGTTTTGGTTTTTTTTAAGACCTCCAGTCTTTTCCTTGGCAGAGATGGGAAGCATCTGCTTGGGCATCAGTTTGTCCATGACCTGCTAAAGAACAGGGAGAGCCACTACTGTCATAGCTGCCACATTCATGCACACACTTTCCACTTCCTTTGGGAAGCTCGCTGTTCACAAGCAGGTGGTTCAGCAAGGAAAAAAAACTCTTGGTGTACATGTCATAGTTAAATACAGTTCTCTTCCTAAATTTTTTTTGCACATACATGTTAAATTTGCAACTCCTGATGTAAAAGCAATCCCAACATTCTTTTTTTCCCCCCGTATGAGTGAAAACATTGCATTGAAGACCTAAAGAAAATGAACACAGAATACTGACAAAGTCCCTTCCAACAATGAAGAGCATGTGCCCAACCAGCTAGATGGCTCAGAAGATCTGTAATAGGATGGGAACATTTCCTCAGTGACCACTGGCTTGAAACCACCTCCAGGTCATTATCGAGTTGCCATCAGTCACATTTGGCTTGGTAGTCAACTTGAAATGAGCTGGTCCTCTCGGCCCAAGGTCCACATCATAAATTGGCAACACGGAGAGAGTCTTGGCAGGGAGGTCAAGGATTGAATGGGCACAGAGACTCATCTCTAAAGGTGATCTGTCTAGGTCAGGGTTCAGACATATTTGTGAGAGAAGCATGCCTTGCCATTGTCTCCTGCTGTACAACTGCAGAAAAATACAGGAATTCATCTTCAAGTGCTGTCACAACCCAGCACCTTTCACAAGGATTAAGTGCCCATTAAAAAAATACATTCATCTGCAGCAAGACAAGCCTGTACCTTTTAAATCACACCTAGCATTACAGCAATACTTTACATTGTAGAGAACAAACAAAAAACAACAGAACAACTGTAGCCAATTTTATTTCAGCCTTAGAAAATCAAATAGCAGAGCTCATAGACAATTCTGAGTTTTACATATTCTGCAAGTGGTCTTCCTCCCGTAATTGTGGCAGAGAAATCCGTAAACATATCAAGACTAGTTAAGGTGAATTCTCAATAGTCAAGGTCAATAACTCAAAATACTTTCAGAGACTGATTTCAAAGGATCCTTTAGAAACCACTTTGCACTTTAGCTTGTCCACAAGAAAAAAAAAAAGAAAGAAAAATAAAAACAAAACCAAAACCAACCAAACAAACAAACAAAAACCACAAAAAAAAAACCAGATCGAAGAACATGATTCACTTCATTTGACACAGACTACAATTTCCACTGAAAGGGGTATGTTTACATGACAGGTGAACTGCCATGGCTTGATGATAAACCCAAAGCCTGTTTTCTTTGAAATAGCAATTGTGTGCAATGCCATCCCAAGAAGTTTCTGTTACACAGGACTCCAGAAGCAATTCAGTCACTAAACTCCTTTATCTGTCTGGCAGAGGAGCAGCCACTTGCCACATGCTTGCAGACCCTCTTGGCTGGGGAGAAAGTACAAAGACTGAAGTGCTGCTCTGATTATCACTGTTAAAATGACCTCCAGGGGTGTGATGCAAGCTGGCTTCCTTCAAGACCAAAAGCCAAATTACAACTACCGTGATTTTAGGCTCCTACAGCCCTCCAGACTGAAGGTCAGGAAGGGGGACAGGTACTGCATTCATGGTATGTTTTATACAACCTGCAGAGTAAGGCTTGTAGCTTGCCAAGTCACCTCATTACATTCCTTTATCCCTAAGACCGAGATTGTGCTTTAAAAGATGAATGTCATATCCTGTTTGGGGCTAAATGAATAAAATGTATGAATAAATGAAGATACCTATTACAAATATTACATCCTCTACAATCTTGACATTTCCAAAGATTTGAATGTATAAGAAAGGCAACGCAGCCACTGTAGCTGCAAGCGTATGTAACTGCTCCAGTCCTGCACACTACACAAAAGAGAAGGTCAGTAATATGTTACACTTAATGCTATTTTGACAGGGTGGATTACCTAAACAACAGTTCATGCGTATTTAAACAGAAATAACAGAGTTGTCAGGGATCTGCAGCTTTAAGTGCCCAAAACACCAGATGTCTGCAGCGCAATAGACCTTCATACTCAGAAAAGAAAATAAATTGGGACTCAACTGTCTTATCGCTGAGATCAGTGTCAATTCTACAACAGATTAATCTTTGATCATAGCATGCTTGAGTTCTGCAAAACCCAGCTAGATAAAGAAAGACAGTAAAAAAAATAAAGAAGAGGAACACCAGTGACAATAAAAAATAATGCTAATGAACTATATTGTGGAAATAGGTGAACTATCTATATTAGGTTTTTCCTTAAAAAAAAAAAAATAAATCCCCAAACCACTTGAACAAAGCCTGAGCCACATAAAATTGGTGTGCAGGAGGAGAAAAGCCTGGGACCAAGGATCTCAGCAGAAGAGACAAAATACAGCCACTAACCATATAATTCTAGTCACATGAATCCCTCCAGACCTGATCCAGGATCCTGGATTAGGATTAGTAATCTCCTAGCCCCACTGTCACAGAGAATGGTAGAAGAGAGAAGCAGATCCAGGTGGGCTCTCCCACCTTCCCCAGCTCACTGCAATGTAATCAATGTTTCTACAACATCTGCAGGAACAACTTTACTGCTACTGTGGCAACAACTCGCAAGCATCTATCAAGGACCAAGATCCTTCAACACACACAGATGAAATCTAAAGGTCACTCTCAACCCACCTTTACATTTACTAAGCTATGACATCTCTGAAGAGTGTAACCCCTTAACCTTACCCCTGGTAGCAAAATTCTGATGGGACACATTCCATTTAGGAGCCAGACATGGCAAAAGTTACAGCAACCCTGAGTGAAGAAACCTTGGACAAACCTACCTTTCATTTTGGGTATCAAAGTTCATACATTTCATACCAGGGTGGCAGTAGATATAAAAACAGATAAACGCCAAAGAATGTGAATGAAACTCCCCAAAGCATGGCTAGAAAAAAGGTTTGTCCTTGCTCCCCCTCTATCAAGCCAGAAGCATAGGTAGGCTGCTGTTCTGAATGTGACTCAAGACATTTACTAATCAAAATATGCTAAGAACTTCCTCATCACTGAGTTGCAGAGTTATTTATACTTCAACCGGATTATGCCCCTTAGCCATTTAGAATAAAAATGCTGCTGTTTAAACAAGTATTCTCATTATAGATGTAATAAAACTCTGAAGCACTATTGAAAGTTATGCAATAATTTGTCTCTTAGGAAAGATGAATGGCAAAGTTGGGTGCCCAGGACTTAAAATTCATTAATGTCTTAATAGTGAAACAGATATTAATCTCTCTTCATTAGCTCACCAAAATGAACCAAGGCAAGTTAGAAAATGTTCTGAGACATTATTTGATTTCAAATGAATATGCCTCAAGTATTGCTCTTCCAAAAAGCCATTATAAACAACACAGAAAGGGGAAAATCATTTGAAAAATTACTTTGACATTGTCCTTTAATCATGCATTGTGTTCAGGAAAATTATTCTAATGCATCTCTTACTTGACTAAATGGTTGCAGTATATAAATAGCACACTCTCCAGAATGCCATGCGGAATATCTGATGATATAATGCATTACACAGGAAATGAATTACATTTAAAAGAACATGATGATGGAGTGAGATGCTTTTAAAACATAATATAGGTAAAGAAAAACAAAAATCCCATAGGGTTAGGATATTCTCTATAGTGTTAAAATACTATTCCATTTAAGTAATGATTATGTTAAAAATACCTCTATCATTTTATTGTTGTTTACTAATTCAAATGGTTTGGGGTTTGTTTTTTGGTTTTGGTTTGTTTTTTGGTTTTTTTTCCTACTGATTCAGTTTTCACTGCAATGTTTGAAGGGAATTGAACAAAAATTTTAGTTGCTGATCAGAATTACAATAATCTTCTGGAAACTGAAGAATGCAAAATTTTGAAAGGTATAAGAATGTAGCCTATTATCAAGTACCCTAAGAACAACCAATTGGACAGATTCTATTTCTGTTTGCAATAAAATAATATAGAAGTAAATAATTCTTCTAAAATAACAAAAATTTAAGATTTCATGACCACTAAATAATACTCATTCTTTCCTTCTATTAGCCTGTATGAGATCAAACAAGAGATAATGTCCCCTAGTATGTGGATTGCAAAGAGTCTGTCATGATGGGAATTGCAGGTGGAGGAGTGTCAGCTTCCAATAATATTTTGGAGCTGAAGATGTTCTAACTTCTGCTCTTGACATGAAATGTAAAAATATAATCATTAGGAAACAACAATGTTCACATTAGGTACTGCTAACACAATTATTATACATTAGGAATTGGTTGTACAACATGGACCAGAATGACAAAAGAACCTTATTCAATTCTTTTCTTGGCTTGCTACTGCATGGCTTCTCAGTTTTCCAGTCCTCATTCAAAACTAAGTATTTGATTATTTGCCTAGTGTATTAGGCACTAACCAAAAATCTCCCAAGTGAGGGAGACTCAGGTGACTGTCCCAAACCAGGAGGTGAAGACAACTGCCCCACCACACCATGACTAGCTCACAGCATTACTTCTTGATGACTTTGCTGCCAAACTTCAGCATGCCACAACTGGAAAAAAATGAGCTGGCTTTTTTACCCAGATATTTCTTTTCAATGTTGTTTCAAACTTCTCTGTAGTGCCAAAATTATGCACTGGCAAGCACAGCAGGTGTTATTTTTAAATATAGCAGTAATTCCAGAAGACTGAAGATACTGACACAGGGCAAGGAACAAAACTATGAGGTCTGAACCACTCACAAGCCAACGTAAGATTGATGGCCCATTTAAACCCGAATTATAAGTAGCTTCGGTCCATTAATATTAATTAGGTCAAGACTAATAGGCTCTCATGAGTGGACTGTTTAGCAGGTCAGAGGCAATGAAAAGGTGGTAAACAATTTACTGCATAATGAAGTTTGCAGGCACATGGCACACGTCTCTACCACTGGAACTAAGCACTTCACTCAAAGTCAGATTGCTAAAACCTGGCCAAACGACTTGCCTACTCAGATAACATGTAAAACACCAAAATCCTATCTTAAATAAAATGTTTTCACTAAAAACGCTCAAAATTCCATCTAGGGAGCACTTTCAGTGTGTCTGAGAACACAAGGCTGGGGGTTTGGTGGCAGGAGGAACTGGGGAGCATCTATCAGTGGCCTTGTCTTTCAACATCCCTTCAAGCAGAACACTCCAGCTCCTCCTGCAAAGTGCTCCCTCATTGAAGAAGAAAGGACACTCACAGCAGACCCTTCACATTCATTGCTTGGCTTGTCATTTGTTACCACATTAGGTGTTCCCTGGCCAGTACAACTTTCAACATGGACATGCATCCAATTAAGGAGATCACTTATTGCACAAAGATCAAGTTCAATGCTTTCCTAATTGGATGGTAATGCACTCTGATCAATAAAGACACAAAACAGAAATGTAAAGAGCAGTCATACAAAGAGTATGGGCTTTACTTCTGACAAGTATCTTGATACAAGTACATGGCAATGTTGATGTGGATTAAAAATAATTCTGTTGCTTTATTCTCATAAGTGGAGACAAATATTTCATTTAATAATTTTCATCACAGGGTATTTGCACTTGTCTGAACATAACAGTATTTAGAAAAGTGCTCTACATTTATATTCCTTATTTGCATACTCACAAAGACAGGCTCCTTCCATGAACTAAATTTCTGTCCTTGTGCTATGTTATGAAACTCTCCCCGCTGCCTCTATTAAAGTCAAAACTGTGCAGGAGGACTGCCCAATGCATCCCTACCACTTAAGTTCCACTTGAAATCTCAGAATAGCATTCAAGTGGGAGAAAAGTGCAGCAGAGGCCAAGGGTGGGCTCTTTCCAGAGGGAGTAATTTCAACCACCGGCAAGAATAACAGGGCAAGTATGTAACAGTATGGTTCATATTGGGAGTCTTTATTATTTTTAATTTACCTGTGATTTTGAATGTTTTTACATCAGGATTCCCCAGCTGCTATTCTCCCCTTTTTCTCAAAGGGCATAATTTCCCAGAAATACAGGCCATCTCCCTTTGTAAAGCATGTACTTTAGAGATGTCTCAATTTGGACAGGAAAGAATTGAGATTCCTCAAAAAATTTTGAACAATTCTGAAAGACTTGCCTGCATGGTTTTACTTCAAGCTGATTTTATTTTTTTTCATAACGCATTAATTCTAAAAGAAATCTTTTATTATTGCTCATATAAAACTGACTAAATCCTCCCTTTCACCCTGTGCCATGACTTGCCTGCCTCCAAGTTACCTATCAATGCTTGGCACGGATCAAGGGCAGGAAGGATGTGAAGGTGCAGGTGTTGGTCCTCAGGCTCACATGCACAAACTGAGTTCCCTGGAACGTGACCACATTTGAGTCAACTGAATAATGTAAAGAGACAAAACAGCTTTGAAAATCTAATCTTTAGCAGACAAGCAGTGGGAAAGGACAGTAAGTAACAAAGATGAAATGTGCAGATCTTGTAAGATGCTGAGGCTCTCTGTGTCTTTAGAGTTTCCAAGCACGTGGTCACTAATCAAAGCCACATGTGAGAACAATCATTCAAAAAAGGCAACTTGTACAGTCCTGGTGTGTTCCTGCTCAATATGAAAACAGGCCAGACAGCATGGGGAATCCTCTGACAAGGTGGTGGGAGCTGTACTAGCTCCCCACCTCAGGGGTCTGTGTGCCAGTGCTCTGCACTCACAGCTGCAGAACGTGCTGTTAATCACACAGCCTGAATATACCACTGCTGCATGAAAATCTTAATAAAATTTCCTCTCTAGCCCTGATGTTTTGGCTCAGCAGCCACACTATATGCCTACTAAAGTTGTTGCAAATATGTATTGACCTTCCATACTTTACAGCCATACCAAGACACATAAGCTTTACAAGATGTACAGCCTTGGGCCTGCAGGCTGTTACTGAGCCCTGTGGTCATGTGAAAGCACAACTTGAAAGGTAACAGTTTTAACACAACCAATATCTACCTACTAAATATCTAAAAATGTAAGTAAAACACCTGTTGTGACAAAATGGAAGAACATGATACCCTATCACTACCCTAGGAATCACTGATATCCATTACCAGCTTTTGATGTTCTACTGGAAACACACCAAAATGGATTAAAACACAACAAATTCACATGACTTATTAACACGTTATACACAAATGGCACTTCTCAAAACCCAAGCATCAGCATGTTGATGATACGGGGGAAAAAAAAGTAATGCTCTTTTTTTCCCCCCTCCTTTTTCTTCTGTGCTAAATTTACCTAGGTCCCTGAAAAACAACTTTCTGAGAAAATCTATCAGTTCCAAATATCATAGAATGTGATGTGTATGTACAGCCAGAAGGAAATCTGCCATTTCCTCTGGAGTCACAGAGAATCTTTCTGTCTGCCCCTGACAGGAAAAATGCTTCCTCTAATCATGCAGATTATGAAGCTGGTTTAAGACCACATGAGGCAATAACTCCTGGCATGAGATCCTGGCACATCCCCACCTCCAAGAGCATTGATCTGACTAATTAGGCTACCTAGATGTTACATTTTCTCTTCTGAATAGTTTCAGTAGGCTGATGTGTCCTCAATGCTTTGCAACACTTGTAATAGGGGTCAATGAATGCTATTATTTCCCACAAGCAAAATACACATGACAAAAGCTATAGCCTCTCTATTCTGTAGGAAAAAAGTTATTTTCTTTACCACAGAATATTGATATTTTAGAAGAAAAAAATGCAAAATAAATTCTCTGTAGTATTGAACACTTCTGCTGCACTGAACAGCATTTAAGGATTACTTCTGCAGATGTACTTGTATCCTTTCCTGCCAAAGGCTCTGTGAGCTGAAAGACAGAACTGTGAACAGCTTACACCTCTAAATACAGCTCTAATATCCTCATTCTAGAGGCCCTGACTGTGTCATGGTTCCCTGAGAAATTTCAGTCAAACTGAGTTACCCTATCAAAGATAAGTTCATTTTACCTCAGACACAGCTACAGAATCAGCAGCATCAGGAGATCCAAGCAAATGGAAAGCTTCTGAAGGGATGCCACAGATCAGTTTGGGCAACAGAGTCTGACTCAGCCTCTAAGTGTCACTGGGGAGCTGTGAAATCACACCTCAACTCCTCAGCTACAGAATGGTCCACCAGCACCACAAAAGAGGCACAGATACTTTATGTAAGCACATGAGTATCCCTGGTGTTTGTACAATCTCCCTTTATCCATGCAAAACAAATAACAAGAGCAAAACACTGCAGAGAGCCTAAGGAGAACCTGCTGCATGTCACAGAAGTGGAAAGAAGGCAAGAGAGATGAGGCTTGCTTCAGGAGATTATAATATAAACCATGTATCATTTAACCCAATTTAACTTACAAAGCTAACCTAAACATTCTGCAAACAAACACATCACTTTGACACACTGCAGTCACCAGTTCCTTGTTGTTTCAAGCAGCAGCATGTACAAAATGACTCAATACAAGCTTCAAAACAGCAAAATATTTCCTCACAAATTTATCTTGAAGTGTAACAGAGTGACAAGTGTCCTTGTATTTTTCTCTGCTCACAGTGCCAGTTTCCAAAGTTGCACCTTGTCCCAGCAATGTCCTCCTGTCACCTGTTCTGCCATCTTCTGGCTTCCCCAGTTTTGCCAGTGGAGCTGTTTGGGGGAATGACGAGGCTGTGCTCTGACCTGCTGGAACAGTCCAGCACCAAAGCAATCAACCAACCTCCACCTCATGCTCTCTCAGTCATCAGCAACAGGGGATTTTTGAAGCAGCTTTCTCACTAAGCACACAGCACAGTCTCCACATACAATGAATGCAGTTTCCCACCTACAAAATGATGGTGTCCTCTTAAGGGAAGTATTTTGGGTTTTTTCTTCTTAAGACAGTATCTCACCCATTCATTATAAACATGCCACTCTCACTCCAAAATTAGCCTTGAAGTATTTGTTGTCACAGGGTCACTGATATTTTGATAAACTTCCCTTTCATCATACACACAGTCAATCACCCTTTGCATGTGTAATGCAGGGCACATAAAACCTACCACAAGCATGAGACAGGCTGGCCTTGAGGGTCTCTTATTTATAACTTGCTAAAGCCCAACTCCTTTAAGACAGGCTTAGCTCTGCTTATCTGACCAAGGAGCAGGGCTGCAGACTTTGTTCAGTGAAGGAGCTTGTTCCTTCTCAAGGAGCAACTGGAATTAAGGTCTAATACAGGCAGTGTACTCCCAAACACTCAGCACAAGATTGTTTCACTTCATTTTACACTGCAAAAGGATTATTACACATCAGTTATTTTACATTGTCTCTTTGCATTAAAACACTAAGAAGAAAGACTATTTCCATTTTTGGAAGGGAAATCTCTCCTCAGAGTATTTTTCTTAAGGACATTAAGGGCAAATACACATTAATAAGACTTTTCCTCCCTTCCCAGCCCTATATAACCTCTTCTGAATGTTCACTAGAAAATAAGCTACAAACCATCCAGTACACTACTTCTGCTCTACTAAGATGGACATGTAATCAAAAGAAGCAAATTGGTATAAACTACTATAAGGCAGAAGTGCTGTATACTGCAGAAAATGCATTTATTCCAGTTCACTATATGCAGTCAAAACTGGAGGGAAAATCCAGATGATCAGTAATTTCACAGTTGGCTGCCTTCTCTCCTCTTTGATATTATTTGTAAAATCTTTCCTTGGCCTCTAAATGTGTGAGCAAAGTAATAATTCATTCATTTACTTATGGGTAGGAGAAATTAAAATAGCTCACTTTATTGAAGATGCTGAATAGACAAGAAATACTTATAACATTTTCTGAATCAAATTACCAAGATATCATAAATTATGTTTAAAAATACTCAACCATCTACAATGCTAAAATACAAACAAGAAGCAAAAACTAAGAGAATGGTTTGAGACACCTAATATTGAAGTACATGAATATTCTTTGTTCTGAACAATATCTAGATTGAACAGAGGAAAATTAAATAAAATCCTGGAAAATCTGGGCAAGTATTTATATAGTTTATCAGGGCATCTGTTATGCAAACAAATGTTTGCATAAAACGTGGGTCTGGTGTTCCAAGAGAAAATGTAAGACTGAAATTGATATCTAACACCCAATTTTTTTCACCTTTTTCATTCAAACGTGAGGTTCCCTGAATGGCCACAACAAAACTAAACGATACAAAGAAGTACAGAAGAAAGCAGTTTTACTTTTAAAAACATGAACGGTCCCATAAGTAATTGAACTGTGTTGCATTTTCTTGAGTAAAGTCCGTAATTGTGGCAAAGCCTCCACAGAGGGCATTTTCACCCTTTACCCCTTCAGGTGTGGGAAGGCAGCTCCCACAGCAGCAGCACAGGTAAAGACACTGAAAATTAGGGGCTGGCAGAAAAAGTTGGCATCCTAGATGAGTTCAGTGGGAGCTGGCTGGCTAAGTCCAGCTTATCCTTACAAAACTGTGACCCTTTGGGCGCCTCTATATTCATGTTTTGCTTTAGAGCAGGAGGGTATTTGTGAAGCAAATTCCCTGCCGGCTCCTCCCCAGCACGCCCTGATTCTAGTCACAAAGCCGGTTTGCAGCTCCTCAATTAGCTTGCTTTCAATGAGATTGTTTGAGGCTAAGAAAGTCTGCAGCAGGGAATTTCCTCTCACCCCTCAGTTCCAAACAACAGCTGTCCCAGTTTTTTTTTTTTGAGGAAACCAGTCCTGTTTTTTGTTGGAGTTTTTTTTTCTTTTTTTTTTTTTTTTTTTTTTTTGGGGGGGGGGGAGGTGGGGATCTTTTTGTTGCTTGGATTCTTTTTTAGTAGACCACTCCATCAATGCATTATGCCGAAATGAATGGCCAAGACCAGCACTCTCAGCAATTCTTCCCAACATAAAGTGGTTACTCCTGTAACATAAACAGCTTTCTAAGAAAACATGACCTGGAAGTTGAACTTGCTTACAAGAGGACTAAATCAATGCTCAAAAAAGAGCAACAGCTTCACATTCTGAAAAGTTGCCACTAGGCATCATTTGCACATCTTGTAATAAAAACAAAGTAGAATGCTGTGTGATGTATTTACGAACCTTTTACTGTGGGCAAGGCATTTCACAACGAGCGAGCTTTACGAGCTACCAATTAAACATTCTGGCTTTCTCCAACATGCACTCCCAGTAGGACAACCCCAGAAAACAATCCCAGGAGGGGTGGGGGGGCTCCTCCAGCAATACAGACTCTTGGAAAGCCTCCTGCCAACAATAGATACATTCTTGAAAAGGGATCTCTCTCTTGAAATGGGCACTGTTAAATTCCTCCAAGGAGAACCTCTAGTGATGGGAACTTTTGGAAGAGGGACACGCTCAGTGAGGTGAAGAAGAAGAACCACAGGGGACAATTTGCTTACAAACACATTAACTCAGTAATTTCTATAATTTCTGCAAAATCTGTAATTTTACTTGAGGCTATGATTTACACAGATCTTCAGCCTTTGCTTCTCAGCTGGACTCATTCCATACAAGCAAATTACAACTATTCAAAGACAAACACCGAATTAGGCACCAAGCCGGGCATGTGCGTTGCTTTTTAACAAAAGAAATTAAGCCTTTAGATAAATAGATAAATAAGTAGCTAAACAGAAGAAAAGACAGGCAGATGATTTCGATAGGCAGACAAAGATTGCCGCAGAGGGAATTCTTTCCTCTTTGCAGCATGATCATTTAGTCTGATCTTGACTTGACAGGATGGGTGTTACAGTACGGTTCCGAATTCACCCCGCTTTTGGGCTTTTTTTCTTTCTTGCCAAACAACCAGGAAAAAAAAAAATACAGAAAGAGACAGAAGAATTTCTCCTAACAGCATTTGACTCAGTAACAGCCAGGATAACACAACACGCTGTCAAAGGAAACCATCGCATTCCTATACAAAGGCCCGCAAGTGCCTGGAGGGATCTGCCCACATGTCTGCAGCTTCCCTATTAGTGCCCTAGAGCAATCCAAGCAAGCTGCCAGCAAAGGCTCTAACTATATTTGATTAGTTTCAGGCCTTCATTTTTAGCGAGTCATCACCCTCTTAACAGCAGATGATGCCCTCTAGTTGGAATCAATGTGAGTGACCAGCTCACAATAGGCCGGATTAATGATGAAAAATGTGTAGTCAGCCTGGAGGGCTTTGGACATTTATCACCCACTGGGCCTGCCAAGGGGTGCGCTGCCCCCGACTCATCAGGACGACACCCACGCTGCCTTGGAGCAGGCACTGGGGCTGGGATCCGGCTTAATGAGCCTCGGGTGAGGCAAGCGGCGGAGTGCCAGGGTTTAGGCATTTCCATCCTGCGCTCAAACGCAGCCTGAATTGCCCTCCCTTCTTATCACCTATCTTGCAGACAGAGCGAACTATCTTGCAACTGCAGTGAATCTTTCCAAATTCAAGTCACACTAGAAAACGAAGAGTTTCTTATTCAGAGAGAAAACCCAGACAAACTGCGCTGCAAATTTTCTCTTTGCTAATCCATCCAAGGGAAGCAACTTTTTGACAGGCGGGTGAAGCCTCATTACAATTTCATCAACATAATGAAAGGTGGGCAAGTAGATTTTGTGCCTGGCTCATAAATATTCATGTGGATTTTACATACCAGAGGAACAGTATCTCATTAAAGCAGCGGAACCTGCATCATACATTATAAACATCTTCCTCTAAACTTCCGATGTCATGAAGGGCTGCCTACAATAGGCAGTGGCATAACTCACATAAAAATAGAGATGCACCAGCCACTGTGTGAATACTACCTCCAAAGTTATCCTTCCAGCTGCCAGAAAAAGGGTGATGAGATTTGTGAACATGGTAAACAGAAGCTGTAGAGGAAATGAAGCACTGCCAAATTATATACATCAGAGGCTTCTACTAGAGACCCAATTAGGAACAATAACCATACAGTGAATTCTAAAAAAACTTAAATCATAGACCTGAAATTAAGCATGGGGTGGATGAGAGATGTTCTAGTATGTAAAAAAATACTTAATCATGTGGTTAAATGCTTTTCTGTGGAGGCCTGATACCTCTGTATCCATTCTGCATCGATCTATTTTCACAATCTTCAAAGAGTGTCCTGTCAAGAAAAAAGAATTAACAAAATGGACTTGTTAGCACATCTAACAAGCCTGCTCAAGGCTCATCTCATTTTTACAAGGAAATGATGGCGTTGTTCTTCATTTAGAAACTCTGAATGCAACCACACTGGGTTTTTTTTTAAAAAAATTGTAACTTTAAGGGATCATCCAGCCTTGGAAAAACAAAGCAAGGTCTCCTTATGAAAAATTTACCATCCATTCAGTTTTCAGTGCTTAACAAGAAAACACATTCTTATCTCAATTAACTTTTTCATTTAAAAAAAAATATTAAAAATTTTTACTAAATTCCATTGAATATGATATCTCTGTAATCTTGCTTTCCATGGCAATCAGATCCAATGAAGAGCTTTGGTTTGGCAAATGTCCTAAAGACCCTACAAAAACAGTCATTATGTTTTGAACATTTCAAGAAGATCTCTTTGTGTTTAACAAACTTATTTGCTTTGCCATACTATGAGAGATACAGCAAAGTCCTAAATCATGAACTAAGGTTCAAATTGCTAATCATGCTTATTAAGAAAAAAAAAATAAAAATACAAGATTAGTAACATTCTTAAATTACAAAAGAGCTTGTTCAACCTAACAGCATCAAAATCTTGAAGAGCTACCTTAAACCTCCTCTACTGTTCTCAGCAGTCTTTCTCCTGACAGCCATTCCCAATGCAAGAAGGAAGGAGGCATGCCCATTGTTTTGGTTTTAATTGCACCTTCACCTCATGCCAAACAAGGAGCAACATCCCACCACACTACAATGGGATCAGTCAGACCTGGGATCAGATTGGGCTCTCACAGGCCTCCCCTCCCAGGACAGCCACACATTGATGTGCAAATACAAGAAGGGTGTTGTGTGATCCCACCTCACTACAGAAAACACAGGTCAAGTGAAAACGCTCTGATAGATTCAATACAGTAGAATTATAATTTCTTACAAAGTGATCCATCATCTCCCATCCAGCACTCCTGATAAATGGTCCTTTTTGTTTAGCTCACTACACACTTTTAAATGAAGAATAAGCATCTGCAAAATTATTGCAGCCGTTAATTTTGCATGTAACATATAATACTTTAAAAATATTTTTTCGTAAAAAAGGGAAAGAATAAATTTGCTGCAAAATTAAATCAATCACCTAAAATTTTCTCTCCTCTATTCGTAGTTTATTTCATATTGTAAGAGTTGTTCTCAGATAAGCACACATCATATTTTGCAAAGTTTGCTAAATTTATGTAATGTGGGAAAATTCCCAAACCTTTCATTCAACTCAGTGCTAGGGGAGTTAGCACCATCTCCATTTAAGCAAAGATCTTAGTCATGTCCACAGCTGTGGTTTGAATCATCAGGTCATCATCTTTCAAAGATGAAAATGTAATTCTGCTGTCTTTGTTTAACGTATTGTACCAGCCACTTTTCTTGGTATCACACTGGCAGAAATTGAAAGATCCACTGGAATTGTTATTAAAAGGAACAAGGATTCTTAAATTTTGCTCAATTGTTTCTTTATGTTTGTTAGCCATAAAAGGAAATGGTCACTCTCTGGATTCATTCTCCTTAGATTCATCTGAGTATGTGGAATTGTGAGAAACAGTCATATGTTTCCATAACTGGGTTTTATAAATTTGCTTTATTCCCTGCATTGATCATTTTGGTCCACATTTTCTTATTTTTCTTTGCCATGTAGTTCCTCTGTATTCACACCTATCAAATATTAAAACCCATAAAGCAGTGATAATCCTTGATTTTACTGAGAATGAGACCTCGATGGGGAGGTGGCAGTGATGGGGTTGTGTATTAGCCTTTCATCTCTGGAAGCCAGCCTTCCTGTGTGTCCTCCTGAGGTCATGAGTTAACAGATCTGTGACCTTGCCTTAATCCCTAGTGGACATTTGAACCAACTCCACATTTAGCAATATCTGCTCAAGCTGAGACCCAGGACTGAAACATGGTGGTTTATAAGTCAGGGTAAAGGTTCATGAGACATTCTGCAGTAGTTTATATGTTTTTCCTTCATGTTAACTTGTTATGTTTGCAAAAAACATGTGTAAGGAAAAAGGAACTAATAAGCTTTCTCAGGAAAACACCTTTTCCCAAGATGTGAAATTAAATTCCAACTCTAATTCTTTATCCAGAAATACACACAGTTGCATTGCAAAGCCTCTCATTTTCCAGATTTCATTCTTTTTCTTCCAAGGACTGTTGGATGAAATTTTCATAGATAGCATCACTGAGCAGCATGGAGGTTTTTTTGTTGTGGTTTTTTGTTGTTGTTGTTGTTGTTTGGTTTTGGTTTTGAAATTTTTGTTTGTTTGTTTGTTGTTTTTGTTTGTTTTTAAAGAAAAATAATGGATTGTTTTAAGTGACAAGTGCCATGCCCAATGCTGAAGACAGGGCAACTGCAGATGAAAAGTACAATTTAGCTTTATGGCAAAGTACAACGGGTCTGATCAAAAACTGCCTTTTGATTTTGGCCATTACAATTTCCTCTGGCTGAGTTTGTTCCACTGTAAACTTGATTATTTCTTCTCAGCAAAGGAACACTTTTGTCAGCGCTCCCATTCCCTGGTCAAATGGAAACAAGTCTGGCTTAGTGGTTATTTTTCTCCCCAGTAAAACTCCAAAGTATATTAGGGGTTAGTAGCACTAGGTAAAGAGTGTCCTTAATTAACATTTCTACAAGGAAAAAAAAAAAAAAGAGGCAGGTCTTGAACCTAAAATGAAAAGCAACAAGGCTTTGGATGAAAACACTGGAGAAGAGACCTGAGAAAGCACAAACCCAGTTGTGTAGTTTCTCTTCACCAAACATTCCAACAGAGCCTCTGCCTGGGACACAACCAGGCTCAGCCAACTAAAAGATTCAGGATGCCCAGGACAGGCAAAATCTGAACATACAAGTCAGTTCTGTCCAGAAACCTGAAAATGAGTTGTGGCCACAGAACTAGACAGGAGATGCTGACAGAACAAAGGAGCAGTAAGGGAAAGCCTATGTTTTTTCCAGGATGAAAGGCAATGCTTTCTGTGATACTAAAGAGAAAAAAAAAAAAAATCTGGTTACCTGGACAGTCACTGGACTGTGAATGCAGATGAGTCTCACACTAATGCTTTTGTTCTAATTCTTTTTTTTCCCTGGGTTTTTTGTTTGTTTGGGTTTTGGGTTTTTGTTGTTTTTGTTTTTACATTCTTATTATCATGGTTACAATGTTATGAACAGTGTTAAGTTGACACTAACAAAAAAGAACACTCTGCTTCCTAGAAAGGAATTTTGAAGGTTACCTAAAGTTGTAACTCTGCACCTCATCTATACTTGTTCCAAGCATCTCACTCACACCTACCAACCAGGAAAGGGATAAGCACAATAGTTACACAGCTCTATAAGGATTACCTCCTTGGCTTCCAACTTGAAACTGAGTCTTTAATCAGACCTTCATTTTACTTCTTTACTGCCCTTCACAAAAGGAGGTAAACACATTTCTTCACATACCCCAGAGCAGGCAAGGAAGAACTGTCTTCATTCACAATGAGAGTGTGGGGGTTTTTTTGGTTGGTTTTGTTTGTTTGTTTGTTTGTTTTTAGGGGGTGTTGGATTTTTGTTTGTTTGTTTTGGAGGTGGTTTTTTGTTGTTTGTTTGTTTTGGTGGTGGTGGTGGTTTTTTGTTTGTTTGGGTTTTTTGGTTTTTTTTTTGTTGGTTTTTTTTTTTTTGAGATCAATATATCTGAGGAATGAAGGATTACTGTTTTTACAGTAAATACCATCCAACTCTAAGCAGGAGGTGGGCAGGACCACCTTATCACTTTCACATACTTTTCAGGAGGATGGATACTCTAGGAAAGGTGGTAAGATAAAATCATTTCCTTGGTGTCTGTTCCCCTTCTTCAACCCATCCCTACTGCCGAGTGTCTACATAACTGCTAGGAAAGGACAAGAGCAGGAGTTGTCCAGCAACTGTCTCCTCTCTCTCCCTTTCCCATGACAGCTTCCCTGCTAGGTTTCATGCAGGGCAAAGACCAAAGGCACATCTGGCAATAACACTCTTTCTTTCTATTCAGATTTGTACCCCTTGAGGATGGGCTTGTGTGCTACACACTGCCAGCAAACGTGGCAGTGCATCCCTGCTGCACTCTGAGCAGAAATTATGACAGTCTGTCTGAGAAGTAGATAGAATTCTCTCCCTCCCACTCCCCAGATGAATTGTGAGATAAAAGCTTAAAGAAAAAAAAGAGGCTAGTAGGTCAGGTTTTGTGTACTCTGCTTTCAGAATGATTATCCTTGTCTTAGGAAATTTCTGGTTGAATAAGCTACAAATCACAGCTCTTTAAGGGAACATTGTATGGCTGGGTAGTCACGCTCCTTAACGTGTTACTTCACCTGCTGCAAATGAAACATAAAGTAGCTTTCAAAGCTGCACAATGACATACATCTTCAGCTTCTAGGATGCTTCATTCCATTTCAAGTTCATCATAAAAGTGCATTTGTGTTCAATTACTAACCTTTTCATTTATACTCCTACTCTGGAAACAGGTGAAGTGTCTTCTATGATATAAATGGAGGATAAGCGCCTGGACCTCATTTATGCAAGTTTTGTATTACACAGTCTGATTTAGTTATAAAACTATTTTGAAAATATTGTGGAGAACAGTTGGTGAAATTGATGGAACCAATTATAACTTCAATCCCACATATTCATATATTCAAAACACACAAAGTCACCAGTGCTTGAAAACACATTGTACTTGAAAACACATTGTTGAAAAACAAACTTGAACTATTAATTTTATTACAGATAAGTAAGTAAATCAAGAAATAGAGAAGCAAAACCCTGAAAAGTTCACACTGCACGGAAGAATTTTGCATTTTCTTATGACAGTTATTGACTTTCTAAAACAATTTGCACATCCAGCAAGAAATAACAGTGACAAGCAGCCCTGAAGCCTTGTAGTGAGAGAAGAAAACAGCCTATGAGCAACCTTTTTCCATGTATAAGGTCACTTGCTAATCTAATAGCAAAGATCATGGAATTACTTGCAGCAACAGTAATACCAGTACCTCTGTTTGCTGTTGGTATAGCGGAGCTAGAAAAATAATAGTTTTTATGAGAGAGGGAAAAAAAAAAAAAAAAAAAAAAAAAAAAAAAAAAAAAAAAAAAAAAAAAAAAGAAAACACCTGCAGCTAAGGTAGATTTTTAAAGACAGGAAAACTAGAAAATGCAAAGCCCAAAGCTCGCAATAAGGCCACATTTCCCTTTTCACAGCTCCTCAAAAACACTAGTACCATGAATTATGAGGGAAGGGGTTTTAATTTTTTAAAAATATACTGTTGATAAGATCAATTATGTGAAAAGCCCTTTTGCAATGGGACCCTGTGTCTGCGAGGGCTTTGAAGAAGCACTGCCTGCATTTGTTATGTTTTTGGTTCTTTTTTTTTTCTCACAGAAAGCTCCCTGAAAATACCAAGAGGGCTTACGAAATCAAAGTCTAATTTTCACTGGGTTTGCTACCAGAACAAGTAATTTTTAAAACCCAAAACTTGGATGACTAAGAGAGCAGGCTAGACATAAAATGAGGTTTCAAACAATGTCCCCTATTAACAGTGTCTCCAAGAGCAGGTCATTCTCTTCAGACTTGCTCAATGTTGTCATGAACAGCCAGGACGAAGCAAATGAGGAACCTTCTGCCACTTCACTTGCTCACCAGCTACTAAAACTCATCATATCTGTCACAGCTTTGTTCAGAAGGGTTTTCATTTTGCCCCAACAGCCCTCAGAGAGGTGTGAGAGCAGCAGGTCCTGACCACACTTGAGAGCCCAAAGAGGGTGGGCAGTGTAGGCAGGAGAGGTGTCCCAGCAGCAGCTGCCAGCTGTATCATTTTCAGTCTGTTGCCTCTACCTGCACAACTTCAGCCTGGGAAACATAAAGGTCAGGGCACTTGTGGCTAAGTTGTCTTTTAGGCCACTTAGGCAAGTGTCCTGGATCATCACCAAGGGAGGAAGTTTTACATCATATTAGGTGCCACAACATTAAATCAACAACAACTAAATGTGAAATCCAAACTCCACTGGCAAACAATCCTACATACTTCATGGGGAACAAGCTTTTCCCTGGAGACAAAAACTAGTAAAAGTACTACAACTATTATTATTAAAAATAAACACTATTAACTTTTTATGGTCAGAGATGATAAAACCAGCCAGCAACATGGCATAGAGCGCAGAGCAAGAAATGTTTGGTACTGCTATGTAATCTGACACCTTGAATATCCAGACAGATGAACTGTATCTTCTTTTTTGTCCCTTAACTGAAATATCCAAAGGTATTACAAATAAACTTAGTTAGGAGTTAAAAAGCTCCAGTGGACACACTTAAATCACTCCGATCAAAGTTTATTTGGACTTGACAGAAGTAATTATATATAAATTGATCTAAATCTACACAGGAAGACTGAACCTCAGAGGATCCACACTGAGATTCACCAGTTTATACTAAAATCACTGAGAAATTTTGTGGGTAAACAAAGTTATTGTTTGGACACATAAGAATTTGTGAGAAAGGTATAGGTTAAACTACTTTAGCTCTTATGGCATTAAGCATGATTTTAAACCTTTTCAACAATAAAGTAATTTATCCTATTTGAAATTTCTATAGTCTGATATAATCTTATACTAAAAAGAGTTTAAAATGTCTACAACCTTTTATTGCAGCTTTGGACAAGTAATCTAGCCCACAATTTTACCTCACTCTTGTATTCTGTATATACTATTCTCTTAATTTTGGCATCATTTAAGTCATTGAAAATCTACAATATTGTTGTTCTTTGTTTTTCATTGAAACAAGTTCTTTGTTATTGTTTAAAATTCTACAAACCTCTTCTCTAATGAAGAACTACATACTCCTACAAGAATTAACTCTGCAGCAACGTACTACCAGCCCTCAGAGCAGCCCTTTTCTTCCCAGATAAACCAAGTCAATGATGCAATTTCATTTCCATCACTATATTGCCTCACATTTGGGCATGTTCACACATAGGGCTGATTCAGAACTCATTCTGTAATTCTAACATGTCATTTTGCATATAAGGAAAACTATATCACACATTATTGATCGGGGGAAGTCAAAATTATGTTTCAAATACCAGGGGCTCTACCTGCTGATTATTAATCCCATAATTGAACCTCAAAAGAGGAAGAAAAATTTGGTACCATTTTGATGATTGATCTTCAGTTGGCTTTTGGTCTTCCTAATGAATTATAAAAGACTACAGTTGTAATCCAGTTTCCATTTTAGTCCTTTTAACACTCATTACAGCTAGAAACTATTGCCATGCCAGAGGCTTTGCTCCTGGAACTATAAACTTAATTGTTAATTGAAGTAAACACTACTAAAATTGTAAATACAAAGTCACTCTCCTCTGCAGGCTCACCTAAAAACCTTAAGAGTCTGGGTTTAGGGACTTCAGGTGCATTTTTTTCCAGGTGAACTACCTAGCTGATAATCTTAAAATGCACAAAATGGTAGAAGTTCTTCATTTGTAGGTCGTATTCTCACACATATTTTAAACTGTTAATCTGCTCCTAACTTTGTACTCATGCAACACTACCTTAGTGCACTGTAAAGAAATCATTATATAAACCTCTTTAATAAAGCAGTGCCCCGGAGGAATTAAGAAAAAAAGAGCTCTTAGAAACACTGTACAATTGCACAGCTCCAGTCTTATGATTCAGTGCTGTAACCAACATTATAAACATCTCTGATAGCCTTTTTATACTCCTTCAAATGAAATTTTCCCCAATATTGAAGATGGTGATGACACAGGTCATTTTTCCCCTTCTGTATCAAAAGGCTGGTACAGAGTTGTGTCGTTGAACAAAATGCAACAGCTCAGTATTTACTGACAAAAATATTTCAAGTTAATACACTATGAGATCTGATGGATAGTAAAACAAATATGCCATCTGGTATGAATAATGCAAACTCATCACCAAAAATAATATAGGGTGTATACAGGACAAGAATCTTCAGTGAACATGCTGCTTCCATACTTCACTAGATTTAGAGTGATCATTGATGGCTGCTTTTTGGGGGTTTTTTTAGCCCTTTCAGGAAATTAAAATCCTCATGCTTTCCAAGCACTGAAAGAAAGCTAAATTACTTGCTGATTTTAGATTTTGCATAGCAGGCTGATGTAAGCTGTACAGGAAGTTAAAAATACACACTTGACAATTAATGCCATTGTCTCTTGAGAGGCAGGTGTGTTGTCCAGTGATATGGATGCCTCTAGAGTAATTATTCCCTACACCTTAATGAACAGGATGGCAATTACATACAGGCATTCTGGGCACAGGGATGTTCAGACAGATTTAATACAGTTCACTACCACAAGTCTGCAGAAAGTTCTAGCCTTCTAGAACAGCAGTAAGCTTTAGATCACAAGTTAAGCCATGGTCATAAAGGATTAAAAGAAAATTGACAGGATATCTGCTAGAGATTGAGTAGCCAACCATGGTTAGTAGATTTCAACATTTGTTCTATATAAATAGGAGATTTTAGCAAGGTTTCTCGCAGCATTATTTGCTGAAGGCAACTAATCCTACTGGTCTTTATTTACACTGACACTACCAAAAAAACCCCAACTAAAACAAAAAAACACCTCTCTCACAAGTTTCAGAGGTACTCCTTTACATGGTAGAGGGGAAGGTAAGGAAAGTGTGAAGGCTGTACTTTCTAGTACCCCTGCCAACCCAACCCAACCCAGCCCAGTCTGCAAGCTGCTGGTTTTGCAACCCAAGAGTCACGAACACAGATGTGCATCCTTTCCTCCCAGAACAGCACAGCTGCATCCAGCCCAGCATCACTTGAGTTCTTCCCTCAGCTGCGGTTTTCCTCGTGGCCACGGTCTCAGGAGGACTGACGAGATCTCCCAGAGGAAACCCCACTGCACTGTGACTGGTTCTGTTCAGCTCCTGCCCCCAGAGCCGTTCTGCCCTGGGCTTTGATCTCAGATCCCACAGTATTGAGCAAGGCCATGTTTGTGTGGGAGTCCTCCAAGGAAAACACAGGTGCACCAGGAAGCGGTTTCGTGGTTAAAGCTGACGCTATTCCCTCTCAGGGACAGATGAAAAGCAGGGGATTTCTTACCCCCATGAACTTCAATAGAGCCTGAACTAGAGCCAAGGGGGTGTTCAGTCTACACCTCAGGGCTGGAGTGAGACAGCACTGTGCTGCTATGAGCCCTGGGGGTTTTGGTAAAGTCCTTTTGTTGATGTAGGATCCAAATTCCAATTTATCTAACTACCATCCGCCTTCCTAAGAAAGAACCTTCTACAGGTTCAATTTATTGAGTACAAGTATTTACTTCCCGTGTGATGGTGGTGCTATTAAAGAGTAATCTTTCACTCTGAAGACATAGAGTTTAATTGTGAAAGACAGCTGAAAGAAAGTTTCTTCCAGGAAAGAAAGCAGGACACTGACCAGAACACAGTATGACAAAAAAAAAAAAAAAAAAAAAAACCAAAAAAAAAAAAAAAAAAAAAAAAAAAACCACCAAAAAAACCCCACAAAACAAACAAACAAACAAAACCACAAAAACCACCCCCCCAAAAAACAAACAAACAAAAAACAACAACAACAACAAAAACCACAAAAGCAGAATAAGGACACTAGGTTTGAAATGTTTATGACAAAAACCAAGCTTCAATCCATTTCAAGAAAAATATGAAAGTTTCTTGCAGTACTTCAACTCCTCCTCCTTTCTATAGGCCCTACCAAGATACATTTCATCAGCTGTGCATGTAATTAATGCTTAGACATTCAATTAAGTCTTTTCAGAAGCATCAACTGTCGTAAAGCACACAAAATGACCCATTTGATAAAACGAAAAATCCTATACCAGCAAAATCCAGCAAGCTGGAAGCAGAAGCTTCATCTACACTGATGTTTCAGTCTGGGGTTTTTGAGCCTCAAGAAAATCCAACAGTCCTTCACACATCACTCATGTTGGCAGTGGCCTGAAAAGGTTAACAAAGACCAGTCATCCCTGTCCACCCCTGGTGCCACTGATGATGTTGCCAATCTTCTTAGAGTGTAGTACAGCAAATCTTCCCTTACTTGCCTCCCTAGACCACAAGAGGCTCTGAATACAGCTCTGTGTACCATTTACTCAGGGGAAATCTCAGCCTGGGCGGGCTCCCCACCCCCCTGTGCTGTGTCACATCTCTTCACAAACACTCTCCTTACAAATTTATTGCCTAGAAGCCTGCCTCTAAATCTGTGCCATATCACATGCACTGAGCAGAGATTTCGTGGAGTCCACCTCAGCTGCTTTCAGGACTTTTGTCCAGGCCCTGCCTGTTTACAGAGGATGATCACAGCACAACAAAGTTTCCCGTACACCAGATAAAATCTGGAGAGACACACTGTTTTGATTCTCCCTTTAAATCTATTTTGATAAATTATTCAGTGCTCAAGTACTGTTCTGGCTTAATTAATTTAATTAAATCATAACACTGAACAGCTATAAGAGCCTGAATACATCTGCATGAGTTTAATATCCCCTACACTAGCTCGGGGATATTCTGTTCTGAGGAAAACATTGCCCTCCAGCAAAAAGAAGAACAGTATCACTTAATGTCAGCAGCAGCAGGGTGGTGCTGGTTTAGTCCATGGCTCCTCTGGTGTATTGCTGTGCATAAGCTCTCTCTTAATTAGAGCCAACCATCAACAGAAATAAGCACATACAACCCACCCACCCAGCTCCCAGGAACATTAGAGGTGATATCCAAACTATGACAAACTTCTACAGTAAATGGGGAAAATCAAATGCACTTTCCCCCATCTCTGGGTGGGCTTTGTCAGGGCCAGGTTGCAGTTTATGCTCTCTTATGCAATGGACACAGAGATACAAGGAATTAAACCCTACAATCATGTTCTTGCCTTCACATCAGGCCATATTCCCACAAGCAGGTAACTAAGACCAGTGTGTATTCCCTTAAAGTCATGCCCTTTCTTTTTCCCACAAAACATTCCTTTTTCCTCCATCAGCATCTCTAGCATAATTCAGGACTTCTGTTGTCAAGTTTCTGGACTTTAAAATATACCATTTCCAGTTTTCCATCTCTGATGAGTATTCAAAAAGCTAAAGAAAACTCCTACTTTAAATCCATGTCATTTTGCTGTTTGCATTCTGCCCACTTTGCAGCTTCTGGGAGCCTCTCCTGGTTTACACATCTTTTTGAAAGTAACTCTGAAAATCCCCATTAATCACAATTAACACAAAACATGAAATCGACCACCATCCCTCACGAAACATAGCTTGTCACCGTGTTAGAATGGTTCCCGAATATACAACAATGACAGACCAAAGGCTTACGTGATACATAAACTTCATTTTTTCAAGTTTTAGATGTACACAGAAAAAGTCACTACAAAGTTATGCCAATGGTCTGGACAGAGTGTGACTGCTTTCCCATGCTGAAAGCACTGGAGCATTTCTAAAGGCAGACAGAGGCTATCAGCAGATTTACAGCAGGGCTGGCAAAACTGACCTCCCCATGAATGACCTCACTGGATAGACAGGGCAGTCTAAGTCTGAACAGAACCCTTGGAGCAGCTATGTGATGTTACAAATACTTTCTAATCCAGCTTGACTTCAGCTAAAGCAATAACAAACACAAATCCCAGACTGCTAAACAGTATGTGCAATTAGTCAGAATTCATAGGTTGTGCACAGATTGCTCAACTTTCTTATGGAACAGGAATAGAAACTCAATTATTTTCATGCAACAGGCATTACAAAATGGGAAAAAGCATCTCCTCATACACCTAATGATAAGGGAGGATATCTTTAGGGAGACTGGCCAAATGTCATGAAACTGGTAGGGTTCCTAAAGAGATGTTACTTGACCTCTTCTGAAGGATTTAAACCACTAGGGTTAATGACAAGTTGAGGAACACTGTTTTCTTTGTGGTATGACTCTTTCCTACTGTAGTTATTTGAAGTTTGCATATTTCATCGCACAGAGGATCTAAATTACCACCGGAGAGGAAAAGCACATGTTATAAATGCATGAAAAGCCAAGGAGTGAAACACCTCATATCCCCAATCTCCTAAACTAACTTAATTTCCACACCAAATCTCCTGGCTGTATTTTCTTCCTGTGGCCAAGATTTCTCTTTTAGGCACCTGAATGAACAGTTTTCTTGGAAACAGAGCTACGCTGAAATCTCACAAATGCACTCCTGAAAGATATTTAAAGATTACTTCAGTTGCTGTTCTCTCTCCTCTCCTGTATTTTTTTGCTTTCCCATTTGCTGGCTTACATTTGAAGCTGTATTTCAGCTAAACATTATTAGTCTGTAGTCCTGATGCAAGGCAAATCACAAATCTCCTGTACATGCTCAGTAACTTTCTAGACACAACAACAACAAAGAATTTAAATTAATTCACTCCATGAATAAATCTAAAAATCAAACAGCATTGATAAAGCACTATTGATAAGAAATCTGTCAAAGCCAAGAGGAGGAGGCTGGCAAAGGAGCTCTGCAAAATGCTTGCCCTTGGCAACTGCGGATTCCCAGCAGTGAGATTACACAAGTGCATAGATGTCCCTTTCCATCTAGAGCACATTGAAGAATTGGGACTGCTGTAATTTGGAAAAAGAGTACTTTGATTTAGTCACCAGGTAAACATCACACATACCTTGAAGGGGAAAAAAAAAAAAAAAAAGGTCATTCATCAAAGGTTTAGCAGATTGCCCTGAGCTACAGCTTACAGAGTGAACAGTCCTTATCAAGTTGAAGCTTTGAACTGGGTTACTGCTAAAACAAAGCTCGACTGCTGGAAAGCCATCAGAGAGTTACCCTTTTGTGGTGCTGCATCCTCCTTACAAGTGGCTTTCTAGTAAACATAAGATTAAATGTTCGCTCTAGATCTCATCAACACTAAACACAAGGCTGAAATGCCCGTGGCTCACTTCCAGGCAGCAAATTAGGGAGTAATCGGTGGTGTAACTCCAAACAAGGCCTGATGCTTTTATCGACTGCATCACCATCTCATGCAAAACCTAATGTTCAGTCAATAGCTCTCGTTGGAGGGGAGCCACTAACTCAGTGTTGCTGTCAGTATCCCTTATCTCATTACAAATGGACTGCAGTTAGAACAGCTCTATCTCCCCAGCACAGTCGCCTCAGCTGCAACTTTCAGCAGGGACTGACCTACACAGGCTGCTGCTCTGCAGCTGTCTGAGCCCACTCCTTCTAAAAATTCCCCTTCTACTACCCTTTCTACTCTATTTTTGGGCAAAATATACAGTCATTCAAAACCACCACTTCAGTAACGGCAAGGGAAAATTACAGCTTCAAAACCTCTGGAAATATCCAGTTTGGATGGACAGTTCATACAAATTACAAGCAAAGCAGCTGCTGATCGTGTTTGCAAAAGTTGAAATAGGGAAAATTAGGAAGGTATGCATTTTGGTTTGCTTTATAACTGCCTGGTATATGGTATATATGGGATGGGTAAAGCCAACCACACAGAATGGCCACATATAAAACGCCACACACTTTTAGCTGCCTCCCAGCCACAAAAGAATGTCTCAAAGTGCACAGGCTAAATGTGATTTCAAATAAGGGTAAGATTCAAAGGTGAAAAACTTCACAATGCTGAGCATTTCTTTCACTGATGTTTGATATTCCCCACAGGCAGAAGCTATAGCCCTGCTTTAGAGGAAGGTCTGCCCATAAACTAAGAAGGAAAACAGGAGTCAGAGTGGATGGGACAAAGTCTCTATAAGCACATATAAGCACAAAGCTGTTTAAAACAACCCTTTTTTTTTTTTTTTTTTTTTTTTTTTTTTTTTTTTTTTTTTTGCCCCTTTTCTTTTTGTTTTCCCACTACTGGAATCCACTTCCCTCAACTGAGAAGATAACACAGAACTGCCTCACAAAGACTGGCACTTAGGTCTCTTCTTTCAACAAATAAACAGGAGTTGCAAATTCCTTTCAAAACAAAGAGAAACAAACGTGCTTAGAAAAGTAAGATGAGTAAACTTAACCCAGCTTGAGCTGAGAGAGCTCAGCATTTGGGGCTCTCACATGGGAGACAGGAGCCCTTTGCACTGCTCCTAAGGAGAGACGAGCAGAGATTTCAAACTTGCAGCTGAGCTGCAGTAGGGATGTAGGAACTTGCTTATTTCCCCCCATCCAACAGATGGATGATTCAAAAGTCCTTAATGTACAGGGGAAAGACCAAAAACTAGTGAGGAAGCTAAGAAGTCTTCTGTGGGAAAGCCAAACAGCAAAGAATTCCCAAAGTGTTAAAGGTACCTTGGAAGTTTTAACTGTGAGTTTGGTGTTTTCATTGCCGACTTTGAGAATGAAAATGTAATTCAGTTTTATTGATCTTCAGAATTACTCATCTTCTACACAGAATGGTGACAGGTACAAAGGCAACTGCTCGTATTACAGCACTCTAGTGAAGAAGCAGACACAACAGGGATAAAACAGGAGAAGAAAAAGTTTGATGAGTCTCTTACAATCAATATGAGTATTTGCCAGTAATCCTACTGGGACTTATGAAAACTCACTGCTGGGAAAGTAAAATCATGGTGAATCATCAGAGAATCCAAAGCTACTGAGTTTGTTGTCCAGAGCCCTATTTTGCAACACGTATAATTATACCTGATGAGTTACTGGCTCATCAGAGAGAAAAAAAATTATCTAAAAAGACACTACAATTAATCTAGAAAGTTCCATACCATCTCTGCCTTTTTAAACATTACTGAAGCTTAGAGATTAGTCAGTGAAAAGGTTAAGTAGAAATTACTACCTAAATATTATGAACCAGTATTTTAACAAAGAAAGCAAGCAGTATTGGCTGTGGAGATTTCCTAATAAACTCAGTGAACCTGGGAAGTGAAGTTCATTCGCTGAATTATGATTTCAATCCAGTCCAAAGATATAGTGGCCTCTCTTCTCCTAAAGCTGACCAGAAACAAAGGCAGAAGAACATAATTTGATTTGATTAAGCAATTCAGAAAGCACAACAGACTCCATTCCTGCCTTTTCCCAATGTCCATGTGCTGTCAGATTAGTTTTTCAGGTAATGTAACATTCCCCTCAGGTGCATCCTGTGCCACTATACCTGTAACATGAATTAGAAGGAAGGAAGATAACAAACTGAGCAGACCTCCAACTCACCGGGATGCTTATTTACAAAGAAAGGATGAGATACAAGAAAAGAGCAAAAGGGAAATCATAGATGGCAAGGGCAGGTACAGAGCCCAAGATTCCAGAACTGATATCTAGCCACAGCTGGGTTCCACAGAGTTTATGATGTGCTCAGTCAAGATGTCTGTGGGAAACCACCACTTAATAAAGCAAGTGTGAAATGTTCTGCAACACTGTTAGCAAAGTAACTCTATAACTCACCTTTCTACATTTATACTATTGTTTTCTACTTTAATGGCTATGAGTTCACATCAGCCCAGTTACTTGGATAACCAAGATTTAAAAAAGGATATCGTTCATTATCATAATTCCCTCTTGTTTACCCCAAAAATTGCTGAAAAAAAATAAAAATACGCTTTCTGCACAATGCAGTCTGATATAGTCCCTTGTCCTCTACAGATTACAGAGTGAAAAATCATAATCTCTATTTTACCATTATGCAATCAGAATAGAGGAGTGACAAAGTCAAAGGCTGAGAATTTTAAAAGCTCTGAAATAAATAAAGGAACTGACATTTAAACTACCTTGTTACCTAATATATACAAGCTAGTGATCCTGAGACACTAACACCAGTGCAAAGTACCTTGAGAACAAGACACAAAGGTATTTTTGGGTAGGTAAGCAAAAACATTCCTGCCATCAGGCTCAGTACAAATACACCAAGGTTAATCCTATTTTGCTGCATAATGCACGTACTGTTTTCATTACTCTGTGATATATATTAAAAAATCTTGCTTTCCCATTTGGTCACAAATTTCTAATCTACAAAGCATTAAAATATCTTTCTGTAAAGGACAAGGCTATGGGCACTCGGATTTCTCTGACATAAACCTCTATTAAACTTGGCTAATCAATGGAACAATAGAAAACCTAAAGGCCATTTTCCAAAACCTAACCGAGTCAGTCAGGAATACTTGGCATGTTATCTACATATGAATGCACTGCTCTGTTGTGTTGAGTATAGGGGTTTGTAGGAAGCTAAGCACAAGGCTGCTGCAGTAAATTTAAGGAGGATTTCAAAATTCAATTAAAAAAGCCTGAAACATCCATTCCATTTAGTCTAAACCACGACCAATTAAACTAAACCAACAAAGAGCAGGAAAAATTTATCTCCAAATACTTTTAAAACTACACATGCAAAACAAAGGGTTTTTTTCAGTCTACTGATGTTTGCTTTTACCACAATATAAATTTTAAATAAAAGAACATCATAATGAGTACTTTTTGTAATTTTTTTTTTACTTGAAGGTTTTTTGTGAAAAATAATCTGGTGCTAAAAAATGAAAATAAGAAAACAAACAAAAAAGTAAATGTGATTCTTTTCTTTTGATACCAATGTGCAGTAACACACTGTTAGAATATGTAATGTTTGATCTCCCTGGATGGAGAGAGCAAAACTCAAGTCCTTCCCAAAGACAAAATGCCAGAGAGCCCAAAATACCTCTGTGATGAGTCTTCTGGTCACTCATCTGTAAACTTATCTTTTCAAGATCAGTTTTCTGACAGGTATTTGATGAGGAGCTTCTTAAACACATTCTGCGGCCTTGGCTATTTCTGCCCAAATAATTTATTAGCTCCCACACACGCTCTGAAGAAAAACAACTTTACAACAAATCAGCATTATGAAAAACATTGGAGGCACCATTACACTCCAAAGCAATAGTATCATTCTTACAGGAACATACTTGTGCTTCACAGGTATGCTGTGATACTTCAAACAAGTACTGAAGGCTGGTTTCACATTTGGAGGCTCTGTTAAATTCAGAAAATTGACATCTGAAGGGTCACAATTAATTTTGGAATCATGCTGCTGACTAAAAATGAACAGTATGTTATTATATTATAAATGACTGTTGAGATTTGCTGTGATCACAAGAGATAGGGGAAAGCATCTAGATTTGAGAATAATTCCTCTCGCTTTCACTCTCTGTGGGTTTTCTTTTCTATACACAGGCAGATTAAAAAACTGAAAGATCTTCTGTGACCTACAAAAACCAGGAAGAGAACTTAAGGCAAGTCTATAATTAAACAACAGTTAACTTAAAAAAAAACCAAACAACAAAACCCAGAACAAGCAAAAGGCGCCTTTGAGCAGCTCTCCCAGATGATGTAGATAGAAAAATATTTTTGTTGCCTTGTTTCTAAACCTCTCAAATTTACTCTTCTTATATATGCATACATTAGAAACCTTTTGTGCTCAGAGATTTCTTTCTCATGAAGCCTCTATTTTCAATTTTCAAGAGAATTAGAACTGCAGGAAGAAAGCCTTTCTCCTGCTGAGACATTCACCTGCAGCACAATTTCTAGCAATAGTAAAATGATGCTTCCTAACACATAAGATGGGTTACAATATGAATGTTTTAGAGACAGAGATGATCTTTGGCTAGTTACATAATGGAGAAGGGTTCTTTGAAACAAAAAACAAAAACAAACAAAAAACAACAAACAACCCCCCCCCCCAAAAAAAAAAAAAACACCACAATCCTGTAGAAAACTGTCTTGTTCCTTTTCAGACTAAAAAAAGATAATCATGCACATGACTGCCAAGAAAAAAAAATCTCCTTTCTGAAACTGGTATAATGGCAGGGAGGTGCACTTTTAAACCAAAGTCACACCAGGTACCATGCATCTGCAATGCACAAGCAATAAAGAAGTAACCAGTCATCTTTTCATTTGAAATCTATTACTTTCATGAGAAAGCAGTTTGTCACACACAATAGCTTACCTTTTTTCTTAAGCTGTTGGCCTCAAGTCCTGCTAATGAACTGAACAAGTGTTAATGCAAAATTAGTCATTTAAAGGATTTCAAGAGCCAAGGGAAGCACTGAGATGAACAATAACACAGATGATCTTAGAAACTAAAGGTGCTCCTTTGAGAGCCTGCAAACTCATTTGTAGGAGCTGTACTGTGCTGAATGAGTGAAGATGAAAATGAAAGGCCTTGAATGTTCTGATTACTTCAGAAACTTGCAACTGTATATGTAATCTCTTTCAGAAAAAAAAAATGCATTCAAGAAAAAAAGGTGCAGGTCTGTTTTTCAAGCAGTGTTTCGTGACACCCAAAGGCTAAGAGTGCGTCTAACACAGAGCTGGTACCGAGACTAAACAACCAATGTGCAATTTGTAAGGATGGTAATTTTGCCTGTCAGTTAAGAAGAAAAGTGCTACAAGCCCTATTTCAGTTTGGGCAATCTTACAGAATCCCTACATATCTTACTTTCCAAACTATTTACAAGCTCTCACCAAAACTCATTAGGAGTCATTCTTTTGAGACACCAACGGCCCAGCTTTCAGCAGTTTGACCATCTAAAGCTTCCCTAGATGATTTGGCAATTCTAGAATGATGCTCAAATTAGGCACCCACAAATGGCAGTTATGAAACTCTGCCATTATTTTTCAGTTCTGTTTACAAGTATGGCCATTAAAGCACACACCCAATCTTTAAGAAAATTGCCTGGATAATAACAGAGTAGCAATCTCCCACCGTTTTGAGAAAAAAAAACCAAAACACTTATTTACACTGTAAATGCTGTAAAAACCCCTTCGACTTAATGTAGCAGAAATTAATATTTAAGAAACACTGTCAATCAGAAGTCTGAACTTTCACCTGAAGATGTATTGAGATCATTAAGTCTGAACAAATGTATGCCTTGAATAATTTGGTAATAATAGGGCATCCTGTACCTTGCCTGTAAAATCCCTTTTTTTTTTTTTTTTTCTGTATCACATCTAGCTGCAATAATGCTGCAAAAACCTAATTGAGGTGAAAGACTGCATAATGCTACCATTTTGAAAACTAGAAACTGCTGGTGGCCTCATGTCTCCCGTCTTCTTTAACCTTGGAAGCCTCTTGAAAACAGCACAAAAGCTTTCAGAACTGCTAACAGTCATTTCCACATGGCTCAGTCTACAATGTCAGTTTACTCTGTCTCGTTACCTGACATCTCCACTCTATTCAGGGTTCATCAAACACAGCCACTCTCCTGATTAATGGCTAATTTATTATTTGCCTTGCAAATGTTTATCTGCTGGGAGATGAAGTAAATATACTTCAGCTCTGACAAGCACCATGACCACTCTCTCCCTGCCTGATGGAATGGTCAGTTGATGGTGTCCCAAAGGAGCTGTGCCCTGCCTTAGGTTTCCCAGACAGCCCTCTGAAAGGCAAAGCATCTATTTTTAATGAGCACAGTGCAAAATCAATTAGCTGGTGGCTTAGAAAAAAAGAAATTAATAATCATACTCATTTGGTGTTTTCATGAGACCCATCAAAAATAAACTTCCATATTAATTGTATGTCCTGGTATTTTTATGCCATTTGTTTAAAACAAAAACACAAAATAAGTCCCCATACTGCTACATCATAGGCTTTCACAGTACCAACCTGAAAAATGCCATAGCTTAGCCAAAAAAAAAAAAAAAAAAAAAAAAGCACTCAAGGAAACTATAATTTCAGAAAAAAAAAAGAAACCACCCCCCCCCCCCAAAAAAAAAACAAACAGGAAAAGGGAAGATAAGTGTGTGATGTAATTCTCTAATGCCATTCAGCTGGGTGACAGCCAGCTTCATGTGTCATATTGTATCTCTGCTGCATCAAGCAATTCTAGGCACAACTTGTTATGATTTTTTTTTTTTTACCTGGAAACAACAGGTCACAAATCATGACCTCTGCTTATAGAGATTTTTCTAAGCTCCCAATGCAACCTTATCTTGGTGGGGAGGAACACTAAATATTCAAAAATCGAGAAAACAAAAGAAACTTGAACTTCCACAAACGGCTGTGTCATGAGTAAATTCTAAAGCAGTAGGTAAGAAAAATACAAGTAGCGAACAAATACAGTATACAGAAAACTACAAAGAACCTGCATGTATGTAAATGTGTAGAAAAAAAAAGTTATAGAGAATAGAAAGGAGCGACTAGTTAGCTACTACATGAAAAGAGGTCAAACATGAAAATAAGAGAAAAAGGGACCTAAACTGAGGACAGTTAGCATGTGTGTCCTTCATACCACACACCACCTACATCTGTGTAAATAACTTGTACAAGGCAGAGAATCGAACCAGCACCAGAACTTCAGCAGGTATGGAAGGTGCAAACACTCCAGCAACAGGGTGGGAGTAACTGTGCTACTTGGCCTGAAAAGCATTCTGACTGTCAATTCCTCATGGCACCAACTGCTCTCTGCACCATTTCATCCACTGATCATATGTGGAGATCATATGTCTGAGAGGCATCATTCACATTCTGTAAGTGTATTCATACATTTGTCTCTGGAGAGGCACAACTTTCTTGAACTGCTGACCACTACTACATTTTATTCTTAATCCATGATAGATAGGACCAGAGATATAAACTTGTGGGGAAGAACAGGATTGTTCCTAAAACCACTGCCTCCATTTTCTCTCCTTGTTTCAGTTAGTGATGCAGGGAGCTGAGTTCTCTGCCCTCTCCTGTGCTTGCTGCAGGAGATCTTGGGGAGCACACCAGAGAAAGTTCTCAGCAGGATGCATATTCCAGGTAAAAGTTTGAAGTAAATGTAAGTGTACTGTCAAAACAATAATTGAGGTTTGAAGAGAGTACCTCTCAAACACTCTCTGAAAAGGTCTGCTCAATGCCAGAGCTTCTGGCAGGAGTGGCAAGAAGAGCAGTAAGGAGTTGAATACAGATGATTGCAGATAAGCCAGATCTGCAGATCTGTGCTGTTAATCTAACATTTAAGTAATTTCTTAGATCTCTTCTTTCCTGATGGCCCCATTCTCACCTCAGCTTCCAGCAGCAAGAGGAAGTGACAGCTGTTAATATAATGCACAACTGGATTCACCACTTCTCAGCATGCATCACTGAAATCTTAAGTTTCATCTCTGATTTCACTCAAGCAGGTCAAAGTCTATTGCATAATGACTTGTAACTATTACAAGACATTAATTCACAAGAAGTACTTACGTACACCTACTAGAGATCTATGTAGTGCAAAATAAGGCTTTCAAGATGTAAAGTTTAGCTTAGTCTGTGTGTTCTGGCCTGGCAGGTTAAATATGTAACACAAAGTCCACATTCACAGTTGTCACCTGATTACCTGTTGGGGTAGTCAGAAGGAATTCCAACACAGGACTCCTGAAAGAGCTCAGCACACACTTCAGAAAGTTGCTCTCCTCTCCCTGTTGAAGTTCTGCAGAAAAGCTCTCTTATTTTCAGGGAGAACCACATGGAAATAGCGTCCCTCCATGCTTAATTCCCAAGTAGATTGCCAGTGACTTCTAGCAACAGTCAGTAACTTTCCCAGAGCTAATTTCTGTGTGGACTGAGGAGCACACGGTGCAGTCTATGTCAGCATCTGAGGCAGGACACTCTGGCCTTGTTATTCAGACATCATATATGTAACTAGTCCTGACAACTGCTGATTATATCTTTTTTAAAGTGCTGCTGCCTTTTGCTGTTTGCCAGTTATCCTCTGGTGTATATGCCAATGCAGACAATGTCCCATCACTGTAATTGTCACTCAACTGTCTGTCAGTGATGAGAAGAGGAGGGTGACAGCCTTGACATCCCACCAATCATCCCTCTGGAAAATTGATATCGTCCTCCCCAGTAAACAACAGCTAAAGAATCGACCAGCCTTGCCGGTACGTCCCTGAACAATCAGCTTCCATTAAGGGCAGAAGCCACACATTTATCCCCCTGTACTCCAATCAATAGTGCACTGACTTGTTCTGCCTTCCAGCATGTGGCTGCTCAAGGTCTCCATTTAGCACAGACTACTTTGCAAACACTTTCAAACTTAAATGCAGGAAGCAGCTTGTGGGGTCTTTGCAATGTCTTCTATTTCAATTTTAAACTATCTTACTCTCATCAACTTCACTTATTTACTTCAGTTCACACAAGGTTTATTTTCTCCATTACATTCTTTTTCTTTAATCACAGTGTACAAAACCACTGCGTTTTTTTCCCCGCTTATCCCTTGTAGGCTTGCATTTATATATAGCTGTGCTTTCGAGGAAATAGATGCATATTGTGCAAAAATTGACCTTTTAAAAAAGGATCTACCACGTGTATATGCACTAAGAATGCTGTCTGGCAATCAGAACAGGCTGTTAACATGAAGTCCACAAACATTTATACATCACCCAGTAACCTTAAACTGTAGACTATTAGCCTGGTAAAACAGTAAAATGATCACAAGCTGGTACATTCAATCACTCAAGATGAGAAAAGCAGTTATTCACAACTCAGGGAACATGAATCTTCCGAGACAAAAGTCCTGAACACAGGAGGAAGAAAATACTGATGTAGAAGCTCACTTCACAATGCACAAAAAATTAAAGAATCTTCAAGTGCTGATAGTTGAAGTTGCTATTACTTCACTTTACTGCTTGGCATGAGGAGCTAAGGCAGCAGCTGTTATTGTTTCGGTCATAAACTACTCTTCTATACACAGTCACACAATCTAGAAGTCACCTGGGGCTAGTACAGTATCAAATCTCCTATACAAAGCACTGTCCACTACCTTAATATTCCCAATTTCTAACTTTGTAACTTGACTGTCCCTTGTAACCTTGTGACTTTTCATCAGCACACACCCTGAGGACACTAAGGCAGTGCTCCTCCTACTACCCCAAGTGTTCCACTCACAGCCCTGAGCTGGCAGATTCTGACCACTGTCACGGTGGGTTCTGTGACACAGACTGGTACAGATGCCTGGGTCACTCTTTGCCTCTTGGCTTTTAGCCTGCAAGTTCAGGCAAAGGGATCTTCACCAAAAAAGTGCCTGGGGAAACTCCCTAGTGCATTGAAGAGGAGACTTGTCCAAGGATATACTTTATTATTTTTCACAGGCAATCACTAGAAAAAGGTCATCTTTTTGTCCTGAGTTTATTGGATTTTTTTTTTTTTTTTTTTTTTTTTTTTTTGAGGGGGCTGGAAATTGTTTGCTTGTTTTGTCCCCAAGGTAACTTCAAAGTTTTCAGATGCCATCAACTCCAGGCTCTACTAATAAAGCTTTGTGCAGCATCATCTGATCATGTGCCTGAACACCCTTTGTGAACCACCAACTACTGATGGAATAGAAAATCGCAGCTGTTGGTAACCAATGCAGAAATAAAACTTTCTGAAAGTACAAGGAGCAGAATTTGAATTTCCAACCTGTAATCATGATCACAACATTATGTCTCCAGCTAAAATGTTACTATAAAGCTACATTAGTCATTTATATGATGGGAGACCTCAGTAGTTATTTGTAATGCTAAGACCCTCCACCATTATTTCAACTTGAGAACACTAAATTCATCAATAAACACAAAAGGCTGCATATTCTGCCTGCAACAGCTTTTGGTCTTCAAAAGAAGCACACTGGCATTAATAATTACCTTTTTATATTCAATTTTAAGGAACTTTAAGGCTTATCAATGGGTTTCCTTTGTTTGGGGGTCTAGACACTAGTGGTGTAATGTGTAAACCATTAGGGAGTTCACTGTCCCCTTCACTTTGCTAAATGGACACAATCAATACCTTAATGGGAATGTTTGGAAGCATACATAGGCAAACCAAATTGGCACGTTACAACACTTTTCCTAGCCTGTGCATTAAGTTCATTAACTTTTCTAATTTGAATTACAAATTTCATTTCTCTGATCAAGATGAAGACATGGGTCTCATTTACAAGATCAGATTTTTGCCGTGTTAATGTTTCACACGGAACGATAAAGTTAATGCAGCGAAGAGACATCATGTCACCCCTATTGGTAGACAATTATAGATAAGGTTCCAAATTCCAATAATCCTGATGGGAGGCACACAGGAACTTCCAGAGAAGAATGACAAAAAATATTAAGCAGAGAGGCCAAAAGGCTAATCAACCCTCTCAGAAACATCTTCAGGCTTGTCACAAGAAGAGCACACTCTACAAAACCAAATGTGTTACTTAATTTCTTTTAAATTAATAGACAAACACAGTCCCATTCTCCTTTGCATTGATCATTAAACTGCTATTTAAAACCTTTTAGAAAAGTTTAAAGCTTAAGTGAAACACTTCTCTAATTTTATGATACTGTACTTAGGAGAATTAATAAAGCTTTGGAAGAGAATTTTGTCTTACCAAAACTTCCTTCTAACTTTGTCAGTTCAGATAAAATATATAGTTCTTCACCAAGGCACAGCACACTTCCTCCAAGAAAGTTTAAAACAGTCTTTTGAGAATGTTTTAAGATATTTCAGTTAAGAATCAAAATAATCAAACTTGGATGCTTTTCACCTCGAATTCAGTTATTCAAGAAATAAGCCTGGGCAAACTCTATGCACACAAATCATTTATGAATTCAGAAATTATTCAAAGAAGAGCAGGTATTAAATCACTACAAAGTGTTTCGCAGTGACTTAGAAATAATGACAAAAGTGACACCTAGGCACTTGGAGTTACATTTTAGGTTTTTATTTCAGAGGCAAGAAATACAAAATGCTTTAAAATTCCAACATTCATTTCTCCTCTCAGTAAGCATACATCTTCCTCCTCATGACCGTGCCATAACAAGATGGCATTCAATTATACTGAACTAATGGCAGCTGCAACAGTTATCTCCCAAAAATACCCCAGTAATTCCCTAAAACTCTTTCAATACTGCCACCGAGGCTAAAACTCCGTAATTGCTGATAGCAGATGCATGTTCCTGCTCACAGTTGCTCCTGATCAGCACAGACCCGCGGGCAGATTGCTGCAAACTCCACTACAGCACACAATATGAACTCCGTGTTGGCCATGTGGGAAGACTGACAGCATGGCATAGTGCCTGCTGCTGTCATGTTCACCTATCAAAAATGTTTGGAGGAACTGGAATTAGCAGCATAAATTTATAACTAACGTGCACTTTTCGCGTCATGTGGCACCAGGACTTTTGAAGCAGTAAGAGGATCCTCTTACATTCAAATTTGTAGCTTTCTTCTTCTTGGTGCCTTGTACATCCAAAGACCACGTGTAAAACCTGTTTCCCAGACATCAGTGGAGAATCTGCCAGTGCACTCTCCTGAAGTTAAGCACTGTGAATTTCAGGCAGCCTATGATGAGGCCTGATACGAAGTAGATCCATTTGCACATATGTCCATGTATATAAAAGGCCTGTCACAACCCAGCCTAGTGTCAGTAACTACCAAACACTGTATATAGCAGTATCACAGAAGGATAATTTTTTCAGAAAAATCACACTTGACTGCTCTCTCACACTCTCTTTCATAATCAAGGGTGCTAATTTTGAATTTAATTTTAATTTCAAAGTAGCTAGACTGGCCCCATTTAAATTCAAAGCAAGAGGTATTTAAGATCATCTCCTCTTGTGACTAATAAACTTTGGCTCCCTTAGCACAGATGCATGGAGGCAAAGGGGGAGAGACAAATGTCAGTGGAAATTAATGTACATGGGACTGCATACTGTTCAAAATCAGAATTTCAGTAGGGGTAAATGACCTTTGTTAACTGATTATAGATTTTTTTTTAAATGAATGGCATTATAAAATACAGAGCATAGGGTGTTACACTGCAATATAACTTCACTGTTACACTTTGTCTATTTTAAGCTAGAGGTTTAATAAGTGATGAAAATCCTCTGCTTGAGACCTCAGCTGTTTTTATTATATTTTCTGACTAGTGGGAATGGTTAATTCTCTCTCATATAATATTCATGGGGGTTGGATTTTTAATGGGGAGTTGCACTTACAGGCTTTTGTGCAGGTTCTTCATTCCCTTGCAGACAGAGAAAAACCTCCGGGTGCCTTTAAAACAGCTACAACGAAGGGAACATGTGTAATAGAAATAAAGGGCATGGGGACAAGGATTAAAAGGATACTCACTGTAAATTTGAGTAGTTACCTACCCATAACATTACCAGTGTTTTCCTACCATGTTACGGCTGTGCTTATACACATACTTAAGGAGGGCTGCCTCGGTAAGAGGTTTGTTTTACAAATGTGACAATACAAAATACCAAAGATACCCTGGCATCAAAGTTATAAGCAGAATGATGTAGAAGTAACATTTCCACTCTCCCTTTCCAAACCTTCTTTCTTTCCATTACAGATACACTGAAAATTATCACCCTCACTACCTAAAGTCTAAATTAATTCAATTCTGTAAATACTTACAGGTATACCATAATGTGAAACATCTTTTGCACTAAAATAAATTACTGAAACTCTTTAATAAGAAAGAACTTGCATATTTTTTTTTTTTTTTTTTTTTTTTTTTTTTTTAGAATTTAAGAAGGAATTAGAAAATATTTAAATCCAAGAACAGAACTACAGGAGCTGACTACGAGTTTTGTTGTCTTGTCTATCTGGAATCCATTAAAACAATCTGCAACAACAGCCACATGAGCAAAATACTACATGAAACAAAGAATATCCCGAGTTGGAAAGGACACACAAGGACCATCAAAGTCCAATTCCTGGCCCTGCACAGGAGAGTCCCATCAATTCTCCTGTGCCTGGGACCATTATCCAAACAGTTCTTGAACTCTGTCAGGCTGGTGCTGTCACCATTGCCTTGGGGAGCCTGTTCCAGTGCCCAGCCACTCTCTTTCAGGAAAAGGGACCTTTTCCTGAAATCTTTTTCCTTCCTGAGAACCTTTTCCTGATATCCAACCTAAACCTCCCCTGACACAGCTTCAAGGTGTTCCCTCAGGTCCTGTCACTGGGCACTGCAGAGAAGAGGTCAGAGCCTGCCCCTCCTGTTCCCCCTCTTGACGAAGCTGTGCTGTGGTAAAGCCTCCTCTCTCAGTCTCCTCTTTTCTTCATGAAGGTGCACATCAGACTATTTTCAGAAATAAGGGAATATTTCATTATTCTGAAGGTATTGTAATTTTTTTTCTTCTGTTAAACGAAGAAAACTACCACACACCAGAAACAATACTCCTTTTGAATTGCTTGTGCCTTCCTTTTGAAATTTGCATGGACTTTTTGAACTATTGCTTCTAACCCCCCATGAAAAGGCCAAAGCCTCCAGTAATAAACCCCTTCTGTAATTATCAGTTAAGTTAGAAACACTGTGAAGGAAAACCTCATAACAGCATATAATGTAATCAACAAGTGGGTCACTTTGGGTGCCCTTTTCACTGCCAATATACAGTAGTATGCACTAGCAATTTACCTGAGTAACAAGGCAAAGTACATGAGCATCTTTTCTAGCCCACTGGAGCCTTTAAAACACAGTTCAGGGCCAGGACTGGACAATAACCCAGATATCTTTTTGCAGAAAAAGATCCAAGCTTACTCTGGAGAAAAGTGAAAAATACTGATTGTTAAATCATCCTCAAACCGTCAGATACATGTGGTGCACCAACTGAGATCACAGGGAGGTAAGCCATGAAATGGTGTAACTAATGTTACTAATAAGCAATGTAAAACTGCATTCATAAGCCTAACATGTTTGATAAATGAGCTGTAATAGCATTGCTTGTCGATCCTGTGCCTGTATTTCAGTTGGTTTACATTGCTCCATTAGCAAATGGAGCATTATAAAATTGTGCTGGGTTTGCATTTTCATGCATAGAATGGCTGTGTGATATGGACACAAATATCCAATTCAAAATACATTATTATTATTGTTATTATTACTATTACCATCATGTGTTGTGTTCGAGTTTTTTTTATCAGCTCCTAAATAAACAGCTCAAAGCCTCTGGGACCTTCATACATTTCTAAATCCAGCCTCCTTCAAGACCAAGAGCTACAATGCTGAAGTAGATTTAAAATTGCCAGGCTTCCCTAGTCCAGAGTACTCTTTTACTTGTGTAATCTGTTAACCATTCAATCATATATGATGCTTTAAATAATATTTTACATGGCCATAATTCTTTGTGGAACTGGGAAGTCCATAAATTTCATCAACTGCTAAAAAAAGTAAATGCTGTGGTGATTTCAGCCCAGAGAAGAGTTCTAACTCACATTTCTAAAGGTTATTTCTTCTTTACACATTAATTTCTTTGAATTTCTGCCCGTGATGCCCCTTGAATAGGAATAGTGGAAGATTGACTCTGGAAGAAGGAGTCTTGCACAGAAATTCTCATGATTTATGTTGATGGACTACACACCACATACAAGCTGGAGTTGCAGTTAGAAAGACATAGGATCCCATGTTTCACCTGCAGTATACATCTGCCACTCTCTAATCAGAAAGCCACTTTCTCTGCATCCTGCCATCACTCACCCAGCAGCCCCAAACCTCCTGTTTCTCTCACCACTGGATAAACTGCTGATGCCTTTACTTTTACCATTTTTCTCCTGAAGGCAATGCTAAAGATGCCTAATGAGGTCAAAAATGTAAGAGTATACTGGATTTTGGTTTCTCATGCTCACAGACACATCCATTAATTCCGTTCATGAAATGATAAATCATTATCTTAAATCTAGTGACATTTTCCAGCCCACTACTCATGTTAGAAGGACGCTCCAGAGCAGAACACTGCTGGGGATTTTGATCAAAACATGACAGAAAGCTACCAGCAAGTTTTTAATGAAAGCAGTTACTAAATCCAAACTGAAAAGAACACCACAGTTTCCTGCGTTCCTCTAACTCATGTGTGAATGAGCTCTCAGGTGGAGAAGAATGGAAAAAATCCTGATCACACCTTACCATACACCAATGAAAAATTACTTAACCAATGAAAAATGACTTACCCTGCTGTGACACTTCATGAGTTATGTATACTCTGTGTGTGGGGATCTACGTGTGCTGGTACGTACAAATGTAATACGCATGGAAATCATTATTACACGTGTATGTGTGTATAATTGTTTTTAAAACTTATTAATAATGGTGCTGTGTTGGTTATACTCACATTATGCTAATTTAAACATCCCTAGAGAGAGAACGAATCCTGCTGGATGCTATCATCTTTGCCACAGGAATAGTTCAACTACTGTGCCTCCCAGAGTATTCTGAACAGGTGGGGTTTTTTGTTTGTTTGTTTGTTTGTGTGGGGTTTTGTTTGGTTGGTTTTTTGTTTTGTTTTTGTATTTCTCCTGTGATTTGGCTGAAGAAAATAGTTGGACATTGTGGAAAATTGTGTCATCCAACTGATCTTTCAGTCAAGTGGGCTGAAAATTTGGAATACGAAGCAACAAAACAATCAGAAAAATATCTACTGCATACTATTACCATTATGCCAATTAAGTTACTATCAGACTGTACTTAAGAAGCTTTTTATCCCCTAAGACCACATAAAGGTTTTTCCCTAGATCAACTTCTATGGGGGTTAGCTACTATGGACAAGAGAGATTAAAAAGAGGAGAAATTTATTTCTGCCTTTCCTTCCAGCAGACCCAGGAGAACACACTGCACATGGAACAACTCATCAGAATCCCTTGAGCTCAGGGAATAAAAGGAGATTTTAAAAGAAAATTAAACTACAGTCCAAGTAGTGAGTCCAGATTGATACTTTCTCTTATTGAAAACCTCATACAAGCTGGGGTGTACAACTTGCATGTAAACTACAATACTTGCCCTCTTTTCTTTAGGCAGACATTAAAGAGGAACTTTTGTTGGAAGTAGGTGATGTGCAAGGTCCCTTCCAACCCAAACCACTCTATATAGTCTTTAGGCATTAGCATATTAATTCAGTCACCCTAAGTCAGACTGTGTGAAACTTCTGTAGTATATCCCTTTAGAGAATCTGCCCAGCTCTCACAACACTGATAAAAATCTACTTTCCAAAAGGGAAGCTTCTTATGTGTCAAGCTTTTTGCTTGGCTTTCCTTATGCCTGTCTTTCCCCTCCCTCCTTTTCTAACAATTTCACATCCAATTCTAAACTGTCAAAATCCCACAATAATTAAAACTAATCCTCAGATATTTTAAGACTTAAAGCCACACACCACTCTCCCATGTTAGCAATGAAAAGACATCCAATATCTTGATTTACATCCAAGTCACATTGAGCCGGCCAGAAATGCCCAGAACATCTTGAGACCCCATGGTTTGTTAGTGCCAATAGCCTTCTGAAACAGAAACACTGACAATATTTAGTGGTTATTAAATAATGTCACGTCATGCATTTGCATGCTATAGGTGGATAGCGAGTGCTATGTGAGCAAATTAGATTTTAATCAATTTTGAGTTTTATTAAATCAATTTTTCCTCCTTCTTAGAATGACGGTAATTTGACAAAACTACAGAATTTAAGAGCGAGAGAAAAGGCTGCATTAATGGCACTTTCAAGGAGTGTAAAACTTCCATAGTAGAAAGAATGTAAATGCACAGTTCTGCATTTCTCATCCATTAACTCAATAATATCCCTGTTTTCTAAGGCCTGCTCCTGAAAAGTAGCCATGCAGCTTGCAAAATACCAAACACACACCCGGATGAACCTACCCAAAATCTCTGACACATCGGATAGCTAAAAAGCAGGCAGGAGATGAATAAAGCACTACACTGTCCAATGCATTGCTGCAAGTTATTTATTCCCATTCTGATACTGCTTGCATGAACTGCCCCTGTTTGATGAATCACTGAGGAAAATGGGATCTGACAAACAGCCCCTATGACAGCATCAATAGAAAAACACATCATTGGTTCTAAAATGCCACATTTTTGCCATTTACATTGAATAAGACATGAAACTCCTTGAGGGAAGCAGCACTATGTTATCATTAAGGCCTGCTGACACTATGGAGGGTGTGCTTTGAACTCTGTTCTGTCATCCCTCTTAATCTGCAACTAATCGCATTCTGCTCCGGAGAGAGGGAAGGGCCTTCTGCACATTGACAGTATTGCCAGTGATGAAATATTGCACCCTTTAAAATCTCATTTGCAGATTGGTTTCATTACCACCCACAACTGGCTGGGATCCGTGAGGGAACACACCTGCTCTCATTAGGGGCACGTGATGTCTGCTGTGTTAGCAGGATTTCCATGCAAATGGGGGGACAGGGAGAGGAAGGCTCTGGGAGGTGTCTTTATCCTTCTGCTGATTGGCTTTCCTGCCTTCACTTGGGATGTAACACATGCACAATCTGTTGATTACACTAAGAGGCTTCTGATGGACTTTACTGACTGTTTCATAGGAATGGACTTTTACTGCACGCTTTGGCTTCCCTTTGCTATCATGTAGCATTTCCAATCATCATCTAATGCACATGTTTGTCATCTTCTACTGCAGATGAGTCCCTTAGGCTAAGCAGTCTTCAAAATGAACTGGCTGAAAAAGTGAATTCCAAACTCAGAGTATTCTGATGTATAGAGAACAATTTTTTTTTCCTATGGAGTTCTTGGGCATTTAGCATTGTGGATCCATAATAGCAAATAGGGATGGGTTGTTTTCCGCAATTACAGCTTGAATTGGAACAGCTTGAGTTGGAAGAGACCTTAAAAAGATCACCTAGTTCCAACCCCCCTGCCATGGGCAGGGCCACCTTCCAATGGATAATGTATGTATGTGTCAGCAAAAAAAAACCAAACAACACAACAACAACAACAACAACAACAACAACAACAAAACCAACAACAACAACAAAAAAAACACCAAACAAACAAACCTAGTTTACAGCTGCCTTTATGTTTTAGTATTGAATCCTCTTGGCAAAATCAGGACAAACATAAATGTTAAGACCTAAATTACTTCCCCCCCCCCCCAAATTAATATGGTTCCTTTTCTGTATTACCTCAGTAACTGAAAGAATGTATGTATCAATTCAGTTAAAGAGGCGTGCTGTAGTTGTTTTCAGTCTATCAGGCATGAAGATAAACCAAATAAAATGTTCTTGAGTCTAGACAGGAATATCTACTTAGGTTAAATTACTTCTGAAACTGCTTTAAGTTAAATCAACAAACTTTGCTATATATTTAAGACCTCTATGAATCCATATAAACCAACAGGGAAAAGGGGAAAGACAGAAAAGAATCACCATTAAGAAAGTCAACTTCCTTGTTGCCTTGAGTTGAATATAGTACAAGTGTTAGTTAATCCTTAAAAAGGTTTAAACTCATTCTATAGTTGAATTAAGATTCAACTGAGTTTTGCTTATAAACAGTGTGCCTTTTAAAATTTTTTTTCATTAAAATGAAATAAAAAGCTAAAAATCAGCATCACTATTGAAACTCTTGCAGATTTCCTGGGAATGTCACCCATTCACCTGCACTAAAAACCCATCAAGAAAACTACTTTTCATTTTAAACCACTGTGACTGAAGAGATTGAAATTAGACTGAGCCCAGAAACAAAAATTAAAAATACACCTTCTCTGCCCCTTCCAAGAAAGGATGGAAATTATAGAAATTCCCAGTGGATATTCAAGTGTCTCCACTTTAACCAGCTCAGTCCTTGGATACAATAATGCACTTTACTGGATCCAAACATAGCCTCAGCATAACAGGAAAGGATTACGAGTGAATCAACACATTATTTATGATACAGAGCTGTAGAGAACCAAGGCTCTGAAAGAGGTGTTGCTAAACATACAAGGAATATGGCATCTGTTTCCAACATCTGTTCTCTTAACAATGCCCTTAATGCCCCTCGTCCATAAACCCTTCTAAGGCCCTGACATTAAAGTTCACATGACATTTAAACCACAAACAACTTTTTTAAAAGTTAGCTTTTCACACAGGAGACATTTGTACTCCTTAATTAGCTCTTATCCAAGATAGGTAACACTGATACTATGGCCAGAATCACCCTTTCACTGCAGACAACAAACTGGAACATTTTGGGTATAGACAGGTCATAGCAATGTCATTCTACCACATCTGTCCTTATTACAAGGGTCACTTTTAAAGCATATTTCTTTTAAAGCATTTAAGCAACAATTAATAAATAAGAAATTAACAGAAGCACAGTTTTATGGGAACTCAGAGGAACATTTTTATATAACTATATGCAATTCTGAGATGACTTTGTTGGTTTTGGCTTATGAAATGTTTTTAAGAAAATATTAAAAACTTACTTTCCCCGCTAAAACAGATGAAAATGAGTCTACAAAACCATCAGAATAGAAGATGATGCTGAACTTGGCTGAATGTCAGTATTATCTGTGTTTGGGTTTTTTCTTTGCTACTTTAAATAGATGAGTCTCTGCAGCCACTTGCTATGATAAAAGAGAAGGGATTTAGTGCCTACAAGAATATTCCATACCCAACTTAGTGTGGTAAGAAACGGGCCAAGTCTGAAATGGCCATTTTAGATATATTCTGGTTCCTTCCTCTGCTCCTTTGCTAGGCCTAAGGCAGTCCCCATACAGTGGATTACAGAGCACCTTTTCTTTTCCCATTCCCCTTCTTTCATAGGAGGCATACCAGGAAAACCACACTCCTCAGCCCTTGCTTTTAAAAACAGATGCTTTTAAGAGCTCAAAGGCCTTAGTACTCTACCCCCATTTTTAAGAAAGTTCCCCCTATTTCCCTCCCCTAAGCTGCTTTAAAAATCCTGCCCCTAGAGTAAGCGTTGCATGTGTTTAATTCTAATTATTTTTCTGGCAGAAAATGAAGCAGTTTTAGGCTTAGGGTTGTAAAATGCAACTCTCTTTCCAAGAGAAGTAAAACAGTCTCATTCACACTTTTGCCCTTTACAAGTCACACAGTCTTCAATCACTTATACATCCTGCACTCACCACTTCTGTGAAATATAAACAGATGGGTTCCAAATGATTTTTCACAGAAATAGAACTTTCATTCTCAGATGACTGCCTGCAATATATCCTTTAGAATGCTGCTCCTGAGAGCTTAAGAGAAAAAGAGCTCGATATATCTATCCCCCACATACTACTTCTTATTCAAAATCTCCCTTAAATTCAACTGCTTGCTTTAGCTACACCTTAGGCTCTCTCCAGTGTTATCTAAACAGTCCCTCCTTTCTGTAACTTTTTTTTTTTTTTAATTATATATACACTATAAAATAATACCAGTGTCTTGGGTTATGGAAAAACAAAAATGTGTATTCTATTTTCATCTCCTGAAAGCACTGTTCTACTTTACTCTGGGAGGAGTAGGGCGGGTGCCTTTTGTCAATGGGCCAACTGTAGGGCATTGTTTCTTATCTCTTCCACCACCATTTTTCCCTCCAAAGAGATATTTTTCTGCTAATGAACCATTAACACCTCCCCAAACTAACACATCCCCAAACTATACCCTCCCCAAAGTGGTACATCCACCTTCCATCATCCTATTGTGAGGTGCTCCACCCAGTTGGGAGGAGCCAACCATTCCTACCTGGATAAAATTGAAACACAGGAACGAGAAGGCATCCAGCTTCACCCGATTCCTGGAGGAAGACTGGACTCCTTCTCATCACTACCTAAACTCTTGTTCTACAGGATCATCTCTACTTCATCAGAACTACATCTGCCACTCCAAGAGAACTCACTTTTGGACTGCTTCCAACGCCCTGACCAACAGGGTGTCAGGTTGTAGCTCTGACTCTGTCAGGGTTTTCCAAAATTGTTGTTTGTTTGCTGGTGTGGTTGGGTGGTTTTGTTTTTCTACTACATTTGTATTGTTAATATTCCTAGTAAAGAACTGTTATTCCTATTCCCAAATCTTTGCCTGAAAGCCCTTAATTGCAAAATTATAATTTGGAGGGGGTGAGGGGTTTACATTCTCCATTCTAAGGGAAACTCCAGCTTTCCCTGGCAAATACCTGTCTTTCCAAACCAAGACAACCAGAAATTATATTGTAGTACATATTGTAGAATACAATATTTTGTGCAAAACACTGTATGAGGTTTTTAATGTTTTCTTAAGCATTATTTCTATTTTCCCCACTATCTAAACAGCACTTGTAATACAACAAGTAAGTGTGGATGTTTTGAAGGTAATAATTATAAAATTCAAAGGAAGTGAGGAATACAGCAGCAGTAAAGACTAGAGAGCACATTTTTCATTAATGCTCTGTGTTTGAGCAGTACACAGGAGGTGATGATTCTTGTAGGTATTGCAGACCTGTAGGTATTGCCACAACATGAACAAAGAAACATAAGGTTAATATTAAAAGGGAGATTTATTGCATATCAACACCAACAACCTTAGGGCAGAGCACTTTACTGCAGCTACTACCAACAGCAGTCTGAAGAAAAACTCTGTTATAATGATTCTATAGGGTTTCACTTGACACTGGGACATCTTATTTTGGTATCTAAGCAATTACATCCATAAACTCCTGCTAACCAAGACTTGATTTCATCACCAATGGACAGGCTGAGACTTCAGTGTTGGCAGTTCCCAGAATACTCCCTCTTTGCCAATAGGCTGGGTAAGAGACAGGGCTGCCCAGCACTTCCACAGCACAGTCATTAGAGTGACCACTGAGGGATGATTAACAGCAAAAGCATTGAGAAGCAGAAGAAAATTCAAAGAAATTAATGAAAATGCAAAGATGACTGGGAATGAGAGAAGAAAGGGCCCCACAGTAATACCTGCTGCCATTCTCTGGCTTTTAAAAGGCTTAACAGGGAAGTTGATGAATTCATGACATTTATAGAACTCAACAAATGGTAAGCTGTGAATAAGCAGCAGGTGGAAAACGGTGATGAACCAGCACTAAACCTTTGATTAGATATAGAAATAACTTGCAGTGCATTTCAGAATGTCATTCTTCCCCCCTCCCTGTAATACAGCTCTTCCATAAAATATTTATTATGGCTTTATCTTCTTTTAATAACCTAAGTCACATTTAGCATTACAGCATCATTTGTGTTTCCATCCCTCAGGTCACACTGGGCACTTTTTTGTGCTACCAGGTTCCTCTCTGAGTGCCTTTTTGTACATTCCTGCCTAAGGACAGGGTTGTGTCAAGCCCCATGTTAAATTTACTGCCAAACACAGGTCTCATTCCTAGCTGACTTCCTCTGCCCTGCATTCTCCAGTTTCTCAGCTCCACATCCTCCCCTGTGCTGGACCACTGCAAGCACTTGTGTCATCTGTTTGGAACTGGCCTGGGGAGTAATCCAGTTTAAAAGGGATCTGGACAAACTTCTAATTTTGGCTAAACACACACATGCACTTACCCACTGCAGAGGATTTTTTTAACCTAGATTAGATCCCCCATCTGGAGGAACTCTCTGGCTATACAACTCCTTCTGACATGAGAAGAGATAACTGGGGAGACCTGGCATGGAACAATGAAGAGGCAAGTAAAGACATCTTTGGCTGTTTATGCTGGATTACATACTTTGGGTAAAATAAGGTTTAAACCTCTTCATACTAAAATGTTTTAGAAGATATAAAATTTTACATATCAATAAGATTTTCAAAATTAGCACAGTTGCACAGCATCACTGACTATGAGATTCTAACTTCCATCTTCCTCCTAACATCCACAAATCCTCCCTGTGGGAACTAATCTCACTTGTTATTATTATTTTAATCAATATGTTAAGATTTTTGAGGCAAATTCCAGCAGTGGGTCCATAATAGAAGTACATTTGGTATAAGGGCACAGAATCATGAAGCAAGACGTAGATAACATTTACACAACATTCGTGCTGAACCAGTAACAACTCATTAAATTTATACCATCTGCCTCACCCCCAAACAGCACAGAGTTCTCATCTTAGACTCTGAATACAGATCGAGTAATAATAAATGCTAAACCATAGCCCTGAGGCAGCTCATCGACAAACACTTGGGAATAATGCACTTAGTGTGTCATCCTTCTGGAGAATGCTTCGAAGGTCTGGGAGAGTTTTCCACGTGAAGTGGAAAACATCCTCACTTAAAGCACTCTGTTGCACGGAACCTCTGAGAACAGCACAGTGCCAACATTACAGCAAAGGAAGGGAGAACAGGTCGTGAAATAAAAAAGACACATGGCAGAGTTATTCCAAGTGCTAGATGGGTTCAGTGAAAGTGGCTGCAAGTTCCACAAATCTCAGGGTTAACACCTTACTAGGAACTCTGTTGAGATCCACGGGGTTCATGCTCCATGTCCAGCTCCTCCAAGCCTTTTTACAGATGGAACTCAGAATCAAGGTATCAGCATTTACATCTTGATAAAGCACTAACTGCTGACAAAATGTGTAAAAATAAGAGCAAATTGCAATAAATAATGATATTCATAAACAAAGTACATCTTCACCAGTCTGAAAAATTGTGATGGCTGTGTATGGGTAAGTTGCAGATAGACCTGACAGGACAGTTAGAAAGAAGGAGGGGGTGTGTGTATAAGAAAAGGCAGAAAATGTTACCTAGCAATGAAAAGTTAAGTGTGTGAACCAGCCCTGTGAGCATAGAGGTGTGAAGACAGGGGGGAAAGCAAATGCATGGTCAAGGTAACTGTTAAAAACTCTGAGAAATTCTTCATACCTTAAATGATACGCTCTGTTAAAAGTAGACTGAATTACAGCCCCTTCATCATTTCACCAGAATGTCTTATAACCATAACTTCCATACATTTCTAGCTGTGTATGTAGCACAAAATTACAAAAGATAATGTTTCCTATGGTTTCCAATGAGTTAAAATTAGAGGCACTGTGGAGAGACTAGTATATACCCTTCCTAATAGGTTATTGTACAGATTTGTATCAGGAGGAAAAAAAGTCAAGACTGGTAAGAATTAAAGATAAATGAAAATCTGTGAGTTAAGGTTAGCACTAGAAAAAGAGCTGAACAAATTTAAAATAATGGTCTATACTGATACTGAAGAATGTTATTCCCAGGAATACAGTTGCAGAATATGATGTTTATGTTAAGACCAAAGATCTGTCCTGTTACTGTCACTCAAGAGGAACTTCTCCTGTGACTTGCTCAAGTGATCTTGATCTGACCACGCAGACATAAGTATCTTCATCTGAGTACTCTTGAAGTGAGAGTGCATACAAACAACTTGCTTCAACATTTGTTAAGTAAATATCACCTTCCCCTTCCAAAAGATCTTGCACTGGGTTTAACTTTACTATTTTTCCTACATTATCTTAATACATACTTTGCATTTGAAACCATATGTGAAAGTAAATGGACCTCCACAGCACCCTAAATCAGATCCCTAAAGGGATCTTTATATTTGCATGCCTCCCTTCCAAGACCCTAATTACTGTGAGACCAGACTTTCATTTGTATAAACATGATGTATTCAAACCTTACAATGTGATATTAATAATGCTCAGATCCATAAAAAAGCAGCTAACACTGAGAGAAACCAGAAATAACAGTAAAAACCATGACAGAAAAGACATTTGGACAAAATGGTTCAAACTCTGGCTTGTAGTGAAGTTCTTGTTCTCACTAAGACTGCTGATGTTACTGACTTGCACTATTTTTGGATACATAAGTCCATTATAGCTGACAAGCCCATTACAGGCTATACAGCTCAAACTGGGAGTCCCACAAGAACAAGTGGAAATGCTCAGCACCCAAAACAGTCACCTGTTGCTAATCAGCAAGTTCACTGCACTCCAGAAAGCTCCTCAGCATTTCTGAAGCCACCACAGTCATGGCAAGCATCCTGTATTCCTTTCTAGAAGTTGGGCTTTCTCTCTCTCTCTTTTTTTTTTTTTTTTTTTTTTTCCCAATCCAAGAACCTAATTTTATTTGTTTATTTACAGAAAATATTCTGGCAGCATTTTGCTGCTTGATTTTGGAGACAGAATCCACCAAGCACAAACAGATGTAACAGTTGAAGCAGCATTGTTATCTTGTGAGGTACAAGAGATTTTAAGACCTTGTGCCTCAAAGGTCTTAAAACTATAATTTTAATCCCAATAAAGACTAAGTGACTTGAAAGTGTTATTTGGATTTTAAATATACAAAATAATCATATAAAGTAATTTTTAGTGCTTGAAATAGCCTTACTATGGAGACAGAGAATTAATCTGAATAGTCCTCAACTAGACATAATTTGGAAAGTTAGCCAAGCAGAAATCTCCTCTGTGGTCAACATCCCTCCTCCTGAAATATTAATCTATTCCCTACTGAGACAGGCAGACAATATCCTGGTAGGCAACATGCTAAGCACACAAATTAAGAGTGACTTCACTTAAAACAATCAAACTCTTAAGCAGAGATACTTTTATTCATACAAGGCTTATTCTGGTGTAATCTACTCCACATATTTTATTTTATACTCCTTCTTCACTATTTAGTTTACTGAATGAGACAGCAACAGAGATTCTTCAGATACTTCAGATGAGAAGCTCTGAGATTCTTCAGATACTTTTCCTGGATTCCAGACCCATCAATCATTGGTGATCTTAGTGGTCTTTCCCAACCTAAGCAATTCTATGATCTCCAGGTATACAACAGCAAACTCTGGGGTCACAGGCATGAACCCATACAAATTGCCTTCATCTCTTCCCCCAGAAAGGCTGCACACTGTCCATAAGGGTGTACATTAACTGTATGCACACTATAGCTCAAAAAAAAAAAAAAAGCAGTTAATATTTAGTGTCCATGTGATGCTGGGAAAAGTTAATGTCTTCATCTTACAGATTGGTTACTGAAGCACAAAAAGGGTATAGAAGCCTTGCTCAAGGTCAGGGGGATAGCTAGGCAACTGAAATTATGGCCTTTCAAATTCAGATCTAACCAAAGTGTGACAAGACAGATCTTGATGAAGGCACTGAGAAAACCTGAAAATGCAGGTTTAGAGAAGGAGTTGATTTACACCCTGATATTTTCAGTGTACCCCCCTACACTGAGCAGAGACAGAAAAAAAACATAACCTATGTTTGTTTACATGATTTTAATTAAAATAAATGCAGCAAATGTTCCTCTTTTGACTTAGTCTCTCCAGCAAATCACTTATAATAGCTCAGATCACCTTTTTAAATACTATAAACATTATTTTCATGGAAACCATGAACAGGGATAAAAAAAAAAAAAGTCTGCAGAACAAATGTATACAGACACATTGCTGTAATCAGGTTGTTGTGCCATTAGCTACCCTTGTTAAAATGTTAATGAGTAGCTTGCCATAGGCTTGCTGAATTGCAGTTTATTTCTGAACAGGTCAGCATTTTACAGTCCCTACCCCTCTGACCCTGTTTTAGAGTACTTTGTTCAATAGTTAAAACTCCCTTAATGAATGCTGCTTCTTTCAAGTGAAATAGGATCACAAAGCATGCTGCACAAGGGCACATTTGAAAATGTCACCACTGGAAACAAAACAAATGGGTTTTTTTTTTGTCTGGGTATTAAAATTAAGATGTTAAGGATCAATTTATTCACGGTCTCACACAGAAAGATACCAAAAGCAGCCATATCCCAAATGCCCAATTAGTTTTAAGATTTCAACCATTAACCTTTAGAGAGAATTCCCTCTATAACAGAGTTTGGAAATATGTCTTATTTTGCAACCAAGTCTTCCTAGAAAGATATTCCCATGCCCCTGCTCCCACTCTCCCCACAGCATTTAAGGGTAGTAAGTTCCAGATGTGGCCTTGAATGTTATTGAGGAACACAGTAAGAGGTGCATCTGAATAACAAAATTATGATAATACAATTTGATTATAGTGGGTAAAAATAAGAATAATACTAAAATAAAATTATCTGGGTAGCTCTAACTGGGAGCTACCATGACTTGGTAAAGCATAACTTAAATAAAATAAAAAAAAATCATGTGGTAAACTGACCAGTATTTCTCAGTGTGTTTTCTTTGCAGGTAATTTCTTTTCTTCAAGGTCCATTCCTGATGTTATTTATTTCTGTTGTAGTGTTTCACAATGGGCAGCATCCTTGCATGATCCTTGAATAAAATCTGCTCCCATTCAACCTGTACATCTTCTCAGTCCGAGAAGGCACTGAAGGAGCCAAAAACATCTTCCAAAAGAGAAATACTTCTAAAATGAAGTGTATGCATTAACAGCACACACCTCAGCCTTTTCTTTTTTTTTGCCAGTATTGCACAGAATATGGAAAAGCCACACATTTTCATGGTTCCCATTCAAACAAGCTTACAGTTGTTTTTGAATTCTTCTGTAAAAAGAAAACTCAAAAATACTAAACAGAAGTTACTTCCCATCACCCACACCATCTTTCAAAGACATCTCTTTCATACACACGTGTGTATATATTCAAAGGTACAGGTTTACACATAGAAACAGAATGTTAACTGATTTTTTCCTTCTTTTCTATATTGCAATCTTCTAAATTTTCTTTTGTTCTCAATGCAAATGGTCATTGGTTCGTCTTCTTTCACCCAGGACGGTTATGTCACATCACTTGACTAATATGCATGCATTTGCCACTAAAAGACATTTTAACTGAGAGCTGTCACATCCGTCATCTCCACTCGGGCTGGTTAAAATTTTTATCTGCCTTCTTGAATTAATTTCAGCTTGCCTGAGCCCAGCAGGGGACTTTAGAGTGGTTTAGTTAAATTCTTCATTTTGAAAAAGCATTTTAGAGTCCTTCTATTTAGATTTCCCTCTTGCATCTAATTTTTGTTTCACATTACTGAAACAATGAGGTAATTATACATCCAGTGAAGGGGGGAGAAAAAAAAAAAAAAGGCAGACAGATGAGAGAAAAGAAATTATCCAATTTTGACGTTTTCCTGGGAAAGCATTTTTCCCTTGCTTTTCTGCTTTTTATGTGGTTCCCTGTTATTTCACAAATTATCTGTAACCATAGTTAGAAATGATTAAGCTAAAAAGAAAATATGCAAAATGTAAAGAAAAGAAATTGAGAGAAGAGAACACTAATTGACAGCCAAAACAAGAGAATGGAAAAGATAAAACTAGAAATGAAATATTCTGTCATCAAAATATTTTATACAGATCATGTCTGTGACAAAGCCGAATGTAACCAAGCCAGTAATCTATTCTTCTTAAGGCATGCCTTCCAAAGGATGTTTTTCAGGCAGCAAGGACACGTATTAGTAGGTAAGGAGGTTCAAGCTGTGAATTGGATGAGAAGGATGTTAGAGACAGAGTAACATTAGTCAAGGACCTAAATCTATTGAAAGATGTGGAAAACAACAGGGACCTGTGGGAATATATCCCCATAACTTGTACTGGACTCTTGACAAATATGCTGGCAACCATCAGTGCGTTGCTGTATGTCCTGCAGGTGTTCATAAATGGTAAAAATCTCACAGGAAAAGTCGGCCACCATGCACGATGGCTAACCTGTAATAAATACTGATGTCGACACAAAAATGTTCCTAAGACCTGTGAAATTCACAGAACTCCTAAACATCTCATTTGCATCTCTGGCTTCTTTAGGATCTTATGTTCTTGGGATAACAAGCCTGCAGATATACTGTAGCTGAACAGGTGAAATCCATCTACAAATACAGATGTGAGGGTTTAAAGAACTTTCCAAAATCAAATTGACATACAAATTTCCGTGCCAAAGAGAGAAAATGAGCTTACTGTCATGTAAAAAGCTTGAAGGAAAACCTCAAAACATACAGAAAAATAAAAAAATTAGTGAGTCCTTATAGAAGAAGAGTCCAATGGGAATTACTTTATTCCTAACTTAGTTCCTTAACAGAAATTTCCATCTGTAACTGCAGTATCTTGTGAAGCTGGAATTTCCTTTGCAATTTTACACCTAAAGTAGAGGAACACATAAGACAGGGAATACAGTGACTCTTCTCCAACTGTGAAGCTTACTGAACTTAACTCTGCTCAGAATAGCAGAAACTCATGGATGTCTTCAGAGTCAAACCAACAGCAACATATCCCAGCTCTTTGCAGCCCCAAAGCACAAACCTGTGGCTCTCTGAGGTTTATGTTCAGAAAAGCTGCAGAGAAGGCAGAAGTTACCTCTGGAAATTTTAAACCTACCAGGATTTAAACAAGGCATAAACTCCCAAAAGCAAGTAAATGGTTTTGTACGCAGTGGTTCCACTGGGAAGGAGTCACAAGATGGATAAATTCCCATTACTCCCCTTGAATTCAAAAGGGGTTCTATACCCATGCCTTTGAGTTATTGCATTGCTGCTCCTTAGGTACACAGTCAATCTGATCAAAACAGCTGTCAAAGAAAAAAAATCTACTGAAAGGCAGCTGCATTACAATATATGGGTTAACGTGGGGAATAAAGAATATTTCTAGTAAATGCTGATTGAAAAAAAAAATCTAAATATGTTTGTGCTCAAGAAAGACAGGCAGTTAAAAAAATATCGAAGTATTTTTAAGCTTAGTGGTCTTAAAAACTACCAGTCTCACCATCTGGAAACTTTACAGCTATTATTATAAATTCTTATTTAAATGGCAGTAAAAGCCATTGCTGACGTGAAATTAGTCATGCAAGGGCCTGCAGATGTACATCCTTCTGCCCAAGCACTCAAACTCTGAATGCAAAGTCCAAAAGTGTACATTTGTTCAGGCTGTGTGGGGCACAACAGCTCCAAGACTTCGTTGTGCAACACAAGAGGTGGAGTCTGCCCAGAATTTATTACATGTATTCAGTTGCAAATGCTGCTCTACTTATTACAGGACTGACCATGTTTTATCTACCATAGATGAACATGCAAAAGAGACCTCAGAAATGTGTCTTGTTCTTTCTTTTTATTTCCCCTTTTGTCAGGTAACAGCTGTACAGGACAACAGACTGGAGATGAAACATTGGGAAAAGCTTATTAGAAGCACTGGCTCATTTGCATTAGGAAAAAAACACAGAACTTCTCTGATGCAGTAATGTATCATATAAAATAAGTCCACTGTAATATGCTAAAATACTTACTGAAATTACATTTTATAGCATGAAAATTTTACCTTATGGAAAGGTTTTACAGGAATACTTGAAGCACAATATGAATTTAATAACAGGAGTTCATTTTGAAAATCATATTTAAGACCCTTCTCCACATAAAAGAAGCCAACATTCCTATTGCAGAGGAACATAAAACTTTCCACCATCTTAAATTTTTTTGGTTCTCATCAAGATATAAAGATAGCCCTAAAAAAAAAAGGAGAGGGAGAAAGGAGGGATCAGTGTGACAGTTGTAATTAGGTGTGTATTTGGCAGAAAATTCCATTAACAAGGCAAGTAAGATTTATAGCAACTCTAAGTTCACAAAACTTGGCAACTTATTATTTCATTTACTCTCCCATAATTTTGTGTATGTAAGCATCTGTTGAGTTAGAGTTGCAATATTGCAAGAATATCCTTGGATCCTTTGATAGCCCAAACCCCACTTTCAAAATGCAACAGTCACACAGGGTCCACATTCTTAAAGGTATTCAGATGTTTAATTTAATCTCCTTCTATCTCCTTCTGAAGGACTATACATAAAAGACCCAAGCTTTAGGAATTCAAAACAAGTTGGCATTAATAAAGTCTATGTATCAATAGAAAATGCATCATTTCAGAACTAAAATTTTTCAGGCATTTTCTGAATGACAGCAGTCATTTGACATATCCATATAGTATAAGGCTAGACATCAGTTAATACAGCAAACATCCAGTTATTAGGGAGCCTTATCCCACAGAACTTCATTTTTCTCTAGAATGAGGATTACATGCCTATCCCTTGCAAAGAATCACCCCTACCTCAATAAAGCCACATCATGAGTAAGAATACCTGAATTAGACATTATCTATAATACAGTGCTTTGAGGCAAAGTGTGATTTCCAAAGCACAGCCCGAAGCAAGAAGGAAAGAAACACATCCAAGAACCAAAAAGTTGAACATGAGTGAAGGTATCTCTGTGCCTAGAGGACAATAATCAATTTTCTCTGGGCAGGTACAAAAAAGAAGTCAACAATGTGGCCCTGCACCTACTTTTATAGGGTTGACCTGGAATGACCTCTTCCTGTACCTTACTCAGAACACTGAAAAGACAAGAAATATACAGTAGCACATGGAATCTATTTTCTTATGCTTCTGCTCCCATACACTCATACTGGAGATTCAGTATGAGAAATGCCTAACAAAACCAAAAAATAATTAAAAGCCTTTGATGAACAAGGTTAAATGCAGCTCCTACGCATAGTAGGGGAAAATCAGAGGACCCTCCTCTGCAACAGTTGTAAACACATGCCTACAAGAGCCAGCAGACTGAATAGATTAGATTTGTAAGCTGATATCAGGGTGGATTCTGTCATCCTTACTTATGCTGAGTAGCACTTTTATCAGCTTTTATTTTAAGTAAGGTTCTGTTCAAGAAAAGTACAGATTCCCCCATCGCCCACAAAGGAGGCAATCCTTTTGCATTAAAGATCAAAGCCAAGAATTAAAATAAATAGAAAAATCAGATGGCTTTCATGTGCCATGATCAACTGTCCACATCTGTTAAAATTCCCCATCTGATAACACACTGGTGGGCTCTGCCAACGCCTCCTCTGCCTCCACAGCATCACTGTGCCTTGGCTCCTCCAAGCAGCCTAATGAAAAGCGCCTGGCGGTGACTTCCCTCCCTCTCTCCCTCCCTCCCTCCCTCTTTTCCTTGCCTCTCTGTCAGCTCTTTGGAGTCAAACGTGCCCAGCTCATGCATAAGCAAACAGGTGCAAGGCACGGCTCTGCCAAAGCCCAGGCAAGCACGAGGTACACATGTAGCTCGCTGATTGTGGCATGCTACTGATAGAAGGCGACAAGGCCAGACAATAGGTGGGGTCAGTAGGTGGCTCTTTGATTTCCCTGGCTCTCCACAGAACAGCAGCATGGGAGTTTGCCTGTGGGGGACGAACGTTGCCTTTCCATGGAAAACGTGAAAGCACTGGGGCTACAAAACCAACGAGCGTCTGGAACGCGGACTTTGTCTCTTACCGGGAAAATTGCTAATGCAAATCAGGATGTATTCACCCACCAGCCTCATCTGCTTGGGAGGAGACAATTAACTGTGAAAACTTCACAATGAAACAAATAGCCCTGTGTGGGTTATGAGTTTCCCACAAAATGAGATACTTCGGCAACCAAAACCAAAATGGACTCTCTTCCATCAGAAGGAGACTCCAACTACCATCTTACCTCATCAACGTGCTGTTACTCCTTTTACATTTTGTTTGTTGGTTTGTTTTTGGGGTCTTTTTCATCCTACCGGACGTGGCTTTAAGACATTACAAACAACTTCCACAAACATTCTGTTTCAACAGATTCTGCCATCTCAGAAGTACTGATTCTGTTTCGATGCTGTTGGTCAGTGAGCCAATATTGCTTTCATCTCAAAGCACTTTCAGAGATTTTTTACAGTAAGATGACAAGTTCACCAAAAAACCAAAGCAACCAAACAGCACAATTGGTTTGGTAGGGTAACTAAGAAAACTGAATTAAATGCCTGAACTAAATAACTACAGAAACTGCACGAAGCCCACCAGCTCAAATGCCACAACATCAATTTAAAACAGCAAGAATCACTACCTTTTTTTTTTTTGCACACCTGCTTGTTTTTCATCTAACCTTTTAATTAGTTACATAGTCAGAAAGGAACAGCCACTTATAACTCATTGCTCTGGATCACGATGAAATAGTTACCAAAGTTTACATGGTATCACAGAATATATTCCAGTTATATTCAAAAATATCAACTCAAGAACAGCAGAGATGCAGAGCTGAACTATGTGGGTAGACTAGGATATTCCTTGACTACTGCACTTCATTATTTCAAACTGTTCACTCTCAGAAACTGTGAAAACCTGGATCACTTAATTAAAATATTCAAAACCTTAAAATACAAAATAAACACCTATACCTCACATGACAAAAACATCCCATGTACTGTTATATGGCATAATACAAAAGTACCCAGATACTCCAGATCCCAAATCCTCTATGTACCTAGGAATGGGGACATTGAATTTAGCAGCACTGAAGAATTTATGAAAATCAAGTACATAAGATTTTAAATTTAAGTGCTGAACCTTATTTAACCTTAAGCAATCACATTTGAGAATTCCACTTTCACAGAGTATAACATTTGTTCACATGCTGTACAGTTCTTACCTCACCTGTGACACGAAACCCTAAATTACCTGCCACATGGCCTGAAATGGCACGCAGACACTACTGAAGCACACACCTTGGGGCTGCTGCTGATTCCAGGAATGTTTTCAGCCCTGTGTCTCTCATAGGCAGTTTGTCACCAGTGAATTCTGAAGCGAAGAATTCTGAAGTCAAATTTGGGCTGATCAATGGACATTTGTGCCAGCAAGTTTTGCTAACAGTGGGGACTCCTCCCCTTCTCGACCTTTCTCTAAAACACTTGCACCAGACTAACCAAAATGTGGCCTTTCACTTGAAAAACTTATCTCCCAAACTTCAGCTGTCAAATTATTACAGCAAATGATATTTTCTGTCTGCTTTTAGGTATCTCCATGAGGCAGACTATTAAGATTCAAATGACAGCTATGCCCTGTAAACTCTGACTTTCTTACTATGACCTATTTTCTAAATGTTTCAAGACAGATTAGGGTAAAACAAAACAAACTATCAGGAGGTAGCGACAGCTCATTTTATCAGCATGCTCCAATAAACCAAGGCATTAATAAATAATTACATCCCTCTCTCACAAATATCACCAGTACCAGGGGATTTGATTTAAATATGTTTGTCGTAAGATTAAGCATCAAAATACAAAATCAGTTTTTATTTCCCATATGGCTAAATTTACAAACTTAAATAAAATTACAAATCCCTGTTTACAACTCCAGTAACCTCTATGCTACTCAGTTATCCAGAACCCTATTTACATTCATAACATCTTTCTCCCTTCACCACCATTTTACTTCACAGGCTAAAGCTAATGACCATTTGAATTCTCCACTTCAGAGGCTGAATCAGCAACAGCTTACACAAAGCCTTAAAAACAGGTTATTCACAGTTATCTTCACCACACTAACAAATATTCCCCCTTCAGTTTGGTGATCTCAGATTTCATATAGCAGAGCAAGAATTTCACCTAAATTAAAAAGTGACTTGAAACTCAGTATTTTCGTCACAATGCAAAAACTGTGCTAAGAACAATAGTCACAACAGCCCTTTATCTGTATAAGATAGGACAGTATAGGTATAGGACAGGAAAAGTCAAGATATAAATCGATACGTTGCCTTTTTACCGTCAAGTGTCCTCCACAAAAACCATGCAGAAATAATAGTACAGATGTAAAAAGACATCTACAATATAGATCACATTTCATCTTGAAATAAAAGATGTCTCAATACAGGGAGCATCCGGTGACTCTTCTGGAAAATTGGCAATGGAACCAAACTATAAAACTTTTATTGAAATGAACTTTCAAGATGATTTTACAACTTCTTTTTTTTTTTCCAGTTTTCATTTCCAGTGCATTCTTACATTATCTTAAGTGTCTAAGCACATGTGTGTAGAACAAGTTCTGTAACCCAAGTTCACAATTATCTAATTCAAAAACAAAAACAAAACAAAACAAAAACAAAACCACCAAAAAAAACCAAAAAAAAAAAGAAAAAAAAACCGTGCAGAGTCAAGTTGATTAATTTTAGTTTCAATTTGTAAACTATTTAATCCTACACTGGATGAAGATCACTTTTGTGAAAGTACTTTAATTAGAGCAGAAAGCAGAAGTAAGCTATTAGCAAGTAGTTAAATGAGGACAACAAATATATTACTCCCCTACCACATGAGGGGACGGTATCACTGAGATGTGTAATGCTCAGCAGGCTCTCCTTGGTGTCTCCTGAAACTTTCCCTGCTGTATTATTTCATACCATCAGCATCAGTAAACACTGAATATGGGAGAAATATGGCACCATCGGTGTTACTCACGGGATTTTACCCAAGGATGCAGCAGAAATGAGCAATCACTCAGCAAGCCTGCTTGGCCTGCCTCTAATTTATCATGGCTTACATCTCATGCCTGCCAGCAGAGCTGAATTCATATGTTATTGTCCCAAACCTGTCACTTTCTGGACTGCTTTTTAATCTTCCTCCTAGAATTACATTCAGAAAGGTCACTGCTATCCAATTAGAACCTTATCAAAGATGCACATGCAGGCTGGATTCACGCTTATCGAGAACGGGTCATAAATCCAGAAACTGCACATCACACGGTACCATTACCATAATGAATAACTCCCATGGAAAAAAGTGTCAAAAAATGCTTGTGTATTGCCAGGCAAGTGTCTAACTGTATTTCTTTACACTCTAGAGCAGGTGAATGAGTGAAAGGGTTATTTATAATTACAGGAAGGATGGAAATCAAAGACCATGAAATTCAGGAACATCTTGAATTTTATATAAAACCTGATATTGCATATGTTTCTACAAACACAGACTTCCCTGCTTTTTTTCCGTAAGTCTTCAAATGTGTGTTTTCAAGATGATTTGTGAGGATGGCTATCATTAATATACCAACATCTATTGCTTTTTCTTCTATTTCAATGTCTTTGGAACTTATGAAGAATCACACGTGTAGTCTTTTACCAATTAATTTCATCAAGCGCAGAATTTAAAAGAAGAATTTGCTTTCAGTCTTCTGATTCAGCTACATCAATCCATAAATACAACCCATACATACATCCATACATTTCTACTGCTGACCTTTGTAAAATAAGTTCTTTTCATATGTCACCAATAGCTTGAGAAATACTGCAGTGTAGGAGCCAGTCAAAAAGGAAATTATTTACTAAATACAGCCTAGGAACATTAAGAGTGAAAGACATTAAGCACAAACCACACAAAATGTGGAAAACCCCACATTTTTCCATTGCTTGTGCTTCCAAGATTTCACTCAGTTCTCTATTTTGACAAAGTGCATTTTCAGTGTTGTCCATTCCAGAAGCAGGAAAAGTAGCACATCTTTGTCCCTAAAAGCTCCACTTGGTGAAACCATCACCGGGAAACACCAAACATTTCCAGTCACTCACACTTGTTTACAGGGATTATACTGATTTACAAACAGGATCAAAGCAATTCTCTCAAGAGGATAAGCAGGTGAAAGAACTGAGTACATTCAAGAACTCCTGTAAGAAGCATTTGCTCTTTCTCCCACCACACTGTCAACTTCATTGGTCAGTACCTGGGAGAGTTCCAAGTAGAGGAAGAGGAATAAGGATTAAAGTTTGTTTTGGGTGGATTTTGGGGGTTTTTTTTGTTTTGTTTTGTTTTTTTGGTGTTGTTTTGTTTTGGTTTGGGGTTTTTTTTTTAGTTTTTTGGGTTTGTTTTTTTTTTCTTTTTGGTTGGTTGGTTTTTGTTTTGTTTTTCTTTTTTGGTGGTTTTTCTTTTTTGGTGGTTTTTTGTTTGTTTGTTTTTTTGGTTTTTGTTTTAATCAGAACTAGCCCCTGAATTAGGTCTGGATTTTATTCAAGAGTATTCAAGCAAAGTTCTCTATAAGGATTTGTCTTATAGACAAATCTCTGGGGCATTTGCACTCTTGGAGAATGACAAATGCACTAAAAGTATATGTTTAATAGCCTGGATATTAATGTTCATTCCTGAAACTTAAACTGGCAAATATTTCACAACATAAGAAATATATTGCTGACAAAGGCAATGTATCTGAAGCACTCCTCCTTTCCTAGTTCTTTTCTGTTTGATTTGAACTTCATGTGGCCACAAGGAACTGAAGATGTACCCTATTCTTTTTTCTTAACTAAATGTTGACAAGGATAACACCTGTAGGTTTATTTACTCACATAAGAGGCTGTCAGAATCTGCCTTGATTGGGAAGTATTTGAACTTAGTTTATATTTATAAAATGATAGAGAGAAAAGTGATTTGAGAAAGGCTGCTGCTCCTATCAAACTTTGTGATATGTAAGAAAACTGCAAAGATTTTTAAACTCAGCACAGCAAAAGGAATGCTTAAGAATGCTTTGCCCTGTGGTTGCACATGGAGACTATTCAGCTACGAATTTCTGTATTTACATTATATTGGTCACTTGCTATGCAGCAATAATTTAAACTGAAATGTAAAACCTGGTTTAAAAGAGGAAAAAAAAAATCATAAAACCCACACTAACCAGAGCACCCAAGTGCTCAAACAATTCAACCCACAGTAACATGAGTGCCTCACATGGAAATGTGATGGACAGTCATCTGTAGAGTGCCAGGATTCACAGCCTAAGAGTTCAAATATAAGTTCTCTGAGAGAGAGATGGTCTTTTTTTTGTGCTTTGGCATTGTTTATAACATTGGGAAGCCATTTCTCTAGGCCTCAGTGTAGAATAAATTATAGTTAATGCTAATAAAATCTTTTTAATAAATAATACTAATAAAAAATTTTAGGAGAGAGTAATGGATCTCCTTATTGGCAATCATAACAGTAAAGTCACAAATTACAGGGCAGGGAGCAAGTATTCACCAATCCTGCCCAGAGATGTATCCTCCAGGTCAAGGTTAGGGTGTACTGGAAGCACCACAGCATTTTTTTTTTTCTGTCAACAACGTCCTGATCCTGTTATAAATTAAGGACTCAAGGCTGGAGGTCACTTTTGAACCCTTAATCAGTTATAAATTCCCCTTAATAATAAGCAGAACTCTGTTAGCAAACCTAGTGATTTACAGTAATAAGGATGCTTGTACCATTTTTCCAGAATATCTGTCAGTTTATTTTATAATAGCTAGTATTTACAGAGCACTTTACTAACATAAACTAATTAATTATATCCTCAACTGTTTCTATTCAAAATTCTAATGATGTAGTAAGCATCATGAGCAATCATCAAATGCCCACTGAGACCTCTATGCTTGACTTACAGTATCAGAGCTCATAGAAAGCAACCAACAAATCCAAAAGGATCTTTGTTTATTTGCATCACCCAGTTATTTCTTCCACCATTCCTTCAACTCCTCTGTGTAAACCTGTTGGGCACATGACTAATTTCAATAGTAGCATTTTCTACATTGGACTAAAGAGTACATCAGCATTCTTAATTCATTTTTCAAGAGCTTGTAATTCAAGCATAGTGTTTTGCTTAAGACCATCAAGTAGTAAAGGAATGTTCAACCTTGATTCAAATCAGACTCAAGATTACAAAAAAAAAAAAAAAATCCCAAAACCACAAAGCAAAAACAAACCACAGAACCCCCTCTAAGAGTCAAGGATATTCTAGAGTTACTGTTTTTGTAATCTATGCTGATTATAATTTTTAGTATTCATATGTTGTAAATTATTTCCTGACATAAATATAACTTTCTACAAAAGAAGCTTTGCAGGGGTATAAAAATGGAGGCATTCACCACTCTTCAGCATACCCTGGAGCTCTGGGGATTACAGCATTCTCTCTCAGAGCTAAGTCAGTGCCTCCTAGCTATTTCTCCTATGATGTTTACACAATTGTCCTCCCAATGGAAATGCCAAGAGGAGAGGGAGGTATGTTAACTCTGGATATGCATTCTAGCTGGGGAAAAAATGTCAGTGAACCTTTTAGACTCTACAAGATAAAACCAGCATCAAGTATTGAGAGAGCAACTGAAGACCAATTTTATCAAAATACATTGGAACTTTCACTTTGAGATGAATCTTGTTTACATTAGCATTTTCATGAAAAAAATTTATTCATTTAAGCAGGGTACTGGTAATACAATCATCTCTATGTTATCAGGTGCTTTTAACACTACATTATTACAGAAATTCTAGCAGTAAATAATATGTCAATTTTCTTTATATCAGAAACCTCAAAGTTTCAAGCAAGGATGAGAAGCAGAAAAATCTACTAAATGCATAAAGATTATAATTTATAAAAAGTAGGTGACAACTGAGGTCATGCAGATTTCCTACATGGAAAACAGTTTGGCCCAGGGACATTCTGTATCCTCTAAGTGCTGTTCAGAGAGATATTCGGCCAAGGACAGAACAAGAGCCCCCTCTGTTACTCTAACCTTGGGTTTCACAGGGCCTTACGTGCATTCCAACATCTCCAAATTGCACAAGCCAAAACAATGTCCAGAGGACCTGAATGAGAATATTTTATAGCTTTAAAGAGAAAGAAATGTGTATAAGAAAGTTTTATTCAAATAGGTCATTTTAGGGTCAAAATAGTAATTTAATTATCTTAAGCCAAAGCTGCACCACACAAGGTTGCTTTTACAAAAGAGAAATCAAATAATCCAGAATAAAAACTCTAAGCCTGCTGCTCAGAAAGAGGCTGATGACTATATCACATCTCACTGTATTTATGATCAACACATTCCCAGAGAAGGGGTTATATACTCAGCGAAGCATCTGACCGCGCGATATTTGCATTAGGAAATTAGCATCCCGCAAATTAAACTTGGCACATACTAAGTGGATTTGAAACTGGTAATTGATAAATCCAGAAAAAGAGAGATCACTGGGGAATCGGCAATGAAAAAGCAAGTTCCTAGAGGAGTCATGATGGTATTGGTTCACACCCTCAAAACAATTCAATACCTGCCAGTAATCGAGAAGAAAATAGAAGGTCATTACTAATCCAATTTTCAGACAACACACGTTGCTGGATAATGAAGTGGCAAGCAATCTATACAAATAAACATTGCTTTGTAAACTGGGCACAGTTCAAGATTTATGGTAAGATGATATTTCAAAACAAAAAAAAAAAAACCCACAATAACAGAACAGAATATTATATCATAGAGGAAATAACCCAGGGAACACAAGCTCCTGATTTAACAAAGCAGATAAAAATTACTGAAATGATATAGTGATATAAGAAAACAGCAGCCAAGATATTTACCCAGTGAGCAACTGCCAAGGATTAGGCTATTCCTGTGACATTTTGCCCAATATTACTGTCCACATTTTTAAAGTACACTAAAAGCCCTACAGTTTTCAAATTATTCAGCTGTCCTTTTTATGAAGTTTAAAAGTCCTAATGTACAATTTGATATTCAAAAAATTCCAGATGCTAAAACTATCTAAGGTGGTAAATATTTATGCAGGTTGCATTTTTCCAAGGCTTCTTCCTTAGCACCACATTCCCTCTCCAGGACTGCAGTATTTCATTGCTAGAAGTTGGGACTAGGAAAACTCAAATTGCAAGTTAAGTTAATGGATTGAGAGTTTGGGGTTTTTGGGGGATTCTTTTGGTGTAAATGAAGCACACCTGCCAAAGTATTCTGAAACCTGAAAAAAATTTAATCACTCCATCTTGCTTCCCTCAAAACTGCCTCTGGATCCAAGGACTGTGGATTTCAGGCACTCCAAACCATCAGACTGCCATCTAATCAGTGCTTGAAAGCTGTACTTACGAGACAGCACCTGGTGATGTGAATCCCATTTTACAGGCATTCCACACAGCTATGCAGGGAAAGTAAATGTCAACTGCATGGAACAGCTGCAATATTTAAGACATATGACTTCTCAGAAATACCTCAGAGTGTGGTGTGGGCAGCAAAACTTTTTTCTCTGCAGAATATTCAGTTTGTGTAATTTAAAAAGAAACGTGATCTGAAGCCTAACAGGAACAACTAAAATTCATGAAGTTTTACCTTTGGGTCATCTCAATATTAAAACATCCTAAAGGAGATGTGACTTCCCTTGCTTGAAATCTTTACAGAGGCGTTTCAATATTTATTCAAAATAACATATAACAAATTCAAGCCCTTAAAAAAAGCTTTTTTTTTTTTCCAGGCACACATTATTGATCCTGCTAAAGGTGTTGTGGTTTGGATCATGCAGGATGTAAAACTACGTGATTTTGAAAAAGTTGACTTAATTTATTCAAATTATGCAATTCAACACCAAAATGGCAATTCAATTTCCCTTGCTCAGCAAGAATGTAATTAAATAGTTTTGAAAATAAAGCTTCTTAAGTAGACGCCCACGTACAGGGTAGGAAATAGTTCTGGAAAATAATAATAATTATTAAAAAGTGTACTACGTTTTAACTTTTACTGCACTTTTGAGAGAAAAATATAAATTTAAAAGAGTTGAATTGTGTGATTGGCTCATTTCTTTACAAAGCTCAACTGCACCTGCTATGTTGTCTACAGCTTGAAGACATCCAGAAGCAATCTCCAGGTGTAGGCTGCTACTCCCATGGTGGGGAAAAAAATCCCAGACAGTTATAATGTCTTGTTTTGCTGTTTGACTGCACTCATGATAAATTAAACATATATAAACAAACATTTGTGTGTCTTTATGTGACCATTCCCAAAAATACCTTGAGCAGCACTGAAACTTGGCTAATTCCCCTCCCTAATTCTATTTCCCTCCCCCAAAAATTAAATTCATTCAAGTCAATTAAGTTTTCTACTGTCAGCAAATTGTGGAAACCAAACAGAGGTAGCATCATCAAAATATGTTTCCACAAGTATGCTCTGATTGAAGAAAACTGAATATTGCTTTACTTTTGAAACATAAGAACTGCCTTTCCCCGCTCTCTCATCTGCTTTAGTGTTAGTTAACCTCTAAACTATGGTAAATACACTACCACCACAGCACCACCAATTGCAAGTTGCTCTTCTAGTCACAATTGCAAATGATTGTCCCATCATTTCCTGCTTTTGAGGCTGTCAGTAGAGTTGTCAAAAGTATGGAATTGCTGTGTGAGACCCTCACAACCACCTTCTTCTCTGATCTATGGGACACCTCAATTCCACAGCTGTCACAGCGCTGACACCAGCTCCAATTAATGACACTGTGTCATCTCCCTGGCTCGTTTACCTGCCGACCCTGCAAACAAATAGAGACTAGAAGGGAAGATAGGGAAGTGAGCAGCAGATACCATATTCATCATAATCACTATGATACACAGTAGAAGAAAATCAATTCCTCTTAATCGAATAGAGTGACTTATTAAGGGTTATAAGTCCTGGCTGGAGAGCGGTACTGATTGGATTACGCTGGGAGAGAAATTAGCAATGAGCTCTTGAACTCTCTTTCCTTTTGTCTTCTGGCTCAGAGTTGCTATTAAATGATTATCTTATGAGAATCTTGGTAAGCAAGTCATGCTCTGATATCAGAGAGCAGCAGGAAAAAGGGGACTGGAAAGGTTTCTGAAGTGCTGACAGACAGTGACGTGAACAAACAAAATATGCCCATCGCCGCGTTCCTGACTCGACTGAAGGAGCGCAGCAATGGTACCTGAGACAAACACTTGAGAATTGCCAGAACAACCCTCTTCAATTCAGTACTGCCACAGCCACTTGACAGACTGATAAGGAATTGCTTTGATAGTGACATACTGCAAGTGCAAATTAAAACTGTCTCAAAATCCAGTTTACAACATTTTTTTTCTTAATTTAGGATTTATTTTCTTGATTGTATAATTGGTGACTCAAACATAAGTCTTGACAAATGCTACTTAATTAATTAGGAGAAAAAGCAAAGGTAGAATAGAGCTGGAAAATAAACATTTAACATGAAAATAGCAAAAAAGTTTCCCATTGAAATAGCAGATGGTTATCCTGCGCTCAGTCTAGTGCTGGCTTTTAAGTGTTAGAGTAAGATCTACTAAACCCTAATAGGAAACCAGGGACTAGGGAGTTTGTTTAAGATGGAGAAAAACATGCTGTCCTAGTTCTGGGCAGGACAGAGCTCACTTCTACAGCAGTCAGGTGCAGTGGTGCCCACTTGCAGCCCCAGCTACCAGGAGGCTGAGCCCACTGGATTGCTTGAGCCCAGGAATTCTGGGCTGCTGTGCACTGGGCTGAGTGGGCATGGCCACTCCTGAATGTTATTTCATGCCACCTTACCTCAGTGCCAGGGGGCTTGGCAAAGGGACTCTCTTACTTCCCAGAAGAAAGTTTTTCTGCCATTGTTTTTCACCACTGAGCTTGGTGTTCTGCATGTAAATCACCCTGTCTTTGTTTTTGTTAGCACTATTTTTTGCTGGTTTACTGCTTGCTTTCTTATCTCATTGCTGTTTCCAGTACCCCCTCATTTTTACCTTTGTGTCTCCAATTCTCAGCTCCATCCCCAGAGCAGGAAAGGGTGGGGAAAGTAAATGAACAAACAAGTGTCTTGTTTGGGAGAATCTCTTTTAGGGTACTGAAGTAGGGAGTACTACTCCTAAATCATGCCACATGCATAGAAACAATGCTCCCTTTGACTTTTCAAAGTGAGACTCGCTGGAGCTAATGGAGTGTGTGCCAGCAACCCCCAGGATCACTGTGACTGCTACAGAGGGAGGGAAGGTGCACCATCGCTTTTATCACCAACAGTAGGCCAGGCCATCCACAGGGCATTCCTACAGCAAAACTCTAGGGAAGCAAATGATACGGAGTCCATGCACACCAGCTAATGATGTGCTTCACTGTCTTGAAGCTCTTTCAACAGCCTTCCTAACATGTTAAGACCAAAGTATTTAAAAGAGTCCGGCTATTTAGTCCACATTACTGTAATTCTGTCCTTCACTACAAATTCCAAAGGGGAAAAGCTTTGGGAAATGTAAAATTGCATTACTGCAGTTCTTATAACAGTTTATCTGGAGTTTTAAGCTTTATGCAATGATTATAATCTAGTGGAATAAAAGTTAACTGAAAAGAGACGACAAGCTCTGGATCTTCTTTTGCTCCCATACCAATTTGGAGCAATTTTGAAATTTGGAGGAAAAACAGCTTATGCCTAACATTAGTACTCCCAGGCAGCAGAAAACCATTACTAATCTTTTACACAAAGCTGTACTGGTAGCTTTAATCACAATGATTTTGCTACTTACAATGAAGAAATATTGTTAAATAAGGATTCAGAGATTAAAAATAGAAGTTCTTCCAGTTCCCAAAATGTCTTTACATTTGTCCCCTAGGAACCCCAGAAACAGCAGTAATATCCACGTGATGAATTATATTTATCATGCACCTCTGACCACACCTCAACTGCTCTCTGCATGCTGATCGATCACCTTGGGAATTATTCAACCATTCCAGGCCCCTGAGCTTCAAATGACCACCATTAGAAGGAAGTTAAAATTGCAGGGAATAGCTTGTTCACCAGGGACTGAACACAAGTAACACTGATGAAATCTTCAGGGTATGTAACTGCTTAGGAGCTCAGAGTCTGGTAATCCAACCCTGTAAAAAATGATGTCTCGAATGGATTTTGATAGCAAAGTGAAAGGGAAGTTTCCTAGCCCTAAGTATCTAGGTACTTCAATCTGCTCCAAAATCCTTCCTTAGGAAGGATTTGGCATGAGATATGCAAAGGATCCTGGCTCATAAAATGCTCATGTTTAGAAAGGGACAACATTTCTGCCTTGTTTCCTTCCTTTGCTTTCCCCATCGCAGCACTCACAAGAAACCATCCTGAAGGCAGAGCCAAACTTGGCTCTTCAGATGAAGTGATCACAACTCAGTAATGTGGCAGACAGCAGAAACTACTCTTATCTTGGAAAGAAAGATTAGACACTGTTAAAATGACAGTAATAATTATCTTGAATGTAACAGATACATACGTACCACACACATAACATATACAAATTTACAAACATGTACCAACACAGACAAACACTTTTGCAATTCTTCCTCCTTAGTATTTCCTACTATTTTAATACACTTGCTAGTTAACAGTAACAGAAAATTAAACACTATTGCAATTTGCCAAAGAACTCCCTGCTCTACACAAACACTAAATTTAATAATCCCTTCATTGGTCATATTTACAGTTCACTCTCTGGTTTTAGATGTTAGAGTAAATTAGTGTTTCCTCCTATTGCATTAGTGAAAAAGTTTGTTGAATGAATGCCAGCAACTGTACCATTCTGTAAGGAGTAAGTGTATTTTTTTTCTGTAAGGCTGGAGCCATAAGAATCATTTAACTCCCAATATAAAACCACTTCTGTCCATATACTTCCCTTTGACAGCTGTAACAACTTTATCTATTTTGATTATAACTTCAAATATAACATAAATTGACATATTACAGAAAAAGTTCTGTATTAATCAGAATGGCCAAGACAAGCACTCCCCAATAAGCCTGAAATTGGATCATCTTATTGCTTTATTGTGCCAAATTCTTCAAGTGCACTGAAGTTAGGAGCAAGAACTGATTTGCAATACACATTATTACGATATTACTTTTATTATTACTTATAATAATTTTGATTATTATAATCAAAAACTTGATATATTTTATTCCTGATTATACAAAACTGTATCCTTGTCACCAATTAATCCTGTTTATGATAAATAGGTCAAACAAATTGAATACAAAACTGAACTAATTCTCACTTGCAGAATAATTTGAAGGGTGTAACTATAAAAAATATATTAAAAGAAGTAAGAAAACAATGCCCATTTTTTAGATGTTAAATTTAGGAATGTGTACCAGACTAGCAACTCACCTCCTTCTCTTTGTAACATCTATGAAACTATTATTTGACTCCAGTAAATCTAAGTTCCCCCTCAAGTAAAACTTCACAGCTTTACATGAATAAAGGCCCTGCATTTACATTTTTAAGGATATGTTCATAAAGAAAGCATATTTTCATAAAGCTTGTTCATCAAATCCAAAAGAATAATCTCCTTAATAGCATTTCTGTTATTAACTGAATTAAGACTATTCTTCCCAACATGAGACATTAAATATAGAATGAATGGAAAAAATATATTGAAAGAGTGTTTCAATTGAATTTCTTCTAAATCCATCTGCAAAATTGAGTTACAAATTAAAACTTAGGTAAAGAAAGACCTGCCAGTCATTTTGGCACTTTCTGTGGGCCAACTTATCTGAGGCAGCTGCAAAACTACATTTAAGGGTCATATATTTTCTTTCAAATCAGCTTCCAAATGCATCTCAGAGAATGGGCCATGACAATGGTTTAAAGCTTTATTCCCCTCTGCAGCTACAAGTCATCACAATGCTGACTCTAATCAGGTTACTCTGCATCTGTCTGCCACAAATAACCTAGTAACAACTAAATGGATTGCCATAAATCTTTCAATTAGAATTTATAACTTTATTAGCACAATATTTTTGAACTGATTGCATTACTTTGAAGAGCAGCTTTCATTTATTTTGTCATTTGGGGGTCAAACGTGTACAATGGCTGGAAGCTGAATACACAATAGGAAGCCTTACTTCAACTTCATGGTGGTCTCCAGAATTTCCCTTCTCCAGAGACTACAGCCAATTTTTTAAAGGAGCACTTTGTTTGCCATGCTGAGGCTGAATCACTTGGCTGATGTGACCAAGTTTCTTCATGACACACACAGAGGTCACACTGCCAGTTTTATGGCCTGGATAAGGCTTCATTAGAGTAATTTGCCATTGGATAAGTTTTCAAAGGATTGTATGTCTTTCTTTTTGTTTTGAGATTTTGAAATTCATGCCATGGATCATATCTGAACACAGGGGATGAGGAGCAAGTGATACTCAGTGATCCTAACAAACATTTTTGATCCATCAGTATCTTTGAGGTAGGGGGAAAAAACCAAAAGTTTCCAAAAAAATTTAAGTATTTATTTCACAGTTATATAAGTACTCTGAACTACAACAATTCCAAACAACAAACATTTATGGTTAAGAAGAGGAAATAAACTAAGCAGTTGACTTAGATGAATATAGTTCAGCATTTTGACAACACTGGTATACAAACACAATGCATTTATGTTAAATACACAGACGCACATACACCCCCCAAAAATAATTTTTGTTTTAAGGGATTAGCTTCTACAAATTTTTAACAGGCAAAATTTGAAATTTGGAGGAAAAAATCTAACTTTAAAATTCAAGGATGAAACTATATTAGGGTAACAGAAGCTAAAGGCACTTTCCCATCTGAAGACTTAAAAAGATCAGGAGTTTCAGTGGAAAAGGGAACCCTCAGAACCCTCAGAAATAGCCATGCATTCCTTTGTGTTTTGTTCATTATTAAATGGGAGTTTGCAGAATTCTGCAGGGTTGTTAACATACATTGGATTCTCTGGCAAGATCTAAGGATAATTTATCAGCTTTTGCTGGCTGCTTGGGTGAAATTGTGAGCACAGAGACAAATAACAGGTCATTTATTGCTGTTTATGCTTTGAAGTGTAGGTGAAAGGTGCAAAACAGGTGAAAAGTGCATGTACAGAGATACCATGTCTAACTAGGTGCTTCAGATCATACTTAGATGCTACAAAAAAAGCAACTAAGTAGCCCACTTGCTAGAAAGATAGGGAGTCATCAGTTTTGATTTTATTTCTTCCTTGCAAACAAAAAAAAATTGCACAAAGAGAAAGAAACTTTGCTCAGTAAATTGTTATAGAAAGGAACAGGTTTATTACAAAGTTGCCCCTGCCCAAATTAAGAACAGATCTATGTAAGACTGTAACCTAAGAAGGAAATCTGCCATTTTTTGTTCTGCTGACTTAGACTATTCAAATGGGGGCTTACGGCCCAAGACTTGACACCCAAACATTCTCAAGCACCCCAGAAAATGAGTCAAGACTTGATATTTCTCTGAGCAACGTAGATCTGGTATGACAGGAATCATGAGTGCCTCTCAAAACATGCATGGCAACCAAAAGCCACTCAGAGCCAGAAATAGAAAATCAAAAGGACAAATCACCCTCCTTTCTGTTTCCACACACCTCTAACCTTTAACTGACCTTTCACCCAAAAGAGAATTTGTTCAAGATAGCCCCAGAATCTTGAATTAGCTCATGTCTGAGATGCTAGTGTCTGTTGGTAGAAATCACACTGCATTCGTTTTCAAACACATGTGCTAGAAGGAGCCAAAATAACTTCTGGTTTATCCTTACGCACCTTTCTTTTTCTGTCATGAAGTTTTGGAAAAAGCCTTTAAAAATGTCAAAGAGTTAAAAACAAAACAAAATTAAAAAAAACCCCTACCCACTAATAAAAATGTATAGTAACAAGATAATTATCTTCTACACCGTAACACTCTTAAATCTCTAAAGAAAATAGGAAAATGCACTCAATGTAATAAATGTTCATGTATTGTATTCACGTATCTAAAAGCGACAATTTCTTGTCGTAAAACTGCTCTTCTGTTCAAAAGCATCTCCATAGGGATTCTTAAGGAAACAGAGTGGTTAAATTCCTTAAAAACTAGATCAAATTGATAGAATAGGCCAGTTCTTTCATCAAACGGCTCACAGTTTTCTATTTTTAAGGAGACAAGCATGGCTTGATTCTCCATTCCTGGCCTCTCTTTAGACTTAACTGCACTCAAAGTCCCACCATTTCTGAGTGCACAATTCCCTGTGGCTCCTGGCTGGCCACCACCAGAGTCCACATTTGTCTGTGTTGCCTATACAGGCAGTGCAGGCTCAGCCCAGCCTCCGAGCCTGTAACTGGGAGCAGAGGTAGGAAAAAGGAAATACAGGCCACCTGTGTCCAACTTTAAACCTGCCAGACATGGTTTGTGACATTATTTCACCATACCATGGGGCTGCCAGGATAAGAGATCACAAGAATTTCTTTTGAGTCTACTTTAAGGCTTGCAGTGTTAATAAAACACAGTACACTGAACAAAAACATGAGTTAGACCATAAAGTTTTCACACTCTTGGCATAAATTTGCGATGTCTTTGTTTTTTCAGCTCTGAATCTAACAATGTAAGCACTGCATCTGCTTTTAGGAAGTTTTCTGAATTTTCTTCTCAGCAATTAGTTAGGAAAATACATTAATGCACCTAGATATTGGAGCAATGAGCATCACCCATCCCAATAAATAACTGTTACAGATCATTCTCTTTTGGAAAACAGCTTTCATTCTTAAGCCTACATAAGGCCACCTAAAAGCTTGCTCAAAACAAACTCTACAAATTCATAAAGATTAAAAAACTATTTCTTGATACAATGAGTGTGTTCAGTTTTAAGGAAATCAGACAAAACTTACCTACCTAATTTCCCTCCTGTTTAAATTCCCTTTTTATTTAAAACTAGAAGTTTTCATCAGTTATGACTATATGTTTTAAAAAGCTTATTTTTAACTCAAGACCATACTGCTGTAAAAGCAAGAAGTACTTCGTGTACCTAAAACATCATTAGATTGATCTGTATTATCCTTAACCACTGAAATGGAAAACTAAGAATATTAATATGGCAGCTTTGACATCACAACAATTGATGCAAATTCTAGGGTCTAACTTGATAATTCCTGCATGCTTCCCCCAGTGAAAGAGCAGAACTATTGTCATATTCTGAGCATATGTGTAGTTTAACCTTACTTCGTTTTTGTAGCAGGGAACGCTAACAAAGGACTGGAATTCATTTTCTAAAATAACACATCTTATGTGTCAATAAAAAGAAACAAGAGAAGTCACAAGAATTAATGAGACTGATTATAAGTCAGAGATCTCAAAAGGATATTATCAACTCTAAGGCAAGTCAAATGTCAAACTTGGGTTAAAAGTCATTTCAAGTACTTGCATATATTCTTCCACACTTCGGGATAATCCCCTCTAGATTAATGCCTTCTTATCATTTTCTCCCTCAGTTTATTCAAAACACTTATCAAAAGAAAAATCAAGCAGGCAGTAAAAGCCAAGGTACTTTTGCAGTAAGAAAATTAGCAGCCACAGCACGTGAAGTCTCTCAGGGCTAAAAGAACAACTCGTGTGTAATGCTGTGCCTGTGGATGAACACTGATTAGATCCAGTGGGCAAACACAGCTCTTGTATCAACAGGAGCACAGTGTCCCACAGGTACCTCCTGTACCAGCATTAGTGGGGCATTGCACACCCAGCTCACAAACCCTTTGGGGATAAAGAGGTATTGCCCAACAGTTTGTAAAATAAGGGTGGTAACACCTAAAATCTGTAGCATAAAGTCTGAAACCATAGCACCTTCTCTTGCATTCCAATCAAAACCTGTAAGGAATATTAGCTAAAAGGATTAAATAAAAATGTGTACTAGTAAGTACTTTATACGATGTATACAGCAAAAAGAAGGTTCTACAGTTTGTTCACACAAAGTTTTAACTCAGATTTATTTTCACAGTGACAATATTTTTAAACTCACAAAGAAACTTTAGATCTTGAAACAAGATCCATTCATTGGTTAACTGATACAAGCACTGACTCTTATTTCAGTAGTAGTAATAAAACTGTAGTTTAATCCTCTGGAAAAAAAATACAAAAATCAATCAATTTACTTCCTCTCAAAGCATCTTTTCCCCTTGGCTGAACATGACATTAAAGGTTTCAAATGTCATACTTGTAAACTATGTGGAATTAAAAGACGTCTCTATGGAACTGCTATATTAAATGGATCTTAAACTTGTTCGTGATTCAAAAGAAAGATCGGAATTACGTACTTGAAAATTCTAAAAAGTAAAAAAGGAAAAGAAACAGGCTCTAAAGTGTTTGAGAAATAAAACACACTAGATTAAGAACTGTAAGAATTGAGGATTACAACTCCCTGAACCTTAAACATTAAACCCACTACAAGTGCAAAACATTAACAATTTACTTCCATCAAGACATTTGTTACAAGCTGATATAATGCCTACATAGAAGATTTATTAGACTTCAATTGATGAAAGCAACACTTCCCTCCAAACTCTCTCATCACATTTCATGATATCCAATAGATTATAGATTAAAAGTCATATTTGCTCAAATCTACACACAGTCAACCCCCCATTCTGGCTCTGTTGTCTGGACCACTTTGTACCTTGAAAAATAATGACAACAAATAAACTTGAAACGTCTTTGCTGTGTTAGATTTCACTTCACTACTGCAACCAGCATTATTCTCATCTTTGATGTCAACAACTCAAAAGAGTATTAGATAAATTTTCTTCATTCTCAGTGTAAGTATTCTATTACAATAGAATACTTTCCTTCCCATGGGAAGGGAAAAAACAAAACACCCCAACAAAAAACCAAAGCATGTTAGATACTTTTTCTTTGGGCATTTATTCCTCTCTTAGTTTTCATAATTTTCCTAAACATTAGGATCCAGGGTTTATTTGACTTGTTTTTGAAGCAAATCCTGTCCATTATTCCCTTTATACTTTTTTTATAGTACATGATGTGTATTTGTTATTTGGGCTAAGAAGCTGGTGCTATTTCTATTGTTTATGAACAATGTTTTCACTTCCTTTATTAAAGTTCTTACCATAAGATTGAAATCACATGGACATGTTTAAATCAAGCAGGAAGGACTGGATTTTGTACATCACTTTCTGATGAGATTTCAAGATTTTTTTCTTGTAGGTACACACAAATCTTTGAAACTAAAAGCATTAGCATAGGAGCACCAAGAACTCACTGATCCATAAATAAACATTTTAATAAACATTGTAACCTGGAAGTACAGTAGTATGTGCCACCTCCACCTGGGCTTGCCCCTGGACTGGCCTCCATAAAAATCCCCCTAATCTTAGATAGGCTGTCAAATAACGACAGTGAGATTTACTGTGTAACAGGGATGAAATTAATAGGTCTCTAAAAAGATACCTGCTTTGATATGAATTGAGCAGTTTTAGACTCCAAAAAAATCACTGCGTATTTTCTGTCTTATGAGCGTCCAGTAGTGCTAAAGGCAAAGCTTCTTTCCTTCTGAAAAGCACTTTTATTTCTTGAAATCCTCCAAGAAAAGACAAGTATCAGTGCATTACAGCTTTGGAATTTACTATGTTTGCCACTGGCCCTAGAACACTCTTCAGTTTGTTTTTTTTTTCATAAGCGTGTTTTTCACCAAAAGAGATGATGCCCTTCTAATTCCTGTGACATCTGTCCTATCAATCCTGAGCACAACATTGCCAGTTCCTAGACCCATGATCACACAGGTAGCCCAGCATGTTACTGCTCAGGCAAATGCGTTATGAATTCTCAGATGATGAACTATGGTAAGGCTGGATGTCAGAGGTGATGAAACCCATAATCCATCAGTAATTTTCTAACCACCCCAACATCTCTGACCCATTGAACTAAATAAATGTATTTAATCACTGACTAGTCAACTGATCAGAAGGTGCCACAGGGTGAAATGAGTGTCTTGACAAAGGGAAGACAGGCACTACCTAAACCACTGTCACAACAAGCACATCTTACCTCAGCCACTTACCCAAGGCACAGATTCAACCTTAAACCATACTACAGAATAAAATTTTTGTTTACAACAAAATAAAAACCTGATCTCATGAGATTATCCTTAAGAAAGTAATTCTGGCAACATGTTTCAGACTCTTTTCTTGTAAACAGATAAGGTTAAAATCACAAAAAAAAAAACCCCAACTCTCCAATCACTTCTGATGAATCATAGCCCAAATAATACAATACAAGCAAAGGATGCTGCTTCCATAGAAGGTTTTTCAGCACCTTTCTGGATGATGTGTTCTACCTCTGGTCTGACTGCTGCCAGCTTCGTGACTAAGAAGAATGGCAGGACAAATCTCATACCCTTCACAGAAGTCTTAAGCAAACTTTTCTTGGCACGCAAAGACCTGATTGCATAGCAAGTGGTACTTTCCCCAGGTGTTCCTATGGCAAAACAACATGCCTGCCCAGCACTGGTTATTAATGTCTCATTCTCCTGATGTTCTGTGTTGGCAGCCATGACAGAAAGCTTTGAACTTGTTTATTCACACTTATTTAATCCTGTCTCCACACAGCACATCACAGCCTGTGGGGCTTGGAAGATGGATGAGTGAAACCAAGGCCACGAGGGGGTCAGGGTCGTCGCTGAATCTCAATAACTCCATCACTCACTGCAGCAGGCACTTCAGAGGTCACCTCAACCGAGGAGTTTGGGATAGATGTGGAAAAACAGCTGGCACAAGCATACACACATTCCCTGCAGTTGATGCTACACATGGAAGCAAGTATAAATCCTTACTTTCAACTGTGCCTTGAGCTGGGTTTAGTCTATTTGGTTGTAAAAAGAAAAAAGGAAAAAAGCTTCTTTAAAAATAGCTGGTAGGTATCAAGAAGCAGGCACAGGCAAAAGAAAGAACCCCTTAAAATCAGACAATAAATATGCCAGTTTAATATCTGTGCTGTAACTAAGGGAAAGGAGCAAAAAGAGCACAGGATGTTGCAGACTGACTCTAGTACACAGTGACACAGTGGAGGGCAACACATTTCATCCCACTCCTATTGTGCACACAGTTTGCCTGACAAAGAAGCTCCTTTGAAGCACAGACAGCAGAGATGACACAAACTCCTACTCTGTCCATTATGCAGGAATTTTAACATGCATCAATGATAAACCCTAATTTTTAAAAGCTTTATGTATAGAATATATGTGTGTTTCATATACATAATATTTCATGTTTATATATATTTATAGATATAAAATTGTATCTCTAAAACATATGATAGTTAAACAGCTGTATACTGCTCAGGTTCTAAACAACACTGACAATATTCAGTATAATTTGAGAGTTTTTATTCCTATAGCTTTAGCAAATAATTATGCTGTTCATAACTATTATTGCACACTAGATCCTGCTTGTCCACCTGTTCTGTTTGCTGCTGACAGGAACTCTATCACATGCTGATACAAAATTATTCCTTTCTTACAGCTCTGAACATGTGCCTTCTACATCTACCCCATAATAACCCACTCTGCAAAAGTGAAATTATTTCCAAAAGAGAGGGAAATTAGTATTATTAGATATCTTTAAGCACATGTGCAGCACTGGAATTAAAAGCATAAATTTGATCCAGCCAAGTTCTCATTTGTTCAGCATGCAGGTGTATAATGAGAAAAGTGACATATAAACTTAGATCTGCACATATGCACATAGTGTATTTACGATAGCCAGTCAAAATATTTTGATGAATAGGAAAATTAGGAGGTGAATTATATAAAGAATAGTCAAAGACCAGCTTTTATTCTAGAAAGAGAAAACAAGTCCTTACAATCTGACCAAGCTATTTGAGAAGAAAAACCAGATAAAAAAAGAAAAATGATAACAGGGCTTTGCCCCAGTCTCTCCAAAAAATATAAAAGCATAGGCTTCTGTGTAGACATCACTTAGACTAATGACACTGGCAGGGAAAGAAGTCATTCTATACAATAATTTGCAGATCCAATTTTTATGACTTACTTTCTTTTCTTGGAGGAAGGGCAATGGAATGGTTGTGATTAGGGTTTTGATTTTTTTCTTTTTTCAGATGGTTGGTCTGCTTTATGAAGCATTTTTGTAAGATATCAATTTCTTAAAACAAAGGAAACCTTTTTGTTAGGATTGCTGCAACTTCTTTCCCTATGGCTCATTTTCTGAAAAGTTTATTTATATTAAGTGCTCCCAAGGGGCAGGGTTTGAGCAAGGGAGTCATATTTCCACTATTTTCAGTAAGACTAATACAATCAAAGTTTATATAACACATAAAAATCTATTAAGAAGTCCAAAATTTGCTGTAACTGATACATTCAGGATCAGATGCTGCTCAAATGGGAACACAATCTTGATAAAAGCATGAAGGAAGACACCTGTCTTTTTATAGTAGGCAGAGGAAGGCAAATAAAATGAAGAATACCCCTCATATTTTTAAGATATCATCCTAGCAATCAAAATATTTGGCTTCTGCCTGTGGCTCTGCAATCAACATGATACATGGCTTCGAACAGGTGGCTCTGAATCTCAAAGAAAACATGACTGATGTTCAGTATTGCCACTGCTGACTTCCAGACAGGCGTCTGCAGGAGTGGAATTTACAGGTCTGAAGCAGGTAATTAGGTTGCTTCTGCAGTACAATAAGAATTGTTTATATGCTAAGGGAGGGACTAGGGGCTCTAAGGTACAAATCTATAGCATCCAGAGTGGCTTCAATCACTTTTCCCAGCTGAGCGTCCAAGACTGCAGGCTACTTAACTCCTCCTCCAACAATCTGAATGAACAATAACAATTAGACTACTTGAGGAAAATGTGACTTCTAGTTGCTGATTCTAAGTTTGAAATATAAAAGAAATACATACAAATGAGAAGGCAGAGTTAGAAATAACCTAAGTAGAAGACAAAAGCAAATACTTTCTGAAAACTAATTTAAGTTGGTTTTTTTTGTCCTTTACTTCCTCATTAGTAAACAAGATGCTTTGCTAAAAGAAAAACCCATTCTGACAAACACTGAAAAGTTTTAACTTTCCAGTTTGCTTCAACAACCCCAAATTTACACCCAGAGCCTGACTTCCAATGGGCTTTGTTATCAACTTATTTTTAAAACATTTTAAACACTCCAAGAGAAATGCAAGATGCACAAAAGACAAAGGAAATTTGACTCTATGCAAGCATCCTTTTCATAAAGACAATCTTTCAGTAAAGATAACACACGTCTCAAAGGCTAAGGTGACAGTGTTTCACCCAGATGCTTTCAACTACTCCAGGTTTTCCATTCCCTGTGCTATTTTTTTTTTTGGATCCTAGCCAATAAAAACAATTGTACTTGTCCATAATCCATGAGGTGAATGAGCCATTCAAAGTGCTTAAACTTCAAACACATGAGCTTAAATACCTTATGTGCTCTCTCAATCAGTGGGTTTTTACTATCCAAGATGGACCATTGCACTAGATGGAACAACTGGTGAGACCCAGTGGGTCATTACACCACTGCTTCCCTTGTGAAATAAAAGACATGATATGTAACTACCTCAGCAGTGCTGCTCTGGAGAAAACACAGGAATTCTCACATTCTAAATGCACCCAAAGTTCTATTTGGCATTTATCACTGCTAAAATACAAACTGATTGTCCTATTATCTATCAGCTTTATGGGATTATAACAGTCAGCAGATGGGGATTTTTTTGTATATATTATGACCTGAAAAATCGTTCCAAGCTTAGCCAGTATAATTTCTTTTGCAAGATTGTTGCTCAATTTATCCCCTTAAACTGAGGGTATTTTTCCTCAGGTTCTCATGTATGGTTTGTTTTGAGATTATAACAGAAAGAAACTACTTCCTTCCCACAAGCAATGTTTATATGGCTCAGCCTTGCTGGATTGGTGATCTCATCATAGCCTGACAGGAATTTCTTTCCTTCTCATTTATCTCATCAAATGATTTTGCATACAAATTGAGCAACAGGCAGGTTTGGGTCTGATTAGTAGAAGTAAAGTCCTCCAGCAAGATGCAGGTGGTTTAGGGAACTGCCAATTTTGAACACCAAGGCCAACAACTATTTTGGCATGCAAGATTAGGCAATGAACCCAGCAGGACCCAACAGGAGGATCATTAGATGGGAAGAATGGGATGACACTGAAAATTAGTATAGGAGACACTAATTGAAGTGGAATAATAGCAAATGCCAGGCCATATTTTTTCAAGCCCATCACAAAGAAGTTTATGGCAAAGTAGAGTTCATCTGTTACAAATTACAGAGGAAGAGAAAGATCTGTGTCTGATTAGTATAGAATGACTATGAGCTGCAAAATGCTTATAAAAAGTTAAACATGACTGATAGATCAGGGCACAGTGAAGATTGTTAGTAACATTAGTTCATTGTGCACAGCATGCAAGTCTTGAAATATTACATGCAATCTACCCACTCATGTCTCAGAAAACACATGCAGACTAGAACAGGCGATGAATGACTGCTAGGATCAAGCAAGTATTTTCCAGAAAACCTCATGAGCTTTTCTTGTTTAGCTTAGCAATAATGGAGATGAGAAGTGACACCACAGCGATCTGTAAATACGATGGAGAGAAAACAACTACAGAAAAATCAAATCATAGAATCATGGAAGAGTTTTAGTAGAAATGAATCTTTTAAACTTCATCTAGTCCAACCCCCCCCCTGCAATGAGTAGGGACATCTTCAACTAGACCAGGTTGCTCAGAGCTCCGTCCAACCTGACTTTGAATGTTTCTGGGGATGGGGCATCCATCACCTCTCCGAGCAGCCTGTTCCAGGGTTTTACCACCTCCACAGCAAAAAACTTCTTCCTTATATCTACTCTTGATCAACCCTCCTGCAGTTGAGGTTACCTCTTGCCCTAATGCAACAGGCACTGCTAAAATGTCTTTGCCCATGTTGTGTAGAAGTCCCTTTTAAGTGCTGAAAGGCTGCTGTAAGATCTCCCCAGAGCCCTCTCTTCCCCAGGCTGAACAATCCTAATTTTCTCAGCCTTTCCTCATAGGACAGGTGCTCCAAAAACACAAGAAGTAGCACAAATCAATGGAAACATGAAAATTACTTTTTCACTATTAGAATACCTAAGTTCCAAGACAGGCTTTCAACAGAAACAGAAAGGAGTGAGCTTGGGCATGAAGGGGAAGGCAATCAAACTGCTTTTCAGAGCGCAGCTTGAAATGTTTCTGAGTGGAATTACAAAGTACAGCTGTGCAGAATACAGGAACACAGAGATCCAGGACTCCCAGTTCTTTACAGCTCTACATCCCTTTGTACCGTGGCAAACAGCAGAAAGTGACAGTGTACTCCTCCCTTCTCTATCAGAATGGAGCCATCTCCCCAGTATCAGTACACATTCACATCACTGCCACTTGAAAACTTCAAGAAGAGTGGAACAAAACCACTTCATTCCCCACATAAATTCCACATATTAGAAACTTATGTGAAATATAAAATCTACAGAAACTTCTGAAGTAGCACCAAAGCCATGATTAAGTTTTAGTTCTCTAAGAGCAAGAGAAGCTCATGTCTGAACAAAGGGAAAAAAAAAAGGAAGAAAGTTAATGGTTTGGAGTCTTCAAAAAATAGAGTGATTATGAGAATAAGAGTCTACATCCATATATATAGAGAGAGACAAAAATGTGTGTACATAAAACATCCACCAATCTCACCCTGATAATTACTATTAATTACCACAGTAATGAACCTTGTTAGAATTGAGACCATGAAAAATTTGCAAAGGCATAGTCTGAGCATTGCTTCAAGTGAGTATTTTTTTAAGCCTTACATTGCAAAACAACACAACATGAATGAAGCACATGCCAACGGCTAATATTTCAATTAATATTCAAATAGTGCTTACTGGCTCCTGAGCAAAGAGAACGGGGCTGTAAAAATTCAATGTTAGCTTGTTCTCCTTCATTTCCCATATGAACTAAAAATCAGAGAAATGTCAACTAAAAAAAAAAAAAAATCAGTACATGATGATGTGCCCACTAACATCAATCAGGAGCTGATTTCTTTCAAGGTTTCTTTGAAGTCATCAGTTGTTCCTTAGCTGTCAACATTTTATCAGGTAGAGCATTCAGAGTGATGTAAACAGCACATCTGATTTAGAAAAAAATCAAATCAAAGTTAAGGGGAAGAAAGAAGCTGATAAAAGTCAAGTAAGGAATGGGCAAGAAATTATTAAAAGCAGAATCAGATCAACTATAAATACATCTTAAAAATGTTCTCTTTTAGGTGGGGAAAAAAGGTAAGTCCTGGGCAGAAGAATTCAAGGGATAAATAAGACATCCTACAAAAAGCTTCCCTAATAATTTCTGGCTGTGAGAACTGTTTCTGCTGCGGGGATGATACCGGACTGTGTGAACACACAGTGCATGAGAGCACATTGCAGAGACTTATTAACCTGTTCTCAAGCATTAATTCACATAGTGGAAACACCTCCCAGCTGTTAAACAAATTTTTCACTAGGCACACATAACCAACTGAGTTTTAAGTGCTCACAACAAACACACTTCTGGCACCTGTGCCTGCTTGTTTTGTGTGAGCATCTGTATCTATCTTCCTTTAGCATTCATTGTGCTGTGAGTGTCTACCAAAAAAAAAAAAAAAAATTATAAGAAGACCACAATATGTATGAAAAGAACAAGGAGAACAAAAAACAAGGCCTGGAGAAACCTACAGGCATTGTACAGCTTGATATTAGGAGTGACAGAATTTTAAATATCTTTGGATTTACTTAAAATGTAAGGAGTCCTTAGCTCTTTTAGCCTTGGAAACATTTAAATCTGCACAGCCAGGTGGAGTTCAAAGCATAATAAATGGAGATATAACAATGTGATGACTTGTCTAAATCCTAATGGATGATGGTGGGAAGTACTGCTTCTGCCCACATGGAAGGCCTCAAAGCTGAAGCACAAACTTAAATTCTGTTGTGTTAGCAACAGAATTTAGGTTATCCTAATGAAGAGCACCTGTCATAAAAATTCTAGTTTGTTCTAGCTACTGGTACAAAAATCACAGCCTCTCAAATATGTAGGTTTCTTGTCTCAGGTGGATTCAGAAGAAATAAAAACACTCAACTAAAAGCTAAATTAATAAAGTAAACAATCAGAACTTTTTTTTTCTTTTTGCTCAGAAGGAAACTTTGCAATGAGATATCAAGTCAGGTCTTGATTGATCTGATGTGTCTTTACTTATTTATATTTAGCAACCTCTAATTTCTAATAGTGACTAAGAATTACTGCCCTATACAGAAATGCCATTTTATGTAACGGTTTCAAACAGTGGTGTTCCCACTGGCTTCATCCTAATCCACAGAAAAGTCAACAAAAACTGCTCATTTCAAGCTTCTAAAGTACAGAGATGGTTTAAGGTATTCACACCATCTTAAGAAATATGCCTTTTTCCCAGATTATCTAATCAGATACAATTCTATTTGTTCTCTTCTACAAGGGGAATTTAATTTTCCTTAAGCATGCTGTGATAATAGCCATGATTTGTTAAATTTTGTTTTAGAGAAAAAGCATGATGAGAAAAAGCATGATGCTTTTCAGTGTCCTGATATTGCTTATAGACCAGACCACAGTCTCCAGCATTCCAATTTCTACAATAATTATTCTGTTGTGATGAGAGCAGAAGAGTGCCAACTCAAACAGAAATCCTTTCATACTCTGCTTGGAAGGATGAGGGTGAGAGAGATATAAGTAACAGGAGATGGTCTCCACATGTGAAAGTAACCTCAAAGCAAATCAGACTTTAAAATTACCAGCAACAAAATTAATAATGTGTTACTATCATACATTAAACAGAAACTAGATGGAAAAAAATCATCCACCCATTTTACAGTCACATACACTGTGCTCTTCTTTCACTCTGAATATCTCATAGGAAATTATTAACTCCATTATTATGAACATATTGCAGCCTTTTGCACATGCTCCAGCAAACAGCCATTAGCATTATGATGCAAAGGTGATTGCATAGCACATATTTTATATCTCTCAGCCTTTATTCACTGAGCATTTCAATATATCTGGTTTATTTGTAAAATTACTGTCTCCCACGCTTAAGATCTGGCTTACGCTTGCTTTGCAGAACACCTATGACTTCACACTAAACTCAGTGTACTACTATAACCTCTCTTGTTACAGATAAAAACATAATTCAGTGTTGAACCTAACACAAACGGGATCATTATGTTTAGAGAGTGTTCCAAAGCCTGCTATCCAAGCAATCTGTGGCATATAAATAATGCAAGATCTCCTCTTTCTCCAAATGATTTCAGCTCAAGCAGAGACTCAGAAAGATGGAAGCCCAAATTTATACTGCCATTACAAAATTCAATCTATTTCTGGTTCTCCCATTGAATTATGACTCAGAGGCTTCCACTATTTTCTGCACCCACCCAAATGCTCCCAGTCTTTGCCAACCCATGCAGAAAAGAATCCTATTTGTGAATATTCCTGAGCTTTATTATTATTATTATATTAAAATGGCAGAGAATCCCAACTGATCTGAAAAGCTTCATGTTTTCTTTTAAAGGAAAGTAAGGTAGAAAACGGGTCTTATTTCCCCTCCCCCCTGACCTCTGAACCACAACCTCCTCGCCACTAAAGCGTTCAACACCTCATTTAATCTCTCCTCGCCGCATTGGCACAGCACCGCGAAAGGAAAAGGGGAAAAAAATAATCTGGGGACTTCATCAATTTTTCATGAATTTTCATTTAGGCCAAAGCCCCCTGTAACAGTGGTCGATAGATCAAGCTGCTGTCACATATTTAACACCTGGAGCTACAGCTGCTCTCCCTGGGGGCTGCCGCTGACTCCGGCTGGATCAGAGGACCCTCGCTCTGCTTCCCCTGCTCACGTGTGGCGCCCCAGTGCTCCCAGCTGAAATCCTAGCCACATGCACTGTGGCAAATGTGTTTCCTGATATTCCCGCTGGAAAACTCCACCACGGAGCTTCGATCGCCTCAACTGGTGCGCTGCTGAAAAAATGGGCTTTTTTTAAGACTTCTGGCGTTTGAATAGGAAAGCAGCTTGGTGAAAGATCAAACTATTTCAAGCCTACTTCCCTTTCTAAATTCTCCCAAGAAAATCAGAACATCAACATACGTCTAATAATGCCAACTCTTGTTCAATTCCAATTAAAAATTTCTAATGGACAAAATCAAAAGGAATACAATTCTTTACAGAGGTTTAAGGCTAGAACATCTGCTTTTAATGATTTAGCCATAAAACAAAAACATTACATGAGAATTTGCCACGTACAATTTGGAAGACTTGTTGCATTAGGATTATTTTTTTCCTTCTGAGGAGGCTCCTGTGGAAGAGTCAGCAACTTGAAAAAACTCACTCCTTTAAAAAAACACAAAAACCAAGGGGCAAAATGACTGTTTTCAAAATGGTTTGAACTACTCTGTGTCCCAGCTGAATTTAACTTCTGTCTTTACAAATAAATATGGATACATCAGAAGACTTTCAATCCCACTGTTTTTGTGGCCAGTGCCCATGAAGGGGGTTAAAAAAAAAAGGAAATAAAAGAAAATGAATCATAATTAACACTGTTTATCACATTAATGCATAAGCACGAACACATCTAACACATATACAAACCCAATAAATATTTCTTCATAAATCACTCAAAAGTTGCAAGGGCACATTATTAGCAACTGCCAATTTAATAAGCAAAGTAAAGCAATTACAGTTCCTTACTCTAAAACAGCACACTCAAGCATTTTAAACCTGTGAAAATCAGCAGTTTGTCCCTCATGGCACTATTTGAGGCCACCTACAGTCAGATAACAATCCAGGACCCATGCTGTCAGCAAAGGACAACCGTCGTGTTCCTGGTGATGAAAACAGCTTGGCTCTGTGTGGAAAGAAGGGTTTTCAACACCATGACAGAGAGCACGAGTCAGACCGGACCACGTGCCGCCCCGTGGACAGGGCTGCAGCATCCAGGCAACTCAACAGTTTTCCAGCAGGAGTTGAGGACAGGTGAATGGGCACTCACTGCTGACAACAGCCTGTCAGCAGCAACTCATTTCCCGAGTCTGCAAACGGGCTGCTACAGACCTGCCCATCTTCTTCAGCCCAGAAACGCTGACAACACCAGGAAAACAAGTAAGAGCCTCCAACTGTTTTCAACTGAAAGTCACTTGAAGACCTGATTTATGACCAAAAATTATCTCAAACCCAAGCAAAAACTCTTTGCTATAATCTTCCAAAGGATGCCTTTGATACACACCAAGCACTGCCATGTGCTTTTAAAAATCACAGTAGAATCTCTAAAATTAAGTAAACAAGCAATGCATGTATTACATTTTTTTTTTTCTTTGATGAAGAGTTTTCTGTAATTGCAGCCATGGTACCACCCAAGGAAAGATAAAGCTCTGTTGAAGTGAAATAGGAGAGCCTGCTTTAGACTGCTAAACCCTTTAATTGAGGGATTCAGGCAGTTAAATTTCAAAGCTATCAAAACAGTAAAAGCACAATGTTATCGCAAACACTTTGCCATGGTTTTGGATCTCACTTTCACGTTCACGTTACTCCTGCCCTAAAATACCTGACAAAGGAGAACAGCTTCATTATTTTAAAAATTTTCTCCTATCTCCCATATGATTCATGCCTGACCTGCCACCAGCTACAGTGGTCAAACAAACTCCAGAGACTGGAGATGGTGTAACAGGAGTCTCGCAGTAGTCAATGAAGTAGGGATCAGTGATTGACAAGATACAGAGCACATTTAAATTTCAAAATGATCAGTCTCCTCAATTTGATGACTCAAGGTACAACTGCAACAATCCTGTGAACTTCAACAGGAGATCCTGAATCTCAACAGGATTAGAATAAAGATTTCAAGAGTTTACGTCTCTCTCTTAGGACTTCTCAACAGTTAAAACACATGTACCAAGACACAAATAATCCAGTAAATTTATCTGGTAATACTCACCCAGATTTCAGCCTCCCTTAAACTGGTTTCTCCTCAACTCCCAAATACCAACCAAAATTGAAAAATTTTCTTTGATGTAGTTACTGGCACGTTTACTTTTGCTTTGATAGTGTGCCAAAACTGTTTTCATTTTTTATTTGACACAGTTTTGAAATGTAGTGAACAAGTGTGTTCTAGTTGGCTTATTCCACCATTTATATATTTCAAAAATGGCATTTTCTGCAATTTCTGAGAAAACAGAAACCTCAAGATCACACCATATTAGCTATGAAAGTCTGAAGACTGCATTAGGAACTGCTTCCCCCCCCCTTTAAACATACCATCTACTGTGGACTTAAATCCATTCTTTATCAACTAAGCAATACAGATATGTTCTAAAGCCCCACTTCAAATGCATTTCAGGGAAACTACTGTCAGATAAAGAGCAGTGGGGGAAAACTCAAGCCCAGCAAGAAGAGAGCATTCATAAATCTATTAAAATACAATTCTGTGAGAAAATGCACAGAAAATTCTGAAAAAAAAATCAGTGTTGATTCAACCCATATAACTGAGCAGCAAAAAAACCATGTGCAACTGATTATATTTTATGTCAGATGAGCTTGTTTGCTGTGAATATAATGAATGTATCTGCTAACTCTACTGGAAGCAGACTACTCATGCCAGGTGGGCTCTGAAACAGACCTTTTGACTTCTCTGTTAAGACAAAGAGAATCGATAAAGACCAAGACTGCGCTGGATGATATGAGAAATGGCCAACAATTTCACTTGCCATTCACATAATGAATGAGGCCTGGGTCAAATTTATGATCGAGAAGCATATATATTGAGGTTTCCAGCAGTACAGAACATGAGTCACCAAGATGCTGTCTGCTTCTGTTGAGGTAACAGATGATGAGATAAAGAGAAACAGACAGTGCACCTTAGATTAAATGATAGGTATTTTTCCACATTAGTTCCAGTATAACCAACTCTAGACATCATTTAAAAATTAGATTATGCTTCAGAGGGAGATTATCCTTTGTCCGTGTTTGTGCCAATCATGATTATACTCCGGCTAGAACCTCATTTCAGAATAAATCACTTACTCTGTACCGTCACTGCTGCTGACCAAACATATGTGAAAATGCCTTGGCTGAGAGCAACAGCTAATGACAAAATGCTGTACTTTGTTCCTGCAATCCCCATTTGTTAACTCCCAGGATCCCTCTGGCTACGTGCGAGCGCCGGGCGACAGCACAAAAGCCGCCGTGAAGTTTTAAAGAACGCTAAGCAAACAAGACTACTCACATGCCACCTCCAGAGACGCATTGCGACTCACAGCTTCTCCAAGGTAGTTCCTTGCCACGCAAACGTAGCTCCCCTCGTCGGGTTTACTCCTGCGCCCGTGCACGATGCGTAAGAAAAATAAAGATCCGCTGGGCAGCAGCATGCGGTGGGAGCGCGGGTCGTCCTTGTCCGTTTCCACCCGCTCGCCATCCTTGTACCACTCAATGGTGGGGGTCGGCCTTCCCTCTGCTTTGCAGTTCAGAGTGGTTGGCTCTCCTTTAGACACTATCACGTCTGAAGGATGCTCAACAATCCGTGGTGGAAAGTCCTCTTGGCGGAGACGGGATCCTAACGAAAAGAAGAGAGAATAATTTATTTGTGCTTTAGACGTCACAAAGAGCTCTCACAAGCTACTCCTTTAACGTTACAAAAACTTTAAAAAAAAAAAAGAAAACATAAGCAACATCTGAAATTGTTTTGTCTGATATCAGAGACTGTATCAGACACTCCCCTACCTAAAAACCTGAGATGGACTAACAGACATAACCCTCTATAGTGTTATCAAACCCATACCAGAAGCAGACTGTGTTCAGAGGATGTATGTATGTTCACATATACATGTACGACAATCTTTTCTTTTTTTTTTTTTTTTTTTTATAATCTTCCTATTTACATTTACTTCTAGATCACTGTGTGCCTCCAGATTCCCTCACAGTTACTGTTTTTTCATCCTTTCGTCTGCCAGATTCAATAGGAGGAGATCCAAAAGCACGGTATCTTACCACCCCCAGTAGTTAACAGTTCTTTGCAGTTTAACATGTATACTTTACATCTCTCTTCCACAAACAGACCCGGTATGAAAAGAGGAGAAAAAAGAAAGCCAGAAGGGAAATCTCAAATGTCAGCTCACTTTAGAAATTTTCAGTTTCAGGATTGCATGTATATACACACACACACACGCACAAATACAATATAAGCAGAGAATCAGAGAATGGCTTGGGTTGGAAGGGTCTTCAAATCTCATCCCTTTCCAAACCCCTACCATGGGCAGGGACACCTTCCACTATATCAGGTTGCTCAGAGCCCAATCCAACCTTACCTTGAACACTTCCTTCCACATTAATCATACAGACATTCTCCACTCCTGCATACCTAATTACTCTACGTGAGCCTGGCAAAATATTTTTGCAACAGTCACAGCAGTTTGTGCCTCAAAAATAATCTTTTCTAGCATGGATCATGAAAATCCTTTGAGTGGAGCTGCCATGCTGCTAAAATTGGTCTGCACTTGTTAAATACAAGGTAAACCAACTTCTGCATGTTAGTGAAACATTTGTCTCAATTTTCTGATCAGTAGTTTTGCTGAGTCGTAGACAAGCAATTTAACATCAATGTCTTAACTATATTCTAGGCTCTACATAATTTAGAATATTTTGAATGCCTCATTTACTGCAAAAGTTATGAGGAAAGGCATAAGGATCCATTCAACAGAGTGAATCCACCTTTGGACTTCTGTTTTACTAATACTCAGGTCATTAAACTAAGGCTTGCCACTGCAGTTAAGTGTTACATTGCTATAGCACAAATTAGCTCTTTCACTGGCTTCCAGATTCTATTACCAGAACAGCAAAGAAATCCATAATCTGCAATGCCTGTACATGAAAAAACCCACATAATCTATAGCTAAGCACAGATGAACTTATAGGACATTTGGAGGAGAAAAACATATTTTATTCTTCCTTCTATTGACAAAAAAGGGGGGGAAAACTCACCAAAAATAATTTTAAACCTAACAGAAGAATCTGAAGTTAAAAAATATCCCTAGTTCATGACCCAAAACAAATAATTGAAAAAGACTGAAATCACCATTTAAAGATGAGAATTTGAAAGTACATGGAATTAAAAGGCCAACTTCATACATTGACTAGAGACATTTTAATTTAGAAACTCCCCCAGGTAAGTCTATCAACTTAATTCATTGCTTATTCCAAAAAAGGAAACAAAAACTCACTAGTTGTGTTAAGACATTTCTATTAACAGTATCAGGACAAAAAGGAAAGCTGAGACATGAGAGGGACTTAAGTCAGAGAACAGACACAACTGAGTTTTGATAAATGGTTAACACGGGGTAAAAAAATTAGTAACAAAAATACAAATCCAAACTATTAGTTTTCTTGTACACAAAGTTTTGTTGATAATGTTCAGAACTCCTGAAAGTATATCCTATACGGACTTACAGGCTGTGTTCAAAGCTGTGAAAAGGGCCTTCTCCCATGAAAGAAAGTTTAACCTTCTACAACCCAATTAAAAATCCCTCCTCAGGTCACAATAGGGCTGAATCTTCCTGTTCAGTACTGATGTTTATCACAAAACTGGTGCTTACTCACCATACCCTAATTAAGCAATTTGTGCACAAGAGAGGGTTGAGATGTGAGCTGCAGGGACCATGCCAACGTGCAAGGAGAAAGGCTCAGGAGGTGTTTCAAGGGTGATCACATCACACATTCCTGTGATGGCTGGGTGCACTTTCAGCTATCCAGCACAAGGAATTCCCTTCATCATGCTCTTAGAGGAGGGGGGAAGCAAAACACACACAACATTGTTCACAGAGCACACCAAACTCCCTCCTACCAAAGTAAACTGAGCACCAGGTATTCACAAAGATTATGCTGATTTAGAAGTAACGAAGGAAACCAGAAACTTGGCTCCACTGCCTACCTCTAGACACTGTCTGCATACCAGAAAGAGATAGATGCAAGTGGTGTTTGATTCTAATTTAGATTCTTTCACTATGGTCTCCCCCAATACTCTTACAAGTACAACCTCATTTACAAGAAACACAAATTCTATTACCCCAAGAGCTGTCTGGACAAAAGATACATTTACTGCAGAGCAAGATGCAACCATGACCTTAATCAGGAAGCTGTGGTGTATCCTGGGCTACCCATATAGCTTCCTTTTCCATTCCTCCCCCCAGGATTTCCATCTGGTGCATGCATACAGCAAATGAGCAACCCCTGAGTTTAGGAGCCCTGAAGTCTTTACTAAGGTAGACTGCAATGACTGCACACGAGCTAGTACATGCTGGTGGGCAAAACAAGAATTCCTACAATATTAGAACTGTTGGAGCTATTCCACAGGAGGGTTCCAGTGCCTCACCACCCTCACAGTCAAGAATTCCACCTAATATCTAATCTAAACCTACTCTCAGTTTAAATCATGCCCCCTTGTCCTGTCACTTCAGGCTCTTGTAAAACATCTCTCTCCATCTCTCCTTCAGCTTCCCTTCAGGGCATTATTGGATCACCCCAAAGCCTTCTCTTCCCCAGGCTGGTCAACCCCAATTCTCTCAGCCTTTCCTCACAGCAGAGCTGCTCCATCCCTCTGATCACCTTGGTGCCCCCTCTGGCCTGGCTCCAGCAGGTCCCTGTCCTTCCTGTGCTGGGAGCCCAGAGCTGGGTGCAGCCCTGCAGGTGGGGTCTCAGCAGAGCGGGGCAGAGGGGCAGAATCCCCTCCCTGCCCTGCTGCCCACGGGGCTTGGGATGAGCCCAGGACATGTTTGACTTTCCAGGCTGCCAGCATTCATGGCCAGTTTGTGTCCAGCTTAATGGTGTTCTGTGGCATGTTTATGTGTGACCAAATTCATCTTCACTTTAGACTGAACACTGAGTTATCAACTTGAATTGTCTAAAATACTGCAGTACAATGTTTTGTCACTCTAACAAACATAGCTCTCATTTTCAGATACCAGAGCCTGCTAACCACTGATAATTGCTGACCTGATAAATGCTGACTGATGGGAAACACTGTAGTTCTCATAATAAACGGGTGACATTATAGATTTGTGATAAACTGTCACTTCATAAGTTAAGAACATTTGCATTCATATCTACCTTTATGTGAATCATTTCTGCAGCAGTCACTGCTAATATCCTTTGAGGTCAAGACACTGAACAAGGGAAGCCCAGCCTCATACTGGAACCGAGCAAGAGGAAACTGCTGGGGGCATATATTTGTCAAAAATAAAAATAGAAAAATAATTTTAAAAAACAAACAAACAAAAAAAACCCACCCCAAACCAAACAAAAAAAGAAGGCTCCAGTTATTTATATATCCCTGTGCAGCACACATATTGAAATACATTCACCAGCTCTTCTGACACTGTCCTTCCTGTCTTATGTATTAGGAATTTACGTACATATTCCTATGTACTTAAGAGTGATAAAGTATTGGAATGGCCTGCCTGGGGAGGTGGTGGAGTCACCATCCCTGGATGTGTTTAAGAAAAGACTGGATGTGGCACTTGGTGCTGTGGTCTAGTTGAGGTGTTAGAGATGGGTTGGACTTGATGATCTTGAAGGTCTCTTCCAACCTAGAAATTCTAGTTTTTGCTAGTGATTCCTAATCAAAGTACAGAAAGAAAGTAAGAAAACTAAGGAACATGGACAAAAGCAGAGAAAATAATGCAGCCTGTAGCGTGCTGTCGACATTCTCCTCTTCCATTACCCTACGTTAACTTAATTCAGATGTGTTGGATGAGACACTCCCTGAGAATCACCTCCAAGACTACTCCTTTAGGAAGTGTAAAAAGACAACAATAATTCATTAATTCATTTTGACCAGTTCAACATCAGGGTTGCCTCTCACAACTACTACCAAGCCTCATGGATTTGCTTTTATATGCTCAGACTTCCTCACAAGTCTCCTGAGGGATCCAGTGTACCATACAGTTATAGCTACATTGGCAGCATAGAAATGAATATAATAATAGAAATGAAATAATAGAATGCCTATTATTTTCAGTTTAGCCTGGCTGATCCTATAGTCAAATAATCCTAAAAAAATTATTGGATGCAAGAATTTTTATTAATAAATGAAATAGATTTGCTGTAGATACACAGATGCAAGTAGGAAAGGAGACTAAAGCAGAGTTGATACTCTACTCTTTTTACTGCATTTCCTCAGAGTCACTATGCAATCCCTGTCCTAAGAGGAATCACAGAATGGTCTGGTCCATAAAGATCATCTAATTCCAACCCTCCTGCCATGACTCGACCAGGTTGTTCAGAGCGCTTCCCAACCTTCAGGGATGGGGCATCCACAGCTTCTCTGGGTAACCTGTTCCAGTGCCTCACCACCCTCACAGTTAAGAACTTCTTCCTAATATCTAATCCAAACCCAATTCCTGTCAGTTTGAAGCCTTGTCCTGTCACTCCATGCTCTTATAAAAAGTCTCTCTCCATCTGTCTTGCAGGCTCCCTTGCAGGTGGGAAGGCCTGGAAGGCATCAATTAGGTCATGAGCTCTCTGTGTAACATACACAAATCATCATAGAAAGAGGCATTTGGCAATTCACTTTCTAGTCCTAGCCTAGTCCACTACCTTTCAAATTTCTAGTAAGAGACTTTCATTTATTGCACCTCACATTCCTCCAGTTTTAATTTAGTTCACTGAAAGACCTAATGGTGATTTAATTATTAAGCCTACTCTCTAAATAAGTGGCTACAAAGCTAATGGTCTGTCATACCAGAAAAGCAACAGTACAGACTAGATAGAGAGACATTTCACTAATTTCTCAAATCAACAGAACATTCATGACTACTGGGCCAGTGTTAGTTAAGAGAGAGGATAGCAATTGTATTGTAACTGCTGAGCAATTTTAAAGAAAAAACAGTATTGCATCAGTTTACGTGCTAACGCTCTGAGATGGTATTTTATAATACAGATTTCTGAACTACCTTCAAGAGCCTTCTTGAAATTCTCTCTTCCTCTCTGATGTTATCAGCACCTGTCATCAGTTGTTACTGTCTGACATCCCATTTTGTCCTGTTTGCATCTCAAATTCTTTTCCAACTTTTATCTGTCTGACTTCCTATATACAGAAAAGCTCTTCCTCAGCTGACCTCCATGACTACTGCTCCTTTTATACCCTTCCTGAAGGCTCTCATTTTGATTCCTTTAACATTCCAAACACAGCCTTAATATACTTGGATAAAAACTGAAAGCTGGGACTAGATTTTCAATAACAAGACCAACAAGTTAATTAACACTTGGATACCAGAGATCATCCTTACAACAGAGCTGCCACCTACTCTCCTATCTGCCCTACTGTTCTCATACTATTGGCGTGAAAAGGATGCTTAAAATGGGATGTGATGTTTTACGTTGTGTCATGTATTTGAAATAATTCCAGTTCAAGAGTTCTAACAGGTCACGCTGAACAGGTGTATTGTATATTAAGTTCAGAAAGAAAGTATTGTCAACAAGAGCAACAGAAGTTCTTGCAACAAGGGAACTGGAAAGACAAACTCATATCAGAGAGTCACAATATCCTTTAGGTTGGAAAAGACCTCCAGGATTATTGAGTCCAACATTTTACCAGCCACAACCTCATCAACTAGATCACAGTACCACATCCAGTCATTCCTTGAACATCTCTAAGGATGGTGACTCCACCACCTCCCTGGGCAGCCCCCATTCCAATGTTTAACCCTTCCCGTAAAGAAATGTTTCCTACTGTCCAGCCTGAACCTCCCCTGGCACAGCTTAGGACTGTATCCTCTTCTGCTATCACTGGCTGTCTGGAAGAAGAGACTGACTCCCACCTGGCTGCACCCTCCTTTCAGGGAGTTGTAGAGATTCATAAAGCCACCCCTGAGCTTCCTTTCCTCCAGGCTAAACACCCCCAGCTCCCTCAGCTGCTCCTCGTATGAGTTATTAGTTGTTTCATGCCTCTGATAGCATTTTGAACGCACTCCCTCCAAGAGTTTGCCAACAACACATGTTCTCCCCGAGACAGTGCAAAAGGACTGTTTATCAAGAAGACAAACAGCAAAACTGTGATAGGAAAAAATAAATCTCCTACAACAGAAAGCTATAGATGCAGGAAGAATAGGCCCTGTGTACATGTGCTTCTACAAAGAGGACAGCTCCAAAGATATATTTAATGCCAAAGAACCATTTTTTATGCTAGAATGTTGGGTTATTTTCACTGCAACAAGAAAAAATGAAAGTAAGGTATTAAAATCCCAATTGAAAGAACAATGTGCTTTAAATGGATGGACAGCTACAGATGTGCCTGCAGAATCTCTTCTGGCTACATCAGATCTGTCACATGGCCAGGTTCCAGCTATTTTTTTCTTTTTGACTTATGCAGACTCTACAAAGACAATCCCACAGCTACTCAGTTAAATCTACTGAAGGACAGTCACTGTTCATTTTCCCAGTTCCTCATATGCCTCGTTTCACAAAAGAAGTACTTATCAGAAACACTTATTGCACACATTTGTTTGATGTAATGAATAACTCTGTTGCTTTCACCACCCTTTTAGGCACAGAATTGAGTGAAGGCAAGCTGAGATCTCAAGTCAGTCACATCTTAGTTCAAACAAAAGGTAATGTGGAAAAAAAGTCAAGATAATGAGAAAATTCAACTGGAATACAGGCTGATGCACTGGCATCAGGCTGATAATTCGACATGCATTCCTCTAGGCAAAGTGACATGGCAAGGACGACATTTTGAATTTACACTTTAGAATCTCTCCCTCTCCTCTGAGATTTGGCAGATGGGAAAAGACTCCAGTGATACAACTCTTTCCAAGGTAAGGTTTTTGTTCAAAGCAGTGTCAGCTATGACAAGGTCCTCTGAAAGCTTTTCCTTGAGCAAAATTAATCCATTAAACAACATATCCTAAGTTCCCCAGGACATGTGCCTGCAGATAAGTCACCTTTCCTATAGAGTGTGTCTGCCAAGAGGGAGCACAGGAATTGCTGACAGGAGAGATCAATAACTGTCATTAAAAACATTGACCAAATCTTACTGGAAGGTTGATTTCATTAGTTTCTCTCGTATGAAACTGTGACTTTGCTAAACAAAGTGTAATCAACTTTACTATTAAAAAACCCACTGCAAACAAGGTTTATGTTTGTTGTTTTGTTGTTGTGGTGGTGGTTTTTTGTTGGTTTGTGGGTGGTTTTGTTTGATTTTTGTTTGTTTGTTTTTAGTGTGGATAATAATCCAGTGCCACAGTATAAGCATTCTATTCCTTATATAAAATTATTCCAGGGGAGGCATTCCAGAATTGACATAAAGGCTTAATGCAATTTTACTCTAATTCACTTTTCTTCAATTGGTTTCTCATCACATACCAGCATTCAGGTGTCACATTTCACTTCTTTTGCACTGTCCTACCACACCTCAAAATTTATTTCCAGCACACTGCCTGGGATGGAACTGCATGTTAGGGATGCAGTCAAGAGAGCAGGAGTGAGCACAGTAGCCCTGAAAACTGGAATATAGATTCATAGGGGAATGATTAATCTTTTTTCCCCAGGTGAAAAGCGACGTTATAAATACAAGTCACTGCTTCAATGAGAAAGTTACATCGATTTGTTTATTCCAAAGCAGTATGGTTTAGAGTTCATGTCAAGAAATAAAATATCTACCAGAGCTATGCTCCTTGAATGAAGATAACTGACAATTATTTGCTTAATAACATACTTAATAACCCCAACACCCACCCACATACACACACACACAAAAACCCAGCAAACCCAAACCACCCTCACTTGTACATTCTTTAGCAAAAAAGCTCCAGGTTTTAAAACTATGATAACTGCTCCAATTCAAGTGTAGGTTTCATCAATGTTCACTGACTCCAAATAATGAGATTATAAAAATTAATTTAAGAAGTGAAGAAGATAAGGAGGGAAGAGGAACACTTCCAGCTATGGAAAGCAAAAAGGACAATGTTTATGTGTATGTGTGCACATATGTCTCTGTATTTATATGCTGTGTGTAGATACATACCACATCTATATTTACACAACAAAGACATACACACACACACCTGCAAGTGCCTGGTGACCTCCAGAGGTCCCTTCTAATCCAAATTATTCTATGATATATACGCAGCATATAACAAAAGCATCAAAGACAAAACAAAACAAAAAAACCCCAAAACAACAAACAAAAACCCACACACACACCCAAAACAACAAACAAAAAAACCCCCTCTCTTTTTATCCAAAACTCAAGCACAATGGCTTTTCCCTTGGGAGCCTTTCCAAATCACTGTGGAATTTAACAAAGCAAAGCAGAAGTGTATGCCTGACTCTAAAACTATCCTCCAGCTCTTTTTCAGGTCAAGGATGGAAGGTAAAAAAGCAGACATTGCTTACAGACAGCAAAATAATTTATTAAACAAGGGGCATGTTATTGCAGCACTGGGGAACTGGCAATGGCTCCTTATCAGCCAGGCAAAGGGAGGCTTTGCAGCTTCCCTGATACCACTGGAGAAACCAATGGCTCTTTACAATCAAGTAAACTTTGCTTTTGCATAGAAGGGTTGGTAACCACAGGCTCTCCAAAGTCTAAAGCTTTCTATTGATAGATGATAGTGATCATCCAAGGCAACATTAAAAGATACATTCAAAAGCTTTAAAAATGAGCAATTAGAAAAACACATCAATTTTAACAGTGTTAAGCTAAAACAACAGCTATAAAAAAGCTTTTAAATGACAACCAGGTCCAGATCCCTTCAAGAACCATGAGTCAAATAGTTCTCAGATCAGAATAAAATTGCCACAATCTGTGAAATCAGACTACATTTGTAAATAAATTCAGCCATCTGAAGCAGTCTTAAAATAATATTTTAAGAAAGGAGGGATTTCTATTACAAGCACAGCAGACATTTTAACTTTGATGTTCTGAATTTTATCCCATAAAAACACTCCCTGAACCACACCAGTTGTGAATGCCTAGGGAATAAGTACACAATATCAATACTTGACTTAGAACTTGAACCAAACATGCTAAAACAATCTTTTGTAAGGTTCGAAAGCAACTATAAGTCAACAAATACTAATCTTGAAGTGAAGCTCTCAATAAAATTTAAAACAAATTTAAAGTAGTAGGGCAAATATCAAAAACTCATTGTAGTATCTTGGTTTAGAAATCTACAAATTACATCTTTGTGATTTGTCAAAGACTCTCTTGGGAAGCTTCAACTAGTTTGGGAAACTTTTTCCTACTACCCATGGATGAAAATATAGATCAAGCTCTGTGAAGTAACATTCTAATCCTACTTTTTCTAACCCCATATTGAGTAAATAAACTCAAAAGTAAATATGCTCAAAAATGGAAGGCTTTGGAAGTAGCATGAACTTACTCACAAGCTGTATATCTCTCCTACCTACGTCAACAAAAAAGAATCAGGTAAACAAGTACAGGCACTCCAAGGCTTAGGGGTATGTTTATAATTGCCCCTTCATTTCACCTTTTGCTAGCTGGCATTTTAAAAACTCATTCAGCCATCCAGAGCTTGAAAACAAACAACTTCTACAGAAAATTCAGGCACATACTATTTTCTGCCTATATAGGTCAGGTTTATAAACACCTCATATATCCCAAGCACAAAAGATAACAATTTTTATATTGGTGCTTTACAGCGTGCATTTGTGTTTTTATATATTTAGAAGTTTGGTGTTTGGATTCTTTGTTTGGTTGGTTTTCCCATGTTGAGAAAGTAAATATGTTACTGCAAACACTGAACTTTTTTTTTTTTTTTTTAATCAGCAAAATGTCACCAGCTTTTCAATGGTTATCACACTGATATCTGAAGGTCATACTATTGACTCTCTTTGTATAAGGAGTTCTCACCACGAATAATGAGAAACTTCACACAAAATTCAAATTCATGCACAAACATCTAAGTGTCCTAACTCTAGCTTCTCCTGGTTTATTTATAGCACAATTATATATACATATATATATATATATATATAACGTGAGAGAGCACCTTCTGCTAAGAGAATATTTGGACCTCCTTGGCTCCAACATCCTCTCCCACGTGTGTGCCTCTCCCTCCCCCCAGAAAAACAAAACCCAAAAAACACCACCTTTTTCCTTGTCACTTCCCTTTTTGTTTGCTCTCCATACATGTTTCACAATTCCTTACTTACCTCCCCATGTGTATTTTAAGGTCGTTTTTCTGTCTTGTTACTGTTATACCTGTAGCTAATAAAATGACTTTTTTTTTTTTAATCCAAAACAGTTCATCAACTCTGTTTAGAAGGTGAATCTTTTCTCTTTTCATTCTCCTGTTCAGAAGCCATCCTGTTATCTGTCCCATTAGATAACAAAACACAATTCTGCAACTTCTGCAGCCAAAATGGGATTTAATGTTCTTGGGCCTGGTGACAGAAAACAAACACTCCAGTATCTGTGCCAACTTACGGATTTTTTTTTTTAAGCAGCCCTCAATGATTTTTCTCTCACCTTTTATGTTTCACATATTTACACTCAAAGCTGGCACAAAACAGGGAAGTACTTTAGGCTGAAGGCATAGGTCCAGTGAGTGGTTTTACTGGTCCTTGATGTTAGTGGTGGAATAATCTTGCCTTTCAAAGAACATGCATTTCACAGGATCTTTCTGCAACATTATTTTACCCTTTCCATATTACAAAGAGGGAGAATTTTTGAAACAGTAAAGTTGCAGACACTGATTCAGAAACCTTTGTTGTCTATCCTGTTTTTATAGAGATCTCTGTTGATTCTACTAATGGAGCATGGATTACTGATAAACTACGTCTCAAAGCTGTGGAATGGCATGGGGACTGCTGTGACCTTCTGAGAGCTTCTTTCCAGCATATAATTTATTTACTCCATGTTCTTCTACATCAAACAGCACTACACAGAAGCACAGAAATAAAGAGTGTCTAGCAGCACAGTAGGCAAAACAAACAAAAACTCCCAGGCAGTTCTCAAAGTGTTTACTGTAAGCAGGAAAATTTGTGAAAACAGCAGCAGAGGAAGTAAATAGAAAATATACAGGAAGCAGATCCCACTTTTTCAGCTGTAACCTTAGATTTCTAAATTACTATATTTAGTAACAAATACTGTCTAGACACACCTAGGAAATAAAATTCCATCTTTAAACAGTGGTAGGTTGGCCCCAAATGACAGCCAAATCCAGCTGCTCCACCATGCTCCACCCCACCCTCTCCCATGCGATGGGAAGAAAGTAGAAGGAAAGCAAGAGACTTGTGGATTGAGATAATGGCAGCTAAAAGGGAAAGAAAATACTGTGGATACAAGCAAGGCAAAAAAGGGGGAATTCATTCACTACTCATCAGCAAACAGATGTCCAGGCACTTCCTGGCAAGCAGGGCCTCAGCATGCAGGACTGTTGCTTGAGAACACAAATGCCATAACCATCAATGTCCCTCCTTTATCTTCCTTTCCATGAGTTTTTACTGCTGAGCATATGATGACATATGGCACAGAATATCCTTTTGATCATCTTGATTCAGCTGTCCCAGCTCTGCTCCATTCCAACCTCTTGCCAGCCCATGCCTACTACGCTCTCTGCTTAGAGGCACAAATCATAAATTTTTCAGGAGACAGGATTTTTTTTTTAACGACTTATTTTCAACAGATAAAAACCCCTCAAACATGATGAAAATGACATTTTCTTCTGCAAAACTAGTTTGCAGTAGATCTATTTCCTCCAGAACATATAAGCACAATATGAGACATCCTTGTAGATGCCTTTGTCATTTTAGGTTCCAAAAAGAGAGCAGTAACACATTTTTATATCTAATATTTCTCTGATTAATAACTAAAGGACTGGAGGTACAGTCAGCTTCCTAAGTGAAGTAGAATCAAAGCTTCCTCACCATGAAGGAAAACAAATCAAATATATATAGGAAAATACAAGGAAATGTTTAAGGTTGACACTGCAGTGGTGCTCACACGGAGGGAGACCAGCATTTGCCAGTCTCTGCACTCTGTGTGAGTATCATAACACAGCCTTTCAGCATCACACCTGTGGCTGCACCTAGGGAAGGAAAGAGTGAAAAGTCCTCTTGACTTTTGCTAAGCATCCTTGCATCATCTTATGCTCATTTCCAGAAGACTGGCCAGAAAAATAATTTAACTGCATTCCTTCACAATCCTGGTATATTTGTTAACCATTTTACAGGATCTTTTTTTTATTTTTCCTTTTTTTTTTTCCATCCAGTGAAAAAAAACTCAAGCTATGATTTTGGGTCACCTTTCAGAGTTAAAAAATGCCCAAATATTTATCTTCCAGAGTAAGAGAAATAAGGTTAAAATCCAACAGTTCTGTCATCAGCCAGTTTTGCACACCTGAGGGTGTGCCCTGCATCAGGTGTTTCATGTACAGCACTTTTCTTCCACACACATTTCTCTCTATCCAAGATCTTAGATGTGCACACACACAAACTCCTTAAGTTTTTTCCCACTATTAGTATCATAGCTAAAGTCTGTTCATTAGCCACAATGCTATGCAACTATATGAAATAAAAGATATTGTACCTTCTTAAATATGTGAGGGAAGCTTGTTAGTGGTAGCTAGCTGTAGAGACCAAGGCAGGACTTCAAAAACTCTGCTGCTGGATTTATGAAGACTGGTATATTGCAAAACAAAGCCCAGCAAATTTCCTTTAGGCCAAAAGCAGCAGCAAGGTTGAGGAAAATGACACAGGTTTAGTGCAACAGTCGACTGTAACTAGCTCGGCTAAAGAGAGATTTCCATTTCTTGGCAGAGTAACAAACCCTCAAGCAGAGAGGGGCTATAGGGGTGAGATTTTTTCCTCTGTAAGTAACTTAATGAATGAAGTACTAATTAACATTATGGCATTGATAAATGGAGAGAGAGATTAGGGATGTACTCGATATTCAGGCCTTCCCAGATGGACCGTCAAAGCCACATTAATTCCTATCTCATTGGAGCATCTGCTTCTCCCATAATCCATTGCCCCTTGGTACAAACAACACAAACTGTTGTGACTCAATTCGATTTATATCAATCTAATTTCTTTTAATCCAATTTGTATTCCAATCTACTACCTTCTAATCACTTAAATCTTCAGCCTCCATCTGGTAAATTTTCTCTCAAAATTAACCGAGCAGATGCCTCTGCAATTGTCTTCCACAGTCAGGCTAATCATGCCCTGGCAGTGGCCTACAGAGCTCGCTGAATAGGTACGTGACTTACAGCATTGCCCTTCTTATTACAAGCATGGCGATGCAGGAAGGCCATTTTGTCTGTCATTAATTGGTTAATTTGCATAACACTGCCAGGGAAAGATGCCTGGGAAACAAAAGCCAAGAGTGGAACAGCTTCAAGAAGGCAGCATGACATGCTCCTCATTAGTCACATGGCCATTACACTTTGAACCATCTATTGTTTGAGGTAACAAACCCCCAAGTGCATTACAGCTAAATACATAACAAACATCTACACACGATATTGGATTGCAGGAGCTTTGGCACTGCTGCCATTGAATATGCAGAGAACACGGGGGCTGTCCAAACAAAAATCCAAGAAAAGTGCTGGATGCTGGGAAAATTAGAAAGCATATTGTTCTGCCAAAACTTCCAATCCTCTCCCAAGTAAATTAACTTTCACAACGCTACAATTACGCATGCAAACAAAGCCAAACGTGCTGACTACAAAAAACTTCCCAGGACAGAATGTGCCACAGGTTATCCAATACATGATATGTAGGAGGAGTAAAAGGATGAAGCTAACCTTCTCAGCCAAGGATAGGTAAAAATCTGAGCCCTAGGCAAAATGCAGAAAGAGAAGTGCCACTGCTTTAAAACTGAGTGCCTCACTAAGAACACAATGTTGATCCTTCCCTTTGATCAATGCTACGACATCTCCAAAAAGCTAATGGCATGTTCAGCAAAAAGTGGATTTCATCATTCAGGTGTTCACACGATCATGGACTGCTAAAGTTAGGAAGTTTTTTCAAGTCTGTTATTCAGAATCCCGGGAGGACAGAAAGGAAAACATTCAATGTGCCACTTGTGTTCCCCAAGCAACGTTAAGAAAGAGAAATGATGAAAACACAACAGGCACTTAATAAATAGTGAGGGAAGCTGAGCCAGTGGAGGAGGAACAACAGTAGCTTCTATTACATGTAAGCAGGTAGCAAAAGAGCAAAGAAAACTTTCACTTGGCACTCAGTCCCTTGCAGCATGGCCTATATTCTTGTTGGCCCAAAACCACTTTATTAACAGAGAGAGGTGTAACACCCTTCTGCCATTACAGATTATATATAAAATTTATTGCTTCCGATTTTTTAGAACCATATAAATCAGACTAACATGGAAGGGTCAGCCTTCAATCCTCACCTTAAAAAATAATTTTTAAAAAACAACTTGTGCCATTCAAATTTTCAGTCGCTGGAAAGTGAGCTCACCAAAATGATTTGCCTGGAGCTCACTACTGCTTCCTCCCCTCCTCTCAATCTTTCACATCTACACCTGAATAAGAGGTTTCACTTAGCAGCTAATAAGTACCTAGTAAATTTTTATAACCTAGGGACAGCAAATAGTACAAATACAATGGATCCAAGCCAGATGATGCTGAAGAAGGAAGGAGAGGGTGTGCTTGCTTAAGGAGGGGGTGGAGTGGGCAGTCTTTCTTCCCCTCCCACAAGCTGTCAAGTCCTTCTGTGCACACCCCCTCCCTCATCCCTGCTAAAAACCTTCCTCTCTCTGCCTGCCATGACAGGTGGTCCAGATTTTCACTTAGAAAATCTGGCCACCCTATGTTTGCAACACCTCCCCGCTTAGTATCATCTGTGAATTTAATTAGCATGCAGTTTACCCACTCGTTCAGATTATTAACGAAGACGTTAAACAAGACACAATCCAAATAAAAAGATCCCTGTGGCAAACCAGTTGATGCTTTTCTTTACATCAGTTTATTGCTATCTATTGTAACCCTTTATTTACAGATGTCAACCAGTGATTCATCTACATGATAGCATGGACAACCAAGCAAATTTGCCTTTTGTTTTCCCAGCTAACAGGCTGTGATACACTATATATAGTAGAATTATACATAATAATTCCCTTAAGTAGGTGTGTCTCATCTACTACACATATTATTTCATCATACTAAGATACTTTAGCCCCTTGCTTCTCCTGGTTCGTCTGCCACTCCTCAGCCATATGCACAGAACCAGTGATAAGTGATGGTCAGGAAAAATCACATCATTTGTGATCATTTCCAGTGTCAATCTAAAACCAATCCATGGAAATCTTGCAGAGAGAGACAATCATTACAAAAAATAAGATTGTTAAATACACTGAATTTTATAAACTGGATTTGAAATGAAAGTTTAGCAGCAGTGGGAAATATGCAAGGAATATGTAAAGCAAAATAAAGTTACTTTTTCTTTATGAAAAGGAAGGCAAGAGCGCTACTCTGAGTTAGTAGCTTCAACAAGATCATTATTATAATTTTACTCATCAGATGAGCAAAACTACAGTGTAGGGTCTGGGTAATAATATTTAGGTTTTGAAATTAAAATAAATATAACAGCATTTCACGCATAAAGCAAATCACATTTAGGAAAAAGACAAACAAGAATGGCAAAGAAAACTCTCCATACAATTAAAGACTTAAAAGTTGAGAAAACATCACAGAACACATCACTGGATTTACACACACAAATAAACAGATAGACAGATATTGGAGACATACATACAGCTTTGCTCATAAACCAAACCTACTTGTAGCTTAAAACATTAAGCAGAGTCCTCCCTCCCTCGTACTGCAAAAGTACTGTGATACAAGAAACAAATGAACATTTGAACATCCAAGGCCAAACGCAAATTCTCTCTAAAGCAGGTGGCCACACACACCAGAGTTACAAAAGCTCTCTCTGCGCTTATCTATGGAGCACTTGTTTTTCTTACAGACCTTGTTCCCTGGAAGAGTTGTGGATGCCCCATCCATGGAAGTGCTCAAATCCAGGCTGGATGGACTTCTGAGCAGCCTGGTCTGATGGAAAGTGTCCCTGTCCATGGCATGGACGTTGGAACTGGATGACCTTTAGTGTCCCTTCCCATTCAAACCATTCTATGGTTCTTCTTCCAACCCAAAACATTCTATGATTCCTTTCTGCTGAGTAATCTCAAAAAACTTGCCTCAAAGCACTTCCAGCAAAATTAATTAAAACATTACAGCCTCCCTATGAATGTTACAAAGAGCAAACAGAAGAGTTTTGGCCCTTCCACTGCGACTTCCAATTGCCAGCATAAAGCAAGACATTCTGATCTTCCCAGGTAATATCACATATGTATGTGATGAAATAATATGTAGAGTAGATGAGACACCTATGTATTATTTTCTGCAATACAAGGGGAGAAAATAATACAAGAAGCACAACAGGTTTCCAAAGCTATCTTGTGACAGAATGTAAATAGCCTAAGCAGAGACTAAAATAAATTCACAAGTCTATAAACTCAGTTTATGCTGAACTAAAAATGAAACTCTCTAGCAGAGGTCTGCAACCTCCTCTTACTGACCAGCAGCACTCCTTAGCAGCTCCTAAACAAAACCATACCATGCTATCATACACATTGTGCTTTTACAGACTCATGGATAGGAACATAATTTACTTTAAAGACATATTTCAAGCAATATAGTAGTAAATAGAAATCTAGCAGAAGGGAGAATACATAGCACTGTGAAAATGCTTTGAAAAATACTGTAACAGTAATTTTGCATGCTAATTTAATTCTCAAGTCAGTTTGCTCAGATATACACTTGATACCTGTGTCTGCAGAAGAACCTAATTTTACATAGCATGTCTCACGAGACCCAACGCACTCTATAATGAATGAAGCACAAGCAGAAATTATTTTCTTTCATATTATTAAATAATGCAAACTGACACTTATGTTCAGAACTCAGGTGTGTATGCTTGTTTCAGTTTACAAATAAATTGTACATAACTTCCTCTGAGTGGAAGTTATCACACTTTCAAACACATTGTGGTTTTCCATAAACAGGAAAAACCCCAGACACTGGACCTATGGCCATCTTGTGAGAGTCTTCCACTCTCCAGAACAGACACCACTACACACTAAGCCAGCTCAACATGAAGATATTGCAGAGGTTCACAAAAAAAGAAAAGGGCCACTGTGTCTAACCATTAACAGGAGTCAAAGAACCTACAATGCACCAGTGCCACATCTGCTGCCTCCTCCACACCAAAGAAACAGTTGGAGCTAATGCACGATTAGGAGCTGAGAGGAACGAAACAAAAGTATATGCAGGTGGCAGAGGTCACTCAGGGACAGTATAAAGGAAAGAGAGGGTCAAGTTATTATCTGGAATGCATCCACAGGGCACAGCCATTTTTTAAATCAGTTTTTATAATAGCCATCCCTGTATTGATTTAATAATATATTTATGCTACGGATTTACTGAGTGCACCATGAAGAACTGCATCAAAGACGGAGCTGTGAAACTAGGGCTTGTTTCTTTTTCTTACACAAGGTAAGGAGAATATGTCCTATCTTGAAAGCCTCCATTTGATCTATTTTTAATGTTTTATTAGCCTCGTTTGCCATGAAAAGGTAAAAATTAGTCATCCAGACATCATCAAGTCTTTCAATTACAAGTCTTTGGGTAAAGTAACACAAACACCACAAAAATTAAATTTGACTTTTAAATCAAAGTGACTGATGTGCCTCTGTGTATGTAGCAACTAAAATATTGAGACTTTTATCTTTAAGCCTATATTATTAAATACATAAAGGTGAAGTGGAATGGAGGGAGAACATCCACTTAGAAGAATGGTTGCATCACACTTGGCAATACAACACTTTGGAGTATCAGGCCTATAAAGACAAGTTTTCAAGAATAAGTAGGCACTGTAAATTATACAGACATGGCAGATGAAATACACATAGACACTCCTGTACAAATATACAGACAGCCAGGCTAAGGCTAGTGCTTTACTTAAAAGAAGGTGAGATCAGACTGATGCTGGCTATAGGGAACTATTCCCAAGTCCAGCCTCTTTGACACATAAAAAGCAGTTGACAAAAACTTGTTCCTGGTAATTGCCACTGACTGCTTGTTCTACCACTTGCCTCCCTCCTCCAGAAGGAGAGGAGTAAGAGCAATAGTTCAAAGAGGCAGAAATAAACAATAGGGGTCATTTCAGGCCCTAAGGTCAGGCTCTGTGTTTCAGGGTAGGGGAACGTGAAGTAAGAGTTACAACTTCCCGGTGACCCTGGAAAGGAAGTTACTTAATATTCATGTTGACAGAAAAGAAGAGAAAGACAACAGCTTCACACCAGCATTTTACATCTCTCATTTATCGAAACATTGCAGCTTGCCCCTAACTGTCATTAAGTGATGAATGATGAAAGACTTCTTTATTTTTACCTCAGATTAATCATGCAGCCCCCTCCATCTTTCCATGCCTGAATGTGTGGTCTGAACATTTTGTTTTAAATTTTATTAATTTTAATTCATGTGGAGTAAAGAAAACTGTTTAATTAGATTTCAATTCTATTGGGAAAAAATGGTCTCAATTGAAAGGGCATCACCTAAGTACTTTCACCTCACAGCTTTAAAGTGCACTATCATTTCTCATAATATTGTGTCATATCTGTGCTAATTCCAAGCCATTTCTTATATTACACAAACTATCTAAAAAAAATCATCCCTCCAGTTACCTAACACAGAGAAAAATGGTGTAGCAATTAAAAGAAACAAGTACAACATGCAGACTTTATAATTACTATCACAAAGCAAAAATACAAAACCTTGTACAAGTAATAATAAAACGTCTCTCAAAATAAGCAGGCCAAGCCAAAATAATGCTTTGCAAATCTCTCCCTGTTTCTGCATGGCCTTTCCACCATCTCCATCTTCCTGAATATATATCAATTATATAACAAATCAAAGTATGGCAATCACTACAGTACAACACAACTCTGTTCTCAGTATTAAATGCCTAAAACATTTGCCCTAAAATGATGTTTCAAAATACAGTGGATTTTTGTGCATGTAACCAGCTGAGAATGAAATCAGCATATTTTCTTTTACTATTAAGTACCTTGATCCATCACCTGCAGACTGATCTCTAGCTTTATTCTGCTGACTTTAAAATTACTGAAATGGTACTTCTCATTACTGTGCCAGAAAAAAGGTTCCACACTGGACAACATCACGCACATAATGCCAGTGCATCACAACCAGTTGGGCCACATTCAGTCAAAGATTTGTAATCACTACAGCTCTACATTTTAACATTTAACTATGCATTTCCTTACTGTGTTACCTCCAATTTTAAATTTCAAGGTTTAGTTAAATTACTTGCAATGTTACATCAATATTTTTGTAAGATACAGACACATTTAAAATTTTATCCCTCATCTAAATTATTTTGACTGAAAAACGGATGAATGTGTAAAAAATGAGTAGAAACCTTTCAAAATAGCAACAGCCCTCCTTCTTTTTTTGTCTCCTCTAGCATATTCTCTCTCAGTTGCTCATAAAACTTCTTCCAAGTTCTCACTAATCTCTTATCATCACCTTTGAGCTGTCTCTACTTTGCTGACATAGTTTTAAATCATGAGACCTAGAACTGCACATGCTGAAAAGCTAAATGCCCCCCTCCATCTGCAGAAAGCTGGCAAGCTTTCCTTTCCATTGAAGTTTCAGCTTCACTCTGTTCTCTTGGGAAGCTGATATAATAGCTTGTCATTGCCAGAAATGCTCTTCTGAGCCCACTGATCTCCCATGTTGATCCTATATATGATTTGACTATTGATTTTTTTTTTTGATTGCAACTCATTTTCTTCCTTTACTACATTACAAACTTCCTGAAGTCCTTTTGCATTGATAACTGTGTAACTTCCCTCTCTTCAGATCTGAGAGCCCAAATCAATTTTTTCTTGCTTATTTTAGTGTAAAGTTTCCCATTTCACATTATCTTTACCAAGAACATTTCCATCTGGACTAAACTCACACATATCTACCATTAGCCTTTGCTTTTTCCTGCTGCTGCTCCCTAAAGGAAGGGGTATTATCACAGTCTGCAGAATGTGCTCTTTCAAAGCAAAACTGCTAACTGATGATTTTCAAAGGCTATATTAAAATGTAATAGAACAAGTAAAACTGTGCCTCAAAATCAAACATGTGATCCTCTTCCTAACAAAAAACAAGGCAAGATGCATTTACTAAGCAAGACAAACTGGATCTTCACTCTTCTGCTGTTATAAAAAGTGTAACTTCTGTGACCATCACATATATCAATTTCCTTTCAAGTTCTCCCCTGGAAGCATTTTCAGACTTAAGCTGGCATTAGATACTATTTTCATTAATCTTACTGGTGTTCAAGTAAGCTGGATGCTTCCTCACAGAAAGAGTGGGGAAACAGAACAGCACCAAATGTTGATGTTTGTGGCACAGCACCGTACACACGGATTTGCTATCCTATGGATCAAAGAAACAAGAAATTCTGTCACTTTGAGACAGGATATCATATGTTAGGACAGCTAAACACAGTGGGAGCTACAAAACAGCCTTCTCTATTTCTGTCACCCCTTTGTTCTCCCTGTGGATGACAACACATTTATTTGCTTGGATTCTATGCTCATAAATTCTTTCCAAGCCACAATCATTTTGTCAGGGTACAGATACCACTCCAGCACTCACACATGCTCCTGAATACACAAGATATGCGTTCAACTCCAGACTCTACCATCATTATGATACCTGGCAGATATTTCATTCACCTCAGTTTTTCTATTTTTAAAATGCAGTTATGGCCACAGCTCCTTTGTGAAGCATTCAGAGATCCACTGATGGAAACACCATGGAAAAAATAGCATTGTCAGCTTACCAAGGTGTCTTCCTGACCTGTGCCCTCCATGCACAGATGGCTCACAATAATGTGACCAATGTCACTGTCCTCCTGCTACGCCACTGAACAGCCATAGGCAAGATACACCTGCAACTTCTTGATCTGCTCTCTTTGAGTTTTACCCTCTGTCCTCCTGAAATGTCAGGGAGCTCCAGGTTTCTACAGCTGTTAAGGGGCAATTTTGGTTTGTCAAGCTGATTTCTCTGATTTTTCTTTAGTCATAAAACATTAGTTTCAAACTAATTTTACATACATCATATGGAAACTCCCAGAGTACTACTTTTCAATACTATAATATCTTAACCAATTTATAACTTTGGAGATGCAAAAAGCCCATTTACAATCAGCTATTCATTATTTTTTACACTACATATGCACATATATAGAGAGACACAAAAATTCATTGCTGTATAAGCAAGATTTTTTTTCCTAAAATACCAAGAGAAAAACAACTTATCTCCTGTAAAGTGTTAATACATGATAAGTCTGGAAGAATACTGGGAATATTGATGCAGCAAATGTAAGCTGATTGAGAAATTAAGGTCCATGATGTTTCAGAGCAGAGTTTATACCAAAAAACAAACCTAGCATTCAATCAGGGTCTGCATATTACATCCCCAATCTAGAGGGATAATGCCCCAATTTTTATCACACAGAATAAACAAAATGCTGACAGTATCAACAATTATTTTACTTACTGATACAGTTACTCTGGAAATAATTGCTCTTTCCTTACACTTGAATACATTGATCAGTTTCACAACTGATTCCAATAGGAATGGATTACTAAGCAGTAGCACTTCCCTGCATTGTATGCTGCAAAGACAAGTGCACTGCCTCCCACCACAACACCTCAGACTGAAGGAGGCACTAGAAAGATCAACAGAACTTTCCATATTGAAGGACTTGGGGGGGTCTGTAATTTGTATTTGCTTACGGGACTGCACATTTGTGCTCCTGTCACCTTTATCAAAACAGTCAAATCTTGCTTTACTGTCTGCATTCTTGTTTCTCAAACAAAACAAAAAAAAAATCCATCTAATTACATTTGAAGCATTCTTACTATTAAACAAGTTGATTACAAAGCAACAAATAGACTCTGCTGTCAAGTGAGATGACCCCTCAAAGACAAATAAAGCCCAGCAAACACTAAGCACTGAAAGACTGCTGTCCTAAACAGTGCTTCATCCAGCATTCTTCCTCATAGCAGAGTGCAAGTCCTAGCACAGTCTCCCAGGCACTGTAACCCATCTGTGTACTTTGTAGTCTGCTTTCATCCCTTCTTTTAAAACTTCCATGTTGTTCTACCCCACTCCACAGACATTTAGGACCAGCACTGCCTGACTGTTGAAACCCTTTCGAATAGTAAAATGAAGATAATAATTTGAGAGAATGTTACAGCCAACACAAAGGTGGATACAAGTTGAATTGCATTTTAGGTAAGATGGTGATTTTCACCAAAACTCAAGACTGGATTTTTGTCAAAATGAATTATCACCAATTCTTACCCTAGATGATAAAGGTAATGAAGAAAGGTTCACACTAAGTGCCATATCACAACCTGCATTTAACACAGGATGGTCTCACACAGCACTCTCTCCCCCCACTGCCCATCTGTGCTCCTCAGCACTTCTGCAGCTCCCAGGCTATTCCCCCACATCAGTATCAAGCTTTTGCTTTGAAGCTTGTTCAGTTGGTGAGTTATTCTCACTCAAAAAGCTCAGAGCGATTTTTCTAAATTTGATAAAAATGACTCACTTCCTTAAGAGATTTTGTGCATCTGAGATGAGACCTTATTAGTAGGCACAAGAGCTATGTAAAGCCTCTCCCAGAGCCCACTCCATTAGTGCTAATCAATATTAATTTAAAATTGCATAAAGGCAGCTTTTCAACTAGAAATTATTTCATCCTTTCTCCCCCTGCCCTGCTCCCCAACAAAAAACCCCATAGCTTCCATTATATTTGAGATGCCAAGACATTGGGTCTCTGTCCAAAATTAAATTTAAAAATTATCTTCATATCCAGAATGGCTTACTGAGTAGAGATGATATTACCCAGAACAGCTTGGGGAACCCTGCCTTTCACTTCTTACCTTGAAAGCATATGAATATATCTAAGCATGAGGAATAAACTGCTTTTAAGAATCAACACACCAGGACTAGAAAAATGTAATTGCTGTAATGGTCAAGTGGGAACAACTGACGTGGCTCAGGGTGAGTTTCAACCACTTTCCCTCCCCAATTGCCTCAAGGAACTTCAGCTGCTGCTGCACCTACAAAATCAATGCTGCTAATTGTGAGGAAAATTATTCAGGACAGCACAGAGACTCCTATTAATGATGCCTGCCAGTAGAAAGTCAGTTTATCAACTATGCTAAAGGTTAACATCAATATCAAATGCAACAACCTCAAATGATTTTATCACTGACTTTTTAGAGAAAATTACTATGGTGGTGCAATAAACTTCAGAATTGGCTGCACTTTAAAACCATTTTGGTTCCCTGCTCATCAGGTGCCCTGCTTGTTTGTTGGTTAATATTCATTTGACTGTAGCAAGAAAAAACCCCATGCCTCTAGTGATTCTTTAAATTCTGTCAGTACTCTTTAATGACACTGGGCAAAAGAACTCATGTAGGGACAGATATCAGCTCATAATACAGGAAATGGCTTGCTGGAACATTTCTGTTACTTCTAATAGGAAAAACCTCAAAAAGCAAAGAGCAAATAAGTCTTGGGTTAAAAAAAAAAAAAAAAAAAAAAAAAAAAAAAAAAAAAAAAAAAAAACACACACCAAACCCAAACAACTGGCTACATTCACAGAAGTTAACCACAAAGACAGCACCTCAGGAAGTCAATAAGCCACAAACACTTAGAACATGGGAAGACTCAAAGTGCTTGTCCCACTTTTTTCTTTCCTAAAATGCATTGTTTATCTACAATGAGACAAAAAAAAGGGGGTTTTGTGGTGTGATCAAAGCCACCCACTAATAATTAAAAAAAAAAAAAAAAGTTACTATATAGTAATCGTTGAGAACTTCCATTAGGTTAAAATAATAACAACAAGCTACAAAACACAAAATCTACAGTAATAATCTATAAAGTAACTTACATACAATGTATACGGGAAAGTGCATAAGACCAGCTTCAGTAACTTGCAAGACCAAAGTCATTTAATATACTGGAAAACTTGAATAAACTTCTTTTTGAATGCCACACTTAGAAACTTACACAGCTTTACAGAACATACTCTGGTTTCCCAGAACAATAGCTTTACCCTTCCTTATTTTAAAACTGCTTCTTAAATGAGTCTCCATTTTTATACTGAATCTCCTCAAAACAGAATTCCACGTTAGAAACAACATATTTATCTTTTCCTACAAGTAAGATAGAACACATATACCACAACAGCTCATTTAAAAATTACAACTGTATACTTGCATAGGCATAAACATACATTAAAACAAGTAACAACACCAGTGTATCCTGAAGAGCACAAAAAGTTACCTCATGGTGTATTAGCCAAAATCTGGTCTAGAACATCTTAGAATCTGCTTCAACCCTTTGCAGCAAAGAAGCATGTGAAATAGAGCTCTAGGAGGGCTGCCTCAGTACAGACCCTGCAGCTGATATGGTAAAAAGGCAAGGGAAGGAGTCAGAGGCAAACAGGTACATGTCTTAATGTTCTAACACCTGCTCAATCTGAGCCTACAAATTTAGTGTGCTCCAACAAGATCACAAATCCTCCAGGGAAAACCCCATCATTTAATGAAGGGGGCTACCCAACCATGTGTACCTCCTGCCCTTCCCAAATAATAATGACACAACTCTGCACTCAAAGACAGACTAACCACGAAAGTAGCTGTCCCCACATCTTCCTATATTTCAGTGGAGAATCTTCTTACTTTTGCTTGGGCTTTGATTTCTTGTTCCCTTTTTAAACCTTGATCATGCTCACCTGGCTTCCAGCTACAAACCTAACATAGCTTGTTTACAGAATAGAAGCAAAACAGGGGTATTCAATTAAAGATTTTTTTTTCCTGCAAACTAATCCCGGAGAAGATTAAAATAACCTGCATCAGTCTTTGCAAGTAAATTATATACTGGCTCAAGTAGTGGGATCTAGTCCTAAGCATATGGAAATGAAGTATCAGAAGAACAAAAACTGCACAGATTGCCATCACAGCCTACAGTTAGACTGCCCTGTCTGTGTGTCCATAGACTGTCCCTTACTGACTGCCAGCTACTGTGAAACTACTGCAAAAGCACAGACACACTACAGGAGAGTACAATCCAATTACATGTATACAATAAACTAAATTTGTAAGTAGAATGAAAGGGGGAAAAAAAGCATTTAGGACAACTAGACAGAATAATTTCTGGATCAGCAATTCACTTTCCTTTCCTTCTGTGTGTCTAAGTGCAATGTCTTCATTAGTAAATCCTCTGTGTAAGGTTAATCCCTTTCAGCTACTTAAGGCTTAGAACAGCTCACCATCTCCCATTCCTGCCAGTAAGTTCCACACATGATACAGCAAAAGACTAAATGAGATGCCTGCACTCATCAACTAAAACTGCACACCTGAGGAAATTTACCACAATTTTCTATCCATCTTCTATCCTTAGAAATCACAGTAACTAAGCAGCATGAATATTATGATAAGACAATTCATTCCATGTTTTGATAACTGGAGAAAAGTGTTTTCTGTTTTCTTCCCACTCCTCTCTCCTCCCCTCCTGTTCACCCAGACACCAGTTATTGAAACAAAAGGTGCCCAATTTGAAACATACGTTAAATTTGACCAAATATGTAGCCCAAACTTTACTAATTCAACATCTGTTCTAACTTCTTGTACATAATCCTGCTATGGACAAATATGAGGCAGTTTCTCTGATTCCTTTGCAATTGTATGTCTCTATATTTAAACATTAACCAAATAGCACTATGTGAAGTAATTTTCAAATTCTTCATGTAAAGAGACATCGGACAAGCTAGAAATGTTTTGCAAATATTTTTTTTTCAAAATATTTTTTTTCTTTTTAATATACCAAAGAAATGAGATTTGTGTTTTACTTTCAAACAGGAACATAAGCAAACCCCCCCCCCCCACGAAAGATGCTGTAATCTTCCCTTACTTTTAGAAAATTGTTCCCTCACTAGCTCAGAGATGTATGTATATAAATATATGCAGTTTGACAACATTACATTTTGAAGTTGCTTCTCTTCCTGGAAACACAAGCCATAAAGCAGAACTTAGTGCATACCCATTGTCTTTCTGGAAGTTTTTCCCCAATTCCTGTACTACATAAATATGTTTTGCAATCCTTTTCTCATCTAAATCTAAAGATTTTGGGAAAACATGTCCTCCAAGTATGCAAAGACAACACTTAGCACACTGGCACCTGGAACATTGCCTTGGATAACACCACACAGAATATTGGTCAAAATGTGGATACAGCTTCCTTCATTGCCTCCCAACACCTCCCATCCATCACTTAAGATTAAAAAGGAGACACTGAGTAAAAGCTGTACTTGATCCTCCACTCCTCCAGATCATCTGACAGCTAAGAGGGTGAGGTACAGGACTCTGTAGCTCCAAAGGTTCAGCCCAGAAGATATCAGAGCAGGAAAACAACAAAAAACTCTTTAGCCAAGAGCAGTATGATATAAATTGCTTTTCCCTTGGAGGAAGAATCCCAGAACCATTTGGGTTGAAAAGTAACTTTTTAGATCATTGAGTCCAATAATAAATCCAACAGACAGGGAAACTTTCCCCTAGTCTAGGTTGCTCAGAGCCCCATCCAGCCTGGCTTTGAACACTTCCAGGGACAGGGCACCCACAGCTTCTCTGGGCAATCTATGCAAATGCCTATAACAGAAAAAAAGGATGAATTGCAATTCCTACAGAATCTCCAAGGAAAATAGGGAAGGAAAGCCATATGCTTTCCTTCACTGAAATTCATCCTAGTCCTTAGAAAATAATAATGTATTCTATATTAATTTATCTTTCCCTCCACATGCTCGTCTTTCATAAAGTTCAAGATCATCATTGAAGTCTATCTGTCATGAGCAAATGGCAAGTCAGGCAATTTTAACACCTCTGAGCATCTGTATTCCTACCACATATAAGAAAATAACATCCAGTCTCCTACTGACTTACTTTCTTTAAACCAAAAGTTTTGGGGTTTTTTTTGGTTGTGTTTTTTTAAACTTTATTAAAAGAACACCTATAGCACTTAAAACATTTCTGACAAATCCGTCAGCTAGAGATTATTAAGAGAGGCAGGAGCAGATTTCCTTCACAGACCCAAAAACGATGTTTACCCTGACCTACGGGGAACACCTTCCTAAGCAATAAAAAACAGTCCACTCTCAGTGACAACTCAGTCCTAAGAGAATCCCAATTATGCCAAGTTTGCACAAACAGATGTACAGCAGTTTTGTAATATGGACTACTTTACACCAGGGACAAAGCTAAAACCATTTATCTCAATTAACTTAGGATCTAAGGATTAATTTAAGCTGTTGCCTTAAAGGTGAAAGGCCACCACTTGATCCAAATATCCACCCATACCTCTTATTTACAATAAATAAAAATCTCACTCCTTCATTTTTAAAATTATATCTTTCAGATTACATTTTTACCCTCAAAACTCTATGCCTTCTATGTACAAAACAAAAAGACTGGTGCCATTTTTTCAGTGGCTGAGTTTCAACAGTCCTATCATGGTTTGAAAAGATGGCCAATTGCCCCAAAATAACAAAACCTAATCAATAGGAGGCATGACGATAATTGAAATTCCTCAAATTAGGAGATCACTTCTAGCTTACAAATAACACTAATGAGTGACATCAGATTTCCACTCACCCAAGAGCTGCTTGAATTGGGAAGCATTTTGAAACAAACACAAACACAAACACAATGGAATGGAAAAGTAAATGAAGGAATATAGATTAGTGAATGAAAGAATCAATTCCTCAAAAGAGTATTCCCGCAGACAAGAACCGTCTGTAATATAAAGGTTCATAAATCCACTCAAATTTACGAACCTGGCGTTCCTGCTGTTTCAACCCTACCCCTGTCATTCAACAGTCAGGCAAACCCTGTGTGGGAACATCACACAGTTCTGTCAGTTTAGAGCTACAACATTGCTCATGGTTTTGACCAAGACCTACTAACAAAGAAGACTGCAAAAGGAGACAGTCTGGCATATCCTGTGACACACAGCCACCATGAACTCCCTCCGCTGCAGACCTGGACAATTGCCACCTTCACCTACGGTGTCCTCACACCACACAAGAGCTAGTGCAGCTCAATCTTTGTACAAAGCAAATGGATGTGACAAGGTATGGCTAGAGGAGCACTAGCCTATGAAAGCCAAGGTATGACATCAATATATAGACCCTGAAAAACCAACTTAATTCGAATTACCTGTATTTTATATTTATGGACCAGCAATTCATGGAGTATATAGAATTAAGAGACCAAGTAGTTACCTATATCTCTATTTTCAGAGGCCTCTCAATGAGCATAGTGCAAGCAGAGCAAAGATTTAACTCCTTTTATTTGTTGTTTTAAGTGCTGATTTTTAGACACCACAGTAATCCTTCTTTTAGCACTTCGTGGTTTAGCACTGTGAATGTCCAGCTAGTGAAAAGTGAATAATCGTGTGCCTAGACACAAGCCCAGGTCTCCTACAACTGTCAGGACTTGCACCCTCTCATTTTCAATATAAAACCAGATAAATATTCAGTGACTTTTGATTTTATACTGTTCAAGTGACTAGTTTATCTATGGTCCAAAAGATTCTTTGCCTTGGCTATGTAATAGCTCTCAGAACTGCAGTTAAGATTTATAACATTATCAACTCCATTCCATTTACTCTAAGTTTTTAACAAAATCCAAGGTCTGTTATATGCAGGCATGAAGATCTCTCAGTGTTTTTTGAAGGGATTTTCTAATCTATCCCCTGTCTGAAGAGATTTTTTTTTTTGGTCTCTGTTTTCATTTGAATCTCTAAACTTGAAATTGTATCTTACACTGTAAAATCAGTGTTGGAGACAAATAAATAAATAAATAACTTCTTTCCTTTAAAGAAGAAGCTTTATATACCTAGTTCTATCTAGGCTGAGATGAAACTTAACTTTGTAGAGAGATTTTTTTCATTAATACTTCCCACTGTGTAGCTTGGAGATTTTCTCCAGTTTCTGTGGCAAGGCTAATTTGATTACTCCCATCACTGGGAAGATTAAAAATCAACATGAATATAGATTGTAAGGTACACTGTGAATCTCTGCTTATACAAACAACAGTTAAAACTCTCTAGCAAAAAATTCAGCAACTGTACCACTCTCTATTTACTACTTTTATTAATATTTTTTATATAATAACATTTTTGTATAATGACTTTATTATATAATAATAAAAGAATCTCACTAAATCTCAATATTCTGAATTCTGAATTGTCATCTCACTCACCTCCAAAGTGAGAGGTGGGCAAGAAGTGCCAGGTGTCAGGAACACCATGTTTTAACAATATTTCTCTAAAATTCCAAGTATTTGGTTTAGCAAAGAGACAGCCATGGTGCCAGACAGCCAGGTCTATCATCACTGTCCACCTCATTTTATTATCAAGGTGAGGATTCTGAAGCACAGATATCGATTCTCCCCCATGAGCAGGAAGGGGAACAAGAGCCAGTGACATCTACATTACATTTGGTATATATTCCATGAACACTTAAACTTTAGTGGACTGATCTATCTTATTTTTGCCATATTTACTGGTAGTGAGTAAAGCTTCCAAAAATCCTTACAAAGCAAAAGCTCTTCCATTACTGGAAAGATAAAACAAAACTAGCAAGATCTATTTTTAAAGAAGATATTACTGAAACTACAGCAGTATTTTTGCTGATTGTGATGTATTTGGAAAGGAGCAAAAGAAGGCCTGTAAGACAGTATTTATTTTTCTATTATGTTTGTTTTGCTTTGTTACTCTTTGAAACTGCTACTATGATTTTTATTCTTTTTTTCCCCTCTTGGATATGTCTTTTTTCACTAAAAATCTCACAGTATAAGCACTTGGAAAAGTGTTTACAAACCCTCTAAAATTTCCTTCTTGAAGACATGAAAAAAACTGTCTTTAGTCATTTGTACTGACAATTTATCTACTTGTCCCAACAGTCAGACGCTATTAACAAATATTTTAACAAGGACATTCATAATTTTTCTCAAAATTATCTAAGTAAATACCTTTCAAGCAATTTTAAAGTCTGTTAACAATAGCTGCATTTGCCATTTAAACCAAAAATAAATGCAAGTGAAAGTAATAAGCAACACCTATTTATAGCTCTTCGAGACAGCTGCACCAAGAATACAACATGCAATAGAATAATTTTCTGATTTATTTCGTTGGCTTATAACATCCAGTTAGATTTTATTTATATCACATGCATATGCAACCAATTCATGCCAATTTATAAAAAAGCTCATATATAGGAAAGTAAATTGTGATCTGAAAAGTTTTCTGACACAGCATAGAATATTAAAGAATGTATTTTCTCCCCAGGTACTCAGTGTACAGGCTGAGCAATTTCTTCACTGAATGGGCTGATAAACATTGGAATGGGCTGCTCAGGGAAGAGGTGCAATGACTGTTCCTAAAAGTATTCAAGAAGTGACTGGAGATGGCACTGAGTGCTATGGTTTAGTGGACAAGGTGGTGATCAGTTAAAGGTTGGACTTGTTGACCTTGCAGCTCTTTTCCAACCTTAATGATTTTACTCCTTTTAAATGTCTGGTAAGTCCTGCATTCAGGAGAGTTATAACTTATAATAATATAATTATTCATGAGAGTTATAACTCCTCATCCAAAGAGTGACAGAATTTATTCCACCCTCAGCCCTGTTTTGGGAATATCTAGTAAGACACCTGGACACAAATGCTAAGAGACATGAAAGGAATTTGTTGCCAAATAATGCCACTGCCTTTCTAAGTTGCAAATTTATTACAAATTGTTTTTAAAATAAATTTTTGGTTGCTCTAATAGTAAAAATTTTAGTCCGGAGGACAGATGCAGCTAAAGGTTGTTAACACAGGTCAACAGCCTGCCTCTGTTTGAAGATAAAATAAATGTAGCTTTCATGGTGTTACAGATTTCATTCTCAAGCTTCTGACTACATTGCTTACTGCTAAATCTGTGGTACCTCTGTCTTGGTTTCCCATTGGTTTTCTAATGGAGCACAAGTGAAACTTTTGGTATCTGTTAACCTCCTGATTACAACGTTATATTTAGTTTTAAGTCACTCTGTTGAGCTTTGTATAATCATAAAAAAAAAACCAAACCCAAAACAAAACTAAACGAACAAACAAAATTTCCTTCTCAGCATTCACCTCCCACATTGCCAACCACAACAAAACCAAAACTGTGGCCCCACAGATGCTGATGACAAAATTCCCAGCATCTTCCACTGAGTCAGGGTTTCATCTACATTGCACTACAAAAAGTAACATTTCTTCTTCAATAAGATTAGGATCAACTGTGAATTTAAAAAAGAAAAAAAAAAAAAAACACAAAAAAACCACAAACAAACGCAAACGCAAAAAATACAAAAAACACAAAACAAAAAAACACCAAAACATAAACTTTCACCCAGAAATATTTTGTCCTGCTTACCTAGTAAATTAAGAGAATTCTCTCACAAGGTATTTTGTATAGTACATATTTAGTACTTACTGCATTATCATAGAATCACAGAATATTCTAAGTTGGAAGGGACTCACAAGGATCATCAAAGTCCATCATAGTTTACTTTCCTATATATAAAACCAATTTATTAAAAAACTTATATATAAGAAAGTAAACCATGCACAGGGCAGCTCCAAGAATCCCACCATGTACCTGAGAGCGTTGTCCAAAAGCTTCTTGAGCTCTGTCAGGTTTGTCAGTGCTGTGACCACTGCCCTGGGGAGCCTGTTCCAGTGCCCAGCCACCCTCTGGGTGAAGAACATTTTCCTGATATATCCAGCCTAAATCCCCCCTGACACAGCTTCAGGGCATTCCCTTGGGTCCTGTCACTGGTCACAGGGATCAATGTCTGCCCCTCCACTTCCCCTCACGAGGATGTGGAACACTCCAATGAGGTCTCCCCTCAGTCTCCTCTTCTCTTATACACATATATCACACATAGATTATATAAACATAAAAGAAATCAAGTTCTGAAATAATATCAATTAGGTCAAGAGTAGTATCAGCACAATAATTTCCTCAAATGTTGTTATTGATCAGTTTATGCCCACCCAGTACTTCTTACTTTTTAATGTTATTTTTTTCCTTCATCTTTGTAGAATATTAAAAGAACAGCCATTGACACTTTAAGTTTATTATCCTTCTATGTCTCAATATTTCATAAATGGAGAAAGTTTGATCATTTGCAGGAAAAGGAAACTTAACAAATCATGCATAAACATAGCTATCTGTAGTTCTCACTAGACTGAAAGAGACAATTCTCCATGACAGAGGGGAAACTTGTATGTTTCAAAACTAAATGGAAGATTTCAGACATGGTTTCATTTTCAGGAAGGTAACTCTTTCCAACTTCACAGAAAATCTGGCTTGCACATGCAATTTTTGTAAGTTTATTTTAATTTATTTTTATTTCCTCAAGGCACTAGTTAAGAATGGCAGAAGATTATGCTTCCACAGAACTTTATCTATGCAGAGAATTCACCAAGTAACCCTGCCAAAGGATGAAGTTTCTTATAAGAGAGTAATTCCCTCACCAACACTGCCTTCCCCCCTCCAACCGCTGCTGTCCTTTAATTCTTCATATTCAAGCAACGTGGTTAGAAAACAGCAGCCAAAGAGGAATGAACAGAACAGAAAAGGAGCTGGAAAATAAACTAAAGCATCTGACAAGAAAACAAGACAGAACAAACTCTTCAACTATGAAATATGAGGAGACAAGTGACATGAATAAACCACAGAAGATGGAGCAGATGAAGAGCACAGGGAATGAAAATCTGTAAACACAAGAGCACATTTTTCTCCCTGGCCTAAAATAAATCTCAAAGCTTCAACTCCACTGATTTCTGTGTGGTGAGCTAAGGCATTTCTCATTTTCTGGCCTATGCAGGGGAAAATGTTCTACAATTAGAAATGTAAAGCACTGAGAGAGAGGAGATTTCATATTTGAAACTTGACAAGAAAGTCACACATCTTTCATCATAGCAAAATGCTAAGAAATAGACTTAGAAGGAGGGGAGAAAGTAAGTGTAAGAAATGGTCATAGATTTTTCTCATATGAAAGGAAAAGTGTATGCCAACCTGCCTTCTCTGTTTGCTTTTCCACTTCAATATCATAGCTATAAACTGCTCCTTAATTAAATAGATGTAGGCTACTCAATCTGAAAGAAGTTTATCCTACAAAGGCATTGAGCTCTAGGGAACAGACGAGACCTGTGGAGAATGGTCCCTCCTTCAGCGTGGTGAGTTGCTCGAATAAGGAAATGAAACAGGAAAGACATTCAGCTAAATGTCACCATTTACAAGAGGTTTCCTCTAATTTCAGACAAGCCCACAGCTATCACTTCTTTCCTGACTCCTTCCCTAGCATGTTTAGACTCCCAGAGGCACATATTTTAGGACTGAGGGGAAGGACAAGGAAGGACAGGCATTGCTCAATGCTTCACCGCAGCAGTGCCTGCTCCTCCCACAACCCCTGTCCCAAACCAGCAGTGCTGAATCTCCCTCTTCTCTCCTTCATAATTCAGCGTGGCAGGACTACCGAGTAACAGGAAGGAAAATTATTACTAGAAGGCGTATTTAACGGTCTGCAATTCTTCCATTCCAATCCTCCTGGACCTCAAAAGTTGCCTTGTTTTAGATGTCAGAAAAACAGATGCAGCAGCAGCAGAAACAGTTCAAGCCACCCTTCTTCCTCAACTATAAACAACTGCACACCTCTCCCACCATCAGCTCTGTTCTTGGAGACCAGATCTCACCATTCCTTCTGCCATGGAGTTCCTAAGTGGTACTGGGCACATCCTTTCTATTAACATATTAATAGCTAATCCAAATTCATTAACCAATATCCACGTGCAGCGACAAAACCGTGGCTGCTTCCCCATGCAGGTCTCAGCAGGAAGAAAGACAACAGTGCTTTGGGGGTAGCAAAACTGAGGCAACATCTGCTGTGATTTATGGAGGGAAAACTCTTGGTCTCAGCACTTGCAGCTTTCATGGAAGTAACTGAAAACTCAGCTGTACTCCGGATGGTATTTAAACTACTCCTAAAGTCTGTGTGGACCAGGAAATAAAATGTAAAAAACCCACCACACAAAAGAACCACACACACTCCCACCCCTATTAGCAGCCTGTAAGATAGAGCCAGTTCCCTGTAATTTAACTTACAACTCTTCTATCTTCATTTTTCCCTGGGGGCAAATTCAGCCCTGACCTAAACAGACACAAATTCCATTAAATTACACTGGGACTCAATCCAGTACTGCCAGGTCACCCAATAGCCTTGAAAATATGGGTGAAACCTATTCTGTCCCTATGGGAATAACAAATCGTTACAAGTTGCTGCACTATTTTCCCAAGTACATCATCATTGAATTTCTCTGTTATCTGCATGTCACTAAATTGAGTCAAGACAACATTTTAAATTGGTAATGAGACCTTTGGCCACTCGCCACTTACTCCTGGTAAAGAACGATACAGGAGCCTGTTCTGTCCACAGGCAGTCAGCTGTTTCCACAGCCCAAATCACGGATCTCTGCAGTTCATGTTCAGTTTCCTCATTCACAGGACTCACACACGACCTCTTCAGCAATCTTTCTTGAGACATGTAATTATTGCTTTAAGATTGCTCTTCAGGCTAAGTTTCATTAAGCACTTGAGGAAAGAATATATTGTCTATACATTCACCCTGCAATCAGTTTCAAGTGAAATCTGCCGTAACTCTCATGATGCTGATAGTCTGTTAATATAGACAATATTGCCAAGTAATTTACACCCATTACATCATCACATACCACCATTTCTAACGGACAAGGTTTAAAAACAGCCAATGACATTTGGATAAGGCCACTTTTAGACCACTGTAGGAGGTGATGGGCAAGGGATTCTTGCCACAGTACACAATTATTTGAAAAAGCATGGTTTAAAAAGTGACTGAAGTGTTTCAAAAACTGGAAAAAGAGTACCACAATTATTAACAATCCTTTCTGATTTTAACACCCATGATACAACATTGCTACTTGAATGCTTCAAGAATACTGAATATTCTGCTGTTTGAAATAGTTTGTAAACAACTTCAATATCTTGCATTAAAACTGGCAGGAGCACTGTGAAGACTTTTTGCACGCTTTTCTAGCTCTAGCAAAAACCAGAAGGTATCAATCACCCAGGTTTAACAGCAACTGACTGAAGCCATTCATTGAGTTGTGCACTGCTACCACTGTGGCCCCATGAATAAGTCTCAAAGTCTCCACCTCCTTTTTTTGTTCCTCTGAGTGGACTCTTAACAGCACAATTTTCTTTTTTTTTTTTTCCCCTCTACTTTCTGAATTGCTTCGAGAGATCAGCTGGAAAGAAACACCATTAGTAAAAACAAAAGTTTTCAAAGAAAAAGTAGGAACAAAGTGGACATATTAGAGACAAGTTGTGATTCATGGCCCACACTGTGCTTTGCCCCTCTCTTTACCTCAATAAACTTTTCAGTTTTACTGCTGGATAAGAGCAGGGCAGACCATTGCACTTCTCCTAGCAACCAAAAATCACTTAGGGAAAAAAAAGGCATGTTGTCTGCTGAAAGGGGGAACAGAGATATTTGGGGTCATACAAAGACAGACATATGTCCTTTTGCATTTCATTCTAAATTGAGCAGTTGTCAAAAAAGAGTCAGTAAATAATAACAATAATAACAATAATAAGCAGTTCTGGTTTACACTGATTCATATTTAATTAAATCTGTTACTTGTCACATTTTTTCCTTTAATTCAGTGCTTTAATGGTTTCTACTACTGTTTAGAGTTTTGCTTTCAGGGACATAAATTCTATCCCTTACAGTTCCTAAAGTTATTTTCTATCCTTACATCTGTACTTACTTCTAATAGTCTCTCCACACAGTTGTTTTGGGTATTTTTAATCTAGGCCTACACACAAAGAAAATTATTCTTGGGGATTTAAACACAACAGCACTAAAAGACAACTTGATCATAGGATCCCCCTATTCTAAATGCTGAGATTCTACCCCATCAGTAGGATTTACATGTTACAGAGCACATTTTCTGATCTCATTTGGTAAATACCACACTGCACTGTTTAAGATGATGAAACAAGTTCAAGCAGAACAAAAAAAAAAAAATCATAGAATTTTGGAATTCAGACCTACATCTGAATAGACAAGTCCCATTGACTAGCTTAAAATCAAAGCACTATAATTTAAAATCCAGTTTGGTGACAGAACAGATGCACAGATCAAGGATAAAATGCAGCCTACAGTATTTTTGCTAGTTATTCTTTTTTTCCACTGAAAGTCCTTTGTTTAATAGCTGTTGCCTTGACATAAACCAACCATTTTAGTTGGTCCACTGAATTCTTCTTACCTATCATAAAAATACAAAAACAAAAAGCCCCAGGCAATTTATCACAGCACTTCTGCAGTGCATCAGGTTAAAGCCAGCACAGACCTTGGTTCGCTGCATCAAATCTACAAATTAAGAGTTTTCTTGAAGCCACTCCAAACAAAACTGGACTAAAACAATTTAACAGAAAAGCTTATTCACTTCATGGCTAAGTGATGTACAAACGACATAGCAATGATAAAAGCCTGAACACACTGAGTATGAAACAACGCTGAAGTGTTCAGGGACCAGCACGCTCCTTGTAAAAATGACAGAAGTGCTTTGCTCCCCTATTCATTCCCTACACTATCTAAACCCAGCTCTTCTGCTGGGTATTTCTCTCTATCAAGCCATGGATCTGGAATCAGCCTACTATTCCACTCTTTCTCCCACCTACCAGGGTAATTTCTCCCTGCAGGAAACTGTCAGAGCGGCGCAGTGCTACTGTACACACGGGGACAATGAGCATCTCCAGGTCTCAAAGGTCACATAATTTACTCTGAAAAGTGAGAAGGAGGATGCACCCACAGCTCCTTTTCCTGCAGGCTTCTGCTGTGGAGTGACAATCCCAAAGAGATTCAAGTTCTCTAGGGAAAGGCAACCCAGGTGAACAAAACACACTTTTCCAACTAGCTAGGTCCAACAGCTTTGCTATGCCATTTGAATTTTTCACAATAGTGGAAGAAACTATTGCCCATCATTTAGTTACAGAATTCTCTTCAGGATAAAACAAACTGTTAAAACTGGCCATTCATTTGCCAGGATGAAGTCATCTGGGCTACAGGACACATGGACTTTGAAAACTGCACAGAACGACAGCCTGAGAACCCATGATTATAGGGCTCCTCCAGCACTGAATACTTTTCACAATTGCTTTTTAACTCTTGACATTTTCACAGCAGTAAAAAAAGTATTTGTGGTACCCTGGCATGAACTGTCCCTCCACGCACTACAAATGAGGAACAAGTTGACTGATGTTAGTTACCCGACATTTTGGTTTCAAAAGGTTACATTTTTTCCCCTCAGTTTCTCTTGTAATCAATGGAAAGTGATTAATACGAGTGAACCACAGCTCGCTGTGTTTTACAACTTGCTGCTGGCCATTAATACCTTACTTATTTGTCCAATCTGCATTTATGACAGGCACATCACAGAGATGCTCTTCTCTCCTTGGCACACTGCACTGAAACTATAAAGGCAATGCCTAAATACAAACGAAAAGACCATATGCTGCAACAGACAGGGTGGCACAACCATCTAGGTAGTCTCTAATGAGTGAGACCATACTTAGCTCCTGGCATCCCCACTCGTCCTACCACTTCGTTTCCACATATCAGACCAAATAAACTATTCTCCAAACTAAGCTGAAGTGATGAGAGAAAGTAAAAGCGAGATATAACCAAGTATAAAGCAGCACAGTGGCGGGTCCTTGACTGTCATCAGACTGAAGAGTTCTGCTGGAACTGAGTGGTACAATGAAGACTCACTGACAAGAGTAATTCTGCAAGCAAACACCATTAAGTTTGCCCCAAACCAAGCTTGGAAGAGTGTCTTGTGCATTGAGCAACTGAAAATGGTGAAGAATGAATCTACAGATACCACTGGGGGAGGTAGAACTGAAGGAGTATCCCTGCAACCACGACAAGTAATAGCACTGGAAGTCTGCACTGGCACCTGTATGCACACAATCTCAATGGGTTACAAAATACACACTGGAGTCACTAGATAAGGGTGACTTTCAGTTATCAGCAAGCCAGAGACACGACGGTTCCTGATAGAAACAGCAAGGCAAACAAGCAACAAGGAACAATGTTTGCCAACCTATCTAGTTACATAAGCAGAAAGTTCTCTCACAACCCAGTTAAACAGTTGTATTAACTCAGGGATCTGCAGATAATAAATATTATTTAGTTAGTTTACGGAAAAAAAAACTGTCCAGGGACAAAAAAAAATCAAAAATTACTGGGGGAAAAGTGGTAAAGAGCTAAAAGTCCAATGCACATTCAGAAGATACTTCTGCCAGAATAATGTTTAGATGAATATCCTCACTTCACGTTTGTCCAGAACTCAGTGATGAATCTCAGTAAGCCTTGGCCATCAGAACACAGCAGTTCAATATAAGTATCAGCAGGTTATTACACAGGCACTACTGAGTAGTTCGTCCATTGTTGTTCATGTATTTATTGATGAAGGCTATTATTTTAATAAAATTAAGAGAACATCTTGGATCTCTTCCATGGCAGCAATGCCAAGATAAGCTGCAGAGATGGAATTAAAAAGCCATTTTTTACTTCATGAACTTTTGGCTTGAAAAAAATACTAAGAATGCATATCTTTACATACACAACGTAGCACAAGAATCAGCTGTTTGGTTACTAAGGAAAACTCTGCTCTAGTAAAGAGAGCACAGTAGAAAGGAGTGAGTAGAACTGAGGCATCAGCATAGCACTTGCACCCCCTAGTATTTTTGTAGTTGTTGTGCTGTTGCCTGTAACAAGAAGCCAACTTCATCTTGTGGCAAGATTACAATAACAGTAAGCCAATATAACATCAGCTGCTTTCTCAGTGTCCTGTGAACTCAACAGCAAAACTCATACAGACTTCATATCTTTAGATCAGAACCTAAATTAATGGGCCTTATTTAATTATCCACTATAACAACAGAAGTTATTAACTATGGGTGATTAGCAGTTACTTTGTTAAGGAGAAGGTTTGAGGTGAGGACAACACTAAACTCAGTCTTATTTCTGAACTTATAACTTCATCTGTTCAATTGTTGTCCACAATTTATAACAGAAGTCAGGTGTGAGAGTAAAGATGGTCAGACCAAAATTCACATCTGCAAATCTCTATTTCTATACAAATACTTTGCATTCTAGGATCTCATAATTAACTGTCCACATGACTATCCTGCATAAACGGTATCCTCAACATTCTCTCTGAAGTAGTGATTTAAGATCAGATCCCATGCCTGTCCACATATCAAACCAAATATTTTTGAACATACAAGGCATGTGTACCGTCAAGTATAACTGCAAGAAACCTCTTGTAACAATAAAAGGGTGTTGTAAAAATTCAGCAGTTACACATAAGAAATGTCTGTTTAGTCAGAAGCAAAAAGCCAAGATATTTTATTTATTTGTTTGTTTGGCAAGAGCAAATACTTGCTTTCTTCTGCCTCCTGCTTGTGAAATAAAGAGATTTCTATAGAAACATAGAAAAAACACACCAGTAACTGAGCCTCTTGGCAAGAAACAGCATCAATATGATCACTAAGTATCCTCCCCAAGGCTGGTGTGAGAGGTGTGAGCCAGATGGCAGCCACGGGAAGAGCAAGCTCTGCCATGCCAGCTGAGATAACAGATAAAACCTGACAGCAGCGTCCTCTTAGGTGCCTGAAACAGAATGCACAGAACCTGTTAGCAATCTATTTAGCCCAGATCAATATCTGAATAGCAATTCAAGGGTAACAAATGGCTAAAAAGCCTTTGCATACTCTTCAGTAATTTCCACTAAACGCTTCAGCAGCAGACAGAGCACATCTTGGATCCAGGGCTTTGTGCCCATGTAGCATTGCTATGGAAAAGTGACCCCTGCAAATGGAGCTGACTGGACAGACCAGCCAAAGCCTCCTTTCCCTATCATCACACTTTTTGGCACATCTCCTTGATACTTTTTATGCACCCTTAAAAATGTATTTTAATTCTTTTGTCTGCTTTTAAGGTTGCATATCTTTAGCCTGCATTGCTAAAACTCAATTTCCCTGAGCAACATCAATCTCATCATTCCAGACAGTTCCTAATGGAAGGATTATTGTAGTCAGTGCAACTCACATGATGGCTTAAAACCCCCTAATTTCAACTTTTCAGAAAGATTTGTGGAGTATCAGACCTTTTGCAGAGCTCCCAATTAGCAAAGACATGAACCAAAGTACCTAGATTATTATATTACTTCTCAAGCAAATCCATCTCTGGAAGTCCAATGATGGGGTTCCCTCACTGCTTATCTTCTGCACACAAAATCAAACTGCTGCAATGGCAGCTTATGAAACAGGAAGTGAAGAAAGCAAAATCTTAAGACTAATTCAGCAAAACCTGTCATCACAGGTATAAATTCATCCTTACTCAGCAAAGTTTTAAAGTCTATAATTAACTTGGGACATGTGTTTAAATTCTTATTAACTCCAGCAAGACTGTGGCTAAGAGATGGAAGCACTTAAATGCTCTGCAGGATTGGGTCCTATGATAAAACAAGGTAAAAGAAACAAAACTGCAAACTCCCCAGAATTTTACTCTTAAGGCATTAAAATGCACACATTCCACAGAAGCAAAGGTTATCATCAACAGCGAAAATCACATGAGAGATCAAGACCCTGTCAGCTCAAATATTCACTAGAAGAATATACTCCAGCTTTATATGTAAGCCATGTTCTCCAACAGGCAACAGGGACCTGCACAAGGCCACAGATGTGTAACTCATTGGTATGAAGAAATAAAATTAATTAAAAAAAAAAAAAAAAGAAAAAAGAAAAAAAAAAAGACATAGTCCTTCAGCCACCCCACCATTTCATTAAGAAGTGCTTTTGAAATATATTAATCTGGTGAAAAAATGAAAAAATGCTGTCTTAACAGAATTATTCTCATATATCTTTAACACCTTCTCCCATTCAAGAGCATCACACTTGTAGTTTTCAGGAGACTAAAAGCCAGCTCTGATGTGAAAGATTGTCATTTTCATTGAAAGTACTTATGAGTACTTATGAGCCAGGCCAAGGTCTGGCCCACCAACATCTATGTTCACATCAGTTATTACCTTTTCTGTTAACATTTGTCCTTTTAAACTTTATTAATTATTGGAAGAAGGCTAACAAAACACAGAACAATCAATTGAACACTATTAAAAATCCATGTGTAATCAGCTCTTTTAACTCCAGTAGCTAGTGGCTTACTTCAAGGTGCAGACTCTGTCTAGTGGGGTGTTTTGTTGTTTGTTTGGGGGAGTTCTGTGTGTGTTTTGGTATTTGGGATTTGTTGTGTTTGATTTTTTTCTTTGTTTGCTTTGTTTCAAGAACATTAACCAAGACTGATAACTACAGAAAAAGAGAATTGAAGTTATTCACTCATCAGAGTGCAAGAACACAGGCAAAGGTTACAGGAAAATCAAAAGCACAATAATAAAAACACTAAAATCTACATATGTGTATGTAGCACATTTGCTGTCACTTTCATTGAGCTGTGTAATATTCAGGTGTGCTAAAACCATGGACAGCAAAAATAACTTTAGAAGAAAAAGATTATCATTTTGCTCTATACTGCTTTTGAATCACTAAATAAAACTAAACTCAGAGGGAAAAGGATGGTTGACATGCCTCAAATGCTGCAGTGTCTATGTCTGGACCTCTTGCCAAGAGAAAAAAAACAAAAACACCCAGCCAAGCCTAACAACAAAATCCCCTCAAACCTACAAATGCACTAAGAGGTAACTTTCAAACATAGAAAACAAACCGAGGACCTAATAAAAAAAAAGTCTGCTGGGTTTTGCCTTTTATTCTTAAACTAAGGCATCACAAATGGTGCTGATGTTGATAGAGATCTTTTCAAAGCAACTAGTGGTATATGTCAGCCTAAGATGTGATTGTAATTACTATGCTTCTAAAGAGACAAAAGCACTGTGTGCCAAGCTTGCCTGCCAGTATTTCTTCAAAGCTACTTGTTAGTCATTTCGACAATAACAGCTTATATCTACTTGGTCATGATGTGCTATCCACAAAGCTCTTTATTTATTTATTTCATTCAGAGAGTTGTTAATGCAGGCAAACTTGACAGTCTCTGCAATATCTTCCCTCAAAAGGAGAGTATCACATATTGCAGGAGCTTCCTGGCCATTTTTTCTAATGGTCCAGCTCTAAATTAGCTGTGTGCTTCACCTGCACCACCTCACCCTCATAAGGCTAAAGCAGAACAAACGTTCTACATGTGTTCCCCATGACAAAACTCGAATAAATTATGTCGTGCTCCTGTCGTTCCAGCAAGCTGGTTAATTGCATTTGTTTCATATATCTCCAAACAGACTGGTACTTTAATTACATTCTGTAACACCAAGCTCCTCTGATTCACTCTGTCACTTCAACTGAGCACTTTAATTGTATTCCTTCTAGCTACATACAATTTTAAACACATTCTAATCATTACATTTCTATAACCTGATGTTTGCAGCTTGTACACAAAGATACCTCCAATATCAGTGGTCTTAAAGTTAAGGATCTTTTGTTACAGCGAGAAGAACAGAACAAAATGTGAAACAAAATCCCTTCAAAACTACAGTTGCACTGACAGACATAAATGTTCTATTAAATCCTTTTACAGTTAAAACTCCTGTTTAGTTTAGCATGTGTGTACATTGTGTAGAAATATTCTATCGACTGACAAACCTAAGATCAAACTGCAGGGCATATTATGCACCCACGGTGAAACTGCACTCGAATCCATCCCTCTTCTGTTTTGCCTCCTTTCTTGCTAGGGGGTGGTGGAGAAACACCCAAAGCAGCCTGTGACTGCAAACAATAAACCCCGAGCTCTTGCCTCGGGACTGATACAGCAAATGCTGCGAGCAGCTTCTTGGAGCAAAGTTTGCTCTGACACACAGGCAAAAACATCCAAGATCCCAGCCACCTCAAGCCTCAAGGGCTGTTCAGCGCTGCAAATACCCCATGCTAGCCGGGCTGCCGAGCATTAGGGGCCAGCAACACCCTCCGTAGAGCTGGATGCTCGCTCCGAGTCGTGTGCTTGAGCTGCTCTGGTGCATCCACCGCCTGTGCAGCAGCACAGCGCCCACCCCTACTCTGAAAGGCATTTACCCTTGCACTGAAGTTCTCGCCCTGCTAAACCGTACTTTCCCAAGATGATAATTTACAGCTCCCCATCCACTACTTAAACTCGAAACCACAAGAAACGTTGCAGAGCACACCCAAAGGGATGGCGGGGGGTGGGGGCGGTATTCATAAGGAAACCCACCCTTTCCCCAGACGTCGCTGAGCTTCATGCAAACCCTCCCTCCGGGCAGCTCTCAATGAGGATGGAGCTGACGGGGAGACGCTGCCGCCCCACCTGCCCGGCTCGGCGGAGCTGGGCGGAGGCGGAGCGGGGTGGTCGGGGCCGCGCTGCCGCCGCCCCGCGCTGCCAGCCCGCCTCCCTCCCATCCCTCCTATCCCTTCCCTCCCTTCCTGCCGCTCGCCAGCGCCGAACCAGGCGTTGAGGGACTCTGGAAATCCGCCAGTGCGCCTCACCTGGAGCCCAGGCAGGGCTAACCTATTTATTTCATCAGCTGGCCCTACCCGTGGAAAGTTTAACAATAGACGGCGGCAAAGTAATACCAGCTACAGCAGCGCTCTGGCTTTTCCTTTCCCCTTCCCGCTCCCCACCCCCAAATAAAAGATTTATCACGGTCGTTTTTTACTCTTTGCTCGCCACCTCAAGCTGACATTATTCCATTCATAAGCTGCTTTTCCATTAAGTTAGGAGACGGGAAGGGCTGCTTATTGGAAACATGTATTCTCCCTCTTCCGATCCCTCCCTCCCAAAATACCATTTTTATACCAGGAACAAACTTAGGGCTCTGTAACGTTAAAGCTTATAATGCCATCCATGTGCTGTCCCAAATCAAATTCAGATGAAGGGGATTTCTGCACAGAAATGACATAGCTAAAAAAAGCGAACTTACCATAGACTTGAAAAAATGCAAATCCGAAGAGCAGGAGTGGCGTCAGCAGACCCATTTTGACATATTAAAAACAATCCCGATCGCTTGAGAAACCAATTCCACAGAGATTAAAAAAAAAAAAAAAAAAAAAAAAAAAAAAAAAAAAGGAAAAGTATCCAAAGCCAGTAAGAGGTAGGTCCAAAAAGTTTTCAGTTTCCTAGCAGCTACTTAAAGTGGAAAGGGAAATCTTCAATTCAAAAGCTGGAGATGCAAAGGTCTTGAATGTGACACTTTTAGATCCATACAGATTAGAGAAGCAGCGAGTGAGCTCCGAAGGCTTCTGCTCTGCACACACGCTCCTTCCTAAATTCCCACCAATCCAGCCCAAGCAGGGGAATTATTCAAGTGTGTCTAAGACTCTCTTTAGGATCCATGGCAATCCAAAAGCAAGCTCTTTCTTCGGAAGACAAGGAGAGACTCTGAGAAAGGACCTGATTCCTAGAAAGTGCTCCACAAACTTCCCGGCACTTTGCAGGAAAACCATTGGTTTGGTTCGGCTATTTTGCCTTCCTCTCGCCCTCCCCCTACCCCTTTCTCTCTCCCTTTCTCTCCCCAAATCAGTTCAAGCTGCAGAGTTTCTCACTTAACTTCCATAATAGGAACGCCCAGGCAATGAGCTACACGGGAGGGGAACGGCTTGCTTTCTCAGCATCCCCTCAAGAGAAAAAAAAAAAGAAAAAAAAAAAAAAAAAAAGAAAAGAAAATAAAGCCGTGTCCCCTACACCTCCCTCCTCACTGGCAGCGGAGCGGGAACTGTTGGAGGGCAGGACCCCGGCGCGGTGCCGCGGCTGCTGCCGAGCGGTGGCGGCGGCGGGGCTGCGCGGAGTTCGGGGCTCTCCCGCCGCCGCGGCTCTCCCGGGCGGGCCCGGAGTCCGCCGCTCCTCTCCTCGCTCCGCTCCTCTCTCCCCTCCTCTCCCGCCGCCTCCGCCTCCCGCCGCCGCGGACACACCGGCTGGCAGGGAGAGGGAGGAGAATGAGCGCGGCTGCCGAGGCTGCCTGGGGAAGGGAGGCTGCGGGGTGTGGACTAAACCACTGCGCTCCACACCCACGCGTCCCTCTCTCTCTCCTCTCTCTCTCTCTCTCTCTCTCTCTCTCTCTCTCTCTCTCCTCCCGGGGTAGGGAGATGGGGACGGCGATGCCAGCAGGCAGCCAGCCGCAGGGCTGGGAATCAGGATCGCTGCCTCCCCTCTTACAGTTGGGTGTAGGTAGGATTTACATGATTGCTTCTCACCGCTTCCTCTTTAATGGGCAGCTAATTTTTCGGTAAGTGATTTCATGGAACTGTTCTCTAATTATTCATTTTCCCTCTCTCGCGCGCGCACGCAGGCGCTCGGCAGTGAGAGCCTCGAAAGGATATTCCCCAGGGATTTCTCTGCTGGCCCGCTCTGTGGAAAGGGAAGGGAATGTGGCAAATAAAATAAAACACAAAAGATCGCACGTGTCCCACAGAGCCGGCGGGCTCCGCCGAAACCCAGGAGCCTCCAGCCTCCCTTGGGCCCCTTGGATGCAGCGCAGCTCCCGCCAGCGGGAAAGTTTCGAGGTCCCCGGAGGCGGCAGTGACGGAGACGGGAGAACGAGCCGCCTCGCCCCCCAGGAACCGGGAGACAGCCCCTCTCCCACAGACGCTCGGAACAAACCCCGAAGCACCACAGCAGAAAGAGGGAGGGACGCGAGGGAAGGAGCCACGCGGAGGAAAGCGGGATGTCAGCGGCTCCCGGTGCCGGAGCGGGGCAGACCCCGAGAGGGGGCAGCGATATCCCGTGAGGGGGCTGGGACAGAGATACCCAGTGAGGGGGGAGCGCTGACACCCCGCGATGGGAGCTGAGGCACCCCGTGATGGGGGACACACACCCTGTGAGGTGATGGGGACACACACCCTGTGAGGGGTCACAGCCAGCCCGTGACGGGGGTCACACACACCCCGGCGGTCACAGACACTCATCGGGGGTCACGCACACCCCAGAGGGGGCACAGACTCCCCGCTGAGGAGGCGCGGACACCCCGGAGGGGCAAAGACATCCAGTGAGGGGTCACAGACATCGAATGGGGGGTCACAGACAGGCCGAGGGGGCTCGGGACACCCCTTAGAGGGGCACAGACACCCAGTGAAGGGTCACAGACACCCCGTTAAAGGGACACAGGCGCCCCGTTAGGGCGGAACAGACACCCTGTTAGGGGGCCGCACACACGCCAGGGGTCACAGATGCCCCGTTCAGTGGTCACACAAACCCCGTTAAGGGGACACGCAAACGTCGTTAAGGTGTCACACGCACCCCTGGGGGCACATACACGCCACGATGGGGGCACAGATGCCCCGTTCGGGGGGTCACGCCGCCCCGTTCGGGGTGGGTCACACACACCCAGGGCGTCCCCGTTGTCCCGCCCGTCGCCGGCCGGCGGCGGCGCCTCACGGTGAAGCCCGAGCGCCCCCTACTGTCGGGCTGTGGGCAGCGGCCGCCACCCGCGCCCTGCGCTGCCTTTTGTCGCCGCGGCTTTGGGGTCCCGAAGGTTTTATCTCGCCTTGCTTTCTTCCTTTCTTTCCTCCCCTTTGTTTATACTAGAGATTTATTCATTTAATAATTTCTTCACGTAAAGGATCCGGACCGTATCTCTGCATAATGTACACTGCCCACACGTAATCCCGTAAATAGTCTGCAAGTTAATTCTTCCCTAATTCTTGTGTGCAGTCAGCGACAGCTCTTTTACCGTTGCCAAACGTTACCGTGTCAGGGGGTTTTAAGTGTCTGAGATGATAACAGCTATTTCATGCAAAGCCAGATAACAGCTCCAAAGCCTCTTGATGCAAATCAGGAGTGGTGTCCCTCTATATTCACAATATGCCCTGCAGATAAATACCATAGAATCACTGAATGGTTTGGGTTGGAAGGGACTGTAAAGGTCATCTAGTTCTGAACCCCCTGCCATGGGCAGAGACACCTTCCACTAGACCAGGTTGCTCAGAGCTCATCCAACCTGGCCTTTAACACTTCCAGGGATGGGGCAGCCACAACTTCTCTGGACAACTTGTGCCAGGGCCTCACCACCCTCACAGTAAAGAATTTTTTTTTCCTAATGTCTATTCTAAACCTACTCTCTCTCAGTTTGAAGCCCTTCTTGCTTGTCCTGTCACTCCATCCTCTTGTCAAAAGTCCCTCTCCATGTTTCTTGTGGGCTCCTTTCAGGTACAGGGAGTCTCAGTTAGGTCACCCCAGAGCCGCCTCATTTTCAGGCAAAACAACCCCAATTCTCTCAGCCTTTGCTCACAGCAGAGCTGCTCCATCCCTCTGATCACCTCGGTGCCCCCTCTGGCCTGGCTCCAGCAGGTCCCTGTCCTTCCTGTGCTGGGAGCCCAGAGCTGGGTGCAGCCCTGCAGGTGGGGTCTCAGCAGAGCGGGGCAGAGGGGCAGAATCCCCTCCCTCCCTCCCTCCCATGCTGGTCATACCTTACTACACCTGAAGATAACCTCATGAAGAAAGCTGTAAGTATGGCTAATTAGGCTAAAGTGATCAAAAAGTTGCTCTTTGTCATTGTGCTTGTGAATTGGCAAAACAAAAGGACTGTAACTACCCGATGCCAGCCTGTATAACATACATGAAATATTAAAGAATATTTCCCTTTGTAGTGAACATTTTAGATACAATGGTGTTAGTGAAAATGCGGACTTGTTTGAAGCCAAGTTTTAAATTGTAAATGGCTTAAGAGTGTACAGTTCTTTTCCTGCTTCTCAAATAAATTTAAGATAAATTTAATAATAGCTGATGTAGGCCAGAACACTTTGTAGATATATACAGTCTTCAAAACCCTTAGGTACAGAGGTACCTGTAGAAGAGTGTAATGACTCATACAAATGTTCCCAGTGAAATCAGTGGATTATCCATTATAGCTGCTATTTTATTCATTCCCTTCCAGAGAACACCACTTCTCAATTACTAAACACTTCTCAAAACTTTGAAAAGTTTCAGCCGGATTTAACCGAGCCTTTTCATGCACAGATTTTCAGATTTTGCTCGTGTTTGTATCACTGATTTTTTTTTTTTTTTTCCTTTGAGAATATTTAGAGGTTCCCCAAAATAACATAAAAAGTCATCCAAAGACGTGCAAGATCAGTACAGAAGAAGCACAAATGCGTTATGGACAGGACAAGTCACAGATCAGAGTCACTGGCCTGTGAGCAAGATTTTCTAGGAACAGTGTGTGCTTCCATTCTAAGATGCGGTCCAGATACTGGAATAAAAAAACATATGCTTGTCTCTCTGGTCTTTCAATAACCTCCAGTGAACACGGCCAACAGGACAGATGTTCTCTGCTTGAATAGCAAAGTCTGTACAGGGGAACCGAATGTGCCAACTATTTGTTTGGCCATGAGCAATATGCCACCTGATTAAATACTTGTGTGAGCAGGATGAGGAAAAGACTTGTCAGGAGCGGTGCACATAAAGCTTCAGTTCAAAAGGTGTCTCATTGAGGGGGGAACTTTAGAACAGGGAAATGGCACAGTAAGATTGCACTAATTCATACTCAGGTCAGTCATCAAGTCAGGCAGGACTAATTTGGTAAGGCAGCAGTGAGATCAGATTTCTCAGGGTTACAAGTAAAAGTTTCATTGCTTTCCCAGTCGGATATTTCATATCATTGATTTCTAGATCTATAAATCTGCATTAAAGTATATATTTAGTGTATGAAAGATTGGATCCAGTGTTTACAGAACAAGTATTCTAAGCACAGCCCTCTCTACCATTCACAGCGTTTTTCTTCTAAACCAACATTACCATTTCTGGTGTTACATGTGTATATAAAATACTCTATTTTCTGGTTTCCATAAAACCCTCTTGTTATCCTCTCAAAGACAAAAGGTTTAAATTGAGGTAGGTCATATAGAATTTCTTGTGGATACCAGAGCTATTCACCCAGGCCATTGCTGAAAGTGAATAGAGATCTTTAGTATCAAAAAATGTGCATGTGATGTGATGAGTGTGTAATTTAAATGTAGGCAACTAAGTTAAGTTAGGAGGCTGGTCCTTCCAGACTCTGTAGTAAAGCAAAAGGCAGATCCAGAGGCTAATTCAGAGCATGTAATGTTAGGCAGCATCAGAAACAGAAAAAGAGGAAGGAAAATGACACAGTGAGCATGAACTTTCCCAGAGAACAGATTTTTGTCTTCCTCTGTGCTTTTCTGTTCCAGGTCACTGGCTTCTGATAACATCTGACTATTGAATACATGATGAGAGAACAGAATTTATAGATTTTAATCCTTATAAATGCTGAAGCATGATTATTATTCCTGCTACAATCAATAGGGTCTTCCAGAGGAAGATTGGTCATGAGAGGTATATCAGGAACTGGGTCTAGGAAAAGAAGACATGTTGGTAGAAACAGTGTAAGTACTGTGGCTAGATCTATCTCAGAGAGCCCCCTGAAGAGTAGTTCTACTGCTGTCCCTCTGTCCCTGGATACCATAACTCTGATAACTCTGATTAATCTACTCTTCTGAATCCATGCTTGTGGGTTTAAAAAAAAAAAAAAAAAAAAAAAAGAAAAAGAAAAAGAAAAAAAAAAAAAGGTGCCAGAAGCATTTGCTTCTTTTTCTGTCTCACAGGTGTCTCTTTGTCTCTTGCAGCAGTGTCACCTTCTGCTACAACATTAAAAATTCCTGAGTTGTGGCATCTGACTTTGGAGTTTTTTCTCTGGAAATACAAATCAAGCAACACTAAGAGCCCTATTTTGAAATATCCTTACTTTGCTAGACTGAGTTAGTACGTCTGCACTATTTTCAGTTACTAGTACAGCTACAGTGCTTACCACAATTATAAGAAGGATCTACACCATTGGTAAGATAAATATTTGGCAAATTAAATTATTTCAGGCTTCTCATATACATCATATGCTCGGATTAGGGTTTATATCCACAGCTCATTAAATGTGCAAAAACTGGTAAAAGAAAGATGGTACAGCTTCTTGATAATCATTAAAATAGCCTCACCTAAAATAAGTGCTACTTGATTTATTTTAGAGTGAGATTCAGAGCAGTTAATAAGCACAAATATTTAGCTACAGTGTGGGAGGGTTCTGGTCAGGTGTCAGGGAACAGGATTTACAAAAAGGTGCCCAAGGGGACTGTGGAATCGCTGTCTCTGGGGATATTCAGAGCTTAATTGGACAGTGTCCTAGACATTGGAGGTGAACCTGCGTTGAGCTGGACTAGAGGATCTCCAGGGGCCCCTTCTGCGGCCCACATTTTTCCATGCTTCCATGATTCTCTGACTGGCAATACTGACAAAGCTCCAATCATGCAAGTGTACTTTGTTTAACACCAAACACCAAGGTTTCTTAGTAGAGAATTATGTACTCAAATGCTCAGTAGCACTCACGTCTATTGTAAATTACATAAAACTGCACATACAAGCTATAGGTAGAATTGCTTGAATTTCCTCAAATTTAAGCCTGTTGCAATAATAGGAGCCTGAGACACTCCTATGGAGACTGAACAGTGAACATTACAGGAATAGAAGTGCATTCCTTGCTATCTTGTGATTGGAAACACTTTCCTTTGGAACTGCAGTATTTAGAATTAACAGCCTTCCTGCCAAGTGCAGTAAGTTGCACATCAGGCTTATGGCTGTCTCCACACTAGACTGCAGCATGAATTCATTATTTGCAACGGGTCACACTGCATCCCTTCCAGTCCTTCCCCTGACTACATCCAGCTGGCCTTCCCCATGTCAGGAACTTCTTCTTAGCCACTAATATTTTCATATTTGCTTGTCTTATAACATCTCAAGAGTTTTGAATCTGCTTGTCTGCTGCATCAGGAACATTCCCTCTCTTATATCCAGAACTCTGTGTAAGTTATACATTTCTTTGTCTAATAAATTAAAAGTCAATTACTTAATAAGATGAAGGTACCAATTATGGAATAAAGAGCTAATATATGTAAATAAGGACATCAAAGACATATTTTATCAACTAGAAATAAAATGAGACTCCAAGAGTAACTTAGTTTATTCTTTTGATAGTGTGTCCTCTCTCAGACATTCATTTTAATTAAAAGATAACAAAAATTCATCTGCCCTAACTGACACAAAAAAACCCAAAACCATTCCTTAAGTGACAAGGTAAACTTAATTTCCAAAGACAGTTTGGCTTTCCAGGGGGCATAAGGTGGTCATTGTGTCATTCCAAAAAAAGAATGAGTGTTTAAAATTAATAACTGGAAGGTGATAAAATCTCACCCTGTCTACAGGAGAGATGCAAAAGTGCAATTCTGACTAGAAAAATGTATTTTCTATAGTGCGATCAGATGGATTCACATGAAATTGAGTGTAGCTTCTGCACCCTGACTTCCAAGGATCAGGAAATCAGGCTAAACTTCAACACATTTCTAACTGTACACAATGATACACAAGTCTTAAGCTGAGCTCCACATTCCTACATAATTATATTAGAAATAGCATGTTATGCTCTCTTATTAAGTGACATATGTCACACTTTCCATAACAAGTGCTTATTGACAGCCAACTACATTAGCCAACAATATTTACACTTTAATTACAGCTTTTAAAATGGAAATATGTAACTATAATATGTACATAAGTTAACAGTTGGGCTTGATATCTTAGAGGTCTTTTCCAACCTTAAAAATCCTGTGATTTTATGATATGATATGATATGATATGATATGATATGATATGTTAACAGGGCCAAAATTCATAAAAGTAGATCTTTGTGTAAGTGTCCATTATGTAGGTACCCATTTGCAGATGGGCAAATATTCTTATAACAGGCAGTGTTTAATTTAATAATGCAGGAAACAAGATTTATTATGTCATTAACAAGTCAATTTACTTGGAAATTCTAATAGACACATCCAGTATTGTTGTTCAGTCTTTAATGGCTTTTGCATTTAGCTGGATTTCATAGAGATTCTTCTGTAGAATACAGACTTGGTGTGTTCTCTTTGTTACCTCTGGCCTCCAAAGTGTCATCAGCACAGAGAGGTTAGCATAATTTCTGCTTTATTACAGTCCTCAAGTGTAATCATATATTAGCCAAAGCAAGGACCAGTTGTGGTACCAGAGAGCTTCTGATTTATGAAGATGTCAGCTCCCAAGAATCTGGCCCATCATTGTGGTGGCACCCCTAACAGCATTAGAGCATTGTACTTGTGTCTACCAGTGGATTTGTAATGTTCCCAGCAGGCTGTGATTCTTTTTGTGCAATATGGTGCTGTCAACACTGCTCTCATCAGTTATACATATCAGTGGATTATTAACAATATTTGTTGGACTTCTATATTAGTTTTGTCCCACAACAGCCTTGCCTCACTTCAGCAATAGAATTACATTTTACATTGTCTCAAGGAATGCTTTTAAATTAGAGTTGATGTTTCAGTCGTATGATTTTTCACTCCTGATGTAATTTAGTTTTCTATCTAAATTTTTATATGAGTATATGACTTATTTTTCAGGAGTGTGATCCTATTAAAGACAGCTGAAACATAGAGAGTTCCCACAGCAGAATTTGGGCTAATACCTCTCCCACACATGGCTGACTAGAAGAGTGGTCAAGACTCATATATTTCAAAAGTAAATGGAAAAGAAACATAAAAGAAGAAAAAAACTTGAAGCCTCAGAGCAAGACTTCTCCTTCAAATGTATGCATTTAATCAAAATGTCAAATATAGACAAATGTAAACACCAAGTATCTTGTAGAGTAACTAGAGGAGCAATCATATTTTGTATATTTTGCAACTAAAGCCATTATAGGATATGATTGCTTAAATTGTATATAAAATCACCAAACTTCTACCAGGCAAAATACGTGGGAATGTTTTCCTCTATGCTGCATATCCCATTATACTGGGAGCAGCTGTGCCAGTACACAGCCCCTTTAAAACAAATAAAACTGAACATGCAAAGGGGCCAGCTCAGAACACAGAAGCAGAAGCCAATGATTCATTTGAATGTCTGTCTCTGAACTGAAACACAAAACAGCAATTACCTCAAAGCTGCCTGCTTCCTCAGCTAGGAAGACTCACGTTTAAAGCATACTACCCACACAACAAAAAATAGGGGGTTTTTTTTGTTGTTTTTTGGTGGGTTTGTTTGTTTGTTTTTGTTTGGTTTTTTGGTTTTTGTTTGTTTTTTTTTGTTTGTTTGTTTGTTTTTTTTCTATTCATTGTACAGCTTGCAATACTGGGCTGATGGTGGAGTTTAGCACATTTCAATCTCAGGCACCAGTTCAAACCTTGCCTATGATGATGGTGACCAAAAGTTATTGCTTGGTCCTCAGTTAAATTATTTTACAGTCAGCTCCTTGTAGACAAGAGAAACACATTGTAAGCTTATCTTACCCAGACAATCAGCAATAGCTCAGCCCTCTAGGACAACCTAGAGAAGAATAGGGCATTTCGCACTGCCATGGCCCACAAGGTTCTTATCTCGAGAATGAAGAAAGAATTGGGTTTCAACAGCATCTACCACAATGAGATCCTGTTACCAGGACTGTGTATCTATGGACTTCTGTAATATAAATAGTAATTAAATCCCACTGTCCCATTACCTGCTGAAAGCTTTTCTAAGAGAAATGTGTCTTCCACGATTCTGGCAAAAATTTAGGTACAAAATTTACTTCTAATCATTTCCCAAAGGGAAAACTGAAAACAAAACAAAACAGCATGCTCTTTAATCTGTAAGTGGCATATCTATTAAAATGTCAGATTTAAAGTATATGAGCCAATAAGGGAAGCCACCAGATTATTTTTAAGTAAAAAAGGGTAAATACCACTACACATGAAATTCCAAATTTTGTCATAGTGCTTATAGATATGTAGGTGACATCAAAAAATGAAGAAATGTGCAGGATTTATTATTTTGCTATTTAAAAAGAAACAACAGTCCAACCTGAAGAATAGAAGGAAAGAGATATTCTCATCTAAATTTGCCCAGAGTTTAACTCAAAAACTTCCATAAATGCTTACAGGACTTGAATTCTCATATAATAGAAAACAGTGTAAGTCTTTTCCCAGTATACTTTGGAAGAAGTAGCACAGCTGATCTCAAATAATTTAAATAATATAACAGACCACCTTGGAAATTCTTCCTCTGGGAATTGTAGAGAACCTCTCAAGTGACCTCTGTTTCAAAGAAAATTGGCTTAAAATCTGATGTTATTTTACTGTTGACCACCTGCAGTGCTTCTGCAGGCATAGGGTAGAGCTGGTTATGTAATCACAAGTAGTACTGGCACAGAAGTCTGAGTACCACTTTTTTTTTTTTTTATTTCCCTTCATAAATCCATTTTTCCCTTTCATCAGAAGCTGTAGTGATAGGACAAGAGGGAATGGCTTTAAGCAGAAAGAGGGCAGGTTTAGATTAGATATCAGGAAAGAAACTCCTTACTGTGAGAGTGGTGAGGCACTGGAACAGGTTTCCCAGAGAAGTTTTAGGTGCCCCATCCCTGTTCAAGGCCAGGCTGGATGAAGATCTGAGCAACCTGGTCTAGTGAAAGGTGTCCCTTCCAACCCAAACCATTCTATGATTCTGTGATTCTACTTCATTTTCTTAACACATGACCTGGAAGTTGTTCAATGATTCCACGTGTGGTCTGGTAGAAGCTTTAATCTGTTAATTTACAAATGAACATAAATCCACATTGCCCAAATGTACCACTTCTGAGTTAAGAAGGAGCTTGAATCTTAGCCATCAATAATTTGCAGTGTCTACCCTTAAACTACTTAACATGAAAATACAAAGGATTATATTTCTAAAATTTTTTGGAGGCCAGAACACATCAGTGATCAGCATATTTGCAGAAAAGTTTACAGTTGCTTAAGTCAAGTCTTGGACTAGAAATATGTAGAAAACTGATATAAGCCTTCCATAACATTGACACAATAAAAAGAAGAGAGCTGGTGTCTGATACACACCGAGATGTCTCTTTCACCAGAAATAAGATTATAGATGCAAGAGTGTCATAAGAAGGCTACAGCACCTGAAGCACTAAATTCTGGATTTGTAGGCAGTGGTTTAATCCAAAGACTGCCAAGTGAAATCACAGTAGTGGACCAAAAAATTGAGGAAAATACTCCTTAAAAGAGTGTCAAAGTGAGTAAAAAAATGAGACGAGTGCTGAGTGACAGCAAGTAAATATGAAGAACCCCTGGCATCTTATATGGGTTTTCTATCTTGAAACATCTTAAAAGACATTGGAAATTTTGGATTTGAATTCTTTAAGTCCCTAGAAATCAAAGCTGTAATAATTAATAACCACCTTTCATAATCTAGGCAAATAGTAGATGATAGATGGTTCTTTTATATAGGAAAAGTGTTCCTTATTACATTTTCCAAAGTCTTGCTTACCATTAACGTTTTAGATCTACATCATATTTAAGATGCTTAAATCAAACTGCTTAATATTCTAGACTGACAGGCTCATTAAGCTGAACAGTAGGATTGCTGTCATATGCACTTCAGGCACTGACAGTAGGAAATTTTCTATTTTTAATTCCAAATGTTTAAAGGGAATTTTTTTATCATTAGAACTGTAACTGTACTCTTATTTGAGAGGCTTTACTGTGTGTTCAGCATCTCAACTTTATTTTGGTGGTCTCTTACATTCTGAACAATTTAAGCAAAGAGTAGTGACAGCAACAGCTTTGGTAGAGTAGTTGGCCAATTTTTTTTAATCCATTCATAATCTCTAGTAATTTCTGCCTGTCAATATTAAAGAATCATCTACTGCAGCTATAGGTGCTGGGATTGATACCACTGTATATACTAAGTCCCATTTGGTCTATATCATTTTAATGCATTAAAAATACCTACCAAATTTTATTCAACCTTAAGAGCAAAACAATTTTGCAGAAAAAAAATGTTTCTCCAAGGCCAAGTTTATCAAAATCATATAGAGGTGCTTCACAGGGCTGTAAGGAATTGTGGGGAAGCCTCATTAGTGCTGCAAGTCAGTGTGAGTTCAGTTTCTAGCTGTTAGTTTCTTTTGAAGGTTCTTAACGAGTAGCTATCTAAACATCTTTTTCTGTCCATGTGTAGAAATTTCCCTCATCAAGATCATCCTTGATCTCGAGATCTAGAAAATAAATCAAAGACTTTTTAAAGGGAGTTTGGAGTGCTAAGTACTCTTCTTTCAGATCAAATGAAAAGTGCAAGTACAAATCTTTTGAGTAGTAAAATACCAGGTATTGAATAGGAAATTAAGACAGGATTCCTCAAGCAGCATAGCTAGACTGGGTCAGAAGCTGTGTTTTGTGATTACTGATGAAGAAAGAAAAAAAAAAAAAAAAAAAAAAAAAAAAAAAAAAAAAAAAAGCCAGGAGACAGGGAAGGATAAAAATAGGAACACAAAGGTAACTTAGCAGACATCTGAGGAAAGAAATTACTCCTAATGCTACTTTGGTTACTTTCACAGAACAGGAATCTCATATAGTCTTTGAAGAAGTCAGGAAGGACTGAACCTGCTTCAGTGTCACCCCCTAAAAAAAAAAATAGCCACAAAATACATGTAGAATTTCATCTAGTGGCCACACATGGCTCTTTCATGTTTTCAATAAGGCAAGAAAAGAATACAGATTTTAGCAAATATTTTATCAAAATATTAGATCTCTACTCCTAAGTTACCACAGCAGCTGATAGAACTATTCTGTTTTTTCTGCTGTCTTCTCAGGAAGTACCATTATAAAGTCTGTTCAGCAGACTTGTAGATCAGCACCTTCACCATTTTTTCCCCTAATTATATAGAATCCAAAATTGTAATATGAATAGTAGCTAAATCTCACTGCCACATTGAATCTCAGTGCCATGACAACATGTTCTTGTTCCTAGAACTAATCTAGTTTTTTTCTGTCTCTTTCTCTCTTTCTTTGTTAAGATTCAGTGAGAGGAAGAGTTCAGCTGAATGACTACTGCTTTGGAGGTTTGACCATACTGTTTGCTGAGACTACTAAGGAACTTAAAAATAAAATATCCTACTATTTTTCTATTCTTGTCAAAACTTATTTCCTTTAATATTGCATCTTGAAAGGATAGTGGTGCCATTTTTATTCATGCAAGCATCCAAAATTTTATGTTTGTACTCCTGTGCACGGTTCGGAGATGTTGCTGCAACTTCTCCTATGATCAGGTTTCTGAACTGAGACCCGTAGCCACACCTGATTCATTTAGGTTCATTGAACTTTTTTTTTGCAATGAAAACAGTATAAAATTCATCTAATTCGTGATTTGGATTTGTTTTTATAAGACACAGAGGCTGTAAAATTAAAAAAAGGTTCTGTTAAAAAAAATCCACTGGCAATCTCAATAATATTGTTCTTTCTACTTATTTTGGCTCTTTTTTCCTCAGTGTACGGTTGCATACTGGAGGCATTTCCTCTTAAAGTTAAAAAGTGAGGTCACTGAAACCACTGTGATAAGATATTCTTTCTATCTGAAATTAGATATGTCTGTCTTATCTCTGTGTTTGATTAATTCCACTGCAATAGAGTCATCTCTTGTGTTCATACAAGCTCCTTTCAGCTTCCATTTAACTCCTTCCTTTTTAGTTTACAGAAAAGACATGTATTTAAAAAAGAATAATCAAAACAAAGCAAGATTTTAATGGAGATATCTACATACTAAAAGAAAAATTTCCAATTTTACTCTTTAAGAGGGACAGCTACTTGGTAGATCAGCTTTAATTTTTCTTCCCAGCCTACTCAAGGTACAAACTGCTAACTAATGAAATGTCTATGTAATTTGATAATCACAGAGTCTTAGAATGGCCTGGGTTGAAAGGGACTTTAAAGATCATCTAATTCCAACCCCCCTGCCTTAGGCAGGGACACCTTGCACTAGACCTGGTTGCCCAGAGCTCCAACCTGGCCTTGGGCACATCCAGGGATGGAGCATCCACAGCTTCTCCGGAAAACCTGCGCCAGGGCCTCACCACCCTCACTGGGAAGAATTTCTGCTGAATATCCAATCTAAAGCCTCCTTTGTTCACATTGAAGCCATTTCCCCTTGTTCTGTCACTCCAGGCTCTTGTCAAAATTCCTCTCCAGCTCTCCTGAAGGCTCCCTTCAGGTACTATAAAGGCTGCAATGAGGTCTCCCTGAAGCCTCCTCTTTTTCAATCAGAACAGCCCCAATTCTCTCAGCCTTTGCTCACAGCAGAGCTGCTCCATCCCTCTGATCACCTTGGTGCCCCCTCTGGCCTGGCTCCAGCAGGTCCCTGTCCTTCCTGTGCTGGGAGCCCAGAGCTGGGTGCAGCCCTGCAGGTGGGGTCTCAGCAGAGCGGGGCAGAGGGGCAGAATCCCCTCCCTGCCCTGCTGCCCACGGGGCTTGGGATGCAGCCCAGCACACGGGGGTTTCTGGGCTCCCAGCACTCACAACCGGGGCATGTCCAGCCTCTCACCCACCAGCACCCCCAAGTCCTTCTCCCAGGGCTGCTCTGGGGCTCTTCATCCCCAGCCTGGACTTGTACCAGGGGTTGCCCCAACCCAGGTGCAGCACCTTGGACTTGGCCCTGTTAAATCCTAAAAGAAGTCAAGCATTTACTTTTAACAGATACAAATTGTAGCACCCTCAGATTCATGTTGTTTTCAACAAGAAGCAACTACCTCGAGAGAACTAAGAACAATAATTCTTGACTAGGATAGTTTGTATAAAGCAAAGCACTCATTCTAGATTAAGAAAATGCTATAAAACATAAAACTTTTACCAGACTGCAGATGGCAACCCTAAAATACATCTCCAGACTTCTTTTACTCCTGTTGCATATTAAAAGGTAGATACATCATTGTTAAACCCTGTGTTATATCTCACAGAAAGCTGTGGGGAAGTCCAAACATTGACTGTAATATGAATTAAAACACAGGCATCACGGAATCATAGAATTACAGAATATCCTGAGTTGGAAAGGACCACAAGGAACATCAGTGTGCAACTCCTGGTCTCACACAGGAGAGTCCCAAGAGTCCTAGTATGTGCCTAAAAGCATTGCCCAATCACTTCTTGAGCTCTGTCAGACTTGATGCTGTGACCATTGCCATGTGGAGCCTGTTCCAGTGCCCAATCACCCTCTGGGTGAAGAATCTTTTCCCAAAAATCCAACCTAAACCTCCCCTGAGACAGCTTCAAGCTGTTTCCTCAGGTGCTGTCACTGGACACCAGAAAGAAGTCTGTCACTGATGAGGAAGTTCTAGACTGCAATGAGGTCTCCCTAAGTCATGAGGCAATTATAAAGGTTTGAACACAAAGCATTTTCCTTTTTGCACCATTCCTCTCATTAAGTCCCTAGAAATCAAAGCTGTAATAATTTAAATGATTCTGAGTAATACTTTTAAATAAAAATTAAATTGTACTTAAGAGCTCCTAGCCTAGTCTAAACATGTGAGACAAGTCTGCTTAGCAAGAAGGAAAAGTTGGAAAGTTGTGACTTGGGAATCAAAGTTTTGAATAATACCCTGTAATTTCAGTGCACTTTATTCTCTGTAAAATGAAAACATGAAAAGGTGAGCTAAAAATACATCTTACATTTCATAAATATATTATAATCTGACTATGGGATGGACCTGAAAAATGATTCGGCTTTGATTCATGGATAGAGAGAAAACTTTAATGATCCTACAGCAACCTCTGAGAGGTTCCAAGGAGACCATGAATGAAAATGGAGTACTATTAATATATCACTCACAGACAATGAAGAGATGTAATCTCTAATATATTGTAATTTTCAGGGTGTGCATGTCATAAATTTGAGACAAACATACAAAAGTTCCTACATTATAAATTAGTTACACACTATTACTGGTGGTGTTATCTCCTCACTCTCTGCATACATATAGGTATTTAAACCCCTCACTTAAATAGAATTAACCATGGCTAAACTAAAAAGCACATGGGTATGGTAAAATAAGAGTCATACCTTGCAAATTGATTTAATATTTCCTGATTCATTTCTTTTAGAAGTTTTTTGCTCATTGCCTTCATGGTCAGCTGAACTGGAAGGGAGAAAAAAGGGCAAACCTTGGCTGTTTTCTGCCACGTACTTAAAAACATCTTTCATTTTTCTTGCATAGTCTTATGACCAATTTTTTTAAAAAGCTAGCCCAATAAAAATAAAGTGAAATTAAAATATTAACCCCAAGGAAAGCAAAAGGAATATTTTACCTGCATAGGTTGAACTATCCCAAAGCTCCCCTCTCCATCTTTAGCTGCCCAAGGCTGTCAACTAGTTCATACAAAGAAATGAGCAGTGGAAATGATATTGTTAAGAAAGCTATGGTGATATTGACTTATTTCATTAGAGGTGCACTTAATACTTTTTTTTTTTCCTACTGCTTGTTCTTTACTCTGTATTTTCTGAGAACCCTGCAAATAAGGTGTTTGATGTGACCTAAAAATAAGGTATAAGGTTCAACAAATATTTAAGAGTTCACAAATATTGTTCCAAAGGATTGTTGCTGTCACATAATGTAATAAATTCTTGTCATTATCCCAGATGCTGGTCTTAAATTTTTTTATTTTACATCTGTGGGATAATTAGGTTCTATTTCAGGATATTTCTCAGAGCCTATGGACACTCACCCTTCACCATTCCCCTAAATCAGGTTAGAAGACTGTACCCAAAGTCAAGTTCTTCACAGCAAGTAGTTACTCTGTCACCCTAGAAGGAGTTTTCCTTCTCTATATGAAGATTGCTGCTTTAACAATCACTTTTTTTTTTTTTTTTTTTTTTTTTTTTTTTTAATAATAGCCACACATCATTTCTTAAGGGCAAAACACTTCCTTAGCATGGAGAAATCACTCTGTGTCTACGCGGAATCAGTATGGTGCAGCCTCTGCTTGGAGTGATAAATTAAATGAATGTAGACAACAACGGACTCGTTTCTAGGTTGAAAGTGAATACTAATGACATTTATCCTGCACTTCATGATAAATTCATTTAAAAGACCAAAATGCTGGGGGGAAAAAAAGCCTGCATTTTAGGAAATGGGCATAAACTGTCCTTTACTTGCTCAGTTACAAACTGCTGAGGGTAGCAGCAATACATATTTAAATTGTTTAAATCCTTGTGTCTATCTGTTATATGTCTAAAAAGGTTTTCGTAGAAGTGTCCTGGCTTGCATTTTCAAACTGAAGAACAGTTAACAGTTCATGCTATATGAACTGCATAATTGGTTTTACAAAAAAGTAGACTGGAGAATGTATGTATTAATGCACAATGCAATGGTCTCATGCTCAGGGCTATTCAACTAAGAGTCTGCTTGTCTCTATTTAGAATTCTTTTGTCACTTTGAGGGTGACTTTACATGCTGTGAGGGAGCTGATCTGCTTCCTTACCACCCTGCAAGTGAAGGATCTCCCTCCTCTTTCCCAGGTTTTTGTCTTCTTGGAACATGATCCTGATCACGCAGTCCCTAGGTTTTGTTATGTAGCTAAGGCATGTGTTTTTAGTCTGGATTATTTTTTTTGCCAATTTAGCTTGGCTGAACACGTACCTGCCCATGGGAAGCAGTGAATCAGTTCCTTGTTTTGCTTTCCTTGTGCGTGTGGCTTTTGCTCTCCCCATTAAACTGCCTTTATCTCAACCCAAAAGTTTTCTCACTTTTACTCTTCCATTTCTCTCCTGGATCCTGCTGGTGATGGAGTGTGTGAGAAAGCTGGGTGGGACTCAGTCACTGGCTGGGGTTAAATCATGACAAGCTCTTAAGCTTGAGCTAAAGTTCACATCACCTTATCCACCCTGAGCCTACCCTCCACAGGACAATGAGCTGATTAACATCTTGTTCCTACACAGAACAGTCTAGCAACATTTCTTTCCCCTTCTTAGCACTTAATTCCTCATCATTTCTCCTTTTCCTTCTAGCTACACAGCCTTACTTCCTCCCTTTGACCGAACAAATCTAAAGCACTAAAATCGTAAGGGAAAAAATAAAAACAAGCAACTTTTGTTTCTTTATGGGTGGGTAATTTTCTCTGATTTTAGTGAATTAAGCAGGCTTGCAGATGGCCAATAAAATTAGCAGCAAAGGGAAAGGGAAGATGGATTAGGATTCCAAGCCAAAGCTGCTCTGTGGAGCTGTCATTCACAAACACCTCAAACCACCTTCAGCTTCACCCCATCCTTATCCTGCTTTCTCCCTTCACTGGAATCAATGTTTCTATCATCTATGCACCATAAACAACTGATGAAGCAATTTTTTTCCCTTTTTTGGTTTGTTAAGTTAGGTTTTTCAGATTTGTTTGGGGTTTTTTCCCCTTTGCTTTAACTCAGATAAGCCTTTAACATTTTAGGGAAGATTTTTTTTTTCCAGAAAACTTTTTGTCCCTCTACCTTCCATGTTATTCAATAAGTGCAATGAAGATGCATAACCTCCACATTTTCTCTCAGTCAGAAACTTCACAAGTTTTATGAATTGTCTTTTTATTGCCTTTTTAATACTCTCCCAGGTTTAGAAGTACATAACAAGTTGTCTGTATTGTGGTTTAATTTTATACCTGTCTTTTCTCCACATTTTTCAAGTTTCAGAAAGACAGAGAACAAAACAAACAAACAAACAAACAAAAAGTATTAAAAGTAAATAAACTAGAGAATTTCTAGGATCATCCATTCTGCTGGGTTCAGTACAAAAGGCAATGATGGGAGGGGAAGAATAATTTTAAAAAATTCAGGTGTCTATATTCACATGATAATCTTATATTTAGATTTTATATTATAAATAGGAATTCTCAAAAAAGTATATATATATGGAAAAAATCAAACAGCTCTTATTGACTGTAGATGTTTTCAAGAATAGATGAGTTTTGGCATTTTGAAGAGGGAATTAATTTTACCTAGCTCTGTGATGTATTTAGTGGGTAACAGTCTTTTTTTGGAGGAGGAAAAAAAACCCACTGAACAGATACTTCACTAGTAGTGAAACACAGCTTAGTGGGATTGTTGGTTTAGCTCCATGACAATACTGAGCTCCATAGTAGGGTCCTTGAGATCCTGGGAAAACAGGGAACAGTTTTGCCAATGTTCTTGTATTTTATCAGAATGACCTGAAATTCTCCTGAGGTTGTAGGAAATTTACTCCTGCATTAATAAATACCTCTTGCCTTGCTGTGCCAGCTCCTGTCCTTTTCAGATTCCATTGTGCTTCGTTTTTCCTAGACTCTCGCTGAGTTTGTTATTTTATGTGTCTGAAAGTAATTCTGCATTAAAATTCCTTAAATAACTGATCTCTAAAATGTTGTATTTACTTGAGAAGCTACTTTAAATATACCAGTGGGATAATTAGCACAATTTTCAAATGCTAGTCTTTATTTTGAGGGCAGAAACTCGAAGAAAAAACACACCAACCCAAAGCTGCTTCTTAAGTATGGCCAGGTAAGTTAACTCATCCCCCTTTCTTTTGAAGAAACTGACCCTCTCCCACAAGGCATTTTTCCAGTTTTTGATGGATAGAACACAGTTCCTTAGAAGCCTTGTAAGCTGAATGAACAGGCAGTCCTTTTCACTGCACAAATCACACACAAAAAGTAAAAAGCAACTGAGGAAATCTGAGCTCATGCTCCTGTATAAAGGCTGAGTTTCTAGCGCCTGTTATGGTGGGGGTAACAGGTAATTCTTTGTTGGCAATGCGTGTAACCTACTGCAGGAGATAAGAGGAGGTTTCTTGGCCACTTGAAAAATTATGTGAGATACAAACAGCAAACGGCAATGGCCTGTGTTCTGGAATTTGTTTGGATTGCTTTACTGGCATGTTTTCAGAAGTGCCACAAGCCTCCTATTGCAGGTTTACCCACTGTAATGGGAGTACAGAGAGTGTGACCTTGAACACTGGCAATTCTTGGCTGCAGAACAGTCTCTTGCCTCCATGGAGAGTATCAGAAGGTCAGTCATGCTTCTTTAATGAATTCTCAGAGCTGGCATGGCGTATGACTAACTACCCATCTAAAAATGAAACAGAGAGCTTTAAAAAACTTAGTCCTAGATGTCTGCTGAGAGAATAGAAACTACCACTACATTCTAGTTTTAACTAGATGATCTTGCCAGTTTATTCTATTGTTATTATTTCAGCTGTGCATTTATAGATATATTTCAATCAAAGCTGAGTTTTTAGCATTACTGCTGTGAATGACAGTGCTGTGTATTATAAAGCCACTAAGTGCAGTATGACAAGTCAAAACAAACTGTTTACGTCTGATGCATAATAAGCTATTTATTTATTTATTTAGAAAGCAATAGTAGATATAGATCACTTGATACACTTGGTTGCACCATGTATGGTATCAAAATGGTGTTAAAAACATCCAAAACACAGAAAGGATATCTTTCCATTTTTCTCACAGTATTAAAAAAGAGAAGTCAAAGCAAAGACATAAGATTGCTTTAATTAGGTTGATTTCTGATTTCAAAAATAGTTTTTGTTTTATCTCCAAACTTCATACAGCTTTTTGAAATAAAGTGCTGTAGTTTTTAGGTAATAACACGACATATGGTTAGCTACATATGCAAGGCTGGAAGCTGAGAGCTGAGAAGTGGAAGTAAAGTGAGAGGAAAAGGGATGAGATGTCAGCTACATGCTCAGTGGCTTTTCAGGCAGTGTGTTTGGATGAACAGGACAATACTACCAAACACTGAGTTATTATTTGTTACATGATACCAAGGCAGGGATTCAGGCAATTTGTTTACTATTACAATCTGTCCTGTGTAATACACTTTCAGAAGAAGAGCTACTGCTAATATGTGGCAGTATATTTGAAGGATCTGGTGAAGATCCTGGATTTAATTTGTTGGGCACCATTACATGCTTGGTGTGTATATCTGCCTATTGTTGATGTGTACAAACAGCTTTGCCAAGACTTACTCTGTACCTGTGCTTTTCAACACCCTCCACACACACAGAATCACACACAGAATCTCTAGGTTTGAAGAGACCTCCAAGGTAACCAAGTCCAACCCACCCCTAACACCTCAACTAGACCATGGCACTGAGTGCCACATCCGAGCTTTTTTTAAACACATCCAGGGATGGTGACTCCACCACCTTCCTGGGCAGACCATTCCAGTACTTTATCACCCTTTCTGTAAAAATCTTTTTCTTATATCCAACCTATATTTCCCTTGGCGCAGCTTAAGGCTGTGTCCTCTTGTTCTGTCCATTGTTGCCTGGAGAAAGAGACCAACCCCCAGCTGGCTACAGCCACCCTTCAGGAAGTTGTAGAGAGTGATAAGGTCACCTCTGAGTCTCCTTTTCTCCAGGCTAAACAACCCCAGCTCCCTCAGTCGTTCCTCACAGGGTTTGTGTTCCAAGCCCCTCACCAGCCTCGTTGCCTCCTCTGGATGTGCTCAGTGTCTCAATGTCCTTCCTGAACTGAGGGGCCCAAAACTGGACACAGCACTCAAGGTGTGGCCTCACCAGTGCCGAGTACAGGGGAAGAGTGACCTCCCTGCTCCTGCTGGCCACACCATTCCTGATCCAGGCCAGGATGCCATTGGCTTTCTTGGCCATCAGGGCACACTGCTGGCTCATGTTCAGCTGCTGTCACCAGCACCCCCAGGTCTCTTTCCACCTGGGCACTGTCCAGCCACACTGTTCCCAGCCTATAACATTGCAGGGGGTTATTGTGGCCAAAATGCAGGACTCGACATTTTACTCTGGACTGGAAAACTTATGTTCTTTTTTTGTAACCTTTTTGGGGACAGTTTTGTTGCTTGCAAACCTTAGGTGGACTTCTTGGAAGTAGGAAAAAAGCATGTTCTTTCATATAAAGCTTTTTACTGAACAGCAACAGAAATTGTAGTACCTCATATCATATGCAATCAATGAGGTAGGGTTCTACAAATGCAGGTATTTGTAGTTAATTTTCCACTATTTACACATAAAATTAAGGAATTGCGTTATACATCAATTATCTGTCTTTTGTTTTATTCCTCTCTCTCTTTGTTGTCTCCCTGTTCTTATCTCAACCCACAGGTTTAATTTTGTTTCTGATTCTCCTCCCCATTCCACTGGTGGTGGGAGTCAGAGGGTGAGTGAAGGGCTGTGGGGTAATTAGTTTCTGGATGAGGTTGTAACATGACAAGTGTCATGTCGGCAAATAAAATGACTTTTTATTCCTTTTCAACTGCATCAAGTCAAATCAAATTTAAACTGGACAGCCAAAATAAATGCTTTCAACTGAGATATAATGTATATTTTTATATACAGGGTTCTACTGTCAGCTACATTTGATACTATTCTAAAAATGGTTGAAGACCCTATCAGGCAAAGACTGTTGGAAAAGGGAGTCATCAAAACAAGTTCACAGGTACATGAGAAAGAAGGAAATTCTCTTTCTCTGGTCAACAATTTTCATACCACATTTCTGATGAAGAGAGAAAATAAAAGATCACACAGTGGAATTTATTTGCTTTTTGTGTTAGCTGTTGAGCTGTTTCCATATATTTCACTACATTTATAAAAAAGAACAGAAATATCACAGTAATTAGTTCAGTCCATTAATTCACTTCCTTGTCAATATGTACTTATGAGACTTCTAAAACTTGAGTGTCAAAGTCTAATTCCCTTACTCAAACTAAATACCATTTTTCAACATCAGTAAAATTAGAGGAATCTGGCAGTAGCACATATACCAGACTGTATTTAATACAAGATAAAATGGTGCCTATGTCTTAACTCCATTTTGTACTGGAAAGATCTATAATCATCACATTTGTTTATCAGTATCCTGGGTATGAAAAGTATGCCTTTTCTCTGTTTCCATTTGTGATGCACTCTACTGAGAAACAGTGTATTTCATCCACGCCTCTAGAATTATGTTTATGATCAGAAATTGCTTTTAGATTCTGGGAGGAAAAAAGTGCTCTTGAAGGCTTTCATTGAGTTGCTGGATTGTTTCAATGAGTTCAGTAGGTCATGAATCATGCGAACTTGTCTGCCACAATTTGCAATTCTTTTATTTAAGATCAGAATCCCACTGTGGTTTGAAACACATTGTAATGATCATTCATTGTAATGATCACAAAACTATTTTTAATATTTATGGAATGGTACTGCAGATCCCACTATAAATTCAGAGCATATGTTTACCAGTGACAAGAAACAGAGGAATGTGCTAAATTTTATGAACTGTTAATGAGTCAATAAATTGACTGCTTTGCAGCCAGAACCCTGTTACTACTGACATTGTCCAACATTCCAGTCTGGATTTCTTATGGAGAAAGAAGTTCTGTTCCAAATTTTGGTTCTATTTCTTTCCTTTTTTTTTATGCATACTAGAGTCTTGTGTTTTAGAAAGAAATGCAGTTGAGTAAGAACCCCAAGTTATGTTCATTGCTATTATAGAGATAGGAAGTTATGAGAATATAAGTCTATTCAGCATCACTTATTTAATATCACAATCACATTACATAAACTTCTTCATAAACTTTACAAGCTCCATTTTAGATGTAGTTTGGACTGTAAGACAGTCCCCATAATTTCAGAGCTCTAATATTTAGGGATATTCCTCCTTTATTCCCAGCCATATAAAAATATGCATGAGCTCTGCCAATCTTTTATGAACTTAAACAGCTCTTTACCTATTTTTGAGTTTTTTCCCTGACACTTAGTTCCTTGATACTTCTCACTGCTGTTTGCTGTTTATCCAGTTCCTCATCTATCCACATGTTTTTTGTCTACTAACTCTGAACTTCTATAATTAAGCACTTTTAATCTGAAATTCATTAATTACATTACAACCAAATTCCCATCTCTGGTTAAAGGCAGCATTCTTTTAGGTACCAGTAGGATGAGCACAGCTAGAGGCATATGAAGGCCTGGAAATAAAGATATATACAAATAGACCAAAATGGGATGACAGAACTGTGAGAGGAAATATGAGATGACAAATGCAAAATGCTGCTGTAATATTCTGTTTATTAATGCTTTTTCTATAACTGCTATAAACAGAATAATAACTTTAATTATGTTTCTAAAATTCAACCTGTTATGAACTATGCTATCAGAACTATACTAGCAGTAGTGTTGCCTATTCCTCTGGCAGTAGGAGCCAAGTGGAAAACCTAAAACAGCTCTTCATTTTTACTTGGATTTCCTTATGTTCTCTTTCTTTCAGGCCTCACTTTTCTGCAGTCCATGCACTGTATTTTTAACTGTGTGTAAGCATTATTCTAGCACTGCTGCGTGCTTGTCAGAGAATTTAACACTGTCTCATTGCAACATTTGTCTTTAAGATGCTTGACCAAGGAGCTAATCTTTTCATTGCCATTTAAATCCACCAGTCACAAAGATACATCCAATATGTTCCTAATTAATTGCATCATATACTTTTATGTTAGCTCCACACTAAAGGCATGTTAGCCAGCATATTCCTTACGATCCAGTTGTGTGACTTATAGTGAAGTGTCACTGAACATGAAGACATATTTTATAGTGTACCTGGATTAGATCTAAAATATGTAGAACTTGCATGGTGAAAACACACAGGAAAATATGGACTTCTCAATCTAAAAAGAATGTTCTACTCTAAGAAAGAAAGTGCAACTGGAAAAATGGAAGATAAGAATAAAGGAAGACAGCCATCCAGAAAACCATTATGTTTCTAGAAAAGGTAAGTTTTTTAGTTTATAGTAGAAAATATGAACACTCACTTATCTGCACAAACCTATTTACCTCACCTTTGCTACGGCAAGAAGATATTACAATAGTTTTTTCTTACCACTTCATAGGACAACTCCCAGCTTACAGTCATAGAATTCAAACCAAGTATTGGGTAGAGTGTTAGGAAATTATTTTGATCTGTCACACTGGGATAGCAGAGAGGCCTACATTTAGTAAAATAAGCACTATTTCAGTATGAAACAGGAAATTTAAACATTTTATTTGTTTTGGATCAAAGAGATAAAAGAGAATCTTACGAACCAAAAATCTGTGAAGACACCAAAACTGACAGAAACATGTCAAATGAGGTGGTGAAATAGTGCATGACCTTCTGGGGCAGAAGTTAACTGTTGAAACAATCTGCAGCTGATAAACAAGCAGCACCTCACAGAAAGATCACGCCGGTAGTTCAAATGATTCTACTGGCATTTACTTTTGTATAAACAGAACAATTAAATGGCAACAGCTTGGGATGCTACAATTCAATGAGAAATTATTTACATCACTTTCATGGTCATATGCCAAGGCCATCTGCATATCCAGCCTGGCCACAAAACTGCCTGAGTTAAAGCTATGGCTCATATCACTAAATCTACTGGAACAGCGGTTGTCTTTTAATTACTAGAGGAAGGAAAGTTCCCTCCTACCTCTAAGAGTTTTGTTTAAGTGTAAAGATTATTTATGTCCAAAGTATAGTCTGAAAAATGAGGAGTAGCCAATATCGCTAATAACATTTTACTTATTCACTATTTTATCCTTCTTTTCCTTCTTATTCTGATCAGGGAAGGGCATCTGTACACATACCTCATGTGTTACATTAATCAACATCTCCACAGCAAGCACAAGCCAACATGAGCAACCTGATCTAGTGAAAGATTCCCTTGCCCATGGCAGAGGGGCTGTGCCAGATGATCTTTGAAGGTGCCTTCTAACTCAAACCTTTCTTTGATATTTAAAAAATTTAGTCCTTAATACATTTGCTGAGCAGACCAGGGTTCCTCCAGGGCAAAGACGCACTTTCCAAGACAAGAAAAACTGTAGATGGACAGAATAAACTACTCAGGTTTTTGTTATGGGAGTGGCTTGCAATTTAAAGCAGTTAAGTAGGTAGATTTTTAAGTCACCGTTCACTAAATGTTGCAGTTGCACTCCTTCCTGAAAACTCCACTAGGAGCCTGATGCCTTCATGCACTCTTTCTAGTTTCAATATCTCTTATGCTAGAGGGAAAAACACTTTTAGACTGCAACATACGATCATGCATCAGTCTTCTAAGGGTTAAACACCTAAATTCCTTTTAACATGTGGTATTGGGTATTAAAATCTACATTTGCGCTTCAGAGCAGCAAGTTGTCGGTTATAAGTCTCAAAAAACATACTCTCATATAACATTTCTCAAATAAAAATGACATCTATTTGGTGGTCATGACTATTTATGTTTCTTTTCTTAAGAAGGTGCTAAATTTACTTTCTTAGAAATCTATTAATTGTGATATCTTATAGTGAATCTTATTTTATATAACTGCTTACTGCCTAATAAGAACCTGGCCATCTAACATTAGTCTTCGACTAAAAGTACAGGAGAAGCCAGAAAGATGATGGATTTTATGATTCCTCACTTACATTTTATTTATTTGCAGTCAGAATTGGCAGAAAAATAAAAGGTAGCACTCTGCTGGAGAGCAGACAGTCTGTAATAAATACTGCAAAGCTCTGCTTTGAGGACACTGGTGAATACATTTCTCCTGAGGGTTAAAATTAGCATCCACGGTGGCAAACACCAAGACGTAATCCTGTCCCCACTGACATCAAAGGAAGATTTTCTCTTAATTTCACTAGAGCCAGAATTTCTTCTGGCGAGTCCTGCAACAATGGCAGGAGAATATTTCCTACTGAGTGTGTAAGACAATAATTTCAGCAGTAAAATGGATTTGCACTCATTGTATTTATCTCCTCCTAATGCTTTTAGTTCATTGAAAAGGCTTAAGCCAGGACTTTACCCTGCTAAACTTAAGAAAAAAAAATTGTGAATGATGGTAATGGAAAAGTAATTTATTTTCAGACTTCGATTGCAATGATAGCTTTGGCAAAAATTCCACAAATACCATTCTATATGCATCCTGTCCATCTCTTCTTAACATACAAATGAAAAGATTATGTAAGAGCTTCTGTTTAATCTCCTCCACTGTCTGTTAAACATTCCAGAAAAAAGAAGCCATTTTTCTTGAAACAAGAAGGTTATTGACCCAGATGGCATAAACCTCACATCTACAATGTCAACAGAAAAAATTACTGCTGAAGACTTGAAAGTACTATTTGCCCATGTAAATTCAAAGGCATGGCCCCTTTTTATCTGTATGTTTTTCATGTTCACTGTTATGTGAAAGTCCGATTAAAAGCTTTTCAAAATAACCTGAGTGTGTAATTAGGGGGCACACAACTCCCATCCTGAGGTTAATATCCTCACAAACATGCAAAGTACAAATCTAGCAGAGAACCAATCTGTTTCATAATTCAGCTGCAGTGTCTTTCCCCTGCACTTAAAGGCTTACAGTGTTTCACAGAATGATACACTCATTGTTGGTTTATCAACTTAGAGAATGAGTAGTTGTTGAGATATTCATGTTATACATACTAATAGGCTAGCATTAATATTAATAACTTGCCATGTTCATTTTTATCTGGATTTGAAGAATCATATTTCACCCAAAAGTCAAGGGGGTTTTTTCTCCCTTCCCCTCGCCCTGTGCCATGATGTAAAAATATGTCTGTATACAGTACACTTCAGCAAGTCATAAAGCAAATGATTGTTTAAAGAAATTAATAGACATTAAGACATCCCAGAAGTGGTGGGTTTGAATTCTGTGGGAAAAAAATGATGAAAAAGACTTTTCCTGAAAAGACTCACAAAGGGAAATACCAAATATTGATAGAATCTGAATAACCTATGCATATTCACAAATACAGCCAGTATTCAAGGAGGCAATTCTTTATACTTTTTAACCAAAAAAATAAAGATGAAAAGCTCCATCAAAAATGTCTGCAGTCATGAAGTGGTGACACTAAATAAATCTAAGCTCTGGCTGAAAGGAATAGATCTGTAGCTTTGATAGCTGCATTTATATCCATAAGATGTAGGGACTTAAACCTCTTCTCAAGATGTAGTCATGAATACTCATTTTACAAATACAGACAAAGGTTAGGGTGAAAAATAAAACTCACCCAATGACCTGTACTGAACCATGAAAGATGGGACTGTGGCTTCAGATCATTTGGCATCAGATCATTTTATGTAATTTAGCTGCATCTGCACTTTTCTGAACTTCCTTTTCTTTCAGCCTGATCACAATATTTGTGTGTTTATAGAAGGTTTCTTCTATCTAATTTATTCTTACTATCTCTCACAATTAATTCTCTGCTTAAAACATCAAAGATTTAACAAAAAATGAACGTCTGTACTAAACACTAAAACAAGAGCACAACATTTCCCACGGAGGAAGATGTAAGAATAAGCAAACATGCAAAATTATATTTTGAAAGTTATAAAATAGAATGGTAAATGGGAGAGAGAAATGCTGAGCATGTTCACAGAAGCAAGAAGGAACATTATCTTGGTATAAGTGTTTTCTGAACTGTTGTTTCTCCCCAATAACTTTCCAAATTAAGTAGTTTACGTTAGAGTGGTGGGTGTTTTGTTGTTGTTTTGGGGTTTTTTGTTTTGTTTTGTTTGGGTTTTTTGGTTTGGTTTGGTTTGGCTTTTTGAGGGATGGAGGTAGTGTTTCTTTATGTCCTTGTCATTTATTTTAACTTCTTTAAGCATATGTTTACGAGAAAGAAATGACAGTAGGTGATACATATCTTGAACTAAGAGGTGGTGAGTTCAGTTAGCAATAATAAATAATATGCTATCTCAGTAAGAAAATATAGCAGAGCAGACAAATAATTCTGCCAGAGAGATCAAAACCCTCCCATCATGTTTATTCTGCTTTGTCTTTCCCAAACAGAGGTATCGAGTTTTACATTATGCTGATAGAGTAGGAGAGATTCTGTTAGAAGTGGGTTTTCTGGGAGAGCATCCAAGGCTTGACAGTGAGCCAGTGGATCAGAGAGTGCTCCCTGGGCAGTGCAGGAGGTGAGCTGCTGGAGCTGATTGCACAGCTCCTGCCTTATCAGCCACAAGTAGGAGTGGAGCAAGAGCGTAGCAGGAGAGGCAGTGTGTTATTAAAAGCCCTGTCTCGGGAAAAATGGGAGCAATCAGCAAAATTTACACCTGACAGTGGGATTCATGATGAGCTTTGGGGTCTCTTCTGAAAAAGAAGGGTGTAAAAGCTGCTCCACTCGGCCTTAACTTGTACAAAATATCCTTCCCCACTGCTTAAAGCAGTGATAAGATATTGATAGGGAAATGTCAATGCAGGCACATGAACGAAGACTTTGTTGTGTCACTGATAAGGAAGCAAATGACAAGGAAAAAAGTGAAGATCTGCCCGGAGGCAAGAAAGTCATATCATAGCTAATGAAATAGTTCAATCAAGAGGAAAAGCCAGACAAAACCTGGCTCCCTTCCTGCCCTTTGTCCTGTTGCTCTGGGTACAGGAGCAATGTTTATCAACAGGAATAGTATAAATAATTCTATGAACACATGTTCTTCATAAGTGGCAAAGATCTCTAGAGGACAGTGCATTAAATTGTGGATATTATCTATCCAAACCAAAAATCAGAAAAGCATGAAATTAGTAATTGACTCAATTTACCTCATTTATTAGCAGCCTAGACCTCTGTTTGAATTAATATTGCCCAATGGAATTTCAAGTGGCAGTGACATGGCGTAGCATGACACAAATTAACGCCAGTTCCCTCTACTGTACTGCAAACCACCCATATCTCCAATTAGGTTTGTTCTAATCTAATCTACATGGTTTCATCACTCCTACTGACAATAAAATATGACTGTTTTGCCCTTCCTTTTTCTGATGCCAGACTTGTTTTACCAAGTAGCTGATTTTCCTAATAGCATTTGCATAGAGGGCACTGATTGCATTCTCTTTCTGATGATCATACACTTGGTTGCTGTGGGCTGTACTGGAGAGCACATCCAGTCACAATTAAAATTGTCATTTTGTACACATGGTACAGTAAAGGCCTGAAGAGACATCTGACTGCAACTGCCTATCATTTTACAATATAAATGATACAATTTTAAGCTTATTTATCTATTCTTTCCCCAACCAACAGTGCTGTTTGCCAGTTCTGATATTTTTCTCTGTAACTAACTTAAAATGGAAGGGTTTTGTTTCTTAGTATGAATTAACCTTGACAATGCAAGAGATACTCAAAAAGCATTTTGATTGCTAACTGTACATAGGGCCTGATCCACAGGAAAAAAAATAGGAGGCTTTCTGTTGGTACTGAGGGGGTTTTAGGTCCCTAGAAATGTCCAAACACCAGTGTCGCTGTGTCCATATTACATGCAGTGTTTTAAAATAAATTATTTAAAAGGATGAAATAAAGTGAAGCAAGGCTCTTTTTTTTTTTTTTTTTTTTTTCCTTTTTACTTTAGAAAAAGGGATTGTAATAGCAATCGTGACCTTAGCATTGGGAATTTCCTGGGGATTTAATAACCAGCCAGGGGGTAATGGCCCTTGGCTTTGCCTCAGGCCATCAGCTCTCCCAGCTGGTTATTAATCCCTAGAAAATGTTCTGGATGTCAATTATTAATGTCTTAAGTTTTGTGTGGGCAAATTCTTGCTTTATTCCACAATTTTTAAGCAACTAGAATTAAAGACTCAAAATCATGTGAAGTGCAACACTGAAAAAAAAATGTGGCAAAAATATATTTTTATATTGCTAAATAAACTCACAATATTTTATGATCGATCTGAACTGACTCATGGTGGCTCTATTTAATCCCCTCATCTTTTGATCAGGCCCAAGAAGTACTTCTATGACTATGGATTTTATTATGCATAATTGAAATTTCTTGCGTATAGATATCCTACAACAGTGATTACCAGTTTATGTGTTTCCTTCAGAATTCATTGCTTTTTCTTTCTTTCTTCCCCAGCAGTGTATTTTGATAATAATCTTATCCTGAGAATGAAGAAACCCAGCAGCAAGACTATCATACCTGTGATTACATAAACCTTTTTTTTCCCTTTGAGAGAATGAGTTTACATCTCACTTTTGAAAAAAATACTAACAGGAAATAGAGGTGAATTTCGTGCACCTGTTCTGAATCAGATTTAAGCCTTGCTACGTGGAGAAGAAAAAAAATCTTTGAGGAAGACCATAGGTTATTGATTGAACTGCTTTACATTAACATGAAAAGCTTCTAGTAACACAGCAGTAAAAAAAGAGAAAATGTGTATTTTTATGTGATATAATGATATTTCCATCTTGTGTGACTTCAGAATAAGTTGATCTATGATTGCAATTGATTAGTTGCTTATTTTGCTATAAAACTGAAGATGATTGGCAAAAAGGGAGCCCTACTTTACATTTTATTTTATAATGTAATACCTGAGGGTTTTATAGCATTGGTTCCATTTCCTATCTCCAGAATATTTACTGTGTAAATTTTATAATTAAGCAATGAGATGAGACAAGCAATACACTTCTGCAAGATTACAACATGCCTCTGGCGGTGTTATACGGGACAAGGTCATATCTAGAATTACTTTAATCACCCAAGTATAATAATTGCTTGGAAATACACTCCCTGCAGTGTCTTATTGCTAATAGAATTATAGCTGAGTCACACAATGCGAGCTATGGTTAAGCCTGGATAAGTAATTGTAATGTAAAGGCACTTTTTTTTCAGCTGCTTGCAACTTTCAAGCATTGGCCTTTTACCTGTGACTGGCAGGAGCTTTGTGGTTTTGAAGTGCTCAAGGCCACCTCACAGAATCCATTTTTATTGATAACAATGCCCATTATTAAAAAAAAAAAAAAAAATTAAATTTAGTTGAGGAACATTTGTGATGACTTGATAGGGAAAAGAAAGGGCAAAACCTTAAGTCTAAACCACCTGATCCAAAGCTAAGGAGAACTCATGGGCATTACAGAGACTTCCCCAAACTTCCATTTCCTCTTTCTACAGACTAAGTCACCCTGTTGCCAACATCCAGCCAAAAGTGCTTTTTATTGCTGCAGCCTGGCCAATTTTGTTAAAGGGTAACTTAAGAGACAGCTCTTACAATGGGAAGAGCCAAGGAGAAAGTACTGGCAAAATAAAGACAGTTGCATTGTGAAAACTTGACTTACATTTCTGGAAGAAAAAACAGGTTACATCTGCCTAACAGTGATGCACAAACTCCCTACAAGCCAAGATCAACAGCTTTTCAGACTTGGAACTCAAGCCTGAAGAAGTGTTGCTGAGGTTTGGAAATACATCTGAAGATGAAGTGAACACCCATGCATAGGTATGAGAAAATGAATCTCTTTTAGAGCTTGAGACAATAACTGCTTGGAAGAGCTGTAGTGACATTTCTGGTGGTGAAGAACAGAGTAGGTTAAGCCTAGAGCACTAAGTGACCAAGACAGAGGATGATGATTAAAATCCCATGTTAAAGAAAGGATAAATTATAAAAGCTAATCTGGCCATCAACCAAATAAAAAAATATAACACTGTCCTAACCAAAAGTGTCTCTCTAAATAACAAATAGGTTCTATAATAAAACTAATATTGTCTGATCAAAATAAAACTAATTATGTGAGACATGACATGTCAGTTATGATTGCAGCAGAGGAACTACCAGGTGTGCTGTGCAAGGAAAGCCATGACATCTTGGCTGAGTTATAGCCTACTTGTCTTCATGCATTTTGCCTTAAGCCTGTGTTTCACCAAGGATGAGGAGATCATGGACTATGAGCCAGTCAAAAAATAAGGAAGTGACATACTCAGTGGCAATTCCAGCACCAGCAGCACTGTGTGGCCCAGAGACACGCTTAGGAGGAAGTGAATAAAGGTTTTATTTTGGGTTGGTTTTTTGTTTGTTTGTTTGTTTGTTTTTGTTTGTTTTTGTCTTTTTACCAAAAGCTCCTGTTTATAGCTTCATTATCTAAGACTTCCTTTTGAAGAGGCTCCTATGAGGTGAGAAAGAGGCCAGCATTGTATTTCATTGTCTAGCTAATCTTTAAGTCATAATCTTAGTGCTCCAGCTATTCTTGTCAGGTAGAATTATTATTTCTCCTACTTTAACTTCCAAGGGTTTTTTTTATATGCCTGTAATGAAGGGAACATAGTCACATACTTGGAAATTTTACATGTCAAAATCTATTATATTTTACATTTTCCTGGGAAACAATTAGATTCAAGCCACTGGGCTGGCTGAATACAGATAACCTGCACTTCTGTAGCACTATATATATTTGAGAACATTTCCTGAGGTATTTATATCATGTGAGTTCTTGTGCCTGTGTTCCATTCTGTGAGCTAGGAAATACTATTATCCCTGTTTTGCAGGTAGGGATATAGGAGAGTTTATGATTTGATCAACAAGAAGTAATCAAATTTAGGCCTCCTCATTCCCAACAGCTATTCTTTTCCACTCTCAGTCAGTTTCATTTAATATTGCTTAAAGAGGAATAGATAGAAGATGTGAATATGGAGGACAGAATAGCAATTTTATATTTACCAGTAGGAGTTAAAGTTCATCTGGAAACTTTTTTGAAATCAGGTATTTAGGGATAGATCATGAACTTGGAGAAAAATGATAAGAACGATCATGAATCTGGAAGACATGTCAAGATTGAAAAGGTGTGAGATTGTTTACTGCTGAGGAAAGAGGAATAACAGCTGTCACAGTAATTGTGTATGAAATAATGATGACACATAAAGTTTCCTCACATGGTAGCCTGAGAATAGAAAAAGCAAAACAAAAAAATGTTTTTTCATAAAGACATTACCTGGCTGAAGAACTGATTACTGCTGACATCAGGAATACAAGATTCAGAGGCATCTCTACAGAAAATATTTTGTTATGATAAATATTCGTAATAAAAACGTGGAAATAAATTACACTTCTGGGTTTAAAACAACCTTTAAGTATAAGCGATCAGTGTCAGATTATCCTACACAAGCCATCTGTTAGGTTATTATAATCTTCCTTAAAAGCATTTTACATAGGGTATTGCCAGAAGAGAAGGAGCTTGGATCTGAGCCAGTATTCCTATTCCTACACTCTCGTGCAAAACTATCTGAAGAAGTGAGGCTGTAGCTTCCTACCATGCACCCTGAGAGAACACAACCACACATTTCTGGGAGAGATGAAATTCCTGGAAAGATGCTGAGTTCCTAAAATAATAACAGAATGGAGAAGCCCCATTTGCAAAAGTAAACAGAACCATCTATAAGGATGGATCCCTAAGGACCACGCTAGGAAAGGTCACCATTTGAGCAATGCAAACTTATTTTAAAGGGAATTGATGAATAGAAAAAATATGATCTATCCCACCTGAAAATAAAAATTCATCCATTCCAGGTTCTCTTTACTTATACCTTAGCACAGCACAGAAACACTGGTATTTATGTTTGTCAGTATCTAGAGATACCATCTCAAACTTTTCACAGAAATTTCCTTAGAATTAAACCAATGAAATTTTGATGAAATCTATGTAAGCACACCAACCTTAGGCAGCAGGGATTGTTCCTTTTTGTGGGTTTAAAATTATTTAAAGAAGCAAATAAAAGTCAGATTGAGGCTACAGGTCAAAGCCTAAGATAGACACATCAGCAAACAACTGCATTGTTATTTTTTCCCTGGATCAGAAATATTAAGTTTAAATGTTACTGTCACTGTACTTCAGCATACATCACCACATGTTATCTAGCATAGCCTCACATAGACCACATTTAGGTATGATCACAAACCTTTATAGGAAAACAAGGGATGATCATAAACCAAAATAATCCCTGTGAATGGCATAACATAAACAGCAGTCCTGAGTGATCTGTAGAATATACTGCTATTTTAAGATCAGTCACTACAAGCTTGATTCTCTCTTTTTGTAGGTAACAGTTTCTTTTATGCCACCCTTTCAAGGTGAAAAGAAAAGGAAGTTTAGAATGTAATTCTGCAAAGCCCCCACTGCTATGATAGATAAGTCCTCAGAACTACACTCCTCAAACAGGCAAGAAAATGCCATGTGCTAAGGGGCTTTGCAAGCTGTGATTTAAGATGACTGCTTCAGAAAAAGGTGCTCAAGAAGCCATCACCTTCTCCTTGTTGGGGTTATCTGTCCCATTCACCTCATCCCATAACCTTTATTCCCTTCTGTTCACCTGCCTGAGAAAATAACCAGCAGAGAGATGCCAAAGCATGCAGATGATACAAAATTATTCCTCATGGTCAAAAATTATTAAAAAAACCCCACTGAAGGGTCCAGAAAGACCAAATGCATTTAGGGAGTGATAGTTAAAATAGCACTTACAATTCATTATCAATAAATAAAAAGGGTAATTAAAAAACAAAACAAAACAAAAACAACAACAAAACCCACAAAAACAAAAACAAAAAAACCCACCCAAAACAACCCCACAACCAATGCCCCCCACCCAAAAAAAAACCCCAAACATACATAATGCTGGATTTGATTTAGCTGTTACCCATAGCAGTCAGGATGGCAAACAGATTGTTGGGAGTTATTGGGAAAGGAGTCTGGGTATAAACAGAGACGTATTAAACTGCTTGTAGATCTTTGGTGTGCCCACACTGTAATTACTGCATGCAATTCTGGCTATGCTGTCTAAAAAAATCATATGGTCCAAGTAATAAAAACATAGAAGGCTGACAAGTGTGAGCAGGGGGTGCAGAACAAGTTCTGCAAAGAGAAAAGACTTGATGGTCTGCAGTGAATAAAGGGGCAACTGGAAGGGTACTTGAAATTAAGGAAAAGGAAATCCTAAATGGTGTGAAGCTGATCAGTCAAGAAGTATTGTTCACAATATAAAAATTGAGTTCAACTTAAAAAATTAGATAATAGTTTTAAAACAAACGGAAGAAAACAATTTTTTTTTTTTTTTTGCACCGCAATGTCAAACCGATGGCCATGCAATATTCAAAATGCAAAAAAATACAACACACTTAGATGAATTAATCAAGAAAAGATAAACTAATGGCTCTTAAACATGACCATCCAGATTATGATCCAAAGCAGGAAGTTCTGATGCTGATGGATTGGGAGGGTGTGCTAGCAAAAGGCTTAATTTTAAAGTCTCTCTGGAAGTACCTTGATTAGATACTGCAGAAACAGAATACTGGGCTAAACAAATCTGCTCAATCAGAAAGGAGTTGGACTGAATGCCTCATTCCTATTTTCTTAATATTCAATACCTGCAAAAACACAGTTCTTAGCTAATATTGCCATCATATTTTAAGTAATTATTTACTTTATTATCCTCATGAATTGTTACAAAATATTAGTTTTGCCTGTTTCTAAATGAGTTGTATATAATCCATGATAGTACCCAAAAGCAACTTCTGTGTACCCAAGATTGGGGTGGCCTTGGTTCTTCATATGCTAAGATTATTCATCTCTAAATTATCACCACATTATTTGACGTATGAAGCATTCTACTAAATTAGGATATCTTTTCTGGCTTCTGAATTGGTTTTTATTCATCTTTGCTTCTATCTAGGGCTGTTTCCAGCTTGTCTTCCTAAAAGCTTTCACAGAGTTGTTTCCAGTGAAAATCCCTCCCGTGCCACAGGACTCACTGTCCCACACTGTGGTTATTTAAAGCATGCACAAGGTTGTCAGGGTGATGGAGGTTGAACTGACATGCCTGGAGTTGGCAGATACATTTTAAGCACCTCTACACTCTTCTGCCACTTAATTTAAACTGTGTTCAAAGAGGGCATAATCCCTGCAGCACAATCCAAGTGTGCCATATTCCATGGGAATTTCATTCCCTGGCCAAGCAGAACATGACCAAATCCAGCTAGTGAGTTGTATGTACAGCAAAATGTTGACCAAACTTCAGAAAATTAATTATAAGTAACTTGGATCAGGGAGGAACAGACACAAGAAGAGGAACACACATGTCAGGATTTATATTCCCATGGGATTTTTTTGAAAAGGAATCGGGCAAAAATCTTCAGAGGCAGAATATTGAAAACTAGCCTGGAAAATTAAGATCGCGAAAATATTTCGAGCTCGAGAACAGAAATTATAAATTATTTCTTGAATTGGTTTGCAACGTATTTCTTGGATTTCAAGTGAAACAAGAAACACAAAGTTATTTGATACTTGAGAAACGGGGTGTGTAGAGCACAGTCTGCCTGGAAGTGGCCAATTCATGTTATTCCTTTATAAATGCTCCATAGAAAGTGGAGAGTTTGGAAGTTAAAGGGAAATTACAGTGGTCTGAGGATACATACAACTGAATAATTATGAACTCCACTGAAAATTATTCCATTGAAAACCAATTAACAGCCTTGTCTATACATCTCTTTCAAAAGCCTGATAGTAGAAATGTCTCTTTTGGTATTGATTTCCATTGACTCTCATACACTTGCCTGCCATGTAAGCTATTTAAGTAAATGATTTTTTTTTTCCCCCCAGGATCTACCTTTGAACAATATTGAAGTGTTAAAACATAGCAGCATTGTCTATTAAACCAAAATACCCCGTTAATAACATTGAGTACTGCACCTCTATATAAAACAGGAAAAAAAAGTGTGTTTCCATGTGGTTTTGCACACATTATTTTTCCTGAGTGTAGCTGAACAGCTCTCTGCCATCCACCTGGGATACAGTGATCACAAGAAGAAAATTCTCAGTATGCATATGCCTATATATCCAAAGAGCAAAGGAAAGAAGCAACCCCACCTGTATAATTAAGGTATTTTTAAAAGTGAAAAGCAAGACCGAAGGCATGGACTTTTAAATGAAAAGTAGAAAACTCTACTTTTTTTTTTTTTCAGTAATTCAAATAATACATTTCTGAAGAAAATGTGCTGAATCTTCACCCTGTAAATCTTATCTATAAGGTGCCCAGACATCAACTCCCTTTCCCTCTTCTCTTTAAACAGGTAACACTTCTTTCTAATCCTTCAAAAGACCCACAGGGCACACTTGAAGCTGCTTTTCAGTCTCTTAATTAAAACCTCAGCATGGTAATTGCAGGTGTTAGAAAGGTAAGAATAGAAGGGCTGATTTTGGGAGCGATGGTTACTGGGGCAGCACTGGAGGCACTGTCCTTCCCAAAACAAAGGGAAGCCCTGCCAGGAGACTGGCACATCACCTCCCTGCCATGGCAGCTGCTTTTACACCTACCTCAGGAATTAACTGTAGAAAATAAAAAACCATAACGATCAGTGTCCCATGTAAATAGAACAGGTATCGTGCATGTGGTCTTTAAAGGAGAGCAGGAAAACATGGATCTTTTCTGCTAAGGGAGAAGGCTTTTCCAAAGAGCTCTTTTGTTTTCATTTTTTTTACCCAGAGCAGCTGCTAAAACGAAGGTGAGCTTTGAAGAATATTGCATATATTTTTGAGATTATGATATCATAAAGGGAAAGACTTTTAAAGTTGGTGAAAAGAAAGGACAGAATTTTTACCCATATTGCCCCAAATCTTTTCTGTTTGAATTTTTTAACTCAAACTCTTGGCATACACTTAGAAGAGAGATCTGTGGGCTTGTTGCCAGAGCTTTTATGTGCAGAATCAAGGTCTCCTGGATTTTCAAAAGAGGACAAAAAAGCTAAACTGTTCCTGTTAGTTGCAAAATACACACAATGCGCCAAGCTGACAAGTGCTTTTGCTTCATCTGGGTTTGCAGTGACAACTTCTAGAGAAAACAGCAAAACAATCTTATTCCACATCCACTGAGCTAATCAGGGAGAGCCTTTTGAGAGAGAAAATCCGCAAAAAATACCCTCCAAGACAAGAAATAAAGCTCTTGAATATCAGTTTGCTTAGATAATAAAGAATGTACAATAGTAAGCTAAGCCATGGAAAAGGGCATGGGCAGAGGAATCTGAGTACATCAGAGGTGCAGTGCTTGGCAAAACTGTACCCCTGCAATAAAATTCCAGTTCAGCCTGGGAAGGGAACTTTAGTGTGGGAAGCAACTTGTGAACACTCCTAGTGCTGCTGCCTGGCTTCTGAGACAGGTGCAGTCCTATCCCACCTACCACAAGAGGAATCTTTTCACATGAAAAGGGAGAAAGGAAGGGAAGAGAAATTCTTTTGCCATAAATATCCTGTCTGTTTGGCATCTACTATGACTATGGCTTGCCCCTCACTGGTCCTTCTCCACACGCTTTCAGAACACACGGGACAATTTCCACTGATATCTTGGATCTTCCCAAATGACCTCAACTGAGTAAATATTGTCCAGCCATGACAAACTTGTCTTCTTCCACAAGGAATGTCTGCAGAAAAAGGTGCTACTTTACCAAGTAGTAAGTAATAGAAGGGTGTGAGAGGATTGGATACCCTTTGGCTTAACCCCCTGTTTATCTGAGCGAATATTTGGTCTGTACGTAACAAAGCAGGCACTGTTCCTTAAGCCACTGTAGAAACTTTGCTCTCATACATTGGGTCATTCATTTCCAGCATTTTTCAGACTGTGATTAATTTCAGAAGTGAAAATGCAGATGTTTGTCTAGCCAAATATTTGTGCGCGCTTAATATCGCATCATATTACATAGAAACCCTTATCCTAATTAAACTGAGGCATGAGCAATGTCTGGATACACTTGAAGGAAGGGGTATAAGGTCAGTTTACACAAGTGCTGAGTAATCCAGTTTATGTGGAACAAGATACTCCATTCTTCTGCAAAAGATCTGACTGGAACTGCTAAGGTATTTTTGAGCGCCCATCTTGCTTCTTGCTTTTCCTCAGTGTATGTTTTCTTTTCTTTGCTGTAAGCATTGAAGGAAGGTGATAATAAAGCCCTGGAGAAATTAACTAAGTAGACACCCCCTAAAACACCATAGGAAAAAAAAAATTAAAAGATTGACTTTACAAAGTCAGAGGAATCCTAGTGGACTCAATTTGAATGAAATCACAAAAGCTTGCTGATTAATATGCTTAACAGCCTTTATGAAACATTATAAATCTGCTGAATACCTCCAATGTATAGATTATAAATATATTAGTTCAAGAAGCTACCACAAGAGGATTTGTGAAGTTAGAAAGCTGTGAAAAATTTTCTATATTTATTCATAAAGCTTTAATCTTTTATGCTGATAAACAAGCGTCCAAAAATATTCTGAATCACTTACAGCAATTGTCTGCCTTTCAAATGTGAAATACAGGCTAAACCCTTCTTTGCAAAATGCAAAATAAAAAGAGCTAAAAAATAGGAGCAGTTTTCACTTTCCTATTTACAAAATGTAAGAAACCATATATATTGCATTAGCTATGCATCTGCTGCACATAGACCCAATATCGACTTGCTTCCTCGAAGGAAGAGCGACTGCCAGTTTGCATTTAGTCCTCCTGGTTCGATCAAGTGGGTTTAAGTGAGCTAAAATGACAACTGGACATTTAGCTACTGCACAGAGCCCTGCCATTGTCATATTTTCAGAGAGAGCAGGGGAGAGCTGGTAGTGGCTGCAGTTGTCCTGATCATGTTTGCACCCAGCAAATGCTATCATCCAGCTTTCTGTCCTCTGGGGGTGCATCAGTAGCTCCACAGCTTCTAACAGGAATTTATTCCAGCTCTTAAGATTGATGGCAGATCAGGAAACACAGGCTGGGCAGTGAGTGCTGTGATTTCTTAGAGCTTCTTTTACCACTAATGCAAATCACATAGGTTTGTTCGTATGTTTAGTGCTCCTACTGCCAAGAGAGAACATTTCCAAGACTGCCAAGCTTGTATTTCTATAACTTCCTGAAAAATATATTACCTAAATGGTACCTACTATTCCAAAGGGTGTATGTGGTCAAATCTAGGCTGTATTTTTTAGAATCTCTATTTTCATAGAGGTATAAAAACTAAAGATAAAACCCCTAAACTTCCTTAGCTGCTGAGGATTGTAATAAAGGAAGCACATTTAGCATTTAAAAGATGAAATTTTAAGAACATCTCGAATCACTTTTAACACACATATAGACTAAAAGAAGCCTTCTGTAGTCTTCTTCAGCATAAGGAAAGGGTAAACAGAGTTTTAATGTAAAATACTTATTTTAAATAATTCTGAAACGTCAGATCTTCTGGTTATACATTTTGAGAACCAGCTGGCAATAAACACCAGAGAAGTGTCCAGTGGAGCAGCAGAAAATGACAGGAGTTACATAAAGACCAAACTTAGAACACCACAGAATAATGGAGAAATGCTCTCACAGAAGACCTGTAGCTGAACAGCTAAAAGGATCAGAGAATCCACTCTGAAACACAAACAGTGCCAACACCTAGGCAATCATCAAATTACTTACACACTTTACTTGTACCGATTTTAAAACATGGAGGAAACACAACGGAAAAAGTGCTTATCATCTCTCTGGGGAAATTTTATGCTTGGATTTTCAATGTGTACAGGCAAAAAATGTGTTGTGGTTCAAATGGGTATTCAGCATTTAAATGTGATTGCACTGCAGGCTTAAATTAGTGAACTTGTGTTCTGCTGTCTTTCATAAAAGTGCAATTAGTTATGCTATTTGACCCTTCCTGTGCCTGAAATTCTAGCTGACCTTGCATGCCACGACAATGATGTTCTAAGGGAGAAGTGGGGTCAAAGTTTTGCATAAATGCAATAAGAGATTACTTCAAAAATAAACTAAACATGTGTTTGTTTTTACTATGAATTGTTTGGAAATTATGGGATGGATCTGATTTTTATTTACCTGTGTACCAGAGTGAAACAAGATTGAATCTGGACTTAGATTCTATTTTTTTCCTTCACACTGATGGCAGAGTACGTGTCCTCAGCTTTCATCTCCTATGTTTCTGGGTTTACTCAAGTGTAAACTGTGGGAAGAGCACCAATTATAGGCAAATATATCCAGGGCTCGCTGCCTTTCCCTTCTAGCCCCTCCAAGGAGGAGCTGTTTGGTTTGTGAAGACAGCTGATAAGAACCTAGAGAAGCACATTGTGCCCAGGTGCCTGGGGGATATTTGAATAAGGAGGCCAGAAATCCAACGGGTGTGAGAAGGCAGAGGAAAGCACTGCCAAGACCCCGCTAAACCACGGCCCTCAGTGCACATCCACATCTTTTAAACACCTCCAGGGAGGGTGACTCCACCACTCCACTTCCTTCAGCCCCTTGTTCCAATACTTGATAACACTTTGTGTGAAGAAATATTTCTAAATCTCCAACCTAAACCTCCCCTTATACAACTTGAGGCCATTTCCTTGTGTCCTGTCACTTGTTATCTGGGAGAAGAGGCTGGCTCCCACCTGGCTACACCCTCCCATCAGACAGTTGTAGAGAGTGGTAAGGTCTCCCTTGAGCCTCCTCTTCTCCAGGCTGAACCCCGCAGCTCCCTCAGCTGCTCCTCATCAGCCTTGTGCTCCAGACCCTTCCCCAGCTCTGTTGCTCTTCTCTGGACTTGTGTTCCAGCCCCTCAATGTCCTTCTTGTAATGAGTGGCTCAAAACTGAGCACAGGATTCAAGCTGCTGAGCACAGGGGAATGATCACATCCCTACTCCTTCTGGCCACACTTTTTCTGACACTTAAGTATTGCTAGAATAATTCTAGATATGTTTTTACTCTCCATCGAGCTATGTTTGTCAGACCAAACTAAAGCATTTCTTTTCAAACAGCAAACATTCAGCATCAGTAAAATCCCTTAAGAGTAAGTACTGATTAAGTAAATCTTGCTACTCTTCAGTTCTTCTAAGAAACACAAACAATAAATCACTCAGACTCTGGCAGAAAAATGTGATGTAGGCTTGAGTAGTTTTTTGGGGGGGAGAGCATTTGATTTTGTTTTTGTATTTAAAGAAATACTCGTCATCTATTTAAATTTTAATGGTACCCTTAGTGGTGGTATGGACAGCTTCTCTGTAGAAATCCTAGCTTATAATTTCTGTGGTCACTAGCCTGCCATATGTTCTATGTAAGCTCTGTATAGTTCAAGACACGTCAAACCATAAGCAGAGGCAAAAATAGGAAGATTTGAGAGGGTAGGACTGAACTATGACACCAAGATTAAAAAGGACCAGAACAAAAACTGTGAGAAAGAACCAGATGAGACCAGAAATTATGTTCTTTCCAGACAGTAAGATAAAGACTTATTTTTCATTTACCTTGCAAAATAGCAGTTGTCCATCCATATAAATTCTATATACCCATTCATGTGTTTATATATATAATCTTTATCTGTGTTTACATGTGGGGTTTTTTTTATCCCAAGGTAAAGCTATGACTCAAACACTGCAGGCAGAGCAGGTACTGAGAGTTTGCCTTCCATAAAACTGATTGAATTAGAGGTTTGGCAGGGCTCACTGGAACCTGAGAGGCCTCTGTGACCAAGACTTATCATTCTGATATGCTCCACAGGCATTTCTTTTCTTTTTCTAACATATCATGGTGACAGCCACTGGTACTTGTACAAACAATACAGAACAACACAGAGCAATATTTCCATTTTTACCAAGCCCTGGATAAATGACTTAAGGGTTAAAGCCTGGCCTTCCTCAAAATATGAATGTAGAAATCATTCTGCACAGTTGCAAGGAAAAAGTAGAGATTAGCTCCCCAAACTTTACAACACTTTTAAAATATTAAAGATGAAACTAAAATAAATGATTTTTAGATGAATAAAATATTTAGATGAGAATTATTCTGTATATAACTGGCATTTAAAATCAGTCACAAGCTAAAACTTTAAAAGCTAAGCAAAACAAGCTTGCTTAACTTTTTTTCCCCCCATAAACCTAAAAAGTGTATTATAGTGGGAATTTTGAATGGAAAAGATGTTACAGTTTTTAATACTCTCGTGTTTGAACCATCCTTTGGGTTGCAATAGCAAGCTGTTCATTATTTTCTGGAAAAGGAACTATATCCTCATGCCTTAGGCTAAACAGCACAACTTAAGAAGTCAGAACAACTCAGAGCACTGAGAACCTTCCAGATTTTCACAATGCAGTTTTCTCAAGCAGAAATCATCTGTTCCTTGAGGTTTGGCTATGACAACAGGAGGCACAATGCCATTGTGAGGCAGATAAACATTTCAGTCAGCTGCATCTTGAGGCTGCTTTGGTTTTAATTTTGAATTCCTTGTGCATTCCAATGCTCAAAAATGTTAAAAATGAAGAGGAAAATATCCAGGAAATGGAAGACTGAGCTGTGAAACCCTGGTCATGCAAGAGAAAGCAAGCAAGCAGATGCCTCCACCTACTCCTTAACTTATGTGGATGTGGCAGTCCAGGAACCCTTTGATTCCAGGAAATGGGCCTTTGTTGTTGCTGGACTATTAGTGATATCAAATCAGCTGCAACATTTATTTTCATACTGATAAGTTCCTTTTCTTTTTTTTCTAATTGAAGCATCACCAGACTGTTTCAGCCATCCTTTTAAAACACTGGAGATGAATCAGCAAGGTTCAGATCACGCTGATTGTCTCCATTCAGCACGAGAGGCATCTGAAACATGTTCCTGCAGTTTTACTGTGTTTTTCTTTAGCTAAAACATAAGACATGTTTTATGACCAGGCCTAACTGGCTAAAAAACAGCCTCCTGTCTGTATCAGGTAATCAAACTGTATTACCTTTCCTTTATAAGCACACCTTACATCTCCAGCTGCTATAATATAAAAATATTGAACATACACACAACTGAGCTGCCAAGTGGTGCTGTAGCCATTTTAAGAATTTACAGGAAATGCATTAAACAGCTTCCATGAAGACTTGTTTGTACACTTGCACTTAAGGTTCTGAAATATCACTTGGTAAGTTCAGTGTTACAAATGGAGTTTTATATCCCTGCTGATGGCACAACAAGAGGGAAGATAATCTACACGACAGTCAGAAACTGTGGGATGTAGGAAACGACCAGGCAGTGCATTTGGAGGGCAGTGAACTGCCAAGCATCACACCAGGAGTCATGATATGCTCAACAGGGTGCAAAATAATTTGTGATAATCTCTCTAGGAAGGGTATTATGCACATCATGTATTATTATTTATTGTCTTCTGGACAGCAGTGGGTGACTCAAGGCCATCAGAAGAACATTTGCCTGAGAACTGTGAAGTAAAAATTTGAAATAATACTGGCACAAAAACACTGGCAGATTAAAATAAAGCACATTCTCCACCAAAGGGATTCGGTTATTCTGAAATACAACCTCAGCTTCAGAGATCTCATCAGATTTATTCTTTGCTTTATTTCTTCTACCTCTAAATCAAAAGTTGTAAAGCTGACATTTTTAGAGAGCAGCACCTCAGGTGTGGCCACAAATCCACATTTAGTTACTTGGTGAAAAATATCTCAATTTGGAGAGGTGTAATACTCATTCAGAAGTCCTTTTTCCTTCCACTCCTTACATTAAAGAAGCTGACATCTTGATTTTTAATGATCAAATCTTGATATTCAATTATGCCTCATTTCTTTGGGTCAAACTCACCAATGACAAATGCAAGAATAAAATCAGATCCTCAGTTGCCGGAGGGAGTTTAACTTAGGAAGCATGAAGATTAACCTTTTTTTCTTACATACTCTTCAGACCAAATTTAGTATTTTTCTAGATTTAATTTGAAACTCATAGTGTTTTTTGGGTTTTGGTTTGTGGGTTTTTGGAGGTGTTTTTTGTATGTTTTTGTTGGTAGTGGTTGATTTGGGTTTTAAGTCATTCATTGTTAGGATTCATAAAGTGTGAGACCACAAAAGTTAATCAAGGACCCAGTCTCTAAAACTATGGGAAAGAACCAGAAAAAATAGCTGGACTAGAAACACTTTTTTTTTATGCTTCAAGATGTAGGCAGTATTTTATGTATGGTTTATAGTTCATATACTTCTTATGCCAACATCAAAAGGGCCATTTCTGATTCCAAGAACACTGAGGTGAAGTCTGAAGAACAAAGTTTCCAAGCAGTTAGCTCCTGCTGCATGGGCATCAGCCTAAAATTAAAAGAAATTTAAAAAAAAGGAAGGAAAAAAATACAGATAAAGTATTCTTAATGCATCCAGGGTCAAAAGGAAGTGCTTATTCACATAACACGTAATTAAATTGTGGAAGTCATGGCTACAGGATGTTGCAAAGGCCAAAAGGATAAATGAGTTAAAAAAATAATTAGGCAAATGATTAGAAAAAAAAAATCCATTAAGGGCCATTAAGCACAAAGATGTGCATGCAGCCTCTGGCTCAGAAAATCTCAGTGCCACAGATTGTCTGAAAATGAGAGAACGTACTAAGGAAACACTCAGTGTTTAGCCTTTTATGAAACTCTTTTCCTAAGCACTTTGCTGACTACTCCCCAAGGAGGACAGTGACCATATAACTTAACTAGTACAGCTGTTCTTATATCACCATGCACTAGCTGGGTGTGTACAGCATCTAAATAACCCCAGCAGCAAAAGATGTCCTCCCACACACTAAATTTTTAGTACCTGAATAATAATAACTTTTTTTTTTTTTTTACAGGGCAAGACTTATGACTTATTTTTAGCGTGCAATTTGCATGTAAGAACATTAAAGAAAATATATAGTACATGTAGGCAGGGAGGAAGTTAATTGCACCATGATACAGATGTTGCTACAAAATGAGATATTCTGCACCCAACATAAGTCAAAATTTCTGTCAGAATGACAGTAAGAAGTCAGTGTAACAGATTTCTGCTATAGATGTATGCTCTTTATATCAGTATCTGTGTCACTATGACTGTGTGTGCAGAGGCAGAAAGGGATTTATGTACATATATATATATGTATATGAAACACACAAGCCTTGACAATAACATGCTAAAATACTTTTTACTTGGAATGAAAAATCTTTTTTATCATCCTATAATTGTACTGCACGGTAATTGAGTACGTAAATGTCAGTGGCCAGATTGTTGAGGTATATTGTATTTAGGTTGCAATTAATTCCCTATCATCCATTCCTACTCGGAAAAGCCAGATCTGTGAGGTGTTATGTGCTCTTTTGTTTTGAGCCAAGGAACATCAGGAAAGGATTCTGGGTACTTGGCTTATTCAGCTTTCTTCTCAGCATCTTTTACTGGGTACTTTCAAAGGCAGAAGCCTGACTGTGTAATCTAACCTGATATTTCCGCCCTTCCATTATCTGTTCAGTGAAGATTTACGTGTCTTACTGCCCACCACACATCTACATTAATGTAACCATCCCTCCTTGCTCATAGTCCTCCTGATTACAGAGCTTCCATTTGCTCTTCTATTCTTAAAATTTTAGTCTGTGGTTCAGTGGATATTCAGGTTGGAGACCCGTTTTGCAATGCACTGTGAAATCATGGCTGCTCCCTGAGAGTGCTTACTTTTGACAAAACGTGACAGATGGATCAGGCAGGCATATGAGATGTGAGGCTGGTAGTGAAAAAGGCTAATGGAGTGTCTGCAGTTGTTAAATGAACCAAATACTCTGCTTTGAACTTTGATGGCAGCGTGTACGCAAACCTGAATATTTTAAATGGTAGGAATCCAGTCAAGTGCTGCACGATACCGACCTGCTTAACACCATTTGGATTTCTTTCATTTCAGTAGTTCTTGGGATGGACTTAGAGCTGGGTGGTACACATTAAGACCTTCACTTTTTATTGGAAGAAAATCTACAGAAAAGAAAGTAATGCTACACTACAGAGCAACAGTGTTTCTACCCTAATCAGCCATAAAAGCTTTGGTGCAATGGTGCTTGGATCAAGTTTAAAAGAGGATGAATCTCTTCTGTACTGAAAATCCACATCTCCAATTTAAAACTCAAACCTGCTATTGGTAGTGAATGCCATCACCACTCCTGCATGAGGACTTCATGTGCTTTGCTAAGCATCTTCAAATGGACCCCAAATTCTGTCATATTGCATTTCACAGATGATAAATTCACTTACATAAGACAATAAATCTGTAGTAATTTGGTTAGCCTTATTAGCAGCTACTGATTAAAATAATAAAAAAAATCAAAACCAAAACCAACCCACAAACAATTTAAAGTACTCAAAATCACAAGGGTTTGTTATTCTCCTGAGATTTTACATCTGTAACTTATCTTACTGTTGAATGATAAACATTCTCTGAGTGTGGGAACAGAGATGGCATGTTTTCAATTAATTCCATATAAACTATAATATTAAATTAATCTTAATTTGTGGCACCGAAGATAGATGGAAATTATATTAAACAGTTTATTTTTGACTTTATTTTCCCTTAAAACTCAGTAACACTGGAGATGTAGCTGTAATCACAGCTGGTGGCCTGTTTAGCAGTCCAACAAAAAGAGAGGATGTAGATATGCTAATTTTGCTCACTTCTTTTAAGATCATGTTAATCTCAGAATTATCACTGCCTCTCAGCAGACTGCATATGACATAAAAATAAACTTAAAAAAAATTTAAATTACTACTCAAGCTCCAAAAATCTTAAATACCTGAACCAGGTATCTCTTATTCCATTAACAGATATTAACTATTTATCAAGTGTTGGCATATAAGATAACCAACATAGCAGACAAGATTTCTATTATGAAAACATAAACCCCTATGAAATTACCATAATTTTCATAAGAAGACAAATAATTAAAAGATATTGAAACATTTTCAGTTGGCATACAGCCTCACAAAGTTGCTAAAATAATCTTGGAAGTAAACCAGTTCCAAAATGCATCAGAACTAGAGATATAAATCTAAAGCTTATTCCATTTTAGTGTAGGGTTGTTTGGTGTAACAACATCTCAGTGGCACAGTTATCTGTTAATATCTTTCAAAAATTTTATTAATTTTACCTCAGTACTGGCTTTCAGTGTACAAATATTACACCTCGACTTCTGAATTTTTCACAACTTGACTTTTACCACCTCTTTCTTAATTAAACCTCATTAAAATATATCTTAAATTTCATATGAGAGCTTGTTTCTTTGAAAAATGTATCTTGAGTACAAACCCTTACATTTGCATTTTAATATGTGTTTTTTGAGTTGTTTAGTCCTATCTTTGAGTGCACCAAAACATTTTTAAGCATATTGGTTTTCAGTTTAGTTGAATAAAAATCTAGGGCAAAATATGGTTGTGTTAACTCTAGTGGAACCATTCACTTGAAAGCAGAGAAATTGCAGGCAGGCAGAGCATGCTCAAATAAAAAAGTAATATAGTTTTTAATTTCATTAATTCCCTTGAGGATAGAGCATTTAAATGACCTAGATAGGCTAGAAATGGAGGTCTAAAATATTTTATTGATTTACTTGTATTTATAGATCAATTGTATACAAGTTCTTTGTTCAGTGATCGCTTCACTGAAACAAGTAAATGTTGGGTTTTTTCGACCTGGATGGCCATCTTCAAATTAAATTGAACACACATTTCATTTATTCATATCTCTTAAAATACTTTTTTTGATTTGTAGATACAATTGGATTTTAAACCTGAATCGTTTCAGGTACGTCAGTTCAGGAATGTAGGCGACTAAGGAGTGTTTGGTTCAAAGTATATGCTAACCACAAAAGGCTTTAGCTCAGGTTTTGGAGCAAAATGTATGATTCTTATGCTACCTCTTAATAAGCTGAAAGGTAGAAGTGAGAAGGATGTTTTAACACCCCAGCTTCATTAATGGACAGTGGACAACAAGCAGCAGGTTTCAAATTCATCACAGTGTAACAGAAAGTAATGGTGAAATACACAGCTGACTCCACTGTCTCATTATTCCTTCTCTAAGATTCCATTCCCATTATACACAGGATTTGTACTCTTTGCCTACTCCAGCTCTCATTGGGTTTTATGGAAATTTAAAGCATACAGTAACGTAGGGTCATACGTTCAACTTGAAATGAACCTTGCAATAAAACTCCCAGTAATTTCTGATTTGTCTCAATATGAATCAAAAAGTTTTGGTTTGGAAGTTTGTTTGTGTGCATGTGTATCATTCAAACAATCATAGACCACCAACTATTTATCGAGGTTCCAACTTTTCTGCACGTCAAAAAAAACCCACACCATGAAAGTCTCAGAACTCAGGCAAAGCCAAGGACCTGGTGTGTGGTTTTTTCATAAATCAGAAATAGAGTCCAGATTCATAAACCTTTTGGGAATCTTGGGCCAAGTTTTGAGTGAATTTTGGAAAATTCTAGTTTTTAATGAAAAATCCATGCAAATAGTGTTTTTGACATTCTCATCCTTTGGATGCTTTTAAAATACTAACCTTGAAATAAAATTCAAGGAGCTCATAATAAAATAAAAGACTTTCTGAACATATTAAATTAATTTGGAAATATATATTTATACACACACTTGGCAGATACTCTGTATACTGTTTCAACAGTGAAATGTGTAAACGATTGAGTTTTGTTTTCAGTACAAAGCCTAAGAATAATAATGTTTAAAAATGGGAAAAAAACATTTTAGCTTTTTTTTTAAATCATAAATAATGAAATCGTTGCAGTTGGACAGGAATAGATTACTATTAAAAATATTTTGGACATTTTCAATATGCTTGCATGGACTAGGAGTTTTCCTAAAGGGACTAGAAAATGCATTCTTGCAGCTGAACCTATATGGGAATCTCTTTTCTCAGAAAAAGAATTAGGTTTCAAAACTTTTATAGGTCCACCTGGGGATGAAATTTAGACCCATGAAGCCTAGTGTTGATGTACTTCTATTCAAGTGGAGAAACAACTTGGTCATGGGCCTTCCACCCCCAGGAAAATGCTGTGTTGCTGATTATATCTTTGTCTCAGTGTTTAAGAGGGAAATTTTTCCACTTAAAATTTCTTGCATCTGATAAGCTCCCATTTAAACCAAAGGGATGGCAATATAGTAATCACTGAAATGATTGTATGTAGATCAACAGACCTGCAATGGATAATGCAATGGATAATGGCAGCACATTGTTAGTCACTAAAATGTAAATCCCAAGCTCAAGTACTTACTGTTTGAAAATCTTACTGACTTCAAACAACTGAAAGAAGTAAAAAACCCTAAACCAATTCAGCACCCCAAATTGCTTCAGATCAAGTAACAGCAATATTGTCCAGTAACAGTGCTGATATATGAGATCTCTCTCAGATAAACTCTTCACAGTAGATAGTAAGAAATACGCACATGCTTTAAGAGAGGAATAGTCTTGAATTTCTTTACATCACCTTTCTCACAAAAAAAAAAAAAAAAAAAAAGCTATTTCATTTGCCAGTGCATTTGTACTTGTCTTGTACCTCCTTATATTAGATGATTATATATGTACATGGGCCGGAATATGTTGTTTGTTTTCACTTCTATGCAGCTCGCACAAAGAGTGGCACTGCTGATACTCAATGAACCAGCCACTAAATTTGTCCTATACAATGAGCCTGAGATCAATAACTAATTTTGAAAACTGATTAGTTTGCAGCAGGGAAGTAGACACAGTCCGAATCTTGCCAGAGGATATAATCAACCAGTAAATAGCAATATTAGTGCTGTAGGTAATAGGCTGGGAACAGCAGAGGAAAGGAGTCTGGCCCAGCTCTCAAAAATATAGGGCTTGACATGAAGGCCAACTCAAATTCTCTTTTTCTTAAAAGTCACAAGACTTAAACTGAACTCCTTTTTTCTTCTTCTTCCTTTGGTGCTGGAGTAAAGCTTATTTTTATCACATTCCCTGCCTGGAGACTAAAGACTGTTTGTAATGCATCCTAATAAAGCTTGCAAGTGCAGCCTTGGGTGATTATTAAAGAGCTACAGACATTTTTACAGATCTTTGCTGGTTGTGAACTCCAGATGTTTCCAACATGAAAAATGTTATGTTCTAACAGTTAATGTTGTATCACCAGCCATTCAGAAGATGTATCTTCTTATTATAGCTGGAATGTTGCTATGGTGATAATTGTAAAACTGTGACCTAGAAGGAGGAAAACAAATGTATTTGGCACAAAAGACGATAGGTAGTGCATCAATTAGGCCAATGAATGGGAAGATAACAAAAAGGTGGTAGGAAATTAAAAATTATGCACGAATGGTGGATACCATGTGATATTCTGTATAATTAGCACTTTTATTTTCATGTGGAATGCATCCTCAGTCACCTTTGGGGACAGACAGAACCCTGTCTACATCCAAAATTACAGTGCTTTGCCTTTTCCACAAAGCCCATCCATAAAAAGCATCCCCTTTGAAAGACTTGCTCACATAAGGGTTTTTATAATTTAGCAATGTTTTGTATCTCGTGTTTTGGTACTAAAGACTAAAGAAGTAGACTGTGTCAGCAGATACACTTAACTATAGGTTTTGAGCTATCAAACCCTAAGGATCAGAACAGAGATAGACTTCTTGCAAGCCTGGCCATGGATTATTTGGGGAACAGCCTGTTCTTAGGATCACCACAATTCTGCATTTCTGCTGAGTCTAGCAGGGGAAAATCAGCTCAGGGGAGTCATACAGTCCCTGGGGCTCAAACCACGGAAGAGCTCGAGTCCTCTGCCACCTCTGTCAGCCATCTGCTCGTCACCTTGAGCTAGTTTCCCTCTGTCTGCTCATCCATTTCATCATTTGCTCGATGGGAACCCTTTTTACAAAGAGCTTTTTCAGATCAATGGATGAAACATGCTCTTAATTTCTAAGCTCATAAGCAGACGCATGTGTGGAAAAACAGCGACTCCCATTACGAGGGTAATGATCAAATATCCCATCTTCAGTCAACTGCTATTGCTGCTGCAAACTGCAAATGTTTTCCAGCTCACAAGCAAAGAAAATTTCTGGTATGTGCTAAAGTCATCACCATTACCATTCATCCCAATCAGCTTGATTAGACTAAAAACAAACAACAGGAAACCATCTATCTGTATGCACATCAACCCTGCTTCAGGAGTCCTTGCCACTGAAACAGAGTGAAGCCCTGCCACTTGTCCTTAAATGTATATCCTCAATAGTTCTTTCCTACACATCAGGAAAGGAAGGAAACAGAGTAGATTACATTTCTTATTAAATTTATGGGTTATAACAGCGTGCAATGTGCTTGGAAATAAATCACAGAACAAAGGACAAAATTACAGAAAGAACTGGCACACTGTAAATCTCTTGATGTTTTCAAATGGAAACTGAATGTCTTTCTGCAAGTTATGCATCAGTCAAAACAATATTGAGATAAAGGCTTTCAAGTGATATTTTCAAGCCATATTAGTCGTCCTGTAGCTGTGCACTTCACTCAGACTGGAAAGTAGCCAACAAGCATGGCTTGAAATCTGTTAGTTTATGTCTTGAGGGATTTTTTCCAGCTGTATTAAAGAATTAAGACCTAGCTCCCCAACTCTCACTGCACTGCCTGCATGCTGATCTGGGGCAGGAAAAGAAACAGAGGCATGGTGAGGTGAAGGGATTAATCCAAGGTCAGATTGAAAGTTAAATGTAGGATTTAGCCATAGATGCTTGCTGCTTGATTATGTTGAAGTCAGAGAAAACAGTGAAGTACTTTTATTTTAACTTCAAAGAGATACAACTGTTTTGCACATGGAAGTGCAACAGCATGGTATTTGGGGAGGGTTTTACATCAAGGCAAACCACAAGTATGACTCAGACCAGAAAAATTTTACATTAAAGTTCTCCTCAACTTTGTTTCTCCACACCTATATACCCAGTTAAATAGACTTTGAGTGAGGAATGAAAAAAAAACCAAACCAAACCAAACCAAACCAAACCAAACCAACAAAAAAAAAAAAAAAAAAAAAAAAAAAAAAAAAAAAAAAAAAAAAAAAAAACCCACAAAAAACCAAACAAACAAACAAACAAACAAAAAAAAAAACAACAAACAAACAAACAAAAAACCCAACTATGACAAAGAAAAAGAAAACTCCAGTTGAAGAGGTAAAAATAAACAGAACAAAATCAAGCATGGCTGGAACAAACAGAAGCTTACATGGCCTAACAATTTGAATAAGACTGTAGTTTTTTTTCCCTTTTTATCATTTTTTCCTTCTTCTTACTAGCTGAGCCAGGGCTAGTGACAGGCAGAAAGAGAAACTGTATGAGGGAGACAAAGGTCAAGATAATGGTATTACTGTGCCGGTGCAAAGAACGCTTGACTAGATGGCAAAAACTAAAGGTCACTTATAAATGTGTTTTTAATTTTCTCTATGGAAGAGCTAGAGAAATGTAAAGAATCTGCCAGAATTATAAGCCAAGAAGATTAGTTTCATTTTTTTTTTTATGATAATGAAGAAGAACTACCAAAGAATAGTCTTGTTTGGCTGTATCAGGCAAAAACATTCTAGTGTTTTAAAGCCAAAACAACCACACTGCAAAACATTTCTGTTCAAGCAGTCCCTGATAGATGGAAGGCTATATATATACATATATATACACACAAACCTACTTGTCTTGCTCCTCTAGGCCTCTCTCTCTGATCCCTCTCCCCTCACAGCTGCTGGTGAAGGTGCCTTGTGCTGTCTTTACACCTGCATCCAATGTCCAGCCCTTTCCTTCTGCACCTGGGTCTGCTGAGAGGGCAGGGGTGAAATAACTCTCATACCTGTAACTAGCCAGAGACTAAAACTCACAGAATTCATAGTTCAACAGATAAATTTGAATAAATTAAAGGGAGTAACAACCTGCTGGTACAGTTCCATTAGATTTGTGAGAGCTAGAATATGCCAGCATGCAGTGTATGTTTCCTTTAGGTATTGCTCTTTGTGGTAAATGCAATGGAAAAGAAACTTACCACCATTTTCCAATTTCAATGGAAAATGCCCTTTAATATTCTTTTTGACATCCCTAAATTCCCAATCAGGCCACCCTTAACAGATACCTCAGTTATAGTTTTACAGACCCCAAAAGAAAAAAAAAAATAAATAAAACCCCCCCAACACAACAAACAAACAAAACCAGAAAGCAAAACAAAACACCCCAAAAAAACCCAAGAAAACAATGCATTACCAGGACAGTGCACAAAAACTCTTGGGTTTGTGGAGGGCAGTGGTGGTGAGGACCTGCTGTAAGCCAATATCCTAATGTTACCTGTTTTTGTGGTGTCCAAGCAGAGCAGTGAGTTCTAGCTCTGTGTGAGGAGAAATGAGTGATTTACCAGCTAACAGAGCAGAGAATGAAAAGAGAAAGACTAGACAGCTAAAAAAGACAATAATGGCCTGTTTGTTTCATTAGAAGACAACCTTAATTTCCCTCTTGAAATATTTGATATTTGCTATATCATGGAATAGCAAATATACCACTGTGGTGCTATAGCCAGATGTGCTGGCTATGTATTATTTCACATTGCCCACACTGAGGAAATATCTTCACTGTCAAGCAACAAAATTTTGCTATATTAAAGTCATTTCTATAGTTACAATGAAAGCATGCAGATTGAATAGCTGTACTGCTGTAAAGTTTTGTCCCTCAGCACAGGGTTCATCTAAAAAAAATCAGCCTCTCAGCCTTGCAAACCTATTCCTTGCTTTTCTGGTCTGGCAACTCCCTTTCTTCCTCTTTTCATTCCAATACCTCTGGGTATTTACCATAGGTGACAAAGTGACAGTCCAATCAATAGCTGGGTCACAGATTTGCTTCTCAGGCCCCTTCAAGTCACCGGCTATGACTCAGCAATAGCTTTTTTTTGTAAAGGAGCATTCCTTGGGAGACTCCAGACCAGAACCATGGCAAAACGGAGCTTCTCAGGGTGTGTTTCACTCCAGCAGACCCTCAAACATTTGCATGCAGGAGGCAAAAGTACTTGAGAATAAGCACCATGTACCCAGGCAGCCTACAGGGACTGATGCTCCACAGAGTGTGTACGCAGCAAGCAGCAAAAACGTGCCTCAGTGTATCAAACACTCACTGAGACTCCTGAATAGAAATTATTCATGTCATGACTATGGTGAAACAGAGCACGAAGAAAGACAGAGATGCAGAATAAAATAGGCAAGAAGGAGAACAAAGGCACAGGGTGAGGAAAACTGGAGGAGAAAAATGGGAGAAAAAAGAACTGTCAGGCACAACTAGCTAAGTGTAAGAGAAAGAATGAGAAAATCTTGTCATGCTGTGGTTAAAACAAAATATAAAAGAGAAACGTGATGCCTAAACATGCAGTAATCTCCTTTTATCCAGTATATAGGAAATGGTCAACCAATTAATGTGCACTGAAATATTTTACCTATTTTACACTTGAGAAAGCAGAAACAGTGGGCTTATATAACTTGTCCAGGTCACATATTAAGTCAGCAATGATCCAGACGTGGCTCTCTGACCTGCCACTATGAAATACTTCTTCTCCAGGGGAAGAAAACTACGTGTTTTCACTCCAACTTTTCTACTACATGCAGCACTTAGGGGCCTGCAAGGAGCCATAAATCTCAGCAGTTCCTCATTTAAAGTTTGCTTGCAAGGAGATTAAACCAGCTTGCAAATAAAGCAGCTGCCCTGGGTTTCATGGTCAGGAAAGCCCCACCACATCTCACTTTTGCTGTGGTTTGACATTCAGTGCACGCTGCTGCAGGTCTTTGGCACAGAAGGACTGGTGCAAAGGGTGAAGTGAACGCATTTCCCAGCCTTACCTTCGGAACAAGCTACGTGCAGTGTGAAACTTTTGCAATTACTAGAGGCCAGCGTAGTATCAAACACCCAATAAACACACAAATTAGCTTCCTCTCAAGGTCCATCCACTCATTCTTTGATTTTTATCAGTTAATTAAATGTCTTGTCAGAAGAGTGTAAAGTAGTCTATCCACATATGTGTTGTGTGTTATGTACTTTCAGAAATTACTGATGCACGGTCTAGGCAGGATTGACAGTTATTATTAAACATCAGCTGGCAGAGGCAAATTGCACCCATTTTAGTCAACTAGTAATGACCTGTAAAATTTCCATAGGAGGAAAACAATTTGCCACCACAGAAATTAAAATAGCGAGCGTCCTGGTTTAGGAACACTGGGTTGCATTTGCTGAAAAGCACAGCAGAGAAACAAAACCTGGTGATCGCTGACAGAGAACACTTTTGTACGTGTGAGGTTTATGATACATGGCATATGATAAATGGTATAGAAGACCTTACTACCTGGAAACTGAGGGTGCACTTTACAGTTAGGACTTGGAAATGAGCTGAATGTAGGTACCAGTGAGTTCTTTAAGATGTCACATTACATCCTTTATACAGAACAAACTGACCACAACAAAGGAGCAAACCTGTATTTGACCTTCTAGCCCCCAAATGTCAACATCTTACAGAAAATTTATATTCCATCTGACAGAACTGGGTAACCTTGACCCAGAGGAATAAGAGATATTGGATTAGGTAGACATATAAGTATAGACTTTCTGCTTTCTTTGAGAGCTTACAAATGACTGAAGGAGAAAATAAGTGGCTTTCTGAAGCTGCACAGTCAGATGCTTTCACTTGCTAAGGCTGCTTCATGCTAATGTCAGTGAGCAGCACACCCTGTGCACAAGGATTCTATGGTTTCCTTAAGTTTTCCATAATGCCTTTTCCTGCCAGTGAAACCAGATCCTGCAGTGTTTGGTCTTGAGTGAATTATTTGACCATGATTTGTGTGCAACTTAAACACACTTTGAAAACTACACATAACACTGGAATTGTGGATGGCCCGGGGATTAAGCCAGTGGACTCAGCTTACTGGATATTTTGGCATGCAATGAGATTGCAGATGTGCTGCTGGGCACTGCAATGGTATGAATAAATTTTATTCTGTAAAAGTGTGCATTTTAACTGCTTAAGTGTGTCCCAATCCCAAATCAAAGTTGAGGACAAAGATCTCAAAACTTCCAGCATAGTTTACTACTGTATCCTTCCTAAGGTTTTATGAAGTGACAAAGGACTTAACAAAAAAATATCAACAGATTGGAAAACCCTATATGCTGCACTTTTATAGAATGTTCCTTGCTCCTTTTTTTTTTTTTTTTTTTCAGAATATGTGAGTTTTTAGTAAAGCCAGGAAGCTTGCTGCTTGCTGACAGACACGGCAGCAAGTAATAGTGAGAATTAAAAGGACAAGATGATTGACATTTCTTAGTGTAAACACAGATGTTTTCCAACCAGAGAGTGATGCATCTTGCTGGAGGTGCTGATAAAGCTTCTGCCACATACAGAGACGAGTGGTGTGCAATGTCAACTCGAGATAAGGAGGTTACAACACCGTGCAGTGGAATCCCCTGCATATGGACCCTGTGGCAGCAAAGTGAAACTTTGTGGTACAGACCTCACTGACTTTCTGGTGACTAAATAGCAGAAAATAGCATTAATAAGTTATTGACAGAATATGTAAAAAAAAAAAAAAAAAAAAAAAAAAAAAGAAAAGAAAAAGGAAAAAAAAAAAAACAGCCTAAAGCCATGCTTATCATGTACATTTAAATTTTGCCTCTGTTAAGAATAGTCTGGATACAGGATTTGCTCTTTAGGGTAGAGCAGCAGTGGAAAAATTTATCATTACTTTGGTCTTCTGGTCTTTGTATAGACAGATTAAAAAAAAAACCCGAGAGAAAAGTTTCTGACGAATCTGTAGCTCTGTCAGTGAACTAAACCCACCTTCATTTACAGGAGAAATTGCTATTTTCTGTCCTTTTTGTACACCAGTCAATAGGTAATTGGGATACATCTACTGCAGTCACCAGCTGCTATGCCAAACCAGATCACCACTCCTTGTGCTTGCAAGGTGCAGTAATGGGGGCAGGAATTCATGACCTCTGCTACAGCCCTGTGTCTTGGTTTGGAAAGACAGGTATCTGCCAGGGAAAGCTGGAGTTTCCCTTAGAATGGAGAATGTAAACCCCTCACCCCCGCCAAATTATAATTTTGCAATTAAGAGCTTTCAGGCAAAGATTTGGGAATAGGAATAACAGTTCTTTACTAGGAATATTAACAATACAAATGTAGTAGAAAACAAAACTAACCAACCAAACAAGCAAACAAACAAACAAACAGTAATTTTGGGAAACCCTGACAGAGTCAGAGCTACAACCTGACACCCTATTGGTCAGGGTGTTGGAAGAAGTCCAAAAGTGAGTCCTCCCGGAATGGCAGATGTGGTTCTGGTGAAGTAGAGATGATTTTGTAGAAAAGGGTCTAGAGATGGTGAGAAGGGGTCTGGTGATGGTGAGATGGGATCCAGTCTTCCTCCAGGAATTGGGTGAAGCCAGATACCTTGTGTTCCTGTGTCTCAGTTTTATCCAGGTAGGAATGGTTGGCTCCCCCCACTGGGTGGAGCATCTCACAACAGGATGATGGAATGTGGATGTACTGCTTTTGGGAGGGTATAGTTTGGAAATGTGTTAGTTTAGGGAGGTGTTAATGGCTCATTAGCAGAAAAATATCCTCCTGGAGGGAGGATAGTGGTGAAAAAGATAAGAAACACTGCCCTGCCTGGTTTTAACAGCTGGCCTTTTATCAGAAGGCATCCGCCCACCCTTCTCCCAGAGTTACAAGAGATAAAGAAAAAAAAAACATCTCCCCAAATGCTCTCAACAGATGAAACAGAATACAGCTTTTTGGTTCCATAACCCAAGACACCCTACACTAAGAGGAGCTTGTAGACGAGACCCCTTCTGGCCACCAAGTCACAACTGGGGCCTCTCCTCCTCCGTATGCTCCAAGGAATCCACCACAAGGGCCTGCAGGGATGAACAGCACCTACTCAAAAATAAGTCTTGTCTATCAGAGACCAGGGAAGTTTAGGTGACTGGCCATGGCCGCTGCTGTGGAATCTACTTTGCCTACCTGGACAGACATTTTTCTTGAGGATTTAACCAGTGCACACCTTCAGATTCTTTCCCTTAAATTACCGGAATGCAGCCCTACAACAAATTTAGAAATGTATGGTGGATGCAAATAGTAACTTCAGGAAAAAACAGAAGCATTTTAAGTGTGGCATAGGTGCAGACCTTAGTTAGAGTTTGAAAATTAAATACTGTATATTGTTATATTTGAAATCTTATCATGGGTCTTTTTTAATGCAAATTTCTGTTTGCTCTTCTACCCAAAATGTTCATATTTTTGAGGATTATTTAATCAATTTACATGTAAACAGAAATACCGACTATACAAAAGACCTAAAATTGAAAAAGTGGGCTGTGGAATTATATAGAAAAGCTTAAAATAGTCTCAAGGAACTTAACAATCACTCGTGATTTCACTCTAAATGTTTTCTTTACAGTGGGAATCCTTTTTTACAAAAAAAGAAAACCAAACACTAACAAAACTGAACAAACCAAACAAAACAAACCATCCTGCCTTCCTCTGAATTCACACTGATTCATGAATCAGCTTATATAAATTACAGAGCTTCTGGTCTTCAATCTACTAATTCCTGAACAGAGGGGCTTTCTTTGTGAGGGTTTAAGTAATAGTGTACCCTGTTATAAGCAGAATGTGTGCAAGATTTGCCTAAAGATGGTAGGAGTGGACAAGTCATGATTTCTGCTGGTTTTGTTGTTTCCCTCACTGTCTGAATTTGAATTTGAATTGCATCAGTTTCAGCATGAGCACATTTTTTTGTTTTCAGATTTCCAGATGAATTTCAAGGCCTAATGTCCATTGCAGTCACAAAGCAGTTGGCGGTTAACTACCTAGGTCAATTTCTTTTTAAAAATTTAGAATTTAGACTCAAATATCCAGAAAATACCTGTTTCTTGTCAGTCCAACCTCAAAATGCTGTCCTCCTTGTTTCTAATTTCACTTTTTTTTCATTCCATATCTTGCCTAATTTAGAGCAGATGCAGCAGCTGACCAAAAATTTCAGATATAAACCTCATTTTAACCAAGAAACTTCCACAGTGAAAATTCATAGCATTTTGGAGACATGCAGAAAACACACCAAGGGCTGATTTGCTGAAAATCCCCCAAACCATATTAACCTATCTATTTCTCTTGAAAAGAATGTCAGTTCACATATCTTAATAAAAGAGCATCTGATAGTAATTGGTGAGGGGTGGAGGAGAATGATTTTCCCTATTTTATGGGAGTCTGATGATGATCCTCGTTTTACCAGGGCAGGATGATAGGAATTGTTTCACTTTCTGAACCCCCTTTCTGTTCCTTGCTTGCCTGCATGAGCATTTCTGTGCCTGTCACTATTTAATGTTAAGAATAAAGAGATGTGGTAGTAGGAAGAAATTGTGGGATTTTGCATCTCTTGTGTAGCCATCCAGCCCTGGTGAAGGCAGCAGGTGGACTGTGTTAGCCTCCTTTCCTCTAGGTTTAATTTCCCAGAGAGATCCAAGCCAGTGCAGAGACACACTAACAAGCGAAAAACATGACTAAACCAAAAAATGAATATTCTGTTCTTTTGCACTACATTTCCACAGAGCCACCATGCAATCCCTGTCCTAAGGGGAATCACAGAATGGCCTGGGTTGAAAAGGACATTAAAGATCATCTACACCCAGCCCCCTACTAGACCAGGTTGTTCCATCCAGCCTGATATTGAACACTCCCAGGGATGGGGAATCCACAGCTTCTCTGGGCATTTTTTTCCAGTGTCTCACCACCCTCACAGCAAATAATTTCTTCCTAACATCTCTTCTCTTTTAGTTTAAAAATGTTTCCTTTTGTCAGTAAGAGAGTGAGTATGACTTGGAGAAAGGATATATATACATTTATACACATATAATATCAGGGGTTATGTAGGAAATTGCATATATTAAAATAGTAATTTACAAAGACAAAAACTGGATTTATGGCATTACCAACAAAACACAAAACAAAACAAAACAAACAAAAAATGCCATTAACCATTATTTCCATTGACATTTTTGGGGGTACAGACATTTTTCCTGACTATTACCATGACTTCCTGGGATATCTATCATGTGCACATGCCTTTTTTACCTTGTGGAGATAAAAAGTCCTTGTGAGTAAAGAATTTAATCATCAAGGAAACTGTAAATGGAAGGACTAAGAGTAGAGATGAATCTAACAAGTAGGCATGTTTCATTCTTTCACAGTGTTTGCAAGAGGAAAATGTCATATCTAATAAATTTTGCTTTCCAGTTACTTTTTCAGTGTAAATTCTGGGAGTAGTTCACGTCATGGTAGTTATCCATATTCAACACAGAGAACACATGCAAACCTGCAGGTACCAGGAGGCACTGGTCTCGTTCATGCTTACTTTTAAACCTAAGTGCAGCCTGAAGTGAGTTTAGATTTTGCAATATTTTATAGATTCTTATAACAGAGATGACTAAATTCCTTACTTTCTAAGTTGCCCTCAAGCAAACGAGCTCCTTTCAGTCCCACACTTGTCTGAGGACCAGGCTTTGCTCAGGTCAACAGTTTCACCCCGACTTCCACTGACTTAAAACAACACCTTCCTCTTATGTATTGGAAACTAAATGCTCCAAGACAAAATTTACCACCCTATAATGCTCTGGTTTTCACTTGGGGATATTTTTATCATGTTGCTTTCCTGAGCATGTTCCTAAGGTTAAATTTACATTTTTCCTTGAAATATTCTAATCTCAAATACAGTAAAACAATTGAAACTGCTGTAATGCAGTAATATTTTTTTGTGATAAAACTAGCTTGTAGAGCTACGTAACTCCGGCACTTAATGATTTCTGATGTCTGGAAGGTATTAAACTGTGGTTGTAATAACCTCTATAATTGTAATAGTTCATGCTAGCTAGAGTGCACATCTATTCTTCATCCGTCCTTAAACTAATTTGTTCTACATATGAATATATCACAGTCATCAATTTAAAGTGCCATCCTTTGGCTATGCAGGTGATTAAGGAGTATACATTATGTATGAGGCAAACACACCAAACTTACACAAATGCTTTTTAAGAGTGTGCCAAATAGCTGCCTTCTGTAACAGTTTTCAAGTTGTTATTCTAATAGAAACACAAGCCAATGCTACAACTAACCAGCAATCAATTACTTCTTTCTGTACTTAACGCCTTGGATGATGAGAGTGATGCTGTGGCTCTGTGCTGAACTCTAAAAATATATTTTAAAAAACAAAACAAGCAAAAAAACCCAAAAAAACCCCAAACAGAACAACAACAACAACAACTCTCCCACCCCCTCACTCTCCCCTCCACCAAAGAAAAAGAAAAAAACAACCTTGAAAATAAGGTGATAATAATTTTTCCCAGTCATTGCTGCCCCTTAAGTTTTCATTGCAATTGGTGCAGTGCTGGGCTCTTAAAATCTTTTTCTGGAAGGGTAATTTTGCTCTACAATGCAGCTAAGTAGGCAGGCAGCATCTATTAGAACATCTAGCACAAGTATTTCTCTGGTCGTAGATCTAATAAAGAAACAAAGAAACTCTGAGGTTATGATTTCTTGTAGGACATGAGTCCAGTCTGTGGTCTCAAGGGTGTACTTGGCAAAAACATTCCAAAGGAAACTGAGGGCTTTGGAGAGGGCCAAGTGGCACTGGGCAGAGGGCTCACAGTGTCAATCTGTACAGGAGGGTGCCTCAGACAGCAACATTTGATTACTCCCTGATCGATATCTTATCGTTGACAGGAAATCAAAGACTTTCCTCTGTTATATTCCCAGCAGATGAGCAGTCAACACCAGAGAAACATACAAACAGCACAGAAAACAGTTCTCTGAGGAGCACCCAGAGTACAACAGGAATTTAAAATTAACCCCTTATTTTCAGTCTTTGCTTGGCTCTTGAAATGTTACATGCTATGTTGCCAAAGCTTCCTTTGTTCTGGATCAGATTTCTATTTACTTGCAAGATACAATCCCTCTTCCTGACTGATTGTGGAGATGAGCAACCAGATCTACCTACGGAGCACTTATCCCATGAAACTGAGAAATAAAACCTTTCTTCATCATGTTTCTGAGCTGTCCAAGCTCAGAGTCACTGAAAAGAAGGATGCATATAGAAGATAAAGTGAGCCATTTCCTGCTAGTACAAGAGGAGCATCTCTTTGGGGACAACATCTTCAGGAGTGATTAAGTGCCAATCACTTCATTCCCACAGTTAGGTACAAAGAGCAAAACCCAGTCCTCAGTAAATTAAAAAGGTTGATAGCACAGAATTGTGCATCTAGAAGATGTTAAAAGGAAGAATGAGAAATATAAGATGCATTTACATGGGAAGGGGAGGTCATCCATGGGATGAGACAAGCACACCCCTTACTCCTACAGGCAGATAGTGTATATTTCATTTTTTAATGTTTTACAACCATGCTCAACAAACACTCATAGAAACCCATTAATAATGCTCCATGCCTTTGACTAAATTTAAAAAAAAGCCAAACCAGATGTTACTACAAAAACCCGTTAAAAAATTGTGTCAAGAGTCGGTTGCCAAAATATACAAACTTAGTGTTTTTCTCAGCAAAAATACACTTCTCAGCAAAAATACACATATACCTCTGTGTAGGATAATAAGGTAATGAGTCACACAGATTTCATACATACTTGCCTTCATATATTGGCATATATACGTAGTGTTCCTTTCTTCTAGTGTTACTTCCATAATGCCATTGGCTTTTTGGGTTTTCAGTTTGTTTTTTTTTTTTTTTTTGCCTCTGAGAACAGAAAGGAAGAGAGGAAGAGAGGAGGAGAGGAAGGGAGGAAGGGAGGAAGGGAGGAAGGGAGGAAGGGAGGAAGGGAGGGAGGGAGGGAGGGAGGGAGGGAGGGAGGGAGGGAGGAAGGAAGGAAGGAAGGAAGGAAGGAAGGAAGGAAGGAAGGAAGGAAGGAAGGAAGGAAGGAAGGAAGGAAGGAAGGAAGGAAGGAAGGAAGGAAGGAAGGAAGGAAGGAAGGAAGGAAGGAAGGAAGGAAGGAAGGAAGGAAGGAAGGAAGGAAGGAAGGAAGGAAGGAAGGAAGGGAGTACCTAATGAATTATTACCTACTGATCAGGCTATTTTCACCTATTTTTTTCATGTAATAACCATCACTGAAAAGTTAATTATTTGAGTCTCTTGTTCAATGGGATGGTCATTACATATCTAACATCAGGAGATTTGGAGAACCAGGAGCTTGGGAAAACAAGTAGGAAACACGCTCATTTCACTTCCTTTCGCCCAGGTGCCATGTTCTCCCTGCAGAATAGGAAACAGCTAAGAAATGAATATACATGGTACCAACAATGAAGTTATTTGAGGAGTGAAGGAGACCTTTTTCACCCTAGAAAAACGGTGAAATAGAAATGGAAGCCTCTCATGCTTTACTTAATGCAATTGGTTCATACAAACTTTGATAGTTAGTAACAGCTACAGAACTTGCCCAAATGCTTCTCTTAGGTAAAAGAAGGTTGTGAGTTGTTAATGACAAGCTCTAGCTGAAATGGGAGAGGAATTTGGGTATTTTCAGGCACCATGTCCTTTCTGATAAGACACCTGATGTTTTTCTTAGAAATTTGGATTAGGTTCCCTGGCTCGGATTTCTTAGGATTGATTTTGCTTTTACAAAGGTGATATCAGGTCTGATTTAACAGAGCATAAGAGAACATATTAGAAGTATAATTCAGATTATTTTCTTCAGCCTTACCCATCCCAGCCATTTTCATATTAATTTGCTAATTTGGAGACAGAGACTGCATATCAAAGGAGGGCTGCAGGCAATAATGAAGGCTGCAAATATTTGCTGTTTCAGTAGTTACTGTTTTGATTTCTGAAATAGAGGGCAACTATCATTATTAACAAACAGTAGAAGAAATTACACAAATAAAGAAAAAAGAGAGAGAAACAGAGCAAGGCTTGTTCTTTGAGAGGTAGATCTGTGTATAAGTGCTGAGTAGAGAACTCCTCCCAATGTGAAATGAAGCATCCTGAATATCTAACATTAGAATCAGATGATTCAGAGCTGAATCAGATGCTCACTTTCCTGCTTGAGAAATATTTGTTACAAACTATTTGTGATACAGTCAAAACATAGTTAATACAGTACATTTTTTTCCTATACCAGTGATTTGATTAAGAGAGTGCCATACACATTCTGAAATACAGGAAGGCCAAACTATCCACTGCTTTCTCCATCTTCCTTTTCTGCACAATGATATCAGATACCAAGAAGTAGTAAAAATTTTCTCCAGAATTGATGTGCTTTTCATCAATAAAAGATTAGATACCTGATGCATTCCACCAAAAAACAAAACCAAAACCAAACAAACAAAAAACCACAAACCCCCCCCCCAAAAACCAAAATTAAAAAAAAAAACAAACCAAAAAACCCTCCCCACCAAAAAAACCAAACCAAAAGCAACCAAACAACACCCCTCAACAAAAATATCAAAAAACAAAAACAAATAAATCAAAACCAACCAACCAACCAACTACTTTTAAGCAAAGGGAGTAACACCAAGCTAAGATAAAACCTCAAGTATTTCCAAACCTTTAAATGTAATCCCAGGTCTGAGAAAAGACTCATTTGAGCAAACACTTTTAAGACTGAAAATAGCCTCTATTATTCCACTGTAGAATAGACTGATATGATTTGTTTTCAGTGTTCATGTGGGATGCATTTGGTTTGGAAAGAGGTCCCTCAAGCTGAAAGATATGTTTCCTGATGTCATGATACTGTTAATGTGCCATAAAAATGATTTAGCAGTTGGGATCAATGTACTGCATTCTAACAAGCCAATAAAATAGCCCCTACGGTATCCCATCCTTATTATAAGGTTCTATTAAGAAAATGGAAAAAAAAAATTGTTCATATATAAACTATTTGGATTCTCTATACAGGAAAGACATATTTCAACAGGAGGGGTGCATTTTAGCAGGCTGGAAAAAAACAATGTGATGCCACAGCCCTTGTGGTTCTGAGTTAGATGTCAGCACAGAGTTTTTGCAGTGTACATGAAGACTGGATGTGAATGGATGAGGTATGATTTTCTGGGTGTCACAACAGATTTTTTTTTTTTATTATTTTTATCTGCAGAAAGGTTAAAAGCTAAAGAAAACAGAAGAAGCCTACCCATGCAATAAAAAAAGCATTCAGAGAGTAAAAAGTATAATATAAAAATATTCGAGGGCAAAATCAGTAGTTCTAACAGGATGGATTAATAAGAAATAATTCAAAATACCCAGGGAAGTGTTAGTATATAAGAGCATTAATGCCTTTTCTGCAAAAGCTTACTTGTAAGATATTTTCAAAGACTTGTTTTAATAAAGGAAATGCTTAACATTTTACTGTTCAGTAATAGTTCTTTCTTGCCCACTCGTGTCAGTTATTTTCAATACTCTAGCATCATGCTTTTCAGAAGCTCAATTCTTTCCAAAGAGATAAGGGGCTTATTTTAGATGCCAGAGTAGATTAAGATACACTCTCAGGTTTCAGAAACTTGCTGCTACACACACAGGTGTGGTGCCTTGGCTTTGCCCTTGCCATTATTCCAGCCCCTAGAATAATGGTACTGGCAGGTAATCTGCAAAATAAAACTCAGGTGTGAATGCAGTCACAGGTATGTGGGTGATAATCCCTGGCACCCCTGGACAGGCTGCTATTTCCTTATTACAAAGAGAGATCAGGTTTGAGACTTGGCCTAGAAGCAAAATCAGTGGAGAAGATTAAATGAAGCAATTCTGGGTGCATCTTAACTGCATACACTTAAATAATGTAGAACACTTGGCAACTTCTCATCCCAAATATCTGAGAAATGTTTTTCAGAAACTTCATTTTCAACCTGTTAACTTAAGCAAGTGGCATTTCCTTGGAAACTGCAAATTGCAATAATATCCAGAATCTTCAAAAAGTAATGTGAAAGGATGAAAAATAACCATGAGAATGGTTACTCACAGAAAATTAAAGGACAGAAATTGTATGATATAAAGACATGGTAAAAAAAAAATTAATATATTTATTGAGTTTTCATGGCAAAATTTTTGTAGGTAGAGTGAGACCTATAGAAGGAAGAAGCAGCAGAGACAATACATGCACAAAACTGGGAGTGAAAAGAAAGTGAACTTGAAAAGATGGGAGATGTGGCTGAAAGGTTTTAACATTTAGTTTCTTTCTCATTATCTTACTGTGATTTGATTGCTGATATATTAAATTACTTTTGCCACAAGTAAAGTCTGTTTTACCTGTGACAGATGAGTGATCTCTCCTGGTCCTTACCTCCATCCACAAGCCTTTAATTGTATTTTCTCTCCCCTGCCCAGCTGAGAAGGGGACAGTTTTGGTGGACATTTGGTGAACAGCCATGGTCAACCCTCACCCCCTCAAAGTGTAAAAAGTGTTCTCATTTTTAATGTATGATGATGTTTAATTTGCTAAGAAACTACTTTCTAATATGGCTTCTAACGGTGCCTACAGGACATTTTCCTTTAAATTAACTATATTTTTTTAAATTGTGTATATGCATAGATGCAGTTAAGACTTTAATTTGATCATTTATCTGTTTCACGTGTGTAAAAAACTTATATAGGTTGAAAAATGGAAAAAGATCACACTGATTATAAAACCCAACCACCTGCCCAGTGACTTCTCATGTTATAGCTGCTGTAAAAGAATACCCTTATTCCTGAGAAAAGCAAGGCTGAAACAAATGAAATATAATTTTTCTTAGAGTTTCTTATCAAACACCTTATCAAACATACATGGACAAATTTTAAAGGGATTAAATTAATGCAACTGAAATTTACACACAGGTTCTTCACATTTTTCCACTGCAAATGTGTATGATAAAGCATTTTTACCTGTAATTTTATCCCTGAAGTTGTTTTTATCCTGTTTTTTGGGAGGTTTTTTTGTTTGTTTGTTTTTAAATCTGTCTGATAATTTTCAGTCACTTTGGGAGTGCTGGTCAGACACCACCATGCCCAAGACCCAACCAGAGCAACTGAAACTGAGTTTTAGGTTTCTGGGAGTTAATGATGGCTGAGAGGTGAATATTTACTGTCTGTGAGGAGTCAGCAGTCTCCTCCAGCTCTCTTTTCAAAATGAAAATCAAAACCTACTGAAAATTGAGCAAAATGTTAGGAAACCTGGGTGCCTAGGAAGCTTCCATGGGCCTCTTCCAGTTGCTCCCCCACCAGCACAGCACAGAACGGAAACATGGAAAAGTCATTGTCGTTGCACTCTGAAGGGCTCCTATTTCTCTGGCTCCCAGAAGATTACTTATAGAAAGAATATACCAGAACTGTAATACAATAAGCTATAATGTGAAACAACTGTAAGCTCTTGAAGACTTTTAATTCAGATGACACACTGGTCTTTTAAAGAACGAAACCATAATTTATACAAGAAGCTGTCAGATACACGGGACCCAAAATGCCTTTGAGCACACAGCTTGCTTGCTTACTTGTAGGGATATCAATCAATTTATTAAGAATTAATCTGCACCCCAGTGTTCTCCTAAAACTGCCTAATGTCTTGGCAAGCTACTTGAAAGGGTTCAGTGAGAATTTATAAGGGCAGCTTGGAAACAGGAATTTTTTTTTCTTGCTCAACAAAGGGGATACTGTTTCCCCTCTGAACATATCTCTGTTATAGTTTAACACAGTAATGGATAGGTTTGCCAAAAATCACAGTTTTTAATGGCCTTCAGCGAAACAGTAGATTTGTCTTTGCCTTCATACTGTGTCCTGCATTTATGCTGTTAGAATGGCTCTTAATCTGCCTGGAAGTATCAAATGCTCTTGGCCTTGAGAACACAAACTTGTGCATACACTAAAAAGTCCAGTTTGTAGAGTAACCACATTTTCCATGCATGCAGAAGAGTAAGCAGGACTGAAACTAAAGGATCTAATTTCGGGTACTTTCCAGCTCTTGACATAAAAATGGCAAGAAGGATTGGACAAATATAAAATGTGGTATTCATAATGCCTACATAAAACGTGCAAAAATGGCTTGAATGATGTCACTTGAGCAACAAATCCAAGCTACAGATATTTTTGAACTCTGAGAAGAGTGCATGCTTGGCACTGACCAGATATGTGGGGTGTGTGAGGCTGCACACATAAAATCCTCCTATGGTTATCTCAAGCCATTAGAAAATAGGTTTTTACCTACAAATAGCAGAAAGTGGTATCACACACATTATGCAAGGTTATTTCATCTTTCTGGTTCCTGGCTTTCAAACATTTCACTTTGACAAGAGCAGTCAATGAAACATCAAAGGGGTGTGTGGAAAACATGAACCCTTACTTGTTCAGCCTTAAGTTCAAGGAAAAATTAAACAGATAATTGTTATCAATGATCTGTCAGCTCTCAGGACTGTTTTTTTTCTTTTCAGAGATAATGGCTGTGTGTGCACACAGACACACATCTCTGTTTTAGAGTATTACAGGAATAGACTTAATAGAAACAGCTTATTTTTGGACTACATTCACAAGAAAGCTGTTTGGTAGATTTTTTTTTTCTCCATTTTGTGAAAATCTCAGAGTTTGCCCATTTGCTCAAACAGTTTCATTGTTTTTCACTCCAGTGACAATGTCCTCTAAGACATCAAATCGAAATGATGGACTTGCATTTCTGGAAAAATCTTCCACTGGTAAAAAATTCTCACTTCCCTCCTAGAATTCATCATCCAGGTAGGTAGTCTACTGCCTCCAGAAGGATTATTTACAAGGCTAGGGACCTATCCTTTCAACAGGATTTTTGGGGCCGTGCCAAAATTTCTGAAAAGGACAATTGTTTTATATCCATGTTTATATTTAAAAAATGGAACATATTTTGTCTTATGCATTTAAATCCTACAGCTGCCATTTCACATACTGAAATAATTACAGCATTCAACACATTTGAATGCTAGACAGAGAAAATACACTTTAAAATTACTAATATTTGTAGGAGAAAACAAATTGACTGCTTCGTTGTGTAATGCAAGATGGATAAATTGACCTACTGTAAAACAAACCTGCCGCTGTTTCTGACTAATGAAATATAAGGCCAAAATAACTGTTAAATACTACCTAAAAACAGTTTGATTCTAATGTCAACAAAATCAGAATTGCCTATTTTTTTGACAGTGTGTTTCAACCAACATATTTTTTGTGAAACGGCTCTTACGGCTTCTTCTGAATTCAAGAGCAAGCAAAGGATTGTAAAGACGAAGCTGCGCCCTTGAAAAGAAGTGCATGCTCTCTATTCCCTTTTCCTTCTACCTTATTAATTCAGAACTTTGCATGAACAAAGTGGCAGTAATTAGCCTTGACATGGACCAGTGCCAGGCTTTTCTATCAAGTTTCTTTCCTGTTTATGTTTGAATTACTCCGGGGCTGCCTCTGTGAGCCCTTTGGTCTCAACAAATGTGGTTTTTTCCCCTTACTCTCATGGTACAAAGAATGTAATCTTAGTTGACTGGAGTCTGCTGAACATCACATTATTTCCTTGACTCAGTTAAAGATTCACAAGTGGAGAAAAATGCTTTTGCTTAATAAAGGCAGCAACACTTAGGGGATATGGTCTCCAGAGAAGAATTGCTTTGCCTGTAAGTTTTTTGCTCAGCACGGCTCTAAATTTTTGTCTAAAAAACTCATTAAAATTTTGTCTAGAAGAATCAGTGTAGATAGGAGTTGTATGATGAGGGTTCCAGTTAGTGGTCCTCCTCTGCAAATTTGACATAAAATGGATGTCTAATCCTGAGAGAGAACCACAGTTCCCTGGGTCTACTGACTTATTTCCACCTCCTACCATATGCTTATGACCAGACACAAGCTGGTCTCATGGGAGCTTTACCTGTTTTACTGTAATCAAAACCTGCTATGATTACACATTGAATTAATAAAAGAGGCTGGGCACAGAACATTTGATTCAGGAAGAATATGGAGTTAGTTTAGTGAAGGAAGTTATTAACTTTTGGATCTGCAGTGACTCAGTGCCAATTTGAGTTGTTACTTGTTTTGCCCCAATGATCAAAAATTATGATCATAATATTAAAAACCCACAGGTAATGAAATAATAAGAATTATTTTAAATCACAAAAACTACAGGGGAAATGATAGCAGCTATCACAATATGCTTCAAGTTAAGTATCATACACAAAGGTTAAAAGAAATCCTTCCCTAGAAAAGGAAGTCATCCATAGGGATTAAGAGGCAATAACTAGAAACACTGTAGGGAAAAAAAAGGTTAATTTTTTAGCTTACTTCTAAACATAACCTCAAAAAAGAAATATGAAATTTAAGCTCTCCCTTCTTCATTTTAGCACCAAACATTTTGATCCTTTAAAATTATTTTTTTAAAAGATCCTGGACCTATCAGGTTATCAGAATTTGCATGTAATGTACAAACACTTGTCTAAATATCAGCTTTTCCACAAGGCAGAACTGACTTAAGATTTTAAAATTGTTTCTGAATTGTGTAACAATGATTAGTTATCTTGAAATGTTTTCAGTGTCACCAAACCCCCCAAATCTCCTTGAAATGTCATTGAGAACTATAATTTCTTGGTTTTAGGGATTTGGCTTGCCCTCGTCATGACATCCAATTTTGGAAGCACTTCCCTAAAATTCTTCTATAACTGGAGTCTGGACTAAAAATCAACCCAAAAAGTTAAGCCATGGATAAAGGAATAATGTGTGTCACAGTGTTTCAATAACTTTTTATACTTACTGGGTTGTAAATAAGCTTAAGTCTCAACAAAGATTTGAAACATGTCATCAATATGAGCCTATATTTATACTTAAGTGATGTTTTTGGGCAACCACAAGCTGTTGGTGCAGCAGTGCTCTCATCTTTATTTTTTTCCTGACGTAGCTGACTGAAATTTAGTTGTGGGACACAGAAAGGGCAGGAGTTGAGACATCCTGCAACTCGTCTGGTTAGTTATGTTCCTAAACACGTTTTGATTGGATGACCTAATTGAGGATTGAACTGAAGTCCCCTGGCTTCTGTCTCAGTACTGTCATAGGTGACTTAATGGGTCAACAACATGGTCTGAACTGTCTATTCCCTGAGCAGACATAATTTTTCTCTGTCTAATTCCTCCAGCCTCTGGCTATTTACATAGGATCCTATAGATTTTTTTTTTGTGTATGAACTCCAAAACTATCCCTCAGCTATCATTCTGTCTGTAAGGTTCACTGCTCTCAAATATTCAATACCAAGGCTATTCTGGAGAACATTATGTATGGACTTCTCTATACATACAAATGCATTCAATGCACAGAATTTTCCAGCATCAGGAAAAGCTCATTTGCACATTTTCCTGGCCATAGGGGAAAAAAAAATTCCCTTTCAGATAACTGGTTATGGCTAACTGAATTCTAAGCATGAATTTCAAATCACAGATTTTGAAGGTTAAAATAATAATAACAATAATAATAATAATAATAAAAGGAACATAATAAGAAATTATCTTTCCAAGCTGAAATATCCAGAGGCTAGATCTTCCCATTACCAGGATACAATTGTCAGACTTTGTAAGAACAGATTCAAGACAGAATGAGCCCGATGATTACACATTAGCTATTATTATTATTCTCTATTATTATTTTAAATATTATAGTGTATTGTGGTTATAATGGAAGGTAATGTGCCTTGGGAATAGAGCATCCCTGAAACTCATTAGAAATTAAATATATAGAGTGAAAATGTGAGAGATAAAATTGCTTTTCTGCCTGCCAGTATAAATAGAATGGTGTATGACAGGGATGGAATAATTGGATGCTCTCAGCTCAGTCCATGTAGGAACATCTCCACTTCCTGCCAAGGAAAATAAAATTTAACCTCATACACAAGCACATACACCAAGAAAGCAAATGCTGAACTGAGAAAGGAGAGCTGCCTAGAATTCAAATTTTGACTTGGAAAAGACAGCAAATGTCTGTACTATTTTTTTTACCTTTGGGATCTTGGCATGAATCCAATCAGAGGTTCTAATTAAAATGAGTTTGATGGTCTCAGCCTAGTTCCTAATTGATGGCAGTTCACACTACAAAACGCAAGAATTCATTAGAGTGCTCATCTGGCAATTTCTGCTCAGGGGGAGCAAGAGGAGGTAACTAAAATGGATTCCAGCAACTATCCTGCGTTTAGGTAGCATGGTCCTTTCTGGGCAGTCCAAAAAGTGTCATCAATAGAGCATAAGGGATCAAAAATCAAAGCATTCCTCTAGAATTAACTCAGATGTAGAATTGTAAATGTACTTCCTAGTCATTTATTTTAAGACTCAAAGCATGGATATAGAAATTATGACATGTTCCAAGAAGAAATCTGCACAGTATTTCTTGGCATTAAATTGTAAGTCTTGTTTTCAAAATACAAGTCACTTCAAAGAGAATTTTCTACTTACCAATGCTAAAAACACTTTATTCAAACTCAAAAGAAATATAACTTTTTTTCCCCATTCAGAAGGGTAATTTGGTGTTTTGTGTTGAGGTGTCACTGGTTCTGTACAGATAATAAATAGCATAATATTCATGTTGTACTAAATATGCTGATGAGAAAAAGTATTTGCAAGTTCTCATGCCAGCCAGCAGAGAGTCTTTGCAACTAACGTACAGTGACCCACACCATTCATCCCTTGGTGAAAAACAAATCAATCTTTTTATTTGGGGTTGTTTTCCTGACCTAACCAGCTCCTTTTCTAAGCCTCTTGAAACTTTGGGGTGATTGTTCAAGGTGGCATGCTCTGTCTTTAAAGAGTTTTGTCACTGCTAATGACTTATACTCACACACTACTAAAGATTTTGGATAGATCAAAAGGGAATATCTACTTATATGTGGAACATTTTGCCTTATCTTCAGTAGACCCATAGCTTTTCTTTTGAGGGAGTCTTATCTAATCCTCCTGGGAGAGCAATAAGAATGGCATCATTGGCCTCAATGGCCTCCAAATGACAGACTAAAGATCCAAGGTTTAAGTTTAGTTTTCAGTTTAGATGAAGATTATACACAGGTCTCCTGCTGTGTATATGCTCCTCAGCATTTTTTGGCTTACAGAGCTAATGAGCCTTGTCTCTAAATGAAAGATCTTCCAGAAAAGGGCACAGAGAAACAGCCCAGCAAATACACCATGATATTCTGAATGTGAGCAATGCTGACAACACAGGGGTAAATATACAAAGTGTGAAGATAAGGAATCTTGGGCACAACACAAAGTCTCCTACCAATGCACCATAACAACAAAATATGGGTGGTAATTTTGTCTGAACAAATTGCATGTCTATAACATATCTCTGCTATTTTATCTTAACACTATGACTTCATCTCATGTTTCTGAAAACCTAGAAGGCCCTGGGATGGGTTTTCTGAAGCATAAACATCCCTCACTCCTCTTGATTTCTAATCAACTGCCAGAAATCATGTGCTGAATTACCAACAAAAATCCAGGGTATTCATTGAGGCACTTCATTTGAACAAAAGAAAAAAAAAAAAAGCCATTATTTTGTGACAGATGCACTTTTTCTCCTTGGTGAGTGGTGCTACCTTCAGGATATAATTTTTCCAGGAACAGCACTCACTTCCTACTTGTTTCTGGACACAGTTCAAGCTGTTGACAAGGTTTCCATGTAGTCATTCATCTTGGCAAAAGGAAAAGTGCAGGGGAACATTCCTGATGCTAAAATTATTTTTCTTTTGTAGCCAAATTCATTCTATGATGTCAGAGCTTTAAAAATAGTTTTTCCTAGACTCTTTCTAATAAAAAGAATGGATAGGCAATTATCAACAAAACAGGTTTTTGCAGGAAAATGTTGCTTTTTGGGTTTTCAACCTCCCGTCTCTCAGTTTCGATTGATAAACTGACATTCTTTTCAGAGTCGTGTTATCCTTTACTTAGACAACAAATTCTTTATGTTGCTTTAAACACAGTATTCTAAAATATAAAATTTAAAGTGGAAATAAATCCCCTATTTTACAGATACCACACTGGATAAAAGAAAAGAGAAGAGAAGGCTCTGGGGTGACCATATTGAAGCCATTCAGTATTTAAAGAGGGTCTATAGGAAAGATGGGTGCCAACTTCTTAGGGTAGGGCCTGCTGCAATAGCACAAAAGATGACAGTTTTAAATTCAAGGTGGCACATTTAGACTGGATATAAGGAAGAAATTTTTTATGATGAGGGTTGTGAGACACCGGAATGGGTTGCCCAGAAAGGTGATGGATGCCCCATGCTGGGTAACATTCGAGGACAGGTTGGACATCTCTGAGTAACCTGATGAAGTTGAAGGTGTCCCTGCTCATTGCAGGGGGCTTGGACTGGATGGCCTTTAAAAGATCTCTTCCAACCCAAATCCATCTGTAATTCTGTGATTCTATACATAAGCTTCATTTGGTCTCTAAAGAACACCTTATTGCCCTCTCAATGCATATGTATGAGTCAGGTCTATATTTGCATGTTTCATGCATTCTGAGAGATAAATTGTATCTATACACTACATGCCATTTAAAAATGGCTTGACACTTTCAAAACATTATTTTGTCTAGCACTTATGTTAACAAAAATAATATTTCAGTGCACTTGAATCACAAACCATCTATTCAGAATGTCATCTAGAGGCAAATGGCAATGAAACAAAAAATGAAGCAACATTTCTTGTTGCATTATTCCATTGCCCTGGAGCTATGCAGGGTCTATCTCCCAGTACCTCCCCCCCAACCTCCAACAGCTCAATTTAATTACAACATTACCTTCCAACTTACATTTCTTTCTGGTTGTTCATACCGTTTTTCAAAACATTCATTCCTCACTTGCTAATCACCACTGACTACTTTTGCCTCAGCTTTTCTGTACATATCAGTCCACAGACTGTAAGCATTTCTATGCCTGGAATATAATTTTTATTTCTACAAAATTTAGCATCACCCCTGCCCTGAGGCTGTTCAGAGACCTGTACTAAAAAAAAAAACAAACCAAAAAACAAAAAACCCCTTATTATCCACTGTTTTCTTTTTTTTTTCAGGTGAGAGTTGAGTACTGTCTATAGTCTGTTAACAGGGAGAAAACCTAGTGGGTTTCTCGTGCCAGTCCACATATATGAATATGAGAGTTTCCTATTTCCCATCACATGCTTTGTATCTGTTGCTAAAGTCTTGTAATAATGTTGGGCTACTTCACTAGCTTCACAGCACAACAGGATTTTTGCTTCTGCAGATGAAGAAGAAAGGCTCATGGTGAGATTAAATAACTTTTGTAGAGTTCCTGGGTTGGTAGATAGAGATTCTGTGTCCAGCTCAGTGAGATTCTGAGAAGACAGTAGTTTCTAAACTTGTATTTTAAAGAAATTAAAGCATTTCACTGATTTTTAATAATTGAAAGCTAAATTTATTTTAAAGTTTCACAAAATATTGTTAATAAAAAAAAAAACAACCAGCCTTTTCTTTCTCCTTTGAGTCCAGTGAACTTTACCCAAAACAGTCTGAATTAAACATGATTATATGGTTCTCTTTGCAACTGTTTTCATTTTGTGCAAAGTCAAAAGTAAGCTTTGATTTTCTCATGTTGAGCAAAAGCAGTCAGTCAAACAACACCTTCCAATGTAAAAAATACCCAATAGTGAAATTTGAGCCATAATCCAATCCTCACTAGCCACATACAAAGCATGAGCTGTATAAACTTTATGTACACATCTAAAACTGAGCACAGTCTCTAAATTTCTCATGAAAAGCTTTGGCTTTTTATTCCACGTTCAAAATTAAAACAATCTCTCATCTGTAACCATCAGTTGACTAAAAGCATTAATTTGAGAGGTAGGGGTATCAAAGCTAAAAAAAAAAAACCCTTCCTGGCTTTACTCCCAGTGCTCTATGTCTGCATGGAGATGGGGAAAGCTGAGGGGGTTTGGTTTGGGTGGTTTTTTTTTTTTCTTTTGGGGATAAGGAGACCATTTGTAGCATATGTCCTACATCTGGCAGTAGCTCACTGATAAACACGTGTAGCAGCAGGAACCCAATTATCCCTGTTGCCCTTTTTAGAATTACTATGAGTTGTGCTCTTCTAGGCAGCGGAAATAACACATGAAGGAAAAAGGCACCGTTTTAAAGTTTCCACAGCACATTTCCTGGCACTACTCCACAAATTACATGCAGTAACACTCTCCCAAAGAGTCTTTTGCTACTTAAAGTGTGGTAGAGCCTGCACCACATTTCAGCTGTATCCCTTACAAACACTGCATGCAATTGTCAGTGAAGAGAAAGTAATTATTGCAATTTCAAGACAAAATTTTAGTTCACTGCAAAAAGATTACCTATTCTGAAAGGGGATCTTTCTCTATTTTTTTTTTTTTTTTTCATTTTAGGTGCTTTTCATTTTTAGATCCTGCAACCCTCCTTCCCTTCAGTCCCTGATCTTGAGCTGCTTCTAGGCCACTGAGATCACATTGCTCTGTGCTGCAGATGAGCCACATCAGCATGCTCAGAAATTCAGAGCAGGACATAGAAACCACTGAGGTCTTTGTCTTTCCTACTCTCATACTGCTGTTTGTAAGACAGTATAAACAATAGCCTATTAGTATTCCAGTGATTCTGTTTCTAAGCTGAATAGTTTGAAAAAATTACATATTAAATATACAGAAGTACAAAATTGCAATATTTGTATTAAATTGTCTTCAGGAATGAGTTATATTTCTGCACACTTTCATCTAAACCCTTTTTCAAGTCTCCTCACATTCAAAATGATTAATTTATTGAGATTATTTTCCAAGCTCATATATATATGTATATATGTGTGTGTGTATTTATATATATATATATGAGCCTGGAAAGAATTCCAAATAATAAAACTCCATATTCCAGACATTTATTGTACAATTAGCAACTGTTTTTTCAGTTTAACAAGTGTTATTTTTCTCTATGTCATAGTGCTCTGTTTTGGATTGAATCAAAATGAGCCAGCACTCTGTTACTATATTCAAGGGAAACATTGCTCCTAATGAGTATCTTACTATGGGAACACCTATAGTATTTTTATAAAATTAATGTCTGTGTTTACTATCAACCTTCCTGCTAAGATGGCTGAATTGTGAGAGGAGAATTAAAATTTTCCTCGTTGTTAAGCTGATATAAATCTGAAGATACATTTATTTCTTTGTCAGTATTTTGGCAGATTTTCTTCAGCACAATGAAAATCTAAGGAGGAAGCCAATTATAACACTTTTTTACTGTCTGCTTCTCTGTGACCTCTAGAAAAAATGGGGAAGATGAGAACTGTTTTGAGCAAAAATATATTAATTGCCTTCATCCTTCTTTGCTCTGATCATCCTCCCATATATCTCTACTTAGGAAGTTTGTTTGTGTTCAGTTTCTGGAGTGTTTGGGACCAAGGGAAGCATTTCTGCACATAAGGCCAGGAGGGAATGGTACAAGCTGTTTAGGTATGTGCTTTGAAAAGATAAAGCAGCTCAGAATGCCCCCTGGTTAGCTGAGAGGAATGATTCTTAAACTAGGTACACATACATATGTTACTGTAAGGACTTAGAAAGTCCCAAGTGCAGCCACAATTGAAAATCTTCATTCTTGGGCATAGGAAGATGTGCACATATAGAGTCCCATATGTGAGCCACCTCCAAGTTTGAAATGAGAAGATAAAAAAAAATATATATATATAAAGTATTATTATATTTTTTACATTTATTTTAAAGGTGGTAAACCCAAAGGTAGGTACCTAAGTTACCTATGGCATTGCCAAGAAGAGCTGCTGGGGCTGGGATACGGAAGAGAACTCACTCTCTCCCAGTCCTGGATGCTCCAGCCTTCGGTGCAGAAGCCTACAAACACACAAGTGACAGAACTGTGCATTCCCTGGAGCTCAAACAGACCACTGGTCTCTGAGGGAATATGACAGAACCCACACATCACTGGAAACACATTGTGCTGCTCTCTCTGTACCTACAAAGGTGTACAGTCCCTGCAACTGGAAAAATCTGCCACTGGGCACTCTCTGGTGGGATGTGGCAAAACTCCCACGTTTCATAAAGATGTTAGTTCCTGCCAGACAGCTTGGACATAGCCTGAATCTTAGATTTTTCTCCCAAGAAATCTTAATGAGTGGTCCTGTCCTGCTCTCATTGTCCATGCTGGTGGCTGTATTTCCAGGGAATCCACATAGGTAGTTGCACCTCCACAGAATATAATCTTAGAATGGTTTAGGTTGGAAGGTGCGTTAAAGATCATCTCATTCCAACCCTGTGTGATGTCCCTGCAGGGACATCTTTCACTAGTCCAGGTGGCTCAGGGCCCCATCCAACCTGGCCTTGAACATTTCCAGGGATGGAGCATCCACAGCTTCTCTGGGAAACCTGTGTCAGTGCCTTACCACCCCACAGTAAAGATTTTTTTCGTAACATCTAATCTAAACTTACCCTCTTTCAGTTTAAATCATTGTTGCTTATCCCGCCACCATTTGCCAATAAAAAATGTCCCATCTCCTCCTTTTTATAATCTCCCTTAAGGTAGTGGAAGGCTTTAATTAGGTCTCCCCAAAACCTCTGCTTCAGGCTGAACAACCACAGGGATCAGAGGTAATAACAGACCTCATCTCTCTTTTTAATCCTCTCTGTTCCTTTATGTAACTTTGATTGGATGCAAAAAACTTGTCAAAGGAGACAGAAATATCTTAATTGCTTTAAATACACTTGCATATTCTGTGTGTTCACAAAAGGTTAGACTGCCATCATGAAGCATGAAAGCACTAGTGAAATACAGCAACTAAACTGGAATGGTGCCATTAGGGAAAGAAATAATATTTAAATGAAATTAGACAGAGATCTCAGGCACACAGAACATAAATATTTAATCTGGAATTTCACCAAGACACTGGGGCTAACACCTTTAACTTGGCACATGCAAGATTTTTAAATGACCACAAATTTTATGAGGACCTCAGATTTCACCTCCCCTTTAAAGAATTGGCTCCCCAGTGGAAAAGATCTGGTGAGAAGCTGATTCTTTATTAGTTCAGGTGGGAATTTGGCCTTTGGTTCTTATTTCATTAATGTAACAGAATCACAACACCCATGCATAGAATTTGGTGGTAAACAAAATTTGTTCCTGAAGGCTTTACTGGGAATTCATTGCAAGAATCAATTAAGCCAAGCATATCTTACCTATGAAGTGAATTCAAAAGCAAACGACCCAAATCTTACAGGGGCTTATTAATTTTTACAGGAAAAATAAAAATAATCTGCTCTTTTTTTTTTTTTTTAATTGTCCTCCAGAATTTAAAAAAAACAGCAAAAAAAGAAAACTTCAAAGGGAAGAGAGTGAATTCATAGTTTAAATACTGTAAAGCCTCCTGTATAGAAGAAATAATTTATAAGGTTTTTTTTTCTTTTTTTTTTTTTTTTTTCTTTTTTTTTTTTTCGTTTTTTTTTTTTTTAGAGAAAGTTGGTGTGTCTTGTATTTTTTTTGGTGGGAGTACTGCAATTAGCAGAAGTCAGAATAAAAACAGTAGGTGCTAAAAATCCTCCCAGATACAAAAATCTTTAACACTGTGGCACATTATCAATTTTGGCACAGTGGGTTTTAGACAGATAATTAGCAAGTCTTGGCTGACCAACTTCCATACTGCTGCAATGAAGACTAAGAAAGAGACTGTTTTTCAGCCAGTAATGCAACTTCTGTCAAATAAAATTTTGCAGGTGCTAATACAAGAATTTTATGTATGTTCAGTATCTCATTTGTATAGTGAAATGAGGCAAGAAGTAAGATGCATACAATTAATCTTATAGTGTATGGTCTGCAAGTGGTTTTAGGAGGAAATTCACATTTTTCTCATTAAAGCTGGTTGGGAATATATCTTCCAATTAAAGGTTTGCTTTTGTTTTTGTTTTTTTTTTTTTTTTGAGTCGTGTAAATAGTTGAATATTAGAAAAAAATAAGCTTGAAAAGTTTAAAAAATCAGGAATGGCAAGATTTTTGACATGCCACATATGCACGTGTGAACATCCAGACTAGACAAGTAAATAATAAATCCACATCCTCCTCTATTTACGACCCTGATTAACACTTGGAGACAAGTTTTTTTCCAGCAACGCGAGATAAAGCCATTTTTCTAGAGGCACATCCAGATGGTGATTTATAAACTATGGGAAGCTTGATGTCATTTTGAAAATTCAGCTGCATCCTGGCTGATGCAGCTGTTCTGGTATGCAAAGATAACTGCAAGCACGAGTTCTAGTTAACTTCACGCATAATTTTTTTACGTGATTAGGCAACAGAGACGACATAAGAAGTAATGACCTGAAGCTCCTTTGCATATATTCCTAGATCCTCTGGCAGCAGTTGGGTGCCATGGTGTCCAGCTGGGCACCAGTCCAGTCTGAGATCCTGACCAAGAACATCCAGACTGGCCCAGTGCCAGGCTCAGGAGGAGGTGCAGGAGGAAGAGAAGTTGTCCATCACTGCACCAGACTTGGACCATACTGAAAAGAGGACAGAGATTGTTTTGCTTGTTACTACATCCTCTCCTCTTATCCCACATATCTCCGAGTGTCTTCTGATCTACTTTGTTTTTCTCTACATTCGAATTCAGAAGATGGTTTTCAGAAGCTGTATAAGGTGTTGTTAAGTTAAAGTAATGGTGAGGTACTAAACAACATACAGCATGTGTATTTCAGTATTTCCTTGTTCAATAATGATTGCTCCATGTATTAAGAGGCAATGAAATATTTAAAGAGATTACTGAGAGGAAGTGTACAAGACCAGACAGAAAAGAGATAGTTCGATTATATATTTTCTAACATCTCAGCAAAGTTGTAAGGACTTTCTGTTGACTTCTTTTTTTTCCTCTCAAAGTGGGGACTAGCATCTGGTGAATCCAAAAAGATACTGGAGATGGAGAAAGCTAGGACAAGAAAATACCACAGCAATGAACAAATTCCAGTAGCTCAATTTGAAAAGCATTGCATATTTAATAGTTACATGTACTTTATCATTTAAGTCTATTGACCAGCTTCCCTGGCATCAAAATCTGACTAAATTAGCCACAATGAGTAAAACTTGGGGTCAAAAGTCAGCTAAATGGGACAAGAATTGTGTTCTATATATGCAGAACAGGTGGCAAAACAGGGCCAGCCTCTCTCTCTAATCCTCCTTAAGATGTGATACCGATTAAGCAGATATTTTTCTAATTTCAGTGTAGCATACCTGATCCTTAAAATGAGACTTTAGCTCTTGGGGAAGTTGATGGCATATAATTTCCTCTCATTTAGACAGATTGCTGGAGAAGCATGCTAGCAATAAAGATAAGCTTTATTTATCATAATTATAGTGACTTGTTCTTTTAATTAATTTTCCAATTCACACTAATGTTCATATATTAAACAATTTACATTACTGCTTAGTGGAGGTAATATTGATATTACTCTTATTTAAAAAAAAAAAGTGTCTCCATTTATGATATAAACATACACAATTGTGTAGCATAATTTAGGAAACCTGCTTTGTGTGCCATAGCAGAAATTAGCTCATCAAATATGTTGTATTTGGTAGAGACTATGGGCCATTAGAAGCATCATGTCTCTTTCCCATCAATTTATCAAATTGTTGTCTGACTGGCATTTCCTGATTACACACTATCTTCTTTATGCATTTTCTTACACTTCAGTACCCGGCTCTGTTAGAAAATGACAGCATCTTTAAATTAACATCCATCCATCTTTAAATTACTTCCATTCATAACTCCTTTAAGCCAGGGCCAAATTAAATTCCAAGGAGCCTAGAAGGGGAAGAGCTTATAAGGAAAGTGAGGATTAATGTTGTTTAAATGCACATTTTCTTAATATCTCAAAGCCCCTTGCCAATCTTGCTTAGATGTTTACTGTTGTTCTGCCAAGTTGCTGACAATTGTGACTTTTAAATTGATTTCATTGTTAGAACAACCAGATGAATGAAAATTAGATTCAGTTGCTATAAAATCAGTATAAAATCATCAGAAATGATGGTGTCTCCTTTCCCTCAGCATGCACTTTGTACTATGCCCCAGTCTGTAGTGTTTGCAGGCAGGATGGGAATTTTGATGGGGAGCATCCATGGAGCTTTTAGGGAGAGCAACCCCAGCCTTTGGGGTTTTTTTTTTGATTATTTGGTTGTCATGGGGTTTTTTAAAATTATTATTATTATTATCATTATCATTAATTATTATCGTTTTGATATTTGGTTGGGTTTTTTTTTTTTTTTTTAATTGGTTGGTTTTGATGCTTCCTTTGGTGAGTTGGCTGTCTTCTTCTCCCTCCAATGCTATGCTGACTATTCCAATAACATCCAGAAATAACTGGAGTACAAAACTTGTGAGAGATGAGTGGTTCAAATGTGTCTTTTGCTCCATCTATACAGCGGATGCAAAAATGTGTAGTTAATTTTTAGAAACATTTTTTTCCTGTTTACACATATCTTCCATGTAACATCCTTCTGACTTTGTGATGTTGTCTAACCATACCAAAATTAATTTTGATATTGAACACTGCCTCTGTGTTCAATACTACATCTTCTCTCAATTTGAGAGATATTCACAATATATCCTGCCCTGAAAAAGAATTTAAATACCTTAAAATAGACCTCACTGTTATTGTATTGTCCCCAGCCTCTTCCTACCCCTTGATCTTACCAGATGTATTTATACTTTCCATTTCACCTTACCACTAACTAACATTGCTCCTGATGATTTTTTTTTTTTTAAATTTTGAGAACAACACCAAGTTCAGGAAAATTAAAATATCATCAAAAGGTGGGGGTTTTTAGCAGTAGAATCTACGTTATGGTAAGGACACTTATCTGGAATAAACCTGACTTAGCAGGGATCAGTCTAGATACATTTCAAGTCCTGTCCTGAAGTATTTTACTTGACTACCAGAGTAAAGATGCAGATATCTATATTTATATACACATACACACTTGAGACAGCTCTTCCCTCCAGGTCTGCTTTCTCCAGGCAACAGCACTACCAGTTTGGCCTCCATTTACTCTTTTCTCTGAGAAATTGCATTGTGCTCTTAATTTCACACACAAAATCCAATGACTTACACCTATTTTCTTCTTCTATGCAAAACAGAATATTTCAGGAATGAGTATTATTCAGTTTCTGTTGGCAAATTAGCAAACAGGAAATAGTGCTCCAAAGAGGATTTTCATTGTGTTTAAAGAGAATAATGTTCTTCAGCTTTAAATTTTCTCTATTTCAACATAACATCAAGGGTCAGAAAAACAATCCCTCATAAATCCAAAATGCTAATTTTGTCATGAGACATATCAAACAGCTCATAACAACGAACTGCTTTCTTCCAAACCTCAAAAATAGAAAGAATAAGTACTCCTTTTCTCTTAGAAACAAGGGCAAATTTCCTATTGTGAAAAATACATTCTTGCTTCCACCACAAATGAAAACCTTTATGTTTTTCACTTTTATCTGTCACAGCACTTCAAATAATGTGGTAACAATCACACGCTGCTTGTATAGTATAGAAAATATTGGGGATATTTCCAGTAGGTGAAAATAACATGTTTTATTCAAGCACTTTGAGGCCCTTGGGGTGTCATGCACAAAAAATTGTGTTCTGTGTTAGCACCTGAGTGAGAGGAAAAACAAAGTATAATGGAGTACTAGAATAAAAGTTTAACTAATTTTGCATCAGTATGCTTCTTCTTAAAAAAGCAATAATACCAGCACATCAGGCTGCTCAGAATTTAAATGAAGAATATGTATCTGTATGCAGTGTGCCAGCTTCATAATCAACAACACCTTTTATTTAAACAGTGCTCGTTCACTTCTGAAACACCTTAGGCTGTCAAACTCTAATGCTCTAAAATACAGTCATGTATTTCAGTCATTCCAGGAGGGAGAGCAGAAGAATAACCAGACCCAGTTCCTTTGTTCCTACCCAGCCTTGGTTGCTAATCAATTTTTCTCGGCCTCCAAATCTGTAATTATGGTGTCGCTTTCAGGCTGCAATAGAATACCAGGTTTACACAGCACAGGGAGAGATAAACAAGTACTCAGTGCAATTTGAAAGGTTTTGACCTTTAAAAGCTGTTAATCTGCACGTGAATTATAATTAATCAATTAAAGGAGATTCAGTCTAGTACCAACATAATTAGATACAATTTTACTGCTGAATAAGCCATGATAACCCCATACAAATGAGGACAGAGTCCACACTGCTCCTTACATTTTCAAATATCCCGGCTCGGCAGTTTTAACAAAACTGTGTAGGTTTCCCAAGTGGGATTTTTATGGCTTTGGAAAACAGAAGTGTTGAAGGGTGAGACTGCATTCCAAGTTCAATAATATGGAATAGTGTTTGGAAAACTCTTCCCGCTTTAGCCTACATACTGTCTCCAAATATTTCCCTGAGAAGGAAGGGAAGGAGGAAAACGGGATCCAAGGCACTGCAGGAGTGGGAAGAAGTGGTTGCTGATGACTGTTTTCTGACATCTTTGAGGCCAAATTCAGGGATAAAACAGTAAACAAAACCCACATAATGTGTGTTGTACTTAACCACCACAGCTAATAGCCCTCAACCTGACTCCAATGGGAATATGCAGTGATTAGAGACACCTGCAGGTTAATAATTGGAGGCATCTAAGCACAGAGGCAATTAATATGGGAAAACTCTCCTGAGGCTGGAAAGGCAGCACTGTTTAAATAAATAAATAAATGAATATGTATGCATACATAAAAGGGAATACTTTTTCCTCTTCTGCATAGTCTACCTTTCTACAGGGACTAGAGAGGAAGTCATCACTGAGGCATCCTTCAATATCAGTAGAAGTCTTGTCCCAGAAAAACACCTGGAATAAAGATTTTGATCTCATTTCAAAATTTTACTAGCCTAAAATGTTAAAAGTGTTCTATTTAGACACATATTTTGAAATTTAGTTTTAGTCCCAAATGTGAAGACTCTGTGTAGAAACTTCACATTAATTATTATGCCTTTTACGTAGCATAGGAAATAAGTCAAAATTCAGACATGGGAGAAGCTGCTTAAGGATAGTTTTACATGCCTGAATCCACAGATCTATGAATGATCTGGGAAGTGTTGCTTGTTGAACTTTGTTTTTAATATATAAAGGTAATATAGCTGGCATTTTAATAAATTCTATGTAAACCAGAAGAGACAATATTTTTTCCTGGATATTTTCAAGCTTTCAGGTAAAATTTCTCCCCCAAGTATGTAAGATGCAATATTTCTCTACTCATTTTCTCTTCAAAGCCTGCTGCTAAAGTAGATGTTTCAAGGGTAAGTAGCAAAGGCTAATGTATTCCTCAGCAAAATGGAAAAATGATAAAGTGAAAAAATACATTAAAGGACATTAAAGGATAACTCTGACCATGTGACCGGGTCATAAAAAAAAAAAAAGCATTTTCAGAGAAAGAAATCAAAACCATGCAAGGGCATGAATTATTTATAGGCATAAGGGTCCCCAGGAAACATACAAAATTTGCCCTTAAATGATTCAGTTTAAGAACTATTCCTGTTACTTTTCCTTGACTTCTAATGAATAAATAACTTGCTTCAATCTTGCTACATTTTCCTTGGATGATTTTAGCCTGAAAACAGGCATTCAAGTTATCTAATGCTTCCTTAGTGTTCTGGGAAGAAAAGGACTTTGTAGAGTGCTTACATTTCTGGGGCTGGGGAGGGTCTGAAACAATGAGAGAAACACAGTATGATTAAAAATAAAGAAAGCAAGAAAGCAGCCTCCCAACTAACCCTTAACCAAACAAAATTCAACACAACCACTGATTCTGCCTACCAACCTGGGGCACTTTTCTCAACCTCTCTTGTTAGTAGAAAGAGATGAGGAAACCTCATTTCTCCCTCTCCCCATGCAGCCTAGGGGCAGCAAGGAAGTTACTTCAGGCACAGAAACCACCCTGCCCACACACACTGGCCTGTGCTTTAGCTTCAAAATAAGTCAGAATAAGACATGGAGCAGATGTCTATATAAAAAATACACTTCTCCAGAGCAGTAGAAAGTTCTGCCAAGTCTCCCTGGACAGCCAGGCCATGGAAAGATATACACATTTCTCTTGGTTCTTACAAAATATACCCCAGCAGCCTGCGTTCTTCTAACATCATGCATATTTTCTTAATTAAGATTAAAATTAATTCAATTAGAAATGTATTTTAAAACATATTTTAAATGCTGAAAGAAGGGAGGAGACTTGTTTTCAGCTTTCAGTTTAATCCTCTTAGCTGACAGTAAACCTATCCCAGTTTTCTTGCACTAAATTTCCAGAACATTTTAGCTAATATTTAGCATAATGACACGTTCAAATGAAATCAGAACATGGCAGAAAGGTCTCTCTGAGAAGAAGGGCAAGTCATTTATTTCATGTAACTTCCTTTTTTTTGTTCTAGACATTGTCAGATTAAGTGGGCCACACTGAATTTAAAGGAGAAGATAAGCTATTATTACATTGTGTTCCAAAACCTTCAGAGAAATACCAGAGATAATTGCCTTTAATGTCAATTTATTAAGCAACATTCTTGTGTGATGCATCTATATTGTGTATTCGGGATTTCTAATTCTAGTTGTAGTTTTTGTGTGTACAGAAAGCCAGAACTCAAGCAGCATAATTTATATATAAATGTCCCCTAGGGCAAGCATCTTCATGTAAAAATGAGTTATATAAAAAGGGGGAAAAGGAATATGAATTCACCTAGATACATGGGAGATGTGTACCAGAAATGGCAGTTAGGGCCCATTTGTATTCTTCCTAGGAGTTCTCTTGGCAAAACTAATTTTCTCTACTAATTTCTTCATTGTGTTTGTTGGTAAACAATATAATTCTTATTTACAATGTTTAGCAGAGAGAGAAGCAATAGTTAAAACAAAAATAGAAGACAATTAACTTGTACTCTAGTCTATAAATTTTAGGGTTTATAAAGGTAAATGCAGTTCTCCCTGAAATGTAGACATTACTGACAAGGCAAAACACCACATCTGTATATATAGCTACCTTATAAAATGAAGGTGAATGTATGAATAATATGACCCAGAAAGTAGGAATAGTGATCTTCTGAACCCAAAAATCTGAACTGTATTAGGGCCATGAGGTTGGAGCAAGTCAACTGAGCCCAGTGGCCTGTGTAAGTGCTTTTACGTGCCCCCACCCTGCCTACAGGATTGAAGGATAGGAAAAGATGTGAAAACATTTGTGGGGGTGCAGTTTGTTCTCCTACCCCTCTTAGGGATGATGGATTGGTACAGACCATAGCAGAGATTTCTTCCACTCAGTTGAGCTCTGCCATTTGGCTTTGTTTAAAAACACAAAGGAGCTGCATGATACAAATCACTCAGTGCAGTGGTGGAACGATGAAGTTTTCCATCAAATGCTTCAATATGTTTATTTTCCTAGAACCTTTAGCACTCAAGTTCTTTACTTCAATTTCTCTTATAATTCTAACTTCATGAGAAGTTGAGTTGCAGATGATAAGTAGAGAATAACTGGTTTGTGCAGGACAACACACATGGAGCAAGATTTCAAAGAGGAATTAGTCCTTAGTCCAAGGTAAGGTCTAAGGTCAGGATTTTCCTTTAATTTTGGGACAAATGTATCACAGGAACATTAAAAATGTGAGAGAAATCTTATTGCTTTCTCAAAGGAAACCTCTAAGGTGTTGCTCATCTAAGCGATTTGATTGGAAGTTGCTCATGGTCCTCAAGACATCTCTCTCTGATTTATTGTTTTCCATGTTACCAAAGGAATATTGTTTCATACACTGCATAGTTTAGGAGTTAAGTAAATGTTGGGGTAACTTATGTCACGTGAGAGATTTAAAGACAAACGCTTTTCCAAGAAATCTCACTGTCCTGGCCACCAGTATCAGTTGAGTTTTCCATCAATTCATCTCTGAGATCAATCTAATCAGGACCTCTAGCTCAGCCTAAACCACAAAGATCTCAATGAAAAGAATGGGAAAAGTGCAGAGCCTCTGCCCTGTGAACATCAGTAAAAATCTAGGAGGAATCTACCTCTCACAAGCAATCAGTAAACTGGGATACAAGCACACTGAGTGAGCTTTTAGACAGGATGCAACACAGCAGTCCACAAAGAGGGAGAAACTCTATTCTGACAGCTACACACAAACTAGCCAAAACTCAATTAAACAGCAGGTATCAGACAAAGACTACCTCTGCCTGACAATAGATGACATGCCATTTTGCTAAGGATTTTTTAGTACCATACTACACACATTTGCAGATAAACCAAATCTCTCTAACTCTCTACAAAGGATATATAGACACCTGCCTTACTCTTTCAACATGGCTTTGTTTTGCTGTTCTTCATCAAGTCCAGCTTCAATAAACAAACAAAGTAACAAATTTGAAGAGTGATCTTAATATCATTAAAAATTTAACAACACAATTTCAATCACTTTCAATCGATGTTTTTTGCCAAACATTCAAAATCTGTGATGAAATTATAACCCAGATGTCTTAAACTTGAAAGAATAGGTTATTTACTCCTAAAAAAAGGATCTGGAGTTAGAGCTTTAAAAATTAAAGTTTATAGAGGCCTAAGAACTGATGTTGGCAAGCAAAATAACTTTAAAGTACAAATATCTTCGTGGATAACCTATATATTTCTCAATAAGCCAGTATCATAGGTCTCTAGAGAATGAATCCAAATTCTAAAGTAAACTTTATGACACATTTTCTCTTCCAACTTTGAAAACTACAGGAAGATTTGGTAAAGTAAAAACACAATACCCTGTTTCTTCAAACCTAAACGTTCTGTAGCTTGGAGCAAACCTTTAACAAAACTGAAATATTTATAAAGTGTTTTTCATCATCCTGGGAAGCACAAACGTAATCTCAGTTTATGTTTTCGCGTTTATTAAGTGACCCATCAGCAATGGGTATTAGCTAGAGTTCGTAGCACTCATGGTGGGCCATAAGGTAATTTTGTCTAATATCACACTTCTGTAAGCATTTCTGGATTGCAGAATCACAGAATCACAGAATGTCCTGAGTTGGAAAGGATCCACATGGATCATCAAAGGGCATCTCGTAGTCCTGTATGGAACACCCAAGGAATGTCCCACCATGTGCTTGAGGGCATTGTCCAAACACTTCTTGAGCTCTGTCAGGTTTGGTGCTGTGACCACTGCCCTGGGGAGTCTGTTCCAGTGCCCAACCACTCTCTGGATGAAGAATCTTTTTCTGATATCCAGCCCTTACATTTCTGTAGCCAGCTACAGGATGTGGAATATTGGAGATAATACCAAATTGAGGCCATAAAAAGGCACGTGTGGATATATGACATTAGTTTACTGTCATGTATTATTTGCAAAGAGTTCTCAGAGTAGAAAGGTTGATCATTTACACACTCATTAAGCCAGCTAGGTGCTATTTTTTTAAGTAACCTGTTAATCTGAACCAGCAACCCGGAGGGAAAAAAAAATTCTTTTGCTTTGTGGGATGCTGCTAGGGATGCAATGCCTACAATAAAAACATAAGACCAGTACTGCAATCTTGTTATGTCAAATGAAAGACTGAAATTCAGTTATTAAACAATTAACTTTAAAAACTGTAATATATGGCTGAATTATGGACTTCCCATTGTTCTTATCCTCATTTATGTACATTTCTAGTTTGTGACACTATACTAGTAACTCTTCTTAGATTTAAAATTCAGATAATTTTGAAACAGATTTTTTTTTCATGTCACGGTGATTATTTTGAAAGTCTACACGTGTATCTTAAATTCAACAAAAGTTCGAATTTTCACATGGAAATTCACCTTTCATGCACCCATCATGCCTCACCATGAAGTTGAATTTCATGTCCATCTTCATGAACAAATTTCTTCAATGTATCTATTTTTCTGTAATAAATATGACCAGGCTAGAGTCATACAGTCATTATACATGGCTTTTCTTTTGTTATACTAATTTCTTAAGAGTAAACATTTCAAAATTCTTTTCCCTCTCTTGTCATATTCCAAGATATTGTTAAATTATATTCTTTATGCAAAACATCTCTATAATCAACTCATATTTTGATTTTGTGCAGATTATTTTTCAGATGAAATGAATTAACTTTGGGATTAACAAAAAAAATTAATGCATGTAACTATAACATTATTTTATATGTGTCAGCACAGGGAATTGTCACATGTTTTAGAGGAGTATTTAATATTCCTTCAAAATACACAGATATTTCTTAGACTTTTTGGTTAATCAGTTGTGTGAAAAACATGTATTTGAGCTCTACGTTCACATGCTGTGATGGAAAGTGACTGTCAGATATGTCACTACTCACAAACATTTTCACAGGGAGAGATTATCACCACTGAGACAATAAAAGCAATTCCAAGCAATACACCTGACTAAATGCAATCAAGTAAACCAGGTTAAGCACCAAATGTTTATTGAACACCATGTATGATCAATCTGTATAGCTAATTATAATAACAATATAATCCTCATAGACTGAAATGTTTTCAATAAAATCAAAAATAAATGTATTCTGTGAGGTAAAACTAAGATCAAATTTATCTTAGTCAGCATATTTATCAAGATTTGTTCTATAAACTGTACATTACGGTGTCTTGAAAAAATCTGTCATGGCTCAGACTGCACAGTGTCTCCTCCTCGTTCAGGTTTTCAGTGCTGGAAATGTTTGCTGTTAGCTGAAACTCTGACCACACTATTTCTCTTCCAAACCCATCTCCAGGTACCCCTATTTCCCAGGAAGGGCTGGCATGTCCAGTCCTCTGGACCTGCATCCATCTATTGCTGTTTTTTAAGATTAGTTTGCCTTTCTGATCTGCACTGACTTAATATTCCAAAATCATAACCTCTTAAATGTACAAAATGGAATCTTCTATGAAATAAAAAGGTGTGACAGCTTCAAAAGAGAAGAAGATGATAGGCTAAAATTTAAAGTAAGCCTAAAGTTGAATACATAAAGCAGCCTATTTAGGCACATACTGTTTCTCCAGAACACATCACTTTGTCCAGGAGATCAAAACAAAGGAGTCAAATAAATGACCTTAAAGACTTGTCACTGGCTTGGCCAATTAGATACAGAAAACAGATGAAACTGGAAAGATAATATTTTGTGGTAACCAAATGCATAATGATTATAAGAAGGTGTGTAGTTTGATAAAATAACGTATTGCATCAGCTTGTGGAACACCCTTCCTGTCACAGACCCCAAGTCTAATTACAATATAAGTTTTTTTTTATATGTAAGGTAATTTATTATTAGTGTAGGTCAGAACATTTGAATGAGATGCTAGGATGTGAGTCTGGGAGGATGAACAGAGGTTCTGCCTCAGAGGTTGCTGGTTGAGTCCCCCAGTGATGCTGGGAGTACAAGCATAAATTGCTGCACAGAGGCAGGGCTGGAGAGTTAAGTGATTTCACAACTTGTTTACTCTTAGGGGCATAAAACATATTTGCCATAATTCTCTGGTCCTAAATGCTCTCTAGGTCTCTGGACTTATCCCAGTAGAGATGGTCTAATGGAGAAACTATGAACAAAATCTCATAGAAACTACCAAAGACCCTGCTGACCTTACTGATCTTTAGATTGGACTGTGAGAGTATGTCTGCTTTCATTTAACATGAGACTGAAGTATGATAAAGAGAGAGATATTACCTTTCACATTTTTGAAATCCAATATTATATTTCTTTTTCCTATTTTTTTTCTTTTAACCTTTAGATCTTTTTGGTGTATGGTTACTTTAGTAAAGAGTCTACCGTGACACACATCCAGCTGATGAAACTATTGGAAAACAGAGATCAAGAAAGGTGTCCTGGATACCAGAAAGAATCTTTTTTTTTTTTTTTAAATTTCAGTGCTCATATTTTGTGTAGCGTAGGGAAAAGAAGCAAATTACTTAGGCTATTATGCTAAGAAAAATTTCCAGTAGCATTTTAGGTTAAGCCAGGCAGTCTGCAAAGAACTAATACTGAAACTCAACTCATTGTCCCCAAGAATTTTAACACTTCTAAGAAAGTCACTTATTAGCAACTAAGGAAAAAACCTGAAGCTCAGTTGAGGACATCTGTGAACTACTTAAATCTGAACACTGAGCCGAGCACTTTCACATCTGCTTTTACATACCTTTTGGGGGCATTTTATCTTGTATGACTGTCCAGCAAATAGATAACACCGTTTTCAAGTAAGTAAATGGATATGTGCTGGCTCAATAGGAGCAGAGATACATGAAGCCAGAGAAACACAAGGGCAGATTTTATCTGAATTCCGTGCCTGGATTAGAGGCTACTGTGTATCTATACATTACATGGTACCATAGCTGCAGTTCAGAGCAAGTCAACCAAGATGAAGTGAGAGATAGTGAAGCAGAGATTTTTTTTTTTTTTTTTTCCTGGTGAATAATTTTGTTGAAATATATCTTTCTTATGATTGTTCAGCAGCAGTTTTTAATTCCTAGAGAACTCAGAGTGTTGGAGTGATGGATTAAAAGGAAGCAGAGCGAACACAGTTCACAAAGAAATAAGTTGTTAACAAGATGTTGCTCTAGCTACATAGCTGGGGTCAGTTAAGTCATCCTCTCTTGTAAAACCACTAGGAATGGCTGAGTGATTAACTCATTTGCTAAATGACTGAACTAGATCAGACTCTCAAGAAATTCACGGGATGAAGAGTAGTTCAGATGTGCAGGTGCTACTACTCAGTGCCTGGAAATTATCCTCTTCTGGCAGCTATTTAATTCAGTCTAATTACACATGCAACATTCTGTTACTTTTCTTATACACCACTCATTTTCCAAAGTAAGCTGCTGTAAGGGTTGTGCTGCATGACTATCCCACATACCTGTTGAATAGAAATAGGATAAACCCAGACAGGAAATGTAGCATACAGCTCAATGTAACTGTCTCAGAGATGAACTTTTGCAAATGCTCAAAGGAAAAAAACCACAACAAAACCAAAAAAACCCACAAAATTCAGCAGCTATTTCAAACTGATTTAAATGAAAAACTATTGATGATTACAACTTAGTATTAATATTTCCTTGAACTCCATGATGAAAACCTATTGGATTTTAAATTTTCCTAAAAGCTACTGGTTGGTTTTTGACCTTATGTAGTTTAAGCAACCAAAGAGTCCTGCATGATGCAGTAACTGTAAAAGGTCAAGTGAATGTACTCAAAGAACAGTAGATATAATTGTCCTCAAAGTATATTAGATCATGCAGGTCACCTTTCTGACCAAGTAGAGCTGTTTAAAGGAGTTTAATTTCTCATGAATTGTTTGGGTTTTTAAAGGACAGTATTGTTGGCTGAACTTTTCAGCAGAGAGTTACAGTTTGAAATATTGTTTTAATTTAAAAATCACCATAGCTGCTTACCACTGAAAATTCACCTATTAAATCTAACCATTTCTTAGAAGGTTGGAGTGAAACAGAGGGAAAGCCATTTTCTAATGTTTTTTTGCTCAGGCATCTTGGAGCTCCTCACTGCAAAAATGATATTTTGTTAAAAAGGCTCCTCTCTTTTAGACTCAAACACCACAGTTCCTAGAGTTGCTGCAGTTGTTAGAGCTTTCCCAAGGCTGATTTCTAAAGATGGGTATACACCAGAGGAAAGAGAATAAATGCTACTGCTTCTATTCCCAGGGCAAAGCAGTCTTATATGATAATAGTGAAGTTGGACTTCTACTGTACTGAGACTCACAATCATCTCAAATTGACAGCATCAGGGCAGAGAGCACATCATGAACACATCTTCCACTCACTGAAGTCTTTTTCTTAACTGGGAAAAAATTGTGCATAAACCCAGGATGTAATTAAAATCAAACCTATATTTATATGAACCTTGTTAAACATCTACACAACGTAATAGTGAGCTGTCTGTGCCAAATTTATAACCCTAGTACTTTGGAAAGAAAATCATTGACTACTAAATGGAACAGAGTGTGGTGACTAATGGGGTTCACACTAAATCTGCACTGCTTGTTCTGGATGGCTGAAATCAAAAGAACACTTTTCACCACTTGGAGTCTGGATGTGCTTTGAAAACCCTAGACTTCCCTCTCTTTGATCCAATGAAATGAAGTGAAACATGTAGCCTCTAGGCAGTTTTTAGGTACTGAAAGATCAAATAGATGCTATTACAGTGCAATTTGCTTGGTGAAGCCTAACAGAACGGATCTGCTCAAAACTCACCGTGTATTTTGCAGACCACATAGGAGAGGAAAAGGTGACTAAGCTGAAATTATAGTGTATTTTTACTGTTGGTTCAAATGCTACTGAAAAAAACATATTCCTTAATAGCCCTGTAAGGTTCAAGATCCATACAGTTGGCTAAGAAGCTGCTCTGGAGTTCCATCTAGCCTTGCATTGTGCATAACACTACCTGGGGTTTGACTCAAAATGTCTGGATGCTCTTTTTGGTTTTTTTTTAAGAATGGATCTCCTTAAATGGTTCATCACAATACAATTCTGTGTTCAATCTATATCTTGTATTAGTCAATAAACAAGTCCTGCCTTCTCTGCATGTATGCTTATGAATTCAGTATTGCCATGACTTTGGTGTCTCTTCTCTAATTTCATTTCTGTCTCATCTGTGATTTCCTAGAGTTTTGCTGCTCTACATGGATAATCACTCAATAAATGTTTAGGATTCACAAACATTTTCTTGAACGAAATGGCAGAGTTCCAGATAGCTACACAGGAGAAAAACCCTAGAAGCTTATTTATACAAATATTCTCTCATCATACTTTGTTTGTCATGCTTGGCTTGTTTTGTTACAGAAAAAATGGAGTTAATGTAAGATTAGTAGTTATCCAGTCAAGAGTGGCATCCCAAATTTTCATATAAGAATTTAATATAGGACAGAAAAGCTGCATTTGGAATTCACTGGAATTTGACACTCTGTGCAACTTTGGATTGGAAATTACAGTATTATTTCCTGGTCTCCCATAGACTTTTAATTCCCTATGTACAACAATCTGAATAGTTCTAGGAAATCAACTTTTACAGTATGATACAGAAAGCTTTAATTTGGTCCACTGCCCCTGAAAAATTAATTACTTATCAAATAATCAGTGCTGTTACGCTTTCAGTGTCAATGTGAGAGTCAACAAAACATGCTATAATTCTATAGAAAATACTAATAACTTGGGAGATACTCTAACAGTCCCAGATTTTAACTGAGTCTACTAGGGAATAAAAGGGCAGGAAGATCTAGGTTAGAGATTCTTACAGGCTAATTGGAAAACCAGAATTGATTGCTAGGAGACTCTGACCCAAACTTTTCTCTGGCAAAACTCCTTTTGTTCATGACTATTTAAAAATAAAATTCCATCTTGCTGAGAGTAAAACAAACAAACAAACAAAAATTGAAAAAGCAAAACAAAACCAATTAAAAAACCCCAACAAAGCTCAAAACAAGAAAAGATAAACCCCCCTCCAACATTCTCAATAACAAAAACCAGTCTTATTTTATTAAGATAACACACACCTTCAATTGACTTGAAAAGCTGTATGGACCTACACAAAGATCATATCCCTCCTAAAATATCACCTTCCCCCACAATACCTCAGAAAATTCCTTCTGCAGAGAATAACTTTGTCACCAGCAGATACTGCTCAGTTGAGGTCAAATTACATTTATCTGTAAATCTAACTTCAAACCTTGAAATCTATGTCATTCAGATAAACTTTTCCCAAATATCTTGGTTCCTTATGATTCTGGGCACCACTGTACTTGTAGCAGCACTGGATACCTGACTGAAGAAAAGATTCATCAAGTCAGATGCTGGGATCAGCCTGTTTCCTCTAGCCCTGGGTTTCCAGTCGTGGACAGGTTTAATATTTCCCATTCTAGGCGTGAGCAGAATTGCATGTTTTGTATTCATTCATAAATCTGTTGCTAGAAAACATGTTGCAACTCTTCATGACTGAAACCTGAAATCTAACACATGCACGTGTATATTCCCAGTTAAACTGCTACAAAGCATTAATGCAGCATCAGCTGGATTGATTTGCCTCTTCCAGGCACTGGAAGCTTTCAAATCCCATTTTCTTGTTTCATGGAAGTAGTTTTGATTTTACAGATTTAATTTTAGATCTCATTTTCAGCGACGCCTAAACTGATCCAGTAGCTATAATTCTGTTTTTAAAACTGACTTAGCCTTCCAAACAGCTAATGAATAACATTAGTTTCATTCACCAGCTGCCAGGTTCTTCAAGATGATGAGGATCTGCCACCGAGGCAGAGAGAAAACTTCTTAATTATTATTTTTTTATTATTATTTCAAGCTTATTTAGAGCTAAGTGTTGCTACTCATATTGAAATGAATTCAGTAAATGATTCTCAATCTCTAAATTACCTGTGATTGATAAATTCTGAGATTTACTTAATATTCACACCTCTTTAACTGGAGCTAACACACCCTGCAGCACAGCTGGAAGACTTCCTTGAAGAACAAAGCCATTACTTGGATTGTATCAACTTCAGAGTCAAAATACTTTCATGGTTTTCAATAATAACTCACAACTGAAGATCTCAGTAGGCTGCCAGCCCTTTCTAGGCATGGTTACTATTAAAAGACCAATTTGTACCCTTCGTCAGTGATGTAAATCCCATGGCCTGGACTACACAATGTGTCCTCTGTGAGGGACTCAAACCACACTCAAGTACAATTAATTGCATACAGACTGTGTCTCTCATTCAAGTGTGTGGAAGCATTAATTTTGATCTTATCTCTCCACAGGTTAATGGCAGTGCATATTTTTATGGTGATTTCACAGAACTGCTTGAAGGAAAACAGCACTAGAATATTTTTCTTGCCTACTTTTACAGTAACTTTGTGGGGTTTTTTGTGTGGTTTTTTTTTTTTTTTTTTTTTTTGGGTTTGGTTTGGTTTGTTTTGTTTTGGTTTTGTTTTTTGGGTTTGGTTTGGTTTTTTGCCTTATTAAGAGATAGTATGGATGCTTAGATTTCCAAAGACACCTGCTGGAAGGAAGGTGTTCAAATATTGGTTTTTATGGGATGCAAAAAATCCAACTTCTCAAAGATTCTCCCTTGACTCCTATCATAAAGTCTTATCAAGTAAAAAGTGGAATTGTCATTAATGTGTAAACTATCCAGAGAGGAAAGAGGGAAAAAATGATGAAGATTCTTGATTCTTTTCTAAGTAAGCACAGGTTAGAGATGGGTGCTAGAGCAAGGAAATTAAAAAAAAAAAAAAATGACACGCTTTTCTTGTCATATGTGACTGAGGTTATAGAAAGAACACTGACTTCAAAAAGCAAAAAGCAACATATTAGGTCAGGGGCACAACAAATTTTAAGGGCAAAAGAGCTACTTCCTAAATACAGCAGCCCAAACACTGGTTTATAATAGCTACTACAAGCCCTCACTTTTCTTCTGATGACTGAATAACAAAGCCAATAGAGAACAAAAAAATACTAGCAGGTTGATTGAGACAAACTGAATAGAAATATTTGACTGCCTCTCTTCTTCTATGTTACAGATAAACAATCCAATAATTGGGCAAGTATTGTGACTGAACAGGAGGAGATTTTGGCTTTAAAAGATCCCAGTTATTTGCCAAACCTAGAAAAAAGTATCTGAGTAACAGTTTGTAGCTCCCCTTTATCTCATAGTCAGGCATTTTATTCTTAAACAGTTTCATGTATGCTTGTATTCCAAATTAGTAGTTTAAGGTTACTAATTTCATTAACTTACTCAGCAGTACAATGCTGAGTATCAGTCAGGATACATTAGGAAATAAGAAGCATGTCTAAGCTTGCTCTCCCTCTAGAATCAAATAAAAATGTCACAGTACTGCAGTCAGACAGTTCAGATATGAATATTCATTGGCAACTGTTTGTGACAGATTTATGAATGCTTTCACCTGCTGGTGGAAAAACATTAAGTTGCAAAATAAAGCTATTAAAATAAGTGAAAAGAAAAAATAAAGGATATACACAGATGGATGATGATCTTGGAATTATGCAATCTTGAAAGAAAAGAATGGTCTTAATTTTCATATTATGAAAACATTTGTTTTATGTATGCAGATTGTCAAGGTCTTAGCATTTAACTCACTGTCATCACACAACGTTCACCAAACATGCAGAATGATGGGCTCAGCTATCCCATCACCACCTTGTGGCAGAAACACATGTAAGGGTAATTCTTCAAGGATTTTGACTGCTATTTTCCCAAAATGTCTTAACAAAAGAGGAAATCTCCATTAAAAGAAGAGCATTTTGTTGCCCAGGATAAAAGGCTTGATTACAAATATTGTAATAATAAAAATGCATTGCACTGCTAGAGTGCTTTCAGCCTGAGGATCTGAAATTGCTTTTAATAAATTAAGTCTTGAGATTTTTAAGAGAAAAGCATTAGCCCCACTTTAGAGATGGGGAAAGTGATGAACACAGAGGATAACTGATTAGTTCAATTTAAAAAGAAAGCATAACACACAGGTTAGAGGCAAATAAACTAATTTGGTATTTTATTGATGGATTAAACAAATTTCTGTGAGTTAAAGCACTTTTTAAATGATTTATGCTGGAGAAACATCACAAGCTGAAGCTTGTTAAAAATATGTAAAAGAAGTATGGGCTTGTTTTACCATTTGTGTCATAGGAGACTTTGCTGTGCATTCTTTGCATTCCTCTTTTAAATTTTGTAAATTTGACTCCACAGGCCTCATTTAATTTTTTTTTTTATTGCAAACACAAGTGAAATATGACAAAACTCAGATTATTTTAATGAGATGGTGGAGGTGGCTAAGCAAGTATTTGTATCAATACCTATAAATACCAGGCTAATCTGAGTGGATTTGTGTGATACTACCTGATACAGCTTCATAAAGATAAAATCAAAAGAAACAAAGCAGAAGAGATAAGGGATCTTAACAACAATCCTTAATGAAGGAACAAAGAAAAAGCTACTAAATGGGTAAGAACCAAGCCCTGCTGCAGTGGCCAGGTTTAGTCATCCCTGAAATAGAAAGAAATGTAATCATTTGAAATAGATGAGTTTAATCAAGAAGGAACTTTGGGTGGCTGTCTTAACAAAAACTGTATCTGAGACTGCCATTGAAACTGAGACCAATAGTGAAGCAGGGATGGCAAGAATGCAAGATTCAAAAAGGAAGGTTCAATCTTTCCTGAGAATAGATTTTTGGGGAAGTTTTTTCTTGCTTCTGGTTTATCTGTATCTGTGTGTGAAAGGAAAGACTGCACTGCCTTTCAAAACTCGTATTATTAACATGTTTTAGTAGCTTGCTTCTGTTCCCTAGTAAAGAAAACAAACAAACAAACAAAATACCTAAAGCTGTCAAAGACAGTGAAGCTAAACAGGTTAACCTGCCTGGCTAACAGAGAAGGATGGTGAAGGACAGTTCCTCTTGCTCTGAATAATCTATTTAACCTCCTGGAAGAAAAAAATTACATTTGCTGGAAAGATGTACTCAGAGGCACTAAAAAGGGACAAAAATGTGCTGCCCAGCTTTTAAACTGTGGAAGCTTCATGTGATCTTGAGTAGTGTTCATAGAAGGCAAATGGGGTGCAATCCTAAAGCACTATGCATTTTTTGATGACCAGAAATCTGACCTGTATCTAAAGGGAACCTTCCATGAGTTTGTGGGCTCTTTTTTTCCTTAATCCTTTTTTGAGCCCATGCGTTCAGCATCAACGACATCCTCCAGCAATGCTTTACATATTTCAAGTAAGAGAAGTAAGAAAAAAAACCAACAACAACAACAACAAAAAAGCCACTTCCTTCTGGTTTAAATAAGCTACTCAGTTAATTAACCAGGTGTCAGCAAGATGTTATGAGTAAGACCAACTCATTTTTCTGTACTTTTTCCCTACTGATCTTCCAAGCTGCCTGCTAGGAGGGACCCTTGCTCCCAGGTGGCTGCCACTCAGAGGGGCTCAGTATGGCCTTATCAATCCAGGAACATACAGTACTTCACAAGATTCTTGAACTACAGAAAGTACAGACATCCTTCTAAAACTACATTTTGCATTCTGATGAAGCCAGAAACAGTGTCTGTAATTACTTTTTTTTTTTTTTCCTTTTTCAGCTACAAAATTTGAAAATACTGAAGAGCTTGGCTACCTGAACTTGGTCAAATAGAAGCAAAGGACTTAAAGCCTGGGTGGCCATTCTTATTTCATGTGCCATTCCTTAATTTTATGCAAATATTTAATCAAATCTCATCGCAATATTATGAGGAATTCACTGAGTTTGCTTGTGAACGGAAAACCAAAATGAAACCAAAGAAGTCATAAAATCCCTTGGAGATGATTTGGGAGAGGATAATTGGGGTTTTGTTTTGTTTTGTTTTTAATTTTATTTCTTTAGGCATATTAACAAATTGCTGTGGTAAAATTCTATCTTATCCATACTCTCCACACTTGTTTCCTGCAGGCAATATGAAGATAGGCTTTTAAAAAGGAGAAACAGAAATAAAAACACTTGCTCCCTCTCTAATTAGGAATTAATGTAGATATTACTTTATACCAAAGAGGTAAAGAAACACCATGGTAACCTAAGAAGAAAACTTATTCAGAGTGTGTAAATTGCATTCTTAATGCATTCTAATCTCTCTTAATAGTATGCCAGCTCTAAAACTTCTTCACAGACTGCATGAACATTACTTCTTTTTTTTTAAAAAAATTGTTTATGAATTATTGCTTTGCCATATTCTATGCTTTTCAGTTGAGATTTCTCCCTTCCACTCATTTCTGCTGTCATGAAACCTGTTTTCCATTTTATTGAATTCAGTTTGACTATATACGCCAATTCACTATAATTGAAAACATTTAGTCCCAGATGTTGTAATTTTTTTTTCCCCTCACAACAAAAAGCAGTTGTGGTAAACGCCTTCATGTTCATATTTTGTTTCTCTAAATTAACATGCTAATGTTTTCTTTCTTCTTTCATGTTAGTTTGAAGAAGGACAGAAACATACTGCTTAATCCAGGTCATGATGTTATGTTTTGTCTTTGGAGTTTTAATCAAGTAATCAAGAAAACATTGCAGAAGTGTTTTTTGTGGTTGTTTTTTTTTTTTTTTTTGGTGTATTTATTTATTTATTTATTTATTTTCTTGGTTTCTTATAGAAATTTTTAGCTTTGTGTGTGTAAAATAGAAATAAATCTTTTAGATGGCTTGAGAACGACAAAGACATATCAACTCCAGAAAATGAAGGAAAAAAAAGTTTTCATTGGTTTTCATTTGGCTTTTAAATTTCAAAATTTGAATACAAGGGCCTGTTCTGCATTCACACTGTGGTTTTGCAGTAGTCAGTGTGCTGCCTTTGTAATTATGTTTTGACCCTGAATGAGCACTAATTTTCTACAATTTTTAAATTATATTCTGAGGGAAACTCCAGAGATTTCCCCCATTTCATTCATGGAACAAAAGATTTTGGTAACCTGATCTGATTGTTGAATCTCTCAGTCGTAACCAGGTACCTATCACATATCTTCTTAGTACTAACTTGACCCACATTATTTTTACTGCAATGTTTTCATTCCTACGACTCCCATGTGAGACCCCTGAGCACTGTTATAACTTCATTTTGTGAAAGGGAAACAGACTGAATTCTGATCCCATTATAATCACTGGAAATATTTTCATTGACTTTAGGATCTTGCTCTAATTATCTTTCCCATTATTATTCAAGACTGTCAAAAAGTTAGAAATTAAACTCAGTTCTCGCATATCCCAGTGTATCTCTGACTCCCTCTATTAAAAATAACTACATAAAAAATGATCTGCAGAATAGTTTCTCACTGCATTACATTTCTTAAGAGACCAGAGTTTATCAAAATAGACAAAAGCTTTTAACATGAAATGTGTTCTGTGTATGTCATAGTGCAGAACTTTGCACATGTTTAGGCCTTTTTGTTTAGTACAGCTAAATGAGCTTCAAAACCATCTCATTAACAAGACCATTTTTTTTTCTTTTACCTCTTCTGCCTTTTCCCAAAATACACCAAACTTACATCCACTTTAAAAAAGGAACAGGGTACCATTCCTGGCCCTTCTTTCTTCCCAGCCAAAGCACTCTGATGCAGAGACACGTGGATAAAGTGTTACTGCAGAACAATATGGTGTGTAATTGCATGTATGCTGAATGTGCTCGTTCTCTAAGCAGGCTGTGTGATAGCAGCTCTGACACATCTCATTAAAGGTCTATTTGCCATACCATTCACAGTCTTGATGAGTTTCAGATGTGTCATGCTATAGATGGATATATGAATTAAAAAAATATGCTTGAGACTGCTGATTCAAGATGTGATATATCATTCACATCTCCCAAGGGAGTTACTTGTCTGGTGATAAGCAGCACTACAGACAAACAAACAAGCCCATATTTATTTCTATGACTTAGAACTGCTTTGGTATGGCAGTTACACCACTGTCAGGAATTTCAAAGTTAATATTCTCACCTTTTTCAACAGCAGTTCCCAAAAAAATTGTTTTCATTGTTCAGTGAACTATGATCTATATATCTATATCATTGTTTTACACCAGACTCCTTCTTTCTTTTCATCATGATATGTGATAAAAATATTCTCCAGTAACAGCCTGACTTGCTTGGCCTTACACACACAAGGTACATAAAGGCAGAGGTTGGACCACAGAGCCCATAAACTGTGAAAAGCCATCCTGAAGCCTGAGCCCAAATATTCCTTAACCCTATTCCTGCTTTGTAGCAACTGAGGGGGAATGGCTGGGCATGATGCTCTTTGTCATAAGCATATAGCCACTTTCCACAGGAAAAGGACAGAATATAGATGAAATGAAATCACCCAGGTTGTAATACTTTGCACTGGAGAAGTGATTTCTACGAAAGGAGAAGGCAGTGGGTTCAGGTGAAAGCTGCTAAATATTTCAGCAAAGAAATCAAATTGGGAATTGGCCTTTAAAAAGGAAAATTAATATTGTGAAAAGCTGTTCAATGTGCTGTTGGAAACGAGCAAGGCTATTTTTATTTTAAGATCGAGGAAAACCAATAAACAAACCAGAGCAGAATCTTTAGCAACTTAAGCACAGAGAAGTGTTGGGTTTGAGTTCATCATGCTGCTGAACCAAGGCCCACAGATGCCAACTAAGCTGCTTCTGAATAAGGTTCTGTGGCCCCCATAAACTCCTCTTACTCAGTAGCCATGAAATCAATTGATTTATGTATACTGTAAAATAAAACTATCTCTTATGAAGTTTTTAAACCTGTAACTTATTTCCCACTTTTCCATTCATATCTCTGGGAAAAAGAATATTTCAGCACTCTTTTGCTTCATGCCATTTTCCAAACCCAAAAATGACAACCATGGGCTCAAAAGTAGAATTCCATCACAAAATTCTAGAGAAAATTGCCCATGTCCTTTTCTTGACAGTAATGATTCTATCTCATGAGTTCCTCCATCATGCATAACCATAGGGATAGAGAGATCAAAGGAGAGATTAAAAATATTCTTCCTGACCTGACAGAGGGGAATAAGCTGTAAAATGGGAGGTCAAGCCTGAGTTTGTTCAGAGAGTGACAGAGATCCTATTTTAAGGACGGTAATAGAAATCAAACAATGCAATTTTTTTTTTTTTGCAACACCTTTAGAGGTGCGGGTATCAATAGCTTTTTGTTGCTACATTTCAGTTAATGATCATGTGTATGGAATAGAAATTAAAACAGTTACTGTGTCAGCTTCTATTTCACATCCTGAAACTCAGCTCATTTGTGTAAGGACAGTCCCAGGCTCACAGAATATCAGGAAAGCTTTGCATTTAAAGTGAGGTTTAAGGAGGAATCCCAAGTGAATCTAGATTTGCCAAAAGGTACTTGCTGGTCACTTGTGGGAACTGATCTCTTCTAGCCACAAAACAGAGGCTCTGCAGATAGCAGCTTCCTCATGCTGTTCTACTGATAGGTTGGAACCGCTATGGATGAACAATTATGGAGAAAACAAAGATCAATTATTACAGTCCTGACCTAGTTTGAACTTGGGTTTGTGCAATGGCTATGTGGAAACTGAAATTTTATGCTCGGGTGAACATGAAAACTTCTTGAACTGAGGGTTCTTTCTTTCACTCTCCCTTCTCCAGGTTATGACCCAACACCTGAACAGAACCTGAGAATGGTCCAGGTTGCAGGGCTTTCTTATTCCAGTGGTAAAACTACAGCCATAATTTCTGCCTAAAAGACCTGATTTAACAAATGTAATATATAATTTAATGGGAAACTATATTCTACTTCAAAAGACTTATTTTAAAAATAGATCTTGTCTCAAAGATTATACTTGTAGCTGATTATTTCTATTTGGATCAGGAACCTAGGTATGCACACCATTCTCTAGCATTTTAACTATTCTAATAGAGAGTTTGTCCTCCAATCTTCATTCATAACCATTAAAAAGCCTAATACTGGTAAAAGAATGATGGCCAGAAAATTATATATCTCTGAGATTTTGAAGTTGTCTCCTATCCTAAGATCATTTAAGCAATGATTACTACATTATAGATAGGGTATTTAAATCTAAACCAGAAACTTTTTCTTATTGCAGTATAAAAATGACATGAGAAAACTCCAATTTCAATGAGCTGCAACATCTCCATTCTTTCCTGTCTGTTGTGGATGTTTCTTTGTTTTCTTTCATCCAGACCACACCAAGCCACTGCACATTATGCTTGGGAGAAAGGAAGAAACAACAGCTGGACTTCACCTCCTTAAGGAAAATATTGCTGCTGCTGGGCATTTGTTTTTTTTTCTATCACATCAAATATTTATATTGGTTCAACATAGCTGGACATCTAGGAAGACTGATGCTGCCTGACTGTTTCATATTTGTCACTCATGTTTCTTTGATATATCTTGACTTTTGGCCTAATTTCATCCATGTACTGTTCTTCATTTATTGTCTGTGTGCATCTAAAAGTAAATCTGGTGCATCTTGAGGTCATTAGAGAATGTAAATCACAATGACAAATTTGCATAATGTGTCAGTATGTATCTGGCATGCCCTGGTGGCAAGAAGCTTTAAAAACTATAACACCACCCACACTTTCTCCAAGTTTACTTTCAAAAGTCAAAGCACATCACATTCTTACAAGTTTCTATGGTTGTCCGGCTTTCAGAAAGTTCCCAATGTATTTTATTAGCAATAAAACAGATCCATACATAATTAAATTTATATCAAAGCTATGTTAGGATTTTTACCTGATGAAGGGATGCCACAGCAACAGATAAAAAATTAATAAGTTTGTATCTTTGCTCAGTAAAATAAGTGCATTAAAGAACCACTTTCTCCCAGAATACATTATGGTTAAAGAGAATTAGAAAAGAACAGTAATTGAATGATGAGAACAGACTGATCACATTCATTCTATCAAGCTATAGAAGTTGACTCCGATTTTCATTGTTTCCATGAGAAACATAGAAGGAAATTTATCTTCCTATTTTCTGAAAACAAAAGGAAACTTACCTTCCTTCCCACTCTCCTAAATTTCATTTATTCAAAAAAGAGTACTTAGCAGTACTGTCCTTAAAGGCTTTTCTTTACCATATATATTAAAAAAAAGAAAAGAAAAAAGTGATTTTTTTCCTCCACAAGAAATCTACATTTTGAATGGAATTTTTTTAGAAAGGCAGAAATTCTTTTGCAAGTTCAGAGCAACCTGAAAAGAATCAGGATGGGGAAAAGGAACAGTTATTTGTGCTGAATGATGGCCTACTTAATTACAGAAAAGAAAGATTACAGTGAAGGCAAGAACACATGCAGAGATATGTTGGTCATCAAGGAAAGTATTTGCAGATGTAGGTAAAGTTGGGGAATATAAAACATGGAGCAAAAGCCTCCAGGGAAATTGTTCTAAATGAACATGCTCAGTGTCACTCTTATTTCTACAACAGTTAATCAGTGAACAATAAATACAAAAGGGGTGGAGAGGCAATATTTTCTTCCCCAGTGTAGTGAAAACATCTGAGTATGATGCTATATACACCTACAAATTCCCAAAGTATCTGCAGACAAGAGGAAACTGTCCTTTTGTGTCTTCTCCACAACCTTGACGATATTAAAATTTTATATTTTTCTTCATGGACTATATAAGTAGTGCTAGTCTGTTTTGAGTGAATATTTAATGATGTACTGAGGAAAAAAAATTAAGCAAATATTCATTATTAGCTTTTAAAATAAAATATTTTCCCTTTTTCTGTTAAGATACTCCATTGCCAGTAACTTTCACGTCAGAGGTAAAATAATTTTAGTCACATAGCTAAATTACAGAAAGCCCTTACAGAAAATCAGTATAAAATCATTTGAGACTGTTGTCAGTCCACATATTTCTCTGTTAAGCAAATGACCCCATCATTTTCTTAAGTCAGAAATACCTCACAGCAATGTTTCAGTGCTTGTTAGGGGGCACGTGAGAGGAAATGTTAAAATGCACACTCAGTCAAGAGCAATGTATAATGAGCAACCAAGTGGGTGTGAATACTTGCAGAGATGATCAGAATGAATATATTTCTATTGAAGCAGGATACTATTGTAAATAAAGTGCATTGTTGGCCCTCAAAAGGCCCAGGATCTACTCTTGCCTTTGGTGCATTCTCCTCGTCCTGTGTTTTCTATCCTGGGGGCTGGAGAATGCTGAAGAAATCCCACATCTATTAGAGGTCCAGTAGAGCACTGCTTACATCTGTTGGGAGTACTAGTCAACAACAATATAGTTTGAAGACATCTCTGCTCTGTTCCCCTCAGCCTTAAGTAATAAACAAAAACACATATTAAAAAGTTCTTTTAAGGAGGATACTATCCCACTTTTGAGTCAGCAAAGATATTCCATTGTACTACTGTTCACAAAATATATGAAGCTGTAATATCATATATTCAAAATTAAACCTTTTCTTTGATGTAAAATCATTACGTGTCTTGCATTATATACATATCTTGCTTCCAACTGTGAAGTAACACATAATAAATTGAGTTTTTATAGTGATAACAAAAGATCAGAGAATGGTCATAACACTAATGAAGAGTATCATCCTGGAGAGCTGCTGTAAGGAGCTGTGGGATTGATTGGAATAGTTAGTTCTAAGAGTTACAGAGTCTGTGCAGAACCTGTTTGAGAGGGAGGTGGCCAGACACAGTGGTGACATATTTGGAAAAGTCAAGGGTCACACCAAAAAGCTGTTCAGAGCAATAGCAGCCTTGAGGCACCATGGCTCTCCCAGCTGCTGCCAGAGGATTAAGCTGAAGGATTCAAGAGATAATCCACATACAGAAGCAGAACTGATGTCTGTAGTCCAAGAATAACATTATTATATACATAAACAGTGGCAGTGTAACTGAGCTTCCTGCCAAAGGGATCATGTTGCCATAAGGGTGATGGATTTGAACTTCTGCTTTGTTACCTTAACACACCAAATTCTCAGCTTCCTATTTCTCAAAAAAAGTAATTTTGGTTTGTCAAACAGTGTTCTGCCTGCATCACTTCTTTAAATTTATGACATGCATCAGCTGTGCTCAAGGTAGTCCCTGTGACACTGCAGCATCCAAGAGTTTCTCCCTGAACCATGGGCTGCAGGTATTGATTAGGAAAAGGCTTTCAAGCTCCTACACATGCCCATCACCTTTGCTTGAGTCTGATCTTGTCTTCAACACGCCCAGCATTAATCCTTGAGCTACTGCCGTGATTTACATGAGCAAAAATTGTGAGACTCTCTCTCTCCTTCAAGCTGGATCCTAACTGCTGCTGCTGCTGAATGCACAAACACAAGAGGGTCAGAAGGGATACAGAACTAAAATGTAGGGGAGAGGGTCAAAGACTGCTTACTTTTGTTTAAAGAATTGGCTGTAGATATTTAGGCTGCAGAAGGTAGAAGCTAATAACTCTGCTGGGCTTTTAACCACTAACTATATTTTTGATTGACCAGGGTAAGCATATGTCTGCCCAAAGTCCACTTGAAAACCTAAAGCTGCCATTTTCTAATGAATAGTTCCTTGCAGAGGCACATCCTGCACATATAAACATGAAAGCTTCTACAGAAGAAATATATTTCTATACCTACAGAGCCTCTTGAGGAAATCAGTAGATGAGGCTCAGGACACCATGGAGCAGTACCAGAGCTACCTGGACCCAATGAGACTTGTATTGAAAATAACAGAATGGTCTGGGGTGGAAGGGACATAGAGATCATTTGGTTCCAATCCCCCCACCATAGACAGCGACACCTTTCACTATCCTAGGTTGCTCAGAGCCCCATCCAGCCTGGCCTTGGACACTCCCAGGGATGGGGCATCCACAGCCTCTCTGGGAAACCTGTGCCAGTGCCTTACCACTCTCAGAATAAAGATCTTCCTCTTAATATCCAATCTAAATATCTCCTGTGCCAGTTTAGAGCTATTCACCCTTGACTTATCACTACAGGCTCTTGTAAAAGATCCATCTTCAGCTCTCTTGTAGCACCAGTTTAGGTGCTGGAAGGCCTCAATAAGGTCACTCCATAGCCACCAGCTCTGGCCAACCTCAATGCTCACACACTGAGGGTACAAGTGTTGGAGGAACAATGAAAGCTGCCGTTGGGGAGGATGGTTGAGGAGGCCTCCTGGGATGGTCCCTTTGGTGCACTACAAGGGATACTTCTGGGTAACTGCTTCCTGCAGCTCTGGTAGCATATGTTGCTATCATTTCCTACTCCTAAGTAAAGTGAAAAATCAGCCTTGGAAATACTAGCCTTGTCCAGAAGGCTCTCACTAGGGTCAATCTAAATTGATGAATAAACACATTAATCTAAAAATATGCAGTTTCTTGGGGGGTTAAAGAACAATATTTATCATTGCAAAAGGTAAAGGCTGTAGCAGTAAATGTCTGTATAAATACAACTATAATGAAAAAATATCTTTACAGAGCTTTCAAAATAAAGCCAGCAGCTGTAGGTGCAGATTTGCATTTAGAACTTACACCCTACCGTGGATGTGCCAAACTAACAAATCAGAGTTGTTTAGGCAGCACAAATAATCCCTTCAGAACCACAGCTTCCTGCAAGCTTCTTCCAGGTCCTCCTGCCCCCAGCTCTGCCTTGGCTGTGTGATGGGATGCATCCCCCAAGTGAGATGGGGCTGGAGGCTGGTGGGGAGAGTCACTGCTGCTGTCACTAATTGCAGTGTGAGGGGACGTGCAGCAATTAGCTGCTCCTGCTTTGGCTGCACTTTGATGATACAGCTGTTTTGATCTTGCCCATCCTCAGTCTTTTCTATCAGATGCTGCAGTTGTATACCTTTGAGCTGTGCAGGAGACCACTGGGCAAAGAAAGCTCAGTACCTCTATTTTTTTTTTTTCTCTGTAATCTCTCCATGAATCAGCCTTGGCAATATCCTTTTTTGTTTGTGCAAAGATACAAGCACAAGAAGTATGTTAATTAGCTTGGAATATGAATATGAATTTTGTACTGTGGCATTGTTAAGCTTTTTCACTCCTAGTAAAAAGCGCTAAAATTGTATTTAACAAAAAAAGGATTAATAGAAATAGGCACTTGCCACAACTCATTTTTATCTGCTGTTCATAAATGTGTGCATTTTTGAACGCTAAAGATGCCTATTAACACTTTTGAAATTTGTCTCAACTTCCATGAATCATTGTATGGTCAGCATCATTAAGAATTATTTTTTGCTTTTCAATAATTGGAGTTACTTCACTGCAGTGACTCTAATGTTAAAAGAGAAGCAGTCAGATGCAGTGAAAATTCATATTATTGTGGTACCATTGTCTTATAGGTTTTCAAAAAGAGGAACAAAAAATATTGCTAATATCATTTAAGAAACATGTACAATGTCATTCCTAAAGGGTAAAGAACTGAATTTAAAACTATGCAGGGCCCAGACCTGTCAGTCATACCTCATACAGTTGTAGTTACATTTAAAAATTCTATTTCCGGTGTTGAAATGGCACCATCTATTTCTGAGCTCAAGGCATTGTAAAAATAGATAACAGTAGAGGAAAGGAGAAGCTCTGCCTGGAAACAGAAAAAGTACTCTTAGGGATTGAAAATTAAGGCTGAGCCTGGATGAAGCAAAAAAGTTATTTCCTATTTTAGACAGAAAATGCTGTTGCTCAGCCTTTCTCAAATTTATTTGATTGTGACTCAAGAATATAATTAGATTGCACAAATTGTCTCTATTCCATGAATAGAACTTTCACATGCTAACTTAAACTTTTATTTACATTTTCATATTACACATTTAGCTGTGTGCTAAGACAAGAGAACCATCTATTTTGTTCTCAAATGCAGTCATTTTCCTTCCATGTGAATAACCAAATTGATTAGTTGACTGAAGAATTTAATGATAGTTCCAATGAAGTCCAATCAAAACAAAGCAGAGTGTCCCAGAGGTCAAGATAACACAGATGAAGGGCAAGATGTGATTTTCTGAATAGGAACAATAGGAGAGAGGATGTGTGTCCTACACATGTAAAGTACATGCTACCTGTGTTTTTATACCTTATAACAAAGAAAGGCAGAGATTTTAAAATGGAATCATGAAAATATTTTTAAATGGCATTCATAAAACAAAGAAAAAACAAAACAATGTTATAGCATCTCCAATCACAATGCCTGTACAGGAATGCATGTGTAGGAACAGCAGAATTGTCTTCATAGCAGATTCAATTAGTGTTGGACAAAAGTCATTCAGAGAGCCTGAAAACCTCCTGACGAGGGAAAATTAAGAAAAAGATGGATTTTTTGAGGCAATTTTGAAGCACTCAGATACCTGCACTAATAGATAAAAAATTCAAGAAATATTTTTGGGACTTTAAAGCATTGCACACTTGAAAGAAGTCACTAAGATTTAAATTATGCCAGCATTTTCTATCTGGTCATTATAATCCACCACTTTCCTTTTCTCCTTTTTGGGTGTGGAAAAAAGGCTTTTGAAAGAGTCTAGAGAATAAATGCACTTATTAAGTGGCCAAAGTTTGATGATGTATGAGCAAAAGACCCTTAAAATTATTAAATGGAAAAAATAATGTAACAAATCATTGTAATCTAAATGGTGCCTGCATTTTTTTATATCTAAAATGTAATCTAGGTGAGTTCCATTTTCTGTACTGCAAAGAAAATTTTAAAAGAGTATTTTAGGCTGGAAATAGCCTAACTGCTCTGGTAGCACTATCTTACTTGTTCATACTGGACAGTATTTGGGAGCAGCTTTATAAGGTGCCCTAGTAAGTCAACACTTAACTGGAATCCTCCTGAAGTGCATAGATCAAACTGGGTGTAAACCACTCTAGTGGTTTTTCTGGCTTAAGTACTATTTTTCTTCAATGAAGAAGAGATCGAAAATATTTTGTTGTTGTTGTTGGTTGTTTTTTTTTTTTTTTTTTTTTTTTTGTTTTTTCCCAAGTGCATTTGTGAGTGAAAACTTCCTTAAAATTCTGCTTTTCACCATCTACATAGACTTCATATCAGCAGGAAGAAAAATGGCTTTAGCAAGGTATAACAGTCTCTCTCTAAACAGTAAATGCAAGCTAACTCCTAAGGTTCATGAAAAGCATCAAAGCAATGATTAGTTAATGTACATGAAGAGAAAACTTATGAGAGTCAGATTAAATGAGCACTAGATTAACAACAGGTTCACCATGTAACCCCTGAGAAACCGTTCATCCTGTGGTGCCAGGACTCCCTCTCTGCCACCAGCCTTAACCCCATTTCACAACCATTTTATACAGACACAGACAATCATTTCTGAAAAGAAGCAGAGGGATGTGAAAACCCCTTTCTGTGTGTATTCAGAATTCAGAAGTTTGGAAACATGCAGAATATATTTTAAAAAGTGCATTATCCACGTTATCCACTGTCATGATACATCTGACTATAGAAGAACATAAAAATAATCTAAAGGCCTGATATATGGATTTTACTAGTCTTTAAAGCTTTTCAAGATAGGACAATTTCTCCACAGCAGGTGTGGCCTGGCTTCCCAGGCTAAAGCCAAGTAATACAGAATGAATAGAATATACAAAAGATCTGTGTATTCTGGGGAATATGATTTTCTCATCCTACATCTCTATGCCTGAAACAGAAATCCATCTCAAAGGAAGGACAATTTTTTTTTTCAATTTATGCAGAAATAATCCAATTGCTACTTACAGGTTCCACTTACCTCTAGAAAACTTAAATACAATGAATTCAGTACAAATGAATTCAGCATCTTTTGTTAGACATAATTATTAATGGTTTCATAGGTCAGAAGGAATAAGATTCATTACATCTGTATCCTTTTGTGTACTTCTGAATTCAGATTCAATCACTGCAACACTAAATAAAGGTTTTGATACAAATCAACTGAAATACATGAAACCAATTTTATTTCAGACTCTATATTTACATCATTAGTGTCTTTCTTTAATTTTATTTTAACTGAACAGTAACTATATTCTAAACTATATTGCTGTTTGCATTAGCTTTTGAGGATCAGGGCACTAATGTTTCTGGCTTCCTTAGCGATAGATCAAATTTGACAAGTTCGTGAAAGGGCTGAAAAAATCCTCATCACATTGGAAGAATTTGCCAAGTTCACCCCAGAAGTCATTTTTGCCTGGTTTTACAGCTTGAATAAGACCTCACTGAGCAAAGCAATCTAGCTCAGGGAAAATAAACCCCTGTTCTTTTGTTCACAGGTCGAGTGCCTATTGGACTGTGCTAGGAAATGATTTACTACACTTACCCTGCTGAGAAGCTGAGGCACAGTCTTTGCCACTGCTTCATCTGACACAGGTTTCCCCCAGTTTCACAAGATGACTTCAACTATTTCAGTAAGAACTCATTTCTTGGGTTGTGTCAAGTACTCTGGCCAAGAGGTCTCAGGCAGCAGGCAAACTTTCTTAAATTTCCCTCATTTCTCCCCAGGAAATGGCTTTATGTGCTTCTTTGTACATCCTAGCCTGCACTTTGAATTTCTCTCCCTTTTTGCATCCCATTCCCTATTTACCACTTGGGGGTACCTTCTCAATAAATACAAGAGTATAAATGGAGTAGGTTTGCCTAACTACCCACAACTGTGATAAATTTAAGTTAGCTAAGAGAAAATGAAAGTATTTAGCTAGGTATATTACTAACCTGGATAAAATCAGCAAGCATGTAACAAAAATGCATTTCTGAATAAAACTCTACTCTCCCAGTGGAGCTTGTGCTGGCACTCCAGATGCTGTTGGATAATGTTTTTAAATTATTTTAAAAGATTTTGGTTTGTTTTTTTTTTTTTTTTTTTTTTTTTTTTTTTTTTTTTTTTTTTTTTTTTTTTTTGTTAGGAAACCAGCCAAAACATCTTAAAATAACCCTTTTTTTTCAGGGTGACAGTTAATTCCCCAGAGGTGAACGTGAAAATATTTTCAGTTAATGTTTATACACACAAATTCATACACACACTACATGTGAAGAAAATTAGGATAATTGCAATAATCTCAGGGATGCACTAGGGATGCTGAGTAAAAAAAACATTTCAGAAACATCTAGGATGCAAAAACATACAGAAAATAACTAATCAGAGTAAAGGAGGGCAAAGGTATAGCATTCTTGCAATAAGTAATAGTAAAGATAAAAAAGTATTAAAAAAAGATGTCTAATGATTTTTATGCCAGATCCTATAAGACAAACAGCAAGAGAATGAAAAGTATATACTATTTTATTTTATTTTTCTTATGCTCACGAATATCAAAATAGGATAAAAAGAAACCCATCAACACATATAAAGTTCACACTTCAGGTATGGTAGACAGGATGTAGCAGTAGTTCATACTCTGTCCAAAATACAAAATAATTTAAGAAGTGTGCTTTTTCTTCAGCTAATCTTGCCCATTTTCTCTGCTACCTTACACAAAACACTTACTAAGACTTCAGTGTCTCATTTACCAATTTAGCAGTTCCCAAACCCCAAGGAGAGAAGGACTGCATAAATAACTATGAGCTGAGCTGCCACCATGAGCTAGGAAGAGATCACTGAACCTCTGAAGGCTCTGAAGGGATCAGAACCTGGCTGCAAACAGGTCCAAGGCTTGTTGTGCCACTATCAGACTGAGCCAGAAGCCAAAAAACAATGAATAAATGCACTGAATAGTGGTGGGACCAGGGTGCTCTTTTCCTTTTATGAGCTTTGATTATGCAATGATGAGAACTATAAAAAAATAAATAAGAACTCTTGCTTATAAACAAGTTACTGACCATGGCCAATTCAAGCCTTTAATGGGTTTTCTAGACCACCAACACATGTATTTATCTTGTTAAAAGAAACTGAAATTCCACAAGTCACCGTGGTGGAAGGAAAAAATAACCCCCCAAAAACCCAACAACAACAACAACAACAACAACAACAACAAAAAGCACAAATTATAATTTAGCTTGCCCAACAAACTTCTGATTGTCTTTCCCATTATCTGGGAAAGGTCTGAATTAGGGCACTTCCAGAGATGCTGCATTTGAAGTCTGTCAAAAATCAAACCCCATGCACAGTAAGTCTGCAGCCTTCCTCTCACAGAGGATGCCTTTGACCTCTGCAGGAGCCAGTATCTCTTGAGGGAGGGAAGTTCTGCAGCTAAGTCAAACTAAGCTTAAGAGACACACTGGGCAGCAGAGAGATGGAAAAGGTATGAAATTGTTTGAATCGATCCACAAACACCTTTAGAGAGGGTGTTCAAGCCCTTTCATTAGATGCTTTTGCTTCCCAGGCTTCAAAGGGGCACCTGTCACAGCTGCCACCGCTGCTGCGCGCAGTTGCAATGAGGCTGGAACCAGAACACAGACAAAAATAATCATTATAAGGGGAGAAAGGGAAGGGAGAGGTTCCCTTGTGACTAAAGGAACAAAGCCTGAAATTACAAGCTGTATAGCTGGAGAAAGGAGGAGGAAGGGGATTGACAATATGATGATACACAGCAACAGAAAACCTGTCTCTTTGACATTTTTAGACAAAGGAACTCAGTTATTGTATAAAAAAACATTTTGGTTTTCAAAGTAAAACTTCTGCAACACAGATGCGACAGGTATTAAGAAAATGGTGTGAAGACAGAGTGGACAAGTGAACATTACCACAGATTAGCAAGAAACCTAATGAGGGACATAAAAACCTCCCCCACATTACTTCCATAAATAATTCTGGCCAGAGAAAACTAAAAAATAAACTGTGAGTAAAAGCCATATTTCTAAGAGCAGGGTTAACATTCTTCTGGGCAAATATTCTTTCAGAAATAAGAAAAAAAAAAGTTTCTTTTTTCTGGTCTTTTTGATTACAAAGTAATTCTACATACTGATAAAATGCCAGTAATATATACCAGTAAGAAAAATGTTATTTCATAAACAGTGGACTACAAACTAGCATTTAAATATTGGAAAACTTATAAAAACTTGGAAAAGACATAATTTAAAGACTGGATACTGGTCTTTGAACATATTCTTGAGCATGAATTACTACATGAAGAAACAGAGGGAGAATGGGAATCCCTGTGTAGTTTTATTTTGTGTGTTTGTTTTGTTTGAGAAAGACCCCTGCAATAACCATATATACAAATTAATAGTCAGAGAGAAGTCCAAGTGACATCTACTGAGTGTCCAGTCAGAACAGCTTTTATGCCAAAGAATAACCAGCTCAACATTTATGATGATTTTGGATGAGGATATCCCACCATTTCCCACTGTGACACGTTAAGGCACTGGAACTGGGAATACAAAGATGACGTAGGAGGAATGAAAAGGAAAGTGTTCAGATTTCAGTGCTAACTGCTTTCATTCCTTCTTCCCTTGTGCACTTGCTTAAGATACATTTACACAGTTCAGTAAGTAAGGCTCTTGCACTTGTTGGTATCTTATCTGAAAACGTGCAGTTCCACACACAAATTTGCTTCTAGGTCAAATACATAGGATGATTTTATTCCAGCAATGATGCTTTCCTCATCTGTAAACTAGTGCTGTGTGTAAGTTCATATCCATTTTTATGTCCAGTTTCAAGTTCTGCTTGAGCCTTGAGCCCTAGTGGATTCTAACTGCTGCTGGGTTTTATGTGCTAGATTTTGAGCTTCTGTAAGAAAATGACTGACATTTGCAGGCAAAGTGGGGGAAGCAGTGAACTGGCAATACAAGATTGCACTAGAGTACAGCTATAATGCCATTTGCTTGTAAGAGAGGAAAGGCTGCTGCTGGATTTCCCTGTTGCTCAGTTTTACCAATTAAAAAAATCAATTATTTCTTTGGACAGAGGAAAAACGATCACTCAAAGGAGAAAAGGGTTTTTTCTGCATAGTATCAAACACAACATCAGTAGAACAACACTGAAGGATGGATCAACTTTTAGAGGCAGTTAAGAGAATGACATGGCTGCACCAATGGCACACATTAATTCCTACTGCTCACACTGAATTTCTTAAGTGTACAGGGCCATGATTGCTCCAATGCATTAAACCAGAATAGATTCAGACCTCAGTTGTCTTTGCTCAGTTTCTTGGTTTACATGAATACATGTCTTATAGCTGAGGTCTACATATTTATTAATTTTACCTAAATGTTTATAAAGAAATTCTTCATAAAAGGCACTATTGCAATAAATCATGCTATTCAAATAAAATATTTCAAACACTCCTGATTGAAAAACCCTAAACCTATCTGGAGATTACATGCTCTACAGCATAGTGCTTATCTGTATCATAATACTTTTCAAATCCATGAGAATGAAGGAGACAACAGAAGACCTGTTATCCGAGCAAAGGTAGAGACCTGAGGCACTCACTGAACTTAAGACTTGTTAAGAAATCTTGGTGGAAATAAACTATATTGTTAGCAAACAGATCCTTGGATCAAAGAATTTTACTCACCAAAGGCTATATCCTTTTATTTTAAAATTATTTTAGTATCAAAAAATAGAAAAAAATCAAAAAAATGGAAAACTGTCTCACCCAAAAAACAGGTTTGTGTTTTTCATTCATCCATTTCCGTGTCTTGCAAGCTATTAAGTTTATGTAATAGTTCAAGAAACCATCATCCAAGAAAAATAACTGAGCAGCTGTGAAAAGTAGAGCAGAGAACCTGCCCAACTCAGCTAAGAATCAGGGACTCTGGAAGGATCTACCTAAAGGAAAAAAATAAATAGCTAAAGAGGAACATATTCTTGATGGGCTTCAATTAAACAAAGCCTGTGTCTAAAACTATTCCAGGAGATATAAACTCTCCCAAGCATACCTAGGATGGAATTTATAAGTCCAAAGACACAAACTGTGGCTCATTGAGCTAAAAGGGTTCAACTTCGGCATTGACCGTAATTTCCAAGCTTCATACTGAGTGTTCCTAAAACACTGAGAAAGTTGTTATTTTGTATAAATCATACCTTCAGCTGGATGTGAAATCATCTTTGAAAGAACAATGTAAAGTTTTATTTTTAGGTGACATAACCTGAGAAAGAGATCTCTTGCACTAATAAAAAGATGACCTGCAAATTAAGAACAGAAATAAAGTGAGCAATAGCCAACAGGTATTTGTCAAGAATAAATTTTGCCACACAATCCCTTTTCCTTTTGTGTATTACTCCATAATATGCTTTCCTTGGGAAAAAAACCAGTAAATGCCAGATGCCTGGAGTTTAGTAAAGCAGTATCTGATGTGCCCATCTCACAAAGAAGTTACAGAACTGTGTCTTGAGGGAACAGCTATGGAAATAGCTGCACAACAAAACAAGTCAACACAAAATGGGAACTAGACCACCTCTCTGGTAAACTTCTACTCAAGCAAGTGATTGTCAAGGTTTCACTTTGAATTAGAAAGAAAAATTACCAGTCTGGGCTTCTTTGAGTTTACCCCAATATCACATTATTTGCTATTTCACAAAAGACCAGAAGGACTGAAAGGAAAACTGGCTTCAAATTTGCATCAGGCTGCAAGAGGTTAATAAACTCTTCGAAAACCAGGTTTAAAATCCGAGAGAATGTTTATACTGCTTTTAAGATTTACAGCAGACAATATAAGAAGCAGTAGAGTAAAAATAAAGTGTGGTGAATTTAAGGTAGGTAAAACGTTTAAGGCAGGAAAACCTTTCTAATTGAAAGAACAATTTGCACTGGAATAAATTTCCTGGAGAAGTTTTAATGAGTGGATCTGATAAACAGTCATGACATTTTGAGTCAACAGGACTAGCAACCTCCTTACTTCTGAGGTCCTATTTTCTATAATCCTAAAATATAACTCCCTAAATATTACTTCAAAATAGCCTTTGCATTATAGTAATAGAAATTATCTAAGAACAAGAAATAAAAAATGCTTCCTACCCAATGATATATTTGAGTTTGATACAGATAAAAGGGAAGGAAGTGTGCCACTATCTTTTATTCCATTGTCTCCAATCAGAAAACTGAATTGTTTTGAAGATAGTCTCCAAGGGTACATGGTTACTAACACAAACATATGTCGTCTGCTCATAACACTGATCTTTACTGAAGTTTCTTGCTCTATTGTGCCAGGAACCATTTGATTTGCAGAATACATAAACAACAATAAACTTGGACTGAATTCTCCTGCACATCCTGCATTTGATTGTCAAACAATTTACTTCTCTGACAAGATGTTTACCGAGTTCACTGCAGAGAGAAATTATGTTCTGCTTGCAGATATTCATTGGCATTTAGTATCACATGGAAACAAAAGCTTGTAAATTTTATCAAAAAATGCTTCTGGGCTGCAAGTTCAGTATTTGTTTTACATATAATAATCAATGTGAATTCCTTGTTTTTTGAATGTATCCATCATTCAATCCACTTATTGGCATACACTAAAGTCCTTTGAATTATGCTACTCCTGGTAGGAAACGTGTATTTATATTGCTTAGTATCAATATGACACAACTTAGACTTACAGCAACTCACAGAATTAAAAAAAAAAAAAAAAAAAAAAGAAAAAGCAAAGAAACGAAAAGGAAAAAAGAACTTCCCTTTTGCCAAAACTTCACAGGAACCAGTGAACATTCAATTCCATTTAAAATGACAAAACTGGTTAAGAATTTCTGTGTTTCTCCCCAGCCCGAAAATAGACCATAAAATTCTGTGATGCAGAGTATTTAAAGCAAGATGTAAATATTTATAAAACTGTGTTTGGATACCAAGTCCCCAGTACTCAGAGCACAAATGTAGAGTTTAAATTAAATTTCTTCTAAGTCTTAGGCCAGACTCTAGTAAACAGAGAAAAAGACCAAACACATCTCACACCTGCTTGCTGTGACAACCTCACATATTTCCCTGAACTGAGTTACTGGCTCTGCCGAGCCCTGAGTGCCAGAGCTGACTGGGAGCAGTGGTCCCAGTGCTGGTGGCCAGAGCCACCTCTGCCTTGGATGGAAGTCTCGGAAGAAACACTGGTCCAAGAGCAGGCAGGGTCTCCATGGGATGAATAAATCCACGGCAGCAAAAGGAAAGTTATTTAACCCCAAACCCTTGGTCTTGGAAGTCTAATCAAACCTGATATTTAATACTGCAAGGTAAAACTATCAGCCTGTTCATTTTTTGTTTTTTTACATTTTCTTGGCTTGTTTTCTTAACCTCCCTCTGCTCTCATTAAAGTATGCTATCTGTAAAAGAAAGGTAAGCACACCCAATTAGCTCACACCAGGTTTGTAAAACATGATAGCCTTCAAAAGGCTAACTGAAAACCCAAAGTAAAACCAAAATAATTATCTTCTTAGTAAATATGTCTCTTATTCCAAACCCAGTGGGAAGAAGAACTGATTTCTGTTAGAGAAAATTTACTCCTGAACTCTGTTGCCATCTTCTTCTTTATTTGAAATTTATGAAGAACCACCCCATCTGGGTGCAGGTTGATGCCCTGTCCTTGGGGTCATTTCAATACCCCTTTCATATAGCCTTGCAGGAAATTAAGAAAATCTAAAGGGAGTGGAACACATTTCAAAAAAAATGTACAATAATGAATCCTGTTTCTTTTTCAGCATCGTGAGTACTGTAACTCAAAAGAATTGTGACAGGAGAAATCAATAATTCATCAACAGCTGAAAGTGGCACATGGTGAAAAGGGCATATGTACATAAAAGTGGAAATTTGTGTGCTCATAAAGAAAGTCTGAAAGGTGGATGGGTGGACTGCTGATAAAATTCCTTTAGTAACAACAGCTAAAGCAGCTCTTTGATAACTGCTCTGTAACACACCCTTTATATTCTGATTAATTTATTACTTTTACTACATCAATAACACTGCATGTAGATTACTGTGGATATTCAGGCCCTTTACAGAAAGAATATATGGGATAATTAAGCTTGATATTGAGAGAATTACAAATCTACAAAACAGAGTTTGCAAAGCTTTGTGTTGCTAGAAACTAAGACTTCACAGTGAACAGAAGAGGAATTATTTTTGTATTCAGGGAGACATGACTCTAGACAAATTCACACTCCTAAAAATTCAACAAGATATTTCACAATCATCCATATGGTCTTTGTGCTAATGTCACTTCACAAGCTGGCTTATAGATCTCTTATGATTATTAAAATGTGTTACTAAGCTCGTGAAATTGTGAAGACAAAAAGATCAGTTACTGAACTCGGTGCACTATGAAGGCACATTTTACTTCTTTACCCTAACTTTCTGATTCTCGACTTTGTCATGTAACTTAAGCAAGCAAAAGATGCTACCTTACAGTTTGGAAAAAATAAGATTGTGTCACATGGGAAGAGCTTTGTGTGGCCTCTCTCAATAAGAAAAACAGCCTTTCAAGTGTTCACTGAACTAGGAAGCAACAGGAATAAAAGGGGCCAAAATAAAATCAGCAGGAAAAGTGTTAAAAATAGGAAAGTAACAGAACACTTTCATCTAGGGAATGAAATGGAGGTTATGGCATGGCCATTCCAGTGATTGAAAACATCAGGAGGTAAACCACACACTACCCACAGTCCAGTGACTGAATTTATACTCTCTGAAACAACAGCTCCACTTCTCCCTTCACAGGAATCCCATCTCACGGGTGAGAGGAACAGTGTGTGCTCAAGCACAGCCCTGGGGTCAGTGCAGCAGCCTGCAAGATTCAAGGGGATGGGATGCATGTCTATCACAAGTAGCAACAAGCACAGCACCAATATAGACACTTTTGGTATTGTTTAGTCCTAACAAGGGCCACAGGGTGCTATTAAATCTGTGGCACCTTTCCTAGATAAGTGGTGTGTCGCAATACGACATGAAAAGAACGACACTCATTCACTGACATGTCCAAGGCAAAAAAGGGGCAGTTTATTTACAGACCTTGACATTTATAGAATTCCTACAGTGACCATGGATTGGAGAAAGAAAATTGTCCTCTCCAACCACACTGGTCAACCCAGCAGTCCATCAATTCTCTCCTCCTCCAGAAAGGAATGCAAAACAATCATTATTTACAAGAAAAGTGCGTGAGAAACTCCATTGCAAAAATGCAAACACAGAAGGTTGTAGGAACTTTAGAAAAACAGAGAAGAACAGGGTGACATTAGTGCACTGAGATTATTTAGCTATGTAATTTGCAAAAGGAAATGCTACTTTTGCATGGGGTAAGATTTTGTGTTCTTTGAGGACATTTACTGGTAGCTTGCTCAAAAGAAAGACTCGGATGGTCAGACTGCCATTCATGACAATAAAAGTATCATTCACTCATACACTGAATTTCTCCAATCTGGGGTTACGTTTTAAGCATCTAGAACACTGCCTAATAGAGACTAATTAATATAGGATGCATGCATTCTGTGTGTTATATAATTTTTTTTTTTTCACTGTGCAATGAATGCTCCCAATTATGATGCTGAACAATTTGAGTAAATCAAAATGAGCACAGCTCCGCACAATGAGAGTCAGTCTCCTAAGAGGATGTGTGCAAATGGGCAGCAAGAGAGGGGGCAGAAGTGGATGAAGGAGGCAAGAAAACCCTGTCAACCTCAGACATAAGCATCTTGGAGAATATTTCCAACACCCAACACACCAGCTTTTTCTTTTCATTGGAGCAGCAGCTAGAAAACAAGGAAAAACACTGCTAGCTAGAGGAAAATATTCTGCAGCTACATGAGATATGCCTTCTTTAGAGTCACTCCTTGTTTCCTTGGATATGCAGCCATTCTCCCCATCAGCATCACTAGCTATTGTCTTAGTGGTGTTTTACAATACAGTTATGTGCCATACTGACACTCTAATTGCACCATGCTTGCATCCTGAGCGACAGAGGTGGAGGAGAGATGCACTTAAAAATATGGTCATACACCTTTTTTTTTTTTTTTGCTTTCAAAGTCCTCTTTTTTTTCTCTCTTTTCTTCAAGCAGAAACAAGCAACACAACAAAACTGAGGCAACGCAAGTATGACAGAAAGAATTTGAGAAGGAGGCAAGAAATTTCAAAGGGTTTTAGATGCAAGTGTTTTACAGATGTTCAGTAAATGAAACCACAAAGTCTAATCAAACAAACATTTTCAGGCAGTTTATAGTCATGGGAAGAAAGTGGAAGGAGATGGGAATTCTACCTTTGATCATGAAGCTAGTATCAAGGAAACAGCTATTTTCAATTTCTGTTTGAAGAGTGTTGTTTAGTAGATGTACCACCACCCTTCAAGGCCTCCACCCTTTATGCAAAGGCAGCCTGTGGTGCACTCAGAGGAGATCAGAGGGGATCATTCTGGGTCTCAAAAATAAGTTAAGTTGACTTTTGTTTCAGTATTATCCTAAAAGGTCTGAAGTTCAACGTCACCGTGAAAAACCAAAGCTCAAGCAGGACAGTCTTTGAGTGGTCACCAAGGGCAGTGCCATCATACATTTCAGATTTTTTTTCATTTCAAAAGCCTTGCAGAAAGAAAAAAAAATATAAAGAGGCACACAAAAGTATTTAATTACAGTAGAATTAACTTTTTTTCAGTTTGTATGCTTCTTCAGAAGGTTGGTAATCACTGTTAACTGACTAAAGCCAATATGTGTAAGGAAAGTGAAATGGTAAGCAGAATATTGCATTATTTTGCATTACATGCATGAGCATATAATTTAGTGTATATTTACCTAATACTCTTATTTTAAAAAATAGCTTACACTTGACTTTCTAAATCTGAATGGATCTACAGGATATTTTTCTATACTACACCTAAGAAAAGCCAAATAACATCATAGTTGAACTTCTTAAGCTCAACATCAAACCATCCAAATATACTGAATGTCGCACTTACATTTCTAGAAAATTATTGTATTTAAGTGTTGCTGTGAGTTTGTAAATGCATTTTTTTAAAAATCAAAAGGCTGCTAACACACTTAGTTCAAGAATGCTCATGAATTGATGCTGAGCTGGAGCCCCCCAAGAGAATTGTAGATGCTTGGGATCTATAGTGTCAGACCTACATCCCATGTCCTTTCCTCACAGAAAGCCCAAGCAGGTCTGCAGTGATAGTTGTATTTTCCATAATCCTAAAACTTGGGAAAACATTAGGTTTTTTTACTGCAATTAATTGTGGGTTATATGTAGCTAAGCAGACTATAAATAATTTGCTCCTTCATAAGTAGTCATGTAACAAGGCCTTTTGCTGTTTTCTAACAAATAACAGGCATTTTCAAATTGTCATCTAAAAAGGTTGTGTGAATTCTTTATTCTGCTTATGCTAACAACTGGGAAAAATGAGTTTCTTCTTGCTTAGAATGCAATGACATCCACCTTTATTTCTTATTTTTGACATCAGAGTGGGTGATCTCAAATATGAACAAATGAAATTTGATTTATCTTTTTTTTTTTTATCCTAAAGAACACACACTGGAAATTCTGCAGCAAAATGACACTAGTTCATAAAGTAGAATGCAAGCAATGGGGATTGAATTTAATATCTGTTTTGTAAGTTTGTGAGATTTTATTTTTTTTTTCAGTTTAGAGAAAAGCCAAATTTAGTGCTGGCTTAGGAAATCTTCTATGCATATGAGTCATAACTATGCAGCTGATCAGTAAGAGAATCCTGAATGGAAAGGTGAACAAGAGTTCACACATCAAGTTTTTGCACACTAAGCAGAAATAATTTCAGAAGAATATTATCTCTGACTGAGGTTGTTTGCATCCCTTCTCTAACACTTTTCTTCTTAATGCCACACGTGCAGCCTAGAGATTGGAATCAGCTCTGGGACTCTAAATTGCTACTTCAAATGCTGGAAAATACTGAAAAGAGTGCTGTGATTGCTTATGCCTAGAGGGGTATTTTAGTTTTCCTTGTCTAATCAACTTTTCTGGCTTCTTAGTACACATAAGTTGTTTTTTCACTCTGATAGTTTGCAAGAATATTAACAAGAGGACAGGAATGTATGGCAGAAGTTCTTTGTAAGACGAGAAGAAATAAATTAACTTAACTTACATAGTTTGAGGAACACACGGTTGAAATGCAGCCCATATGCATAGTGATTATTTATAGGCATACAAATTATATTCAAAAAAGAGCCAGATGGCTTTAGCAACACATCTGCTGTCTTCAAGGCAGAACTTCTGAAGCAAACTTGGGACATTAACTCCTATTATAGAGCAGTCAAGAACCAGTAGGGCTACATTTGCTTTGTAGTCTGTAAGAGTTGTATCCTCCTACACAGAAGTTGAATTTAATCTGAAGTCAGCATCAAAGACAGGCTGCAATATTTTGCATTTTAACAGGGTTATCATGCTGTTACTAACTAAATGCAAGGCTGGGAAGGTAGGTCACCACTAAGGCAGAAGCCAACCCTCACACATGCTAAGATAAGTGCTGGTTACATAAATCTTTATGTCAGCTAGCAATTCTGTATATTTTGCACTAATCTTCGGCAAAGACACCATCCCTGAAAATCATTCAAAATCTCACTCACACTACATATTCTCTAATTTTTTTGCTTCATTTTCCTTAAGAGAAGTTTCTCATTTAAGATAATACTGAGAGGTAATTGAAAGACATCTTAGACATAAACATCAGAACCATGTGAGTATTAAATACTGATTTATATTAACGAGGGCAGGGTGGGGGTGAAGTCAGACATCCATTAACTACATGCAAAATATGCATTGAAATATGAGAAGACAAATTGTGAAAGAGCCTTGGGAGCCTGTGTTCCATGATTTTTGATCTCCACCTGGATGGGCACAACTTATCAGGAGTGCGTGAGTTTGCACCTACTGCCTCTTATTTAGCACCATGTGCTACTCTGAGTAGTATTATTTCTCCTTTTCACTTATATTCACCTTTTTGGAAACTTTAGCAGGAACAGAACTGATTTATCCCCTTCTTTACCCTCCTTTTTATAAAAAGCAGATTAAAAAAAGAAACCAAACAGAACATCTTCATCAAAAAAGCTGAATTTGTCTTTTCTGCTAGAATGGATTCTCTCCTTAGAGTGCAGCTTTGCCCAAGGCACTTTTGGATCCCGTCTGTTTTTCTGGCAGCACAGATAAAACTGGAAGCTTGATCCACTGCACCACGTGGATGTCCCAGTGCTGGCAGCCTCTAGGCTATATCTGGCTGGAAGGAGGAAAGGAAACCTCTCTGGTCTCTCGTGCTGCTCATGCTCCCAGCTGTGTATTGGAGGGCAGGTGGCTGCAGTGAGCACGTGCCAGGGGAGATTCCACTGCATCTGCAACTCTCTCCCAGGACAGATAACTCCAGCAGCACCCTGCTTTACTGGCCTCTTGCCCAGCCTGCATGCTGGCTACTCCTCCATCAGCAGGGTGGCAAAAGGGCAGAAAGGTTGTTAGTCTGGAATATACAGCAGGACCGTGCTGCTCCTTTGTTCAGGGCAAATTTAGCTCTCCTTGATAAATGCACTGCAAATAAAATTCTAATTGTAAGTAGCAGCAGAGAAGTTAAAGCATATACAGATACTTTTCCAAGTTCAAAAGTTTCCCTAAAATCTGAAAATTCTAGCTATCAATGCATTTGTTTACCTCCCTTAGGGAAGGTACTACTCCTGATATTTATGGCTATTCTCTTCCCCAGACTTTCAAAAGCTTCTGGAATGATTTTTGTATGATAAAAAAAAAAAAAAAAAAAAAAAAATTACTCTGTCTTTCCTTATGGATGTCCTTTAATTTTGTTAGGCTGTCTAATTTTATTGAGACTCCCAATCATCCCAAATAAGCTATTAAGAACTTGCTAGGAGAGGGAGTGAGTCTGACACCTTTGAAATGCTAATTGAATTCCTTATCTGCAAAACCAATATTTGTGTTCTACAGCTCAATGGTAGAAGAAAAAAATAATCCATAAGCCTGATGAAATGATAAAATGCATTAGTTTAACTAAGTCATTAAAATTAAACAGTGCTTATTCTAGTTTCTTATTTCAATTTGCATGAGATATGAAAAAAAAAAAAACAACAAAACACACACACACACAAAACAAATGCTAGAGATCACAGGTCTCTGCAAAAATTCCACTGCATTGCCCTTTTAGTTGAACAAAATCAAGCCAAAACTTAGGTATTCAACTCTCACATGGATCTTATTCTTAACAGTGATATCATCAGCATGACTGTACAGAGTGAGTTACCCTGGCAGATCTTTGTCCTTTACACATTTTTTCTACAATCCTTTATCACTACCACTCACACATACACACAGACAGAGTGTGTTTTCTTCCTGCTGCTGTTGGCAAGGGGAAAGGCATTTTTGCATCACTGACAACAGCAATTCTGAAAGCTAATAGAAGTTTCAGAACTACTGGGGTTTCCTGAGGGGCATGTCAAGCCCCTCTCTCTACAGGCTGGAGGAAGGAAACCTCTGCTGTTCCTGGCTGTCGCTGCAGCTTCAGCTTGCAAAGGTAATTGGGGAAGGGATTAACTGCTGTTAAACATTTGACTGCTTTTCCTTTGGGAGACTATGGAAACATGCCAGAAGGAGTGATTCCTCAGAGTAACACTTGTGCTCCTCTCTAGACTTGCTTCCATCAACTGCATGTGCAAAGCCTCTTCATCCCTCTGGGAGAGGAGTTTCCATAGGGCTGATGCTTCTCTTTTAACATGTAAGGACTGGGTCCTAATGGCACTGGCTTCTTCCAGCAGCCGTGAAAGCAAAGATGAGAATGCTGGGATTAGTTTGTTTTAAATCAGTGGAAGCACAGTCCAGAACTGCAGCTTAATAAAGCCATTAGCAGGAGTTAGCAGTGCTTGCTCCACGCTTCTTAATATAAGCACAATTATAAATCACGTGTGCTCAGGCATTCCTTCACCTCCTCACAACTGTGTGTGCAAGAGGGAAAACTGGCACTGGAGAGGGTTCATCCACAATGAACCCTGACCCTCTGAAACTCCCTGCTCTAGGCAAGGTCTTGATGGTTAGGCCAAACCACTGTTCCATGCAATTTAAGCCTATTCAAACTAATTTCTGCCTATGGTTAACTTCCAACAATGACTTGAAAAGTAAAAACAATGTGCTTATTAAGGCGAGAACTACAAGAAAGGTAATTTCCTCAGAAAATTACTGAGTGTTATATTTGGATGGCATAATACATATTTGGGGAAGAAATGAAGATGACTTGGATACTTACTAGGCTTCCTGCTCAAGAAATACCTAATAAATCATGTGGGAGATTATTTTCCTGAGAAAATATTGTATTAACTAGAAGTCAGTGGAAAATCTTGCTGTTAAAGCCATCTGTTTCCCTCCCTCATGCTCACAGAAACTCCACATGCATGTGCCTGCATGAAAAGAGGAGAATGGATTAGACACAGATAAGTATTTGGAACTAGAAGATTGATTGAGTTGAAATTAATTTTAGATGCAGTGAGATGGTGTCAGCCAGGACCAGATCTTTGCAAGTCACACAGTGAACAGCACCATGTGTGGAAGAATGTAAGTGAATTTTCCTCTTGACCTTAGGCTAAGGTTAGTAAATTCTTGAACATTGATTTAAATCCCTTAAAAGACTTCTAACCAAGGTAAATTCTAAATATGCAGGCAAATCTTGTAATTATCACTGTCAAAACATGAAGTATATGGACCAGCAAAATATATACATCAGGAGCTCTGTATTAATTGTAAAATTAAATTATAAAAGTGATTGTAGAAGGCTGTAATTATGACTGTTTTAAAATAAGGCCTTAGATAGGGGAGAATGATACACAGTCACCTGTGTCTATGCAAAGCATTCAAATACTGATGAGCAAAGACACATCTGTGGCCATAATAATAAAAGAATTAAATTACAGGATTTTTAACACAAAAATGTAAATTTACCTTATGGTCATACTGTATAGGGGTTATTTTTTTGGACACAAATGTAACTATTCCTTGGAAACATTAATTACATAATCATTTAATTAATAGGAAGATTAGGAAATGGGGGTAAGGGGGAATATAAACTGTTTTCCTGTTGCTCCTGTCCAATTGTTATGAGAAATGAGAAGTTTTAGCACAAAACTCTCTTGAAATAAGTAGTCTGGTGTTTTGCTACTAAAATAATCTTGAAATCTTGAGCTGCAGACAGTCTACTCACGGAAGAATGAATAGGTGTACATAAATAGTCACATTAAAATTAAAATCCATTACAAACTCAGGATATTTCCATTTCAAATAGAGATGCCAACCAATAGTCCTTGCCATGGGCAAAGGGATCATCCTCTCATTTTAAAACAAGTGTTCACTGAGAGCTTTTGAGCTTCAGGAATTACCCCAGCTCAGAGGGAGGTTCTCGACTCGATGTGTGCAGTTGGCTGAGGTCTCCAGGCAAAATTTAGGTGTTGCAAATGAGCTTATTCCCAAAGTACTAAAAGAAGTAGCATGAACCTCTGCTAGGCAAAACCACAAATATGTAACCCCACTTGCCCTCAGGTCAAATCAAACAAGGTCAAGGGCAATATTTTGGCTGTTGGTGTAATTGGAATAAGATGGGTTACAGATGTGGGAGAGTTGGGAGAGAAGCAAAGAGAGGGAGGCTGAAGCAGAAGCTCTTTGGTTCCCCCTCAGAGATGACACTGGTTGCCCAAGAGAGTTTTTCTATCTCCTGCTGATCATCTACCAGTCCTCTCCTACCTTACATAAACTGGAAAAAATATCTCTGTACCCATGGAGAGACATAAGTTTCAGCTATTATCCTCATACTGTTTAGTTTGAACATCAGCACACTTAGTGTACTGTAGTCGGAACAGGCTTAATAATTCACATTCCTTTATTATATGTTTCTGTTTCTATTATTGTGAAATGTGTTGTGCATTTTAAAACATTAAGTTTTATGAAATACTGCCTGTTTTGCTCAGGAAGATTTCATTATTAAAATAACCACCAGGTTAAAGCAGATATCACACAACTGTTACTGCCTGAAGTCTAACCTCTAGTGTTGTTTAACCTCTACAACACTATTCAAGAATCACAATCATATAAAATCTAATTAAATCACTCCAGAAGGGATAATATTACATGCAAAGAGTTCAAGATAGGGAGCAAGAATAATAATACTGAGCATAATTTTTCTTTCCTAAAGACAGATTAAAGATCAGTAGTAACTGTTCAGTGATAAGAAACTGTAGTTAAACTCATTTACAACACAGATCTCCACTGAATACAAGCTATCGTGCATAATAAGTTTACTATCCTTTCATAAATATGTAAAGCTGATATAATGTTATGACAGTTTTATACTTTCTTTCAGTTCTCTTTAATAGCAGACATAAAAAAGATCCCATCAATTTTAATAAGTTTTGGAGAAGGTCCAAAGTGAGTGGAAGAAAAAGTAGCGGTGAGGTTCTTGGTAAAGAAATAAAGGAGTTAAACAGAGCTAAAAAATGGCCTCAAATAAATTAAAAAGGCAAAATTCAGCTTGAAATTAATACTGAAGCTAAACAAAGCCCCCAAGTGAGCCTTGCAACAACTTTTTGTGCGTGAAGGCTGGAGGATTAGGAAAGTCAAATGCATCTACAAACTCACAAAGCTGACCAATTATTTCTGTTACAAGTCTATAACCTGTGGATTTCCATCAGAATTAATTACCTATCCTTTACCGTTTCAAACCTCAAGATAGATGGACTTATTTTGCTCTGTCAGTTGTGGAGACAAGTTTAAAGCCTCAGATCTCACTGTCTTCCAGTATGGAAAGCTAACCATTAATACCACACATTGTTATTATTTCCTTCTTTTCTTCACAATGAATGCAGAATTAACCTCTATAAAGGGTTTGATTATCTCCAACATCAAATCTGAAGCTAATAATTTACAGTATTTTACCAAAACATTTCTATTAACAAGCAGACCACAAGGGCACATTTCTCATGCACAGTTCTCCTCAAGAAGGTTTTAATTCAATAAGAGTCCCATGAGAGAAAAAGTATGGAAAAAACCCGCTGTTTAGGAACTCTTCAGGGAGCAGCCACAATATAAGCCAGTCTCCAGGCACTTCAGGTTGCCTTCCCCTGAAAATACTGTCAAGGCAGAGCACTCATCTTTTTTTCTACTGTTGTTTAAGTGTAGCTGAACAAATTTCTTAAAGTTAGTAATGGAATCCAGATGCATTGCTGCTGCTTTCTGGTATTATAAAGTGCCCTTCAGCCTTTAAGGCCTTATGGTGTTCTGGACTCATCCATCTCACTTTGTGAGGGGATTATTTGTACAAAAAATTATACCACCACCACCCCCCCAGTCCCTTTGACAGTTCTGTATCTGTCCAGAAGGCTTTTGAACCTCCCTAATCACACATACACACAAAAATCACACCCAGAGAAACTGCAGCGTGCTCAGCACATATTTGCACACACTGCATGCCGTTGGGTGTGTGCACGCCTTCCACTTTGCCAAAATGTGGAAAATTGCAAAGGACAGACCCAGAGGTCCTGCAGGCTGATGATGTCCCATGAAACAGGCATGGCAAAACTCTTACAAATCACAAGTGTTCCCTCCCTTCTTGTGCTATGGCAACTGTAGATTGATGAGGTTTTGCTGAAGAATTCCTCCCTCTCCTCACAAAATCTGTGGATTTGGTTATTTACCTAAACAGCTAGTGAGTACCAGGGTACTGCTTTTCTTCAGTTTGAAGCAGATTTTCATTGAAAGATGGGGCACTATTTCCAAATTTCTTTCCTGTCATGCTTTTGGTGGAATATAATGGAATATGGAATTCCACCAACATGAAGAGAAAAGACAATTGTCTGCTGGCAAAACTACAAATCCCTTCTGTAAAAGATGGTGTTTCTCTTGGTTTTTAAAGTAGGCAAGCAGACCAACCCTAGGGTTTAGGTTCAGATAATTGTTCCTCCAAGGAAGATCTCCAAGGCCAAAAAGAAGTAAGAGAGGAAAAATGGAAGGGATCAGAATCACTGAAAACAGAGCAAAACACTAGAGATTATTTAAAACTCTAAGCTGATTTCTAAAGCGTCCTAGCTCCTTAGTGCCTCTCTATTGCTCCCAACTTATGAGAAATACACTGAATTGAAAATAGCTTAATATATTTTAAGGAAACATTCCATATTTTTTCCACTCTGAGGTGGGACAGAAATCATCTAGCTGTTCCAGAAGATTTCAAGGAGAAATTAGCAACACTAAGCATCACTAGAGGAGAACAAAGATCTGTACCTTGATTCCAAATGGATTAAAAAAAAAACAAAAGAAAAACCAAAAAAACAAAACCTGTACTGATCTGTACATCCACTGAGGAAAGGAGACTTAACATCTGCATTCCTTTTAAATCAAAGCTGACATTTTCAGGGCAGTGATTTTACAAAGAACCATCAAATGAAGGTGGGGGGAAGTAATCACAGCCCTTGCTCAAAAAGGCAAAAGAAAAAAGAATTATTTTTGTAGTCTCAGTCACTAAGAGAACTCATTAACTTATATAATTTAATTGTACCCAGCTGAAATGGTAAATATCATGATAGATTTTTTTTCTTACGGGTCATTACTTTTGTGGTTAAGTGATTGCAAAGAGATATATGAAGCCTATGGTGGTATTTAGCTTTTAAATATTGAATTTCTTTGCACCTCTAATGCAAAGTGGAAAAAGCTGATGCAGATTGGTGTTTTGGCTTTCAATACAAGGCAGTTAAAGTACCCCTTGCAGATATTTCCCAGACACAATTCTGCAACATGAGTACCTAATAAATATGTTTTCCTGGAGGACTTATAACCCATTGAGCATCATTTTTTTCTTTTGTTTTTGCTCAACAGATAGTAAAATTCTTCTGCAAGAGGAGCAGTAGGTAATTTTGACTATGAAGGACAAAATATAATGCTGGATACAGAGAAGGACTGGATGAAAACAAACAAAAAAGAAGCTTATATTGGTAGAGCTCTTGCTGTTCATAGTCCCCGCTTTAATTGAATATTTATCAAAATCAAAGAGTAATACTGAATTGATCTTTATTCATCTGCCCTCTGAGACACCACACCTCTAAAAGCAGTCCCAGGTACATTGCAGCAGCAGCTACAGCTGAGCAATTGCAGCCCTGGCCATGCTGCAATCAAGGCTCATGATAAGATGCATTATTGAAGAATTTACATTTCCATATAAAGAAAACAGTAAAATTGTACAGAAAAACCACATTTTTATAATGTTAGACCAGAATCTTGAAGTGGTAACATTGAAAATTTAACAAATCCTGCTTACATATATATGATCTGCCTTTTCATTTTTCTTTTTTTTTTTGCCGTTGTGATGCATTGAGTTTCTGAAAAGAACCAAACTTTGGTGGGAGAAAGAAGGCAGCAATCAGCTTAACTGTAGCTCCCATCATTTCCCAGAGAGCTAACTTCAAAATATTTTTTCTTCAAAAATTGTGATGTTATTTTCAATTGTGCATGTTCAATTCCTGAAATCACTGTCTAGGAGATGAATCCTAGAAGCATAGCAGTATAATTAAAAGAAGCAACAAAATATATTAAAATCTCCTAACCAACAAACCAAAAGAAATCCCAAACTTTCAACTTGTCTTTCAACAGGAAGTCCTTAAGAAAAAAAGTTTCTACTTCTAACATTGACAAGATGTCATTGTACTAAGGGGGAATTATTTCAAATGAAAAGAGACTATGTTTACATTAGATATTAGGAAGAAATCCTTTACCAGAAGGGTTGTGAGGCACTGGCACAGGTTTCCCACAGAGGCTGTGGATGTCCCATCCCTGGAAGTGCTCAAGGCCAGGTTGGATGGGCTCTGAGCGACCTGGTCTAGTGGAAGGTGCTCCTGGTCCATGGCTGGGGGGGTTGGAGCAAGATGATCTCTAAAGTTCCTTCTGACCCAAACCATCCTGTGACTCTTTACAATTTAGTGAAGTCCTCAGCCCAGATAGAGTGACTGCTTACAAAGCAGTAATTTTGTGGAAGCAGCTAAGATCAGTTTGTGGAACTAAGATGAAATTTAAACTCTTATAACAAACTGTACGACAAAACCATCAAAGTTAGTTTGTAATGAGTATCCTCCACAGTGTTTAGTTTGAGCCTTCACTGCTGGACAAAGTCAATGCAAATTCAGTCCTTTTTTTCTGACACAAGAGTGGCTGCTAGGTTTACCACACTAAAATGTGAGTCTCCTAGGAACAAGTCATCTCTGACTCTATTTCCAGCCTCTTTTCACAGTAGGATTTGGGAACGTTTTATGGATACTCAACAGTGCCAATAAAGACTTTCTCTCACACTTGATATATCCAGTCCAGTGAAAGATTGTGCCTGTCAAGCTGTTTCTTCTAAAATCATGTAGTTTAAGTATCTAAGTATTCTCTCACTTTCTCAAGCTGGTATTTTCTTTTCTTAGAACCTGGTATGTTACTAGATATTCTCCTGCTTCTCTAGCTTCTCCTGCTTCACAGAAGTAGTTTAGAAATTTATCATGTTTGTTTTGGCTTATTTGATTTTTTTTTTAATGTTGTTGCTGTTGTCATTTTTGTTGTTGTTTTTGTTTGTTTGTTTTCTTTTGGGTTTTTATTTTAATACTTTGTTAATCTCTGTCATTCTTTCACTAGCAGATATTTCCATATGTAACTACACATCTTCCCTTATCTCAAAATCTTACAAAAGTTTTAATTCATGATTAGCTTTTCTAACACCTCCACACTGAGTTGCAAATTATACTGTAGCCAGTTGAAACAAAAGAAGCCACAGCTATTCTCTTGCTGCAGTATCACATTCCACCATCAAGAGGATATGAAGTGTTTTATGTTCCTTGATCTTGTCAACGCTCTTGGGTTGAGATAGGAGGTTAAAGGGAGGTGACAAGGTTAAATGATTTGACTAACATCCCAAACAAGGCTCAATGTGATTATGAGCCTGCCTCAGCTTTCTAATAACATATGTAATGAGGGAGAATTGGAAGCTTCCCACACCAGCAGCTCATGCAGAAGTGATTTGTTTCTCTCTATACCCTGGCCACAATAGGCATCCATATATTTCTTTTAAGAATATTGTCATGGCCCACTAAATTACCCCTGGGCAGTGCTATCAGTGGTGTTCCACTTTGCCCCTTTATTTCTTTCTGTGACATTACTCTGCACAAGGGTTACCAGAAAGACAGATGAAGTAGGAGTAGATGGGTCTCTAAGGGGTGATATATAGTAGGTGCATAATAGAAAAAAGCAAGGATGGTGTTGTAACAGGAATTTTCATTTCTTTCTCCTCATTTCCAGAAGAAATTCCAGACATTGGAAATTTATTGTGCATGGTTATCAGGTTTATATTTTCTTAGACTCTAACTTCTTTTCAGGGAACTTGACTCCTAATGGCCCTATACTTTTGCTCCTCCATTTTATTTTCTCTTTCATAGTGGCAAATCAAAATTTGCAGTGGAGGAGAGACCTCCTGATAAATTCTCTTGTCATCATATGAGATAGTATTTCTATTGACATCAGACAATGAGAAACGTGTCAAAAACTGTTCAGGAGCATCATTTGTGAAGGGTGCAGTTTGACTAGCAGAAAAAGCAGCTGTTCTGGCAGCCAGGATGTTGGAGAAATGTCTGGCAGCTTTTAATGGGGGTGTAAAAGTTGTCATGTGAAGTTGCTTTCGACCTGATGGATTTAATAGTTCCTCAGAGCCATCATGGTCTATCACCTCTATGAGTATTAAGGGACTCCTAAATCCATGGATAGATAATTTGGCTGCCACACTTGCACCGTAAATCCACATCCTTAAAGCCTTCATTAAATTTGTACAGACCATTTCTTAAGTGCAATTAACTGTGCGTATCTTAAGAAAAAGAAGTTGATTTGTTTCCATCTCCCACAGACTCCATTATTTCCCATCATCCTTGTGGAAATGAGAATATATCTCCTGCAACTCATTTAAAAGCATATCCAATTGCTGGGAACTGGAAATTGTCTATAACTTTTGTGCTCCACCTGTATCACTACAGAGCACCAACAAAGAAGATTTCCCCAGCTGGGTCCTAGTTTGGCTGAGCTTGGCAAGGTTTATGAAACACTGACATAGCTGGTGGACACATCAGTTTGTGGACAGACTTGTCCCATTGATTTATTAAATTTTGCACTAGATTAATTTGTTCCAACTGTGACAGCATAATCAATCCACTTTATCCACCATTACTTCTGGGCAGACAAGCTAAAATTTACAATACACTGTTAAAAAGTATGGAAATCTGTGCATTTTGATTCATCACATTCTATCATTAAAGGTTAACAAACCACTCAAAAATCATTCCAAAATCATTATTTCTAAAAGTTACTGAATAATCACTTGAAAAATATCACTAATTTTTTACTTTGGCAATAAAATTTCTGAAGAAAAGCTACCATGTCAGTAGTTATTACCCAGTGATGTAATTTTCAACTAGTTTAAACCTGCACATAACACAAATTCTTGATTGAAACAGCATGAACAAGATATTCATTGCTTTATAATATGAACCAGTGTTTTCAAGAAAACATTATTTGCACAAATACTTTTCATTAAAGTGGTATAAGCTTGCATAACTTGCAATACCTAATGAAATGAACCTAGATACTCTAAATTCTCACTGTCTGGGAAGCACTGTGCACCTTCAGAATCAAGTACTTACACAGCATGTACAACTATCTCATGTTGGTTTTGTGGAAGGAAGTTAATTTGACTGCATGAATAAAATAACTTACTTTCTTAATTAGACATTTTAATCAGAGATCCATTAGCTAATCAGAGCTAATCAGTGTTTCATCAAGACTGTAAATAGGCAACTTGGGATAAGATGGTCAGGACTCACAGGCTTGCATGCATAATAAGAAGCTGAGGATATTCTTTTTGAAGATTTATCACTGAAGAAGGACCTAAAAGATTGTCATCATTTTGACACACACAGAAAAAAAAAATGAAGACAAGAGAAGTTATTTCTCTTCACCAGCAGCTCATTACACTGATTTTGAAAAGTGTATGTGAGAGAGAAAATCCAGATTCTTTTTGTATTAATGCCTGGCCAGCTAAAATTGAGCTTTAGAATTCAAACTGATGTGGCATTGGGAGGTCACTCAGCAACATTACATTGGCATTTATGTTTAATCTGGGATTTTTTACATTCAAGCCCTAACTGAATCTCTGCAAATGCCAACAGAGCATTCACAATATGCTTTTCAAAGCTGGGCTTTCAGCCTCAGACTTCTTATCTAAGGCAATGGTGAATATTTTTAAGAAATTAGTAAAATCAAAAGAAAATCCAGGCTAATAATAACAAAATTTACTAGTTTGCTTTATGGATTACCAGATGAACTATTTACAACTACTTTTGCACCAAAGCATATCTTTTTCACAAGGAATACCTTAATAACTGTGACATTAACTGTAGTATTAAGTATGTAGTGGTCTGGCAAACACAGTTCACTCCTCCTCTGATACCTTAGGCTATCCAGAAAAAAAAAAAGATAACATAAAAATTAGGCAACCAACATATGTAAGGAAAGACCTACTATGACTGTTTCACATTCAACTGCCTCTTAAAAACTCACCTAAAATGTGGATTTGTTAATTTCCTTTTTTTTTCTTATTTAAATTAAAAATATAAATTAAAATTGATGCCACAAACAAATCAAATAAGATAGAAAATTTCCAGAAAACTGAAACTTTGGATGGAAAGGAGGGAAAAACCAGCCAGGTCAATCTGCTCCCCAGCATGGGACAAAATGAACAAAGCTTTTACTGATTTTCCAGGCTACTGGGGATCAAAAGGAATTCTATAATGCAGAAGGTGGAATTTAATTTTTTCCTTATCACCAAAGTACTGTTACATTAGAAAAAAATGCTGGCATTTAATACTCAAGTTAGTATTTGCAAACTAAAACAAATCTAGATACTTCAACAAGATGCCATATGGTCTGTGAATTTGCACTGTGCCAAGTTGGAAGAGTATTTTTTTTTATTTCAATGGATGCCAAAAAACTATACTGAGTAGTTCAACGACTCTATTGTTGAAATCCTTCACAGAAGTAAGGATTCACCCAATTAAATTAACGGAAGACAAAGGAAATTATACAGAAGTTAACAAGAAGGGGACATGGGAGAAGGTCCCAGCAGAGAGTCTTCCTTAGTTAGACCTCTGACAGTGCAAGAAAATGGTTCTGTCAGAGCCTGGCTTCTAGCTGCCCCTGAACACCATGGGAAGGGGTACAAAAGAACAGAGCTGAGCTTCCTTGGTACTCCATAGGCAAGTTCCTTCCTCTGCCACAGCATTTTGCTCACCCTTGCAATTGCTGGGTACAGGTAACCAAGTGTGTGACGTTGGTTCTAAGCAGATATTGGGAATTTCCTTCATTGGCTGGGATGATGGGAGCAACACCTGTTTCCTACGTTACATAACACAGATACAGTGTAAATAACAAAACAGTAAAAACCCCAAATCCATACCAAAAAAAACCCACAAACTGCTTGCTCTCCACCCTCTCATTTGCAGAAATTTCACCTTTAAAATGAGCATTAAAATGTCTGATAATCTTAAAGCCTATCAATTTTCTTTTCCTTTTTATTTAGGTTACATCTGACATTCTTACTGAGCATTACTGAAAGGTAAAGCCCTGTATTACCACAAAGCATTTCAACACTACAGACTTATCCTGTACTGCACTGAAAGACAGAGAGAATACCAAAAAATTACTCAAACAGCAATGAGGAGGCTGACAGAGAGAGGGAATGACAGGGAAAATTGAGGTCTGAGTTTAAGGGCTCATTGAATTTTCCTCAGCAAACAACATTAAACGTTGTGTTGGGTTTGTTTTCTCTTTTTGGTGATATGAGCAGTTTTTCCAGTAGGAACTACATAAACTACTACTTCATTTAATCTAACACAGCCAAAAAGGGCTTTAAGAGGATAACATGAATCAGATTTAAACTAATGGCCTAGATAAATCTTACTAATCACTGGAGCCACCTAGTTTCAGCAGGCTCATTGAGAAGAAGCTGCTTGCCCTCTTGTCTGAGAATCTTCCTGGACAGCTGGAAAGCATCAAGCTTTATCTGCAAGTCTCAAAAAGTGCACAGCATATTTGTATTTACTGGACATGGGCGTTGCTGTTAATCAGACTCAGTGGCCTTGTTCTGTGAAGAAATCCCTGAAATTGCTCCTAGTCTGCTTTCCTGACGTATGAGAAATGTTTGCTTTCTTAAAGATAAGGTGGGAAAAGATACAATGCAATGAATGGGGGAAAAGTACCTATTTCTATCTATTCAGATAGACTTTGCTGGTTCACCTGAGAGTGACACAAAAGTAATCTAGATTTGATAGGCTATCATAATCAAAACACATGAAACATAAGTATGCAGAGAAGAAAAGGTAAATTAACTGCAAAACCAAATGCAAGGAAACAAAATTCCTCTTCTTGCACTCTTTTCCAGTGAAAATGGATAGATCAGTAATTTTCATATATGAAATGCTGTTTTCTCTTCTAGCACTAGCAGTACCTCTTCCCTTCAGTCTTTCTGCTTTCTTAACAAGTGCATGTGAATGCAGCATTCACATGAGGAGAACCCGTTTGATCCTCGAAGGTGATCAAATTAAGGGCTGGCTAAGAGGATTTTAAGGATGAACACCACTAAATACCTCACAGTTATTATCCATTGTTCTTCCATCTGCTAATGGCCAAGGGAATATGCACTTCTCTAATGACTGTGGACCCAGTCAATCTAATCCATGTATTTATCCTCTCTCTACTTGGGTACTGCATTATAACACATGAGAAGATGAAAGGAGACTTAGAAACAGCTCCAGTTTGTTCCACCCCATTACTTAGAAGCACACAGCCTTCCTATCTCACCACCTGATGACAGCAGACACTATATTGCCTCCCCAATAAGCACTAAATCAATAAAGGCTCACTAGAGCTGGCCCATTCTGCCTTCAGGATCCTCTCTGACTGAGATACACGCGTCCTAAGCAGCAATCCCCAGAAATAAAATAACAATAAATAACCCTAGATGTAGGAACAAGATGCAGAAATTCCTTGGCAGCAGGGACTGCTGCAAGCTCCACTGGTATTTATGGTTCCAAACCCACAAAAGCCTGGGCATATTCCAGCATCCCTGCTTTGGTAGGACTCCTCTGGGCTCAGGGGGAGTGCCATTATGCAATCAATTTCATGGCTGGAATCTCAATACATATAATTTAAGCAAAATAAAATTAAATTGATGGGTCACCAGGTCATTTGGAAAGAATGCTTTTCTGACAATCAGTCCAGCCTGCCTTTTCTTCACTGCTATAATCTCCACCCCGTAAAGTGAAGGAGTTAGAGTCATTATCTGTGTTTGTATTTTATTATGTATGGTCCTGAGCTAACAGTGAATTCTCTTCCTGGCTTATCATAAAATATTACAGTGGTGTCTGGTTCTGCTACTACAGTAAAGTGTCTTATCATGTTTGTTCTTAGTCCCTGATTTCATGGGTTTTAAACTAGAAAATAATGAGGTTAGAAGTTAGCAAACCAAACCAGTGCCTAAGAGAAATACTTTATTTTCAGCTGAGCTGATAAAATATGATTTTCCCCTTTACATATTCAGCCCTCTTGTATATGTATCTATAGATATGTAGATGAAATGGACCTTTTTTGCCCAGACCCCTTTTGTCATGTTATTTTTGGAAGACTGGTTTGCTTTTTGAAAACAAACTGGAAGTGAGATTAGTTTAAAATATGTTAACAAGTTTCAAATAAAAAATAAACTAAGACAGACAGAAGACATATCAAGGATGTTTTAACAAAGTACTCTCAAGATATTGTACCAAACATATCCATTTATCTGAATCTATGGCCTTCAGACTCCATAAAAAACCCCAGATTTTTAAAAACTACAGATTTTTATATCCAAGTTTTAAAAAACCTCCTGTTCAAATATGAAAAAAAGATTATTTCAAAGAATAGTTTGAGAACACACCACACTGCCAAGTTCTCTGTATGTTATTATGCAGCACCTAATATTCATGTCATTGTTTTCTAAATAACATGAGGTAACTTCATGTGTTGCCCACTGGCTCAATATCACACATTCCAGGATATTTAGCAATAATTAATTTGAACTGTGCTTCCCTCACCTTTCAAAGAAATACCTTGTCAGAGGAATCCATTTTTAAAGAATCCATTTTAAGAAGAAGATGTTGAGATTAGGTCAAACATCTCTCATGAATGATGCAATAAAGATTAGAATTTTACATAAATGATGCCAAATAATAGACATGTGCAATAGGTAAGTATTTTTGTATATCTAGTAAGAAAAGATCACATAATTAACAACTGTCTCTCTCGTTGGTGATATATGTTTCTCCTGTTGGAGAACAGTTGCTCCAAATCACAATGGCAGTTTAATATTTCAACATTGAATTCTTACCCACATACAGTTTAATGAGGTAAAAGTAAATTCTCCCATTTTTCTAATTGACAGCAAAAGGTCTGAACAGACTGAAGCCCAGATTCAACACCTGTCCAGGTAAAGAGAATGGCTTTCTGATCCCAGCCCCTTCAGACCCACAGGCTGCCTGAGTGCATTCAGTTCTTGTTTTCCACAGGAACGGGGAATGAAGCGGCAAATACTCTTGGCAATGCAGCCTCACCCCTGATTCAAGTCTGGGAAACACACAAGCTATGAAACATTCCAGGTGAGCTAAGACCATTAACTAAAATGTGTCATCTAGCTCAGTTTAATTTCTATGAATGGCCAAGTCTGATGTTGCTACTCTCTTTATGCCCATGCCGGGGAGAGAAAATATTTGGTCCGAACAGAGAAACAATTCATATGAAGCAATGATGATTGAGCAGAGAACAATTTCTAGTTTGTTTTTTTTCTGAACCCCTCAATCCTGGATTAATTATGTCCTCAAAAGACTATAAACAAAACTAACAGCTGGGATAAAACTACTTGCAGAAAGCGGTGTTCAGTCCCAAGGAAGGGTGTGTCCAAGCAAACTTGGACAATGTGCTACACATCAATAATCAACAAAAGCAGCATCAGCGGGAACTAAGGGAACAGTTTAAAATACACATTTCATAACCTTTTGCAATCTAACTATTTTAATTATTCAATAAGAATTCAAAGTGGGAGGTTAATAAAATTCATCAGTAGGTGTTCTTATCAATGAGCAGAGCTGTGAAGCCTGCTTGATGATCTATCAATAAACTAAGAGGGCTGAAATCTTTCATTGAATTGTAATCAGAAATGTATGTATTTCAATCCAAAATACTTGTATACAGTAGGCTGATTTCAAGGGCGAACACAGTTGGGGCTGAAAACATTACAAGTGAGAACTAATTTTCAGCAGAAGCCTGTGGTGTAAAGAGAGCCAAAAGTAGAAATTAATCAGTTTTCATGGCAGATAAAAGGTGTCTTCCCAGCCTTCACTAGAGAAATGAGCTAGATGTCTCAAAAAACTGGTTTTATTGGCCCAACAGCATACCTCCCACATAAAGGAAATTAATTTTGCAATGCATTTTACTCTCACTTATTTGTGTATGCTTACACATTTGTCACTCTGATAAAAGTTCTTGCAATATGATATAAATTATGTGAATGTACATATCAAGCTCATAGATAAGTGAGTTTTATCTCAAAGTGTATTCAAGGGCCAAACGCATTTCAGTACAAATTCAAGATGCTTATTAAGTCACAAGTATTGATCCATGGAAGAGCGAATGTACCTTATTTTTTCATTTTATCTTTTTGTCTCTCTATGTTGTTATGCATATATTTCATATACCATTTTGTAAATGTAGTCATCGCCACCTTGTCCATTCAAAATCATGTTTTTTTAAAAAAATTAGTATTTCAAATTACAAATAAGCTCAAAGGCAAATTCAAATTCAGGACAGAGGAAACTGTAAAAAAGATTTATGTGTTTTTAGCCTTCAGACCTTTTATGTTATGTTAATAATTTTCCATTATTAAAACATGATTTAAAGAGATTTGAAGACTAACAGAGATACTTTACTTTGTTCTCAGGAGCCAAATACAGTATTAAAAAGCTGAAATTAGTACTGTGATAAAGAGCAGAAACATTCTTTATTGTTCTCTCACCCTTCCCACTTTTTTTTTTTTTTTTTTTTTTTTTTTTTAGGGCTGTTCTTGCTTGTGCCTGCAACTAAGAGTTAACATATATGCCATGAGAGAGCTATATCAAAATATTGCATTAGGATGACATTTCAGATTGCTGTACAGCTCTTCTAAAATGATTAAAGCTAATTCTAAGAAATCAGAGTAATAGCTGCTATTAAAAACCAAACTCAACTCCTGGGCTTCCTGGAAAGTTTGACATGACAGATATCTGCAAGACATTAATAATACAGAATAGAAATTAAGAGACCTTGGATCTGTTCCTGGCTGTGATATCAATTATTTGTGCTCTCTTGGGAGCAGGACTAAACTTCTGTGTATTGGGGCAGACCTACATGGAAGGATCCAGACTTCTATGAAACTCTGGGCAAGGCAAATGTCTAAACCTATTGCCTGCTAAGGTAGGTATGACGTGGTTCCTCACCCATAAAAATGAGGAAAAGCACTTGCTTCCATGTAACCCATAAAATCTTCCAAAAACATATGCTTATCACTGTATTCAGGCTGCTGAGGATATGTGTTCCCGCGAATGCTGCAGCAGGGCTTTCCTTCAAAGAGCTCACTGCTCCAGTCTGGGAAGAAAGCCAAACCTGGAGTAAATATGAACAGCTCAGTGCTGAAAACCAGCTCCTGAAAGAAGTGGAGGAGTGGCTGCCTGCAGCCATCCTTGTAAGATCCGCTTTGTCCAGAGCTGAAAAACTGTTGATTGGCCATCACAGACATTGCCAAGAACACAGGAATAGGGGAGGGCAGTTTCCAAAACAGCACATGGATGCATGCAATTTTGTCCCTTGCTGAAATGATCCTTGCTTGCACATTACAGGCATTCTACTTTTTCTTATTTGGGGATGTTTATACAGCAGGTAAAAGCCCAGAGTGCTAATATTAAGAAAGCCCTTTCCTAAGAAAATATAATAAAATTCCAGCAAAATTCTTGAAAAAAGATAAAAATCTTATACTGCTTGCTGAAATTATTTTCTTTGCTCTCCTCTAAGTGTTGTCCTAAAATTAAGAGCATTTTAACAGATGCATTAGCATTGGATTAGCTCCTCTAAGTGTTTCCTTCCAAGCAGCCTCTTCTCCCATCTTTTGATAACCTTATTACTTATTTTCAGTGTGTGATTTTCACAAACTTCTGCGCCAAGACATGGTTATAACAGAGAAACAACTTTACAGATGGATGTTGTTAGAATAATGGCTGCAGCACAAGGTCTGTTTCAATCTGAATGCGACCTAATTTGGGGAAAATTTCTGGTTTACCATCACAGAAGACAGAAACCTCATTCTACCTCAATTCTTGCATCATGACTGTTCTCTGGTGGATCCAGCATGAAATGGATACAGTAGAGAACCAAATAAATTTTCTTCTAAATTTCAGGCAGATTATTTCAGCATTGCCTATGTATTAGAAATTGAGAATTAATTTTGAGTCATTAATACACACTTCCATACTGTTTTACACCACCTACCTGTCCTTGCCATGTGCAACCATTTACAAGGATCATTCCTTCAGCAAACTTTTGAAAATTTTTATAAGCTTTCCAGTAGAAACACGCATATGAACCCTTCTCTGGAAAAAGGACTCAAATGTATCCCCAAAGTATGCAGGTTTAACAAACCACTCCTCATTAAGCAGTCCTTTTTAACCTCCCAAGCAGCACACCAGGGGGGCAGTTTCAGTCCCTGAATCCTGACTCATTCTATCCTTGTTATCACTGGTGGATAGCAAGAAAACAGACTTTCTAGCAGTGCAAAGATTTTCAATAGGAAATACAAGGTTAGCAGAGATCCAATGGCTTCAATCTGGAAAATTAGATAAGCTCAGCTTCTAAAACAGTTAAAATCACAATAAACAATTTCCTAGAGGCATGACAGCAACTGAAATCCCCAGAGTTGTTATCTTCTTGTGGATATACTTGGACTACACAGGAAGTTATTGGCTGATGAAAAAAATTCCTCTCTGAAATTATATAGCCTCTGCATTGCAGGAAGTTGTCAGCATTATCAAATTGCTCACTCTGACATGAATAATAAATCTATGATTCCACAAGAGTTCAGTAACGTCACTTACATTTTTCTGAGTTTTATGAGGGACAGATTCTCTCTTAGTTTGTGTTATGGTGTAAAATACTCCATTTATAAGTTCTGCAATAACAAAACCAAAAGTTCTCATTGCTGTGTTGAAAGTCATATTGTAAGCAAGGAAATCAGCCAACAGACAGATTGCATGATCCATTTCCTCCAAACACAGGGAACAGCATCCCTGCTATGGACATAATTTTGGGATAAGGGCTCTACCTGAGCAGCATGGTGTGCTGGGGACACAGCCACTCACAACTCTTCCCTTAATGGGGTCTCAGTCTTCCCCATGACAAAGGAATCTGTGGGAATCCAGCATTCCATCCATTGAAAGCAGGACTCATACTGAGTCTTGGGAGCTGAACTCAACTGGATAGTTTTATTTTAGTCTGTTTTTCACATAAGAAACACTTCCATAAAGTTTGTCAAGAAACAGATTGCAAACATGCAAATTAAATTTACCAAATTTCTTGAGGAGCACGGAGGAAGAGAGAACTGATTCTATGGTCCCGACCACTTCATTTTTTTTTAGAAAAATGTGAATTTAACTACAGGAATTTGTAAAATATTTGTGGAAAGAATTATTCTGTATTTGAAAGTTCCACCAAATGGGAGAAAGAGTGAGAAGACATTAGGTAGCAAAAATAATTTACTCTGTGTATCTACTTGCAATCTTACTAAAAAAGAAAAAACACCAAACCAAAAGGAAACAAAAGGAAACCCTCCTCGGGGACTGCTTTTGTGTACATATGGGTCTGAAAAGGCAGGATTTATATCTCATTACACCATTAAGAAGGTTTTCTGAGATTAAAGGAAGATAATCAGCTTTCAAGTTTTTCCTGAGCACAGAAGTCAGGTCTAAAAGCCATACTGACAATGAACCAGGCACTCTTCATAAGTAAAGCCATGAGTAACACAGGTAAGGCAGAAGGGAGGTGCTGGCCACACACCAGTATCACTTTACTGTTGGGAAAGCTTTAAAAAGCCTCTTTATCCATACTTTCATGCACTTGGAGTCAAGAACTACCCAAACAAAATTGCTGGTGAGTTTTTATATTATGATTTCTACATCCTTTATTTACTTCCTGCAAAACTATTGCCAGTTTCTGACTCTCTTCCAAGCTCCAAATTGTTTCAAAATGTGGCAGTCCCATTCAGAAAGTGATGTTTCTTTTCAGGATCTCCACATGTGTGCAAGCTCACACAAGCTTCGTGGATCCAGCTTTGAAATCATTTTTCAAAGTGACACACAAAAGGATCACATATGGTTCACATGGAAAATGACTGAAAGGTTTTAAGGGCATTAACTTTCCAAAATTTTGGTAAGAAGCAACATTTTCTAAAGATGGTTGCAAGGTTCTCAGAGTTGCATGACATTACATCCCCTTATCCTTCTTATTAATCAAGACTAATGTCCAACAGTATTTTTAGAGAGTTATGTGGAAATACAGGCATGTTCTCCTCTGTCACAAACTCTCCCTAAAGTCTCAGTAGTTTGGGATTTTGTTCAGAAAAACAGTAAAGAAGCTATCACATCACCCAGATTTATCAGGCTCTTAGTTTACTATGACAACATCTGTATTACGTATGGAAAAGGAACAGAACTAAATCTGACATTACAAGGGAAAAAGACAGACAGCATTCCTTTGCTTATGCTACATCCTGCAAATAGGGTTCTCCCTGTACTGGGGTGTTCATTTCTGGAGACAATGTTTTAAAACTAAACCCCAGAACAGATCCCCAGATTAGAAATAATTGTAGGTATTCTTCATGCTAGATATAACAGATATTTTGTACATTAACATCACTTGTTTTTAACTACTTACTGACTTTTAAATCCTGCTAGCTTTTATTTATATTAAATTTATAAACTCCTAGTGTTAGTTAAGCTGGATCTCCTTTCCAGCCTCTGAAGGTAATTTGCAGCATCATGGAAAGACTAAATGATGACACTAAATATCTGGCCTTTCCAAAAGAGACACACCAAAAGTGCAGATAAAAATTATTAAAATTGCTTAACATCAGAAATCTTCTCTGCAAATTATTGAGTGAAGTAGTTTGCTACTCTTTAAATTAAGTTACCCTCCTGTGCCTTGAAACCCCCTTCAAAAAAAAAAAAAAAAACAACAACCAAACAAACAAAAAAACCAAACACACACACAAAAAACAACAACACCACCAAAAAAAAAAAAGAGAAAAAACCAAAACAAAAACAAAAACTACCCCAAACAAACAAACAACAACAACAAAAAAAATCCCCACATATTCTGAGCAGAAACATAGTGGGCCAAAGCACTCTGGAATTTTTTTTTTGGATGCAGAAGAGAGGGGAGGGAAGTGCATGTGTGTACACCATAGCAATTCTGGGGGAGTTTTAATCTTTCTTTAAACTGTGGTATAGCAATTTCCTTGCCCATCTGTAAACAAATATCAAAGGACAGGCGAGACAAAGAAACTGAGCAACTTGATTTTATCTGAGGAGTCTGGTTAGTCTTTGAATTAGCAGCCTAATTTATCTGCTAATTCCACTTCTTAATCAAAAAGCTGTCTGGAAGTCAGACATTAGCATACATCATCAGTTTGTCAGCTGAAGAACAAAACAGAAAACCTTGTTTCTCTCATATCACCAATGTTAACTGAGCATACAAATCAGAAAATATCTTATAATATTCAAGAATACAAGAGGAAAAAATGTCACACAGAACAGAGCAAATAACTGAATTCTTGTAGTCACATGAGAAAAAAAAATGTTTTGTTCAAAGCAAGGCTTTGTACTGTTCATATTTAGAAACAGCAAGTTTTGAGAGAAGGAGGGAGTTTTTTTTACTTTTGAAATATATAATAATATTAAATCTGAAAAATACCATAATTAGCTCTGCTTTCTTTAGTACCCTTGGTGAGGAACTTGATGGAACTAATCAATATTTCCCAAACTGCTCCAGTTTCTTCCAACAGAGGCACCAAATTCTATGACTGCCCTATTTTTTGTTACTTAAAAAAGAACAACAACAACTAGTAATATCTGTGTTCATCACAGTTTCAAGTTGGATTCAGGAACTGTGAGATGGCCTCTTTGGATGCTCTGCATTATTTATTTGGAAGCCAAGAACAAATCACTCAGCTAGGCAAGAGCAGATAATAGAGAGCAATAACGTGTTACTAGATATCCATCATGCTTTAGCACTGCTTTTAGTACCTTAGACACTGAAACTTGTTGGCCAATCTTCAATATTTTTAATCTCAATATGAATGTACTGGAAAATGAAAGAAACTGAAAGGGGCTCTCATTATTATATTGTCACCAAGAACATTGATTAAGTGACCAGGTGAGGGGCTGCTATGGCACATCCTGTGAAACCAGCTGCAGGTTTTCCAGGAGTACAAACAGCTGCTGTTCTCACCCCACTTTATATAACACTTTGGTGTTGGAAGAACTAAGCCAGGAAAAAAAAACCCCAAACAAACAAAAACAAAACCAAACTTTGACACAGAAGTTGCTATTCCTGAAAACTGTTCACTTTGTCCAAACGTACTATCCAACTTCAGTTAATCTTCAGAACTTTAAGCATGTTCTCCTTTCTCAAGCCATTTCTCTATCTTAGCATCTGTCTCAAAAAGGGAAATTGTTTCAAGGTTTTCTGTCTCCGTGCTGCTCCTTAAGGGCTGAAGCCGCTACAAAGAGGTATTTGCAAGATGTAAATGGCATCAACAGGGAAAATGAGAATCTCATCCCAGGACTAATTCAAATTGGCTTCCTAGAAGGGACGTTAACTATTGGGGATACTCTCAAAATATTCTTAAAGTCAAAAAAAGCTTATGGTCACAGAGTTCAGCTCTAATTTTCCTTACAGCATCCACTCCTAAAAGCAAGATTCCACACACAGTAGATCCCCCCACACTCGGATATGTGCTTGAAATTTAGATAACAGCTTTGTTCAAGGTTTACTAAAAAGTCATGAATGGTCAGGTTAATTTTCAACTTCAAAACCTGAAATGTGTTTCTAATAAATTCATCAAAATGTTCCTATATGCAGACCAGTTTTTAAAAGTAATATAGCTCCTACAGGGATTAATGGTTAGAGTTCTTATCTCAAAATTATTTCTAATAGCCTTGGTTGGCAATTATTGCACTCTGTAAGATCTCCTAAGAAGTCAGCAGTCTTTTGATAGCAGATGGCAAGTCACAAAATGAATCTGCAGAGATTTTTCAGATTCTTTATATAGTAACCACAATGTCCTTTGTATAGTAAGTGTCATTTCATATTCCTTGAAACTAAAATCAGTTAAACACACATTAGAATTCTGGACACATTGCTCAATGTAGTTTTGCTATTTAGTGCTAGATGTGCTACAAATTTCATTTAGAAGTCCCAATGCCACACTAACTTACCTTTCATTTACTTAAAAAAAAATAAAAGAAAAAATAACTCAATTGCCATGCATTTTTGAATTTAAAGGATTTTTTGTAAGGCTACAAATGTTTAATTACAAGAGAAAATATGAGGGGCTGACACACCTTGAACAAAGCAAGCAACTTTCTGAATTAAACAATTCTGGAAATTTTAGCAGCTGCTTATGAGTTGTGAACATGATATTGATCTAAACTCACAGAGAGTTCCAAGACAGGTTTTGTTTTGAGTAGGTACTGGGCAGAAAATTCTAATTGAGCCAGATTGCAAACCTAGCACTCTAATGTTGCAATACACAGACTCATACTCAATATATCTTTCCCTTCATTCGTCCCTTCTTTTTACTACATGTACTTATTTATGTTTATGCAGGTGTTCTTCTAAGAAATTTGACATCAAATTAAAATAAAAAAAGAAAAAAACCCGCTCCTCAATGCCTACACAAACTATTGAGAAGCTGTTTATACTTTACTACTACTCTTCTCAACTACTTTCCAGCTTCCATATAGACTATCTTTTAAAAAAGTCTTAGTCTGTAATTATTCCTTTATTTGCAGTGCTGCCTAGAACTGTCACATCTACAACAGTAAACCCAAGCATATTATGCAAATGATTTTTAAGTTTAACAAATTACATTTTAAAGTTTGACTTTTGTCCTTCTAGAACATCACAGATGACCTTTCATGTAACAGAAATAAAAGAACATGAAAAAAAAATCTTACTTGCCTCCTAACAATAAAAATTTTATTTATTTTCTTTCTCTCCTGCCTTCCTACAAAAAAGCAGAAAATAATTACTAGCATAGAGCTATAGGCATTGTTCTATCATGACAACATGAGCTCTGTTTGACTTAAGGATCATCAATAACTGAGTTTCTGGAGTATTGAGACCCTCAGCAAAGCTAATTTACTTTTAAATAGTCCTATTGCAAAGTAGCATGAGGAATTTTTATTAACCTTTTTTGCTCTACCTGCTTTGAGATAAGAATCTCCCAGCTACATGGTTTTTAATCTGTAACCTTAAAAACAAACAACAAACCCCCCACTACATTATCTTAGCAGGAGTACTAATGAGATGGAGCTATAAATATCCTAAAGACTTTGTCCAAAGCCAGAAAATACAAGGCAAATTTTTAGTGGGTGTTCCCTGAAGGAATGGATAACATGCTAGTTGCTCCAGCATGGACAGTGCAATTCCCATGTTAGCCACCTAACAGTATTATTGTACCCCTCTGAGGCATTACACAGCACTGTATATCCCACTCTGAAAGCGGGATTTTATTTTGGGTTTTTGTGTTTACATAACTTACTTTTTTATTCAGAAATAATTTTTTAAAAAGTCTCTTTGCAGATGCGACTGTCCCACTGCCAGCCTCGGTGACAGACGGGGAGGCAGCCAGGGGCAAGGGATGCTCCCTTTCTCCAGCCTCCTCAGGCTGGGCAGCCCCAGAAAGGAAGATATCTCTCCTTTCCTCACGCTGAAACAGTTAATTTGGGCTGGGAACAGCAGAACACAGGGAGAGAAACGGTGTCTCCTGTGCTGCTATTTCCAAAATCCCAGGGTGAGAGAAGTATTTGTACAAAGATAAAAATGTAATTACCAAACAGCCTGCCTAACACTCTTTTTTGTGTCCTCTACAGCAAAACTGGTGTAGAAATGAGGTGCCTGTGCCTGAGTGGATCATTGGACCTACTCATTGAAGCCCAATGTTTCCAAATTCATTCCTGCCTCTGGGTTTTGTTCCTCCATATCTCAATCAATGATTACTTAGGCTTGGCTGTGTTGAGCCTACGGACAATATCAAACATTTTTGTGGCCAACACAGGATCGAACACTTGCAAGTCTTCAGTACAACTGATACAATGGTTTCTGCAAGGGGGATCAATGACTTTTGTCAATATTATTTCTGCAAAATGTTAATGATATGAATGACATTAAGTCAAATTGATCCAAATAAAAATAAGCACTTGGTATTAATATATCGAGCATATTCAGGCCATATTGCTGCTACAATAAGGGAAAAGGATCAATTCAAGCATTGCCAAATAATAAGCTGCTAACAGTCAAATTAACAAAAAAAAACAGATAAGCATGTGTAAGATGTCCTTTGTCAGCTGGGTTGCTTTGACAAAATTCCATGCTGAAAGATTTTTAATCTTATTTTTCAAAATTTAAGAAATTCATTGAACAAATATAAGGAGATAAACTGAAAAAATCCCAAATGAATACCATTATAAGAGGTGGATAAGTTTTTCCCTGTCCTGCTTTAGTAGTTGTTTGTATTACGTCCCCCAGTTTGATTTCAGCATGAATGTGACTATTATGACATGAAAACTGCTCAAAGTCCCCAAAAGATTTTTTTCTCAATCTATTTTTCTAAAATCAACATCCAAGAAACTCTAAAGGCATGGCAAGTTTCCAATATGAAAGAATGTTTTTTCCAACAGATACAGTCACTCCACAGTTCTTCCTGGTTGGATGCTTTTGCTCATCACTTAGGAAGTTTACAAACAATTAAAATGGGATGTGAACCGGAGATTTGTGTCTACTGCTTGCTTCAAACTCTCAGCTGGGAGGTTCACACATGAAGTTGTTCTTGTGACTGAAAGTAGGAGTCAGGAGATCTTAGAGGTGCTCTTGCAAGAAGCAAACCTTGAGCTGCAGTGAAGCTTCTCAAATACTTTCTCCATGAGGTCACAAAGGTAACCTGACAGATTATCTGCTTAATGCTCAAAATGAACTCCAGTACTTTCAAGTGAAATAGTCCATAAGGCTGACAAAGCACTATCATCATAAGTCATTATAAAGTCATCGTTGTTACTGCTCTACCACAAGATTTCAATAATGAAAAAATAAAGATCTCATTTTATTATGCTAAAATAAACACTGAAACAGAGTAAATGGCAACTAGCATGCAATAGTGCATAATTTATCCACAGTTACTTACACTGGGGTTATTATTACATTACCCAAGAGTCTGAAAAAATACCCACTACAAACATGACATCTACTGTAATCCAGTCAGAATTTCCTATTTAAAAGTATCATTTGGAAAGTAGGGAAAACAGTAAATTAATTTTGAATACATAAATATTCCTAGAAAATATTGTTATTTCACATACTTCCTCTTATTTCCTAGACTTATGTATAGACTTGTGACATTGCACATTCAATATTTTTGCTGCAGAAGTGCACTACATTAGCATAACCAACCTGAAGCTAAAAAAATCCCCAAAACACCAAAATTATTTAAAAAAAAATTGAAGGAAAGCGTATCACCGAGAAAGAATAAAAAGCAGAAGACATATTACTACAGTCTGAATAATGTCACAGTCCATTATTGATTAAAATGATTTTACCATGACATTTCATTCATCAGATTCCATTTCTCATTACACACAAACCCTTAATATTTATCAAGCTTACACAAGGCTTTTCTTCTCATCAAGCAATGCATTTCCTCTCTCTCCTTTAAAACTAGGTTATATTATGTTGAAGGGTCTACACTGTCTTTGAACTCTCTCCTTCTCACACTTGACCTCACTACCATCACTTTTTATCTCATTATAGCGAATGTTATTAAGTATTTATGTCTAACAAGGTGATTTCAATGGTTCATCCTTTTTAAACAATCCTGTGATCATTTTCTGTTAGCAGGAAATAAAGACATTTCATTAAATCACTTCTATCTGCTACCACTAAGAATTAATACTCTTTCTAGTCAGAACATTTAAGACCTTCACCATATACAATTGCAATGCATTTTTGATGGGTAAAGATAGAATTGTCCAATCCTCAGGCATCCAGCATGCATATGTATTTCAAAGAGTGGTTTTAGATTTTTACAGAATGTAGGCTCAATGCATTCGTTAAAGGAACAGGTTAACCCTGGAATGCATTATACTGTTATTATGGATGTCTAGGGAAAACAAAGAAAACTGCAGGTGCATAAGAAGTTTGCTCTAGATTAAATAAGTCTTTGTAATCACCCTTTTAAAATGTATTCCACTGACATACACTCCCTATTAATGCTTATCATTTCTGGAAAAATATGTGAAACTAATTAAAAAAAGAGATTACCCTGGCAAAAAAAAAGTGGTGGTATGTAGAAGGTGATTCTACATTCTGTATTAGTAAACCTTCCCCAAAAACTCATAGTAAAAGTATGTACAATACAAGCAAAAGCATGTAAAACCTCAGTTCTGATATATTGCAGCTCATGGAAAAGCTCATATTAATTTCATTAACTTTTTGACCAAATTTCATAGGATTAGCAATAAAACCATTTCACCTTATAGAGGTTATCTAGAAGACAAAGTGCTACCTACTCTTAATACTAAACACAGTCCTGCTTTATCTCCACATTATTATACACATCACTGGACTTTATCACTGCAAACCAGTTGTGTTTGCAGAACTTCATCAAAAAACCTTTACTTTTTCTTTTCCTAACCAGACTGACAGGCTTATGATCCTCTCAATCTTAATCCTTAAAACAATTCACAGCTTGGAAATACTCCAATCAAACACAAAAATCTATTGACCAAAGCAAAACAATAACAGCACTGCTACTCCCCACCCCAAACCAAATAAAAATACACCCAAATTTCCCGAATTTCACCTGAATTGTTTCAATGTTTAACAATCTGAGCTTTCAAAACCATCTTTTTTTTTTTTTTTGTAAATTATCTTTTCTCTTTCAGAATATAAAAATTTCCCAAATTTCACCTGAATTGTTTCAGTGTTTAACAATCTGAACTTTCAAAACCACCTTTTCTTTTATAAACTATTTTTTCTATTTCAGAATATAAAAATGAAAAAGGCTTTGTTTTCTTCTAATATTTTTCCAGCTTTGGCAAAGAACAAAACCAAGTTAAAATATTTATGCCTTTTTTATAAATACAAATATAAAACATATATTTTTATAAATATAAATTTAAAAAAATTGTGAACTTATATATTTTTATGTGTTTGAGATTGAAAAATGAATATTTGACCAATATCAGAAATTCTCATCACACTAAGTAATTTTAGACTTTGGCTTCAGGAACACAAAACAGTTAATATAGCTTGATCATTTCCCGTATAGGCTGAACCTTAAACTTTTAAGTTTCAGTGCAGCTGGCCAGTTTCTAAGGTTTCCTCCCCCAAAAATCATAGCTGGAGAATGATGAAGTACAATACAGCATACAGCAAGCACATGGCATGTAAGCACATGTAACAGATATTGCACAAGAATTTGACACTAACAGCTACATTACTTCCACTCCCAAGAACTAAAACAATCACTTGTAGGAAACTGGCCACAGTAAAGCAGTGGTCGATAAAAGCAATCATGCTAGCTAAATTGTAGCTGAAGTCAGTGGCACAATTATTTTTATTTTTAAAGCAGTGACATACCAGTGAAAACATTCCACTGAAGATGAAGAGTCTGGGAAGTATCTATAAAGCAGATCCATCTGGAAGAGCAGCTGAAATAGTGAACAGAATGAATTTCCCACTTTTAGGTGTCTTGCATAATTTCTTAACCCTTGCCCTTAGATTTCAACAGATCTCTTCAGTCTAAGGCTTTCAGTATTTAACTACCAGCCCCAGATAAATACCTGAAAAAAGGGGCCCAGTCATCTGAGCCTCCTTAGACCCTACTTAGATAAAAAAACCGAGCCATTTTCCCCACATGCAGTACTTCTATTCTGCTTAATCTTTACCTTTCTCTTTGGCTGTCTTTTAGATTTCATCTGTTGATATTGCACTTTCTGCCTTCAAAATAGAAATTATTTGTGTGTTGGTGCATATTTATGAGAAACAGCAATGTGTAAGAACTCAAGCTGTGAGGAAGTCTTTACCCTGAGATCCCTGTGGTCCCTCAAAACTCTCCTCAGCTGTTGCAAACCCACAGGAGACCTATTTGTTTATGGAAGTATGCCAGGTGTTTCTCTTTCATAAATATTTAATTAATCAATCTTGTGAGGAAAAAAATGCAGCCTGCACAACACTCCCGGTAATGAATATGTGTTAGCTGTCTCGATTTTTTCCCCTCAGAAGCTGATTAGTTATGTCATTTGTAAAAGAAAGCGGATCCATTGTATTTCAAACAGGGAAGCAGAGTACAGTGGTTTTGGGGGAGAAGTTTGTACCAAATAAGGCACAGAAAAAGGGGACTGGTAAAAACTGTAGCGGTTCTGTTAGCAGAAAGGGGATATCACAGGCCAGTGGATTTGAAAAGATGTGTTTTCATTTTATCATGATGAGGAGTCAGTTCAAAGGGATGCACGAAACGCGCTCACCCGGGCATATCAGGTCACTTTACTGCGTCCTGCTATTATGGCCAGGCAGCTCCTCCTGAGATCTGAGACCCTGTCCCCTCCTTTCACCCATGAGAACCTATGGATCACATCTCAGTGGGTGGAAGCAGAACTAAACATGAACTCATTTATAAAGAAATATAACAGCATATCTGAGGGAATACTGGACACGCTGATCGGCAATCAGATCTCAGTAAGTATAGATTATCAAAGACTTTCAATTTCTTTACATTTTCCAGAAGTACAATTTCAATCATGTGGTTAGGAATATAATACCCTGATGTAGGAAGACAAAGATACCACCAGACCACGATTCCAAGGACCTAAGATTGATGCCTGACTCTGCATGGTAAAAATCTACTTAAATGGCAACAAAGAACTCTGTCACACATCTGCCATGCTCAGGGTTTGCCTGGGGTTGGGTTTGCCTGGGGTTGTGCAGAGCTAAATTAAAGCTGAATAAATTTGCTCAAGCTTAAACTACACACAGGACTGAAAAATACGAAATAGTCAAAAGGAAATTTAGGGTCTGGTCAATGAAAAGAATACGGCGACTGTTATAAAGCAAAAGAAATCTTAAATGGTCCTTACTTTGTGTTTTACACTCTTCTTTGGGCCTACTTTCTTCCTGGATAGCACACATTAGTTTTTTACAGATAATAAATATGAAAATAAAAATATAAGATACGTAATTCTTTTGATAAGGGAAGGTGTGTAGATGACACTTTAACAGGGGCTTAGTCCTTGGCAGTGCTCAGCACTGGCATCAGGGGTTTGGTGCTTTTCTTATTTAGCAACATCACACAGTCATGTGTCTTACATTGGGGCTAAAACACAAAAATGACAGCTGAAAACACAGTCACATAGTCAGTGTCACTGGGGCCAGGCTTTTACTTCTACAGATTGTTACTTAGGAATTAATTATAAAGAGAAACAAAAACAAAACACCACAAAGAAACAAACAATGTATTTTGGATTTTGCAAAAGGAGGTATTTTAGCTGGTCATCTAACAAGACCATATTTTTATACAAGTTCTCACAAGGAATAAGATAATAATGACAAAAAAGCTCTAAACTAAGGAAGTTTTAATACCTGTACTTAGACATTTACTTATAAGCAGAAGGTTTGTACTAATGATGGTGAACATTACTGAACTGTTCTTAATAAAAGTTTAAGATCTGTGGTGGGGACTGAACTACCACTCTGGCAATAACATATTTCAACCTTGCTGCACGTTTTGCAGACATGGCTCAACATACAGTATTAATTTGGCTCCTGCTTAGGCTATTCTACTTGTAAAAACTTGAATCCAAGAACTTCTTGGTTCTTGATAATTGCACAAAATTTCCATCAGTTCAGGCTGGGATTTCTCCTTACAACCTTTCAGTTACATGAGGAAAGAAGAGTAAAATTTTCTCTTGTAATTTAAACATGACAAGTCAGTCTATGACATTTAGTAGTTCAGCACTCATCCCTACAATAGCAGATTTCTCCTTTTCTGGATTCCCTGGTTTTACACACATCATTCTTCTCCCTTTCTTTGTCTTCTTGGCACATCTTCCCTTCTAAATTGTAAATAAAAGAATACACATTTCTTCTCATTTTCTCTCCACTCAGAGCTCACAAAAAGTAAACATGTAGAGCCAAAATTGTACACATGAAAATAGAAACCTCAGTCACATCTAGTTTTAAACAATGAAAGATGACAATAAAACTACTATTTCACAATTCCCTTCTGCTTTATAAAGCCAGAGTCAGTGTCTGGTACAAAACTCTGCCTTATATGACACAGACACCTATTAAAAAGACACGGTTGGCACTTTAAAGCACACTGTTCATTAGTTGATTTCAGTGTTTCCTCAAGTGATTATTTAAAGGACCATTGAATACAAAATGATGGTGGCAGAATAATATGAAGTAGCATAAAAAGCTTACAACTGGTGACATCTTAACTTGAAACACTTGACTGTACAAAATATCTTACTTTTCCCATAAATGTTTCTTGCACCTACGTAACTCAAATGGAAATGCAAAATAACCCCCACAAAAATGCCTTGCAAATTATCTGTACATGCCTTTTTCATTTAAAAATATGTTTCACATTTACACCCTTCTACTTTGTGCAAAATATAAACAAATTAAATTTGTAGAGAGAAACTGTTTTTACAATAATGAAAGGAGAAATCATAAATGAATAGAGAAATCATGAATGAGACATCATCTTAAAAGATAAAAAGAAAAAGGTAGCCCCCCCCCCAAATGACAGTGTGTAGAGATTTATGGCATTTATATTATCTAAACTAGTGGGTTCCCTTTAGGTTATCATGTTTCTAAGGTTTTGTGAGAGATATTGGTTGAGATATTCTTGAAGAACTGCTCCAGAAACCTGAAACTTCCTTATTGTTCACGTATCTATGCTGCAAACCACCATTCTTCACTACACTCCTTCCCCCTGCATCTCTTCCAGAATATATTTGGAGTATAGTTTAGGCTAAACACAAAGGCTGGCAGGCTTTTCCAGAGGCAGAGAAAGCAGTACTTAGTACTGAGCACATTCTCAGTACAAAAAGGGTACCTGTAGTGCTACAAACCTTCTAAGGCATTGCCAGTCCTACCAGAAAACCAGGGGCATGTTTAGGTTCACGTCTGACCATGTTAATTTGAAGGAGTCACTTAAGAATAGGAAAGGTTATTTGGTGCCATACAGGATCAGTTTCCTTGTTATTCCCTCTTTTACTTCATGCATCTTGACCTTTTCCAGCTATCCCAAGAGGAAACTAATGTGATCTCAAAGAAACATTCAGGCATTGGTATATCATTGCTCTGTAGCTGAACTGCACAAGGATTCAATTACAATATTTATGTGGCTGAGGTTTCTTAAGGGAACTTCTGTGGCTCAATATGACTTTTGCAGAAATTTGTTAATATTGTTAACAGAAATACAGTCTGGGAATACTATGTTAAAATATCAATTCCTTCTCAGAAAAGAAATGGAAAAATATCTGTCCAACATTACTACAGCAATAATTACAATCTCAAATAATTAAAATCTCATCTAGCTCCCCAGTGGATAAATTTCAAGGTCAGTTTTAGTGAGAAAACTTGTCTGCTACTGAAAAATAACACAGTATTAGTTTTGATGCAGCGTACCCTAGTATTCTTATGCAATTGAGGCTTTGTTCCCACTTTTATCACTTGAGATAAAATTAAGGCTTGACAAAGCCATCATTGCCAGCGATGACATGCAAGAAAAAAAAAAAATGAAGAACAGGACAGATTGGGAAGGAGATTATAAAAAATAGTGTTACACACAACAATGCTTCCTACACATACACACAGAGAACCCTTCAACAAAACAACAAACAAGACCAAAAAGAAAGGAGATAGATCAATAATGAAATATTATGCAGATCTCTCATAAATCCCCTGGTAGATCACACAGCCAGTGATACCCCAGCTCCAGAAAGTCCTGTAGCACCATTCGTGAGAGCATCAGCAAATCTACATTCCATTAGCAGCAGCAAACAGTGATCCTGGTGATGTGGTGAGTCAGTCTTGGTGGTTCACTCCAGCCAAGAGCCTGAGGAAGTTGCTCCACCTCCCTGCTTGTCCTGCCTGCATCCCAGTGGAGCTCTCTGGGACCTCTAGGCTTCATCCTAGCTCTAGCCACTCTTACAGAAGGGAAGAGAAAAGGTAATGATAGGTGAAAATGCTGGAGGAACCTGACAAGGAAAATCTGGTTCCCTGGCAGTCATGGTGGCAGTCATGGTGTATCAAGTATTCCAAGGAAAAGATAGGGCACTCTTAATCCCTTTTTTACTCAGGACACAAAGGCTTCCACTACTGGCCCTCTTCACCGGAGCTCTATCCTGTGCTCAGACGCTTTTCTTACAGAAAGGCAAGTTTTTAAGATACATTTTTGACCACACTGATATATATGAACACACTGAGTTCCAAAGCACACGTTTCTTTGATTTTTTTTTCCTCCCTCTGTTAAATGGGACTAACATTGCAAAATAATAAAGCCTGGACAAGGATAGAGAGAAAGGACTGCGTTCTGGCAGTCTTACACAGCTTGTGTAAGATTCTTTCTTTGGGAAAGGAGCTCAACAGTATTTAGAGAAAGGACAGGAAGGGTCACACATAAAGTTTGGTACAAGAAAGACCAATGGTTTCATAGTGGAAAGCTCATGCCAGCCAGAACTGAGTAAAGAAATCAGACAAAGCCTTGTCTTTGCTGGAGTCACAAGAGAGTAAACTGTTCCCTGATTACAGCTATCATTAGACAGCTCAGCTGGCCAATGTTAGCAACAGGTCACTAATGCTGGCTGTTTCTCAGGGCAAATCCTGCTAAATGTGCTGGGCATAATGCTACAATGCAACAGAATTCAATTTAAATCTGTTTCTATGATTGTCAATATCACATTTCCTGCAATACAGTGTATGAGGGACCAAAATAGAAACCATGACATTCATAGTTTGGGAGGCAAGGCAAACCCATGGTGAATATCAATCCATTGCTCTATGTCACTCTACACTCAATCTAACAAAAAAGAAATTTCTCCATAGTGGGGGAATACAGAAAGTGGTAAAAATGGAAGAAATTAAGTACTGGGTGCCGCAATACAAGAAAGGTATAGAGCTGTCAGAGAGTATCCAAGGGAGGGCTACAGAGAGGGTGAAGGGACTTGAGGGAAAGCATGTGAGGCATGGCTGAGGGCACTTGATCTGTTCAGCCTGGAGAAGAGGAGACTGAGGGAAGACCTCATTGTTCTTCAACATCCTCACAAGGGGAAGTGGAAAGGCAGATACTGATCTCTTCTCTCTGGTGACCAGTGACAGGACCTGAGGGAATAGCCTGAAGCTGTGTTGTGGGTTTGGGCTGGATATTTGTAAATGGTTCTTCCCCCCAGTTGGGCACTGGAGCAGGCTCCCCAAGGAAGTGGTCACAGCATCAAATCTGACAGAGCTCAAGAAGGATTTGGAAAATGCCATCAAGCACATGGTGGGATTCTTGGAGTGTCCTGTGCAGGGCCAGGAATTGAACTTGGATGATCCATGTGGATCCCTTTCAACTCAGGATAATGTATGATACCTTAAGTTTCCTCTGAGTGTAACAGACACTGCCAAAAAAAAAGTCCCATCCCACACAAAAATGTGGTGTTAAAGATGACAATGAGCTGGACACTGTGCTCTACACTGTCACTGCTCTTCATCCCCACCAAAAAACCTTATGCTCTAAAAGGATTGGTTTCTGAATCAATTCAGCCTTTTTTCAAATAAGCCTGTTTTTGTAACTGGGACATCAAAAATTTGTTTTATTAGGAAAAAGTTGATTTTTTTTTTCCCCAGAAGTTGATCAAATCTGAGTGTTTCACTTTCCTGGTACAGTAAGAACATTTAAACAAGGCTATAGAAAGAAAGCTAACACAATATAGTTATAGAATGGATATTTTTTGAATCTTTGTGAAAGATTAATGACAGTTATAAAAAGCAAAGCTTACTGATCTGTTATATGACAGACAGCAGCAAATAAAAAAGCAGATTCAGGACTATTAACAAGTATAATTATATTCAGTCATTCCTTTTAAAATTGCTTAAAGCTCAGCTGGATTTAATATTTCCTTCAATCAACAACATGCAGGATGTGCGGAAGAATAAATTATGATTAAAATACAGACAATATGAAGCAAGGAGATGTAGACCATTAATTTAATTCATGACATTTTCAACACCACTTTTATGAAAGTCATGGATTTTATTCAAATGGACTTTATAGAGCTTTTGAAGTAAGCAGTCTTTGAAGGTCCTCCTTTATTTGTTGTTACACTTATCATGAAATGTCAAAGAAAAATGGTTTATTACTATCAGAGGTGCTTTATTACTCATTTTAGGGGGATTATCAAAATGAGAATCTCTATCCTTGGACAGATTTATCAGGTCATAAATTTTGCACATTATTTTGATAATAAAAATTGGCATTGTAATTATCCATTTCCCCCAGATACTTCCTCTGGAAGAATAAAAGCTGACAAAAACTAGACCACCTTATGAAAGTTTGACTCAGCTTACACTCCTTTTTCCTGCATAATGAGGCAGGAAAATAAATTGTTAAATATAAATTGTTAAAAATAAAGCTTGATATTCATATATTCAGTATCTTTGAACTAGTCTCTGTTATTATATAAGTTTCAGTAAATTAAGAAAAAAAAATTTGAATTCTCAACCTGAATAAAGACTTTTCTTGCTTATTACCGTTATTAGGAGGGTTTTGAATTGTTTTTAGAGTATGATAGCTATGAGTCAATAAGGTTTGATCATAAAAATTAAAACCCCAAAATTTAGAAAATTATATCTTTCAGAAAAAATTATCCATTTCTTGAGTGGTTTGAGAGAGGAAATATGAGATGGAAAGAAGATACCACTAAGGATGTTTTATTTCTCACTTTTGCTTCAGTATCAAATGACAGAGATGTAGAATTCTATAAATTTCCAAGGTTGATATATTATTAGGACAGAAAAATATGGAAGATGGACATGAACTTGCCCAGCATTCTCATTTAGGATTAAAAATTGAATTCTGAAACACTTAATAATCTAGAAACAACTACCTTTTAAATGGAATTCTGCTTCTGAAAAAGTCTTTTGCCTTTCTTGGGTAGGAGCTTGAATAGGAGAGTTTCAGAAATGTGAAACAAGCACAGAGCTTAAAGTTTCTTGCAAAATAAAGCTTTTAGATGTGAAAACATTCAGAAAGCCAGGTCTCTTGAATCCTGTCAAAATTTTGAATCTCAACCCTTGTAAAACTTCATGGGCAAGAAGAAAAATATTATAGACTTCCCAGTCTATGACAATTCAAGATATTTCTTTAAATAATGGCTCATTGAAAAACTGCTTAAATCAGTCAGGTGCTTTATAAAGATCTACCACTGATTTCAGTTATTCAAATAAAAACTACTCTGCATAAACAGATTTGAGAAAGTAGACATTTCACTCTGCTACACCAAATGGATGCCAGTCATTGTGAACAATAGATCCTTGGCCTCTTTTGGCTCTAAATGAAAGAAACATTGAGGAGTTGTTTCTAATTAGGACATCATGCATTAAATGCACTGCTGAAAATCAGTCTTGGAGATTTACAAGGCCTTTCATACTGAGAATGATGATAAAGGTGCAGAAAAGTATGTGTTACAGTAAACCAGTCCAGGGTACTTTTTAAATGGCCAGAAATTAAACCCTTTTGTCAGAAAATATTCTGTCTAGATTTACCATGGCATTTCAAAAGTCCCAGTGAAATCAAGAGAAATATTTTTGCCATAGGGTTTTATACAGAAAAAAAAACAACCAAAAAACCCAAACCTCTCCAAGCTGCCTTAATTAGATGTTTGAAAAACAAGCACAAGGATGTGTGAGTGAGTGTATGTGTATTTTGTGTTGTAAAACTCAGATCTTGATTTGCATCAGGGATTTGATCTCTGTAGTTTCAGATGGTTCATTATAAAGTCATAGCAAAATCTGAGCAGAAATTCTCCCAACAAGGTATGGTATGCAATTTAGGTCCAAATCTATAACCTGCTTTATGTTTAGTGTTGATCTTCAGACAAACAATTCTCTTCTCACCACTGCCTGAAATTTCTCTGGGGGCAGGGAATAGGAAGGAAAACAAACATCCCAAACGTAAGGTCACAAAGCCCTCAACAGACTTCCAGTTGAAACTTTAGCAAGCATGTTGTTGGCAAACATTTACTTTTAGCAATATGCAAAAGTGTTAGGTTTTGGTATATGGATTCTGAAACTAAAAATTGACCTGAAATGTGAGTAAATGGAATTTTAGATCATGTTTGTTATCCACTAAATAATTCATTGTTCCATTTTATACATGCAGCCTTTAATTAACTTGCTGACTCAGACGCATGATACTACTAATCCATTCATTTCCCCAAGCCCACTGAAAAGTATAAAACATGTGTGGGCACAAGCCAAAGACTGGGAGATTATTAGGGAGGAATTTTTAATCAGAAAACCTCAGGCAGCTGGATCCTCTTCTCCCAGCTATGAAGACCAGATTGAGGACTGATTGATAACACCTGTTAACTACTGTCGTCTTTTCTGAAGCTGTTGAGTCATAAGCTTGTACAGCTATTTTTTTTTTCCTGAAATACTGGTTGCAATAGCAAAAACAAGTTAATAATAATTCTGAGTAAAGGTTTAAAGTAGCTGCATGTACAAGCACCCAATTTCTGCCTGACTGGAAAATATATTTAGTAAAATAGCCTTCAAAGACAAGCAGAACTTGGATAATTTATACTAAAATACATATATCTGTGGTTTCATAAACAAATACACCTGAAGAGGGTGTATTCTTGTTACAAACAAATTCTGCCTTAAAGAGCTGCAAAAATATCCAACCTCTTTTATTAGAACAACATTTAATTACATAATGTTCTATTTTGTCTTTACAGGTGCCTTTATACCTTCTTCTTCAGGGAAGAACAGATTTTTTCACCAATGAAATACAAAACAAAGGGCTTTCAATAGCATCTAACTATATGCTAACATCACACAAACACTAAGTGAAGTATTGGGAAGAAAAAGAAGAACTATTGCAGCAGAATTCCAGTCCCTAATAATTTCCCTTTTCTCTGTTTCAGATAAGGCATTTCATTTTGCTTGAAGACCTCTTTTCACCATATCACACACAGCTAAATTTCACTCCAGCCTGTGTTGCCTTTGCAAGGCTTTCAATAGAAATGTATCAATAACTGTTTTCTGTGGACAAACACCATAGGAGTGAGAGACAGATGTAATTCCTTCATTCCTCTCCCTTGATCCTAGTCTACATAATTAAGTATCAGACTAGATAATCCCTTAGGTCCCTTCATTATTCCAGTCTATTTAATATCAGCATATCACTCTGGGATAGGTTACAGTGCTCTTACAGGCCTTAAAATGTGTAGGTTAAAAGATTTACAAGGTAACTGAAGTTGTGACCTCCTTCCTGGGGGAAGGGAAGAGGCATTAAAGGAAGGATAATTCAGAGAAATGTGACTTAAGTGCAGCACTAGAGCTATAACCCCTCAAGTTATTTAAACCTTTGTCTTTTTTCACATAGTCCCTGCTGGGTGAAATCTCCAGTTGGCCTAAAAGACTTAATCACCTCTGGCTGGATGAGTATTAGCAGTTCATTTGCATAAGTACTTGTCATTATCATTAAGTGTGTTTGCTTTCAGATATATTTAAGTCCACATTAACTCCTTCTTGCTTGACATTAGGATCTCTCAAACTGGCAGTGGCTGCATTGTATTTCCTGTGAACCAGTCTCCTACTTAAGACATATCTAGGACAGCTGTGTTCTTTAAATACTCATCAAAGGGAAACGATTCCATCTACTGCAAGAAAAATTTAAGACACATAATTTCTGTACAAAGTCAAGATGTGGTCACAGAGACATGAAAATACAGGCTCTAAAGCATTAAACAGTGTAGTAAATGGGGTAGAGTAACCCAGTTGCCAGAACACCTCCCCCTGGGGCTCAGAAATCTGTACTTGCAATCATAGCTCTACACACATCACTGCAACGAGCAAATTTTAAGTATCTGCAACTCAGTGTAAAGCCAAACGCTAGGGTTAAGCATCCAGTCACTGTGTAAGAGATGCAGAATTACCAGAGACACTCAGGAAGCTTACATTCCTCTTGCCATACATTCTGAGAAAAGAGCTGGACATGCTTGCTTCTGCTCTTCATTGTGTTGGCTGCATGCACCCCATTATGGAAAAAAATTTGGAAGAAAATTCCTGACTGTGAGGGTGGTGAGGCCCTGGCAAAGCTTTCCCAGAGAAGCTATGGTTGCTCCATCCCTCAAGTGTTCAAGGCCAGATTGGATGGGGCTCTGAACAACCTGGGATAACGAAAGTTGTCCCTGAGCATGGCAAAGGGGTTGAAAAAAAAAAACCACCTTTAAGGTCCCTTCCAACCCAGGCTGTCCTTTGATTCTGTGGACAGTGTGAGCAGGTGACACCTCAGGAAGAAGAATCAAAGAACATTAACATTTTGGACTTTCTAAGACAAAGACAACTAGCCCTGTGAGCTGAGGGCACTGAAGCCTAGGGAACGCAAAATGCTCTGCAAGAGAAAGAGAGACATTATTTACCTGCTGGTTATGGTAAATAACCAAGAGGAGAAACCTGCCTCTAAGGCTTACTTTATGAACTTCTAGACATTTTAAGCTGAAAGCAGAAGCAAACCTGAAATCTAGAATGAAATTACGAATATGATGAACATGAAAAATCTAATAAGCTAAAAATCACATCCCTTTCACTTGGTCTCCTTCAGGGCATTATGAGTCCTGAGAGACTTTTTTTATACATAATTTTGGAGAGCATCCATCTTGAAAAACTCGCTACTCTGAAGAGAGCACATTTTGAGAATGAGACGAGTTTTAACTGAAAGTAAATCCAATCTTTGGTGTTCCACTGCCTAGTAAAGAAGTCTAACAGTTAAGCTACTGATATAGAAGTTAAGGACTATGTTACAGTGGCTTCACTCTAAAAGTATTTTAACACAGTTTTAAAACAGAAAAATTAAAAATTAATCAAAATAAATATCTTATAAACATTTCTTTTTTTAATAAAAGGCTTTCTTCTTCTGACATGTTCCAGAAATGTTCAGACTGGAGAGGTATTTAGGTATGAATCTGTGGAGTTTCTGACTTAGTTTTGCAGAAACAAAGGCTGGGTCAGTTCTAATCCTGCCACATGACATTTAACTTATTAACTGACAAGAACTTAAAAGAAATCTAAGAGAGAGCTTCTCAGGAAGATTAGACAGCTCTAAACCTTTTGTCTCAACATCTGAGTGTTTTTTGGACCATAATTTTTACTTCAGATGTCAGATCCCCAGTTCATGTTTCCAAAATAACTGTTCACATCTCCTTGCTCTCCTCTGACAATGAACAGATTAATGCAGAGTCTGTTCTTCCAATGTACACAAAGTAATATTTCAGAACATTTCCTCATACCTCCTTAAGTCAGTGGTGAAAATATTCCTTACTGATTCCTGAAAACCTGGGTTACAAAAACCCCTTCTGCTGCAGTGACAAAACATGTGGTAATGACAGCCTCAGGCTTCCCCATGAAAAAGTTAGGCTACAAACATCTTGAAAACCTTTCTCGCATTTTCATAGCCTGAGACTGTAGGCAAAAAGACTAATATAATCTGCTGCTATATCAAACTAACATATTATATATTCAGGTCACATTAATAATTAATTTCTTACATATGGTGTAAAGTACACATTTTTACATCCATTATTTTTCTTGAGAATAATATGTGTGAACTGTATTTTGCATATAGCTTTATTTATATTTGTGGTAAACTATGTATAAACACATGTTTTTGCACTCAGAATGGATGTTTTTAATAAAAGTTAGTCAGGATTCTTAACTCATTGTTTTCTACAATCTCACTCTTAGAAATTTTTTTGGAAAAGAGGAATCAAATCCCTTAATGATCTGTTGTTTTATGTTTTTATATCTCCTATGCTGAAACATTCATAACAGAAACTTAAGTTGGAGGGCAAAGGAAAACAGACTTGTTTAGAAATCTTAAATGGGCAAAGTAAACAAAGTGAATATCATTTGGTAGAAATCTACGGAACAGAGTTATAATATTTGGAGGAGTTTTATCAGTGTCTTCAGTGCAACATTGTTTAGTGAGTTTTCATAGATGTTTCCAAAATGGATGTGTACAGTCCTCGCCTCATGCAATATTTTCCTACAAGCAGAAGCCTGAATTGCTGCTTACATTTATGTGCACTGAGTCATACCTGCTTTCAACAATTCATATTAAATCCACGTTATCTCTGCATGTACTTGTGATAAGCTTGTAAACCTGTAAACAACATTCATCGGTGTATTCACAGTTGAAATTAATTTTGCATCTTTTCCACTAGCCATCTCATTCAAGGGTCTTGTAGAAATAATTTCCTGATAACGTCAAAATGTCACTCATATTTCCCAAATTTTAATGTTGGGCATAGTCTCCTCACTTCCTGAAAATATCACAAAAATACATATTTAAAGCAATCAGGATGGAACATTTATAAATCTAGCAAGAACACAATGAAAAATAACACTAGGACAGAAAAACTGTCATCCCTAACCAACTTTGGCAACTGGTACCATGAATATTTCTACTTCCATTACTGTTCACAACACAGACAGACGTCCGAACTTAAGCCTGTGAAATACTGACACAAGAGCAGAACCTTCTGAAGCATTTTCTGCTTAGGGATTGCAAGCAACTAGTCAAATGCATCAAATACAACTGTAAATGTATGATACATAAAAGATTTCCCATTACAAATAATTTCTTTTCTATTTAAAAATAGAACTACTGTAAATATGAAGAACAGGTTTGTCAAGTACAAATCTATCTGAAAGACAGTGCCATATTTGAAACCATGACACTCTGATTGGAAGCCAGGTAAGTTTAATTTTTCATAATTTAATTTATTTTATTTTATAGTTAAGAGGTTTGATCCTGGTACTAGTACAGAAATTCCCATTTGGGAGCCAGGCACTTTGCTCGATTGAGACAATTCTTGTTCTATTTCCTGCAGATGAGATTGATAAAAGACTGGGGCAACATTAAAAAATATACACCATCACAAGCATATTTTTCTTGAAGTTAATAGCACCTCAGCCTGCAGCTCACTATACACAGGTAAACAGTCTAAAACAAAAAGCAGAAGACAATGGAATATTACAGTACATTTTTTTGCCTTATCTCTATAGTCATTAGGCTAAGTGTCTTAGAAAGGGAAACTATGAAGTGTATTAATTACCAATAGGTTTCTCCCCAGAATGCTTATGCACTTCAGTCTCCTCACATGTTAAGCTCTTCAGGATAATAATTAAAAAAGCGCTATTTTCTAGACAACAATACTAAAATATAAATAAAAACAAAGCATCATTAAGTAAATGGGTTTTTACCTAATGACAGTTAACTCCTGTCATTAGGTAAACTATATTAATACACATCACTCCTTATGTCAATAATTTAATATTCCCCAAAATAGTTTACAGAAACACAGATACGGATTTAAGAAAATAGAAAGAGGAATTAATCTAATGCTCTCTTAGTCAATAAAGAGTCCTGTGAAGGCAGTTACAGTTGTTACTCACAAAACACAAGGGAGATGGGCTGGGGTAGTCGAGCATGGATTTCCAGAGGGAGAAGGGAGCTTTAGGTCTCTATAATTGGAATCACCAAGTGCCACAAATCATAATGACAACTGCCAACTTTATGAATTAGGACCTGGAATTAAGTCTCCCAAATTTGGATCTTGTTGCCATTAAATATAAAATTTGGACTCTTAAACATTGGTGATGTGTGCCTTTAGATATCATGTTTACATTCATCAATGTTAATGACCTACATGGTATAATTAATACCAGTAAAAAAACCCACAGGTCTGTAAACCTTTCCACGCTGCCCACAAAAGGTCTCACAGTAAATGAAAATTAATGCTGTGTTCTCTGTTTTCTGATGCACAATGTGGCATGACAGTGGCTTTTACTTTGTCTTCAGAAGTTCACTCCAAAACAAGAGGAAGGAGTGATCCTGTAGCTGTAAATGACCATAGTTACTGTCTTTCTAAGTTAAAGTGAGAGCTGTATTACAATATACTTGCAATACCAGGATACAGTTATCATGAGAACAATGAACAGAAATTCCACGATGGTAGCTACTGCAGGACAGAGTAACCTTCTGAAAGAACTGGCTGCTCATGGCTTGGATGGGTGTACTCTTCCCTGACTAAACACTGCCTGGATTGTCGAGCACAGAGTGGTAGTGAATGGAGTTGCATCCATCTGGGATAAGTCAGTCATGGTGTTCCCCAGTGCCCAGTTTTGGGAATGTGCTGATTAATAGCTTTATCAGTGCCTCAGTGCTCACTTGATCACTTTGCAATTTGGGTGAGAATGTTGATTTGCTGAAGGCAGGAAGGCCCTACAGAGGGACCTGCACAGGCTGGATCCATGGGCTGAGGTTCAACAAGGCCACGTGCCTGGTCCTGCAGTTGGGTCACAATAACCTCCTGCAGCCCTGCAGGATTGGGGCACAGTGGCTGGAAGGTTGCCCATCATCAATGGACCTGGGGTGCTGGTCAGCAGTGATTGAACATGAGCCAGCTGTGCCCAGGTGGCCAAGAAGGTTTGGGCACCCTGGCCTGTATGAGCAGTGGTGTGGCAGCAGGACCAGGGCAGTGATTGTCCCCTGTGCTGAGCACTGCTGAGGCCACACCTCAAATCCTGTGTCCAGCTCTGGGCTCCTCACTGCAAGAAATACTTTGGTACTGGAGCATGTCCAGAGAAGAGCAACAGAGCTGGGGAAGGGTCTGGAGCACAAGACTGATGAGGAGCAGCTGAGGGAGCTGGGGGGACTCAGCCTGAAGAAAAGGAGGCTCAGGGAAGACCTTATTGCTGTCTAAAACTCCTTGAAAGGAGAGGTTAGTCTGGTGGGGACTGGGCTCTTCTCCCAGGTAACAAGCTATCAAAGGAAAGGAAATGGCCTCAAATTGCAACAGAGGATGTTTGGAATGGATATTAGGGAAAATTTCTACATGGAAAATATTGTAAATCTCCAGTGAACAGGAGAGTGGAGTCACCATCCCTGGGGGTATTTAAAATGGATGCAGATGTAACACTGAGGGACATAGTTTAGTGGTGAACTTGGTAGCACTGGGTTTATGATTGGACTCTATCTTACAAGTATTTCTCAGCCTGAAAGATTCCATTCTGATCTTCATTGTATTTTAATCTAAGGGGAGAGATCATCTCACAATTCCTGCAAATACCTATTCCTTTCTTCTCTTTTATATCATTCAGAATACTCAAGCTTAAACTGAAACTTTGGAGTTTTATTGAGGCTCCCATGAGAAAATGGTATACACTGATCAATAATATCGGTTTGCAAACTCTGACCCTTTCCTTTTGACTTACACCAAAATGTTGTAAATGACGATAGCAGGAAGACACTACTGAAAACCTGTACTTTTCCTTCCCACTTTAAAACTTTTGCAAAGGTATGCACTTCCTTGGGTTTCTTTAATTAAAAGGCTCTATTAATCATACTAACACTATAACCTTTACTTTACCAGACCCCTGCATCTCAACAGTTAGGTTTAATTGTTTGTCAACAATGTACCCTTTAGTATGCATTAAAGTACAAATAAATTTTCTTACGCAGCAGGATCTTTTCCATTGCAATGTCATTAGGGGTTTTTTTAATTATTCTTTTAAGGTCATTTAACAGTCAGTGCAGCCAGAAGGCTACTTTTCATCCCTTTATTTGATGTCTCAGCATCATTATGAGTATAAAACAGAGAATTAGCGTATTGTTGTCCAAGCATGATCTAAACGTCTGTTTATTTTTATTCTTTCTTTAAAACAACTTTCATTTCTTTCCCTTCCATCCTTAGGCAAGTTCCAAATAATGCATGTATTGGTAGCCTCTCAGGTTCATCCAGTAATTAAAGTTTTGTCTCTTAAAGTAACGGAGCATGCTGTGCAGAGTCGACACAGAGTGCAACCGCCAGCTTTTAACAAAAAGGGAATAGCACCATATTGATCATGAAAGGTGGTGCTTTCACTCCTTTTTACTGGTGGAAAAAAACAACACAATATTAAGTTGTCTTCTGACCTACTTTTGACTTTCCCTGTGAAACTTGTAAATGAAAGAAGACTTAATTTCTCTGATGCAAAACAGACACTGCGATGTTTGAATCATAGGGACTGGAAGAATACATACAGGTGTGTATTAAAATTCAGAGAAACGTCCTTGTCTGGGAGCCTACATCTTCCACTTTCTTAGTGCTACATCTTGCACTCAGCTCTGAATGTCAGATTTTCCACAGCACAATGACACTTCAAAGCAGCACTTGTCTCTGCTCAAGTAATGTGATGGCAGAATTAAAGGGATGATCCACAATCTGGTGTAAACTAGAGCTCATTAAAAATAAGAACATTCTCCATAAATTTAAGGTGAAAAGATATCTTTTATCAGGCTTTGAAATTTGCATTAGCTGTGCAGGAAGGCAGCATCTGAGCTGTTAAGCAAGATGGCAGCTGTTTGGACATGCATGATAACGTTCTCTGACCTTGCTTCTACTAACACATGTGGGACCATGTGTACGGCCGTGCCTCAATCTCAAGGCAATACCGAGAAAATAGCCCCACAAAAACTGGTAATTGTCACAAGAGGTGGTCGTAGAGAACTTAAAATTGCATGCCAGGTGATTGCCTCTAAGAGAGCAGGCTAAAGAAACCACAAAGGGAAAAGCAAATGTTGTAGTTCTGAGCAAGGCACAGAGCCTGTGGTTCAAGATGAAGTTATTGAAGCAATACTCTGAAATACTCCAGCTACTGCTATCTTTAAAGAAGTGAGCAAGCAAAACATTCATGGTAGTATATTAAAATTCAAATATTTTGAAGGGTGTAAGAATAAGGAATTGTGTTAAAATTAAATTGAAAACAGCTAATTAGACAAGATCCTTGTAAAGAGCATAGAGTCTATCTGAAAGTGGCACATTATAGGTTCAGGGTGCACTAGGTATTAACCACTTAAGTCAGTCTATGAAAGCCCACCACAAATAATCAAACCCAAAAATCTAACCAAAAAATCTAACCCAAAGAAAAACCTAGAATAACCAAACTTAGTGCCTAGTAAAAGTAAGCTTTTACTTTTGAATGCTTCTGAATTAAGAGCTTAGAAATCAAAAGCAAGGAAAACAAAGAATGCATAGTATGGGGGATACTATGGATTTCAAATCAAAGGCGGTCCGAAAAGGTTTTGAGAAATAATTTGCTAAGCTCATAAAAATGCCTATAAAAGCCTGTTCCAATGCTTTAGGAGCAGTAAGCTGGCAAAGAACTGTAAGGTTGAGAGACGTCAGAAAAAAAAAAATTAAATAACCTCTTTGTGCCCTTCACCACAGAAAAAAACCCAGATGTATTTTCACAATTACATTTTCTTAATACAGGAAAATTTAAATAAATGGTGTCAAACAGAAGTGTCAATAAAAATGGCTTTAGATAAAATGAAAAACAAAATAACTAGTTGTATGGACTCAATGGTGCCCATTGACTGTTTCTAAGGGAACTTTAAATTATGGTTTTATAATTCCTGTGTGGTACATTTCACCACTCTTAAAATCACAGCCTCACACAGAATGGCTGAGTGATGAAAGCACCTCTGGAGATCACTTAGTGATCTGTGTCAAAAGCCTCAGTAAAGTCCAGATAAACAACATCCACTTCTCTGCTCTCATCCCCTAAGTCAGCTGCCTCAGTGGGGAGAGCTGTCAGGTTGGAGGCATCAACTCTGACTAGTGGCTCCCAGTCCTTGAGCCTTAAGAAGGGTCCTGTGGTCACTAAAGCCAAATTGTTGCTGTAAAGTTCAGCTGCCCATTAGGTGCTGACCTGGAAGACCCATCCACACCCCTCCTCAAGCCTTCCTTCTCAGGGACATGGTGGAAGATCCAACCTCGCGTGCCCTGCACCTTCTCCCCAAAACTGATCACAGTTGACCTGTCTTGGGGGAACCATCCAAGGGCTGGATGAACCTCAGCCTTCTCTCCACCATGTCCAGGCTCTGAGATCCCAGCAAACAGCAATCCTTCCTGGGCAGCAGCTCTGCTCGGCAGGCAGGGCCATCCATCCTCTGCCTCAGGGAGTCTCCACTGGGATGCCTCATCCCTTCTCCCAGTGCTGCTCTGTGGCTCAGGTTCCTAGCTGGATGCAGCTCGTGGCACATCCTCTGCATCTCAGGTGCTGACCTGATCTTCTGTGGCCAAAACCCCACAGCCTTTACTGTCAAGGGTTGCATCCCTACTTCACAGCCCCATAAGCACAAAACCTGCCTGCTCCCCCTTGGGTGTCCCTGGGGACTGAGGCTTGCCTTCTGTCTGGGGTCTCAGAGAAGCCCCATCTATCTCCTCTTCACCTGAAGTGTTCCCTTCTTTCACAGCCCCTCTGCTTATTCCCTGTGTCAGAGTCAAGAAGAATGGGGAAGTAACAGCAGATCTTGAGCAGGGCTTTAGCAATGCCTGAACATTGTCCATGTCCTAACTTCCATATCAGAGAGATCAATAAAAAGCATTGGAAAAGATTACACTTACTGGATGAAAAGATAAATTTATTATATTAGGGACACAATAACCAGCAGCTTTCATGGAAGGAACTAAATCTTTTAAAATCTACTAGAATTCTCTGGGGAAAGTAACTGTGAATAGATGAGTGTGATGAATGCAATATAGATCACATGGATTTCCACATCACTTTTGGCAAAGTCTCTCACTAAAATTTTCTCTAGGAAAGAAGATACAAAAGAGATAAGCTGTGTGACCAGGTCATGAATTAATAGAGGTTTAAGAATAAAAAGCAAAACAGACAGTATTATTTACTGTGAGGAGAAGTTCATTATTGGAAGAGCCTTTCAGAGCTGTTATGGAAAGGCATCTTAATGTTCAGAATGTTCATAAATCTGTAAAGGAGAGTAGATATGGAGATGAACAAACTGATTCTTGTTAATGGTGGATTGACACTGAAATGGACCCCCAGAAGTCACAAAATGTTCTCATGATACTAGATACCTAGGTAATATATTTTTAAATGTAATAGAAATGTGCAGGGAAAACTCCCAAGTTTTCACCTCCCAAAAAAGAGGCTTTGAAGATCTTGGCCATATTTATCAATTTAATGTTCAGCTGCAGTCTGAAGGAGAGTTAATATCAGGAGAATAGAGAACAAATAAAAAGTTAAGAAATTGATAAATCTCTTAAACACATGACTTTTGAATACTGCATGTTGCTCTGGAAGCCCAATTAAAGGGAAAAAAAAAAAAGAATACAGAAATAATACAAGAAATAGAAAAAGGGCTAAATAAAGGATAAAGAAGTTACAAAGTTTAAATCTTTTAACACTTTTTGGAAAGAGATAACTGGGGGAAAGACACGTTTGGTTATACTTGCATAATTTGAAGAAAACTGATAAAATTTATATAGTGAATAAATGTCAAAGACTTTATCTTCCTCAGAATGCAACAACTAGAGGCATCAACTTAAGTTATCACAGAGCTGTTTAGAAAAGAGCAAGTACAGGTTTGGGGTTTTTTGCCACAGGGTAGTTAAATAAGCTTTTCACACAGGATGTATATGTCAGAAACTGAATGTGCTCGAAAGCAGTTAAGGAATTCACAGAAATGTTGTGAATTATATAAAAGACAAAGATGGACAACTGAGCTTCAAATATGAACCTGTGCTTCAGAAAAAGCTGTAGCTTCCAAAATCAGAAGGTTACGGCACAAGAAAAAGCATTCTTTTTTTTATATTCTTTCCCTAATCGTCTGCTAATGGCCACATGCGAAACAGAAAGCCAGAATAACTGCACCTCCAGCTGGAGCCAGGATAGCTGTTCGTATTTTCTTTAAAATTAGAAATGAACTATTTCCCTACATCTTGAAATCCTTTATCAGTCCAAAGTTCTCATTGAGATAGTTCATTATGAATTAGCTTGACAAATGAAGGGAATGGAGTTTAACAACAATTCTATGGCTAACAAGCATGCTTTAGGTATTTCTAAAGAAGAAGAAACCCTACTTTTAATTAGTAGCAGCAGGAGAATTTAGATGTAAATTGCAGTCCATTTCTATTTTTTTTTCCTGAAGAAGTGGGAATTTAAAAAGCCAAACAATTGATTTATTCTGATCTATACTTCTATTTGAAAACTATGAAACTCTCCTGGCAGCTTTCCATCCATCATTGCATTCCTAATTATCAAGGTGAACATTTAAATTTGCTTTATCTACTCTTTACCTTTAAAACAGCATTTTCTCCCTGGATTTCAGCTAAACACAGCTGGAAACTCTAGATAAACGCAGCCATTTCTGATGGAGACCAAAGTGTCTCTCAGATGTTCCCTCAAATGTGCTAAAAAAGCTACAAACTGAGTCACTTCCACAGTAATGGGATTAGAAACAGCCTGCAGGGAAGCATGTGCCAAATGGTGCCAGCTAGCAAGGATTATAACAAAAAACTGTGACATTATAAAAATACCTCAGAGTGAGGCTCTGGGTGGTGGAATTGTGACTTGCCAGCTCAAAAGGATGTGCCTCATTAAAATGACGGGAGAATGCCGGAGCAGTGATTTGTGCAGAAACGTGATCCTCCTGATAGCTCAGTAGCTATTTTTTTTTCAAAAACCTTGTCACTTGACCATCAACACCATAAATGTCAATTAAAGAAAAAAAAATTGGTGTGAGGGCATAATGGGGCAAAGAAGGGAGGGGAAAATGGGAGGGAATCTCGGGGAAGGATCAAGTTTTAAAAACTTGGGGTGTCTTAAAATTTCAGCCATAAGGCAAAAAATAAAAAAACAAAACAGCATAGCAATATAACACAAAGATTAGGGGAAGCATGCCTTTTAACCCTGTATTATGGAAAACTCTTAAAGACAAAATGTTCAAATTAGCTCTTAGGTTTCCACAGAATTTAAAAGGTGATGAAAGCCCCTGTCTGATGAAGATTTAGAGGATGCTCAGCATTTCTGAATTGTTTGATACTTTAAGCCAGAGGACACTTCTTAGGTCACTGTTCCCCTAAGCCACCTTAGCTATGAATTAAAGCTACGTAAGAGTGTGCCTACCTCTTCAGAAAGGTTTGTATCCTGTAAAATGGCTTTATTCCTACAACTTAAACCATACGTGGCACTGAGGTCTTGAAATCTGAAAACTGTTCAGGCGTCAGATTCTGCCTGGGAAAGTACTTGACACAAACCTCCCCTGTGGAAAGGGAAAATTTACCAGCAGCTCCAGCAGCACAGCCTTTGGATGAGCTACTCTTTTTACTCCTGGAGGTAGGCAGATTGGGTATTAACAGGAAGAGGCTGTCCTTTAGCAGACACATATCTACATAGAAACACTCAGCTCTGAAGTACCTAGGTCAAATCCTCCCCATCCTTAGACAGGAGAAAGGCTGAAGTAAAAGAATATTTTCATTTCAGCAAATTCTTTTCCTCCCTAAAAAAAGAGAGGTTGTATCCTGGTTCTGTTAGTGGTATCACATAAGAAAGAGGAAAGAGAGAGATAAAACTGAAAAAAAAAAAAAAGAAAAAGAAAAAGGGCAAGAATCCTAGCTCACACCAACGTGCTTTATAATATTTCTGTTACATTTGCATGAAAACTTCTGATATAGGATGACCAGTGTTCTTTTCTCACAAGTCATCATACTGTGCTTCCTGAACTAAAAAACAAAAGACACTGTCCCTTTTTTTTTTTTTTCTCTTTAGCTATAAAAATACCTTGGAACAAAATTTTCAGAGAATCCCAGCATCGAATAAGCGATTGAGCGATCCCTGCTCAAGAATGGTCACCCAGAACTAGTGGCCCAGGACCATGTCCAGGTGGGTTTTGAACATCTCCAAGGGTGAAGTGTCCACAAACTCTCTGGGTGAGCTGTGCCAGTGCTCTGTAACGCTCACGGTAATGCAGCATTTTCTGAGGAACCTCCTGTGTTTCAGAGTGTGTTCATTGCCTCGGTGATCCTGGGAGCCACTGAAAAGACCCTGGCTCTGTCCACTCTGCACCCTCCTTTCAGGTATTTTTACACATTAACAAGCTTCCCTCCAAGCCTTCCCTACTCCAGGCTGAACAGCCCCAGCTCCTCTCAGCTTTTCTTCCTACATCAGAGGCTCCATCCTCTTGATAGTTTTTGTGGCCTTTCCCTGAGCTCACTCCACTATATCCATGTCTCCCTCGTGCTGGGGAGCCCAGCACTGGTCCCAGCACTCCAGATGTGTCTCACCAGGGCTGAATAGAGGGGAAGGATCCCCCCCGTCCAGCTTGCTGGCAATACTTTTCCTAATGCCACTCAGCACACCATTAGCCTGCTTTGTGGCAAGGGCACCTCGCTCACTGGTGTCCTCTTTTGCAGTTTGCATCAGTAACAATATCAGGCAGTTCAGATTGTTTCAATCCTTATTGTCATTGATTCAAATGAAACTTAAACCAAAAGTGATTGAATACAGAGGGTCAAAATGTAAACTAAGTCTCTAAGATCTTAGCAAGTAAACAATGTGGAACTTAAGCTGAGGTCAACAGACAAGTATAAATTCATATAATTAATTTTCCTTTCCTAGAATAGAGTTTGAGCCTGCCAATGTCTTTGGTTTGTGTTTTAAATGTTTAAATATTCAAATTCTGGTTAATGTACGTTACAGCATTACCTTTTTTTTTTTTTTAATTTCTTCTGGGTTTTCTTTTCCTTTAATTTATCTCACCAGAAAATTCAAGCTCAATTAGTAGCTCTGGGAATTCGAAAAACTATTAAGGTGAATAAATTTTTCAAAATACTATATATGTTGACATAGAGACCAGTCACTAGACTTAAAAAGAAAAATAAATCTAAACAACAGTTCCTTTTAAAAAAAGCTCTTCAGTATTATTCTGCTTGTTTACTTGAAAGTTTCAGCTCAGAGTAAATAACATGGAATACTGTATATTCTATCTGCCAGCAAGTAAGTGCCCTAAAATTAAAATAAGGTGCTGTTCCTTTAGCTGCAGAAACACATGTGATATTCTACGTGGAGCTGAACTCCAGTTAGGTGCAGTTCCTTCAGAGAGCATCCTCAGTGAGCACACTGTGTTAAAGGCAGCCAACTGCATTAGTGCTCCACTCCCATTCATTTCAAAGTCATCTGTTCCTTAATGTACTTTGAATATTTTATGAAATAGATGTCAGGCATCTTAACTGACTTGAGTTCTCCCTGTTGTCCTGTGATTAAATACTTCCTCAGTAAACTCCAAGGGGAAATAAGCCTTTAAATTTATGATTGAGATAAAGAAATAAACTTTGAGGGTGAGTCACTTGCCACTCTTCTGTTCAGGTGCTTCAAGGCATATCCTGTGCATTATTAGGTAGGAAATTCAGGGCACTGACTGACTTCAGCAGAGCTATGGCAGTTTTATATCAGCCTCCCATGAAGGATGGCAAATAGTGATTTTGCAAGCATTTTATTTTGAAATATTCACCATCTTTAGTTATGCCTATCTATACCTTGTCATCCTCTTGTAAAGCATCTAAAAAAATTCTGTGTCTTATTTTTACATAATACGTATAAAGAAGTGGGTTTGTACTAAAAATGGAATTTTTTTTTAACTTCACTGGTGTAAAAGGGGTAAGAATCCCTGAAAAAGTTGTCATTAACTCTGCAGATTCAGGATGCACAAGGTGGGGAATGGATGATGGGAAGCACCCTACACTGATTCCAGTAGAAAAGCTTCCCTTATTTGCTAATATTTAAGGTCATCTAATTTTTCACAACAGAATAGTAATACCCCAAATTATTTCTTAGTTCCACCTGATTTCTAGTCTTTCTGACTTTTGAATCATCCATTACGTTATGTTATGTTGGATCCTTTCCAAAATCAGGAGTAAATAAGAGGAAAAGCACTTAGAGGTCAGATGTGTTCTGTAACAGTATCTGTAGTTATTCCAAAGTCCTAAGTCTTTCTTACCTGGCCATTCCTGATTGAATGTTGTACAGCAGCAAACACAACTCCTCATAGCTCTTGGCCATTCCAATGCAGCCAGTACACTAAACTTTGTCAGTGAGTAACATTTTAAAAGCAATTCCCACTGACTGTTTGAAAAACACACCAACCCCCCTGACACGGTGAACAGCACCAACAAAATTACATTACAGAGCTCCTCTAAGGGTATGAATTTTAAGATATGTACATGTTAGAAGCGAGACTGTCTCAAGTGAGTGTGCAAGCAAGCACTTCTTTTTCTACTGCAAAACACCAGGACAAGTTTTTTTTTTGTCTTTTGGGTCAAGCCTAAGTGGAAACAAATACAAAATTTTAAGCTTTGCCATTTTTGAGTCTTTCTAGGTCTATGAAAAGGAAATAATCATGTTATTGCAATGAAGGTAATGAAAACTCACAAGCATCAATTCCAGAAGTGCCAGTGCAGGACACCAGAGGATGTTATGTGTGTTGGAACCACTGAACATGATGTGGTTTGAGGGTCTGCCCCCTTTCTCTGCTATTGAACAGGTTGCTGAACCCCTGAAAGTTGAGTGCTCAGGATGAGTGCTCAGGAAATTACATTACCAGTGTGCTATAAAGGTCAAGGTAATACTATATTCCATTTCTCTTTTCTCCATGTTGAATGATGGATTAAGAACTTCATCCTCTTTATAAGTTACAGGAAAGGAAAAAATATATGCTGGGTCAGATACTCCCTGACCTAAAAATGGCACTGCTTCAATTGCCTGCTGAGAAGCCAGAGCACCACATATCACTTGATGAGGCAGTCCTACATATCTGTTATAATAAAATACAAAAATAATTGTGCAACTATCCCTTTGACATGGAAAATCTTTTCTTTGATCTATATTCTCAATTCAGTTTATAAAATCTGGTTACACTTCTTTCACCTATAAATGTATTTCGCATATGAACTGTGATCAGTAGTTTTAATTAGGACTGCATGAAATTCTGATGTATGAATATTTATCAGATAAATTGTCAAACTATTACTCCTAAGCAACATTCAGAATCCCCCTAATAGCCAGCAAGTTGCTACATACAGGTATAGAAAGGCACATAAACCAAAGAGGTAGTGGGCTGTATCTGTGAAATATTGCTGCTTGTTTCTGCCTTACAGATTTTTAGATTAGCCCTTGCTGCCTACAACCACTGTTGACTTACATGCTACCACAAAGTACTAAGGACTGAATTCTATAATTCTTATTCTAAAAATTTGTCCTTTATGGTAAATAATACATCATGTCATCTCTCCTCTCTTCTTAATCTTTTAGGTATTATTCTATCTCCGCTTGCATATATATCTATATATACACAGATAAATATCCAGATTCATAAACTAATTGAGGATGCAATCACAAACATATGAAATGAATAGAAAATTCTCTATGACTTTCAGGATCTATGAACACAACAGTTCCTCTGGCACAGCTCGTTTCTTCAGCTGCTGATAATCATCATCATCATCATCATCATCCTAGAACTTCAACTGGGATTTCTACAAATATAGGATACATACCCAGCTACCATAACACCACTGGCTTCACAAACACCCTTCTCGCCATACTTCTCAACTCCAATTTGAAGAAGTCTCCCTCCTGCTCTCCCTGGCTGACCCTGCAGTGGTGGCAGTATAATTAAAGTTAGGGATTAACATCATTTCTAGTACAACCTCTGCCCAAAGCTTGAGTGCCCTTTCTCTGCTGTGAACACCTTTTAGATAGGGAGTCAGGCCAGAGATCTGAAAATATCCTTGGGGAAAACTAGCATGTATCATCTTGTCCACAGTAAAGTGAGAAGGTTATTCAGCTGTTATTGTAGTCCTGAATCTGCTAAACTGCTCCTGGCATATGGAAACACATTCAGTTCATTCAGTCTGAAAGATTTCACAGATAATGGAGATATCAACTCAATTTTTAAAAGGCGGAACTCTAACCATATTTGAAATTGATAAATGGACATATCTAAATATAATCACTGGCTACAAACATCCTGGGTTTTCTCCCTCCCAGACCAGGGATTTTGAGTTTCAAAAATGCATAGTTTAAAAGAACCTTAGTGTAAAAGTATTTTAATGTCTAGCTTAAAACTATTTGTCAGAAATGTCACAAGCTCTGGTCATGAGTAGCCAACACAAGTATAAAGGTGGTGAATACTGCTCTCTTTTTTTTTTCCTCTCAAGCACAGACCACCCAAGGAAAAATGTAAAACAATTTCTAGGTTTCAGGGTTTCATTTTAAATTTACTGTGACCTCAGCATGCAGAGCTCTATGACTATTAGAGAAAATTTTCACATCCCAGATGAGAGGAGCATGGCAGAGATGTGAGGTCTTGGAGACGCTGCCATTCACAGCCTCTCCACTGACTCCTGACAAACATGTTCACAAAGTTTAGAATTCATACACTGTTTCATATGATGTTAGACAGGTTTCAGCCTCTTGCCTGATCATATAAATCAGCTTGATCTGAGAAGCCTTATGTACATACAATTAAAACAGCCCCAATGGAGCTGCTGCTTTTTCATACCGTGTCTATGCAAATCCAAGATTTACCTAATAATTTTTGTAGTCTATAAATTGGATAATATTGCTCAGTATTTGGGCACCCTTACTTTTTTAGTTTTAGGATGAAGTTATACAAAAGTGTCAATAATGTCAGGCTCTATTTTTCTTGGCAATAATTGAAAAAAAACTCTTGGGATTTCTAAATCTGTGGAGTTGAATTTTAAACAGGTTGCAAAGACAACCTCTCATGCTGTGCAGAAAACAAATCAGAAAAGCATATAATATTGGAGGTCAGAGGAAAATATGTTCTTTATCTGGTCATTGATATTGATTAACTCTGTAACAGTCATAAAGCATCTCAGGAAACCATGAAAAAAAGAAATATCATTCACATACTTTGTGAACCATTTATATTCAAAAGCAAAAGTACTACAGATATACTTAAATAATCTATATCAAGATTTAAAAAAACCCACTAAAAAACAGTAACAAATCTTCTTGTATGAGATTTAGCTTGTTTCCTGTCAATGCCTGAATATTACAAAATCAACAAAAATTTGTGCCAAGGGATGGGAGTTGTTTCCTTTTGTGTCACGCACTTGTGGCATATAACTTGGTTTAACATTACACTCTAAATTTCACCCTGGTTAAACCTGGATTATGCAAAAGTAACAAAATGGATTCCTCTAAATGAAAAGGTCACAGAGGTGTGCTTTTTTTCCCTCCTTAATGATAATGTCAGTCTTTCTAATGAAAACACTTTTGAAAGGAAAAGAAAAACAAAACAAAGCAATGTAAAAAACAGGATGCATGACATTTTTAGAAAAGATAAGACACAATTTTGCCATGTTTATAAAACCAAGCAACGCAAAATAAAAAAAATTGAATTTTTTTCCCGTTTTCACCAGCTTTGTGCTACACAAGCAAGGCAAAGCTTCATACCTCCAGTTACTCTTGGCAATTTTATTTATCCTTTCACAATCCTTAATTGTTTTCTCTATGGATACTCTGTAAATGCATGCATTCATGTGAGGTTTTCTGTTTCACTATGCTAAGAACAAGTTTATAACACACTAAGCCTGCACTGTGAAGTTTCTGATATTATTATAACAGCAATGCTATTGTTGAACTGCAGCAAAAGCCTTGTCAAAAAGTCATTAAAAGCACTGCTCATACGATACAAATAACACTAAAGAACTCCTGATCGAGTTTCAGCACAAACATGTTCTTCTAGCCTCTTAAACTGTCACTTGACAACTAATCATATTCTGACCTGAGGACTATATTTAATTAGAGGACAGAGACACAAGAGCATTTGCAATATATGCATCTAGGCATTATGTCAGTAACCATTTCTCCTACGTTAGAGTGTTCACAATCCTGACAACATCACTTCCTAATGTGCTAATTAGAGCAGGGTGACTAAGAAAAATTACTTGCCTGCTATAGCATACAAAATAATTTATGAAACTAATCAAATAGTCATATATTTTTGAAAAATAAACTACTAAAATGAAGCTGTGGGTAAAGCAAGAAACAATGGAAGTTATGTAAAACAATTTATTTAAAAATACAAATAGACTGAAAATTATCCAGCTAGATAGTCTGATTATACGGTCTCTACTTCTTGCACGTTTTGTAATTTTGAAAAATCAGCAATTATTGTAAAGTATTTGAGAGAGATAAATGTTTCTGTTTCTTCTGGGTTTTACATTACCTGAATCAATATTTTGTGGAACCAAGAGATTTATTTACACCAGCTGAGAATATGTTCCATAAGATAAATTTTGCATTTAGGAATTTGTCTAGTATGATGTATTGTCTGACAACAACCGTTCAGCATTTCTAGCTTTCTAAATTGAATTGTATACATATATATATGAATATCTATGTAGTATAGAGTCAGTGGAGCAGTTCACAGTTCCTGAAATATTATGAAACACCAGATTTTACTTCCTAGCTATCATCCTGATTCAATGGCTATTTAATTCTAATACAGTCCAATGTATCTCCATATCAAGTACCAGTCCTGCCAGTGTTACTCAGAAGTCACAGGGAATCTGCACTAATGAATAGCTGTCTTCAGGGATCCTTCTGAAAAGAGTCTCAATGCTTTATAATTTAAATTCTACTGTTATAAGCAGCAATGGGTACCCTGCTCAGTTAAATGTTTGTACCGTGGCAACGGTAAGGCGGCTCACTGATCCAAACAGGAAAAGCTAAAGCTTAACTTGCTATTATACATGGAAACCTAATAACAGCTTTTATTTTTTTTAGGGAACTGACTTCTATGATATAAATATGAGTGAGGAAAGAAGAAAAGGATTTCTGGCAAAAAGAGCAGCATGGCCACAGTTCTGTCCAAGAGGCAAGGTATGTTTGCTTTCATATTCCCAAGGCAGCTACTAAAGTTATGAGATCATCGCCCCAGCTTTAATTCACCTTTGTTAGGGACTCATATTTTCTTCTCTAGATCCCAGGCAGGTTCCTTATAGGGTTGCTGCTGTTTGAAGTGTGAGGATGAAGTGATCCAGCATGGCTGGTCACAGCACAGCAAGGACAGGACACAGGGCAGCGGCTGCTCCTGGTTCGCCGCTGCCTCGCTGGCCACTCGCACCAGGCTTGGGTTCCTAAACCAGAGCTCTTTGCTTACAACCTCCCTTGAAATGTGTAGCAGAAATAATCTGTTGCTCACCAGAGAGAGGCTTTACTTAGCTTACTTCATAATCCCCTGATTTTATTTCTGATAAGGCCTTAATTGTTGGCAGGTTTATTAACCTTAATCTCCTCGATTTACCTCCCATGGCCTCCTTGAATGGCAATTTGCAGGATTTTATTTCAGCTGGTAGAAGCTCCAGAAAGAAATATGCCTTCTCTTTACTGCTTGCATAAATATGGACTTCAAGGAGATGGCTCTGGTATTGGTATCAAATTATTCACAAACTAAAACTTGCTGTCTCTAGGGACTGCCTGTTGAAGAAAAAAACTCTTCCACTCATCTTTTCAGTTTTAAAGAGGCAAAAATAAAAATTTTCTTTTTTTTTTTCCCTCATAAAGGACTTTCAAAGGTATAACCAAAAATCCTTGTACCAAATAAATCCCCTTAGAAAGATAAAATGGGTTACTGCAAGATAGAAAATAAACTCAGCATCCATTTTTAAATATTCCCATCATCAATCATTTTCTCGATGCAGGCAGAGAATAAAGAAATACCCAAACCAATCAAAAAACCCCAAACAGGTATGCACGACAAACTTTAACTAAAGTTTTCAAAAACAAAACTTACTACTTGTAATTTATGCTCATAACTTAAACTGTGACTGTTAAAGTACCCTGAGAGATTTGCTTCAAAAAAGCACAAGGCAGAAGTCAACAAACCAGCAAGAATTCTGCTAATCAAATGGAGAGGGTATTTAAGAGTAAGTAATGCAAAAGGGACTTAGGCAGATGCAGGAAGGTTGAACATTATGATGTTTCTGTTGAGCTGGTAGCACACAGCTCTGTGTATCATAAAACCTGAGAGATATAAAAAAAAGACCAAGGAAATCAAGGTTTACCTGCATGTACTATTTATGACCAATGATGAGCATTACAATGAAAGAAAAAACTGAAATGCATTAGATGAGTTGTTAGTTCTGTGTCTATGTACTTTATGGAAAAATAGGAACCAGAAAGTTGTGCCAAAGGGGCAAAGGAGGAAATGATAAAGAAGTATCTAATGGAATACAGGGAAAGCTATATTTTAGTAAAACACTTCAATTATAAGCCAACTACTAGGACAAAGAAATGAAGAAATGAACCCGGATCCTATATTGAGAAAACATATATTGAATTCTTAAGTTTTAATGCTGTGGTTCAAATGTGTCTGTTCCCTTATCTGTCCCTCAAAACCAAAATTCAAAAGCACAAAGTTATTTCTATTGAAAATATAAACTAAGCCCTCAGTTTTCCAAACTACCAAGTCTGCAGAGCTGTGTGGCAACAAGAATTACTAACAAAATTTGAAAAAACTTCATATAGGTTAAAAAAAGCTAGTCACAAACTCCAAACCTGGAGGTTTCAACCTCAGTGTTTTATAACTCCTAGTGTCTTCACGTCCAAATTCATAAGCACTTTGAAGTAAAGAGTTTCTTTGAAGTTAAGAGATGTTTCAATTTTAATCCACCTTCTCTATATACACACAGCTTTTATTTTACACTGAAATACTATATTTTCTTTTCACTGGAAATGATGTATAGCCTGGGCTTAATTTAAGAATATCTAGTTGTACTACTCAGTTGGTTTTATCCAATGACTTGAAAAAGCTGAGATGTGATTTCACACATGAAGGTGGAATTTATTGGAAACCCAAACCTGAATTTTCTGTACAGAATAGGAAAACACCTCTGATAGTCACCATCTGAAACTGTCAAAACAACATGACTGAATCTGTATGGCAAAGGTAAATATTTCTCTTTTTCCCCTCCATACATAGAAAACAGGTAAGATTAAGGCAAATCTGCAGTTTGAGGGGAAAAAAAAAAAAAGTGTTACAGAAAATTAGACAAAGATGAAGGTAGAATGGCAATTTTAAAGACAGGAAAGCAACTCCTGGTAAGGCAGATACACCCAAGTATTTGCCATGTTCTCATATGAACTGTGGGTTCCAGCACAGGGTTTCTGAGGAGAAATAAAAGGAACAGAGAGTATTTGTAGAATGTGGGGTAAAACTTTTCTAGAGCAGGTTTTAACATTGCTATTTGTGATAAAAGAAAACAGACAGGGGTTCCTTGTTGTGGTTTCACTCCCTTAAGACAAAGAGAATTTACAATTTTCAAAATGACCTAGAAAAACCTGTACCAAAGACATGAAGAGAATAACCAAAAGGTTTTCAGCTGACATTTCAAATAAAACCTGACTAAATGACAAATCCTGAAATAATAATTACAGGGACTACAGCTGGAGACATGACATGGAGGGGTGTTATTGTGGCATAATAAATTACACAGAAACAATGAAAACGACAAGAGTGGTATAAGCTAGGCAGAAGGAACAAGACCTCAGGCTGCTGCTTCCTCCTCCTCCAGACTTTCTGAATGAAGGTATGGAAAGCACAGCAACAATGTTCTCCTCACTCAGTTTATTTGCACATGGACCAGCTCAGTGTGCAGCACCTGATTCCAAGAACGCTCTGGAAAACTTGCCCAAGCCCTTTGTCTAGAGATTTTCTGCTCAGCAGGAAAAAACACCTGTATTAAATACATGCATCTATATTTGACACAGCTGTCAAACTTCAGTTTTCAGTGAGCTTCTGCTGATCATATCCAAACCAACATTGCTCAAGCTTTAGCTTGTCAAAGGCAGTTGAATTTTTCCCCCATGGCACAAACTAGGATAACACAACAGTGATATATTTGCAATCAGAGCCAAGCCTTAACCAGACTTCAGCCACTTGTTTCACAGCATGTAACACAGTTGAATCATTGCATAACATTTCTGAAATTTTCATTTTCTAATTATTTAAGTATGCTTGCTTGAATTTCGCAAAACAAATTGCCTGCGGGAAATGCTTTAGGAAGGCTTAGTCTGAGCAGTTAAGCCTTAGATATGTAAATGCAATTAAAAACAGGAGGAGAGAACCTCTCCATTAGTGGCCTTCCAGAGGAGATTTCAGTATCTGTGAAATTTGTTTGTACTGTAACAGACTGATTTCTAAATCACAGACTCACATGGAATGGCTAATGCAGAGGGCACACCGGGAGATCAGCTATAGCAGGTTGTTCAGGGCTGTGGCCAGTTGGGTTTTGAATGTCCCCAAGGGTGGAGATTCCAGCCTACCTCTTGCCTTGTCCCTGGGCATCACTGAGAAGAGTCTGGCTGTCTCCTTTATTCCCTGCCATCAGGTACACCGTGCACCCAGGTACATCACAGACACCGTGACAGCATAAGAGGCAGCAGAAGATTCAAGTTGTGTCAAGAGAATCAGGTGTTAGAGAAAAGAAATATCCGTGAGAGTGGAAGACACCAGGACCAGCGTCCAGAGCAGCCATGGAGTCTCCATTCACAGTGAACATGGTCTTAGCAACCTGGCCTTGGCCTGCTTTGAGCAGGGGTTGGGCCAGATGAACCAGAGGTCCTGTCCCTCTTCATTTATTCTGTGACTCTCAATCCATTTTAAGAACAGAAAGTGTGAGTTTTGTTAAGGGATCTTCCCAGTGTGATAATTCACGAGACTGTCTGGCAGCCATAATCCCAAAGTCCCAGACTGCCACTGAGCCACAGGGGTGGCTCCAGTGACCTGACAGATCCCTGCTGGACTCCCTGCACACCCCAGTCACAGTCAGATCAGGTTTCCTCACCAGCTCAATCTCCATGGCAGAACCTCAGATGTCTGGTTTTGAGGAAGAGCTTTTATCCCTTCACAGTCCAAGTGTGCCAAAGGCTTGCTCTTCCTCCCAAGCCATCAGCTCCTGCCCTGTGTCTCAGTGTCCCTCACCTGGCTGTGCTACAGGTCCCTGTGTCCTTTTCTGTGCAAAGGGTGGCAGTACACAGCCTCTTGTCTTGGGTTCCCACCCAGAGCTCAACCTGCAGCTCCATCTGCAGCTGCACCCTGAGCTCCCTGCACTGAATGTGTTCCGCATCAGCTCTGGAGCATGTGCCTGAATATGCCAAATGAGCAAGAAGAAGTGATACTTGTTTTCTAACATTTCATTTAAGCACCTGAATTAGCATGTTCTGCTGCTTCTGAATTACCACATTGCTATTTAGATTCCACTGTTTTGTCAAAATGTTCTATTGCCCAGACTTTCCACCTTCTAGATTTGGGGACTACCTTAAAAGCCACATGAACTAATAGTTTAGCTGGTGTTCTCTTCTTAGTTTTTCCTTTTTTTGTTTAATTCTCTTTTTTTTTTTTTTTCCTCCCATTTAATTTTAAACTAATGATAGCAACATTTTTGATGGTGTGTTCCTGAAGGTACCTTCATTACCCAGGTGATCACTTCAGCCATGCAGAGAATTTTAACTAGACCAATTTATCACAGGATAACAAAATCTCTCATCCTATGTCTCATCATTGTGTGTGACTGGGCTCCTTTTCTAAAGTTCTTTTTCAGGCTCAGAGTAGGATAATTGTTTCAGTGAATCAGAACTGTCTGTGTTTTGATGTTTTGACAAGTTATTTTAATGTTACTGTCATACACGTCTTATGTAATTACAAGATCTTTTCAAAACAAAGATATTTATTTACTGATTATTTCACTTGTGTGTCATTATTGATTTCTGCAATTTACTATATTATCTATGTTTCTGTTACTTATAAAATATCTGGGGGCGGGGGAAACTTTTTAGTGTAAATAACATTGTGCATTTACTCCAACTCATTATACACAATGATACAATACTTTGTTGCAGAGTTTAAGGCAAATTTCCAAGAATGGCTCATTGACTAAAATCTGACAGCAAAGAAACCTAGTCATCAAATTGGAATATAAAATACTAACTCTTGTGTCCCAAAAGAAAAAAAATGGTATAACTAATTGTGAAAAGCAGAACTCTGTGTTGTATGCAGATACAAATCAACATGGACCATCGCTGTATCTGAATTCTCATAATCATTTTAACCATTTGTGGCATTCAATCTATTGAATTCTGGTTAGGAGGAAGTGCAGTGAGCTCTGCAATTCCATGAAGAACAGGGAAGAAATGGCAGCTGCGTGAGAAATCCTCGTTCCTCTCTGTCAACTCTGTAAATGTTACTCTATTATTCCAGCCACTAACTAGGACCAACATATATTTTAGACAAGCCCACAGTCCTGGTTCTGCCTGTGATGCAGAAACAGGGCAGGATCACCCCACTGATTGCTTCTAGTTCTACAGACTCCCAACAAAAGCAGACCATGGGGCAGCTACTATGGCTGGTTAGTCACAAAAAGGCAATAAAGAAGGAGTTAGGGATCCTCTGCACACCCTCATATTTGCCTGCCTATGTAAAGTAAGCCAGAAATTAACCCTTTAATCTTTACGAAGCATTTTTGTCTGGTTTTCTTGAGGCAAACAACTTACATTTATCTCCACTGCAATTTGAAATCACCTGTATGACTGATTCAGACAAATTTCAGAGAGGAATAGGAATTGCAGGAGATAACATTAAAATAAGCAGCAGGCTAGAGGTAGTAGCAAAAAAATGCAAAGAAACTTCAAGCCACATGTACAAACAAAGGGAAATCCCTTTGTTTATAAAACAATTTTTTACATTCTTAAAAATAAAAACCAACCCAAAACATGGCAGTACCCATAGGGCAATATTCAGAATTCATAATGAGATAAGAATACTGAATACTATTTGTTACCTCTAATACTCACCACTCATGATGAGCAGCCTGTGTCTAAGAATTTTATCTCTCCTTTGAGGCCATTCTATGTACCATTTGGAAAGATTTTTCTCTAGGGTATCAGATTTTGATTAATGTCAAGGGATAGAGAATAAGTTTAATATCTAAGAAGAACTACATGTTCAGAATAGAACATGTTCAACCTATTTCTCCTATTGAAATTCCCTGGAATTTGCATGTGAATGGGAGAGATGATATGATTTTGGTGAATAGTTTGTATGGTAAATAATAACATGCATTTTATTACACAGCTATCTTTGAGGATCCTGAAGAAATTTAAAAGCATCTTGAGATTCAACATATTGCTATACAAAAAAGAACTAGAAATTAATGTTGACCCACTGATATCCCACTGTTCTGAGTTTTAAAATTCTATTTTTCTGCAAAGCATAATTTTTTTATTATTTAGTGTACTTCAGTGTTCTAGTCCTTAAATTTCTATAAGGCCCTACTCAGCTTAGTAATAGTAAGTCTGGGCTACAGAAACTAAATATTAAACCATTCTGATCTGATTGAAGACCAGCAGGCTTCTGTGGGATTTGCTGAACTGGGAATTTGTACTGGAAGAAGCTGATCAGAGACGGATGTGGGTGAGCCCGCAGATAAATACTGAGTGTGGTGGCAGTAAAACCCCATGGAATAAAATCAGAAACAATCAAACAGCTATTTTGAAGCAAATGGGATGAAGAGTGCTAGGAGCACATGTATATCTGCCAGAGATGGAGGGGAAGTGGTGGCGAATCCAATTAACACACATGAAAAAAAGGGATGTTCTAAAAAAAGCCAAGACTAACTTTCTCAGCTCTATTTGTGTAAGAGTCAAACTGGTTGCAGCTGTACTGGAAGAAAAACCTCAATGACAAAAAAAAAAAAAAAAAAAAAAAAAAAAAAAAAAAAAAAAAAAAAAGTAAATGTCTAAAAGTGGTTTGCAAGCCTGAGCCTGAGAACCATGTGTTGAAGTTTCACTATGAGTTTGTAACTTTATTATGAATAGAAGACAGAATGAGAAAATGAGATTACTCCTTTAAAATATATTGAAGTGCAAGGAATTGCATCTCATGCATTCTGAGAGACACTCTTTGGTTACCTCATTTATTCATTCTTGCTAGTTCACGATATCCCCCTTCCTGCTGGGCTATCTGGGGACCTGTTCAGGTTTCACACTGAAGGATCAATTCACACAGCAATGAAATACCACTGCCTCTTGGGGGGAGGATGACATCTGTTAAATAGCACCCCGCAACACTACACAACAGTTTATAGCATCAAATGCAGAACAATTATGAATTTAATTAGAATCAGAGTGGGATTTTAATGAGAAAAAATGCAATTACCCATGATGAAAATATAGGGCTAAGCTCCTTTATACTCACCCCGAGTTCCCTTACTACATAAGTATTTCCAAGGATTTTACTACCAGCAAGGGGGTATGACCTGCCCCATAGCAGTTAAGGACCCAACCTCTCATTTACCAGAAAAGAACTGTGTTCTCTTTGTGCTACCAGCATGTTAGAGAGATTAACAAGCTTCACACTCAAACACCATCAGCTTGAGCAGATCTTTCACATTTTTGCCCCCTCTGATACTGCATATACCTATTCCTCATGTTTAGTTGAATGGGCTACATCTCATCAGCAAAATGGCACATGGATTTGGATATAAAATGATAAATGATGTTGGCCTGGAATGTAACTAATACTCTAAACCACCATAGATCAGCCAGATCTCTGAATGCCTGTGACACAGGTCTACAAGAGGGAGAGGTTTAATGCCTGTACACAAAATAATAACTAGCTGTAGGAGAGGGAAATAAATTAATTTTATTTTCTCCTATAGTGCTGTAGGTGATTGCCTGCATAACTGCTTGTGAATAACTATGAATCACTGTAATATTATGACAATTGTTTATAAAGTTGACAACAGAGAAATAATGGTATTGCCATATTGATAAATATTGCTTTATCTAATTGCAAGTTGGCATTAAAATCTAATTGGAAACAGTTTGGACCAAGATATAAGAAGGATTTTTATGCGTGACTGAGAAACTTTTTTATCAGGCATTGTAAAAGCACATAAAAGGGAAAAGATCTGTCTTAATTTAATGGCATAGAAAACCTCTGTCCTACAAGATGTTAAGTCTTGGGTAACTTGAGCTACTTTCCTCCTTCAGAAATGCACCTTCAATGCATTGGATCTACTTATTACAATAAAACTGACAGTATGAGGAGCAGTAGAAGGAAAATAAAATATATGAAACTTGGATAAACTCTGGGAGTCAATAATTAATAATAATAAAACATACATAAATATATAAGGGCCAAAGTTAAGTAACAAGGCTAGAAAATTGCATTTGCACTACAGTGGCCATTTTGTCTCTTTCATGTTTTTTGAGGCACAAACTTAGAATAACCAATGTTTCCATAAAAACAAAACAAAGCAACAACAAAAAAACACAAAAAACCAAACAAACAAAAAACACAAACAAAAACAAATAAACGAAAAAAAAACCCCAAAAGTAAGGTTGTAGGGCTCTGAAAGTGTATTGGCATTCACTTCCCAAAGGCTGAAAGACAACTGGCTAACCATTCCCTCTAGCTGCAGAAATGCTTGGCAATTACAGAAGAAGAATGATGGTTACTACTCATCCTCCTCCTTGGAAAAGGGATAGACCAGCCAAAAGGCACCAATATTTTTAAATTCTATGCCACACTTTCCCCTCATACCCATGATTTAATCTGTAGTACTCAAACACTCCAACGCAGCTCTAAAATATCAGTTTATGGAAGTGGAAATCGCTAGGTGCACTGGTCAGAGTTGTCATGGATTCCATGTTAAAATTCATATTTGGAAAAAAACCATAAACTATAAAAAATGAATACAGACAGCTGTTTATCACTCTAATATTTGCCAGTGAGCAAAGTGAAATTTGCATAATGATATCCACAGCTTTCTCTATGATGCTAAGCTTTTCAGTTTTTCTTTTTCTCGCTATAGGAAGATTTGCCTGGAATAATATTTGCTTGTTTTTCTTAAATTTATTTTGGTTATGGTCAAGGGCTAAATTCAATATTATCACTCCCTTATAAAGTCCTGTCATGATAGTTCATGTAAAAATGAACAATAAAATGGACAATAAACAATGTCAACCTTTTCAACTACAGGTTGTTTTGATCCTTATTGTGATAATGAAAAATATAAAAAAATGTAGATTGTCTTTCTACATTTCAACAAACAGTTGCAGAATTATTTCATCATGTTACAGAAATCTGTTCACACTTGACTAAGTCCTCTGTATTTAAGTTAAATTTTCTATCTAGTATCATATAAAAATAAAGACAAGCCCAAGCAGTCTGATGATAGGATATATATGTTTCATGAAAAAAGAAATAAAATGTTCAAGGCAGTCTCTTTTAGCTCTTAGGGAAAGCTGGACCCTACAGTGGTGTGGCTGCTTTGCTGGTGTACCTGCCAACCTAAATTTTATTTCCTTCTGATGTTTCCCAAAATAGTATCTCTTGGAGCAAACTGATCTAGCTTCCTCTCCTCCACCTAAGAGATACAAAATACCCATCCTGTCTTGCAGAAATGCTAATAATGCCATGACCCAATCCAGCACAAGAGAAACTATAATATATCCATTTCTGATGTTGAATAATACAGACTTTGCATAGCTGCTGTGGTTTTCCTTACACATAAAGATACAATTAAATTCTTACTGAGTTAATAATATTTTTTGTAGATCACTGAACGTGACATGACAAAAAAGAAATCCAGAAAGTTACATGCTCTTTTTCTGAAGGGGAATAAAACTCAATCACATTCTAAAAAATTTAGCACAAAGTAGCTTCTGGGAAAAGATGAATTAATGTTAGACCGGTCTGGTCTAACAGCCTGGAGACATTAATTGTCTGTGTGAACTTATCCACATGGCTTCAATTTTTTTCCTGCCAATGTGTAAGCTGGGATGGATAAAATATGATCATTCACCTCATTCAAACCACTCCTTTCTTTCTATATATAAGCAAGCAAAATATCAAAATACTTTTTTTTTTTTTTTTAATTCAGTAAAAAATTCTCCCAACCCCACATTGCTCTTTTGAATTTCTGGAAGCTACTCTGTATAATTTCCTCCTCATTCCCAAGAGGGCCAGGAGCAGCACCTCCCCAATGCCCTTACCAAAATGTCACCTCCTGAGACTTCCAGGACAATTTTACAGAAGCAGTAAATCCAGAAAAAAGTGCTGTCTGATGAACCTCAGGTGTATAAAAGCTTTCAGGCCTCCAAGGTTCATTCATCACTGGCTTCAAAGGATCCTTGCCTGGAGAGAGCACAGGCAGGGCAGTCAGCCTTAAAAACCAAGGGAGAGCGAGGGAAAATTATCCATAATACTGACAAAGCACTCCTTGGGATGTGTTAGAGAAGCAACCAGTACATAATGAGTTAAGGGTGAAGAAAAGGAGGGGTAAAATGTCTTTAGAGGAGAAAACTACAGCAATTCCAAACATGCAAAGCACTCCTTTTGGTGATAAGGAAAAAAAAAAATAATAAAAGAAAATGTATGCTGTATGTTGGCAAGCTCCCTAAAGTCACTAGCTCCTGAACATTCAATTACTATGCTTATTCTTAGTGCCAGATAGCACTCATCTGAAAAGAAAGGCTAAGGAAAAACAAAGGGAAAGAATTTTGGCAGTAGGACACTCTCCAAATGTGAGAATTACAGCTAAGTAAATGAAGCACTTGGATTAAGTTTTTTTTCATTAAGGCCTCTGTCGTTGCATTTGAATGTGAAGTGAAATCAAAGTCAGAAGATTTGTTATGGGTCAGCAAGAAGGAAGGAAAAGGGGTGGGAGTAGGGCATTGTGCCAAGAACATTTTTAAATGCATGATCCTCTTTCTAAGAACACGGGTTATTAACAAAAGGCAAAGAAAGGCATGGCTTAAACAACATAACGATTTTAGAGGAAATCCTACAAACAGAGATAATTATATACTTGATTTAGTTCTTGAAGCTGCATTTTTAGTAGTTTTATTATTCTAAAGTACAATACATCATCAGATACTTTCCACAGTATAGTCATTTAATGTCTCCAAATTACAGCCTGCAAGCCAGAACTGGGGATTTGGTCTAAGTAACAGAGTGGTAACTGCAGGAAATGTTGTGATGGATGTCAAGTCTTGCAAGGTTCACTTTGCTGAACTAGAATGCACCAAGAGAGATGTTGTTACAGTTCTAAAAGTTTAATCTGTCCACCTCCTACTGTTTGGATGTGAACAACCTTTTGAATTTTATGATAATAATAGGATTGATTTTTTTTTCTCCCTTTGTTTTCCTTGCTTTTTCTCCTTTTTTTTTTTTTTTTTTTTTTCCTTTAACAAAGCCTTGGGTACCAGCTGGATGGCAGGTTATTTTCTTAGAAATGGGGTTGGCCAAAGATTCAGTAAAGACATGGTGGAATGTTTTAATCAGCTGAGCTTCAGTCTCCAGTTACAGAGGAGGTAATACTTCTAGTTGTTCTTACAGCTCATTCCTTTATTAGGAATTTCTCACTATGTTATGCTAGTCTTAATATTTGGCTGCAGGCTGAATGAAGCCCACATCTCAGTCTCTCTGAATAATGCACAACCCATGTATTATCAGCCCTGAAATGTCACCATGTCTGTAAGAGACAAAGATTTACTTGACAGAGAACAAGTTGCCTTTAAAGAGGGCCAAGGACAGAGACAGGAGCCACTGCATGCTCACCAGGATGGAACAAGACCTTCAGAGAAAAGATAATGAACCAACAAGATTTCTCTCACACAAAAATAATAAATGAACCCAACCACATGCATAGGAAGCTTCTCTCAAAACACACACATGGAAGTGTCTGATTTTGTCTGATGACAAAAACAACATAGGAAGGAGGAATTTGCTCTTGCCAGAAGCAGGAGGCTGCAATACTTGATCAGGAGATTTCTGCAAACCCACAAGGATCTAAGCATGTTTCCTTTCTTAGCCACAATTTTAAAAGGTTTCTAACTCAAATGTGGAAACAGAATTCTTCCACATCCACCCCAAAACCCCCACCAAATTGTTGAATCCAGCAAAGTGGCAGTTAAACAAAGATGTTGAATGAGAAACCTGGAAAGGGAAGATGAAGAAAACTGCCCTGGAAATAGAAAGAATCCCAGTTCTTATATACTAAGTAGAGGCAAACAGCTTGAGTCCCTTCTGCTCACTGAAGTAGGAATGTCACACCAAGCACTAATGACTGCTCTGCACTACAAGAGAAAGTCTCTGGGATGTGGCATTTCAAGTGTCAACTACAGCTCTGCAGACATTCAGGCTTTGCCCTCCAAATATAAAACTGCTGGTACAACCACTGTATTTTTAACATTCCCTGTGAAGAAAAATGAAAGGCAACTATTTACATCCATGACTTTCCACCTGTTAATATCCCATCATATAATTTTCTTGCTCATCATTGGCTTGTGCTGAAGCCACTAAGAGCTTGTGGATGAGATCATGCTGGAGCAGGCACACTGCAGAAGGGCCACAGCCTGTGGCCATCCAAGATTGCAGGAAGAATGACAAATGAGGAGAAATCACTGCCCACTGCCTGGACTGCTTGTAGGCTCAGTGGAGGGACTGAGAGTAATCTCTCTCTAGCAAGGTTGTGAAGCAATGAAGTAGATACCAGAAAGGAAGAAGGAAATTAGTCTAGAGTGAAGTGGATGCTGTAAATGTGGGAGGAAAGGTGTTTCAATATTGGTCGCCTTTGTTTCCCAATCCTGGAATAGGTAATAAAATATTTATGCTAATTGCCAACAAAAGGAAAAAAAAAAAGGTATATTCCCCCAACTCAAATAAGTTTTGGCTGCTGGAATACTTTGTAGATGATTTCTTAGTCTGTATTTTGACCCACAAGTTTTCCTGCTCCCATTCCTCCTATTTTCTCCCATGTCCCTCTGGGAGGCACAGTGAGTGACTGGTTGCATGGGGGCCTATCACTAACTGGGGCAAATCCACCCTGGATATCAGCCATGGACCTGTGCTGTGGCACAAAATACCAGCTGGCTGGCTCAATCCTTTAGCTGAGTTCAAATACTTCCATCACTCTGGTGAGGAGGCACCTGAGCTGCTCCAGCCCCTTGCCCTTACAGGACAAGAAGGCAGTAACATATTTAAGAGTAAGGGAAAGTTTTCACAAGTAAACATTTGCTGTATTAATTTGTTACCATTAATTTCAACAGTCCTCTTATACTACTCGAAATCAAAATCCCAGTTAACTTGTTTTATCCTTTTGCTGTCATTGCAAGAGATTTTGTTTAAATAATGTGGCTTTTTCACTCCAGTCAAGCATTTCATTTGGTTTTATCCTGCTGAAAAGCTAAGCTGTGTTTCTGACAACTATCTGGCTGTTAAAATGACTGCTGCAGATTGAGCACTGCAAGACTGCAAAGTGGAATTTAAGCAGAGATAAACAGGAAGACCAGAAGTAAGCAGGGGTCAAAACATATCCACCTACAAAAGCTAGTAAATATGAGGGGAAAAAACGTGTCTGTGACTTCAAATCTAGCTTGAAAGCCAGTAAATTTTGGGAAGGAGAATGTTAGAAGGAAAGAACCTTGGGTAAGTGTGAGCTGAACAAAGCAATCAAAGTAATAACAACACATTTTAGTTTTGGGAGTGGGTACCACTGATGGCTCTTTCAGATTCTTTGCCAGAGTCTACAAACTCCCAAAGGAGTCAGACTCCTGGCAAAAAAAAATCTTCAGCTCCTGCTCTTGCATTGCTGGGTGGAAACTCTGAGAAAACATATTCGTTCATTTCTTACAAGCAGTACTTTGTTCAGCGAAAGCAAGAGAAATGACAACAGCCATTTTCAGAATATCTGCCACATTCTGACAGGTAAGTTTACCAGAAAAATATTATGATTATTTAAATGTTTTCTGGAATTTCTGGCCTCATTACAGACAGCAAACTTATTCATCAGTCACACTGAAATCTGGCTATACTGAATTTCCAATCTTTTGATTTTAGCACATGATCACACCATAGAGACTCTAGAAATAATTTTTTTTTACATTCTTATTTGGTGTTCTGCTCTTATGACAATAAATAATCTTAGCATGTACAGTTTGTTCACATCAAACGGAGCCAGTTTCACTGGGATTGGGGACACCAGTAATTCAAAAAAATAAGTGATGCTTCTTCACCAACCCAACCCTCCAGTGCTCAGAACAAAGAAGTTAAATAATGATGACCCAGTAAGGGCCTGTATGGTGCTGAAATACTTTTTTTATTTTTTTAATCAGGATTTTGTGTTCCATTGAGTGGAGGAAGCATTTTCTCAACCAAACTACATCCCACAAACCAAGCCTTTTTTTTTTTTTTTTTTTTTTTTTTCTTTCTTTCTTTTTTAATTTGAGAAAGCAGAGTCATAAATACCTATCCCTCAACACTCAGCCTGCTACGTTCCACAAAGCATAACAGAATGAAAATTTCAAGAATGAAAGGAAAAAGGACAGGGCTGGCTCAGACCAAGTACATTGCACTGCTAGAGGAGAACTCCCAAATTTTCAGAAGACTGTGTGGGAAGCTTCTTGTAAAACCAGTTCAAAACTGTCCAAGTTCACAAGATGCAAACTATTTTCCTTTGCAGCTTTAGCACCGTTAAGTGTTTGCCATAACATACTAGGGTGACATTTGCATTGTTCAGCCTAAAAGCAAAAAATCCACATCCCAGCACTAATCTCACGGACTGTGAGGACTAAGAGCTCAATCTCCTTGACAGAGTAGGGAAAAAAAATAATCATCAAAACAGCTCAGATTACAGTCCATCAAATTTTCTGAAGTAAGAAACTGCATTTAAACTGTATTACTAATCACATCTACTTTTATTAAACTTGAAATCCTGTAGGCACAGGAGGCAGTGGTATGTGAAGTTTTAAAATCTGCTCAGAGATTGTCTGATGGGTGAAGCAACACTGAGAAAACCAAGGAATTTTGGCTTAAATTATGCAGCAGTAATTTAACTTAACAAGGCTATCAAACCTTCATTTTTACACAAAACTTTCATGTTACTAAGTTCTGTGGGTTTTTTTTATTTTCAAGGATAACATATTTTAAAAATATATGAAGTGAGAATAAAAATCATACTTTGAAAAGTTTTCTCTTTATTTTATTCAAAAGTCAAAGGAAATTCTACTGAGATTCCACAGATATCTGTTCTGGATGCAGATTTGTGCTCTGCTTTCCATTACAATTGGGAGATTTCTGGATATCCCTAGGCCACAAACACTGAATAACTCAAGTCAGTAAGGTGCAATTCAACAGTAGCAAATGCATGAAGTACTACTCTTAGGAAAGACAAAGTTAAATGCACAAATACAAAAGAACTAAAATGGGAACAGGGAGCATTCTTACAGAAAAAAGTCTGGACAAACAGCAGATCCATTAGGAACCCTCAATGCAATGTTTAGGGAAGGAGGGGAAGCATTTCTGTTTAGGTCATATTGACAGGAGTGGTTTGGGCAGCATGCTGAGATGGTGAGACTCCATTGGTGAGACCTCAGCAAGGGAACTGTATAAGTTTCTAGTATTCCCTCAGGAAAGATGGAAAAACCCAGTCCAGAGAACAGCAATAAGAATGATAAATTGTTTAGAAAACATGATACACAAAAAGGATAAAAGATTGAGGTTATTTAGTCTAGGAAACAGGGTATTTAGAGGAAAAGCAAAAGGGTTCTGAAACTACTAAAATTATTTTCCATCTGGACAAGGACAAAGTTAGGAAGCAATTGACTTGATCTGCACATAGGTGAGAGAACTCACTCTTAAGCTGCAAAAGACAACTATGTCCAGGAAATGGTTACCAAGAAAGGGTTTTGAGAATCTTTGAAGAGTTCAGGACCAAAAGTTACTGTTGATATCAGGATACAAGATATCAGCATTGCCACTGACTGGCCTCCTTCATCAATGGATTGCTGAACTCTCAATATCTAGCATTGCTTTCCCCTAATTCTCTGACAAATAGCTGTATTTTTTTCATGGGTCTTACTATTTTTTTTGTTGTTGAGAAGGTGAAAAGCATGATCTGATTACCAGGAATAGATGTTCCTGAGTGCTGGCTTCCAAGTCTGCATTGAGTCTGGAGAGGATGGAAATGCCGTTTCAGAATCCAACCCTGAGCTTCGTTACCCAGCACAAAGGCAAAGCTATTCCACTCTGCTGCTTACAGCTGCAAGCAAGACCCAAATTCAGCCCTCTCAACACTAAGTAATTGGCTGTGAATTCAGATGAGGAAGTGGCTTGCTCACAAGGGTCTGATTCTGGCAAAAAACACCTTCCTGCTTCTCCAGATTTATTTTTTTTAATTTCAATTTTTTTTTTCCTGAGGGAAATTCATAAAAACCCCACTGAATTATGTAAAGGTCTCCTGGAAACGTTTAACTACAAATCATAAAACCCAAAATAGAAAAAAAAAAGGCAAAAAACCCACCCTCCAACAAAATACAAAGCATGTGCTGTGATTCAGGTGTGATTTTCTTTTTTTATAAACATAAATATGTTGTTGGCACGTGCATGCACAAATCATAGGTAAATTGCTGTTAATAATGAAATGCTCTGCAAAAGTACAATGGTTCCAGTAAATGTCAGAACACATCTGCTCTAATTAAAAATTAACCGTATCATTAAAGTTATATTACTAGTTAATTTCTGAAAATGTTTAATTATTAGGGAGTTATCCCTCCAGCTTGCAGAGAAGAATTAGAAATATTGCATTTCTGTGTTTAAATCTTCCTCTGCCAAGTTCTTTAAGGTTTTAAGAGGCACATATTTTAAGGTATTTGGGAGATATAAGAGCTGTGATTATTATACTTAAAGTCAATAAACCTTGTGTCATGGAAGATTTTACCTACTCCTTGGAAGTGCCTTGAAACAGATTCTTTTTTCTCCCACTTTCTATGGGAGCTGAGACTGAGGGAAAGATGCCACTTGTGACAGCAGCAAATCTGGCCCAGAGCCTTTCTCGAGAGGAGCCTTGTCTTTGGCTTCATCCTCCTCCACATCGTGTGTCAGCTCTGGCACCAGCTCAGTGTGACAAGCAACTTTTAACTAAGAAATTATTAATGCAGCCAGACTAACCTGAATTTAGCCTAATTACCTGATCTTAGATGCTTTCAGATTTAAGTTACGTGAGGTTTCATTTTATTAGAACTGCCTGTAGTTTAACTTGGGTGATTCTCAAATCTGCAAAGCCAGAAGCTTTAGAGGCAAGAACTTCCTGGTGTCTCTGTGAGCTCTGCTGTCTGATTTCCCATAAACATTCCTCTAATAGCTCTCCAATCCACAGCTTTTTTTTTTTTTCTCTTTTTTTTTTTTTTTTTTTTTCTCCCAGAAGACTTCCATATCAGCAGATGCAACATGATCATTGAGTCAGAGCACAGAGTCAGAGTCAGAGCAACCTTAATCCAAGTCAATCAAGCCCTTTTACAGCCAGCCAGGTATTTTAATAAAATTTTACTTGGCTATCTGTACAAATACATTCAAGCAGTTAATTGCCTAATTTAATGCACATAGTAAACAGACATTACTTGCAACTGACAGCACCAGGTGGACTGAACATTTCTCATTCAAACCAGACATACAGCATAAAACTGAAATACAGTAATAAACGTAAGAGCAGAGATAGTGCAGAGGAAAAAATGTATCTTAATTATGGGGTGTCCACTTTCTGTAACAGACTGTCATTCCAAATAACCCCATCTTAATCAAGCTGCCAACTTGCTTGGGAAACAAACCAGCAGCTGCACACCCAGAGCTCTGCTTATCAGGCATACAGGTGTCCTTGTTTGCATGTCGTAGTTATCCCGTGGTTCACTCTGGTGTCAGGGTTTGCACTGGAGGGATGTAAAAAAATCTCCATTGCCCAGAAAGAAAATATCCTGTCTGCTGTCAAGAATGACTGCAGCCTCAGGTCAAAGGAATAGAGGTTGTTTTAAACAGCATCCAATCCAGTCATGCAGCTGGTGCTGTACTGGCTGGGATGTCACCCTTTGAAGTACAGTGGAAAAAGAAAATCAGGTCCTGTGGCTGTGTGTGGACAGGGTAAGAGCATCACCAAAATATATAGGGAGACTGAGACATGCATGTTAATATGGGAGATCAGTAAAATAGTGACCACAAGGAAACCATGGGTAAAGATAACAGGGATAAATCTTGGCTAAGCAAAGAGCAGTAACTATTTACTATAAAAGCTGTAGAAAGAGATACTACCTGGAAACAGAGATAAACAACCACGACCTGAAAGATTTTTAAAGACTCAGAACTCAGCTTAGTCCAACCCACAGAAATAGCTCAGCAAATGTTTAAATCCAAGGATGGCAGTTGGACTGCTGCCATAAATCTCATACATCTGTTAGAGAGGGGGAAAAAAGTATTGGTTAACTTGAAGTAATACACCTTGATTTACATGAGTTCACCTAGAAAACAAGATTACCTCTGGATTAGAGATTTAAAAAGGTCATCCTCTGAGATAAAGCTGGAAAACAAACTTTCATTTGGTCTTGTTAAAAGTGAATATCATGTTTTGCCAGAGTTCCTATGAAGATGTTTTGGTTTAGGATACATTAGAGGTGACTTAATGAAATCTACTCTCCTTTATTTATCCTAGTTAGATTTTTGAAAAAAAAAAAAAAAAAAAAAACAACAAAACCACAGCTTTTTTTACAGCAAATGAAATTATAAGTACTTGAAGAACAAAAAAAAAAATCAATTCATTTTCAAAAATAATTACAATGAAATAAGAAGTTCTTAGTAAAAAATCAATGACCAAATCTTCCTTGAAGTACTGCATGCAGCTAAATTAATGGATTTTTAAGGCATAAAACTAAAGCTTCATAATCTGAGAGTCACTCACATGTTCGACAGACTTTTCTAATTTAATGGAGATAAATATGAGTTTAGAAGAAAATGTCTCTTGTATTTTCAAGTTCATAATCAATAAAACTTCTGTTAGAAGTTTTTCAGAACTAAAATGAGCACTCTGCTGGAGGAAGTGAGATGCAAGGGCATTTTCTGGACAATCTTGATTAGGACACACAAGTGACACAGGGAGTGCATTAAAAAGCTTTACTAAAGATCTCCTTGGAGGACATAGGTTTGCCATGTGGCATAAACTGAGGATGGAAAATGGGTATGGCAAACAGAGAACAATGCTCGTGAAGCAACATGCCTCTAAAGGTGCAAAAAAAGAAGCAGATGTTGATTTCAACAGAAAAGTGAAGGGGACATAAAGAGAAAAGAAGGGCAAGGCAACAATTTTTGAATGGATTTGTCAATATTTTGGAGACAGAGAAAAAATATCAAAACAGCTTGATTCATACAAAGCTGATATCCTGGAAAAATGTAATCTTTTATGTAGATGGGAACTTCTGCTCTAAAATAAGAGTATTTAAGTTTGTAGAGGAGAGAATGAGGTCAGCTTGGCATGTTCGGCAGAAATCTGTCTTGTAGGCAGACACAGCAGTTTGGAGAAAGCTATTCTGAACCTCCTTTAGTTTAAAACTCAACTTTAATCCCCTTGTTTCTAAGACAAAGACCCAAACTCTCTTATTTCACTTCTAATCCAAACCCCAGAGCCGTTCAGCCACTATGAAGAGTGCTAGAAAGAGGCTGATTTGCATTCAGGCTTTGCTGCATACCTGCCAATGTGGTTATAAAACATTCACATGCGCAGACACACATGTACAGATACCCTCTGTTTATACACAGGCATATGGGCTCCGTGTCCCTGCAGCTGTGCACACACACACATCTCTCAGGAATACTCTGTGTGCTTAACAACGCCTGTGCAGCTCAGCTTTTTGGTTTCTTAGCTACCCTGAAAGCTATTTTATTTCCGTATTTAAAATTTTACTTGGGATCTAAGTCCACCATAAAAAGAAAAGTGTTACCATAAAGTGGTCCTTTGGGAATTTTTCTCTGTCTTTTGATGACCTTTTTTTTGGTACTATTTGATTAACTTGCAATTTTGTTTGACTTGAAAATAAATATTTGCCTAAATCTGAAAATAAATTTTAAAAAAATCTTATTTTCTAATTGAAATCCTGTTGCTGTTGGACACAAAAGAAAGACACGGACTCGTGATTCAGAAGGCTGATGCTCCAGAAAAGGGGCTGGTTTATTCTCAGAACTTATTTTTATACCTTTTTACAACGTGCCCACCTAAGAGGTGGGATCCTTTGACCCATTAGTCATACCAAGGGTCAACAAGCAAAGTCCCTCCTTAGGAGAGAAATGTGAAAAACAAGAGAGTTTAAAAAGTATGACCTTGTTTACCAGTTTTGGTCCCTGGGAAAGAACTTCAGAAAACCCAAACATGACAAGCAGTGACTACAAAATCCATCATATATTCCGTACATTTTCTTCACAAGAGCAGCGACTATATGGAAATCACTAGCCTAAAAGGGATCCTGTATCAGGCCAAAACTAGAGCATACATGATATCTGTCATGGTTGATAACTAAAGGTTGGGTTCTAGAGGTTAAACCTTGCTTGGCATGCCCTTGGTGGGAAGGAAGAAACAAAAAGGAGCAGCAAAAATATTCTCTTCTGTTTGTTCAGTTCATGCAGCATTGCATTTCCAGACTGGAAACCATGGAGAACAATATTGGGTTTACTGAATACATCATATAACTGTAGGCAATGTTAATGAAATACAGCAAAATGATTTGAGTTTGTTTATTTGTTTGTTTTTCTTTGGGATGATGGGGCAAAATGCTATTTGAACAGAATCAATGTGTTAAAGATGGCTTCCACCCTTTCAAAATGTATAGCCAAGCTCACAGATCCTCCCTTGTCATGTGCTGGGATAAACTTAAGAGAAAATGTAAGTACCTTTCTAGATAAAACCACTCTGTCCTCTGTAAATATAAATTTATTTTAACAAGGCTTCTTACAGTAATATAAATAATGATAAAAGTAATGGAGTTTCTGATGTTGACTTGGTTCAATATCTGGGACAAGTATTCCCTTAGGTAAAGCCAGTAAGCCTTCTGAAGTCAGCTATTACACTATTAATCCTATCACTCCTGAAATGCTTTATTCCATTTATTACCTGTGTCAGCAGGCAGCCCACCTTCACACCTCAATCTGGTGATCCAGCAGCAGGCATTTCCTAATGGTGTTTAAGTGCAAAGGATTTAGTTTGCTTTACTCAGCCTGTCAGAGTCTTCTACACAATTTCCTGTCCTCAGCTGCTGAAAACCCTTCCATATGGCTTGGAGAATAAAATGTTATCTTTGTACTTCCCAATATGCCACTTACAAATATCTTAAAGTTGTAGCTTCTGAGGAAGTGTGTTTATTTTTTAAAGAAGGCTGACTTTATGCAAAAGGTCTCTTTTTCTGGGGTGGCATCTCGCCTTGCCTCCTGAGGACACAGAGCCAAACTGAGACTGAATATGGCCTGAGAAAGGGTGATTCATTTCCAAATTTTCTCTCTAGTTTTCTTTTTCTGATACAGGCCTAGAGGAATTTGTTTTGTAAACCTTAAGGCTAGCAGGTGTTTTGCATTAGGCATGGGTTTGGGTAGAGCTCTGTGACTCTTCCTAGCTAGTAATTAAGAGGAACAAATTAATTCCTTTAGGGGAAGATTTAACAGGTGAGCCACTCTATGGAGCATCTGCTCCCAGTCTCATGACAGAAAAGCTGAGAGAATTTGGTTTGCTCATCCTGGAAAAGAGAAGGCCTTAGGAATGACCTAATTGTGGCCTTCCAGCTCATGCAGGGAGCCCACAAGAAAGATGGAGAGAGACTATTTATAAGAGCCTGGAGTGACAGGACAAGGGGGAATGGCTTCAAATTGACAGAGAGTAGGTTTGTATGTTTAGATTAGAGATTAAGAAAAAAAAACAAAACTGTGAAAATGGTGAGGCCCTGGCACAGGTTGCCCAGAGAAGATGTGGATGCCCCATCCTGGGAGGTGTTCAAGGCCAGGTTAGATGGGCTTCTGAGCTACCTGGTCTAGTGGCCCATGGTAGGGGGTTTGGAATGAGATGATCCTTAGGGTCTCTTCCAACCCAAACCATTCTCTGATTCTGTGAAACATTGCTTGATTCCCTCTCCATGCAGCTCTCTTCCTAAGAGAAAGGAGAAGTGTTTGAGGCCAGTGAGGTTACCTGTAGTCACCTTCCTTGTGATAACATTGATGGATCACCACCCAATGGTTATGGTGGGGTTTATGACAAAGTCATCATGCCAGGGAATCACTGTGAGCAGAAGCTGCCACAAGTGGATTCTCTCTCTTCCTTTGTTCTGCTTAACTCCAGGCTCACCACATGGTATATTTTATAAACTGTACTTCAATGGGAATCACAAATGGGTGGCAAATGAGAGCAATTATTCTGTGGTAATCATTACATTCCTAGCCTTAAAGGAAGTGGTGAGACAATGAGATGTTTTCAAAGAAAGTATGTGGATGCACAGCCCTGTGAAACATGCAAACAGGAACATTCAGCCAAAAAACAGTGTTTGGTTTAATAAACTCATTTATGATTAGCAGGCAAAACTTCTGCTCCCTAAATGTGCAAGAACAGAATGTCTACAGACATTATCTGGCTTCAAAAAATGAAAGGTTTAAGACAATGACAGCAGGGACTGTGCTTATCATGATATTATTTTTTTAATGCAGAAAGTTACTAGTCCTAATATGCACCCTGTGTGGGTTTGAAGCAGAGGAGAAATTTGGTCAAAATGAGACTTTCTCAAATGTGTGACAGTGGCAAATTTTCAAGTTACTGAAATTTAAGTGGGCTTGTAACTATTTCACTTGGCACTCAAGGTGGAATATTTTATTACAATTCCAATTATGTTTCAAGGTTTAAAAGACGGTTAAAATATGCTAATTGAGACATTCAGGATGACAAAAGTTTCAATTCGAAATCTGCTCTTTCTCTGAAAACTACTTAGGGTAAAGCAATATTTGGTTTCTCCTGATGTGGCTTTAGATAGTTCATATCAAATGCTAAATTAAACGTCAATAATCCTTAAGGAGCCTATTTTAGTCACACTTTTTTAATCAAGTTTTCCAACGTGGTGTTAAGGTCCATTTGTTCCCAGAATATAATGAGAATTGTACAAATCTCATACATTGCCAGGCAGAGTTCAACACAGGAGTTTCATTTATGCTTATTTAAGCTATATTTTAAATGTTTCATATGAAAGTTTTGATTCCAACAAAAGCTATAGAAGAAATAAGGGACTGCAAGCCAGTGGATATTTAGCTGTAGCTTTCAGAAAAACAAACAAAAAAAAAAAAACCTCATGAAGCCAAAAAACAGTCACCATATTTTATAATCAAATATTTTAAAATATTTTCTACAAAAATGGCAGAAAGGCAAATGCAAGTTTTATTATGGAAAATGTAAATCAGTTAATGATCAATGCTTTAAGTGGAACATCCCTATCAGATGATGATTCATTAAGGTTGTCTCATTGAAGGAGGTTATTGATAATTTGATACCTCATATCCACTATCCTAATCATTATTGTCAGAAAGTCTATTAAAGACCATAGGTCATGGATCTAAAATTAAGTATGCCACAAAAAAAAATATTGAGCAAGGGAAAAGGACAGACATTCTTATAGATTAAGATTTGCACTGAAATGCATTGAATCAATTAATTTTGCTAAATTATTATTTGATAAAATAAAGCTATGGTCTCCAGTGAAACATTTCTCATTTAAAATGAACCAGAAGTAAAAGCTGAAATATTAAAACACATGAATACAAGTTGGAATATAAAACCACAACTCTGACAGTTTTTTTATCCTGCTACATGGGGATCTGCCTTCAAAATCGATTTCTACCACATATTATGCTGGAATACTCAACAAAGTAATAAAATACACTGTTGGGCTTTTTTTCCTCTTTTTCTCTTGAAGCATTCTAGTTTTTGGACAACTCCACTCACTTTTCTCAGTATTCTGCTAAATGAGAAGTTGAGAAATATGTGGGTTGCTGTGCTCATATGCCTCGCTTAATCCAACTAGGTTACAGGAAAAATGAAAGTATTACCATTTTCTTTTAAACAAAATAAAACATAGAAACAATAATAGACAACAACCTTTTGTTGTCTATTAAGACCGAGATGGTGAAGAAAAGAAAATCATGCTTAAATCCAGTCTAAAACAGAGATCACCCTTGTCATTTTTATATTTCAGCCATTAAACTATATCACTTGAAAAGCCTCTTTAGTCTGGGACTCAAACTCACAGCATATCATTTTCCACAAGCTGAACTCACAGAGGACAACATTTTCTATCAGTGCTGCTATGACAGCTTTTTTACTGGGATTGCCTGTAGATTCCTTTTGACTCTGAGCCTCCTCATACCTTCTCTCCACTGTTCTATTTCCTGATTTCAACATTCAGAAAGTGATCTAAGTCCTCCTCCCACTCATCACTGGTTAGGTCCCTTGGAAAAGCCTGGATGATGCCTGTCCAGAGAGAACAAGGACACTAAGCCAGGCTTGGCCAGGCTGTGACCAGTGTGCCCCTTGTCAGGCTGAGGGGGTGACACAGCACCAACCTGGCATTTTCACACAGCAGCCCTGAGCTTCTACACAAGCATACACAGATTACAGATGTCACACAGGCTCATGGCTGGCATTAAAGACAGCAGCTGCTGTCTGAGTGCAGGCATGAACTAATTCAGTCTTTGAAGGGAACTGTGACAAGTTTCAACCAGAGAAGAGGCTTAACCACAAAAATTCAAACAAGATCTAATGTACTGCAGCATACAATGCTGTCCAAAGTGTGTCATAGCTCTCTGTTTTTCTCTTTGGTGAAAGGAAGTAGCCCAAGTGCCTGCCAAAACCCAGCAGCAAAAGTGATGGGACTTGAGGGTGCAGGAGAGGAAGCAGCTCAGGGAGATTCAAGCACATGCTAAAGAAAGAGCTGGAGAAGTTGAAGTAATGGGAAAACCATCATTTTCCCTTTGAGGAACAGCGATGAAATAAAGTCTAGGTGACTGGACTCACTTGGGGGCTGACATGACATCTCCAGCTTGTGCAACTCTGGAGTCATCAGATGCCACAGTTTGGGCAGATACTGCTGTCACCATTTGGCTAAGGAGCTACGGGCTATGAGATCAGGAGATTTCCATTTGAGCCCCACAGAGTCAGGTCTGAAGAGGTCTGGGTGCTACCAGATAGTGATGGCAGGAGCTGAACTCCACAGACATGGTGGATTCTGGGGCATGTTACAAACCCACAGAGCAGAGTGCTCAGCTGAGGCTGGACCTACATGTGCAAACCACGCAACGTTGAACAGCTTTTTTCTCCTACTATGAGATTTATAAGCACTTTAGAAACTAGGCTGGTCTCTGCTGTTTCCTCCCACCAAGGTTTATATTCTTCAACAGGATGGTTGCCTCCAGCACAATTCAGAAATGCCAGCTGTAATTAAAGACTTGGAAAAAACAATACATTCAACATCTTATTCAGGTTGACAAGTGTTGTCCTACCTTGGGAATGTCTACGAGCCTAATAGGTGCATCTTTTTCATTTGGATTTCTTTGCTGCATCATGTAATATTAGCTTTCCTCTTGCAGGTTTTTGAGATCTATGTTTAAGATAAGGACTTAGTAATCTTGTATTGAAATCATAATAAAATGTCACACTAATTTATTCACTGGGAATATTTTGCCAGCTTCTTGTATTAATTCCCCTCAAAGCTAATTTAGGTGCTTGTTGTCTGTATATTCCACATCTGTCTGTATCAATAACTGTGCAAGTGTCTGAACAAATTAAGACATTTTACAGCATTTAAACAACCCAAAGATCTTACATTTTCTGTGAATGTGGAGAGGTTGTACTATAATTTATGGACATTTTCCCATTAAACTCTGAATTGTTTTGGCAGCTACTGCCTAAAAGCAGCAGCTACCTGGCAAGGACAGAATACCTGTCAGGCCATGAAGGGTGCCTGCATTCACTGGAGAGATAAATGGGAGCACTGAAATAAAGTTAAGCCCTGAGAAGGAAGCTTGTCCTCAGACAGACTTGCCAAGCCTGTTTCATTACAGCTTATAGCTTTCACTGTGGCTTAGTGAATGCTGTTAAGTATTCTGTCAAAGCAAACTTACTTTTCCAGACAAGTAGCTCTGCAAAGCCCTAAGGTGCCACTGCTAATACTTGATCTTGTTTACAGTGGTGGGTTTTTTTGGATAAAGAGTACAGGTACTCTAATAAATAGTCCAAGATTTCTTAAAATGTGTTTTCTAATCCAAAACAGCTAGAAATGTTTTTAATTTTTTTTACCCTTTCTGTCCAGCTGTAATGGAAAGACAGATTATTTCTTAAGGTCTGTCTTTTATAAAGAAGCGTTTTTTCCATATACTTTGAGGGCAGAAAAGTATACAAGTTCCTATGGTGGTTGTAATGTTACTCTACAGAATCTAAATTGATACTCATCACTGGGTACACATATCATGGAAGACCTTTCTGCAACTTAAGCTACAACTTTTTTAATGTCTAGAACACATGATTATGGTGTTTAAGCTTTGAGAAGAAATACCAAAAATCAAAATGAGAAGACTGACTTAAAGATATAATTTCAAATTTTGTGTGCCTACTTATATAAAATACTCTTTTGGCTTCTTACCTAGTCACTTAAAATATGTTCTATTTGTTAACTGACTCCTGTTCAAGCCAGAATACCCCATCAATCTCAGCATAATTAGGAAAAAAAAAAATAATCAGTTGAAATAAAGAAGCTTAAAACTCAAAGGAAATTTAAGAAATATTTTCTTACAGAGAAAGGAGAAAAATTAATACAGAATCCATGACTGTTTAAAGTTGTGTATCGTACTTTTAGTTTTTTAAACAAATTAATAAAATTTGACATTAAATAAAGAAACTTTCCAACTTTATTATACTTTTGCTGAGAATTGACTTAAGAACGTTCAGTTACAGCTCAACAGAGGACAACATAACACCCACAAAGCTTCAAGATGTCTTCTATCATTCTGGATAGATGTATTTAGTCCTAATTGGAACCAAGGAAGCAGATTTTCCCATTGTTTTTTTGCTAATCATATAATAATGATTTACAACCAAGTGAAAATAAGACCACAGGTTCTATATGGGAGTCTCTTCTGCTGTGCAAATTTACAGTCATGTTTTCCCAGTCATAGCTAACCAGGCTCTAAATGTAATATGAGCACTGAGAACAGCTGCTTTGAGACACTCTTTCCCATACTCACGTATTTACAATCCACATGCTTAAGTGGATTTCACGTAACAACTGTATCAATGGACTTAGTTACTAAACATTTGTGGATCATGTAACTGTTGTGTCATTATATGCTAAATGAAGCTTAGTGGTAAGCCTCAGATCTTTAATCCAAGATCAACTCTTCCAGCTCCACAGAGGTGTTATTTGCATTATTTTCCATTTGGATCAGCCTGTGATCTGACTACAGAGTTAACAATCCTTTGACCTTAATTATTCTCCCTCCTCACTTCCAAGTGATTTTGGACACTTTTTTCAGTCACCACAAGACAGTGGAAATTTTGTTTCTTATTGCTCATTCAGCAGCAATATCTACTAATAGGCAGGCCCAGTACTGCCTTTTCCCTAACTCAGGTTTGCAACAGTAATGTGGCCTTTTGAACTGATGAAGAAGCAGAGAAGGAACTAGTTGACCTGACAGACCTCTTTCACCTCTAATTTCTATGGGAAAAAAAAATACAAAAAGTTCACTGACCTAATTTGCAATGTTTGCTGTCAAATAATGATCCTGTTACAAGGTTATTGAAGGAAATATTGAGATGCATTGCAATTCTGCTTAGAAAATCATCCTATAAACTCTTTTCATTTGCAAGTTCTATAGAACTGTACACTGTATAGAAGCATTTGTATTTAGACTGTTCATTCAAGAAGGATCTAGGAACACACTGAGTGCTTTCAAATCCATTACAAAAATCCTTCTCATTATGTACCATGTAGTAACCTCAGACCTACCAAAATCAAGCACATGCTTTTACCCAAAGTGATCATAAACAAAAGTAGAAAATACCACTGAAGTTTATTTTAGTCAATATTTTAGGTATTAAAAAAAAAAGAAAAGAAAAAGAACCCTATACGTATATCAAACAATGGTCTTCAAAAGAAAAATAAAAAAGCAATCATTGAATTGCATCCCATGAGAGGAAATTGGGCCAAAATTGATCTGGATAGCCAAATTTATTAGCACATGAAGTGAATGTACAATGAAATTTGATTAGAGCAAGTGTGCCATCATTCCCTTTTGCAAGATTGAGCATAGAACAGCACAGCCTTGATGAAAGGAATCGATAGCATTGAAAGCAAAATTGGAGGGCTGTCAAATCATCTTAATTCCTATTTTCTGAATGAGTGCAGTGAGATTGCTTGATGCACATGCTAATAACCAAATTAGTGCGCTTTCAACTCAGTACAGAGTCAAGCCTCTCTAAAACTTAAACAATATTGCTAAAAGGAAGAAAAAAAACCCTTAAACTCACATGAAGTACAGATACCACAACATAAAGGTTGCACTTTGAAATTATAATAGACAGAGCTGCATCTCTTTTAATTTTGTTTCTCTTAATTTTGTAGACATGAGGATATGTAAACTTGCAACTTCACATCTGTTAATAGATATGTTGACCACCAATCTTCCTCCTCCATGACTGGAAATACAATCTCTTCAACAGGCACACAGATATATATGCACAACACACTTAAAAAGAACCCACCTGTGAGGCTCTCTGAAATCTATCACTCAGAAGTTTCCTTGAGATATTTCTCATGAAATTTCCTCAGAAAGGTTTGAGGGTATTTTCAAGGTCAGCTGAAGCCATCCTAAAACTGAATTGCCTTCAAATGCTGCATCCCCCTTCACATTTCCTCTCAACCTGCTTTATGCAAAGCAAGGCAGCTGGTGATGTGGCCAGGAGGTGTGGAGACAAGGAGGCAAGGTGACAAGGTGCTAAAGGTTGTGTGGCCATGTGTCATCCAACACATGTCCACACAATGGGAAAAATTCAAGACACACTGATAAATCTACAGATTCTTCAGCAGAAACCTGAGTTCTGTTTTGATTATATTTGCATTGCTTTCAACAGCTTTCCAGTGCCTCCCCTAGCAGATGCTCCTGTTCACACCCTGCGCATGCAGGACCCTCCTGAAGATCAGCCTGGGGAAGCTCAGAAGTACAGATTAATGATGTTCAAACTTTCCTCTGACCTTCTTAAAGGCACATTTGAAATTATACATTTCTCCTTCCACTTTGAGTAGTGCTATATTTTCACTCAAAGCACAAGCTTTGAGAAATATATTCATTAAGTATAAAAAAATAATCTGTGGTTGCAGCACAGAGAAGAGTCAGGGTAAAACCTGGAAAAGAGCATCTCAGCAGGGAGTCTCTGCATCTCTTACCTGCCTTGGAACATGAACATCAGAACTGCCACCCACCCCTAAACAAACAAACAAAAAATAACACTGTTACAAGGGCACAGCAGTAAAGGGAGATTTTTAGGTGCTCTGCTTATATAATTAGTAAAAAGGATGTAAATAAACTAATGGTTGAAGACAATGACTCTACCTAATTCAGGACTTTCTTAACAGGTGGATCCAGGAATATGATGGATTGAGCCATGTCATACTCTGCACTCAAGCCAGATCTTGAATAATGTGAGGCTACAAGTAATTTTATTACTCTATCATAGATAGCTAATACGCAAAAACTCATATTGCACTTAGTAAGTAGGTTCAAAGCAAAAGGTATTTTATAATAGTCCATAGGATGACAAAAGGACCTTGTATGTTCAGTCGCAGACAACAGTAAGGACACTCAAGTCTTCTCTTTTTCTCAGAAAAATTACTGGTGAGTTATATTTAAATCTAACATCTTTAACTGCATATGCTTTTTATTATTGTGTTTTTTTTACTTTTTTTTTTTTTTTTTTTTTTTTTTAATCTGAGCTTGGGGAAAACATACTGATGGACTTACACACACAATATCCCTTAATTAGGACATTGCTTCCTGTGGAATTAAAAAACCCCAAAACTATCTGCTAATTCTACCCATATGACAGTGGAGGAAGGTAAGAACACTAAGCACAACAATACAGCAAAGGTGGCCAAAACAAAGCTTTTCTCACACTGACTCCAGTAAACGGATAGGTTAAATTGTAATTTGTGAGGCAATGCTGCTGCACTGCAAAGCTGCAAAGTTATAAAAAACATATGGAGCACCTTCAGGTTTAACATTGGATTTGGCCACAAGCATGATGTCCTTGATGGTTACTGTGAGCCAGGAACTTGTTTTTAATCTGTGGTTGCTCTGTAATAACAGATTGCTGAGAATGGATAATAATATGGAGCATTAGCTTAAAAATCTGTCAGCTGACTGAACATGGTGTTTGGATTCTTAGGCTCTCAGGAAGTAAAGCAATGCATTTCTTATTTATTTTAAAATAAGACACGGAAGCAAGCAGCCTGACATTTATTGCATTTAAAATACAGCAATGCACTTGTGACCTGTTCAGCTTCCTCCACGTGGGTGTCTCGTGAGAATACCAACTTGTCAACTGTCATGACTTCAGGATGAACTTTCTACTCATTTTTATGTGTACAGGAAAATTATCCCATGTAGCGTTAGGCACTTGCATTCCCACTCGCACAATTCTTTTCATAATAACATTATCAAATGCTGGTGATACGTATATAAACCAAAACAAGTTCTGCACTTCACTTGCAGTTTGTACAGAAGCAGATATTTCTTTGTCTCACTGCTTGGTGCCAATACGGTGCAAATTGCTCCTCCAAAGACTCAGGGTGATGACAGTCTGAGCCCTTAATAACCATTGTTGGTGACTCAAAGGTTCTGTCAGCATATGAGAGGGTTCTAACCAGCTCCCAAACTACCAGTGTCTGGGGTTTCACTGTCTTCTCATGGATGAATCAATTTGATCCAGAACTTACACAGATTAGCTAGGAAAACATTTTTTTTTACCACAATAAGAAAAAAGCAAAATAAACCAAAACCCAGCATAACTCTGAAAGTTCCTTGGGTAAAGATCATTGGTAACCAATTTGTCCCAGAGAGAGGATCAGCCCTTAAATCTGCTAGAAAGCTCCTGTGACAAGAAGGTAGTATTTTACCTGCTGGTCTTACCAAATATACCTGGTGAGCTATTTAAAATACAGCACTTGTGCTTGGATAGTCTGGTTACTAAAGGACTAGGGACACTACTCTTACAAAACAGCTGAGCTCCCTATATCACAATTTCAGGTGTAAGAGTTTATCATTATTAGGGATCATCATCATTAACTGACATCTGTTAGGCTTCTGTGTAATTTATTAAGATGATTTTTAATTTAATGTGTCTATTATCAGTAAAGGAACCTTTTTTACCATGAATTTAGATATATGAGCAGATAACTTTTAACTACAATGATGTTCTTTTGCTCCCTTAAATTAGAAATTACTTTTGCCAGTATTGTCTTTAATTGCACTAGATCCATGAAGTCATTCAGTACCTTCATTAATTTAATTATAAAGTACTTCTCTAAACTCTAGTTTTAGAGCATTTCTCAACGAAAGCGATGGGTGGAGCAGTTTCTTTTGTACAAAGTCAAATTTCAGTCTTGCAGTCAAACCTTCAAACAGATCAGTGCTTGCATCCCTTGCAAGAGCTGAAATGAATTAACAAGAGCTGTTAGTAACCATGGATGGTACAGAAGAGATGCACTCTAATTACATGAATATTTGCTGCAGCAGACTAAGACTGGTGCCTGCAGAAGCAGTGATGTTCACAATACAGGTCTTAACCTATATGCAAGGTATTAATAGCGATACTTGCATATCAGCAATGGCAAATATAAATGCTTCCTCTTACCAGCTCGTGAGATGTAGCTTGGGCTCAGTAAAAGGAAAATCTCTGAAAGACTGAAAATAAAAGATAGAGGTAACAGAGGTTGTAGAACCCCCGTCCAGTTCAGTGGCATTTGGCTGTTCAGCTGGTAAGTCAGAAATAGAAATACTGTAAATTTTTGCAAGCTGTCTTCTCATCCACAAGCAAAACAAACTACTCTGGGAAAGTAACTTCAGGTTGCAGCTGTTTACATGGAACACTGTTTGAGCCCTAAGGAAAAGGTTTATTTTCCTCAGGTAGCTTGGAAAGAATCTCAGTGAAGCCTGCAGTGATTTGCAGCATGCTGTGTTCTATGATGGCAGAGATGCAGTTTCACCTCATGGCCTTGTGTTTGCAGTGTTGTACCTTTTCTGTGGTTGTGGAACAAACCATGTTTGTGCTTACATAGCTTCAGCAACACCCACAGTCCTCTGACTTATCTTCTTTTTCCCTAAAAAGATGGAATGACTCAGTCCAGTTTGACTAGCTTTAGTGATAACCTTCTGTAATACTATGCCCGACTGAAGCAGCAATCCCTCTCTGAGGATGGAAGAAATTGTTTAGCCTGAGTTGTGATACCTAATAATTTGTTCAGCTGTACTTATATGACAACAGATTTTTTTTTTTTTTTTTTTACAAGCAGCTACCTATTCTTTTGTTAATTTGCAGGTTTTGTAGTCACTTAACTTGTTTTGCTATACACACAAGACTATTGATATTCAGCTACATTTTTATTACTCCCCCCTTAAATTTCTGAGCTGGGAATAAGGCTCTGACTTGCATATCAGTGTGGAGAATGATATCAAACTAGTGTTCAGCTGTAAAGTCTTTTCTTCTTTTATAAAACTCACTAATTGTGGGCACATAATTATAAAAAAACCCCAAAACATTTATTCACAAACTCACGTAATACACCTTAGGCTTACTCAAGGTTTAGAAAAATATGCAGAGAAGTCCAGGCTTAGAAGAAACACCTCATTACTAGTCAAGTGGACAGAGATAGGAAGCAAGCACTGAGAGCATTTAATCACAGAGGAGCAGGAAGGACAGAGCATTGCAGCAGCTACAGCTGCAGTAAAAAAAAAAAAAAATCCTACATCAGGATTTCTGATTCTCTCTTATAGAGCATCCAAGCAGCATTTCCAGTTATCCAGAGCTAATAATAGACCCTCATGCATGGTATGTTTAAGCAACTGGAGTTTGCAGTTGAAAGGGTCAGGCAAAAACTAAAGTAAAGACTCTGAATTTCAGTAAAGCAAACTTCCAGCTCTTCAAGGAGTTAGACAGTAGGATCCCCTGGGAAACATCCTTCAGGGACTATGGAGCAGAACAGAGCTAGCAAAACTTTAAGGTGTTTTCCATAGAGTGTAAGAGCTCTCAATCCACTGGTGTAAGGAATCAGGAAAGGAAGACAAGAGACTGGCATAGATGAGTCAAAACCTGCTGGTCAAACTGAAGGGCAAAAAGGAAGTGCCTAGGCAGTGGGAGCAGGAACACCATAGGAAGAGTGTAGGGGCACAGCCCAATTGCGTAAGGATGGGATAGGGAAAGGCAAAGTGTGGATGGAGCTGAATTTGGAAAAAGATGCAAAAAGTAATAAAAAGGGCTTCTATAGCTGTGGGAGCCAGAAAGGGAAGATCAGAGAAGGTGTGCTCCTTGGATCAGGAAGGCTCGTAAACTGGTAAATACAGAAAAGGAGAAAACTGTGTTACTCAACAACTTTTTTCCCCTCAGTCTTCACTGTCAACCTCTATTTCAAAAATACCATTCAGAGGAAGTGGCTAGAAAAAGAAAAATGTTGCACCCATTTTAAAAAAAAAAAGGGTTAAAAAGGAAAACTCTGGGATCTACTGCTTTTTCAACCTCACCTCTATGCCTGAGATGATCGTGGAGCAGATCCTATAAGAAGCTATGCTGAGGCACATAGAGGACAAGGAGATGATTCAAGACAGTTTTACAGGACACTTTCTACCAAGGACAAGTCCCACCTGACCAATCCAGTGGCCTTCTATGATGTCTACCTCAGTGGACAAGGGAAGAGCTATGAATGCTCAGTACTTCCATAAAGCCTTTGGCACAGCTCTCCACCACACCTAATTTGGAGGGACATGGATTTGATGGATGAACTGTTTGGTGGATGAGAAATTGGTTGGATGGTTGCATCCAGAAGGTAGTGGTCAATGGCTCAATGTCTAGATGGTAACAAGTGGTGGCCCTCAAAGGTCCAAACTGGGACCAGTATTCTTTAATTGTTTAATGTTTTAATATTTATCAGTGACATAGCCAGTGGGATGAGGCGCCCTCAGCAAGTCTGCAGGTTCCATGAAGCTGAGCAGTACAGTTGACATGAAAGGGATGAGATGCCATCTAGAGGGACATGGAGAGGCTCCAGAAGTGGGTGCCCATGGAACCTCATGAAGGTCAAGTGCAACCTGGTACAGGACAATCCCAAGGACAAAGACGGTTTGGGCAGAGAATGGATTGAGAGAAGCCCTGAGGAAAAAGGCCTGGGGTGTTGGCTGACAAGAAGCTCAACATTACACCGGAATGTGAGCTTGCATCCCAGAAAACTAACCATGTCCTGGGATTCATCCAAAGAAAGGTGTCCAGCATGTTGTGGGAGGCTGCAATAACAATACACCAGAATACTCATAAAGTCATGAAGGCTGCTTCTAAAGTTTTAATATTTCAATAAGATGAGCTGATAATCAAAACCCTACAAATTAAGTATTTATGAAAAAAATTACAAATATGTAGATATTTGAAAGATCTGTGGATCAAAATTTGTTGTAATTTCATTTCCTATTAGTTATCTGTTCCTCAAACCACTCTTTCCCCCACCACATGAAAAAGCTTTAGGAAGTACCAGTTTTCTGTTATCACTAAGTATGTCCACCTGTGCACTGAAACAAGTCTTTATTAACCAACTATAGGCTTACCCTGGCAAAATTTTTAATTTAAGTGATCTGTTGAATTCTCAGCAAGAAGAGGGAAAGATCTCAAATGAGTGCACACTTTGCATTCTTTCAGTCAGCATTTTGGATTGCTTTCATGACCACACCTGTCTAAAGTCTTGTGAAACTTTGCTCCATCACTGGGGTTTATTGCACACGAAGTTTTATGCAGGTATTACAGTGACAATAACAAAACTTAAATTTTTCACTTACATTACCATTTGAAGAGACAGCAAATAAAATGGCTGGGTGGGGTTAAAAGGCCCAGACCCAAAATAAACAGAAACTATCCAGATTTTCTTTTATACTCATTCTTTAGTAGCATGCTCCTGAAATAATGTAAATCATTAAATGAGACCCTAGTAATGCATACATCCATAAATAATATTCTCTGAGGTTTCCTTGCTTCATCAAGAGGACACAGGGAGGAGTCCAACTACTCCTCCTTGGTAATTTCATGAAAGATTTGAATTACACAAAGTACAGTGGCAAAAGAAAGCTGATTTGAAGCAACTGAAGAAATGGATTTGGCTTTCATAGTCAAGATCTAACTTCATGAACTGAAAGAGCTAAAAATACCATGCTGTGGTTTTCATTTTTGCAGGTATTTAAGGTAGATACTATGGAAATCTTGACAGACGTCGTAATTCCATTATCTACAGTCTTGTGTGTGAGCCAGCTGCCTTTCTATTTAGGTCCAGCTTACATAACTGAGAAAGCAGCTATTCACCAATGATAATATTTACTTTCCCTGCTCTTTTTCCTTCTATTTATCATCATAATATTATTTTTCTTTCCTGCTCTTAACCTCAGTGGTTGCACTTGGGATTTGAAAGTAAGGCATGCTTTAGGACAACGATTGGTTTTATATGTAGTGAATTTGGGCAATAATAAATCCTCCAGATTAATAATGCTGTGATGCAGTTTCAGCAGATCTTTTCTTTGGTTTTCCTATACTAGCCAAGTCAAACTGAGATTAGACAACCTTAAAGAAATAAGGGGTCTTTGTCTCCACTGGCACCCTCACCTAAAGTAGTTCATAACTTAATGCTACTGTTAATTGGTGAACATTATAAAATATGTCAGGACAAGTTTAAATAGAAGGCATTAATTGGGATTTGTCCCATATGGGAGTCATCTTGGGCCTGCATAAACAGAGAGATGAATGAAAAGGCTTTGCTCCCGTTCGAAACGTGACCTCTCTGGGCTTATTTGGGCTCCTGATATAACAGGCACTGAAACAGCTAATTAGCTTGGCACTGTTTCAGACAGCTGGATTAGAGTCAGTGATAAAATGCAGCAGAAGGCACCTCTTGGCACAGGTCCCTGTAACTCATCCCGCCAGCCTGGAAATCCAGTGGAGTAGAGGGGTCCTCCAGGCTGGGGTTGGAGGCTCCTTCCGAGCCCAGAGAAACCAAGCCATTTGTCAAACCCACATTTAACTGTACATGCTTATACTGCAGGAACAGAGCAATATATCTACTGTAAATCAGCCCCAGGACCGGGCCAAGCTACTGTAAATTCCTCCCCTGTGTGCAAACACTCTGCCACTCCTTGTAGAAGAGAGATATTGTCACAAACCCAAAGCTGCATTACAAACCATGGGCATACCCTTGTAACAAGGAGCTCTCACCAGCTATACCTACTTTACACCAGGGAGAGTGAATTTTGTATCAATGTGCTTTAAACTACTTGGGAAATACACTTAACATTTTATACTCCTCAAGTGATATGGGTTGCCAGCTTGACAGGGAAATGTTTAAAAACAAGGGGAATACAGATCTTGGGGAACACAGTTCTTGGATAACACGCCAGGATGAGATGTCTCTACATCAGGTAAGAATAAATACCAGCAATATTCAGAAATTGTTTGGGGATTAAAAGAAAATTTTCAATGGCCATTATCTCTGTTGACTTCACTGTTGTGTGCTACCTCACAGACAAAATTTGAGAGAGTATTTTTTGAACAATGGTTTAAATTTAAATTACAGCAAGCCATTCAGCTAAGCAGCAGTTACATGCAGTAACCTTCTATGTTTTACAAGATTTTTAATTTAAAACTTATGAATGTAATTGGAGAAATATGATACTGTACCAACACAGTAGGAAGGAGCTTATTCAGTTATTCCATATGACTCTGACATTCTCATGTTCATATACTCTAATAAAGCCTGAGTAGCCTTCTGTTCCTGTTCTCTCTTTCCTACCCTTCCCACTCTACACCCTCCTGTGAAAAATGGCATTAGAATGAGATAATATATTTGCACATTTTGTGCATACAAATAGCAAGAACATTGAAGAATGTATTCCTACAGCAAGGACCATGGGTTTTAACCTAACTTGGCTATTATACGGTCCCTGAAATAAATGAAGAGATTTAAAACATTCATCTTAGAGTTCAGCTGTGGCAGGCTCGCATCGTTTCCCATCCACATTACATTCCCTATGATATGAGGGGATTCACAGAGCCTTCTTTTCTGCTCCCATTACAATCTTTGTCACTAGGAATGAAGTATCCAAATTTTAATGCCTCATATATTTTGTCAGCTGTAGTGGTGTGCTATACTACACTGACCTTTTTGATTGGCTTGCCATTTCAGTTCTCCCTATTTACAGCTTCATTAACCTGTGGGGGAGAGGTGGACTGGCTACCAATCAAGGGAGGATCTATTGGAAAGGTCATGGTAGTCCAGCACATTTACAATCCCTCCACAAACCAAGTTTGTGCAAGTTGTAGATTTAGATTTCCCCATTTGGGACAGCAAAGTAGCAGCAGTAGGAAAAAATGAAGCTACATGAATTCAGCCCAAATCCCAGACATTAGGAAAATGAAAGGAAGCAGAAAAAAATCTCTAAGTCAGCTTCAGAGAAATACCACATTTGTTAACCCACAATTCTTAAGAGAAAACATTTGATCTCAACTGGAAGACAGTACCCAGATAACTGAAATCTACAATTATTACTATTTTGAATTAGTTTTGAAGTCAACTCTAAGAAACATACTGTCTGTTTAATATAATCCTGGGAAGCAAGAATAAAAACGGAGCTTTTGCACAGAGAGCTTTTTAAACAGGAAATATCTTAAGTTTGCCAACATTCTTCACTATAAACTTCACTAAACATAATTTTCCATATGAGAAAACATTAGTAATAGTTATGTAATTAGTGCCATTTTAAGATAATTCAAAACTGATTCATAAAACAAACTTCTATTTAGACCACAAAGAGATAGGACAAAACTTAGACTAAACACTGGGTTTGATAGCAGCAGGCACTGTGCTATAGGAGGCTCTGTCTTTCAGATAAGAAGAAAAACTAAACTAATGACCACTTATGATCAGTGAGCTTGTTTAGGCATGTTAATCTTGCTGACCTGGCCAGACTTCAGTTCTGTAACTACAAGCCTCTCAGAATATCTAATTTTCCCTAAATGTAATTGTTTTGTGGTGGCAGTGGGACAGAGGGAAGGAGCCTCCTCTCCTAAGTACCTGAGCATTCCTACATGAAGCAGAACAAAATTTCTGGGGTGAAAATAAAGGAAAATAATTTTACATGCAGAGGTTTGAACTGCTTATGAAATTACCTGGGTAAGTGAGATACAGGGAACAAATTTTAAAAAGCAAGATTTCCCCCTCAATCGTCACAATGAATAAATAATGCCAGCTCCAAGTAATATTTAATCTGTCTTTGTTGCCTGACATTACTTCTCTCCAGAATTAGAAACAAACTGATTCATTAAAGAAATGGATGAATTAGGCATTAATTCAACTGCTTTCGTCCATAAGGATGCCACTGTAAGATTTTATTTCTCCTATCCATTTTAAACTTCTCACCACACTTTCAGTCACATCAGCTTCCCACAACTATTACTAGTACATGTCCAGGAACTGTTGTAATTTGCTTCTTTATCAGTTACTCTTTACTTAAAGAAGCACTTAGGAAACAACTAATTACTTGTGTTAAAGATTCAGTTTCTAAGCAAGAGAAAATTTTAAGCTCAAAAGAAAAAAAAAAGCATAAACAAAATTGAGGTAGCTAAAAGGTGTCAGAATGGTAACTTACAAATAGAGCATGAATTAAGTCAAACATTAATTGCATCATGAAAGGTTATACATTAACTGCACTGCCCTTTGTAGCTACACTTACTACACGGACATGTGATCTCATGCTTCTGAAGAGGCCAGTGAGAGAATTCAAATAATTATATTTCTCTTACTGTTTAACACATTAAAAACATTAAGGTCCCATTCATTTTGATACTGTTTAATATCCTTCTATGATAATGATTTTCTCTTTTTCTCAGGGACACCAATCCACCCTTTCACAAGGTATTTTCTTATTTGTTGACTGCAAAGGACCATGCATGATGTGCAAAAAGCAGAGCACAAAGAACAGTGAGACTATCAATGCAAACTATAAATAAACAAAAATCTTAGATTGTACTGACATATCCCTTATATATACACACACAAACACCAGGATTTAAATGAAAATCTTTTCATTGCATGACTTGTCTTTGATGTGCTAGTCACAGAAAATGGTTAGAAGAAGTTTTATACTAAATGGTCATTTTCACTTTATTTACCACAAATTAAAGCTGCAAAATTAATTAGATCCTATTGCTAATCAGAGGAATCTGCTCCAAAGAAATACTCTGACATATTGGTAACTTGGTAATGTGTTGAATTTTTGTAGGCCAGTAATTTTTCTTGGCTTGCTTTACATAAACATCTAATAGCAAAAGGAAAAAAAAAAAATCAACACAGTTTTATTGAAGTCTGTGTTGATTTAAGCCATCTGAAGTTCTGGCTCAGTACTAAGATTATTTGTTATTACAAGCAAAGCATACGTAAAATCTAGGATATTTTATCTTTAGAGGCTTGGCTGGAAATGTTTTTCTTGGGTGCATGAAGAAAACTGAAGACAAACATTTTGAACATGAAAAAAAAATTGCTCAGATTTAGTGACCTCTGAAGAAAAAACCTGATTGATTTAGTCAACTTAATTCTACACACACAGTTTTGTGTTGTTGCTTATCACACATGCTCTTCTGCATTATGAAAAAGATGAATCCTTGCTTAATTAATTTAGTAATGTATTAGCTGACAGTATAATTATTATGATTTCTTTAATTCCCTTGATCATTATATTTATTGAGTCCTAGAAACGCCTTGGATACATGAGGAACTCCTGAACCTACCCGGACTCCAACTAGTAGTCAGTGGAGTCACAGAAAAAAACCCAATGAAACCCTAACAACCCAAATCAAACCAACAGGACTTGCAATTGTTACTAAAGACAAAGAGTCAGTAAGTTTATTTTTAGGTATATATTGCCATCCATGAGAAAAGGCAGATCACAACTTGTAGCCTGCTGGGGATAGCCCTCCAATTTGAGCTACAGAAGACAAGGTTCATGTCCATACATAGATTAGGTACAGACATGGGCCTGAACTTGCCTTTCCCAAAACAGGATAACTCTTTCCTTATCCATGGTTTTCTTCTCTACACCATCCCTTGGAGCTGCCAAGACACAAATAAATGCTAAATACTGCTGCCAAATCTTTTATGAAATGAACCGAATATAGCCAAATGCCAGCTCCTGGGAGGAGGAGTGTTTGCCATAGCTTATGGGGCTTCTGAGGACACCAGGGAACATAAGAGAGCAGGAGGTACTAAGGTACCTCAGAAAGACAACTATTGGTTCTACTTGTTCCTTCTGATGAAACACTGCGTCTACTTGAAGACAATTTCTGCTCTTTTTGAAGAAATGAAAATAGTCTCTACATAACCAGTTACTAGGGATAAAAAGATTTCTTCCTGGCTAATACAGGTATCTGAGTGAAGTTGTAAAGCATAGGTTTCATTAAACCATTTTACTGATTTTAAATTAAGTTTCCTTCATATTTTATGAGCATCCCAAAAGCAATGCCAGGAACACTCTTTGCTCAGTGGTCCATGAATAAACGCAAATGAGCACAGGCATTCAGGTTTCAAAGTTGGGGAGGGCAGCACACAGAAACCCTTACCATTTAAAAGATTTTTTTTTTCTATACATACATGGACATGAGAGGTTAATTAAAAATGCACTATTAAGGCTGACTTTGTAAGAAGCAGGCATTTAGCCCTTTGAATCAGGCCAGACCTTAAAAGCCATTTCACTTTCTTAACTGTAAAGCTCTCCTCCACTAATACTTTTCCAAAATCATAAGCCTTCATTCTTTTGTCAAACGCCTAGATAGATGGCTAAGTCTTGAATATTTTTCTTGTTGAGATGAATAAATAAAGTAAGGTTTACTAAAGCTATCAACTGGATATCAGACAAAAAAATGAGCTTTCAAAGTGAAAGATCTACTTAAGTTTAGGCAACACTCCTCCATCTCACTTATTAAGAGAACAAAGGTTTCCTTTAAGTACATCAAAAAAGGAGGTAAACTGAAACCCCTTAAAAATTAGGTACAAAAGGTATACAGAGTGACTGGGGGGGATGAAAGGTGGGATAGATCTCAGATGACATCAGGTGTGCCTACAGAAAGCAAGCAGGGTTGTCATCAGAAAGAATTCAGGGAACAAAGACGTTGGTGCCCCAGAGTGAGCACCCTAAGAGCATTTTACTATGATAAGCTCCAGTCTGGCCCTGTGGACCTTTTGGGACCCCTGAAAGGAACCCAGTCCATGTGCTCTAACACTGCTTTGCAAAGTTAAGTATTGAGGGAGTGGGGGAGGGGGTGTGTGTTGTTTTTTGTTTTGTTTTCTGTGAACTAAAATGCTTTTACACAGCACTGTATCCTGGATTGCAGATGGAAGAGAAATAGCAGATGTTCATCTCTCTTCCACAGCGATGACAGAGCTTGTTTACAGGTTTCTCAGAAAGTCTTTGCCACATTCTTTCAATTGCCATTATGCATATTTAGTTGACATCATGCTTAGAAAATGCAGTTTAGACACATCTCACTGCAGAATGCTAAACTACTGCTCTTCCCCTCGGTGAAGGGTTGCGTGTGACCTGAGCGCAGCGGTTCAATAGGTGAACTTTCCGAGAGGCAACAGAGGTGGAACGCATTAGAGTGTCACTTAGAGAAACATCAGGCATTTTGGGGTCGTTTCCATACAACCCACAGCCAAATAAAATGCTGTGGGAATATTTCCTAACGGAAACATTTCACCAGTTCATTTCTTGGAAAAGGATTTTTATTTGAAAGAATGAAACATTGCCACTGCTTTAAACGGTTTGTCTCCAGGCCAAGGAATGATCTCCGTGCTGAGTGGGCACAGCACTTTACAGACTTGATGATTAAATGATAATGGCAGCATTTCAACAAAAGCCATGTTAACTGCTTATAACAAAAGTAGAAGTGGAGATCATGCTAGAGATTCCTAAAAGATGAAAAGCATTTTGCTCATACTTCCTCCCCATTGCAGAGATGAATTGTTAGATCACTTAGCCTCTGTATCTTCCCACTTTTATGTTAATTTCTGTCTTCGTTTCTCGCTGATTTTGGCTGTTTCTTTGATCTCTCTTTTTATACATATAGCCTGAGAAGGGCAGATATTTTTGGGGATTTGCTAAAAGGTAGGTTTCCCCAGCATTAATAACAGCATGCCTGAAGCAGCCAAGATAATGTTAGAGAGAATTTTTGCGTCAAAATATTGTAAAAAAGTGCATCTCTGAAGGAATTCACCAGGGATCATATGATGGTTGCAGTTTCAATTGTATTTCTCTTTGCATTTGTATGTCCACTTGAACCTGAATATCAAGTTTTAGAGAAACAGGATAATAAATATCTGCATGAAACAGCACAAATGCTGCACATGCAAAGCAGCCTAAATATGCATTCCTAGCTTTTGCAAATAAATTCAGACAAGCTCCATGTCACACACACACACACAAAAAATGGTGGTCATAACACCTAAAATCATAAGGAAAATAAAGCATTGTTAACTTGATGCAAAAAGTGCATTTGATTCAATTTTAGAACTTTTTCAGGCTTTAAAAGCAGAATTTTTTTAATGCCAAATTTTCAAGCTGAGGATACACATGAAATAATAGAGATTTTCAAAAAAATGAGGAAGACAGAATCCAAGAGAAAGAAAGGCAGAAGCCAAGAGAATGGAAAAATCTCTCCACAGTTACGTCACTCTCCAAGGACAAAAAAACCCAAATCTAATTGTGAGACATTTGCCACCACTTTCTTCACAAATGGTGAAGGAAGCAAAGAAGCAAACGCAGAAATGAGCAGCAGAACTCACTTTCATACTCATATTCATAGTGTCTAGGGATAAATTCAATTGCAACAACAGATTTCTCTACTTTACTCCTGGTTAGCTGAATAATAATATGCTGAGATCTAGCTTCATGCAAAACTTTATGAATGGCAAAGAAATAAAGATAATCATGTGAGAATTAATAGATGTCCCCAGTGATTCTTTATAAAGGCAAATAAATACTGAACTACTTGCTTATGTGCAGTTTGTGATTTTAGAATGAAAACAAATGTAAACTTATAGAAAAAAGAGATTATGATGGAGCAATAAACTGACAAGGAGTCTTTTTTTTTTTTTTTTTCAGTGTGCTCACACTGTATACAACAGGGAGATATTATATGCCCAGATTACTAAATTATTTCTAGTGCCTCCTGCCCCACCAAGTGGACTAATAGTGTTATTTTTTTATCATAAATTTGTATATTTTCCTTTTAGGACTAAATGAAGTATATGTTCCCATAGCAACAAAAGCTAATTCTTTACAAATTTAAGTCTGAGCCTTTAGCACTGAATTCCATGGAAGCTTACTTTCATATGGATCTTTGAAATGTGCTATTACACATGCAGTTTTAATCTGCAAAGCTCAAAGATGGAAAAGGGTGGGAAATCAGTAATCTATACATGGCATAATATTCACATCTCTAAATGCACCATAAAATTTCTTAATCCTTCACCCTGAAAATCCATCATACCCTGAAAAATCTGTTTAACATGTCTGCTGCTGCTTTTTACAAAATTTTTGTTCCAAAACGTAACAATGGTAATTAGGCAGTTTACAGTTTCCTCACAGAGAGCCTTGGAAAATGTGATATTCAGTGAGTTCCAGCTTTCTAAGAAGAGGGACAGCTATTAGGCATACTCAGTTTAAATAAACAAATAAATACTCTCTCGGCACATGAAATTAATAGGACCAGAGAAGACTTCCAAGGACAACAACAAAAGGACTAAACCAAATGCCAACTCATGTTCTAAAACCTCAAGGAAGAACTTACCATACTATGTCTAGGACAAAGAAAGTTATTTTAATCAAGAATTTTAACCATTTATTTGTGTCTCTTTAAGAAAAAAACAAAAAACCAACCACATTCCATGTCACCTCCACCCCTCCAAAAAGTGAGCTTGATTTCTTTCCCTTTGTAGCTGAAGGTGTCCCTTTCTCGTCTCCAACTCCTGCTTTTTTTTTTTTTTTCAAGTTTTTAAAGACTAGGTAACCTCTCTAGTACAAGCTACTGAATGCTTAGCTGCATTTATACTGTTCTATTACAAATTTTTTAAATAGTTCAAAAAAGGGCTAAAGCATATGCTTGAAATTTAATCTAAAACTACACAATTCAGAGTCATTTAGTCCTAAAAGGAAAACTTACAAATTTATGATAAAAGAAGATGAAAAGAAGGTCAAACCATACTAAGTTCCAACTTTTTGGCTATGTGGCGGTCTCACTTAACTTCCATAACCAAGGAATTTTTACTAAATTCATAACAGATAAAATCCTCCCATCTTCCTCTTGTATCAGAGTGAGTTTTATATACAGCAGTGTAGCGCATCTCCTATCTACCATTTAGATTGTAATGCCCATCCACTCCAGGGACACCCCGAATCACTACTCTTCTGTCTAATGACCTCTGTCATTGATATTCGAAATATTATTGATGCTACAAAGAAATTAAATACTTGGAAAATTATAACCTCAAACAAGTATTCAAACTGCAGTTGAAAGCATTTGCCAAATGCTCTGGTGAGTACAATTATGACTCAGAAAAAAAAAAATGGGAATTGACACATCAATGACCAGCAACCTGGAAGTTGCTTTATTTTACTTTTATTGAGACTTTCCTCCAGTTTTTCTTAGTTTGGCCCAGCCAAGGAAGGAACAGATCTGGCAACAGCACAAAAACTGCAGGATAGCAGTGGATACGCTGACAGTTGTACCTTCATGTAACCAAGAAAAGACAAAATAGCCCAGTCCACTGTGGAGAAACACTAATATGCTTCATGTAATTCTCTGAAATCAGAGAATCCTTCTTTATTAGAAGGAAGAGTAGGAGCATAGCCTAGTTAGCACAAAATAAGGAACAGGAGTCCCATTGTAATGAATTTTGTCTAAAAAGGTGGTAAAGCACAGTATCTCAGCAAATTTACTGAACTGCAGCCCAAGTGGCCACTCTCCTTCATAAGGTGCTGAGACTTTCCATAGCCACAGGAAAATCGTACCACAAATTGTGTTTGTTGCAGTTCTACAGAAGCAAAACATATCCCTTTAAGATCTTTATATATTACATATCTTGTCCCTTAAAACAAACATAGTGACTGAAGACTCACCCTATGAAAAATTATGACTGAGATGTTTAGAAAAGCAACTTTAGATCACAGAAAATACTGATTTATTAGTTTTTTATTCTTTCCTGCTCTTTCTTAAGATACGAGTGTTTTCATCTTCCTCATTATAAGAGCACTGCATTGAAGTGACAGCTGCTAAAAATGTACATCACTCATGCTCCTCAGTTTGAAACATTAGGAATGATGGGCACGATTCTGGTCTCAAATATCTCAGTAAATCCCACCATTAATCTCATAGCAAGGCTCTAATGTTTTTTTATAAGATACTACTCTATATATGCTTGCATTCCAAAGACCAATATGGGTATATATGCAACATAAGCCTGGAAGACACCCAGGGTTATTTGACTTTTAAAATTCATCACTAAGTCAGGCTTACAGAATTATGCAATGACACCAGGAATGGCCATTGCAGAGCATCAGCTGCTTTAGCTCACGCTGGTATAATCTTTTTTGCATATCACAGGGCGGCAGATCCTGAAATAGGGGCTGTTACACATTGGAAGCGTTTCTGAAGAGTTGGTAATTTTTTAAGACCTTAAAATCAGTATAATCCAAACTATTTCCCTGGTTACATTCCAGCTCCTCTGTGCTGATTAGACTTTCCAGACAAGCCATATAGAATCACAGATAGATTCCTCTAAAGCCTTTTACATTTCTACTCCCTTTCCAACGTTCACTCCTGAATTATGCATTTAAAGCGAACTCAGGAACTCTTTAAATATCTCATCATCTTTTATTTAGAGACAGCTTAACATGAAAAGTCCTGTTAGAAGGATTTGTTTTACATTTTTAAAGAGCAATATTTCCTTTACAGCCAAGCCTTAAGTGGTCTTACTTAAAAGCAGTATTAGCTTCTTTCAGGAGTTTTTATTGGATTTGCACTAGTGGTAGTAAAAGCTATTTCTAAATGTCTGAATCAGTGGCAATGTGCTTTGTTCATCTGTTTGCCCCAATGTTAATATTTCTTCAAGCCAAAAAACAGAAAACAAAGCCCCCAACAAGGCACATAAACATTCATTTCTATGGATTTCTTTTCCTTTCTGTATCTGATGTTTCCAGAGATGATCAATATGGCAATTTCCTGCCAACCCAGAAGGCTAATTACCACTCATTTTCAGAGACTGACAGGACAGAAGTATTAAAGTGTTTTGAAAAGAAGTCACAGAGACTCGTTAAAGAGCCCTAGAATATGATTCTTTGACTTTTCCTTGGGAAAATAGGCATCTCATTATGGTTTATGTGGAGAGGCTGGGTGGTAGCACCAATGAAATTCAAGTGGCTGGGGTGGAAAAAATAGTGCCTCTAAGTATCTGGCTGGAAGGGCATGTTAAACCATTGTGAATGAATTTTGGGTTGTGTATTTGTAACTGATTTCTCTTGGGTTGAAATGAGCAGTTCCACAGTAGATTCCTGTGGCAGGGCATGTGCCTCTCCAATGCACCTATTCAGGATACCTCTTCTCACACTACTTGTTAAGAGTTAAAGAGTTTACCCATGAGAATATTTCTTAGTGTCTCATAAGCATGAATAATAACAAAAAAAAATTAATTCCTGAATGCACACATTCAACACACCCTCCTTTCAAATCAGATAGCCTGTGCTAATCTGCAGATTTTCAAGAGAAATCTCTGCCACCTGTGCCTATATGTGCTAGGAATACCCCACCATCCAGCATGCAAAACCACATTTTTATGGCCTTCATTGTTCCAGCAGCCTTAAAAGAAAGGGTTGTCCTCTGGCAGCAACAGCCTAGAACTTGGTTGGTTATCTCATTCTTAAAATAAAAAAGGTGTCTTGCAGAAAGCATTTGGCAAGGGGACAGGTAAGGAGGAGGTGGGTAAGGTAAAGGAAATTAATAAAATCAGACTATGTTTGGGAAGGAAAGAAATAAAATATTTTATTATGCCATTAAAAGAAACAAACAAACATTAAAAAAAAACAACCCAAAACCTGTATCATTGAATCCATGATTTTTTGGCATTGTGTTGTGAATTCCCAAGGATTAATGTTTTTAGGTTTTTCTTGAGGATCACAAACAAGATATAAAAGGTGACTTAGCAAAGACATTCACCACTGGCTGCTGAGCACTTGAGTGCATCTTAGATTCCTGGGGAGCCTCTGGCACACAGGTTTTCTTTGTGTCATGTGTTAATGATCTGCTGGATTAAGGGTGTTACTGGCTCTTACAGTGCACCTTACAGATGCTGATTGCTCTGCTATAAGGAATATTTGCTCCAGTGCTACTGGAGAAGTGTTGGCAGGTTCAGAGAGTGCCCAGGCACGGCCCTGTTTTAGGAAGCAAACTAGAAATTACATTTCCAGAAAAAGAATACAATGCCCAGTTGTCAAAAATCCTGCCTAGCCTTTCTGCACCTCCCTTTTATTGCTCAGATATGTAGCCCATTAGAAAACAAAACAAAACAACAAAAAAAAAACAACAAAAAAAAAAAAAAAAAAAAAAAAAAAACAAAAAAAAAAAAAAAAAAAAAAAAAAAGAAAGGCAAGGTTTGCCAAGAAAAGTAGGGTGATCTCTGGTTTGGGATTACCACTCAAGGTCTTTCAGAGAAAAATATTTGAAAAATTGGCAGGAGAAAAATTTGAAGGAAAACTCATGGGGACTGCAGTAAAGAACACTGTCAGGTATTTTCTCACACGAGTATTAAAACAAATTTTCCATATCCATCTTGATTTATTCCAGCATATATCCTTGTTCTATCCGGCATCTCAGAGGCTCCTCAATGTAGTGAGAACAACCCACATAAATGTGATGGAAGTTTCATGTAACATTAACTATTTAAGATAGCAGTACTGCTGTCAAAATATGTATTTATTAGAAATGGGTAAGTGGACAGGAAATCCTTCTATTCTACTCATTTTATCCATCTCATAATTTCTAATTAAATGGAGCCTGTATCTCAATTGCTCTGGCTTTAGGAATTAAAGAACTGCAACTCCTGTGATAAGCTCTTCCCTCGCCTCAAAATCCAAACCATTTAATTTGCTTAATATACTTAAGTTTGTAATAGCTAAGTTGTAATTTAAAAAGAGTAATGTAGATTTTTTTTTTTTAAATAGTGTGATCTTAAAATAAGCATATATTGGTGATTTTTTTAAAAATGGCTTGAAACCTTTAATGTCAGTCTTGTATATCATTTCAAGAGTCCACAAGCATGTAAAGTGGCTAGGTTTGTTGAGTGGTATAGCTCTTTCCTATATCATAGGACAGATTCTGCTAAAAACCAGAGCATACTCTTTGTATTTTAAATACACAGAGGTAGCTGAAGGGAGCAGTGCGAGATCAGCAGGTGTTACAGAGATATTCTTCTGCCCAGCTATCAAAGCAATGCCACGCTCTACATCTTCACGTCAAGCAGGTTAAAAAGAAAATATCTCAAAATAGCTCCATCCTCACCAAGTGACCCAAAATCACCTTCAAACAGAATTTTTTTTTGTAAGATTACTGTAAGTTAAACTTCCTGGAGAGCTTTTAAAAATGTACTCTCAGTAACTTCAACAGCTTCCTTTGAAAGACCAGCCTATGTAAGACACTTGATTTCAAAGGATTTGCATTTAAATATACATGTATTAGAGTTCAAAAAATATACCTAGCCTAACATGTAAGATGATTTTACTTCCTTTTTTTTACTGGAAAACTTTGATTAATAAACTTGACTTGATATTGTTAGGAAATTGCCAATATCTTTGAAAGTAAAACTGCAAAGCTTCTGTAGTAAGATGCTTTTAAATCCCCATATAAATGTCAATTGCATGATCATGAGACAAACTGGAATCCTGAATATGCTGAGTGGCATTAATAAGTCACTAATTAATAAGTGTGACTCCTCCGAAGTATCAAAACAAGGATCCAGTTTCATAAAATACCAAATTATCAAACTGGGTAACCAGTACTTAGAGGGAATTTAGGGGTTTCTGGAGGATACACTAAGCGAGCACTAGGTGCCTGAAAAAAGAAAACCAGGAAATATGTGTAAATTTCCCTTAAAACTATTTTAGAATAGCATTCATCTGTTGAAGAATATGCTCTAATTTAAGCAACAATTGTTGCTTTCTCTAGAAAAGGGCTGAACAGAATTAAAAGTCTCAAAACTTTTTAAAAAACACAATGTTAAGGTCCCAGCACAAACCCTCCCCACACTGGGTTTATACTTCTAATTGGAAGTGCAAGAGTTTTACATTTTTCAGTGGGGCAGGATAAACACATTTTATAGCCAAGAGTGTACAGAGCTCCAATCCCTGCACCCCTCCAGGTCTGTACAGCTTCACTGTCCCTAGAAACTTTCGGGGCAGTTTACTGAGCATCTTGGAGCTACTTAGTGTGTTCTCTTGTGGAGATAAATTTAAAATTATGAAATTACAAACTGCCAATCACCTTCACAAAGATGAACAGAAGACAACAAGCTAAACTGCTCCTCTTTGAATGAAACCATTGGGCATATCCATTTGCACCCAGACCTTCAATCCCAACACAGCAGAACACAGCCTAAGGCATGAGGTTGACTGCAGTATGGCCTTCCAAATCCTTACAGCAATATTCCTTTGGGAGCCAGGAGGCATTTCTCTATACAGCAATACACACAATCGACACCAGTTAGCCTGACTTTGTGAACCCCTTCCCAGTGGCACCAAACACACTGAGAGCACTTGAAAACACCCTCCCCCTAAGCCACTGGTCTTCAGGCCAAAGGGGAATGGGGAACATGGCCAGAACAGACACCTACTGAATACTGGGGGAGTTGTCCCATTCAACTCGCTGGAAAACAAGCTATTCCAAAAAGGAAGCCATGCTAAAATGGCTTGAGGACACTTTTGAAACTAATGAAAAAAGAAATTTCTTAAAGAGAGTGCAATCCATGTGATAGCTTTCCAGTAATTTGAAAAAAAAAAATAATATTAATCAATCAATCAATAAAAATAAAATAAAAAAACCACACCACAAAAAAAAACCACAAACCCTGTGTGTACATGAGTATAAAGTATGCAAATTTAAGCCAATGATATTCATGGAAATGTAAAGCTCAGCACCAGTGCTGTCATAATTCCTGAGACCATGAACTGCTGTTCAGAACAAGTTATTTAGGCTAACCCAAACCCCAGCTGGTCAGGATGGCTGGACTTTAGCTTAAATCATTCCCAGATGGCATCCAATCATCCACTGTGTCCAGAGGGAGAGCCTGCACATTGCTGCTTCTCAGCACACCAGATAGAGATGTGACCACCACCCCACCGACCCCGTCATCCAACCCCCACGATGACTTTGGATAAGCAGCAAAGGCTCTCTCCATGCCCAGTTAATAAGCTTCATGTAATAAATGCCAAACAGCTGTGGATTAATTAATTTTCAGACTAAATTGATAGCTTGAAATACTCTTCTGCACTTTCCTAGGCTTCTTCACTGTTGTGGTTTAACCCCAGCCATCAGCCCAGCCCCACACAGCCGCTGGCTCACCTCCCCACCAAGGGGATGGGGGGAGAGAATCAGAAGGGTAAAATAACTCACGGGTTGAGATCAACACAGTTTAGGAGGGAAAGTAAAAGCCATGCACATAAAAGCAAAGCTAAACAAGGATTTAATTCACTGCTTCCCATGGTTGGGCAGGTGTTCAGCCATCTCCAGGAGCACAAGGCTCCATCATACATCACAGTGATTTGGGGAGACAAATGGAATCACTGCAAATGTCCCTCCGTTACTCCTTCCCCTCACTTTATACACTGAGCCTGATGCCACACGATCTGGAATATCCCTTTGGTCAGTTTGGGTCACCTGTCCTGGCTGTCTCCTCCCAACCTCACATACAGTGTGGCAGTACAAAAAGCAGAGAAGGCCTTGGCTCTCTGCAAACCCTGCTCAGCAATAACAGAAACATCTCTATATTATCAACCCTGTGTCCAGCACAAATCCAAAACACAGCTCCATACAAACCACTGGGAAGAAAATAAATTCTACCTCTGCCAAAAGCAGCTGGGAAGGAAAAACAAACAAACAAACAACCCACAAAAAACAAAACAGAGAAAAAGAAAAAAGAGAAAGAAAGTGTTAAAGAAGTATTTTGCCACCTTGTCCACTTTTTGTGTGTAAGAAGGTTCCCAAAAGCAACAATATGAAATGTGAATTATTTCACAGTTGTTTTCACCATGTTGAATACTGCTGGGTTTGCATTCAAAATACAACAGCTATAAGTGAAGTGAATTGATTTTTTTTGTGCTCTGCAGTAAAATTTCCCATAAATAATAATAAAAATACAGGTCCTTTTCCTAAGCCTGTAGCTGAAAGAAGAAAATATCAGTAAAATTTTTATTATCAATAAAGTCTGAACAATTAGTGGCATCTGTTTATTCCTGTTAATTTAGCAGAACAACAACAAAATCACTTTATTATCCATACTTTTTCCTAGTAAAAAAGGCATTGTTTCAACCATACATTTAAAATGTTTAACACAGTTTTGGCAAACATATGGGCTCTGATTGTCAAACATATGCCATAAATTCATAGGCAGAGTCAGGGCAAATCATTTGACCTTCTTGTGGCTCAGACAATCCAGCTGTAAAATTAGATGAAAGCAGAACTGAAAAACAGATGCTACTGCATCCAATTTGAGCTTTCTTGAGCAAACAACATCTTAAGAGAGCAGGATTAATTTCTTGTATGAACTGCAATATTTTATTTGATACTTATCGGCACAATCTGTAAATTAAAATAAAAACCTGAAAAACTTTGCAAGCCTGCTGCACATATTACATTGAACTTCCAAATTTACAAATTATTTACGTGTTTCCAAAGACAAGAATAGCTACCTAGAGAACTGAGCCTACTGGGCCTTTGGCAAGGAAGGTTTGCCTGGGGTGATTTGGGTACCACAGTCTAAACCATCTGTCACATCCACTCTGGACCCACAAGAGCTTAGAGGGGCATCCAGAGAGGAGTCCAGGCCAAAGCACCTGACATATGCATGGGTTTAGCTCATTTTCCAGGCAGTCAGCCATCCTAGAAGCTCTGCTTGGAATCTGAAATTCTTCTTTCCTCCTACCAAGCCATGGGGAAATCTACTTTTTGCTCATATCTGGGTTGCCAGCTTCTGCTGGGCTCCGGTGTGTTGGCAGCTGGTAAGTGTGCTGCAATGTCCTATCCACACAGCTCTGCCTTCCCTGCTAGGAGGAATCCATCACACCCATGCTACCACTGCATAGGTGTCATGCAGCTGTGCAATCATAGCTGGTGGAGTTACTAAAAAGCTTAAAACCACAATTTGCTCCCAGGCTGGAAGGCAGAGCATTAGCAGGGGCAGTTGCAGACACCCAAAGGGGAATACAAGTGGCCACCTTTCTGGTTTGGGAATTTCCAAGTTTATATTGGGAAAACATTTCAAAATCCTGAAGGAAATTTTAAAAAGGAAAAAAAGAAAACACCACCAGAATGCACATCCCACAAAACAAGTTTGCTTACTTATGTTTGAACTTGGAAATAAACACAACTTCTACTTCAAAGGCAAACGAGGAAACACAGCCTGAATTTGCACCTTGTCTGTTGGCCCCACTTTTTGGAGGTGGGAAAACTGTATTTGGATTATTTTCAAGAACATCATTTGGAACATGAGAATAAAGAAAAAACTCTAAGCTTCACCTAGGAAAGAGTGAAATTAATGTGTTGCATCCTTTTCCACCTCTCGACTACATAAAGTGCTCAATGAATTCAGCCAGAACCTGAAGCTGTGTTTGCTTCACTCCCTTTTCCAAACCAGAAATTATGCCCTACTCAGTAAATGCCTTCCCCTACTGGAAACCAAGTAACCATAAACCAGGTTCTGATGTTGCTGTAGCTATTTCAAAGCCCCAAGTACCACAGGGTCATCACTGATAACTCTGGGTCTAGGTCTACATAAAAATGTAATTAAGCACAATAGAGCCACAACACTAAAACAAGTTGTGTTGTTGTTTTTTTTTAATAAAGCAGTCCAACTGTCCCAAAAGTTTTCATACAAATAATAAGTCTTCATAGTTTTCAGTTTTCATACAAATAATAAGGAAATGCTAACAGTTACTGAACTATATTTTTGGTGACAGCAAAGGAAATAAATTCTTCCTAAATATATTAGCCCTGTTTTTTCCCTATAGTAATAAGGCTGATGGAAATACATTTCTATTATAAACACTTCCTCATACCTTTGGAGCTGTTTATGAGAAAGGAGTTATTACATTAATTAGCCTATCATTCTGAAATTTAAATAATGTAGCAATATCCAGTATCACGTCCTAAGGGCACATTATATTTTCAGATAGAGTTTTCATAATTTCAAAAAAAGACCCTTTATTTAAAAAAAAAAAAAAGTTGCCTAAGTTCCTGTCATTTTATCTAATTTGGTTCTTTCATGGAGCCAATCCATCACTTGGTTTCTAAGATAACTTTTGCAACTGAACAGATTTGCCAGAGAATGTATGCACGTTTTATATCTTGAAAACAGAGATTAAACAATAGTGTGAATTGCCTAGAAAGCAAGCTGTAAAGAGATTAAGCGAAAGTCTTTGTTAATAAATGTCACTTTTTAATCAAAAGATAAAATAAAGGGGGAAAATTACTAGTTACATAACTAAGAAATTCCACTAGATGGGCAAAGAACACATCACACTACACCAATGAGACAAAATAATCTTTTTCCTTGCTTGTTTAGATTACATAAACACTCACAAATCAACTTTATCTACTTCAATGCATAAAAAATAATCAATTTTGATAAAATATGATCCAACACTGGGTATACAAAGATCCCTTCTGGTGAATGAACAAAGAGGTGGCATTACTTGTTTTGCAAAAATGACAGCAGGAAGTTCACATAGGATTAAACCACACCTTAATTCCCCAACACCTTGAGCGCTATGGATAGCTAATATTTGAATGTTTCTAGTTACCAGTGAGTTTTAATTAAGCATGAATGTTTCTGTCAAATGGCAAAAAATGTCATTTGATATTCCAACCCATCCTAAACTCTTTAACACGAGGTTAAATGCCTCAAGTAGTTCAGGAGTTCTACAAGTAGAGAACAAGAGAATTTCATTTGTTTGTAACAATATTTTTGTAGTGGGGGCAGCTCATTCAAATGAGAGACAGAGAAGAGCAATGACATTCCACTTCTACATGATATGGAACTGCCTCTTTTTGGGGGCGGTCTTGGATTCTCTGTTCCAGCTCAACCATTTCAGTCTTGGTACCTCAGTTCAAATATTTATCCAGGCAGAGCTTGCCTGCCTAAGAGCAGTTTCTGAGGAACTCTTCAAAGCCCTTCTCCAACGGCTTTACTCTTCCCATCAAAACAGCCAAAAGTCCATGATAGGTCCCACAGATAGGTCATCTTTTTGGAGGGCCAAAGGACAGCATTAGCTGAGGAACTGAACAAAAAAAAGGTCTGCCATGGCAAAACAGGGCTGAGCTTCACCAAGCATGTGTGATAAGGAACCAAGAGGGGAATTTGACTGCATGTTTCTCCCCATGGGACATTTTCAAAGAGCTTATGTGCAAGGCAGGGAATGTCACTTGCACTTATGTCTTCTGGGGAAGGGGCAAAGGCAGGCTAAAAACAGATGAACTAAATAAAGAGCAATATCCTCCTGAAAGTTTTAGGGTTTTCCTTTTTCTCCTTATGGTTGCAATCTTTTTTGTACTGGAAGCCTCACACCCAGTTGTAAGGCTGTGCCTGAGAAACTGATGTGGAACAGCTCAAGGGCTCTTGGCTTCAGCTGCATCTTGGCTGTTGGTTTATTCACATGAAAAGCAAAATCCATGCCGAAAAAAACCCTCTATTTAAAGACAGAATTTAAGACTCTAAGGCTGCCATGCTGAATGGATTATTGTACAACCTTTATCAAGAAGCAGTGGTCAGCTACAAAGAGTGTGTCCAGGTACCCCTTTCTGCCAGAGAAGGCTGAAATGGGTGACAGAGTACTTCCATACTGGCAGTGCTGTGGGTTTGTGTCATGATGGGTGTAGGTATTATCTCATGTTTCGTGGAAGAGAACCAGGAAAAATCTTTTCTCTCAGCACTGTTTCAGTGTGAACCATGCAGTGATTTGGTGAAAGCATTTCTTATTCCTGAAAAATAATTAGCCTATGAGCACCAAAAAACTCTCGAGGATAAAAGTAATTATTCTCCCCAGGTCAGGAATATGTCCAAGAACGTAGATGGCTTAGGAACACAAGTAAGTTACAGATTTCATAGTCATAGTCAAAGTCAGGGACCCGCAACAGGCCTTGGATTTCCATATGACAGGGAAACATACAGGGAAAAGTGAAGAACAAGGAAAACCTCAGAGGAGTAATTTCTGATATTATGTACAAAATTTCATGAGGAACCTCTGGAAAACATCCAGCTGAGGGGCAGAGAACATTCAAACACTTTATTTTCACATAACCAAGCTGTCTTTTTGCACATCTATAGCCCTTTGGTCTCCCAGCTAACTTCTTAGGGAACTTGTAAATTACTATTAATTCAGAAAATTAAACCCAGAATATGATGCTGTACAACAGTAAAACCTTTTTCCTATAATTTGGTAGTGTACAATGACCTTTTCAGCCACCAAATCAATGGAAAAAAAGGCAGACTGGCTTTAATGGCTAAGAGTTCACCAAATCAACAGGAAACAAAAAAGCAAGCTGACTTTAATGGTTAACAGTTCACATTGCTTTGGGTCACCTTTTACAATGAAGGTTTGACAAAAAATAAAAACAAATTCCAAAAATCTTTATTTCCAACTGGTTGATTTCCAATTATATGAATAATTAATAAGATAATTTAAAGAAAAATCAGTATAGGTTCAGAAAGTAAATGCAGATCAAAGCTCTTCTACATTAATAAAATATTGGGCTACATAATATTCCCGAACTGAGTGGAGTTTTTGTCAGGAAGATAAGTTAATTGGTATTCTGACCTTTCACTTTTAGTGTTGACCTGAAGCTAGCAGGAAGGACAGTGGTTCTGGAAGGAAGTGTCTGACAAGATGTTTAAATTTTTATTGTCTCAAACAGCCTTTTACATTCTTAGTCAAGTAGCCTGCAACAGAGCTAAGCCTGCCTGTGACTATCGAGTGCACTGTGGCAATGTCAAGGACTCCTTTCATTATTTATATTTTTTGTTGTTGTGGTTCAATTTGGCTGATTTTTTTTTTTCCCCAAGACCTGGCTGATCTCACTGGAAGCTGTTCCATTTACCCAGCTAGGCCCAAGTTCAGAGAGCATGCAGGCAGGAGGGGTGGCAATCAGTCAGTGGAGGAGAGCTCCGTGCCCAATCGATACCCCCGGTACGCACCGACAAGCAGGATAAGCGTCATCCCCCCCCTCCCCCAGCAAATGTACTTGCAAAACGTGCACTCCAGAGATGGAAATGTTATCACAGCACAGGTCAGTAAACTATTGATGGGACTAAGCTATGTCTACTGATGTACAGGGAATGATGTGTGGCAGTTTGATCTAGCAAGGGGACTGTTTTGTATGCCAAACACAACTCCCTGCTCGGCGTTGTCTTTTTGGTTCACTTTACAATGCTTCAATGTCAAAGCTTCAGCAGACATGGGATCATATTGTAGGGATGTTTGCAGCACAAGTTAAAAAAAAATTAAAAAGACAACTTTTTTTTTGTAAATTGGAATGTTCTAAAAAATTAACTTCTAGTTTATCACGCCTTAAAGTGTCAGAGCCTTCATACAGCTCTAAATTCATCTTGTACACAAATGATGACTTGTGATGACTAGATAGTCAAGTTTACTAATGTTCTAATTATGTCAGTGCAAATTAGATATACAGTAGTTTAAATTGCTTTGATAATGCCTGTAGGGTGACTACTAGCAATGAGAGAGATATCAGGTTAGACATTTGGGTCACAGTGTGTCAACCTTTCCTAACAAAGTTGACTTTTTCTTCTGATGTTCGTTTTGCCATATCGTAAGTTCTAGATCCCAAGTCCTAATTTGATTGGGAGAGGAAATAAAAAAATCAAAACCTCTGGGTGCAATTTTATAGTATAGCATTGTATAATGTATAATTTAATATTTTCCCATGCACACATGTCTGGTTCTCTTCTCCTGTGCTCTGTGTAGTGCCCAGCTGTGGACAGAGATCACTTGAAACTGCAGACTTCAGTCTATGCCACCACTGCAGGCTTGCAAGAAGAGCCCTTCCTCTCCTTATGTAGGGACTATGTAGGGCTAGTTAACATGGTAGCTCATATTCTTGACAGAGAAAGCAGAAGTTATTCTGAAACATTTCTGAGCAACTGGCAAACTCTGAATATTTCCTGTGCACGCAACAGGGGCAGCCATGGGACTAACTGCAGGTATTGTAAAGCACACCCACCATATGCCACAAGGAATTTGGTTCCTTCCAAAGCCCTCTCTTCAGGGAAAAGTGATTTCACCACCCTTGTCCTCAACTAACTTATCTACAGTCTGGAGTTCTAAAATATAGACTCTCTCTCCAGTGTACTTTTCTTACATTTCTGCACACTTGTTTGTAGGCATGTGTGCATGCATATGTATATACCTGTAGTCACACTGCATGCAAGCATCTTTTACTATATACTTGTGATAAATGCTAGAGAAAAATCAGTTTGTTACTTTATGACATCACATTCCCACTGATTAATGAAACTCAGCCTCTGAGACTCATTCACCTGTGTTGGCACAAAATTGGACCAGCACTCTAAAAAGGGGTTTCTGGGGCAAGGATTTCACTCTGTGTAAATACCACACACGATTATTGTTACTAGATCTGCTAATGACAAGACAGCAGCAGATGGTATTCTCCAGGCAGATGCAAGAGAGCTATGCCTCCTCAGCTAATAGAACATAAGCCAACTTGAAACCAGAAGTCCTGTGAAAATAGAAGTGCAATCCTAAGCCTGAAATAATAAACCTTCTGGATATTCAGCATATATCTATTTTGGCTGCGCTGGGATTGTCACACAGCTTTTATAGTGTCCTGCCACTTCATCTGCGGCTAGAGAAGAGGCAGTGCCTGCTGCAGTCTCCCATATGGATATGGAGGATAAAAGGGTTTAGCTACAGCCATGATGGCAAACCAGGGTGCCATGCCACACATGGCTGACACTCTCTTGACGCACATTTGTCCTCTGCCAACCAGCTGCACCCAGGGATAATCTGAGGGACTATCATGGGTCAAGAGCCACTCTCAGCAGGCAGAAGAGACCAAACCCTTCTGTCTGGGGAGAAAGGACAAGGTAGGAAAGGAGGGAAATCAACCACAGGGAAAAAGCTGTGCTACGCCTTTAACCTGCAGGGACAGATGACAAGATTTTCTCCATCTATTTGCTACCAAAGACAGACCCCTCTGAAGTGTACCTCCCAGACTGTAGCAAAGAATTCAGAGAGAAATTATGGAGAATATAAAGATTCAGTAGTACAACTATTTCCTTCCTTATAAATACAACATTTGAAGCAGTTATTCAAGTGAACACTCATGTATAATTGTGCCACAGAAAATAAATAAGAAGCAGATATGTGAGAAAATCATAAGGCCTAGCCATTATTTTCTTCCTGGAGCCCAAATGTACCTTATTTTGATGGACTGGGATGTTCTTTGTATACAGTTGAAACTCAGTAAAAATGAAGTAAACAGAACTAGATATAAAGAGATAAATCAGGCCATGTAGCTGTTGTGATGTACATTCTTTATGCAAAACTGTCCATACTTTTGAGTTGTAGCCACTGGCATTTAGTGATGTTTCTATTTATCTTGTTCTATTTTTCTTCACCTGCCCACCTTCCTCATCTTTTTTTTTTTTTTTTTATTTTATTTTTTTCAAATTACTATAGGAACATCAAAGTAATCTTGTTTTTCATGGAGAGTGGGCCAGGTGGTCTTTAAAGGTCCCTTCCAACACAAACTCGTCTGTGAGTCTACATCTCAGCTACTGTCCTGTATAAGACAAGGCTTACAAAATGACCCATTGAAAAAGAAACACTGGGTAGGTTTATTTTCTTTGAACAGATGGCTGAAAGGGACATCATGGAAAACATTTAAATGCTCAAAAATGTATTGATTTAATGTAAACTAGATGGGCCTCCAGTGTTCAGATAGCCCAGACTCGTGTTTTAAGGAACATGGAGAAAATAAATTCAACCAGAAAATATATATATCTATCTCATGGAAAAAGAGGGAAACATTAAACTCAGTTCAAGTAGCAGTAGGCAGAAATGACTTGCATATTATGGTAAATTTGAAATTTAATAATAGTAAATTTACTTGTTGCCAGACACCACCCTCTGAAACCTATTGCTGTGATCTGGAACACAAATAGTTCTCCATATGCAGTCAAATGGCAACTATATGAGCCTACACAGTGCAAAGAAGATTGTGCAGATGTACTTTTGCAAAGAAAAGCTGAGCATTATGGTGCAAAGAAGAGAATTGGCCTTACTGTGGTTCAAAGGGGTTTTTTTTACAATTATGTTCTTTCTGTTCTCAAACTTCCACACCCAGACCCCTTCCTCCCTACCTCATCAGACTGTCTAAAGCTCTTCCTTTATGTGAGTGTCCTCATATATGGGGTAACTTACCTTTGGGAACAGATATGTGTCTTTCCCTCAGAGAAGTTGCAAGTTCTTTCTCAATTTTACTATTTACTTCTATTAAAAAAACAAGCAAAAAACAAGCAAACACACACACACACAAAACCCCACCAAGAAACACCCTACAACCAAAAAATAACTAAGAAGGAGAATGTTATCAAAATAATTCTAAGAAGCTCACTGAGTGAATTTTGTTCAGATGTCCTGATAGGAAGTTCAGAACAAGTTTTGATGAAGAAGAAAGAGTTGTGTGAATTAAAAAGACAAAAAATAACGAAGGAAAAGAAAGCAAACAAGCAAACAAACTAGAAAACAAAACCAAAATCCCCCCTGTACAGATTGCCAAATTTAATTGGGGGAAAACAATGAAAGAATGGCAAGTTTCAGTCTCTCTATTCACTCTTGGATCACAAATAATCTGAAGACTGTTTAAAAATTAATTATGCTGGATCAGCATCTCGGATTCATCTACTATACAATGACTTTATTCTGTTAAATACATGAGGGAATGCCTTTGATTAACAAGGTACTTTATCAATTTATCATCTCTGTCTTGATATGCTTTCTTAAATAACTGCAAAGTAGACCTAGGCAGTGAGTTTCCCTCCACAGTTAAATTCCTTGAGGGACTGCAGGAAAGGGCTGTGGAGGGGAGAGGGAAACAACCCCAACCATAAACAGTCAGAGCTCCATAATCAATGTGCTAAAAGGAGTTCTGAACTTGATGTGATTGCCCACCACTCAGTGCAAAGCAATTACGTTTTCTAGGAAGATTTCACTGGCATTTTTAGGGGGCTAATTGGCACAAATTCACACCTTGCATAGGAATCACCTCAAAATAATTTCAGTGACCGTTCAGTATCACATTTCTCTTTGCCTCTAGTTCCATACCAGGGTCCTGCACATGGCTGCAAAAACCAGGATACAATTTATACACTTGCCATCTGTGGAGGGCATGACTGTCATAAGAAATGCACAAATACCTTCTGGGATGAAATTTCTTGGTGGTTATTGCTTTGGAGAGACATATTTAAATGCACACTTTAATCTATATGGTTCTAATCCAGAACTGCTGGAAGTCAGTCCAAGAGGAATTCCATATTTTGCAGGCCCTTGCATTTGGCTAAACTTTTTCCCAGCTGAGTGATTTTAGGATGCTATTCTCAGCCAGGCCATCCTCAATACTCACTCCTTGACTTTCTTTTGTAATTATCAGGGCAGTGTTAAAAAAACCCACAAAACCACCACCACCACACCCCCCCGCCCCCTCCAAAAAAAAAAAACAAAACAAAAACAACAAACCTAAAAACTTCCAACACTCAAAAAAACCAAACCAAACAAACAAACAACCAGAATGAAAGCAATTCAAACCCCCTAAACACATCAGCATTGATTAAATGAATATTAAACACATTGTACTTCAAGGGGAAGGAAGAAGAAGTCACTGTGCAGAGTACCTGGTCTTCTGTTTGCTTAGTGCAGTGGAGAGGTAAAGAGAAAACTAAAAAGGGAATAAATTAAAAGGACTCAAATCTCCTGAAATTTTCAATACCTCAAAGACTGAGGATTTGCAGTTTTTGGAGTGAGTGTGATGTGGGGAGCCACTGTAGCTTGCACAAGCTCCCAAAAAACAACCCTATTCCAAGGAATTTACTGCCCAGCCAGAGTGCTGCTGCCTGACTGTACATGGACTGCTCTCATGTCAGAAAGTGGAGTGCCTTCTATAATTAACAGATAACTCTTCTTTGATAGCATGCCAAGAAAATAATAACTTTGCTACAGCAAAATGTAAAACTCTGTCAAAAGGAGGCATCTATCTGTTTCCACAAGTCCCATGGTGATTAGTTTGGCCCTAATTAACAGCAGCTTGCTAAAGTGAGAGATAATTGCTGGCACACGTAACGTAGATTTCAATAGCTAAAATGAGCAATAACGAACATTCACTTTGAAGCTTCCCTGACAGAATGCTTAGACTACAAAAAGTTGAAGTAGTACCTTGACTACAGCTGATAAATGAGATTCCTTTACTGTCCTCCGCTTTCCATCAGTATTTCAGCACCATCATTTTTAATGCTTCAGGTCTGGAGCTTTGTCTCTTAAAGTCAGAGATTTATGGCAAGTAAGAAATGTCCATATTAAAAAGGTAAAAGGAGATTCAGATTATATCCTTTTCTGACCATTATAATTAATAGCTGGATCTTCAGTTGTAGCTAATTGAACGGAGGTCAGTGTGTTGCCATGGTAATGTCCTAGCCAAGCAATTTTACCCATTTTCCAGTCTACTGCCCCTTTGCATAACCACAAGTTATAAAATGTTTTAATTGCAAGATTTGCAAATGATGCAACATCTGGGCTGCAGATTTCCATATAAAGGAAGAAGATTAATGGGATTATTAACATATCTGTGCAAACCCTTGAAGTGCTGAATATAATTACTGAACACCAGCATTTTCACTGATCATCTGTGTGACATGTTGGAAATCCATATAACTAAGGAAGAAAATTGCAGATGTGTATTTTCCTTCCTCTACGCCACTAGTAATTAGAAGAAGTGTCATTCTGTAGCTGCCCTGGAATAATTGAGAAATATCTTCAGTCACTTCACCAGAACAACAATATAACTTCTTAACTCGCACTGTTGTTTCATTTGATTAGATTTGAAAACAAGTCATGTTAGTGAACCTCAAATTCTGATTAGTGATTTTGACCTCCTTATTCCAAAATCACACCAACAAAAAGCAAGCAAGCAGCCTTCCACTCTCTGTATATCTAAATATATTTTTTTAAAAACCTAAGTTCCTTCTAACTAATCAAAATCAAATTATTCCCCTAAAAAAAGACTCCAATGTATACATATGGAATTCTAACATCTCTCAAGAATCCTACAGTCATTGCTTAAGAATAAGATTATTTTAAGAAAGGAAAAAGAAGGGAATATCTGCATACAAAGGCAGAAAAAAGGAAGAAAATTTGAATACACAATTTGAAATATCAGTTATGAAGTTAGTATATTCATATTCTGATGGACTGAAAAAAGTACAAACTTGCAACCTGGTTGTTCTTTAGAATGACAGAAGAGCCAAGAGCTCTCTTGCTAGGACAGCTACAGATTCTGTTCCTTCACAAAAAGCAGCAGAAAACTGTTTCCTCCTTTTCTCAGAATGCAAGAGAGTGGTCACATAAATGGCAGGGGTGGCTTCCAAAACAGTGCCAAAGACACTGGCAATTAGAAGTCTCATCAACTTTTCCCACTTTTCTTCAGCGATTGAAGGACTTGGCAACAATTTCAAGAGAAATCAGGTGATTTAGGATCACAATTTCCATTATTAGAAAAGATTTAGATAATGAAGTAATTCCAATTTAGTTTCCTAAATAAGTATAATGCCTAATTTATTGAATAGTCAATTAAAAAAATATAAAATCCAAGGCTCAGCCTTGCAACCAGCTTCAATGGCTGGGTACTATGAACTCAGCTCTATTTAAATATAGCTTGGGAATTTGTGTTCAAATGCAAAATTTATTGTCTGTACATTTTTGATGGTATCTACCATGTCCATTGGAAATACTTTTCCATGCTTTCTGACTCTAAAACCATGGGGCTAAAAGCAATATTTCTATCCTATTCAAAGATTAGGGCTTTTAAAATATTTTCCACTCATATGACCTTGCATGAATGTCCTCTTATACTACCTCATTACAATACAAGTAATTGTAACTAGTCATTTTTACTGATGTAACCTTAGAATCACTTCTGAAAACTTTGAGGAGGCCTCAGATCTGCTAAGCTAACATGAACTCTTGCCTTGGTGCAATGTCTTTGTGAGGGACATAGAATCACTCTGTTCCACACATATGCAGAACATCCTCCTTTCCAGACTAGAGAAATCCCCCCCCCTTTGAAATACTTCCTTGACAAAAATTACAGGATATTGTAAATCACATTTTGCCTAGATTTTCAAAAGGAATAACTCAACTTCTGGACCTCACAGAATAAAGAAACAATTTTAAGATTTCCGACATGCCCAGTGATGTAGATCTCAGTGATGCCTTTTGAAGATTTGCTTGATTTCAAAATGTGGTGGATTGACTCTGGCTGGATACCAGGTGTCCACTAAGTCCTGTCTCTTCCCTCCTCAGCTGGATGAGAGAAAATATAATGAAAGCTTTGAGGGCTGGGATAATGGCAGGGGGACATTACATCAACCTTGGTAACACAGCCAAAATACAATATTCAGAAATCAAAATATAACCTTCAGTTGATATTTATATAACCAAGTACAAAGCTCAGAAAGAGAAATTAGATAAAAATCACAAGAGACACACACAAAAAAAATCAGTATCAATTTAACAAAGATTAATGAAAATTAAAAATACAACATCAATTAAACTAACAAAGAGGAATGACAATTATAAAAGCAACTGTAAAATAGCACTAAAATAATTGCCAAAAGATCTAGAAGATAGACAATGGGATGCAAAGAATCCTGTACATGTGTTGTTGTGCTCACATCATGATGGGCTGTGCAGTCATGGAAAAACCCATGATGGAAGAAACTTATGCCTGTGAGCAGCCTCTGCATAATCAACACCTTTTTTTTTGAGCTAAAGTCTTTTATCAAATAATGAGTTGTTCAATTCAACACAAAGCCTAAATGCCGCTGCTGTAAGTATATTATATGTGTATTACGTGTAAGGTACTTCTAGAGACACGAGTGTTTTTATCTATCTGAAAAAAAATCCAAAACAAAACAACAAAATAAACAAACGAGTAAAGATGTGGGTTTATATTTCCCAAAAACCACAAAGCCCACTTTGAATATGACCAGATAAGACACATCCTCTTCCACCTCAAAGAGCCAGCCAGGATAGGTCCCAGCAGATGGGACAAATGTGGCAGATGAAAAAAAACCAAAACCACCACCAACAAAAGAAACCAAGCTCTGAGACATGTTTTCTTCACTGTGCATCTCTGTGGGTGGTACAGGAATATATTGCTTCTTACAGAGAACCCAAAAATATAGACCATCATTTTCTTAATGATTTATTATTTCACTAGACTTTTAAATCAGAAACTCAAAGCCTACTCAAGAAGGCAAGAGTCCAGATCTCATCCTGATGTGCTCACAGTAAAAACAGAACCCCACTGAAAATATGATAGCCTGAGGACTTTTTACCTACCTGCACCTCAACGTGAGGATTTTGGCAAGTTCCCTATCCTATTAATTATGAAGTCAGAAATCATTACGAGGTCTAACAAACTGTTTAGAACCAAAAGGCTTCCAGAATTAAATTAAATGTACAAGAAAGGAAGGAAAACCAGAGACACAGCACAAATTTCTGTGGTATACACCCCTGTATTTTACATTTCTAACACTTGTAGAGACATCTGGAAACCATGCTTGTATAGCTGAAGCCTGACATCTAATTATTGAAGTACCAAAAGAAGGAGAAGCTCTGGGAATAGAGTGGCTTGAACAGCACTTTTCAATAATTTCCTCTTACAAGACTTTCTCAGATGACCAAAACAGAAGGTTGATGGTTATCTTTGAGTGTTGTATAGGTTGTTTTACCTGTTTCAATAAAATAAAGAACTAGTATGGGACTATGGGGTGGCAAATGTGGAAACTATGTATGCATGACACTGATGATCTATAAATGGTATTTTAGTACTAAAGCTTTTTGGTTTCTCACAATGCTTTTGAAAATGTTTTACAAATACATATCATAAACAAATCCTAATTTTATGCTCTAAATATTTTCTAGGTAAGAGTATCCTTCAGAGATGATTTTTTTCATGTTCTCTTACAAATTTTTATTAGAGGAATAATTACAAGAAAAGAAGAATGATTAATAAAGTATCACTATTTTCCCAGTGGCATTTCTGGCCTCATCAAAAGTGTCATTTTTTTTGCATAATAGATTGACTCACACTTCAAGTGTGAAGCAACACTTGAAATTATCCATGCACATACTGATACATGTCCATATGTTTTTCCATCATTTCTCAAACAATAAGCCAGAGGCAAAATTCTGGTCTAGGAAACCTTCTAGAGTAATTCTTACACGTGTATTTTCCAACAAATGTTCCACATCATTGAATGCCACTAGACAATAAGCAGCATACAAAGAATATCCACAAGCCACACTTACCAGCATACTGTAACATTTTAAAGAAATGCATGAGGTTTAGAAAAAAAACAAAACACAACCCACAAGAAAGTTAATAATTTTGCTCCCTGTGCAATTCAGATTACAGATGTTTTAGGATGTATTAAGAAATGGTGGTTATGCACTTCACACTACTTAGCATCAATTGAAAGTGACAGGATTAAGAAATCCAACAAAAAGAAAGGCAAAAGGATCTACCCCATCACCTATGACAGCAACTTCAAAGAAGCAGTAGATGATTTAGAATCTAATGGAAAGGAAAATAGTTTTGTTTATTTATAATAGGCACTGTGTGATATTTAATGATTCAGCAGTAAACATGTCAAAAAGTAAATTCTAACATTCATTTACCAAAGGAACAGCCAGTAGTAGAATGAAAAATATGCTCAAAACACATTTTGTTTTAAAGCAGGCTATTACAAGAGAACAGAAACAAACCAAGATTAAAATTAAATATTAAATTAAATTTTCAGAACCTGGCACATACATCAGTGTCCTGTGGATTAATTAGGAAAATTCATTTACTCTTAGGAGTCCCCACAATGGATTATAATGCTTCCTTAGCCCCATTTCTCATCCTGGTTTTTTGTTTGTTTGTTTTTTTGATTTTTGTGGGGGTTTTGTTTGTTTGTTTTTCTTTCTTTGAGAGAGAGTTTGCTAATTGCAGTTCACAGTTCTCCAGCCTGGCTGATGAGCACTGGTTTTTGCAGGCACTACAAGGAAACCCTGCAAGGAAATCAGCCAGGGGCTTGCAGCATGTGCTTCCACCCAAGGCTGGATGGATGATGGATGCAGGAACCCCGTGCCCCAGCCACAGAAGGATTTACAGGCAGCAGAACCACCCCATCCCCATGCCCTCTGCCTTCCCTTTTTCCCCTCCCAATGCCTGCAGCAGGCCCAGCACCTCCTCAGCACTGCAGCAATGAGACAGGCCACAGAGGAAGTTTAAAAACATTCTGAAGGGTCACCTTCTCCCTTTTCATACTGCCTTAATTAAGGTTCTGGCTCTGCCATGCTTCCTCTGATGACTTCATTTCCTAGGGCATTCATCCCAGAAAATTCAAATTTCACCTGTGCTGGCATGTAAATCTCATAAAGCAGCATTTGCTTCGTATTCTGCAGCATTGTGTTTTGTGTAAGAGAAAAGTTGCTGCAGGTGTCAGCTATCCTTTAGTTAAAAAAGGAGTCACTGCAACATTAGAAAAAAATATCTGGCAATTTTTTGAGGGGAGTGTACGCTAGGCCAGAAGAAGTCCAAGGGACATGAAGTGAGAAGGAATCACAATGTTTAAAAACTACAAAAGGAAATTGGTGAGGAAAATCTGTATCTGAAAAGACTGTCCAAAGCAAGAATGATTGTTAAGGAGAATTTTTTATTTCTTTCAGCCATTTGTCCATTCCTATTCAATTATTTCTCAAGGAAAGAACCAGCTGTCAACAAAGATCACAGAATTACAGACTGGTTTGGGTTTGAAGAGCCCTTAAAGATCACCCAGTTCCAACCCCCTGCCACTTGGGACAGGGACACATTCCATTCTCCCAGGTTGCTCAGAGCCCCATCCAAGGTGGCCTTGGACACTTCCAGAGCATCCACAGCTTCTCTGGGCAACCTGTGCCAGTGCCTACACTCCCACAGTAAAGATTTTTTTTTTTTTTTCCTAAAATCTAATTTAAACCTAGGCAAAAAATTCATATCTCCCACCAGAAAAAAAATCACTACTGCTCCCACATATGGGAATCTGCTCTGGTGTATGGCTGTAAATGTTGATGGATAAAAAAGAAGCAACAAAAAAAGAGAGAGATATAATAAAATGCTCATAAGGCTTTTGTAGTCACACCAGGATGGGCAGCAGCAATATCTCCCAAATCACTGAATGAAGAGAATTATAAAATCTTTGTGGAAAATGTTAGCTCCTTACATTTAAGACTGGCCATATCTCATCTGAATAGTCATTTACTGGAAAACTGTCAGCCTTGATTCAAGATCTTCCAGAGGCTTACTTAGGCCATGTAAAATATAAGCATTCAAAAAAACAACAAAACACACAAAAGAAACTGAAAAACAAATGTCATGTTTCTCAGCAAGGTCACTTAATATTTTGCTGAGGACTATGTAAAAGCAAAATACATATTTGAAATGTCAAAATATTCAAGTTTCTGTGCATCACTAGATAGCAATGAGTATTAGCCTTAGCCACTGAAACTACCCTATATATATTAGTCACTTTCTTGAGGGAAACAAAACACTCAACAAAACAGATCAAGAAAAGAGATGATACAGATTTCACTGTTACAGCTAAGAAGTCAGCTCCTAATTTTGAGAACAAAATACTAGCCTTTCCATGACCTAAGCAATTCACAATGATGCTAAATTAATGTTTGGACTCAATGATCTTAGAGGTATTTTCCAACCTTAATGATTATGTGAAAATATACACCTTTACAAAAGCACAGGATTCCTACTCTGGGTACAATTGCTCTTTTTAGAACCCTCTTTGGAGAGCCATGCAACTCAGGAAAATTCTGTCCTGGATTTTCAGGAAAAAAAACAACCCCAAACACCACAACAAACTCACCTGATATTTACACTATTACTAGTATTTATGCACTTACTAGCAATCCCCTATATTTTAAGTTTATGGAACTAAAATAATTGTTTTTCAAATTGCTAGATTTTTTAACTAACTTCGTGGGAGACAGGCTATATGCTTGCCTGGACTGTCCTGTCTGCTTCAGCCTCATATTCTAAAACTGGATTTATTTTGGCCAAGATGGCAGACCTACAACAAAAACACAGAGCATATATGTATTTGGTCTAGAAAAACTACTTACTAGTCTAGTCTTTGTTTAAAATCAATGGAGGCACTTCAGCGGGGGCAAGTATATTGATTTTGTGCCCCTGAAGGTGCCTATTTATCCTTCTTGACTAGAAAGGAACTTGAAGTAGCTAGTTCAGACAGACAGGTTGTAGACTTGTAAAACTAAGAGGAATCCCACCCAAGGCACTTCGAAATAGTCAGTATTATCATACATGTTTTCTACTCCACAGTGTATATAAAAGTTTGGTCATGCTCCTTTCCCTAAAGGTAGAGTGCAAAATTAGTTTGTTTTAAATCCCTAGTGAGACTCCTATTACAAGTAATTAAAGTTCAAGTCACAATCTCATAAATGATAATGAACTTTGAAGGCAGAAGAAAATTAAGTAATATTGGGAATGCAATAATCAGACTGCTTGTAAAATTTATGACATGGAAAAAAAACCCTCACACCATAGTGTGGTATCAGGGGTTGAAAATTTTAAGAAACCCTATTTTTTGTAGATGGGAAGCTGTGCTTTTAATTCTCACATCATGCAGCACCAAACTAGCAGCACAAAGAAATTTGACCTCAAAATATTGACTACACCTGGACAGTGCAGTGCTCCACCACAACAAATAATTCATATTACAAAATTTCTAGGGTAGAAATACTTCTTTTAAAAAAGTTTGATTGGGAGGGTTTTGGTTTTTTTTCCTTTCTGATTTGGTTGTTGCTTTTTTATGTTTCTAATGATTACTCAGAAGTATGACTGCCAAATGGGAGATCAGTAGGGTTACCCTTAAAGACAGTTCTGCACTTAAGTGCAGTAATGTATTACACTTTATACTGCAAAGAACATATTCTAAAAACACTATCTTCAGCTAGAGGTTCTTTAGTCCTTTTTTTGAATAAGAACTTGTTCTTGAAAGGGTTCTAAGTGCCTTTCATTGGATGCAATTATAGTTGATAAGTTCCTCCTCTCTTTCTCAAATGTAATTTCTAGTTATTGTTACTTGACAGTTTATCTATATACTTCTATTCCAGTGCACATTAAAACATTTCAATTTTAATATACTTTAAATTCCATTAAGAGTTCCATTTGAGATAGCAGTGAACACTGTTTTTTTCTCTTCACCTTGTATTATTCAAAACTTATTGAGAAAGAAATTATTCTCAAGTTCTTTTCTTGCTTCCAACTTACAGACTGAGAGTTTAGTCACACAGACACTTCAAATAAATATTTCTTTCCACAACAGGATCCATGATTTGGCTCTAGCCATTCTATTACAGCTCAGCAGACTTGCTCATTTCACACCTGAAGGCAACTGATGGAACAACTCCATGGCAAAATCTCCATTATTTCTTACAATTAAAGTTTATTGAACAGATTTAGGATCACCAAGAATCAGCTTCCAAACTGAAAATAAGTAAGCTTACAAACTTTGCTTACCATCTGTTTCCTAATCTTGGTTAAAGGAGGCTGCAACTTCTATGTTAAGGTTAAAGAACAGCTATTGTTGAACTTAATGGAAAAAAACAGAGGAATTGTGTTGCTAGCTAAAGGAAAAGTGAACTGTGTCATATGTAGGTTTTAATATTTAATGAATCTATATGGCTGCAATCCATTATGTGACAATTTAATTATATGACAAAAAAGTTTGATAAATAATATTGTGGTAGGACATCTAATTCATTATTTAACAAAAAAATCAATACCTCCATAACTCATATTCCTACACACACACAGTCACAAACACACAAGCTTTTTCAAGTAGGCAAAAATCCAGACACCATAGACCATTCATTTTCTGGCCAGGACAAGTTCAAATTGAAGTTTAATCAAGCCTAGATGGGAATGATTTTTTTTTTTTTTTTTTTTTTTAACTGGTAGACCAGAAATCGTTGGTGCTAGATGTTTTTCCTCTGCTAGCTTGCTGAAAGTGCTGTGTAACTAGAAGGGCTACCCTTTGTATTTATCAGACAAAGTGCCAGATCCCACTATTCTTGATCACACAACACTGCTGTTGGAGTTGATGGGATCACTGGGGCGAGTAGCCAGACAGGCAAAGAGTGTCCTCAGGATTAGTGCTCAAGTTTAGACACAGCATCACAATCAATAATGGGCAACAAAGGAAGTCCTGCTGAAGGGAGGACCTTGGTAATGATTAATGGTGATGGAGTACTTTTTTTCCTCCACAAATCATTCAGCTAAAAGCAGTGCCAGGGGTGTCACCAGGAGAAAACAAAGAGAATGAGAATGCCAGGCAGGCAGAGCTGGAGAGGGACACTGGGCATGAGGAAAGGCACAAGTAGATGTGCACTCCAAAGTCCTGCCTTCAAGAATCCAGAGTAGGGGGAAATGACTGAAGGGAGCACATGAAAGGAAACTGAGGGTGAGGCACATGAAGGATTGGCAGCCAGCAGATCTCTGAGGTTACTGTCTGTGGTTCAGATAATTGATTTATTAGGAACAAATGCTCCCTCCCCAAGCACTCAAAGTCTTCCTACCTTTCTATATGACTTGTGTTCGTATCAATTGGTTTGCTCTATTGCTCCTGACATTTTGCAGCTCCAGCCCAACCCAAAGTCTCAGTGCTTTCAAGTTATGGAAAACAACCCTAATTTAGTTCATCAAAATGATAGATTTAATACTGGCCCAATTCTTCTCTACTTGCAGGCCATCTTTGAACTTGAATATCCATCATTCATACTCTGCTGTTTTCAGGAAATTTGTTTCTTAAAACAATATTTTTAAAAATGAACATTTTCTTACCACTGTCCAGACTACTATTTATGTCAAGTGTACTTATCACACAATTTAGGGCTGACTAGTCTGATGCTAATGCACTGAAATTTTTGTTTCATTCTGACAGCATTATAGGTTTAGCAACAATTTGTCACAGTGCTTTTGTTGCCTTCTAATTTTTTAGTAAATGCAATTGTTATCCCATACTCAATCTATGGAGTTCATTCTCCCCTCCTGAAATTATGCAATTATTTTTTCATTATGTTGCATCTTGGCTGCCTAGGATGGTGTTCCCTGTCAAGGTGTTTGGGTTTTTTTTGTTTGGTTGGTTTTTTCTAGTGGAGGTTTGAGGAATTTGTGTGGGCCCATGTAAAAATTCTCCTCTCCTGGGGTACTCTGAAGAAATTATTCATGGCACAATTATAAATATATATGCATATATATACACACAAGCATCTAAACAAGTCCAGTTCCAAATACCAGAAGAGAAAAATACAGCATTCATCATTCCTTGGTGCATGAATTAAAATGTGAAATTCTCTAGCAATACTCTTCTGAAAATCTAAACACTTCAGTTTCCATAATTTTATTTCCCAAATATTTGAAATTATCCAGATCCTAGACCTAGGTTGTTGGTTTAATATTTTGTCCTGTTTTTAATTGGGTACTACATGCTTGCAGTTTTCTCTTGAATTCTATGTTACAGCTTAGAATGTTGTAAATAACAGAATAGAGAAATTATTGGAAGCTTACTGCAGTGAAACATTTACTTCATTAAGCATACCTCTGACTTTTCAAAATCAGTGCTTGTAAACAGTTTTCTTTGATTCTCTCTTTAATCATTATCTAATCTTGATCAGCCAAACTGAATGGCTCCTAATATCTGTCTTCTTTATAGTTTAATTAGAAAACCCAACATTATCCAGTGAAAAGAGGTGCTACAAAAATTTACCATTGAAACCATATCTTACGTCTGTAATCAAAAAGTTCTAATCTCTTTTTCATTACAAAAAAAACCCCAAAAAGAACAACAACAAACAAAACACCCCAAAAACAAAACAATAAAAAAACAACCAACAAACAAACAACCCCCAAACAATCTAGGGAAGCTGGATTTACTTTCAAAAAATTAATCTTATGCATGGTATGCCAAGCTGAGTAGAGTTCTGCTTGTCCAATCTCATGAAAAAAAATAAGGTGCTCACATTCTCAAAAAGTTAAAGTTCACTGAAGTGCAAAATGTAAAAAAAAAAAAAAAAGTATGGTTTTGCAGTATTTATATAGCTTTGGAAAGGATTATTTTCAATCTCATATTAAGGGACACATTGTATGAAGCCACACCCCCAGTTCATAACATCCCTACAAATGCATTGCATCATGTATGTACCTGGATCTGCTTCTAGAACTTATTTCACACTGGCAGAAGCCACTTCCTTTGCCACCTCATCTTGCTCAAAGCAATTATCAACCATCACCTGAACACTCGTCTGCATATGTAGTAGGACATTAAAAAATGACTTAATTAGCACCTGGATAACAAGGATGAATTCCCACCCTAGACCAATGGCACAGCTGCACTGCATTCCTTAAGAGGGACAGCAGCAGTGTTCCTGTGATCCAAGTGTTAGCGGCTGATAAAGTAAGAGGAATGATAATAATTGTCTTCAAGACTCCTTAGTGAATGGCATTATGAAAGACACCAGAATTTTGCTGCTAGGACAAGAATGAAAGCACTTTCAACCATAGAACACCTGGAAGGAAAAGAAAAAAGGCCAACACCTGTGTTTTTGCATGCTCCTCCAGTACTAATTGCATAAATCACATTTCAGAGATAATAAACTGGGAAGTGACCCTGGGAGTGTACTTGTTGCAAAAGAACAAAACCTGCAAAATACTAGATGCACTGTCAGACCTTTCAGGAAGTGAAAAGGCAAAGTCAAATTCTCAAGTCTCTTTCTCAGAGAAGAAATTGATCCGGCCACATAAGGTTTGCTAGTAAATCAATATTCTCAACACCAAAAATATTTACTTAATTGAGCACAGTGAGCTAGTAGAGTTTTGTACTTACTGACTGCTGGAGAGTAGCTCAGCCTGGCCCGAGTTCTGATCCCACTAACATACGCAGAGACCCACAGCACAAAGGCTTAAATAAGATTCCTGTGAAGATCACAGGTGATGTTAACCAGGAGGGTGTGCCCAGAGCTCCCTTAGGTTAAGGGTAACTCCCCTGTAAGTGGTACAAACACCATCCTAATAGTATGGGTGATCTGTGAAAAAATAACGAGTGCTACTTTAAGAAATCTTCCATGAAGGTTATCTGTTGCTCCTGGCTGGAGTGTATGCTTTGCTAGTTTTGGCTTTAAGACCTACTGGTCTCCCTTGAGCTCATGTTAAACATTTTACCTGGGTGCATGCACCTTCCCTTTCTTCGTAGGGATACAAATGGGGGCCAACTGTTATCTCAGATACAAATAATTGGAGGTAATTTTGCATTATGCTGTCCTAGGGTGACTTTATCATGCTTGTACCCCAACTGTCTGTTCTGTCTGTGCTGTATATTGAGTTCTGTACCTTTAAACTGGTTCTGGGAGCGAAGGGGAGAAAGAAGCAGCGCAGGTTGTTTTGAGAAAACTGCCTGACTCCCACACGGCCTGGCTGCGGCCTTTGTCTGAGGCACGGACAGAGGTGGGACAGAGATCTCCTGTGCTTTTAGTTAGTTTTAGCTGGCTGAGGCAGAGAAGTTCCCGGGACTGTGTTTTCTTTTCCTTAGGGCTGTTTAAATCTGCTCTGGACTGACAAACCCAGAGGAGCAGCGAGGGCTGGCACCTGCGGCTGCCGGGCCTGGCCCTGCAGAGGGAGTGGGGCTGGTGAGAGACTGAGGGAGCTGAGCTGCACCCACGGCAAGGACTGCCTCAGTTTTCCAGCTCTCTTCTTATTGTTTTATTGTTTCGTATTATTCATTCTTTGTGCTTGTGGGCATCTTGTTTGTTAAATAAATAGTTTGTTCCACTTTTCTTTGAGGAAATTATTTTCCCTGACCAGCTGGGGGGAGGGGCCGTTTGAGTTTACTTTCCAGAGGAACCCCCTTCGGAGGTTTCCTCCTAAATTTGCCCTAAACCAGAACAATACTCAACACAGAAAGATCCAGAACTCATTAGTGTCTGATGAAGATTGTTATTAAAAGCACATAAGGCAAAATGGCAGCTAGAAATAAAATATCAGCATCCCATCAATGTAATCGAAGGCTGCTCCACTAATTGAGAACATCAGAAATAAGTGTGTGTCTGTGGGGTGTCCCTTAAATGCTGATCTCTGTCAAAAGAGAATTAGTTTTTCTGAGAGAGAGAATCTGGATGAGCAGGATGAGAGGAATCAGCATGTCCTTGCACTGGAAGGCAACAAAATGCAGAGCCTCAAAGCTTATTCCAATGAAGCGTTGATATCTTTCTCCACTTGATGCCACAGATGATTGAAACATACAACAAATGTTTGTAACTGCTGTTTCTACATGTTGCATTTCAAGATGACTCAGTCCCATTGCCACATTTTTGACTGATTTCTATAGAAATATAAAAAAGAAAACTGATTTTTGTATTGCAACTGTTTGTTTCTTACTGATAACCTTTGAAAAATTTTCCCTTATTAGTTAAAAGTTATTCACTAAACCCCTTGGCTGCCTGTTCCTACACAGAGAAAATGCAGGACTTTGGAAGAAGCTGATCAGTAAGAGATCAAATATTTCAGGTACCTTATCAGATCTATAAGTGGCTAAGGAAAGAGTTCTGTGGAAAACTTTCAATTTGTATGCTTAGCATGTGAATATTAATTTATATTCTGAATGGAAACTCTGGGTATGTTTAATTATTTCCTAGGATAAATATTTTTTGTGCATAATTTGGATAAGATGCCTTGTTGGAAAATTTTGTTTCTATTCATCAACTTTTGAGAACAACCTCTGGTTCTATATACACTGCAAATTTAACAAGAATACTTTATTATTATTATTATTTTGCTTAATTCTATGTCAATGACATGGCACAAAAGTGCAATGTCGTGGTGTCTCCATCTTCAGACACTGGAGGTAAGGGACATACCAGTACCCAACACAAAAACAGAAGCAACACAATAATAAAATATTAATGCTGTTCAAAGGCAGTAACTCAAAACCATAGCTCATGTTTCATACTTCATTTAGGCTGGTCCTCAGCAATTCCCTATCATAGAAGTAGTAATAAAGTTATATTAGACTTCTTTCTGTTTCTTTTTAGACTTGGAATTTAGATCTGCTTTCCAACAGTTAATGAATGCTTTATTATCTCTTCCATTATTTGTCCCTTTGTGCCTTGTTCTTAATTCTTCAACATGCTTTGCCATAAGGCAGAAATGGCAAGTAGCACATGGAAATATTATTTGTGTCACAAAAACGTAGCAGTGATGAAATAAAATATGTAACTAATTAAAATTTTGCTTATGAAGATAAGACATTTTATTTAGTAATTTCTTTTAGACTGTTGCAACAGGATTAGAAATGAAGGAAGCAACAGTGTTTCAATTAACTTCCCTGAAATTGCAAAGGACACTGGATATTTAATTTGGGCTTTAAGTCTTCTATGTGTGTCTGACAAGCTGACCAATATGAAGGCCTTTCACGAAAATTACTGTATGTATCAAAGTTTTAAATTATTCATATGACGAAATGAAATGATCAACAAAACCACTGGATAATTAATGAAGTTGTCATCTTGACAAGACTAATAAGCTTCTCCTTGGTAAATAATCAGCAATTCCTCTGCTATAATCACAAAAGCAATTCTATTGTATGTTTATAAGCTCATGGAACAGAAATATCTGTTAAAAGCAGTTGGTTGAGTTTTGCCAATAGTTCAATGATTGGAGGTGATTTCATATATTTGGTTACTAAGTCAGTAGGTAGCTGCTCTGCATGTGAATTTACCAAGGAAAATCAGGCATGGTGCAATGGACATGGAAAATAATTATTTTCTTGATAATATTTTTAGGAGACATATTAAGAAGAAGCAACAGCAGTAATAAGATGTGTACACCTACTAAATCTAGTACCACTGTAATATGTGGAATGATCTGTGGGTTTCTTATTCTTTAATTAAAGATTCTGTTGGTTTAATCATACAGCACTGCAGTAATAATGCTGAACTGGATGGATGAAGACAAAGGGCATTAGCATAAGGCTACAGCAAGTCAGATGCTGCAACACAGCTCTGTCAAGCCTCATCTGTATTGTTATACCTGAGGCTACTTCAAACCCCATCTCTACTTCTGACAGCAATGTCCTAAATTTTCTTCTGTAGATCTTTTGTAAACCTTTTGTAGAACAGGCCATGGAAAGCAGTTTGCACCTGTGGGAAATCTCCTCACAGACATGGCAGGCTAAGACTTTGTGTAAAGACTCCATTTTCTTATGAGTGTCTGGAGTGAAAAGTGTCTTGAAACCATCTGCTGAAGGTCCAAGGATGTACAACACCCTGTCTTTCAGACTTTGCCTTCTTTAGGGCCTTTTTTTCCCCAGCTCATATTCGTAGAGTAATACCACAGTATCATTTGTGTTTCTGCTTTTCTAGTACTCTCTGCATCATGCACACCTGGGTGAGTTTATCACTTTACACTGCAGTAAGAACCACCTGAAAAACCTCGGCTCTTGTTCCATTTTGTCAAAACACAGAATCCGTAGACCTCAACACTTCACTTATTAAATCATTCCAGCCTGCAAATTCTTAGTTGGACTGGCCCACAGGTACAGGAAGCAGTGTATATTTATCTTTGAAAAATAAAAGAAATGAGAAATGGTCCCAGTGCTCTATTAGTTGGCTGTGGGCACATATTTTCACACAAAATATGGATGCCATAAACCCTCTGCGCATTGGCCTTTCCATTTTGGTAATGAAGGCTTTTGGTTGTTACAGACAGAAAGGAATGGAGAGGAAAACCGGCATATTCCAAGTGCTTCCTAGGACAGAAACCAAAAACTGCAACCTTTTTTTTTTTCTTTTTTGAAGATAGGCTGTAAAAAATGCAGCTTTATGTCTTTTTCATTGATAAAAGTCATGTCAAGATTTTAACTCCTTACACGAAACCACCTAAGATGAAGTTAAAACTGCAGAATCTGCACTGCAATCACTACAGGCGCTCCAGATGCTCTCTGTGCTGTCCCAGGAACATCTGCTACTTTCTTCTGGGTAAAAATATGTTGTTTGTAACTTCTCTTTACCCAGAGGCAGTGAAGGTTTCCCATTCCTTTTTAACTCTTATGTGGCAAATTTTGTGTCCCCACAAGTGCTGCCCCATGCTGCTCTCACTAATTGTGTGAACACTTCCAGACCCCCCTGCTCTCAGTGTGGTTTATTGATGCTCTGCACAGCAGAATACAAAGCAGACTTTTTCAATATTCACAGAGGAAATTCATAGCTTATTACAATGAGGGAAATCCCAAACCCTTTTCTGAAGGAAAATCAGCTTCCAACCTAGAGTGGCTCTAACAAGGGAGACAAGGGACAGGGAGGCTGCTGCACACATATTACCAGGATTTTGGTGACAAATTCTGGTGCTTTGGGAATAGGGGAGGGAGCAGAGATGTTTTTATCTTCCTACCTGGGAAGCTGCCATGTGCAGATTAACAGTTATGATCCCACTGCACTGGGAACAAGAAGTGCAGGGAAATTTTGCCTCTGCTTGGTGGAGAGGATCCTCTTACTCAGATCATCAGCTCAGTTTCTATTCTTGCTACCAGATTCTAAAGCAACAAAGATTTGATTTTTGTAAGCATACTAAAAATGCTGTAGGGTACATGCATTTATAATGCTCGTTCTTCTGAAATCTAAATGTGCAAACACAGTATACAGCATTTTGTGGGAGGTAAAGCCTCGATGGCAACATCACTGTGTCAGACCTTCTGTGGGGTGTCAGGCCATCTAATTGCAGTGGAGAAACAGTTAAAGCAACTTTTTGCTTGGGCATTTCTTTAAGTTTATTTGTAAAAACATATTCCAGGCATGTACGTTGAACAGGGTAAGTTGGCATTGCATTGGCAAATCTGGTTCCATATCATTTGGATCCCAGATTTCACAACATCTTACGCTCCACTCTCACAAAAAGCCAAAGGCAGGGTTTTTGTCAAGTGAGGAGGAGTGATATTCTGGGAGACAGGCAGCAGAGAATGCATAGCTGGCTGATTTTATTTGGAAGTGGATTGCAGGGATTAGAGTGTGAGGTTTGATTTTTTACAAAGTGCTGAGGGCTAACAAAACCCCCCATTTCAAGTTTTCTTTATTTCTTACACAAAATAATAGTTTCCTGATTGCCATGAGACAGCACACTAAAGTGTGAAAATACTGTAGCAGCTGTGGTGGTGGCAACACATGTCATTTCTGTGCATAGGCTGAGATTTTTCTCATGAGACTCTTAAATAGATGCAATGAAGCATTCAATACACACAGTTAATATCTAACAGTAATTCCTGCATGTGTTTGTGTGCTATACTGGCAATATGTGGAATGACTGCCAGCTTTTACAAATAAAAGGTAGGTATGACAATATCCTGCTAGTATTGAAATATATCCCAATCAAAACAGAAGGACTGATTTTGTTTCTGTGGTCTTTGTTTGGCATTCCTTATGGAGAAAGTAATTAATACGACGAGGCAGGAAGAGGACTGTCTCGTGGGATACACAATCCTTTTGTAACTTGATTCAATTATTTTTTCCTTGCTATAATTCTTTGGTGAATGCTCCACCTTTTCTTCCTTGTGTTTTTATTAACTTAAAAAAAAAAAGAAAAAAAAAAAAAAAAAAAAGAAAAAATGAAATAAAATGACAATGACACTGTCAGTGTGACTGTAAACTTCATGCTGAAAATTCATCCTTCTGTGCATTAAGTGAATTCCTGCTGGAGAAGGGCAGCTGATCCCAGACATTATTCAGCAAGCTCCATTTGTATGTTCTTTCACTGGAACACATGCTAGTGAGATGGATGATTAAAATCTTACAAACCCTAGAGCTCTCTCCAGACTCAAACTCTGCTTTTGTTCTGCAGCTTTCAGAGCATTTCAGAACTAAATCAAAACAGTTGTGGCAGAAAGAAATGGAAGCTTAACTGTGTGCTGAGTGCCACCCTCTCTTAAAAAAGGTGAGAGAGGGGATGCAGGATGAACACAGGGCTCAGAGCTCACCTGAAATCTTGAGGAGTAACCATGTCACTGACCTCAGGATGTGGCTCTAGCATCACATTTTTTTATCACTTTTTAGGAATCTAATATAACCTCCTATCTGTGCCAAACCAATTTCAGATTTTAAAAAATCATGTACGGCATCTAAGCTGGTAAATATTTGAAACCTCTATCTCTAAAATTTCTCTACTCAGAGAATTTGCTGTCTACTGCCATATTCTCATGCTGCAATTTCACTGGTTCCATTAAAGCCAAAAATCTATTTGACTTCAGCTGATTTTAAAACAGATAGAAAATTATTATCAAGCCTGGCTTGACTTTATATATGACCATATAGTTCAATCTACTTTGCATTCATATTAAACATTATATTTCATTGTCCTAAATAATTCGATAGTACTATTCTCTTGTGATTTTTTTTTTGTCATGCCTTTTTTGGTGTGTTTTTCGGGAAAGAAGTTTCAAACTTTTCAATTTTAAAAAACCCCAGCAAACCTCTAAGATAGTTTTCCTGTACCAAAGGGCATACAAGTAACTTTTACTCTAAAAATAATGTTCCGTAATGTGAATGAACTGTCATTTTTCTGATTTAAATTTATAATAATCCACATAACAGGAATGCTTATAAACTTATATTGGCACCAGTCCATTCACCACAAAGGATACAGACACCTTGATCACATTTCTATTACCCTCTGTAGCTTTGTGTTTTTCATATGAATGAAAAAGTCAGATTTTGATATCAAACAAACAAACAAGTGTGGGTGGTCACACTCCAGAAAACAGTAGCTAAGTGTTTTAATAAGCTGCTTTAATATTCAGCATTAATCTTCGGAACTGAGCCCACACAACAGAATCTTGTGTGTCTGCTTTGTGAACCTCCAAAATCAGGAAGGCTCTGAGCAGAGTGATGTGCAAGGCTGGTTTGTGCTGCAAGTCTAAAGCTTCCCTTGGTAATATCTCAATGAACAGTGCTTTTGTAGCCACACTTATTTAATAAAAAATACACTTTTATTATCTAACATGTCTGCAAACCATCTGTGAATTGATGGGGTCTATTGAAAAAAAAAAAAAAAGGAAAGGGAGAACTGAGCTGTCTATGAAAGCCCATTTTGAAAAGCCATAAAAATAATAGGCCAATTTTTTGGTTCTCTCTGATTTTTTTGATCTTGAAGAGCTTCATTGGTTTCAGTGGAGTTACACTGATTTTCATCTGCTATGTATCCATTCCTTAGCATATGCAAAACTTCTGTTATGTGTCTGTATTTCTTACAAAGCTGAAACAAATTAAAAAAGGAATCCAAACCAAAGATATCCTCCCAAAGCCACTGAAATTGCAATTACTACTTTACCTTAAATCTGTTTATCTTTAAAATATACATTCTACTTTTAAAATATGGTTGTATTTTACATATCTGCCTAGAATGTTGTTTTAATAGTTTACTGTTATTTGCAGATGAATCACAGTTAGGAAAGGGAACTGACTAAGTCTGGAATTTTACCTATTCAGTTATGGGAGTTTAGTGGGCAGCTTCAAAATAAAGTAATGTTCTTTCTTGGCACCTCAGTCTTGGAAGGAAATAAAACATTTCACTGTAAAGATGCCAAAGCATACATCGCAACCAAAACTGATAGTGATTTTGTAATCATTCTGTCTATTTTATTGGCATGCTACATTTCTGAGGGGTTTGTGAGGAATGCAACTCAACGACAAACTGAGCTCTGTCTATGAAAAATCAATTATTTTGATTGGATTTTTAAAAGGCATTTCAATACGGTACCAATTGTGCACCACTTACAAGGCTTGAAACGCACCAGAGCACAGCATTTCCCATTTAGCAAGCCAAGAAAGTATCTTAGGCACTGTAGAAAAGCATTTCATTGCATTTTGCAAACAGAGTGGAAGAAAGAGGATCATTACTCAGGTGGAAGAAAGAGGATCCTTGATCTGCTTCACAGCCATCCTTCCTGGAATGGCCTTCCCTGAGCAGCCACATCACCCAGAGCTCACATGAACTCCCAAATCAGGGCCATAATTCTGCAGACAGATGCATAGGTGTTGATTTCCCTCTCAGCTGCCCTATTGAAATAATTGATCATCTATAGAGATTTTTTCACTGGTATACACCAGGCGTGACACATCTAAGTTTTTCCAAGATCAAGGTGTAAATAGTTTGCAGAGCGATGCATTTCAGTTTTAACAGGGATTTTAAGATTAAAGGTAAGCTGAGTTCACATAAAAAAAAGGGAGAGGGCAAATGAAGGTCAAGTTCTGAAATACCCAGTCTAAAGTATATGTAGGAATTGAAACAAGATGTCATAGACAGTATTTGATAGTCAATAAAGGATTGGCATTCAGGTTCTTCATTTCACTGTCTCCAGATCCTAGATATTAGTGCAATAAATCTTGCAAGTATTAAAATATATGTAAATGGGGCCTTATTTTTTTTCTTCGGTATTGAACCCTTGAAGTTCACATTTTCAAGTTCACTGTAATCATTTCAAGAAGGCAGTTACTGAATGAATAGATTTTCACACTGCTACAAGCCCTTAGAGACTAAAAAAAAATGCCAAGGCGCTGGAAGACCCATGACAGAACTGCTGGAACCTGGCTTGTGAAGAAAACTTGCAGAACAAAGTCCAGTCCCCTGTTATTGCAGGTGGCCATCTCATAGAAGCTGTTTAAAAATAGGATTAATCTCCATCTTAAAACTAATTAACTTTTGCCCTCATGACTCCCAGTGGGAGATTATTTTCCAGCATCTCATGACTCTGCCACTTAAAAACTTCTTTATTTTCAAACACATATGCATTTTTCTCTGCATTTTCTACCTAACAACTTCTCTAGTGATATTTTCCCTGAGCCCTTTTCCCATTTTCCCCCTTTTCTTTTTCCAGTTGAGGCAGTTATAAAGAGCAATTGTAAAAACTCCTTTTTTAATTTTTTTTTCACATTTTCACATCTAAGACAATAGCTTTCATCTTCTCCCCTTACAGTTTTTGGGAACTCTAGTTACTGTAAGAGCTTTAATTTGCATCTCTCCTAGTCTAAGTTTTCTGAACCTGGGTGAAGAGGACTGCACATTATGTTCCAGTGAGAGCCCCTCCCACTGCCCTGCATGGTTGGGAATTCCTGTCTCTATTAGAAATATGATAGTCACATCCTAGGGTCTCATTCTCAGGTCTACATCATTTTGATAGTTCAGATATCCTGGTGATGCTCAGAGGAACCAAAAACTTCCCTTCCTCAGATATTTCCTTCTTATCACAGATCATGGAGATCTTTCCATGTAATAACTTTGTCAACAGTAAAACGTGCCAGTACATTCTTATTTTTAATACTGAAAATATTAAATAATGCTGATCCTAATTCCTTAAGAATCCTGCTAATGAATGTATGATTTTTCTAGTTTACCCATTATTATTTGGCTTTCATTCAATTTCTAACTGCTTTACAGTTACTCTGCTAAAACCCTGTCTTCTCATGCTTCACTAATTACTTCATATCAAATGCTTTAGTGAACCCAAATAAAGCATGCACTAGAACTCCATTTATAAAATCATTTTGTACAACACATTTATACAGCTTTTAAAATCTTTTCCCCTAATGTTTTTTATTTCATATATTTTAATCTCTATTTGTTCCAGAACCTTAACTACACTGATATGAAACCAGCAGGTCTGTTTGCTTTCACGTCTCTCCTGTTGAGGCCTTGGTTCTTCATGGTTCATCTGCTTGCAGAAGTTAATTTCCTTCATTTTTCAAACTTTGTCTCTCTGAAAATATTTATCCTTCCATTTAATTTTGGCTGAATGAAATAATGACTCCTCAATTAGATAACATTGTGGCAACAGTTACAGAAAATAAAATATTTTAAAAAATAAAACGTATAGGACTGATTGATAATTTAAGTTAAGAAATCTGTTGGCTGCCACTTGCAAGCTTAACTGCGTTACCATTTTTTTTATTAGTAGCAGGATACAACATATTTCAGAAAAGTCAAGATATTTTACTGATGTATCAGAATTAAATGTTTCCCAATATTTATCTGATTAATAATGCTACAGATGATTCATTATCTATATTCAGATGGATCCTCTGGAAAACACCAAAAACCTTCCTGCCATTGAGCTTCCCCAAAGCAGCCTTGATCTTAAAGTGTTCTATTTTATTCACCCTTCCCACTACTCCACAGTCAATAATGATGTAGATTTTTTTACTAAAACACATTTCTTCATTTCTGTCTTTTTTTAACAGCACACGAAACTTTATTTTCCCTAAAGACAACTCTACCATGCAACAGGATGGGGCAAATCTGACTTTTTCTGGCCATCAGAGCTGAAACCTCTTTTTGGAACAAACACAACCCAGCTTGAGGATTTTTGTCTTTTACTTTGCTCCTATTTCTTAACTGCCTACCATGTGAGGACCAGATGCCAAGTAAAAAAGTGCAAAGACAAATGAGAAAGAGAAGCCCCATTCTCAGCAAATCCCAGCCACAAGTTCACTCACAATACAGACATAGCAGTCCTTCAGCACAAAGTTGACCTCACTCTTCTGATCCCCCCTGAAATCCCGCATCCTAGGTTCAAGTTTTGGTCTTTTGTTTTTATGTTTTGATCAGAACATAATGGTATGTTTTTCTGGTTCATTTTTCTAGAGAAAATAGGCAGAGCACTACAACTCTCTGTTTTATTTATCCAGATATTGATCTAGTAAATTTAATACTTTATTTTATCTCTTACACTCATTTTCTCTTCTTGCATCCTAAACTAGATGCAGAGATTACGCAGTCACTGCTGAATTCCTCCTCTCATTCCTTAAATTAAAGATGCTCTTATCAAGATCACAGAATTTGGCAGTAATGCTGTCTTTAGACATCCATCAGAAATTATCAGTTTAATCAGAGATTAAGAGAACTATCTTGTAAGAGAATATAGTGCCATTGGGATTTACCAGTGAGAATTAGTTATATTACAAATTGTTTAAAATTACATTGGGAGTCCTAAACTTTATATTTCTATAAAATAATATTTCTATGTTGAAAAAAAAATTGTAACTCCAAAATATTATGTTCTAAAAAACTCTCAAGTGAATGAGAGGAAATATCAAGCTCAGAAATATGTTAAAAGCAAATCTTCAGGAAAAAACATACTAGGAGTGACCGTGTCTGAGAGTTACATTCTGAATGACCTCTGGAGAATGTGTGCTGCTCAAAATAGAGTTAAGTACATGCCATCTAGCAAATGGAACCATTACAGAGAGACATTACACATACAGTGACACAGGAACATATTGGTTGCTAATTCCACACCCCTATTTATAGCTCCAGAGGTGAGAAGATCTCCCGTGCAGAGTAAATGGGCCTCATCTTTGCTGAGTACAGCAAGGACCTCTCATTTTCCATATGGATGTGGGAATGGCTTCCACAAAGACATTGCTTGTACCCAGCTTTTCACTGACCTTCTCAGGGGTGCCTTAGCAGCACTAATGTGGGTGGCAGGAATGCATTCTGCCAAGCATCTTCCAAGGAAGGAAAAGTGAGCTGTTCCAGGACTGTATCATTTAACTATGTTTCCACACCCCAGGATTTGTTCAACCTAAGGACACACTTTGCTGTGCAGTTCATATGACCTTATCTTAATCTGCTGTGGAAGGGAAGTGCACTCCTACTCTTGAAGTGTCTTGGAAAACAAAGTATTGGAACTTACTGTTATGTGCAAAGATGACGGAAAATGGAAAGAGAATCTGGGCTTTTGTCTTGAGTTATGGAACCAAAAACGTGTATTCTATTTCATCTGTTGAAAGCAATTGGGGAGACTTTTTTTTTTTTTCTTTATCTCTTGTGACTCTGGGAGGAGGGGGGGTGGATTCCTTCTGATAATGGGCCAGCTGTTAAAACCAGGTGGGGCAGTGTTTCTTATCTCTTTCACCGCTGTCCTCCCTCCAGGGGAATATTTTCTGTTAATGGACCATTAACACATCCCCGAGCAGTCATCCCCAAAGCATACCTTCCCAAAGCATACCTTCCCAAAGCATACATCCCATTGTGAGATGCTCCACCCAGTGGGGGGAGCCAACCATTCCTACCTGGATAAAAACTGAGACGCAGAAACACGAAGGTATCTGGCTTCACCCGATTCCTGGAGGAAGACTGGATCCCATCTCACCATCACTGGACCCTTTTCACCATCACTGGACCCTTGTTCTACAGGATCATCTCTACTCCAACAGAACCACATCTGCCACTCCAGGAGGACTCACTTTTGGACTGCTTCCAACACCCTGACCAACAGGTGTCAGGCTGTAGCTCTGACTCTGTCAGGGTTTTCTAGGATTGTTGGTTGTTTGCTTGTTTGTTTGGTTGGTTTTGTTTTCTACTACATTTGTATTGTTAATATTCCTAGTAAAGAACTGTTATTCCTATTCCCAAATCTTTGCCTGAAAGCCCTTAATCACAAAATTATAATTTGGAGGGAGTGAGGGGTTTACATTCTCCATTCCAAGGGAAAATCCAGCTTTCCCTGGCAGATACCTGTCTTTCCAAACCAAGACAGCTTTGTTGCTGAAACCAGTTTGCATGAAAATAAACAGTTTTTAGAAAATAAACAGTGGCTCCACAAATCACAGTGCTCCCAAGAGGTAAAACCATGGTCAAGAATAAATAATTGCGTATTTGTGGAGATTTTCCATCAGCAGGCTTTCCTTCACATCTTCTCTGTTCACTGCAGTATTTGGGGTTGGTGTGAAGATCACGTAGCTTGTCTGTTTTCACAGACTCTTGCTCATCCCAGTACGCCTACCACATGCCAGTTGTAAACTGGTTCTCAATTTTGACACTCTGAAGGGGAGCAGAAATGTCACATTATCTGTGCAAGGATGGCTGAGACGTTTGTGGTTCAACCTGCATTCCAGGGGATCCTTGTTAAAGGAGGAAGGCATCCATTCAATCCCATTCACTATTCATATATACTGCAAAATGGCTAAAGTAATGATGTTATAAATATTATGCTCATGTATTCAGGCCATGTTAGAAAGGGAAGCCATTTTAAGCCATTGGATGCAAAAAGGAAGAAAAGAAGAAAAGAAAACATTTCAGCTGGTGTTGCATTATTGTAAAATTAAGATAGAATGATTAAATGGGGATGGTCTGATCATATTATGGATAGATTTTGTTCTGCTTTCCTGAATGTTAATTCTAAACTAATATATTTGCTACAGACTATTTCTATTCACATACTTAATTAGAGCACCAATTAAAGTGTGCTGTGGAAAACACTGTGGAAAATGCACCCTCTACTGGCTCCTAAAGACACGTTATAGAAGTTTGGAACTTTTCTGAACTGTTTTCCCAGAAAGTATGCCTGGAAATAAAAAATTAATAACTTCACTTACAAAAACATGGTTCCTTGTAAAAGAGCAGCTAAAGGTGTTTTACATACTAGAATTTATGAAAAGACACAAGCCAGAAGAATGTATTTTAGGAATACAAAGTACACTGTTTTAATGAAGAACAGCATATTGTTGCAAAATAATGCCTTACATCTTATTGTAAATAGAGCATAATGAGAATGGCCATGAAAATAAATTGGTAAGAGAAATGCTTCCTGTATCTATGACAGACAACAAACATATCTTTGATTCAGTAACCCTGCAGAGAGGAGGACTATATAGCCAAAAGAGAAAAGTAAGTGTGTTTGGAGCAAATCAATCACTGATTTTTATTCCTAAAATATAGAGGTATGACCTTCCTACACTTGGCTATTTCAGCAGGAAAACAATTTCTACAAGTAGTACAGATCTAGTTTTCTCCCTAGCCTATTGTAAGCTGGGGTAACTGAGCTAATTTCATTCCCTGATGGCATAAATGGGAGAGCCAGGGGTATCCATTTCATGGTGTAACAGATTTTTTCTGTAGCAGTAGGTTCATATGTTCACTGCCTGCCTATTTTCTACCATAGTGCAGGCACCTTTTGAAATCCACAGGCAATGTGCAGCCACCTGAGGTATTTCCCTCTCCAGCTGGTCACCTTGGGACAGAGGGGACAGATCTGAACCCTTCGCAACCAAGCAGCAATTCTGTTTAAAGGAATGCTCCAGCTCTGGTGGGAATTTTATTTTTCAAAGAGCCCTGGGGCTTATCCAGAAGCACCTCCTTCTATTTAACAACTTGTGGCTAAGAAAGGATGACAAGAGGAATCCCTGAGACATGCATAACCCCTGCTGAAACTGGCAGACTGACTGATGTCACTCTGGAGAGCTGCCACATTATGAGGGTGCCCTCCTCAATGGGCTGTGCAGCTGAAGATGCTGTCTAATGATGTGTTACCCCCTAATGATAATGGTCTTCATGGAGCTTCTCTTTAATGATGTGTGTTACTTTATAATGATAATGGTCTTCTTGGAGACAGACTATAACTTTAATCTCACAACCCCACTGAGGGGGTTATACTCAAAGCATTACAACTCTTGCCCATGACCTCTGTGAGCAGCCTGCTCATCTGTGGGTAGTCATCAGAAAGAGCCTTCAAACAGAAAAGATAAAATTCAAGTGAGAGGGCACAAGCCTTCCTCAGTTATGGGGAGAATATTCCACAAAAGAAAGATTAATATACTTATGTAACATATAATTCATATACTACTTATATATCTATATATTCAAAATAATCTAGTTTTCCTCCACTAGGCTTGCTTCTTCTATCTCAAAAAGTACTTAAGGAATCTTAAATTTCTTTTTAGAGCATCAACATATTGTGGTTTTCAGCTGGGAGATGAAAGTAAATTGATATAAGCATCACTGGAAACGTGGTATTTTGTTTGCTGGAAAATCATGGAGTGACACAAGAGATCTTTTGTGCTGATTTCTCTCCTCCATTGCTCAATGAACATTTTGGCCAGATGTGGAGGGAGGCTCGCTAGTTCCCAATACTTTTTGTAGATTCCTAGTCTCAAAAAGAACAAAATAATTGTAATTAGCAGGACTTTTGGGCAGTATGATAATAAGAGAGATTGTACAGCCCACAAAGACTTCCAAGTGAGTTTAATTTGACATGATGCATGTCCAGTCATTATCTTTTATATTAATTAAACAAAAAAAAAAACCAAAAAAAAACCAAAAAAAAAGGGAGAAAAAAGATAAATCCAGCTCAAACCCTCCTCCTCCCCCCAAGCCTACAAAAAAAAAAAAAAAAAAACCAAAAAAAAAAAAACCAAAAAAAGGGAGAAAAAAGATAAATCCAGCTCAAACCCTCCTCCTCCCCCCCAAGCCTACAAAAAAAAAAACCCCAAAAAACAAAAAAAACCAAAAAAAAAAACAAAACAAAACAAAAAAACCCAAAAAAAAAAACAAACAAAAAAACCCAAACAAACAAACAAAAAAACCCCCACCAAACCAAAAAAAAAAAAAAAACAAACCCCAAAAAAACACCCAACAGTTAATTAGATGGAAGAAAAGCCTTGCAACAGAGATTTTTCTAAAATCCAGCCTAAGGACTGAGACTGAAATCTACCCATTTTCCTACACTCAAATTTGTATGTTCTTATGTTTGTAGGTGTCTTCCCTCCAACATAAACCTGAAAAATTGTGATAGTATCTTTCAGATACTATTTCAGAGCATTTCTGTACCAACCACATACAGGAAAAATACCCCTGGACAATGTACTTAAAATAAATGACCTGAAGTAAATAAGAAGTGACCTTAATTCCTGTGCCTGACACATTTCTGAAATATTATGGTCATCTAATCATGCATTGTTTCAGTTCCATGATAATATTTCTCTAACAAGATTATTCTGATGACTCCTTCAATATGCATAATTGTCAATTGAAATTATATAGGTAGTCTAATAGATCCCACAGTTCAGCTAAGATAGTATTACAACGAGGACGTGCTTTTCATATTTTAAATACCTTACCTGCTTATTCAAAGTAAACAGCATATCTAATTATTAAAAACATATACTTTTCCTTTTTGCTCTATAGGAAATATACTACAATATATTTTCATATGAGAAAAGAAAATATGTATCTCCCTTGAAAATAGATACTGTAGTATGCTTTCATAAGAAATTAAAAAGACAGACACTGGAAACCAATGAAATGGACAAAGATTCAGTCACTAGCCTGGGTACTGTAAGAATTTTTCAAGCTAAACTAAAATAAATTGGGCAACAGTGAACATCTGTTCCATATTCAGTGTAAGTCCTCTTAGTTTAGTTGAATAAGATTAATTTCACTTGAATTTAGACTCATGTACCAAGGACAACCACACCTGAGTAGTTGTCAACTCCAAGTTGTCAATGTCAACTCTATCCTTACTTTTATTTATCTTTCCTTTTATTTGTCTGCATCTAAAAGACAGTCCTTAGGCTGCACTAACAATTTTAATATAGCAACCGTGTCAGAAAAATAAATAAAGCCCTCAACGAACTCCATCCATGGAAAAACCCAGACATTCTAACTCTTTTTAGAATTAATCTGTTTTACTCATGAGAAATTCACTTGAAACTTCAATTTCTTTCCTGTTGATACATAAGATCAAGTGAGAGGCTACAATGTTCTCTGTACAGGATAAATATAACCAGACATAGCCTTAGGACTGCCTCAAGACTGTACATCTGACTGTCAGAAAAGCAATAGTAAATATATAAACTGAACAAATTCAATCAAGAGCTATTGATAAAGAACTGCATATCATTTAATTTTGCTTATTCACGTTTTAGGATTTAATAACATGATTTCAATGATGATGCCAAGAACAAAACTTGATTATTTCGCAGAACGGATACCAATGAAATACCAGCAGAGTTTAACAAACCCAGCATTATTCATTCCAAAACTTCAGCATTTCTACAACATAAAAACTTTAAGTTAGACACCCGCTGCAAATAAAATCAATTTGTCTTAATTATATTTTTCCCCTGGTTTTGGTCTATCTTTTGTATAATCACATCACTCTCTCAGAGGTAATCTCCAATATTCACCGAAAACTATTTGGGAAATCGTCTAAAGAGGATTTTATTATCTAGATACCTTATTTTCTAAAATCTTAAAAAGATGTCATAATAAGTAGATAAGACATCAAGTCTCTAAATTGCATCCTAATTTTGAAGAACTAACACTTCTGTGATCAAATGCCAACTAATTTTGACAGATTTTAGAGATTTTAAGAGACACTATAAGCAATTCTGCCTAAAATGTATCAAACTTCTTGCACATCAAAATGAGCCTTTGCTGCTCTAAGCAAATAGCTTCTAAAATTGGAATTGGTAGAATATGAACTTTATGTCTTCTGCTGTTGCCTCCTAGTACCTGTGTTATTGCACATCACCAGAGGGAGCTACATTTTGCAAAATTTTAGTTACTGCTTCAATGCTTTGAAACGTGATTGGTGTCCCAAAATACTTCCAGTGTTTCTTGAGCAGAACACAGGCTCAGTCTCATTCTCCACTGGGTCAGAGCCAGGAAGTGCTTTAGGATATAAATGGTGCAATGGTTTCTCCCAGTTTTTAGTAGATATCCCTATGTCAGTGCTGATGGTTATTACAATGAGTGACAAAAACACTGCTTAAAGGACATCTTTCTCCAGGGAGGTGGGAATCAGCTTTTCCTGTGGGCAAGCTGAGTCAGTGAGAGGCACCTGCTTTGGATGCCCATGAGAGGTGGAGGGGAGCATGTGGCCACAGGCTCTCGTTACTTGCCCACTTCTAGAGAAAGAGCTGCTGGCCAGGGCTGCTGCAGGGAGGCCAAAAGGCTTTATTTTCTTCTGCTTTCACAGGCCTGCTTCTCACATGAAGGTCAGCAGCTGATGCTCCCCATCCCTGGAGGAGGACAATGAGGTAAGGTGGCAGACAGCACTTCCATGAGCTCCCTGGAGGTAATGTAGTGACAGCAACGGGGTGGTAGGGAGAAAAATCCTCTTTTCTTCAGGACTGATCTGCTTTCTCTTCCTACCCTGTGAATAACTCAGCTCTCACGTTTCATACAACTAGTCAGGAGTCCAAGAGGATTTTCCAGTAAAATCACTGCTTTGCCCTCCTGACACATTGGGACAAACAACCTTCTGCTGCAAGTGAGGCAGAGGAACAGCACTGAGCTGGGAAAGCTAAGGCAGATTAGACACAGTGGACTGAAAGGTAGGTTAAAATTGGTTGTCTGCCAGCACATAAGCCTAGATGATATCTGTGATAAACTTTTATTTTTGCAGGCCACCAGGGCTGATGGAAATACATGTCTAATTGAGTTAGCACACATATACTGGTTACATATAAGCTATTTATGTTAAAACTGACCTAAATTTTTATTCAAATTCTGTCATGTATATTAATTTATATACATTGAACCAAGTTTAATGCCTTTTTTTTCTTTCTTTTTTTTTTTTGATAAGGAATGTCATTACTCAATTTTCCTCCTTATTTTTATGTATTGGTTTAGATTTTGGTGTAATAAATACAGCTCATGTCAAAATATCTCCACACAGTAAAGTCTTTAAAATATCGCTGTTCAGATCCTGAGGTCAATAAGCATCTGCATAATTCTGTTCAAGGACTTGGTCTTTTAATGTTCCCAACCTAAATAATTTTTTTTTCTCAGGTGTCAGACAGCAGCCCCCTCCCTTCTTTTCTACATTCACATATCCCCTCCTGGGTTAGTGCAAACCCACTTACACTATTAGCCCCCACCTCAGAGTGACTAAGAATTATTTATTTCTACATAATAGGCTTGTGATTTGCTTGTTTACCTTCAAGTTTGATTAGATCACATTAAAAGTTGAGAGGAAACAATAAATTCTCTCACATGACTCTCCACTGAGATTGTGTCACTATACAAACATGTAGAGAAAAGTTACTCCCAAATATAAGAACCCTTGCCACACAGTGACTAAAAACTGCTTTTCCTCTTTTTTTCTTCTATATGTGCTATCAAGTTATTCTTGATATTTGTATTCCCCATCATATGACTGGGAGGAATAAAACATATGCAACTTGCCAGAAATCAGCACAAATACACTAACATAAAATTGGCATAGGCCACTGGGAAATCAAATCCCATGAACAGGCATGACTTGTCATATGAATAGACCAGAAACAGGTTCCAAACTATATCAACAGCTTCAATTATAGAACCACAGAATCATGTAGGTTGGAAAAGACCTTTAAGATCGTGAAGTCTAATCATTAATCCAGCACTACCAAATCCACCCCTAAACCATGTTCATCAGTTCCACATCTACATGTCCAAATATTGCAGCCTTTTGGGGTTAAGGAAAGGCAAAGTTGTTGCAGCCCCTTTGCAGCGCATGTACAACTACTGGTTAGATCCTCCACCGAAGAGTGACACATATCTCTTAAAACTCTGGCCACCAGAACAGTTCTGAAGGATCATCAAAATCTTCTTTCTCTATTTCAGCCTCCTCTCAATAAAGACCATGGAAAACAGGATTACAAAGAAGATACAAAGCATTTGGACATGTTCCCAATTATTTAAAAAATGTAGAAGTTATTAGAGGAACCGTATGTTACAGCAAATACAATGTAGTCTCCACAAACCTTTACCTTTTCAGAAAGACAAACTCTTCAGCAAGTAATACTTAGGCACCATATTCAGTATCGTCAAGGTTTGTCCATGGAGTAGGAGTAATTTTTGAAGTCCTGTATTTATAGTTACATAATATTACCATTACTTCCTCCCTATCCTGAGATCTTCAGTGAGCCATGAGCTATTCTGGACTGACAAACACATGCTAAAACAGAGCAGGACAGAAACTGATAACTTAGAAAATTAGCAATAATTTTCATAAAAGTCCTCTAAGAAAACTTTACAATTTTAATCTAAAATTTCCAGTTCCACAAATACAGAGACCTTTTTCCTCACAGATGGAAAAAATTAAACCAAGGAAATCAAACTAAGTCAATAATTAAAGCAGCATTAGCAGTAAATTGACAGTTTGTTCAGTAATGAAAACCATCAATTGCCAACTGTAATGAAATGCATTATTAAAATCATAATGAGGGTGTAAATACATAATGCTGCATAAAGATACAATCTGAAGGAGTTATCCAGGATAGCAAATAATTAACCTAGAATAACAGCAGCAATACAAAACAACTGGGACCTACCACAGGTTGTGGATCAGAGGAAACGGGAACACCTGTTGACTTTTTCTCTGTATGCTGTTCCCGTGAATGCAGGAAGATGTGCCATTTTGGGATAGCTAGCAGGGAAGTGGGCAATCTAGCCACTGCAGGCATATAATAAAGACTAAACCTTTCCACTCATAGCTCAAATTGTGGAACCGAGGCCAAGAAGCAATTTTTTTTTCCCCAGCTGTCCTCTGTGCTGTAAACCACAATGCCTTCCACCCTATCAGGGTCCCCACATCTAGGAATTCCTTTTGGTTTGAGGGACTAACACTTTCCCTACTTAGAAGGTATCAGGCAGAAGAAGATAGATGTGGTCTTCCATTAATCAGAGCTCTTTAAAATACACATTCCCCTTCCTTTCTCTCCCAGATTCCAACTAATTCATTACAACAAAAGGCTATCGAATTAAAGTGGATCATTGAGCAGAGCTGCAGAAAATGCCATGACCATGACTATGCTAAAGGTCTGTGTCCTTTTACACTTCTCTGTATAGGAGTGGTGGTGGAAAGCAGATGCTGGGAAAGAAGTGCTTAGGACAGTCTCATTTGAATAGACCATCAGGTAGCAGTGTTGATCAGCTAACATAAAGAGGCAGCTTGAAGTTAAAATAAATACGAGGAAAAAGGAAGAAATAAACCTGAGATGAACTCCTGAAGCGTATGAGAAATGATATGTAAAAGAATGAAAGAAAAAAGAGAGCAAAAGCAAGAATCTAGATGAGGAAGTCATGGAATCATAGAATGGCCTGGGTTGGAAGGGACCTTAAAGATCATCTGTTTCCAACCTGCCTGCCATGGACAGGGACACCTTCCATTAAACCAGGCTGCTCAGGTGCTGAATTTAATGTCATAAAGGTGGTAAGATTTAAAGAACCTCTTGCTGGAATCTGTATTTATGCATATTGAGACTTATACAAAGGGTGACAAAGACATAATCAAGAGCATAGCTCTGTCAAGAAGTGCATGTTCTCAGTGGTGAGATAAAACAGCACAGTTATACTGATCTGTTTACCTAAGGCTGGTCTAGTAAACCAAGCTTTGGAAGACAACACTGGAAAATGAAAAAAGGAAGAGTCAGATTCAGTCTAGATAAGTAATTTCCCACTGAACGCCAAAGGGGAGTTGAGATCCTACAGCTAAGTTCAGCCTGAAGCCAGCCAGAAATAAGAGCTGGGGAGGACTGAGAAGGGTAAAAATATTTAAAATATATGCTACTTGAAATAGGAATAAGAGGAGTGTTTTATGAATGGGCTGTGTTGAGAAGAATATGAGACTACAGGTGGCTCACCACTACCAGCACCCCAATCAGAGACTCTTTCTGGAATACATCATGTTGAAGGCATACTTTGTCCACATAACCCATGCAGTGCCTTGGTAACCCTTGGCAGAGCAAGGTACGAACTGCTGGTCACAGAGGGAGCAGTAGGGCTGGTGTTCACTGTCATTTAAGCCTGCTGGTGCAATCCTAATCGACACCAGCCTCAAAAACTGTGTGGGACAAGAGCTCCTGTGATTCCATGGCTCTGCAGCCTGAGGGAGGCAGTCCAGAGACACAGCATGACCATTGCTACCCAGATAATCCTGAGAGGGACTGTACCTCCTATGTAAATTCAGATCCACATCACTAAAAATGTGCTGCCCTACTAATTTCCTTACTACAACCACCTCTGCCTCACTAATTTTCATCCCAAGAGACAAGGCAAAGGTTTAGTATTTGAGATATGCTCAAATATGTGTTGCTGCACTGGCAGCTTGCCCACCACAGAGATGTGAATAATCTGTGACAATAAAGGGGTAATATTATGTCCTTTGAAAGAGGCATTTTTCAAAAATCCTTCATATTATTTATGACCAGATATAAAAAAACCCACCAGTTAATATAGTTAATAAACCATGACAAGTTTGCTTTAAATGAGAGGGATATCTAAATCCAACATTATTTATTAGGCAATATGATTTTTTCTTCGTTTTTATCCATCAAACTTGGCACCCTTATTGCACATGCATTGTGCAAAGTGTCAGATTAAAGTATTGCTTATAAAAATAAACATTAGTTACTGAAGTCATCCAAATGCTTGATTAGAATGTTATTTAGGGGAGCTAATAAATATCTTTAATAAATCTTTTAAACAGAAGTGAGAAAGCATGTAAGAAAATTTTTTGGGGTCTCATCTCCTTGCTATTCCTTTCTCCAAGCAAACAATGAGATAGAGAATAAAAGTCTAAAGAAAAACATGTCTCATGTTTTTCAGGGCTAATAAACCAAAGACCACATTAGCTATTGTGGCATCTCTCTTACAATGAGAAAAAAACCATAGTAACAACCAAAAGGACCTCTGCAGCAATTAGAGTGCAGGAAGTCATGAATGGAGAATGGATTCTCTCTTTGGTTTCATTCCACACCATTATTTCACTTGCATTTTCCAGCTGGAGCGGGCTCAGTCTCCATAAATGCCCACTCATTAGGCACTAGAGACCTGAAAAAATGCTAAGAATGATTCATCCCCAGAGGATTCAGCCAGGAATAGACAGCCAGTGACCTCATGACTTTTCAGGGAGAGATCAGGATCAAGCCTTTGAAGCAGATGTTGGATAAAGACGCAAATTACTGTATATTCATACCAGAAAGTTTATCTTCCAAAGCTTGGCACTGTGGTACATATGTTATTTTGGCTTTTGCAGCCAGAGAAGATATTACAAACACAAAATTAAGTATTCTTTAAACACTTAAAGCTGGCTTGATCACCTTGGACAGGGTGATGAAGTAGCAGGGGGAAAAGAGGGAAATAAAAAGAGAAAAAATCTTGTTCTTAAAATTTTTGGGTGTGATTTCTCTTCATACTGGGACAAGGAGAAGGAATTTCTCCTATGGCATTAAGCTTTCAGAGGAGACTGAATTGAAGTATAAATAATGAATAGAAATGAAATGGGTAACTGGAGGCATAAGCTGAGAAATGTACCCAGTGAGCTAACTGCATACAAACTGTTTGCTACCATGATTATTAAATATGTTTATCTCTATTGGGAAACAACCTAAGTACTTACAGTGGGAAATTGTACAGTCTCTGAGCCAGGATAAAATGTTTTCCTTTGAAGTTATATCAGTTATAGAAAGAGTTACTTCACTCAATAAAAAATCACAGATTTTTATGGCAGTGGGAAGAATTTTGTTCACCAACTTCAACTTTTTATTTGGAAAAATAAAATGGTATCAATGAACAAGCAAAAAGTTTCACAACAGAAGAAAAAGGTGATATTCTATTGCCAGAAGGGTTGCAAATATGCTCCTTTAAAGCAACCAAGTAACAGACCAAGCACAGTCAGGGGTATCACCTCACTGCAGCCAGGTAAACACGCAAAGCTTCAACATTAGGAACCAGTTCTGGGACGGTTTCTGAGACAGCTGTCAAACTGCTGACTAGCAGAATGGGATCCAATATTGCAGCAGGCAAATATGTGCCAGCTTAAATTTTTAGAAGCACTTGCATAACTGCATTTTGAATTTCTACCCTTTTTATGTGGTTTCTGTGCAACCACATGAACTGAAAAAGCAAATAAAGTAGCTGTTCTTCACATGCAGGACTTCTGTAAGCCTTCAAAATTACTTGAAGGATATAGTAGGAGAGTACAAACATACTTGTATACAAGGTAAGCAAGAGGTATAATAAGTATTTCTGGCCAAATATCTCAAATTCCAGAACAACATCTGGTCCCCATAAGATTACCTCTTTATTGTGTCTTTAGATTAAATAATTGGTTCTTAGGCAGAAAATATAAATAACCTTTGATTTCTTGGCATTTATCCTGCTTTAAACATGATCAGGGAAAACATGATCAGGGAGTAGTTAATGGAGATACACATTTCATATTGATAAAAAGCCATATCAAAAAAATCCAGAACACATTGAAAGACTCAATGGATGTGGTTATTTGAAACAGAGCACGTTGATTTAGCCACAGTTCTCATTAAAATTAGCTGCAGGCAGACCCCACAAAATCATTGCATATATAGGACAATCACTGTAAATCACTCAGGCACAGCAACTCACTACAGTCAAATAGGTATTCTCAAGACCCTTCACTAAAGAAAAGCTAAATATTCTTTTGAAAATTTGAAAAAAGGGTAGGTGCATTACAGTGTAGCTCGATTGGTTTTAGTGAAGCTCTGTGAACATGTGAAGCCCTTTGCCACAATGATGAGCTTCCCTTTCAGAAAGACATGAGCAAGTGTGAAAGGTTATGAAAATATTATTAAAATGCAAGTCAAATGAAATTTGATGAAGGTTACTGAAAGCAATATTCTTTACAGAAACCAAATGGCAGAAAGCCCTGCTTTACTATCACTATTCCAGCAATGAAAACCTGATTCTGTGTTAAATATTTCTCAAGGATTATCTCAAATCCCTGTTTTCTTGCATAAACCTGCCAGGAAATCTCTGCTCCTCCATTTTACCATAATTTATTAAATCTAATGCAATGCATTATACTACTATTTAGTCAGACTTCATATTTTAGAAAGCTATGGGCAGTGCAGGAGACTTTGTTGAGAATGCAAATATTACACAGAGCAGAAAGAAAAGAGCAGAAATTATTTCCATTCTAACCCATATGTTTATTACTTTGTCAAAATGTTCTGCTGAGAAAATTATCCAAAACTTTCACTGATTGCATCATGATCTTATAAGTAATTTTTGATTCACTTTCTTATGAAGGTCTTAGAGAAGGTCAGAGTGGGAAAACTAAAAAGGGAGGTTCTAATACCACAATATACCAAGGAATATAGTTAATAATTCAGAAGTTGCATTTGATACAGTAACTGATGGTTGCCTCAACTTGAATTTGGTAGCATTAACTGAGGTAAAATTAACTGATTTTATCTGAAGATAGATTTTCTACAGATAATACAGAATTTGTTTCTTATGGTTTAAAGCTAAGCTAAAAAAGAAAAAAGGGCAAAACAAAGGTCAGCAATATTTATTAAGAGCAAATAATTTGGAAATAACAGCATTTAATAGTAGCAAATTGTTGAAAAAAAAATCCTTATATCCTGGTAGTAGCCATACATAACCTGCCTTTGAACTTCTGTTATTACCCTACAAGTCACTCCTTTTCTAATTTTAGAGTACTTTCCAGACTTTCTCCAAACAAACTAAAATACAATTATAATATTATCCCAACTAAAGATTGCCCATGAAACCACTGGTCCCAAATGACACTTGGCTGTTTAGGGTAGAGACAGTACAGGGCTGTCTGGGAGGACATTTCTAAACTGCACATGGCTTCATTCCACATATGATTTTAAATACTTCCTTTATGGACAGAAAACTGAGGCCTGACAGTTTCCTATGCTGAAGTGATGTGGAAAGGTGTGAAAAGCTCTCACGTCCTCAAAATTTTTCTCAGCATGGGAGAAAAATTTTGGCTCTACTACTTTGGTGTTCAGCATGAGGGCTGTCTGAGAAGTTCAGTGCAGATGAGTTGAACTCAGGCAAGACCTTGGCTGCTCCAAGCTTAGTTTCCTCGCAGAAAGAAAAAAAAAAAAAAAATATTCCTCCCTCATTTATCAGACCATTGACCTAAGTGGCATCTGTTCAATCTTCTATGAGGCAGTGCTTGACAAGAATCTGATTCTTTGGACCTGTTCCTTTCTTTGGACCTGTTCCTTTTTGGCACCAAAATGGTTTTATGATATCCTGGCAGCACATATTGGCTCCAAATCCATTTTGACTCACTGTGGGAACTTCTTCCTCAGAGAATCCTCAGATGACTTTTGAATTTAGTCCCTTAGTCACATCTAGCATACCAACATCATGGTCACACTGGGATATCTAAATGATATTAAATTTATGTATTTCCAAATCCTTCCAAAACCAACATATAGAAAATTACAATTGCCATTGTCTTCCAGTATTGCTGTACTCATTTTTGTCATTATATTTATATTTTGTTAAGCACATCATTCTCAACTGGAGATTCTATCCAATTTCTTTTGTTCAGATAACCTGAACACATTCTAGACTATATCCATAGTTTAAGAGTGAAAATGTATTCCTAGAAAATGTAGGTGTATCTTTTCAGCAGGTGATCTGAACTTTTTGAGCTGGAATACCAAAAAACCTGTATTTCACTGGATTATTTAGAATAAGCCCTTCCAGTCCATAATACATTACAGAAATGTAGGAAAACCTTCCAAGCCTACCTGCCTTACTATTTTTATTGTTATATGGAAAATGTAGCAGTTCAAATTTCAGGGTCTCATATAATTTTTTTCAATATCACATGCTACTCTCTAGGTGTCTTACTAATCCATTTACACTTTTACCCCTGGCATTTGCTTATTGGAAAACCTTCTGCTGGATTTTTAAGCACTTACAATTGCAGATCTGTGCAGTAAGTAAAAAACAAACATTGGGGTACAGTTATGGAAAATGTCACTTGGGAATTTTCTGTTATCTTTAAAAAAACAAAACAAAACAAAAACCAAACCCTGTATGTACCTTAAGATTGTAAACTTTAAACTATATCATGTTTTGAACACTACTGAATCTGTGTGCTTTTTTGACTATTGTTATTCCTCATTCTGATTATAAATCTGGTGAGACCACAGCATTACTCTTTACAGTGCTGCTTCAGGGTGTTCAGACTTCACGCTTAATTGCTGGCTACGACCTAAAACACCTTTACAAAGGTAACTCTGAACAGCTCTCCCGTTTCTATGGGGTCTATAGGAAGCTGCATTCCATCTCACCTTCGACCTTTAGAGGGCAGTGCTCCCTTTGGATACCCACAGACATTCCAGAAGGGCATGATGCTTCCATTACCTGAGAGAGGTAAAACTTGGAAGCAACAAAAGAAATTTCAAAGGACAAGACAATTTCTTGCTTTGCTGATAGGGGGAAGGCAGCCAGTTCATCGTGAGCTGGGTGAACCCTTTACATTCTGAAGGGCAGCGGGGACTTGAGGTCTTGTCAGTTTGGCTTTGACAATGACACTCCTGTGGCTGCTGGGAGGAGAATACCTACGGTGGAAAGGGTAGAGGGAAGCAGTCATAAAAATGAAATGCATCATACTTCTACTCCCGGTTCAGTCTCATTTTCATGCAAATATTCAAACATCATCAAGGCCAGCACAGCTTCTATCTGAGCTATCAGCATACCTTGAAGAACCAATAGTGTTTACAGAGTTACAGCTGTTTTTTCCACAGGGTTAAGGAAACTTCCCAGTGTGACCGTTTTCAAGACTCTCTGGCAGCCACACTCCCAGTGTCACAGACTGTCACTGCTGGGACCAAGGCCCCTCCACAGGAGTGGCTCCAGTGACCCAGTGGGTCCCTGCTGGACTCCCTGCACACCCCACCCACAGTCAGACCAGGTTTCCTCACCAGCTCAACCCCAGGATTTCCATAGCAGAGTCTCAGACATCTCATTCCATAAAGCCATTTATGCACAGTTTAGTTACACAGAAACAGCTTGAGCTGGTGCCTCCAAGGGGGGACCCCTGAGCAAAGGAACCCCTGGACTCCTTACAGTCTTGTTCTTCCTCTCAAGCCATCAACTCCTGCCCTGTGTCTCAGTGTCCCTCACCTGGCTGTGCCACAGGCCCCTGTGCCCTTTGCTGTGCAAAGGGTGGCAGTTCACAGCCTCTTGTCTCAGGTTTTCTCCCAGAGCTCAAGCTGCAGCTCCATCCACAGCTCCACTGAATGCATTTCTCAAGGGTAAGAATGTACAGATTTCCTAAAGCCTCCCTCAGAGTTCTGTGAAGGGCAACAGTGTGGGGTGAGACTCTGAAAAAGCCCAAGAATTAATCTAGCGAAAGACCTGTGTTCTCTTTTTTATATGTAGTTTACCCACCAATACTAAGAGTAAACTTCTCAGATTTATTTTTTTAAAGGAAAAAACTAAACCAAACCAAAACCAAAAACAACAAAACAAACACAAACAAACAAACCCTCAAACAAACACAAAGAGAGGAGAAGGCTCAAGGCTCTGATCCATGTGTCCAACCACCTGGTGGGAGGGGTAAAGAAAAGCATCCAGGCTCATTGTCAGTGCCCAGTGACAGACAGGACAACAGGCACGAATGGGAATGCAGGAAACTCCATGCCCAGCACTTTACCCTGCACTGAGTGCTAATAAGCCAGACATCACCCCACTGGGGCTCCTTCATCTCCATCCTGTGCCCAGGGCCTGCAGCTGTGCCTGGGGATGGCCAGGCTGTGGCCAGTGCAGGTCATCACTCATGTCCCATCCTGACTGACCTCACTGGGGGCTACAGGACAGGGATGGTCAGGCAGGGAGGACACTGCACTGCACCCCAAGACCATCTTTCTTGAAGTTACTACCTGAGCACAGTCTTCATCATTTTAGGGTGTTTGAATAGGCTTTTATTCCGTGTTCAAGTTATGCTGAGAAGTGTTTTAAGTGCATATTTAGACACAACAGATGAATGTCACAAAGCTTCTGCTTTGTCCTTGTGCCTCTCCCTGACACCAGGAACACAAAAAATCCTGGTTTTGAAGAGTTCAGCTGAAGGGTCTTCACATGTAGGATCTGGTTGACATCTTGGATTTGACATCATGGCCTGTGTTGCAGAGCTTTACTTATAAATGATACTGCTGGACACTGTAGTAACTTTGGATACGATTTTCAACAGGATTCAGATAAAAATATGGCCCTTCTTCCACCAGTAGCTAATTAGCACACAAATCTGTCCCTTTTCCTGTCAAACAAGCTATATGAAATAATTTAGAGGCATAACAAGAGGTCACAAACTTTGCTGCTTTTTTGACAGCATGGCTCTCTTTGCCCAGAGGCATCATGATTGGGTGCCTGACATTTTGTGCCTGGTGGTCCAGGCTTAGGAAGGTCCACAGGGTCTGTATTGTGGGTGTAAATATCTGAGAAGGTCATCCAAACCCACTTCAAGTTCACTGGGACAAACAGGCCTCTCTGGAGAGTCTGTTCTGGCAGAGGAGGAACCATGTCAGCAAGCAGCCTTCATGAAATAAAAGGGACTGATCCTCTCTTCTGACTATGAAAACAGCAGAGATAGTTTCAGCAAAAAGTATATAAGGCACTGTGGTTTTTTATAAAATTTTTATACTGTTTTTTAAATATCTATGGCCCACTAAATTAAATTTCACCAGTAGGAATGGCAAGATGTAAGAAACTAGACCTAGTAAACCTCTGAAAAACGTAAGGTACCAGTTCTTAGCTATCAGCACTTATAGCCCATGAACTGGATTTATACTTTTCAAGGTTAGGACCACAGGATAACCTGGAGTGGAGGGGATTTCAAGAAGTCTTGTCCAAACTCTTGTTCAGAGCAGGATGCTGGCACTGCCACAAAATGCGTTGCTTTATCCAGATTGCTTAGCAGGTAAGCATTATCCTCACTAGACTTGCTTGATGTGGCATCACAACCTTGATCCTAAATGCATTTGTACCATGATTGCCTTCACATTTGGCTGAAGTCTTTACTTTTTACACATCCTTTGAATGTTCTTCCCTGAGTTAATTTCCATTCTGTGTGATCTCTCAATGGTTTAAAACAACAGTCATCAAAGGAAAGCTATTATGCTGCCATAATTTGAGGCCAAAGAAGTGTTCTGAAGTCACAAAAAAGTTGTACTAACATTTAACTTGATAAGTCGCCCCATGACTTAGTGTTCAGTCATAGAAATTCATATATAAAATCAAAATGTATTTTTAATGAAAATCCGTTTAACTGATTAAGTGCAGATAATTTGCTTCTATGAAAAGCATGAATTCTAGATCTATGAGAATATGAGCATCAAATCTTTTTCTTTTTTTTTCTTTTTTTTTTTAACTCTTTAGATTTAGGTTGTTGGTTCAAAACAAGTTAAAGTGAGGCAGTGTATTTCAACTCACAGTGTACATTCACTTGTACTCATTGACAGACATTGAAAACAATCCACTTATTCATTAGAGAGTGCCAAAAATAACTCAGCAGTTTCTGTTTTGCTTCTATTCATAGATTTCCTTGTTTCATGTTAATCACTTCTTGCAGCACTTGCCACCTTGCAAAAAAATTCAGAACATTTTGAATTATTAGTTGTTTACTGCATTCACAAAATAAAAATGAAAACAAAATACTAATAGCACTTCATAGCAAGTCCCATGTAATGAGATTGAGGCATTTGAATCCTCTGTAATGTACCCTGCCATTTTGATTAATATCATGAATGGCAAAGTAATTTCAAACACATAGATGCATATTCAGATGTGTGAAGACAATGGTTATTTTAAACATTTCTTGTTTAAATGTAGAATTAGAAAGTCTTAATTATTATTCTAAATTATCATAATAATAGTTGAATTTGGTTTGCCTGCTGTACCTCTTGATTAAGCCTCAAAGGTGTATGCATTTGTACATTTTTAAGGTTCCATTCCATTATCAAATGACTGACATTTCAATAAGAGGCTTAAATTAAACTGTAGCAAAAATTGAAGCAGAAATGGTAACACTGACTTCTGCAATAAATCCTGTCCCTAGGGCCTTTTTGAAGAGTGATGTAGCTGTTGTCTCCTAAATTGTTTATTGAAGAGGTTTTTACAGTAATGCAACAACTGAAATCCCATAGACAGCATTCTATTTCCCACAAACACTGAAAAACTGATATGAAAACTTCCAGTGTCATAGTTTATGGTGATCTTGTCCTGAATAAACTCATAAACACTTTATTCTGCCATTCAGTTTATATGTTGCTGCCTCACATTTGGATTGATGGTTGACAGCAGCGATGTATAAATTATGCATGCCAATTTACTGAACACCATTAAACCCAAAGAGTATGGGTAATTTCAATAATTATACATATAAATAGTATTATTAGCTCTGTCAAACTCAGTACCTGGATAGCATGTCAGTATATAATATCTACCAGGGATTCAAAAGGTTCAGGATTTTGCAGGAGGTTTGATGACTGGAGAGGTTCCAGCTACCATTTCCACACAGCTCGTACCTATAATATGCAACTCTTAAGATGCAGAAAAGCTTTGGTGTTGGCTGATCTGTCGACATCCATGCTGCATTATCAGAAAGAAGATAAGAACTGAAAAATAATTACTTTTAGTAACTACTGCTCTGGGGGAATTTAAATTATTGTCACCCAAGAACCGGAGAACCTTTTGCTCAGTATTGCTGAAACTTCCAGGTACCTGTTAAATCCCAAAACTCCTCTCAAGTGATGTGCCTGGAAATTGTTGCTTTCCACCAAGAGATGAAAACTTCCACTCTGTTACTGTTTTCCAGCCTCTCTTCAGTACTGTCTGCAGGCCCCATGGTAGATGGTAGATGGTGTGCAAACACATAATGAGCAACAGCCACAGAAAACTGCTTTAAATGGACAAGGAAGACAAAGGCTTGGACAAACATGTGCCACATTTCAATTTTTATCAATTATTTCAGTGCCTGGTATGTTTCAGATGCACTGCACTGACGCTGTTGTACACCACAATTACACAGACCCCGACTTCAGAAGGCTGAAAATTACTCCTTTATTTTTGGGATGTGTTTCCCTTTCATACTGTTCTACACAGACCAATTTGATTGGTAAAACAAAGACAAACCTCTTCAATCACATTGGTCAGACCAGAGGGACATCAAGAAGTCCCTCCCAGGGAAAGGAATGTAAGCAAAGTTACAGCTACAAAAACATGTCTCTTGTTTACAGAAAATTCCCTGGGGAAAAGAATTTCAGAAAACCAAAACATCTCAGGTATGAACCAGAGCTACTCTGCACAGACAAGACAGTGTCAGTCTATGCATATGGAATTCTAAATTTGTCAGGAATATCTGAGTCTTACAGAGACTGCTGCTAAACAACCTGACACCTACTTTCAAAATCAGAAGTCTCAACAGAGGTCGAAACAGCAAGTGTGCCCAATTATTGCTTTAATTTTAAAACTTAGCCCAGATACAGAGAGATTAAGTGATTTTTTTGGTTCAGTGTGATTGTGTCAGCCTGACCACTGGAAATAATGGTGCAAAGGAGATTTAACACTAACAATGTTATGATTATTAATCCAAGAATTGACAAATGTATCTCCTCTGCAGTCATACAGTCAAAATGTTTGAGCAGTGTTCTACATACCCTGATTGCATATTTACATAAAATGCTTGTACCCACACAGAATTCTGATTTGGCCTTACAATAACCTTTAAAATTCCATTAAAACATTTTCTTTACATCATTCACTGCAGGAACAACATGCTTTTTTTTTTTTTTTTTTTTTTTTTTTTTTTTTTTTTTTTTGCCATTGCTACCAATACCTCAGTTTCATCTTGAGTAATTTTAAGACAATTTGTAATTTAAAAATTATTTAAGTAATGTAGATTACTAATCATGGAAAAGGAAAGAAAATTTATAGCATGGAAAGGTAAACATAATAGCCATGCATGATGTGTTACAGAACAGCAACCAATGGAGAAGAAACTCCTCAGAATTTACAGATTATCAGCAGCTCTTCCTCCAGTAGGAAAGTACCAGGGAAGCACAGGAAACTTTCTTTTTGGTCCCCTCAGTTCATAAAACACCCTTTTAGAAAAGCAGAATTCTTTTTCTACTGAAAAAGAGAGGATTCCTCACGTTGTGTGACCCTGAGGGGTTAGGGTGGTAGTTGATGAAACAGGTTCACTTCTTTTTCCTTCTTGGCAGCAGTGCTCTGAAATGTCTGTGCAGAATTGCCTGCATTTTTTTTTTTTTTTTTGTTATCCCATGCATTGGGAAGCTCTAGAAAGCAGCAAGCTTCTCCAACAGCCCACTCTAATCCCTGTCTTCTGCTGCTTAAACAGACAGTAAAATATCTCACCCACATAATTTTCCACTCTTTTTTTTTTTTTTTTTTTTCTTTTGGTGGTGGTGATGTTATTTACTCCCAGGCTAGGTTACACTGTCAGAGAGGATCTATTAATGAAATAAAACAACTCAAATGTTGCCACGTGTTGTCATCTGATAGCAACCACTCATAATTACTACCACCAAATGCCTTCAGCACTGACACCAGCATACACCACCCAGCTGAGCTAGATCAGCTAAGCCCTGCAGCCACCAGAACTACACTGAATTACACCAGCTCCAAGTTTGGCCCTGCTTTGCAGAGTTTGGCCTGTGTGTCATGTTGCATCTTCTGACAGACTGTAAGCACACTTGAAGAGCCATCTGCAAGGTCTCCTATAGCATGATGCCTTAAGTTTTAGCTTTCATGTGTTTCAGATTCTGTGCTGCCTAGGGGTGCAGTTCTGAGCCTCATATTACGTGCCAGTCAGCTCCCTTCACAGAGTGGGTAGACAAAACAAATTCTTTTCTTTCTGAAGACCAAGGACAACAAGTGCAGCTTCCAGGCACAAAAGCATAAACAACAGAGGATTGAAGAGAGAAACAGGAAGGATGAGACCTCACAATCTGAAGCTGTAATTGGACAATTAAACCTCAATATTCAAATGAGCCAAAACTTACAAAAGTGTGAGACCTTGTGACTGGTCGTTCATTTTTTGTGACCATTTTTAGTCCACCTTGGGTGTAGCCCTGTTCAGGCTCTTGTCCTTCCCAAGGTGTATCCTAAAGGCCTTTCAGTACTTATCTAATTTATTCTCTAGCTCTGTCCAGTCTCTGCTTCTAGTCAGCCTTCCCAAGGCATCAAGCAGGACAGAAGTAATTTTAAGTTCCTGCATTTTAAGGATCTCTTTGCAATGTGCTGAAGGGCAGTCCCTCAGAGCCACTCTCGCAAAGCTGTGCCCTCGTTATGCTGCCCCCAGATGCATTCAGACACTGCAATAACCAATATCTTGGTGATACCACCAAGATACACTTCTGTCTCTAGTTTTATTGTATGGAGATTATTATTTTGAACTGCTAACCTGAAAACAGACCTGCTGGAAGTACCACTGAAAGGGCTCTTGATTCATGATGAGCTGGTTGTGTTCACCAGCCACAGAGGCACAAACCACTCTGTAGCATCCAAGGAAGTGTAGAATCGTGCCCAAGCTTTGTGTAAATCATGGGATAGATTCAAGCTAGCAGTCAGACTGTTGCTGGTCCATTGAAAGTCATGAAAGAGTGATTGTTCTATTTCCATACAGTTTTCTGGCTGCATAAAATTTTTACTCAAGTACTCCTATAGTCCAGATCACAGCAGCAGTCTTACCTCTTGCTGATTGTACAACAGAAGTGTATTTTCAGGCTGTTCTTAATGTCTTGCCCTAAGACTTTTTCTTCTGCATAGGAGAAATAATCATACTTCTTCCCTCTATAATAATAATTATATTATTCCTGCAAAGAATTTACTTTATAGGAACACCACCACCAGGAACAGTCAGAAGCAGAAGCTGAATCCATAGAGCTGACAGCCTGCTCCCCACCCCCAGCAGATGATTACTGGTGTGTCTGTGGGTTGCTGCCTACGCTGTCCCTCCACAGCAGGAAGATTTCTAAGTGCTATTTTCTCTTTAAAATATAGTCCAATAATTCCACGTGCAACTGCCTGCCTGCAAACTCTCCTGCTCGACAGCATAATCACTTTTTTTTTTTTTTTTTTTTTTTTTTTTTTTTTGTAAAAATGTCATGCTTTAGAAAAGTCCTTTTTGAAAACATAGAAGAAAAAGTTTAGGCACACATGCACACAATATTCTGCATGTCAATTTTTCACTTTGTTCTATGAACAGTCCCACGAAAATAACACACGCAAATGTTTGTGACCATGTGGAAGCGCTCAAGATGAAAAATCCCTGGGCTGTTTTTCTGAAACAAACTGTTTTTCTGCTCTGACTTCAGTGACTCTCACTGTTGCCTGTGCCTCCACTTGTGTGTTGGGCACTTTGGAATGAAGCCCTGCTGACTACTGAAATTTATTGTATTATTCCATCTCTTGGAGATAAAGGCTGCAAGAGGCACAAGTCTAAAATGGCATTTTGGTAGGGCAGGGAATAACTGAGTTATTAACTCTATCTCTGAGTACCTAGCTTTCCAGGGAGCTTTGGCTAAGTAAATGATATTTCTTTGGATAACTGGAAATCCGTGTAGAAGGAGCAGGTAAACTCAAACCCTATCCAGCAGACAAAATTGATGTTTATCTGAATTAGTTTTAACTTCTATTACTTTATGCATGCAACAGGTAGAATTTGGGATGGAAAGTGTGCAAACATCACTTTTATTCCCAGTTTTCACTTCACAGCTTTGCCACAAGGTATGTGGACAAAAAAGGACAGGCAGCTAATATCCCATTTAGAAAGACAGAGGAAACTGTAAAAAGTCAGACTTAGTAAATAGAAAAGGGAAAGTAATAGGGAAATAAATATTTACAAATTTTAAGAGAATAAAAAGTCAAGTTTAAAGCTAGAAACTATTGTTTGGTATTGTGATATTAACAAACATTCTGGAATATTGCAGGAGGTCACTTCAGACATGTACTGAACACACCTGATTTCCATAGGAAGTGAGGAGACACAACCAGTTTCTAATCCCAAAGATGCAGTCAGAAGTTACTCTGGGTAATCAATGCATAGAGATTAGACCCTGTTATTAGAAAACATGGATACTTCACTTGGTTTGAAGGAATTTCCCATGCCATGAGTTTTTGTAGCTCTCAGGAGAACAAAGTCCTAAGAAAACGTAGTATTCAAATTTTACTTCATTTGTGAAAGTAAATTGGAGTTTACATTATTGATGAAAATCCCATCTTCGTTTATGTACTAAATTAAAATCCAGTGGAGTAAAACTGATATTTTCCTTCCTGTAGCAATTTTTCACTATTCCTTATGAATTTTTAGTCTGAGCCTAGTCTGAATAAAGTCAGCTGAGCCCCACTGGCACTACGGCCACCCAGAACTAAATCTAATTTTTTTTCTTGTTTTACTGGCAATTAATCAACAATTATTTTTATGTAGATCCACAGGACACTGCGAGGATAGAGAGAAGCTAGGACAAAGGGAAACCAGAAGACACTGCCTAAGTAATCTGCCTAATAAAATTATCATTATCCCAGAAGGGAATAAAAGGAATTTTCTCACTGAAAATCCAATATGATTTTCTAGCAAAACACAAACTAATTCAAAACATCTGGATGATAAGAGAGTTCCTAAATGTTCTAAGTCTGACCTTGGATCTAGGTCTGTACCCACGCTAGTCCTGAAGCATCCATTTGGACTTGGACCTGACCATCAATAAATGGGAAAGTTTTTCAGGGTAAGCACTGTCTTTGAGCCTGAATAAGGGTTACTCTGACTCTAGGGCTGCAGGTGAATTGGGGTTCTTTTAGCATACAAAACTCTAATCCAAGAAATTTATTTAAGTTCCATTTGAATTATGCCTTATCTAAAATCAGAGGAGTGATCAGAACCTAACCACTAAAGACATAAGAAAGCTTCTCACAAACTAATACCACAAATAGCTAAAAAAACCAGTACATTTTGGCATCATAAATGACCAAGAAGGATGCTACACAATTAAAAAGCTAAGAGCAAAGACCTGAATTTGCCTATCTCATTATCTCATTAAACAGAAAGTTATCTTCATATCTTTTGTTTGCCCTATTCCATTATGTTTTCTTTGCTGTTACCAGTGCTGGCCTTCCAGGGTCTATCAACCTGTTAGTAACTTGCACAACCTGGCTATGCTTCCTTATATGATCCACCTGTCAAATATATTACCATCTGCCTGTGTTTATTTCCCCTTCATCAAGAAGACATTTCTAAAAATGCTCAACTTCTTGTAGCCCTAAACTCAGTCTTCCTTTGTTCTTGGAGAAACAGGTGGCTTCTATGCCTTCCTGAACATCTGGAAGTGCCTAATGCTGCAGGAACACACCATAACCAGGAGAGTGAATCATCACAGCAGCCATTGTGATGTTAAGGTGCTCTTCTTCCCATTCCACTCTTTACTTCCTGTGTTGACACAACAGATTAAAACCAGATTGACATGAATTCTGACTACACGTCAACGGTTGTCTTTCCTTTGTCCCCTGTTCATAACCCCTACAGGCTGTAGTCTCCTGTTTGCCTCTACATTAACAATTAGGACCCTGTTTTGACCTTTTTGTTTCCAGAGATGACAAAAAAAAAAAAAAAAAAAAAAAAAAAAGAAGTAAAAAAAGCAAGTTAAAACATATTGAAAATATAAGCAGTGACTGCAGTGGAAGAGGAAGGCAAACAGGGCTGGAGCACTGATGGTGAGTGAAAAGACAAAACTGTCTAACTACACACCAAAACCAACTCCATGTACAATAACCTCATGGAATAAAACCTGATCCGCATCTTTGAAGAAAGCTGAATGGGAGTTTACATGGACTCACTCTTCATTCATCCAGCAAAGTGCTCATGGAGAAAACAAGAGGCCAATTCAAGCAGCCTTAAACAAAGTGGATGTTTGTGTTACTGCAGGTAACTCAGGGGTTAAAGCTGCCTCAGATAGCCAGAGGCTCCACAGCTGCTTCAAGTGTCTAATTGTCAGCATCTTCTCTCACATCCAGATTTATTGAGGACAGCAGGGAGAGTGCACCTTTCTCCTCTGGGAAAAATAAGCATGCACATCTTGTGCTTGTGTGTCTGTACCCACCCACATAAACATACACAGATGCATGCAGGAGGTGGCCTTGCGTGTAAAGCAGACAGACAGTTTTACCCCCTTAATGGATCTGTGCCTGACTGGTGCTTCTGCCTTGCTTTCTTTCATTTTTACAACCAGGATAATATTTGGCAGCCAGCGTATCTCAAAAGACTCTTATGTTGACAGTTACTCTCTGCACAGAAATGTGAAAGACTAGGATATGTGAAAGACCAGCCACACTTGTCAATAAATGGACTGGGTTAGATTTAACTTTTTAAAATTTTATTTATTTTGCTGAAAATTTTTCCCCAAAGCATTTTTAAACACCTCTGACTGGGATATTTGCATAATCAATTTGCTTTCTTGAGGTACAATATGTTTTCTGGTACACCTTCATGAGAAAGCAGCTAAACAAAATACATTAGAAGCAATATAACACCACCAACGACCTCAGTCTTGGGAAAAGCAATAAAGGAAACTCCCTTTGCAGCTGCAAAGTACATTGAAGAAAGTGGCAGGGCCATGTAAAGATCCTACTACAGATTCCTCAGGTGCCCTCTGCAGATTTACATGTTGGAGCTTTTTTTTCACTGTGCCCCCTGCTATCCTTTGCATGGCACTCAAGAAAAGGAGGTAAGAAAATGCACCCTTTTTTAAAAACTGGTTTCAGAGTAGGTCTGTTTTCTCCCTGATTTTAGATGTAAGCCTCTACTCAAAAAGTGTTTGCTCTTCAAGATCAGCAGAGGGGAAATAAAAAGCTCACAAAAGGATGGAGTGAGGAAATACCCTCAGAAACAGGAAAGACTAATATAAACACTTGTTAGAGTTTTGCAATCGGGGCCAAAATTGACCTGAGAGAATACTTTTAAACTGCCTCTGAACTGCTGTAGCACAGTTCACTTGATTTAGAAAAGAAATTGAATCCCAGATGACACAAAACCTGTTATGGATGTTTATATCTTGGAAAAGGGAAAACCTTTTCCTGCAGGGCTTGAATCAGTGTCACTAATTCCCTTCCTCCCATACATCCCGCTGCCATAGCAAGCAACATGTAGCAGCTTTCCCTCCCACCCAAGAAAACACCCTCAATAAAAAACTGCAGTTGAGATTTACTCTGTGCAAGAAAGACCTCTTCACCTTCAGGAAAGCAAGGTTTGCTGCTCCTTCTTTTAGGAAAACCAAGGCTTTCATCTTAGCTGGAAAAGGAAGGGAAAGCTAGGGAAGTGTACTTAATATGCAAGAAATTACAGATGGAAAATACTTATTAGATCATTTAGCTCACTCATTTTCCAGTGCAGGATATTCTCTACGGTAATGTAACAGTGATTTTGTTGAAGTTACCCACTTAGTCTCACTAGCCAGAGCTTATCATTCCAGGGAGTACTGCACTGTCAGGAAAAATTGTTCCCTCAGTCATCTTTATCAAGTGCTATCCAGAACAGACACAGATAAGGGTTGAGCCACTGTGGCACTACACAACAGTGCTTAAAAATAAATAAAAAAAAAACCAAGGAAGATGTTTTTGCTTTTTGAATTGAGCTTTTGACATGACATATAAAACCTCCCCAGACCATCCAAAGGCAGGTACAAGATGTCTGGGTTAACACACAGCCCGCTGTAGTCAAGTTGAATAATCTGCAATTTAACTGAAACTGTGAAATGAGAAGGAAGGAAAAATGAACAAAAGAAGGATTAAGAAAATAATTTTTTGCTGTTCACTGTCAAGGTCTCTTTTGTGGTCTGTGGGAGGAGCTTCCCATAAACCTCTTGATTGCTTCATTAAAATTCTCCCTTATAACTCTCTCTGAAAACAGCATGGCCACTGACAAAACTGCCTATCATAATGACAAATATTATGCCATTTTCCCCCTTCATTTCCTCTTTAATTACTTCCTTTATTTACTGAGATTCCTCTTCTTTCAACCCTACTAAGGCCACCCTTTGATTCTGTTTTTATTCAAATCCCTAAAAAGTAATGTTCTGGTTACTGGCTAAAGTGTCTAAAATGCACAGTGGTACAATATTACTCTCCAATAATATATAATTCTCCCCCAAAAACACTACTAATTTTCCAGCTTTCCCCAGCACGATGAACAAACTCAGACACATTTAGAAACCACAAGCACTGTGGAATATGAGTGCTTTTAAAAATCTTTGCATCACAAGAAGGAACTTTCAGTTGTACACCTAGCAAAATGTAGCTTTTCTAGGATTAGATCTTCATCCTCATCATGACCTGATCTCACATTTCCATCAAGTTTCAAAGGTTACTATCAAGACTTCAAATTGAGCTGGCTACCTAAGTCCACTCCACTAAAAACATTTTTTTTTTCCACAAATAATGAATTTTTCCTTAGTCATGTTAAGTGCTAAAATAAATTCATCCCCTTAAGGAGTCGTGCTATTACACAGAAAAAATACCCAATCACTGAAAAATAGGTGGATCTTGGCATCTCAATAACTTTCCTTGTAGAAGTCTTACAAGTGAAAACAGACATTGAATACTGATAGAGTGGCCATGCTGTTACTGAAAATCTAGTTTCCAAATATTTTAGGACAATGTTGAAGAATTTTCAGCCAATGAAGGAAGTGTGACTTCAGCCCCCAGAAAACAGCCTTTAGCTTGCTGCAGATATGGCACAGCTGGGGCTAGCACAGGCAGATGTTTCTTTCCAGAAAGAGCAGGTGGGTTAGAGATACATGCAGCAATTTGAGTCTGGAGAGGACTCTTTGCCCTCCCCAAACAAGACAAAAAAGAGTTTTCCTCGTAAATGCAAAAAAGTTGGATATTTCTCAGGCAAGACAGTGCTTGGAACACTATGTTTCATGACTGCATGTAGTCATGAATATATTTACATGAATATATTTACATAAATTTACTCACAGTAAATTTACAATAGGTTAGGAACTCTGTTATGAATTTTGTGGCTTATCTCTAACTTAAAGTATTAATTGCCTTTCTTCCTTCTGGTTGCATATTGTTATGAGATTTAAAATTAATCCATGGGTTTTTTTTTTCCACTTAGACGGAATGGACTTAATTAATTTTGTAGATCAGATAGAACAACTGAGTTACATAAGGGGAGAAGCCTGTACAACATCAATCTGAATAAAAGAAACAAACACGAATGAGAAATATCTCATCACTGCTGATAAATCCTCCTCTCTGCTTCTAATCTTCAGTAAAAAACCTGAACAGTATAAAAACTGCTTTAGGGTTTCACAAGGCTCATAGTAGAGCATCACATGGTAAAACTGATTCATATTGACCTCTCCTTTCACAGCCACACATGAAGATACATTCTAACAAACCTCCAGTACATACCCGTATTTATACTGCATGCTTTCTGAAGCAAGCGGCAGAGATGCTAAAATGAGATTAAAACTGATATTTCAATTACATTTCATTTCATATGTGGCCACATATAATCTTGAATCTTTCTGCTTTTATCTTGCATTAACAGATTTATGGCACTGATAAATTATGCTTTCAATCAAATACCATTTTGTGTACATTAAATCTGAAATGTGATTGCTGTACCATTTGTAAGAGAAGAACAAGGGAAGAGAAAAGAAGATGGAGCTGTATAGTATCAGTATGAGTACAAAGTAACTCATGAATCTGTTTATCCATACCTTTCACTAGCAATTAGATATGTATGTCTCCTGATAATAAAAATTTTATTTGGTTATCCTTTTGGGTTCAATCTCAAGGTGAAATGGCAGGAATCAATTCTGTTGCCTGGGATAGCTGAGGTCCTTGTCTTGGCCTCAGGGGTAAAGCTCCTCCACACAATATGCCCTGCACCTCTGCTCCAGTTAAAAACAAAGACCAGAAACAGCAAATCATTCATACAAACCCAAATAACCTGTGAGTGTAGACATTTACCACCACTCTCAGCAAAAGCCCAAAACGTTCAGCATCACCCTGTGCTTCTTCCTCAACCTCTTGGAGCCCCTGAGGCCTTTGGTTGACACATATGCTGCCTGCAGGTATTGAGCAGCTTTTCAACAGATCCAGAAGCTTCATCCCTCCTCCTGCAGCAGTCCTGAAGGAATATTATGAGCTCCCCCTTGCTCAAGAAAAGAGTGACATGAAAAGCATCCATAGGGAAGCGGGGGCAGGAGGGGCTACAAGCATTGAATTACTCACTCCACAGAATAGAAAGTATGTGAGCATCAGGGAGGCAAAAGTGGAATACAATAACCTGCTGTCAAAATGTCAGAGGAGCAAGTGGGGCTCAGATGATTTTGTATCAGTTTATGTAGGCAACTTGGCAACCTAGAAATACCCAGAAGGCACAAAGGGAATGGGAGTGCCATCAGTGCTGCAAATTGGCACATACTCTCAAGATACACTCACAGTAACTTCAACACAGAGAGAAGCTCTCTAAGAGAATTGCAGGCACCACATTGCCTGCTTGCTTCTTGCTCTGTGTTAGAGATAGAAAAGAATTTCTATCAGCAGTGGAAGTGCTCATACAAACTATTGAAAACAACTTCTTCCAAGTCCTACTCCCTCACTTAGAGCCAAAGGGAACTGAGCTTTTATCTACCAAAGCAGGTTTTCTAGAGTGATTGACTCAGGGTTACTCCATTTTTTTCCAAATATATCTGCATACCTTAAGAAAAATAGCACATACACTCATTCCCTGACATCAGGACCATGGCTAGGCTGCTATCATCCAATGATCTCCATTTACAGGCTTTTCATGGATTCAGGAAAGCATGTAAATGAAACATTTTAAGCATACAACAGGCTCTGTTTCAGTTTTGCCTATGCATCTTTAGTTTGCAATCACACTGTGACCTAGGAAACACCATGTGAGAAAATCACAGAAGAAACAAAATGCAGCTGGATTGGAGATTTAAAAAAAAGAGCTTACAATCTTTAATAAAAGGAAGTTCTTGAAAGCATGTGTGCTCTCTTATCTTTGCAAGCTCAGGGTAGAAGCCCTACTTGAAAAAAAAAATCCCTAAAAAAATTTAAATAATAGCAAAAAGAAATAACTTGTATGTTTTCAGGTCAGATTTAAATTTAGTGTTTTGCTCCTAGTAACATCTGTGCATGCATTTAAGTTTGCTCGGAGAACACTGATTATGGAAGTATTTGTAGAACCAGGTCCTTAGCACGTCCTACTTTTAAATCACTTCCAAGCACTTTCTGGCATGTAACAGGCAATTATTACAACCCAGAATTGCTCTAGTTTGAAAAAAAAAATACAAGATGAAGACCACAAAATTCATAAGTATTTTTTGCACTAGCATGAATAGCTTTTCCACCATCACTGCAAATGTTCTACCACAAAAACAGAGCAAGGGGAACACACATCAATCCTTCTGCCAAAGTTGTGCCTAACAGAGAGGGCTGCCTTGAGAAGGGAAACATAATAGATTCTTCCTCATCTCCTGCCAGGAGATGCTTCTTGAAGACTTTAATAGCATCTACACAATGAGAAAGAAGGAATAGGCCTGCTTTCCAGTTCCTTAAACCCAAAAATCACTGATCCTCCACAGCATTACTTTAACATCACTCGCCATGGCTGACTGGTCTCACGTGAAGTCGCCCCTCTGAGACCTGTTTAATTTTTTATCCCCCTCAGCATCAGAGCATTAATGGGTGGCAGGTTTTGGGGAGCAGAATCCTGTTTGCACACATTAAGGATGACATGGGGGTAGGATGCTGTAATTCTCCCAGCACAATGCATTTCATAAATTCCACCCACTAAGCATTGCATTATGAAGCAGCTCCATTAGAGACACAGCCTGGTTGTGATGTAGTTGAGCTTTGCAAGCTCATAGAGCTAAAAAGATATATACATTTTATTAGAAAAATAGATTATATGTAGGACCATGACACCACTTTATAAGCTATGCTATTTAGACCTGAAGTGATAAAATACATCAATGTCATGTGTTGCATTTCCATTGTGTAGCAATCTTTTTGTCTCTCTCCCCCTTATATCCTTACTCTCTAATCTGTACAAATCCTATTGAATTCTACCAGTGTCATTTGGATTGCTTGATCTTAAATTCATTTTATGACATATGCAAATTTATATTCTGCATTTCATCCCATCTTATGAGTCACTTGTAAGAAATGATTGTGGCCCTAAAACTAATCCTTGCAGTTCAGCCATTAGTGTTTTCTCTTATTTAAGGATGTTTCATTATTTTTTACCAAGGATCTTTTCTTTGTTTCCTTTTTTTTTCACTTTAATCATAAAATGGCTTCCCTGCATCTTCCTTTTAAGGTACCACTAAGGATTCATTAGGAAAACACAAATATTTTCACCTGCAGACTCTGGAATACAAGGGAAATTAAAAATAGCTTTTTTTTTCATGTGGGAATATGGACAGTCTCACATTTTACAACTTTTCCATCCCAAATAATTTTAAGTGCATCCAAAATATTACATTGCAATGTAATATTGAAACAAAATATTGTTGAAAAGTTCACAGCTAATGCAAAATTACTTACCAAGGTTAAAAAGAAATTCAGCCATCTGTAAAAATTATCTTAAGTTAGGCAGAATTTATTTGGAACAGCATGAATTTCATACAGTTTTGTGATTGCACCTCCCCTATGCAGTCTTGAAGCCTTATAATCAGCTCCCTCTTTTTGCACTTAACAGCAAATGAACATTTCTAACTTTAGTATTTCAGAAGATGACACAGAGTTCTCACCTAAATTTTTTACTGACACTTGGTGATCCTTCCTTTGCTGGCCACAAAAATCTTTCAAACTTAGGCATTTTCATGTGTTGGACTGATGGCAATGAAAGCAGTATTTGAACACTCATGAAGACAGTAGGAGGTTGGAAAACTGGACCAGTTGCCATGCTGGGTTCTAGGACAGAGGGAAAGTTGTCAGAGATGGAAAGAGTACGCATTGGCAGGACAAAGGAGAACTGATTCAAACTGAGAGTAGGTTTAGGCTGGATATAAAGGAGAAATTCTTCACTTTAAGGGTGGTAAGGCCCTGCACAGGTTGTCCAGAGAAACTGTGGCTGCCCCATCCCTGGCAGTGTTCAAGGCCAGGCTGGATGGGGCTCTGAGCAACGTGGTCCAGTGGAAGGTGTGCCCATGGCAGGGGGTTGGTACAAGATGCTCTTTAAGGTCCTTCCAACCCAAACCATTCTATGATTCTATAAAAAGTCAGAGCATTTGTAACTATCCACAGGTAATTGGATTACATGAGACTAGTTGGTTATTCCACAGTTACAAGTACCACAACAAGGAAACCCTCAAACACTGAGGAATGCTCACCCAATCATATTTTGCTGACTTTGTGGTTTCACCCCATATTGCCAAAATAATGAAAAAAAAAGACATTCTCAAGGAAGTTTCTATCCAGGCTTTTTCCTCTCAATTCCTCAGGATTTTCTGGTTTCTTCCCCCAAAAAGGCTAAATGTGCTAACAGTAGTCTACATCAATGCCACCACTCCTGTGCAGATGCTCTCTCCTCACCAGTGTCAGTGCCATACTATAGGTAGGGTCCTGTGGCAGCTGTGTCCCTGTGGAACAGGAATATGTGCCTCCCTGGCACGTGTGCACACTTATTGTCCATGCTACTCCTTTAATGTTACCTTAAACTGAGACAGCTGATGACAATTTAGTGAGAATTGCTTTAATGAAGTTAGTACAGAAGTAAACACATGCTTCTAGGCACAACAGAGACACCTAAATTAAATGGAAATGGATGAGATTAGTATGTTTACAAAAAAAATAGTGAAATACACATTTAACATTTTTATATCCTATTTAGTGCAATCAAAGAAGATCTAAGCTCCCAGACACAACACGCACAGCATTTTAAAGACCATTCTGTTAATGGTTGTGCTTATCTGGCATTCCTTTTCTTTCTTATCTCTCAAAGAGAAATATTTTCCAGAAACAAGAAACTGAGGGGCTGCTGTTTGTGCAGAGCACTGCTCTGTGCTGAATGGACGCTGACCTGCCCGACCTTTGGGGAATGCTCTAACAGAAATGGAGAGTCTCAAACTGGCAGCGCAGCAAGGCAAATCCCTGTCTGAAAACAGCTGGGATATTACCCAAAGGGAGCACCCTCAGAGCCCTGGAGGACAGTGTTCCCAATACAGGTGTAGTTTCCCTGTCTTACAGCTCCATGGAAATCAACAGTGTTACACTGAACATGACTAAGCTATCTTGGTGGGATGCCTTTTCAGCTTCTTTTAATGCACACAAAGAGAAATTTTGTAAGGCAATGCTAATAATAAGATCAAATTGTCATGTCTGAGTGAACATCAGCATGTAGTTACAAAGGTGCACCTATTTTGACCTCAGCTGTCATGTTGCACATGGTACTCTTTATGACAAATTGTCTTCAATTTTTTTTTCTCCTTCTGTTTCTTTTCCTTCCTGCTGTGGAGTGTTTTTTATTCATTACTGGTGGCGGCTTGTCCTCATTTTATTTTTTTCCTCCTGCTGAGGTGCAGTAAAATAAATTAGTTTAATACACTTTATAAAGGTAGTTGGTTTAATTTTCCCTTTGGTACATCTGATGATACAACTACTTTAATAAATTGGTATTAAGATAGTTTGGTTTAGATGTTTTGTGATTTTCTACCTGCTGTGGAAGATGCTAAGTACTTTAGTCAAACATTTTTAGAAGTGCTGGAATCAATTTCTTTTCCCCTCATATTGCTGCCCTGAAGATACACATTTGGCACACTAAGGATTTATTTCTTGAAAATATGAAGCAGCAGTGTAGCCTGGTTGGTTTGATTGCTTTGATTGCTTTGATTCTAAACCGTTCAGAGCTTAGAAATAAATTTCAGCTGGGAAATACAGTCATTCTCAGAAACAGAGCTTTTCATTTCAGAATAGCTATATCTAGGCCTAGTTATGATTTTTGTGAGGGTTTTGCTGTTTCTACCTGCTGGAGTGTTACTTACATGGAGAGCAGTAAAAGCCTGACACAAAGAAGTATACAGAAATCCAGGTCCTGTTTCAATGGGGATTTACATGCTTAGAGTAGAAAAGAGAGGAATTCAGGTCTGAAAGCATCCCAGGTATTCAAGCAAAACCTCTTAGTCAAGGAGGTTAATCAAATTCTCAGTCAAATTCTTAGTCAAATTCTCAGCCACCACTCAGAAATACCCAGAGCAAGCAATGCTTTCAGTACCAGGCCAATTAACAAAACAGGTAGAGGAAGTCAGATACCAATCTGGGATAAACATCGGCAGCTTCCTGACTCTAATGTGGCTAGGAACAATTAACTTCCATGAGTATTTGTCCTGCAGAGAGAAGCAAGGGTACCACAAGTATCCCACACAGAAAGCAATGACCTTTGTAAGGTAACATAGGAGAGGTATTTTTAAAACATGGTTAGAAGAGCAGAGAAAGAGAAAAAGTTATGGTCTTGGATATTTTTACTTTGAGTCTTAAGATTTGTGTACATTCAGAATAAAATACACAGAGGCAGCACAGAGCTGTGTGCTTCCTTTTGACTAAACAGGAGTGTGCTGTGTGCCACTTGATGGCCTCATTACAGTTCTTTCTGGGGTGGCAATAAAGCAATTCATGTGGAAAGACAGGTAGTATGGGAGCTGAGGTATATAATATTTATGCCCAGGCTGATCTACAGACAAGATGCCCTAGTGATAAGCTAAGGGATGTTGGCAGTCTGCGTCCATGCTCCACCAGCATTTAAAAATTAAAATCTGTGACAAAGGAATCGAGGAAGAACTGTAATCAAGCAGAAAAAAATGAGGTCAAGGAAAAAAAACCCAACACAAAAACCCCAAAAAACCAAAACCAACCAACCAAAAAAACCAATCAACCAAAAAAAAAAACCAACCCCCCCCCCCCAAAAAAACAAAAAAACAAAAAAAAACAAAAAACAAACAAACAAACAAAAAACAACAACAACAAAAAAAAAACAAACAAACAAAAAAAACCAACCAAAAAAAAAAAAAAAAACCACAAAAAAACCACAAAAAACCCAACAAAAACAAAAACCCCCATCCATTTCAGTTCTGTCACTTTTTTCCAACATTGTAGGATAATGTAAAATATCAGATGAGACTATGAACCAAAAGTCTAATATACAAACCCTAGAATGAAAACTTTCCTGAGGAAAAAAATAGGAAAAAGTTTAATCATGGGTCTTAGCATAAAAATTGTTATTGTTTGTTTGGATTCTATTCCAACAATCAAGTCTAAGACACCTGAATACATTTGCAGCTGGATGATAGCTACTTAGAGATCCAAACCATAAATTAATTGGGATGCAGTCTGAGCTACAAGGTCTAGCAACAATTAACTGCATGACCAGCATTCAGTTTTCCTGTTTCTGTCAACACCACTTTTTTTTGGTAAATAATGATGCAATTATACAAGACATGCAAAATCATGATGGAATACTCAAGACCAGATAGTGATAAATATTATTCACATACAGGCATGCAGACATCATGGGCTGATTCCAAGTGCAGCCTAAACTCTCTTTATTTAATGATTTTATGACAGCCATGTTTATTTATAAGAAATAAATAATGCCAGACGTGTGTGTGCAAACACACAAATGTCATATTCTTGTTTTAAACTCTGTAGGAAAAAGATAGCCTATCCCAAATGATTTAGCATAGAATAATGACTTAGCAATTACTTTAGTTTCTTTCAGAGAAGTAGAAGGTATTTCTTTTCTGCACATGATTTCTCTTCCCTGCTAACCATCTCCTGAGACATTTCTCTGCTGCCAGTACCAAAAAGTCATAAAGTTGAAAAGTACACTCCAGATTTTTCTATGCCATCTGCCACACAGCCCCTGTTCTTGGCCTTCCCTCGGTGTCACGACAAATGCGTAGCACTGATATTTTATAAGAAACTGAACACCCACGCTGTACTGTCAATATTTTTAGTCTCTTTGGCTTTCCAAGGGTGAGCATTTGGGCCATCACTGCTGTCATCTTCACCAGGGACATCCCTGAGCAGCCCCCAGTGGGATCCTCCTGGGATGGGCAATAGGAGTTGGTTCAATCTCTTGTAGGATGGTCTGGCACGGACTGCTGTGGCTTCAGAACTTTATGGCATTTGTGTACAGGGAAGAGATTTGAAAACTGTGAACATAAGCAGGTGTCTTGGGTTATGGAACCAAAAATGTGTATTCTATTTCATCTGCTGAAAGCAGTTGGGGAGATGTTCTTCTTTATCTCTTGTAACTCTGGGAGGAGGGGGGTGGATGCCTTTTGATAATGGGCCAGCTGTTAAAACCAGGTGGGGCAGTGTTTCTTATCTCTTTTCATAACGGGCCATTAAGATTCTCCAAAGCAGTACATCCCCAAAGCAGTACATCCACATTCCATTGTGAGATGCTCCACCCAGTGGGGGGAACCAACCATTCCTACCTGGATAAAACTGAGACACAGGAACACAGAAAGTATCCAGCTTCACCTGATTCCCAGAGGAAGACTGGACCCTTCTCACCATCACTGGACCCTTTTGCTACAGGATCATCTCTACTTCAACAGAACCACATCTGCCACTCCAGGACTTACTTTTGGACTGCTTCCAACACCCTGACCACCAACAGGGTGTCCAGGTTGTAGCTCTGACTCTGTCAGGGTTTTCCAAAATTGTTGTTTGTTTGCTGGTGTGGTTGGGTGGTTTTGTCTTCTACTACATTTGTACTGTTAGTATTCCTAGTAAAGAACTGTTATTCCTCTTCCCAAATCTTTGCCTGAAAGCCCTTAATTGCAAAATTATAATTTGGCGGGGGTGAGAGGTTTACATTCCCCATTCTAAGGGAAACTCCACCTTTCCCTGTCAGATACCTGTCTTTCCAAACCAAGACAGCAGGGGAGGATAAGTGCCATTATACCCAATTAATAATGGATAAATATAATTTGTTATCACTAAGTTTAACTCTGTCTAACAAAAACATATCAACAAAGCAGGTGAGAATTTTTAGCAGCAATGTGCTGTCTCCAGCTCCAATTGCATCTCTGATGTTTCAACTCCTCATTTCTTTCCCATTTCATTCTCCCCTCACCACTGTTGTGAAGTAAGGGAAAAGAAATTTCTTTCTGGCTTCTAGAGGTGACCAAAATAAGCCTCTGAGGCATGTAGTTAATATTATCTCTTAATAGCACGAAAAGTGCACTGCAGATGAAGTCTGGCTTGCCCCAAAGCAGTCAGATTGCCAGTAGTTCCCAAGAGCAAAAGAAAGGTAGAAATCCCATGTAACAAATTCCATCCAGCTTCACCAGGTACTTACCACTTCTACAGATGAAACAAACAGGCCTCAGTCAGAAATGTAGCATTTGTGATAGCACTTGCATTGGAAGAATAGCTATGATAATATCCAGATGGTTGGGGAAAAAGTACATAAAAATCTCAGTGAATAATAGCAATTATTTTCTCCTAACATTACTTTTTAAAGCACTCTATTTTTCATCTGTTTTTTCCCATAAGTTATCCTATTTCTCTGAATTAGAATTAGCTTATCCCTGGGCTTTAACTATGGCTGGATGGCTGGACTGAAGTTTAGTTTTAAAACATATAAGCAGCATAAACAATTTTAAATTAAAGGTAATCTGGGAAACTGACATCTAGGGTACACTCTCCTGAAGATCAGATAGCTCAGTTTTCCTTTTGTGAATTCAGCAAAAAGGCTTGATTATGTTTTTCTAATCTGTTCTTTTCTCTAAAGACAAGCTCTTTTTAGATTAGTGTTTCAACACAGAACAAAATTACCTTAGTGAACAACAGAAAATATGCAAATTAGTTTGTATTAGGAAAGCTTTTGACACCAAAGTAATTAATTTTTTTTTTTATGTGCAAGTGCAAATCTAAAGTAGTCTTATTTACCCCAGATTTTAAAAATGAGGTGCTTAAAGTGGCATATATGACAGTTTGCTCTGTAATTCACTGGTCACTTTTCATTCTCTATTCTGTCATTCCAGCTAGCATCACAGAGGAAAGAAAATAATTGAAATTAATAATATTTTTAGATATTTCAGAAAGCAATTTAGCTCACTTTTTTATCTTTAGTAGTGGTTGAACCAGAAAAGCAGAAAGGAATGTAAATCACATCACTCATTCTTTTTACTTAAGACTCCAAGGTCACAATTAACTTATGACAATCAGGGAAACTAATATAAACATAGTTACGAATTTAGGCCCAGTTTCAAATATAGGCCACATTGTGGCCTCAGACTGTGCAAATATTTATAGCACAACAATTTTTTTAATGCAAGAAAACAACTAACTTTATCATCTGCCTTCTCAATGCACTGGAAATAATTACATAAAATACATCGATGTCTCTAGGAGAACACAGGAAATTCTTTCTAGTGGCTTTTGTGCACACTTCAGGATCATTATGAGCACAGATTAGTGACCACTTACTTAAGTACCATTTGTGGGGATGCACAAAGTTAGCATCTAAACCAGCAATTGTAGGATCGCTCATAAAATGGATAGATAAATAATGAAACGTAATGCATAAGGCAAGGCAATTTGTTGGGTTTTAGTAGCATCTAGTTTTGTTATTCATTACACCAATGAATACATCTTTTATTTTTTTCAGTCTCTTTTCCTGGCAGGATTACTGTTCAGCAAGAAGAAGCTCATCAAGTGTCTCAGAGGATGGTTGTCAGACAATATAAGATATTTTCAGTCATCTTATGCAGTAATCACCTTCCCAGTTCCTCACCGTTTCTGACACAGAAAATATTTACTCAGATAAGGTTTGCTACTGCAGAGGCAGTAAAAGAGCTCACAAAAAGTTACTGGTTTTCTGAGCACAGTAATTCTACAATGCAAATGTTCATCTTTTATTCATTCGTTTTTAAACAACCTCATCCATAACCCCGTAATTTCTCTACCTGGGTGTCTCCTATCTACCTGTGCACTTGCATTTTCCCTTGGATTATGACCGAAGGAAGGCCCATGACTGTGACAGGGTTGCACAGGTTATAAATCAGAGGCTGGTGTAATTTGTGGATTTGCTTCCTTCCAGTGCAGCTAAGGCTGCTTAACCCAGGCAAGCACATCCCTACATTTCCCTCCTTTCAGCCTCTCTCTGCCCCAGGCAGAAACAAACCGAAGATGAATTCCCTGTTTAACATACAGAGATAGGGAAATTTGCTGCTAATTACAGTGGTTAGAATTCCTAATGGGTAGGAGGGGGGGGTCTCTTGAGACCACTCCATTCCACAGGCAATTCCCTTAGGTTGTTAAGTTTTCCTGCTCTTTTTCAGAAAATTTCTTAACAAAATTACTAGCAGCCTTTATCAAGCTGATATTGTAATTACTTTTGGGAAACAAACGGTATCTGAGGAAAAAGAAAACCACACTTCCATGCTTAATTTAGTAATGGGAAATTTAGAGAGAGAGAGAGCTCTTAATAAATTCTCATCTCTTTCACAAATGGGATGAAATAGGCCGCTAAAAGCTTCATTTGGGAGGTTAACATTAACAAGCAGAACTGTGACCTTAAAAAAAAAAGTTAAAAAAAAGACATTAGTTCACAAGTCCAGAAAGAGTTTGACCATTCACAGGAATCTAGGGAAGAGGAGTGTATATCCTCAGCTGTCCACTTCCGACATGTCACTGCATCACCGTCCTTTCCCTCTCTTTGTAGAAGTAAAAGACTTCTCCTCTTTTCTTGTAGATGCTCCCATTCTGTCTGAAAAGCTCTTACAGATGATGAATAAAAACCTCCAGTCTGAACTCCTGCCCTAACCTTGCCCTCTCTTCTCATGTTAACGGCAGCCAGCATGAGAAATTAAATCTTTGTTTTCTTACAAGCAGGAACAACACTTAATGAGGAAAACTGTGTAGAAGAAGCAAGCCTACGAGCAAGAAAGGCAGGATCCCACTACAAAGCATAACGGAAGAGTCCTATCTGTCCACACATCCTTGGAGTATAAGCCCTACAGATCTTCCCTTTCCTTCCTTCACCTTTGAAAAACTACATATCCTTTGATTGACAAAATCTGTAATCATTTCCATAACCTCCACCCCTTAATACTTATTGTAGAAGCTCTCAGAGGCTTGTATCCTTAGAATCTTGTTATTATTCCGGTTTGAACTTCAGACTCCTGAGCAGCCGGTGCACATCACGGTCATAGATTAAGTACATGACAATGCAGACTACTTACAAGGAGATGTTGCACTTTGTGAGTTTATTGAATGACACTTATTTTGTTGAGAGTGGGTCTGAGACCTGGGTTGAGAGCAGGCAGAGCACTGAGTCTCCTCCCACTGACATTAATACGCTGGTTCCCATCTCTTTAACATGAACACAGCCCAGCACTGAGGGTTTTTACAAAACCCATTCACAAGTTAATTCTGGAAGCTCAAACACAATAACTTTGTGAAGCTGCATTCCATGAGGCTACAGTCTGGTCACCCGTGCAAACAAAACCACTCTAAAATCAGCTGAAGCTGCAAGCCCTCATTTGAAAAAGATGGTGCTAAGGAACTGCCAAATGCCAGTTCCTAACCCTTCCTGACACACGTTTAAAATTCAGACCTCATCAGAGCTATGCTGATTCACAACAGCTGGGGCACTGGCACTTGCTGGTTTTAAGAGATACACAGGGAGATCTCTGGTAACAACAACTGCAGCTTACTGGTTGTGATAAAATTAAAGTGGGACCACATATGAGCTCTGGGAAAGTACTGACCTTTCATCTGCAAGTTCACAATGCTATAAAAATGCTTTAAAATGTGCCAGAATGACACTTAATGTGCCAGTAAGACAAAATTTTCCAAAGATACTTAACGGACCTAAGGTACAATAAAATGATTAAAAAGAAGTTTTAACAATAGAAATTACCAGCAACAAAGTGTCCCATTTTAGGGATTTGTTGTATTCAGAGCAAAATGTTCCTTTTTGTTATAAACCAAATGTTAACCTTTAAAAATGTTTCTATTGTTAACACAGGAGGATAACGAGTCTTAATTTAGTAGGTTGTTACATAATTTTAACCAAAAAAAATAGTCAAAGTATTTGCATAGAAAGTCTGAAGGAAAAATCCTGCGCACAGATATCTATATTGGATTAAAAAAAAAGGCACTTGTTCTTAGACACAGAATGTATGTAGGGCAGCAAAGTGGAACATGGCAAATTGAACTGCAGGAGAGAGAGTGATTTTAAGATCTATTGTCAACATATACTGTAAGTCTAACTAGTGACAGGTGAATTTCTGGAAGCTTGGTTGGAATACGCAGTAAATCGAAAAGTCAGAGATTGTAACGCATTTCCCAAAGTCTTTTGTCTGCACAAGGGGCTGAAATTCTTAGACAATTTCCTCTTTTGCCTAGTCTGGAGACTGTGAGATGATTCTTTAATAGTCTTCTTACGACTATTTTTTAACAAAATACATATTCTCTGTATGCCGCTGGAAGTATAGAAACATTCAAAATAGGGATTTTTTTTTTTAATTATAAATGTTGGGCTCATGTTTTTATTCACTAAATGTTTCAATGATGAAACTGTTAATGCCTTTGACTACTGGATAATATCTTTGAATCACTTCAAATTTTGTGTTTAGAAATTTTCTGAAATGCCTTTTCAAAAATCAATGAAATTAGCATCCTAAGTGTCTATTCTTGCTTCAAGAGATGAGATTATGTTTTTAAAATAATTTGTGATTTTTAATCAAAAATACTTTGGGTGTGATATGTCGTCTTAGTAATCAGGGTTTTACACCCCTATGTCATCATTGCCACTGAAAATTATTAGAGTAACATCATCATGGCAAACTATCCTGAAAGCACTTTCCACTTTAAAAAAATCATGATTATCCTTAAAAGTGCTTTAAAAATCTGGTCTTACTTTCTGTGTTATTACAATATTGTCAGAATAAACACCTTGGAAATGAAAGAACTGAGTGGAAAGATGCCTTTGTGAAGTGTTTAGTTCTAGTGTAGAGGTATTAATGCAGTAATACCTATCACCACAAAAGGAACCCAGTGTTTAAGAGTCCTGCTTATTGAGGATTTATCAAACTTGTGAGGAGAAATAAGGACGTGGGGCTGGTATACACGAGTGGAACACTGTAGCACTCACGTAGCATCCAAAACGGCTTGCATGTGATTTTTTTGTTTTTTCCAGATACTTCAAGTACTACATCATTGTTTACCAATGGAGAAAAGCTTGGATCCATGCCCCTTATTGCTTGCCTGCAGAGCTCTGGATTCTGTGTGGATAGGTAGATAAAGAGGCCCAAAGTAATTCCTCTGTTTTGCAGACAGAGTAGAAATTGTTTTAGATTCCAGTCAGGAACAACTGTTTTGCATTGAGGAAGCCACAACTTCCTCATCTCTGAAGAAGGCCACTGTATATTTTATTTATTTATACTTAAACCCTAATAGTAATATCAATCTGAGTGAAGAATTGAGTGTTAAGTGTCCTGACACAGGTGGTGAGTGAACGGAAAGCACCAGAGGCATGAAGAAACCCCTCAATTTGTCTTTCTTTTAATAGTCTACTTATCTCCTGAATAGCCAAATATTGTATGGCTTACTCAAATGGGAGAAGAACTGCTCAGCTGACACAAAGCTTTTGCAATGAGATGAGTTTGTAATCCACTATTTCCAACTGAATTGCTCTCCTCTATTCAGTTGTGTTCTATTTGCTGACCATGGTTCTGAGTACTGAGCTGCTTAAGTTCCTGCCCTTCCAGTGATCACAAAACCATATCCTTGTCCCTCCCAGGTGACTATTCTTTGAAAATTAAAGAGCAGAATATTTCCCGTGAACAGAGGGCAGTAAAACCATAGAATTGCAGCTACCATGACAAACAAATCCATTTTCATGAACTAGTGTTCTTGTTAGCTTGGGCTCAAAGACCCGCTGTCATGATTACCTATCATCCATCATGAGAGGATAATATCAATCTCTAATTAGTTTTGACACTCTGAGGGATGAAAGGTGCTATCTAAATCACAAATTTATTCCACCTTAAAAGTGGAAGTGAGAGTTTTCTTTAAGTCAGTGTTCAAGCAAATGAAGTATGAGCTATTCTTTGTTATCCTCAGTATGTTCAAAAATCCTCTTTCCTTCTTCCTTTTACTTATGAATTGTCTGTATAGCATCACCCTGTATAGAATACCATTGGCATGCTTAAAATCACATCACATAAAAAAGACATAAAATTATCTGGAAAGTAAAGCCAGCATTCAGAGCAGTTTCCCAATTAACTGCTTCCATTTTATTGGAAATAAGAAAATTGCAGATATAAAATCTAAACGTTACTCATAGCAATAATCACAAGAGAGGAATGTGAATGAAAGGTTAATAAGCTGTAGCTGAATTTGCTTTAGAGTGTGTTCTCGATGTAATTTAGGAGACCAAATTTAGGAGCTTTCATTGTCCATGCAGTCACCAGTAAGAGAAAAGTGCCTCCAAGTGGCATCACATAGCACCATGTAGACTATAAAGTATCTCCCTGTAGATGACAAAGCTATCCCATTTCACCAGTGATAGTGCTAGAGACTCTATTAATCATAGTCTTTTGTCCACATTTGTGAGAGTAAAGTGTTATTAAATAATACATTAAAATTAATATTTTGACTCTGCCACGTTTCTGTGTGTTAATTATTGTCCTTATGGAGTCCCTAGAAAACATTTTTATCTTTCTCCTTACTGTAATACTATATATTAAAACACCTGTGGCTGAGTTGAGAGTAGAGAATCCAGAGGCACCTACTGAGGCAAAGAAGATGCTTCTCCTTGAATGTGATGGCAGAGAGGGATCATCCATCCCTATATGACTTTACACATATTCAGTGTAAAGATTTATTATAGCATAGGATCTAATTATGTTCATGCTAAAATCTTAATCCAGCTTATTAAAAAATACTACTTATTATGGTAAAATATAATTACTTGGGGGTTTTTTCATTTTTCCAATAGGTGAACATTTTAGTCACCAGTGGTAGATTTTACCAGACAAACAGTCAGATACAAGTAGCAATAAACCAAAGACATGTGCTTTATGTGCTCTTCAGGCACTTTATACCCTGAGAAATGGATAAAAGGTGATTGATTTCCAGAATATGAAATGCTATTAAGGAGATTCTGATCTTCATCATGTGACTTATTTTGCATGACATTAAAACAAATAATCCAATCACACTGGAGCTGTAACAGCAGTCATGTGATGTCCATCATAGTAGATGTGAGGTTCCTATTCCCATAGCAACATCTGTAGCACTCACGCTAATCACTTTAAATTAACCTTGATATGAAAAAAAACGCCCCAGGGATAATGCTGTTGTGTGGTAGCTCACATGAGTAGCACTGTTTTCTAATAAAACTTCAGAGCAAAAATAAGGGTGATAATGAGATGTCCTGTTAGGACACTTTTTTTTTTTTTTTTTTTTTTTTTTTTTTTTTTTTTTTTTTTTTTTTTTTTTTTTTTTTTTTTTTAATATGCTTTAGTTAAACCAATATATGAGTATCAGCATCAGGACAATTATGAGTATCATAGATAACGAGCTGTCTTATTGATTACTGCCCTTTCATAACCAACCCACTGTGGTTAATTTAGAGCATGCACACAAACCAAAACAACATAAAAGGCACAAACCTGACACGGCATCTGAAAACATAACTTGATATTTTAATACTTCACCTCTTCTTAAATGAGAATAAAATAAGACCAAACATGTTGACTAGTGTCTTTTGGTAAGATCCACACATTGCATGTACTAAGGTACAAGCCTGTGGGACTTCAGTACAACCCAAGGAGTCTTCAGATTCTGAGCTGAGCTTCTCTGGTGGGAAGTTGTCAGCTCAGAAGAGCAGAGCATGAGCAGAGAGTTTCACACGGCACTTGTTACTCCTCGAGTTGATGACTTTTGGACTTTACAGAAAATTTTATGAGAACTCTTTGCACACATGAATAGATCCTTACAGGAGAAGTATCTGAAGAGCCTGCTGGAAGATGCAGACTTGCATATATGGCAAAGGTACCCATAGAAGAATTACATTTGGGCTCCTGGAGACAGCTGACAAGTGAAGTTACCTGTTCAAAATGCTCACACCAGAGCTGTTTTGAATGCTCAGGTCCAAGGTATGCAGACAGGCTGAGGTTATATGGTCCCTTCAGCATGCTGGCCACCCTCAGCTGAGGGTGGTGGTGTGGAGAGGATCCTGTGAGGCACTTCATCCAGCCCTAGAGATCCTGGAGTAGGAGCTTACATGGAGACAAGCCCTCTACAAAACAAGGCCCCTTCCCCAACCCCAGCCCAACATCTGGCTGCCTTTCCTGCTTTTAGTTTTCTTTCCTGCCTTATAGTTAATTTCTAGTGTTTATTTTATATGCCTTTATTATTACTACATCAAGGTTGCAGGCCTGTGTTTCACAGTAGCTTTAAAATGTGACACTGTGGTATCCTACTGCCTTCTTTTATGGTGACTAGTTTTAATTAGAGAAGGAAAGCAGCAGCATTATTAGTCTACCAGAATAATGGTTATACTGCCTTTCATGAGGAAATACAGATACTCACCAGCACCAGCTAGCTGTTAGGTTAACAAGAGAATGCAATATAAGGGGGGTGCCTATAACAATTACAGCAATCCAATGTTAAAATTTTTCTTTTCAGTTCTTCTTCCATATCACTAGCCTTGGAGCAAGCAAGGCTATTTAATGACTTCTCTTTTCTACCCCAATAATTCCGTCCTGTGGAATTAAAATTGATTTTCTTTTAGCTCATGAAGATCCAGTGTTGGCTGTCTTTTCCCTGATGCAAAGCCAAGGGAAAGCTGTGGAGCCTGCCCATAACCTTTAGTGGACACTGAGTAAACCTGTATATATGCACCAGTGACAATGACAGAAAATGGGGACAGCGGTATTTTGACTCTCAGCAGGGAGACTCAGTCCAAGAAAGCAGTGCCAAAGGCTCTTCATAGCCAAGCTATCGAGAAAGCAAGAGACACAGTGTGAGCTGGAGTTTCTTGTTGTTAACGAACCATCTCTACAGCTTAAAACACAAACTTCAGTGGCAAAATTACACCAGCAGCAGCAGTGCCCCGGAGCTGCTGCCTGAGCAAACCTGAACTGCCAGCCAAAGCCCCCAGTGTGCTTTCCTCCTGCTGTGCCAAATGACTGCTGACACAGCTGCCCAGTGTCACACACTTCAAACTCAGCGTTTTCTCTGCTCCCAAACTTCCTGGGTCATACAGGGAGCCTCAAGTAACCGAGTTCCCCACTATTAAAGGAGCAACACCAGAGTCTAAGGGGATTTTCATTCACACATATCTCAGGTGGGAATCTTTTTGTGTATCAAGGTGGTTGTGTGGTGAGATGTTGAACCATCATAAAGAAATCAGCAAGCCTCCCACATTTTCCTCACTACTTGGAACACCTTGACAGGGTTGACATGCAGTGCTGATAACAACTGCTGATGTCAGATGTGGATTTTCAAATAAAATGACAAGAACCTTTTTTATTTTCTAAAAAGCTCCAAAATTTCTGGATTGAAATTTTGATAAGGTTTTGCTGTTTTTATGTACACAAAAGAAATTACAGGTTTTAACTTAGATTCCTTTCCCTGGGCATGAAAAATTTTAAAAAAAATTATATTAAAAAAAAGTTTACCTTCATCTGGCTTATCTTCCATTCTCTAGGGGGAAAAAAAATTCCAAACTCTTTTTTATATCTACTAGAATAATTACTTATCTTAAAAGAAAATTTTCCAAAGTTGAATTTTTGAGCCTTAATACATACAAATAAAAGATTATATAGTTGATATTTAAAACCAAGCTCTGAGGTTTAACTTATAAGCTCCTTGGAGCCAAGAACTGCTCACATTTGTAAATATATCTGTAAAGCACCAGACATACTTCCCAGTTTTCTACGAACAGCAAAGTAACAGTGGGAACTTTTGGAAGACTTAGCAAGGATGGTTTTGTTTTGTTAGATTTTTTCCCTATCAGCTTAAGACAAACAAAAGCCAGAAAAACTCAGTTGCTTCCAGACAACAAAGTGCAAGTTCTCACAAAAACACACACCCATTTAAATAAAATGGGGTTTTTTTTGAAAATCAAACCAGTTTTCTGTTTGTTTGTTTGTTTGTTTGTTTGAATAAAATGGTTCCTATGGTTTGAACCCTTTCTTCCAGCATGTGGAGACCAATACCAGTTGTACAGAAGACTGGCAAAATGAATGACAGTCTTATTTGGCAAAATTAGAATTATGTGGATGTTGATAAGGTTTGCAAAATGCAAATACACCAAATTCTTGTTGCTAAGGTATACGATCCTTTTCTGCCATTTTCAATTCTATGAGCATACAAAGCAGTTGCCTTTCCCTCCTTTTCATTACCTACAACACACTTTCTCTGATAGATGACCTTTTAAAAATATTGATAATGCCACCATGGCTATTGTGACCTGCCAGAGGGACTGTGTAATTTGACAAGAATGAGAGATTTGCCCTGACTGACAAAGTAAATAAATTTTGTGAGGAGAACGTGACTATGTGTTTACTTTGGCTTCAGGCAGACTTGCATTTCAAGTGAGTGCTGTATGAAGCAGTACTCAGAACTTTTGGTGAAGTTCTTCCTTCCTATTGGCAAGTCCTTCCTGAGATTTTGTCCTGAAAAATATGTCTGTGTCCCAAATAAATACTAGTGAATTATTAAATAAAAACAGATTTTGGAAAATACATCTCTGTGTTGTGTGTATATTCTCAGGGAGTCTGATAGTGGAACTGTTTTTTTCCTGAGTGGTCAGTGAACTGCTGTCAAGCCATAATTTATAAAGCATTAATGTTTGCAAAAGGTGGTCTCTAGGACAAAATATATGTGTTGATGGCAGTAGAGTGAAAGAAAAGTACATGTAGGTAAAGAAAGTATGACAGGAATAAATGCAGGTGAAAAAATAGGACAGGAAATCATAAACATCTATTTTGCCCTGATATAACTGATGATGAAAATTTACCAGTCTGGTTTTCTTTCATGTTTTTGTTCTGATTCTCTTACCACCATGAAAGTAAATTGTTGATCTTGATACAGATAAAATGGATGGGAAAAAAATCTGTCAGGAGCATCCAGCAACAAAAGTAGATGATTTGTCAAGACAGCACAATTTTCGGTAAATACACACAACAGAAGATAAATCTCTGAAGCTTCTATACACAGGTAATCATTTCAAATTAAGTGCCTTGTACAAACTCTTTCCTAAAATGGGACTAATTCATACTGACAGAGTAGAAATTTCAGGCCATTACAGTAAGAGAGATGAAATAAAAAGGAATAGCCTCACTCTAAGTCCATCTTTACAAGTAACAGCCAAATAATTTCTACATGCTGCTGCCTCTTGCAGCATCAGCTGTGCACCACCCAAGGCTGATCTCTCGGAGAGATGAGGCTTTTTCAAATAATATGTACTAATAAAACCATTCAATGTTACACTCAGGCACCAGACAATCTGGTTAAGATTTGATTCCTAGATCAAACAAATTGATATTGCATGGCAATTATTTATGCTTTGTTCTGAACTCTACATGGTGCATAATAATCACATATGCTCTTGCTCAGTGTCTTGTCACTTGAGTTAAGTCATCAAAAGGGTGGGTCAGAAATAGCACAGCTAGAGCTGAAAATACATTTGTCTGTGTCACCTTCACACCATATGTGTAATTTAACTATTACTTATTCCACTTTTCCTAGTTGTTGCTAAAATGCTTTCTGCAGATGTTGGAACTGGCGTCAGCAGAAGAGCACACCCCAAGATCCTTATGCTCCTCAGGCTGCCCCACCATAACAACAGACAGCAGATACTAAGGACATGCCAAAATGTTCATTCTACTCCTAAGGGGAGCCTCTGCACATGTATTTCTTCAGCTTCACTTTTCTACAGATGCAGTGATCAAAACAGACTCTCAGTGTCTAAGACTAATATAAGAAATAAACCAGGAGGGCAGATGATGAGATAATCAAAGGGACAAATAACTAGGTCTCCAAAATGTTTGAATTGTTTCCCTTTGATATGCCAGCAAGGCTGTATGGGGTGGTTCAGCAAATTACAGGCCACCAGTAGAAGGATAAATTTCACTTTTGAACTGCTTTTCACTGAAAAAATGCTTATTCTATGTATCAAATCCTTTGTTATCACACTGGATGACCAAATCTCCAAAATGTTTTCTATGTTTTTTTGGTGGGCTGACCTTGATTGAATGTCAGGTACCTGACATAGGTAGAAGAATTATAAAAGAAAGGCCTCATAAAATCAGGCCTGCTCTGTTAAATTAATAGTGATTTCTCCTAAGTACAGCTAAGTAATTTGCAAGCACCCATGCTAAAACAATCTTAGCATGATAGCTTGTTAACACTACAACCTATTCTTGGGTGAAAAACAACAAGCACCTACATAAGATCTGTCTCATGAGAATCAGTAGAAGAAATATATGAACTAACTATAAATTTGACAGACAGGCAAAATGCCATGTACTGACCAATGAACTAAGTGTGAATGTATTGTCCACCAATAAAATCTGACACAGTGCCTTCTGATAATCCTATGGAATATGACCTGTACAATGAAGACTTGGCTTTCCTGCATGGAGAAAATGGAGTCTTGGCTGACTCATTGCAACAGGTACCCACCAAGCCTCCCTACCACTCCCCTCCTCAGAAGGATGGGGGTGGAGAAAAATAATAAGGATCATAAAACAACTCACAGGTCAAGGCAAAGGCAGTTTAATAAAGCAAAATCAAAGTTCATGTACAAAAGCAAAGGAAAACAAAATAAATAATTTTCAAACAGAATCAGACAAGGCATATGAAACCCCTATTGCTTTTGAGTACTTACTATCACAGTAGTATGTGATACCCATAGTATTTAGGATCTATGTGCTTTTATAAAACATACATTCTCTCTGAATCTGGGGATTTTTTTTTTTTTAAGATTTGTGTAATTGAAGAATAATGTGTGAATTTACATTTTTGAGATTATTGTCAGAAAAGAGACAGTACAGCACAAAGACCTCTTAGACTCCACTCATCCCTAAACAAAACAACCCCTACTAAATGTATACACAGGTATATGAATTGGAAGGCAAAATAGGAAGGGTCAATATGGTTTCCTACATGCTCAGGAACCTCTGTATTAAAAACAATTTTAAAAATCAGCCTTAGACTTGGATGAACCATATTTTTAATTTTCCAGCAATATTAACATTCAGCCATTTTAAGAATATTTGAGAGAATGGAAAACGCAATTCTCATTAGAATTCCATTTCATAGAGTAATAGGGAAGTGAAAAATAACTAACATATTATTTGGAAAGCATTTTCAAAAGGATTCAGCAGTGGTCCAACAGACTTCAGGAGACTTAATGTGCTTGAGGGGAGGGTTGTTTGGTCAAACCTTAGAAAAATGCCTTACACCACAATTTTTTACCTTCTCCCAGCAACAAATAGGGAATGGAATCCTGGCCCTATATAATGCTAAAGTGGGAACTTTGCTACTGACTTCAGCAGAGATAAAATTATTTTTATCATAGTCAATTTATGCTCATTATGGAAATGCAACAAATATAAGGAAATTCCAGTTATTCTACTTATTCATTGCTCTCTCCAAAAGAGACACAAAATCAGGGCAAGAAGTATTGGAAACTGAGTGGAATTATTAAAGAAATCAGAAGTGCGGCCTTTTTTCCTACTTATTATTCCTGTTTGGTTATTTTATGGTTTGGTTTTTATTTATTTATTTATTTTAATTGTTGTTGTTTTATTTTTTTACACAAAGGGAAAGAGTATAGATGTAGAAATACTTGAATGGTTGATGAAGAGTCTGTTTCACCCCTGGCCTGTTAATAAACAGGGACTGCAGGCAGACTCATTGTCTGAACAGAGCTGTCACAATGTAGGATGTGATGAGAAGAATAATGAAGAACACATCAGGAATATTTTACTATTGTTTGTTTGACTGCAAGAAACTCTTGGACTTTCTGCTTGCTGTTGCTCAGGTATGACAGAGCTGCCTATCCAGGAGATAAGTAAAGAAAGAAGGGATTCCCACAGGTCAAGACATGTGGACAACCCCACTGACAGGCTGGGGATCTCTGTGAAGCCCAGAAATGCAACCCTGTGGAGCTCATCAGGCAGAAACAGGAGGTGTGAGGTGGCATTAACACCAGAGAGCTCATCATCCTGTGATAATGTGCCACTGACTGAAAAAAACCACTTGTTTGCATAAAATAGGTTTTCTACCAGCATTCTACAAGATGGGCAACATTTGATTTTAGAAGGGCTGGGGTTACATCTGAGAACTATGGAGGCTTCTAGCAACTGCCAGAAGAGGAAATCAGTGATGCTGATGCAAAGCTGGGCCTTTTCAGCACTCTTTTTTGTTTTGTTTTGGTTTTTTTTTTTTTTTAAAGTACAAGGTAATCAACAGACAGAGTGGCTCCAGATATCTTAAACTCATTTCAGATCAGCTGCAGCCCAACACTTTTCCCCAAATGAAATGGGAAAAAGTTGGAGTGAGTAATTTCTACACATTATCTACAATATACCCTCTCCTGAATCTAAGAAAACTCAAAATGCACTGTTTGCTTGCACAGTTCTTTACTGCAACACTGTGTAAACTGCAGTTCTGAGGTATCATCTTCCTATTTGTCAAAAATAGCTAAAAAAAAAAAAGAATTGCAAACTGAATGTCATGTAGGCTCACTGTCACCCTTTATCTCAGAGATAGATGGACTTTCTTGGATTTCTCTTACAGAAGGACTGGCTAAGGCTAGAAATTTCTCTCTTATACTCCCAATTTGGGGCAAAAAACCCAAATAGATGTTTTTTAAAAAAAAAATTAGAAGTTCAGGAAGTGTTGCATGTCACAATCATCTTAGTACCGCTGACTGAACACCCAGAGTTTGGTGCTCATATGTTTCTTCATATGCTGAGCTCTTTGATCAAATGACATCTATGCTCCATGACCTTAAAACAGATTAATTTCCCTTATTCAAAGGACAGATGTAGTAGTAGAGCCAGGAACCTTATGCAGAATCATATGGATTTGAATGTAGCTCACTGGAGACACACTGGCACCCCAACAAATTAAAAATTGCAAGTGAAACTATTGAGACAGAATTTTTAACTTCGGTTCAAAGAAAAGAAAAGAAAACAGTCATGTCAAAATTGACATTTTCCCATAGAAATTATCAACTTTAAAAGGAAACCACAAATCTGCAGTGGGAAAACACAAGTTCTGATCATCATTACTAATGGCTTAATGAATAAAACTGTAAAATATTATATCTTACTTTTGCTTAATAAATAAAACTGTAGAATATCACATCTTATTTTCCTTCATTAAAGTTACATATCTTAGCAGATATGTGAGCTACTGGCCTTTTAATGGACTTTTATGCACTCCTAGTTTCTAGTGGGACTTAGAACCAAGTTTATTGATGACTTTATATCCTAGAGACGAATTATCAATACAACAATAGGTATTACTATTTCTTTTCTTTGAAGAAGCACAGATTCACATGGCTGTGATTAAAAATCATCAATTAGCCTTTTTTTTTGCCTTTTTTTTTTAACTGGTTTCTAACTTGTATTTGAGAAATGACTAGGAAATACCCAAGCAGAACCAGCAAAGATAAATTACTGCCTACACTAGTACTGTGCCTACTTTCAGATTTGTAGCACATGAACTACAAATCACTACAAGACTGTAAAAATATGAAGGCATCAAATTGATCATAGGGATTTGTTTTGTTTATTTAAGACATGAACTCTGTAAATGCCAAAGGAAAATGACCCTTGGTCTATCTATCAAAGGGTGTTAGCTCTGGGAACATACCTTACTGGACTAAATCCAGTAAAATGGTAGAATATTTTCCCGGAGTCACACTGGGTCTGGGAACAAATTCCTTATTTTTATAGTTTTCTTCCTTTTTTTTTTTTTTTTTTTCTTCCCTATTTCCTTGTAACTCTATGTGTACATTACCTATGCTCTTATTAGACACCATTCTCTCATTCATGTTACACTGAGTTTCATCTTTCTTAGCCTCAGAGTACCAGCTCTACATTTGCCTTCTGGCCATGGCCCTAGATGCCTGCTCCAGATCCAGGGAATATCTGTACTGCAATAATTCTCTTGCTCTGGCTCCTTTTGTCCCTTCTCCCAAGGAACAACCTAAGGAATAATCAACAAGTTGAGCTAAACCAATCTTCAGGCTATCTTAAAATAGTTTGATAAAACACTGGAATGTATTTCATAAATAAATACATGTAAAGCTGACTCTAGGGATGCCATGTAAAGCTGATAGAAGGGCATTTTTGTACATTTAGTAGGTACCACAGCTAAAAAAAATCATGAGAGGAAATCCTTATTTTCCCTCCCTCTTTCCAATGGCAGCATGGTGGTAGGACAAGCACATGATTCCACTCATCTCTGCATCCTTTGGACCATAAGAATTTTCAGTGAATTGAAAGACAAAATGTCTTTGCTCCTGGCATACACGACAGAGGGAAGCCTCAAGTGAAGTCAGCAGAGGGCTCTGCACTGCTTCAGTAGAGGTCAGATGCAAGATGGTCCACATAAACACTTTTTAAAAAAAATTGTTACTGTATTAACAGCTTCTTTTCTATGTGTATACATATATATGTAGGGAGAAAGAAGAGAGATATTCAAAATTATGAAGTAAAGCCAAAGATTCTGGATGCTGACTTTATTTTGCCTTAATATAAGCTTTAAAAAAAAACCCTGAAAAACTTTGATCTTAAAAACTCTACAAGCCTATCAGATTTACTGATTTTTAGACATTCTTTAAGCTACAGGAAATAACTCAGGAGTGTAATACTAGACTTCCAATTTTGAAAAACCTTTCCATCACAGTTTTATTTGGGCTTCTGAAGTTTGTTGCCCTGATTTTCAAAGATACTAAACTCCAAGGTCTGTTCACTTTGGAGACAGAGGGTGAAGTCTGAATCAGCAGTGGGTAATAAGCTTTTATGAAGAGCAGACCACTAATTTATATGCCTGTAAACGGACAGCAATTTAAATTAAATGTAGGTACCAACACTGGAAAATGCCTGCCCTGGATCACAAACATGAAAAAGACTCTAGGGATGCCATTAACTGAATTGACCTCTCGTGCACATAATTGGCACTAGGGCCAAAAAAGCCAACAATTGTAGCTTTGGAAATTTAATTTAGTAAGGACAATAGATGATGGTTTTGTTATGAACTTTTGATTATTATGAAAACACTGTTTGCATGGCCTGTTTCCTTAGAAACTAAGCAAAAGGTGACACGTTCTGTTGACTTTCCATTATACATTCATAACATCATCCCTCAATTCTATGTCATAAAGAATTTATGTAGGACATTAATCATGCAAAACCATTAAATTGTTATCTCATTTCAGTGATAATTGTTTACTGCTATAAATGCCTCATGTTTTGTTCCAACAGTTGGACTGTGACTAAAATGTATCCTCAGAGCAGTGTTGGCAAAGAGGATCAACTTCTTCAGAGAAAAGGAGTTATGAAAGCAAGGGAGCATTTTATGACTGTGTATGAGAACATATCACTTGTAAAAACTTGGTAATTCAATTACCAAGTGGACCAAATGAAGCAGTGGCAATAAGAAACCTGACCTGCTCACAGCTATGGGCATCTGATCAAGAGTTCTAGGCACAGGTTTCTGCAAAACCCTCATGTTAATAATGGACCTGGCTCCATTCCCAAAATATAATGAAGAGAGTATATTTTTTTTCCTTTTTGTAATTGCTTAAAACAATGTCAGATGAATGCAAAAAAAAATAATCATGGAATATACTTGCCATTATAAAGAAAACACAGACTGAAAACTAAAAGTCAAGCATTTACAGAAAGGAATGTTCATGAAAAAACAGCAGCCCTGCCCCACAGCATAACTCAGCTAATCAGTTATGCTGTGCAACACAATGATTTGTCACCTGCTTTTAGATTTCCCTATTGACTCCTGCGCAGAATAAGAATGGGATCAATTTAAAGCAGTCCTTTTTTCCCATGGGCCCCATCACTAATGCTGCTGTCTGCTACTGCTTTCTAAATGGAACCCAATGATATATTTTTCTGTAGCAAAGTGTCTACTTTATGAGCATAATAAATAGCAATGGCCCTTTAATGACAACTTTAGCTGTGGCCATTATAGTACATTTTAAATGCTTAAAAACACTAATGGGAGCTATCCAGTGTTAATTATACTTAAGATATGAGTGCTGTACACAAGAACTACTGCAACATTAAGTAAAACACTTCTGCTAATCCTAATTATAACCTGTATAGAAGAGATAAGAAAAATCAAGTGCTCCTTTACAGCAAGTTCCTAAAATAGCAGAGACAGGAAGGACAAATTGGCTGGAAAAGCACTGGAAGCACCTTCTAGTTCAGGACTTCATCCTTATTTACACCATTTATAGAAGCAGCTGCCTGCACAAGTTCATCTGTTCTGGACTTGGGCTGTCACCAAGGCTGCACAGGGCTAATCTGTGCCCTGCTGGAGCCAGCTGGGCTCTGTATAAACACGAATTAACACTGCCATTAATCTGAAAGAGCAGGCTTCAGACTTCAAGAAAACAGGGATGAAGGGCAGGCTGAACAGACCAGTCTACAATCACCTTGACTAACATTTTAGCTCAGTGCCTGAATTCAGAGGGAAGTTGTTAGGTTAGATTTCCAGGGGTGATGCAGCTTTTCCTCCAGCAGTATCCATGCCTATTTATCTCCACAGAAGAAATCTAAGATGACTATGCTTCACTTAAGACAACTCAATAAAATGCCTAAAACTGGGTAAGGAATTAATTGGGCCTAACAGCTCTCAAAAAATAGTGCTCACATCCTAGTTGAGTGTTTAAACACAGAGAACTTCTCACTGACTGGCTAACAAAAGTCAAGGACTGCATATTTTGACTTTATGAAGCATTTCAGTAGGGGCAAAGAGGGAGCAGAAATCAGAAAAACTCTTAAAATCCAAGTTAAATTAATTCAGATCAAGTCCACAAATACTTCAGACTTGAGCTCTTGTCCTAATTGTTGTTCAATTGCAATGTCTGTATGGTACCACTGGTCTTTGCTTGTCTTTGTTTATGGCAAATGATCAAGAAAATCATACAGAGAAAATCATAAGCCCTCTCAGAAGGTCATAGGCATCTAACAGAAATAACAGAGAGAGGACAGAGAAGGAACATGTTCAATCAAAGAAGATTGTAATGTAGTGTTTTTTAGTTCCACAAAGTTCAGTTTGATGACTTTGTGTTTTAATACACTTATTTCCAGCCAGTTGAGGACTGAGGTGACATCAGAATGAGCACAACAAATACACAGAAACTTATCCTTAAAGTACTCTGTGCCTTCAGCTACTTCATTAATTTGCAAATTAGCCAGGAGAGAAAGTGACAGGAGACTTCACAGCATAGTAATGAATTTCTGACTGGAACACTATCAAAACCTAACCTGTTCCCCCTCTTAACTACTCAAATACAGTTTTTGTAAACTCCATTGCTGTTCCCACTTTTGGTAACAGTTCTGTCTTGTTAGCTATGTCCATACTCAGCACTTAGGTTATTTTCAAGATAACAGTTCCTGTTAGTATTCTTGTTTTACAAAAGGTCCCTGAATTTATGTGCAACTCAGCCGTCAGGATGACCTGGGACTTGGGTTTCAAAATTAAAAGAGCGAATAAAAAAATCTTCTGAAAGCAACGTGTTGCTTGAAGCTAGGTCAGTCAGGTCTTTATGGCTACAGCTAAACACTTTATCTACATGTTTGCCAGCACTTGCTTGAGGGTAAATTACTGAAGAAGTCTTAAATTTAACTTCAAATACGTGTGCATTAAAAACAAACTTCAAAAGCAATGAAAATGTGTCTGCAACTGATGGTGTCTAATTACTGCGAATATAGATTGCAGTTTCCTGTTTTGTAGATTTTTCTTCCTCCTACTGCTCCCACTCTTCCACTTCAGAGCCATGGGAATGCTTCCAACATGATGCTTTTTATGGGAAATACAGGCAGAGCCCAGGAGAACGATGGTCACGTGCTGAGGTAACACCTGACAGGTTCAAGGCTGCAAGGCACAAACGCAGCCCCCACAGCCAGAGAGTCATGACAGAGCAGTAAAACAATGTGCAACAGGAAAGCAGCAGCTCTGAGGAGGGCAAAGAGACAATCAAGACAGACACATGTTTTTGTTCTCAGCCTCGACGACGTCAATCATGCTACTGAGCTCCTGGGTAGAGCGCTGGAAGTTTTACAGGGGATGTGTTACTGTTTTCATTGAAAGCTTTGAGTACAGTTTGAATGAGCCTGTTGCAGACAGAAAGGACTAAAACATGTTCTTATTTTAAATAATAATAATAATAATAATGTTTCAATATCTTGCAAACATTGTAGAGCATCAGGCTTGATTTAAAACTGAAAAACGTTGCATCCATTTAGCATCTTGCAGATTTCTTCACACTGAGTGTTCAAAAGAAGTGTCCTTTGAAGAATCCTTATCAGCTCAAACATCAGTCTTTCATAAACTTCAAAACTGTAAAAGCTGTTCTTCCTGTGCCATCTTTATGATCTGGTTTTTAAATGTACTAGCTTCCTCTTCAGATAGAAACAGATTTTCTTTTAGGGGTTGAGCTACAACACAGAAAAAGGTGAAAACGTTTTGACCACTGAAATTTGATATTTCACATTGCCTTGATAAAATGTCAGAAATCATCCTCATAATTTGTAATCCATCGAGAACTATTTTTGTAAAGCCTTTTTGACATGCAGTTTGTTACTGGTCTAGTAATTTCTTTGGTACTGTATCTACAAGGCTGTCAATATTTATTTCACCACGGTTAGGTAGCTCTTCTTATAAATATGGAAAATATATGTCCATTCCGCAAATCGACATTGACAGTCCATAATATTTAAATAGAATTAGCATCACCAATTTCCAGTGTAGAGTGTATTCAGTCAGCCTGCTGCAGACTGCACAGGATTCAGGATAATTATCATACGAAGCTACTCTTGCCATTTTGCTCCTCTATTTATATTACAACTCATTACTGTGCCATCATATTTCAGAAGTAGTGATGCAGAATTTGGATTTGACAACGATTCAGAAATGAGCCAGCCAGAAAATTACCTGTGGGGACTCACAGACCTTTCTGTAATATCTGCCCACCTGGGCACCACTCCAAGTAACTGCATTTTCATGTCACTCAAGGGTGCTGCCTGCAAGTTGGAGTGTCAGCTGATCTGTACTGTAAATGGCACAAATTGATTCATTGATAAGAGACAGAATTCATGCCAACAGAGCCCAAAGAACCAAGGGAGCAGGGGCAGTCCCAGCCTCTACCTATATCCTTGCCTAGGTCAACAGGGCTGTATTATAAAGCAGAGACTGGGCTTGCTGGACCCTGTTGCCCAGGGCCCCTGGATTTATCCCCTTGTCTACAGGTGTTGGTAGGTGCAAACAGTGCTGGTAAATCAAGGCAACAGACCAAAATGTGGAGTGTCTTCAGAAGTTTTAGATACAAGACAGAAATTCTTTATGATCAGGGTGATGGGGCAACCTGGCACAGGTTGCCCAGAGAAGCTGTGGGTGCCAGATCCCTGGAAGTGTTCAAGGCCAGGTTGGATGGAGTTCTGAATAACCTGGTCTAGTGAAAGGTGTCCCTGCCCACAGCAGGGGAGGGTTGGGATGAGATGACTTTTAAAGGTCCTTCCAACCCAAACCATTCTGTGATGCCAAGTTACAGCTGCTGGACTGCAGGGTCAGCAATTTGTCACACCGTGGATGTGCAGAGGTACACAACCATCTTGTGGGCATAACCCTAAATTAGGAGGTTCCTGCTATCCAAGTCTTTCTTGTTCTATTCTCAGTCTAAGGTTGTAGCTCTTCATCTTTCACTTGTGTCTAACCATTTGGAGTGCTGAACACTAAGCCAAATAATAAATATCTATACCTTGCACACACACACACACACACACACACACACAGAGGCACTCTGAAGGATTATTTCTGTACAGATCACTTCAGATTGTGAATTGGCACAACTGAAGGAGGGGTGAATTGTCTAGTCTGGAAGTGCACACAAAGAGAGACAGGAGGCTGGCTTTCAAACTGGAGAAAATGTCTAAGCAATCAGTGCCTTCACGGGAGGATGCCAAGAAAACGAGGGAGGCAGAAGCTACCAGGGGCTTAAGGGAAGAAGAGAAAAAGTTTCCTATGACACTGCAGATGCTGGAGAAGGTAGACTTGAAGTTGCTGAAAAAGAAGACTTCTGTCTACTGCTTGTTTAGACTGAGGTCACAGAAACAGGGCACATTGTAAGTTTCTTGGAGTAAAGAAGGGTCTCAATTACTCCTAACTTCTACTTTACATTCTGTTTTACTGAAATCTTTTTCTGTTTTCAGTTTGCTTTGTTTGATAGCACGGCTTAAAACACTAACATGTAGGAGCTTATTTAACAATAACTCCTTGAAACAGGCAGAAATATAATAGTTATCTTGGCCTGATCTACGACACTGCATGATTTTGGTGTCACTGCTGGCAGGGGGGAACAAAAATCCACTTTCTTTTTTCCTACTTCATATACCTATCATCCATCACACCACAGTATTAGAGTTTTGGTAACACTTATTCCCATACACAAGAATAAAGTTCTAGTGCTAGCGCTCTACAGGTACATCCTTCTCAAAGAAGCCATTTCCTTTGAAATAAATAAGATGTGATCTCAAATTGTATATAAGCAGCTCAATTATGGTAGCCAGTTTCAGGCACAGCATCTCTTTTCTAAGATAATTCCTCTGCTGAAATGGTGGAGCATTTATAGATGGGATGGAGTTGCTGAAGGGATGTACCTCCTCCACTGCAGGTCAATAGAGGACTTCACTCCTCAGTGCCATCAATCTCACAAGGACAGCAATTACTGTACAATTTCATGAAAATGATGGGCTGAGTCATCTTTTGTCTGGTAAAACTTCTGTGATAAAAGCATAATAACACCTGTGAGGTGTTCAGTGCTCTCAGTGTCTTCATCTGCCTGAGTCAACAGCAGTTTCTGGCATTGAGCACTATGCAAGAATTTCATAGCATCTTAGGATATTCATCCTGTACAAACAAATCTCAGGCTAAAGTCTTCTCCAAACACACAGAGCATCACTTATCCCTCTCATCTTCTCCTGACCAGTGCCACTCTAGTGCTCAGTATATGTTATTTGAAATATCAGAGAAGTCAGTTTGAGAATTGGCAAATCATATCTGAATGAAACTCCTATGAAGAATTATAATGTGGCAGGCAAATGTTCAACAAAGTGACCACCTCTCTCTCTCCATTTCAGACTTAGATTTTATTCTAAATAGTGTCTTTTTTCATGCCTAGGATGCACATAGTTCTGCTGGAACATAATTAGTGAATCAAGATTTTTGTTAATATAGATTACCTCAGAGTCAATGGCATCATTATTTTTTAAGAGCCATGAAAAAGAAAAAAGAATGCTATCTTCTCTAATTAATAAATGGCTACTGGCAAAAACAAAAGCAAATAAAAATTAATTTATTTTAAAAAATTACTTTATTAATAATAAACAACCCTTCTCTGAAGGGGTCATGTTAAGGCACATTTTAATATTTGCTTTTTATTCTAGGATACTGTAGATCACTATAGATTATCTCTTGTGGTCATCAGAGAAATGTGCCAAAGAGACTCTTGTCCTGAAACACTGTGCCAAGACAAAAGTGTGAAGTCCATTTTTGTGGGTTTATACTTTTTCAGCCAGTAGGTTTCCCAATAATTTTGTATTCACAATTAATTGGTACAAAAGTTTTGGCATTTCTGATTATTAAAGGCACTATTCTCTTACCTTTTATGGAGTAATCTTGAACACTTTTGAGGTACTTTTTATCAAATATTACTGTGTCTACACCAAATTTAGCTCCCAAAATATGGCAGATGAAGGCAGAATTCTGGACCCAAGGTACAAAATGTCATAACCCCTAATGCTCATATATAATTTTTTTTTATAAAAAATAAAAGGATTGCTTGTATGTATAACAAGAATATGACAGACAAGAGTAGCACGTTACACATTAGAACAATACACTATTGTTATGCATTGAATGTATGTTTGACTATGATGAGAATACATGAGTAATAGTTTATCAAATTATACATTAAGATTTTTACCAAACCTTTAAAATGATTGATTACTACACTTTTGAAATGTACTACATTCAAAATTTTGAAACTATTAGGTATAGAAGTGGGACCACAAATTAAATTCATTAAAAAAAAATCAATGAGGAATATTCTCATATATGTGAAATCAATCAAAATGTCCACCATTTCAATGTTGCAAGGTAGGAAAAAAGGAGTATTGATTTATCATTGCAAACTTTCATAACCATAAATCAGGATCAAAGAATGGCTGATACTGGATGGGACCTCTGAAGGTCATCTCATCCAAACCCCCTGCTGAAGCAGGGCCACCTACATCCCAGGACCTTGTCCAGGTGCCTTTCCAATATCTCCAAGGATGGAGACAACACAGCCTGTCTAGGCAACCTGTGCCAGTTCTTGGTCACAGTGAAGAAGTGTTTCCTTGTGCTCAGAAGGGACCTCCTGTGCTTCAGTTTGTCCCACTGGCTCTGGACAGATCCTGGCTCCATCCCCTTCACACATTCCCTTCACATGTTCATACACATGAATAGGTTCTACCCTGATTCATCTCCACTCCAGGCTGAGGAGTCCCAGCTCTCAGCCTTTCCTCAGAGGAGGTTGATACTCCAGTCCTTCAACCCATGTCTATGGAAAGCACAACATCCTTGCTTATTCAAATTTCCATCTGGAATACATGGAACTGGCTGATGGACAAATTTGTTTACAAGGATGAAGCCACAATAAACCCATTCTTTACAAGCTAGTTGGACTTGCTCCTTCTTACTCAAAAAGATAATTGCAAGGCCTGATGATTAATTGTTATTTCTATCCATAAAAATGGAAATTGCCAGGGTGTTCTTTATTTCTATTTTTATGGTTTTGAAAGTGGAATGTGGACAACCTCGTGTCTGAGAGGGATCAGAATCATAAACTTGCCAAAGCTCTCATATTGTCTTATACACTTTCTGTGTTACAACTAAGCTGACTGAATTTTTCTCTGTTGGCACCAGTTTATGCAAGGAAACACCACTGTGTCCAAAGAGCAACACCAGCTTTCAGAAATTTGCTCAATTACTCCTTTAACACTTTTAAATATCTGATATTTGTATTTTATAACAAAGATTATAGATGATAAGCTTGAACTGTTATACTGTTTATTCATTCAGAGATAGACAGTTAATGAATTTCCTTTTTTTTTTGTCTAGAGCCATCACCTGTCCCTCATGGTAACTGACTGTTTAATTCCATGGTAGGTAATTATTTACTGTTTCCTGTATGTTTGTTGTGTTTTTGGTTCCACTTTTCTTCTGTTTCATTACATTTTACAATATTGTGTCTCATTGAAAATCCTGAGGATCCTCCTGAGCTGAAAGTGATGGAGCCATTGAGAGCCTCAAGGCTAAAGCTGATAAATGGATGTACCACAAGAACAAGCTACTCTGAATTTTGGTTACAAGGAGCACTTGAGAGAGAAGATATTTGCCTTAATTAAACACTCATAAATATCATTAAACACAGACAGGCTTTGCAGGAAAATGAAAATAAGCATTTTTTTAATGCCAGCTCCCTGACTGAAACACATCTATATCTTTTCCTTCTTTATATTTTAACATCCTTTTTCCTGCCTAGGGTGTTTTTTTCCTAAAGCTGTGTTGAAATAGCCCCACTGGTAAATTGAATAGATTCAAGGCATTTAACATGGCAAGGCTTTTCCTTGTTTTATAGTTTTAACAGGTTCTCTGCTCACCAAAGCAGAGCAGGTTAAAACAAGGAGGCTGTATTGCCACTGGGCAGCATATTTGACCTCTGACGGCACTAGGAGGGTACAGCTGCCCCCAGTCTGTGTTCTGGGAAATCCCTTACAAAAATCCAGATGTAGGTCACATCATCCAAAACATTGCTGATCCACTTAATGGCATTTTTGCTCCTAAGTGAATAAGAAACATCTACAAATGCAGTGGAAATCCTGAATTTTTTTTTTTAGTAATTTGCACACTGGTAGCTTGCATTTCATACAGTGGGTGCATTTTTCCATTTATTTTCTGTTGCATGTGCAAGGTTTTTTTGCTTCCTGTTTCAGGTTACCTCTGGGAAATATGGCTATTGGAAAGCTTGGCCAACTATTGAATTAAGTTAGGTTTGTATACATGCAGTATATTCATATGCATCAGGCATGATTTCAAAAGTAATTGCAAATCACAGGCTCCCCAGGAGAGCAGTCACAGTCCCAGGCCTGACACAGTTCAAAAAGGGTTTGGGCAATGATCTCAGGATCATGGTGGAGTCCTTGGGTTGTCCTCTGCAGGCCCAGGAGCTGGACTTTCATGATCCTTGTCGGCGCCTTCCCACTCAGAATACTCTAGGGTTCTATATGCTCCTATAGTAAAAGAGTCTTTAACGCATGCAGGGGAAGAAGCTTTGCCAGAGGCATTTGTTCTCAAAACAACTTTTGCAAAGCTTATCTATATGGGCACAGAGCCAAGACAGTAAAACACACTGGGACTGCCAGACCATGAAAACAGCACTGCAGCCATTCTTACACTCCAACAGTTCTGTTTGCTCTATGAACTATGCTAAAAAAAAAAAAATAAATTATGGTTATGGTGGATGGATGGATGGATGGATGGATGGATGGATGGATGGATGGATGGATGGATGGTGTCTAATGGATAATACTCTTCCATAATGGAGCTTAGACAGCATTTTAATAAACCTGTAGCATGCAGAACCTGCCCCTTCCTGAAGGAAGAGAGGAAAACAATCCAGTGGCACATTGTCACAAGTCTGTTGAGGTGGAACTGAATGGAATGGTATAACCGTCATGCACTGGGCAGGCTGTGACAGGTTACAGACAGTTGATAAAATGAAATTTTAAATAAAGGAGCAACCTTGTTCTGCTGTATCCTGCAATTAAAGCCATTAGGCAAAGGAAAGACCATTTTGATTTCCACCTTTATGATTCTGGAATGTATCTCTTCATTGTGCTGATAAAATGTAATGTGTTATATATTTCACCATGACAAAATATAATTGATGTCATGAGCAGTTTTAAATTATTGCTTGTATAATGTATGCTTTCAGCAGAAGTGTATTTATTATTGTAAAATTTCTGAAACTTGTTCTAAATGACCATGAAAAGCACCAGAGTGGAAGAAAAAGATTTGTCAATGACAGGACCAGTTATTTGAAAGATTTTAACTTTCAAGTCAATTTCACAATACTTTCAGCTCCCATCTTCTTTTTCTTAGGGGGAAGGGGAATAAAAGGGATAAGGGAAGAGAAATACCCATTACATTTATGAAACTAGATAAAAGCAGCAAAAAGCAGAATGTTATATGTAATAGCAATAAAAATTTAGAAGCGTGTAATTTCATGAAAACAGCGTCTGTAAAAAAGAGTAAGATGTCGAGAAGATTTTCATCACCAATACCAACATAAAAAAAAAAATCAAGCCTCTTCCAAACTAATTAGACAATGTTATTTTTTACATTCATAGATGTGTCTGGCAATGACACATTATGGCTCAGGCTTAAGCACTGGATCATTAACTGAGCAGAAATGTTACATTCTTTTGTGTACACAAGATTAAATGCTATACATTCCTGCAATGTTCCATATTCTATTTATATCATTTTACCCACTCTTTTATCTCTCTGTCACTTTCAATGAGCTGTAAATTTGATAACTGTAAATTTGATGTTTACAGGTATTTTTCTTCCACTGACTAAACTATCAAAAGCCTGTGTGATGATTGTATCATTTCCTTGGCCCCTTAGGATTAGAATGTGCACTTTGCAATGCTCTAAAATGCATTTGTATGGAATGCCTACTCAACATATTCTGCACAGCTCTTTGGTCTCCCTTAGAAAGACATCCCCACACCTCCCAGACTGGTTGCTCTTGACTGCCACAAATAAAATAAGACAGAAATCCATCAATCCTTTTTGAATCCGATATTTCAGATCAGGCTGAACTCTAAAAGTGCATAAGGGGAAAGAGGTAAAAAAGAGAAAATGAAAAAGCTTTTCCTAAGAGCTCCTAAATGCTCTAAGAAGTGAAGTAGGCATTTTACAGATGATTTCCTGCATATTCCATCCAGAGTTGTCATCAGAGTAGCTCTCACAATCTAGTGATTTAATAGCTGTAATAGTGTATAAGAGTACCACAGGAAACTGTTTTTCAGCTTAGTAAAAGAAAAGAAAAGAATCATAGACTACACAAAGCTCTACAAAATCAAATTACAAATATTTACAAAGCATAGAATGGAAGGACGTTTTATCACCAATTTTAATGATTTGCTGACTCCTGAGCAACTCAGAAATGCAAAGCAACACCAAACAGCTACACACAGAGCAGATGATTGCCTGTGAGACTGAGATTGTTCTACTGAGCAACCTGGTCTAGTGCAAGGTGTCCCTGCCCATAGCAGAGTGTTGGAACTAGATGATCTTTAAGGTCCCTTCCATCCCAAGCTATTCCATGATTTTATGGAGATTCTACTACTAACACTTTTTCACTTTGTCCCAGGATATCGTGTGGTGATGACACCAAACACATCCAGGTTCAGGGCCACCACACTTCAGTGCCTCTGCTGTAAGGAACAGTGATGCCAAATGAAGAATGAAATTATTACCCCAGAAAAGCTACTTCCTAGCCCAGCCAAAACAATTAGAGCCTTGAGAGTGTGAATCACCATTCTCAGACACTATTACAGGAAACAAAGTACTTTTCTGCACAGATCACCTCTCTTCCCACTAGTGACTGATTACAGGACCAACCACAGCAATTCATTATCTGGCAAACAGATAACAGAAGGGTATTTAAAGTACTTTAAGCTGTCTTTTTAATCAGATTTAAAGCTGGGAATTTAAGAATCAGAATTATACCACTAGGCAGATTCACAGACCACCAGAGAAGTCTCCAGAGAACACAGAGTTCGCTCTTGCTCTGTCAAAAAAGCAAGACAGAGAGAGTTTAGTGACCACTGGAAAGATTTAAAGGCTGAATCTATCCTACCATGTGCACTGCAGAACAATTAGAAACCTGTGAAACACTAGGGAGAGCAGCAGAAAATCATATCTGCCCAGTACAGGTTCAGCAAGTTAATAATAAGACAGGTACTATTTACAAGTAAAATGTTTACATTTTAATATTTTCATGTGTACCAAAATATAAAGCTGTTTAATCACATCTAAATTTGCTGCAGGAACAAATCACATTTCTGCCTGCATATAGAATTTACTTTATCCAAGCTTCAGTTTCCCCTTCAGTGATTAAAATGCAATGTAAAGGTATATCTGTGCATGTTTAAGATGGCTTCCTGATCTACTCCCTCTGCCTAAAAAAATACCATTTGTTCCTTTTGCAACATTTTAAAATATTTTTTTTTAATTTTGAAAAAGACCTATTAACATCATTGCATCACTGACTCTTTATTATAATCAATAAACTTTATAGGTTAACACCAGACAAGCAACAAAATAGAAGTTATTAAAATTTAACCCATCTAATAGTGCTTTACCAAATCTTACTTTCAGTGTATGACTTGATTCAGACAGTGGTTTGTTTTTTTTTCAATACTAAAATGTGCTAAAAGGAATCCTACAGTCAAACAGATATAAAGAATAAAATTAATGAAAATATTGTAGACCAGATTTTTGACATGCTAGACAATGTCCCCAGAATACTTTCAGCATCTGCAAACATTCTCAAGACCAGAAAATGAAGAAAATCAGCTGTTTAATATATATATATTTAATATCCCTGTAGATCTGGTAATTCTGAAGGTTTTGAGTATTAAATTATGAAAAGATGCATAAACAATTCATCTCATTAGGAATTCTTTGCTGATGAAGAAATTTAGTTTTCATCCCCTTAGATTCAAAATGCAAAATCAGGAAGAGGAAAAAAGTAGAGAGTTTAAAGGACATGTTTTCTGCCTCACATTAAGTATTTCAAAATATGAGCTAGCAGTGAAGGACAAGGTACATTTATTTTGTATCACCACATTTCTCTGCAATTACGAGAGGATATGGAGAAATTATGAAGGAGAAGAAAAAAAAAAAGACACAGTAAACTCTGAAAGTGCAGACAGCATTAGGAGAAATATAGGATTTCTGCTTAATTCTTTCAGAAGTTGGTGAATAAGGACTAAAAGTAGAGGACTTGCACCGATTCCAGAGGTGACACCGATGAGAAATACACAATCTAATCTTGTTTTCTGTGACATAACTACATTAATAGATAAACTTTCAGACCCCTTATAACAGCCTGGTGTCCAAAATGCAAGACTTCAGGCCTCAGGTCAGCTGATGGAAGCAGGTCTCTGCCACAGGGGGTCATGGTGCCTGTACCCTTCCTGTACAAAGGATGGCTGTGTTTCTGCACCTGGAGCTGCTTTTCCCAACAGCATTCCCCTGCACAGGAAGTCCTGGCTGGACTTGGTGGAGCACTGAGTGCTCTGAAGGTGTCTCAGTCTCTTGCCCTTCATGCCAGACACTGAAGGATGGTGGCTCCATGTGAGGCAGGGCTGGCATCCACCCCTGGGGAATTGGTCTCACAAAAGGAGGGGACTGATGCTGAGAGCACAGCAGGTGACAGAGACAGGCAGAGGCAGAGGAACAAGAAGCAGGCTCAGGGGAGTGAGTCTCACACAAGATGCCAGTTTGAGCAAAAACTGTTCCAATCCTGAACAAATCCTGAGCTGTGTTCTTCAGTCAGACATGGCCCTGCTGCCAAAGTTCTTTTGTGCTGGATCTGAGCAGACAGCATACACGAGTGAACACATCATACTCGGCCTGTGTATTGATCTTTCTCACACTGCCACATGAAGAGTCTTGGAAATATTCCTTGCAGTGTAATACATTATGTTTTGAAGAGCATGCCCTAATTTTCCATTGCCTTGTGTTACCTAAGATTAAGCATGTTTAAAAGACTCCTGAATCAAGCATTTTAGAGAGAGAAGTCCTAAAAGCTTAAAAGACTATAAAATCTTGGAAAATGAGAGAGAAAACAATCCAAATGATAGAGAATTCCTGGCTTGGGAGTGTAAATTTTAAAGAACTCAAATGTGAGGAGATCTATGTTTGTCTGAGGCAGGGCAGGCTGTTGTGTGAACCACAAGCCTGTTTCTGTACTCCAGAGGGAACTTGAACCAAAGTAAAGTTTGGAGTGCCCCAATTTTCCACTAAAGAAGTGAGGACTCAAAAGTAAATGCTCTGTCTAGATTTATCCAAGTAAATAGGTACATGGATTTCTCACTACATTCATAATTCATTGGGATTTTACCATTGTCAGCAGTTCATTTTAAATGTTCTTGCCATCTTTGAAGGGCCAGCCAAACAAAATCCTCTTAACTAAGAAGACAGCTGATGTTTAATATACTTTCTAGACTAGCTAAGTGAAATGATCTCTTTTTTTTTTTCCTGTATAAGCTATATTTTCCTATAAAAACTTTCCTCAGTTTACTCCTAGGGCTTTGGGGTTGGGAAGCTTGCTATTTTTTAAAGCAGATCTTAAGTGCAGGACAGATTTTCTGAGTTCACAGATCTAATGTACTGCTGCACTTTGCAAAAAAAAAAAAAAAAAAAAAAAAAAAAAAAAAAAAAAAAAAAAGTTATGATATTTCTGAAATGTACACACAGCAAGGCTGCACCTTTCACAGAGTTTGCAGGTTCAACACTCAGCCCTAATGATTACCAGCCTTTATTCCTGCATGGGAACACAGTACCTCGAGCTTCTGCTGTCATAAAGTGCTGAGTAATCTCACTGATTATATATATGATATATATTTTCTGATTTACATATTCACAACAGTGCATGTAATCATGCTTTGATTAAAACCATGAGTGTAGCAGAGAAGCCAGGATGTTCTGATTTCTACCAGACACAAATCTCTTTAGAATACACTGCAATAATACCAATATAATCCTGAATAGCAATGAACTGGCAAAAAGCAAGGAGAGAAGTTTGCAAACACCAGAGCTTTATGACTTTATTTCTATGCAACAATCAAATTATTTTTTTTTCCTAGACAAGAAAAAGGAACAAAATGACAGGAACTAATGATCCATGTAGTGCAACTTCTTTTCTAAAGCAGTAGTTGCCCAAGGCATTTAAATGCACATGGTAAGCAGCAATTATAAATTGCTATCTTCCCAAATCAAGGCAGTTATTGTTTAAAGGCCATCCTCACTAGAAATTGCACCTACTATTACCTTTAACGGCCTCTCCAAGACCTAGCCAAGTTTTGGGTGCACTGACCTATAAAACAAGACACATAACTTCTGTATTGTCAGGAGATAAAATAAGACATTTAATTCCTTCCAGTTGGCAAATGTTTAAAACAGGTAAAGAAAGGAAGAAGGTGCTTTAGCGTTTATTTCACTGGAATTCAGTGACTCTTTTTGTTTGGAGCCAATAAGGAGGAATTTGAGCCTTTCTTCTTTCATCCAACATATTCATTTCTAGTGTTATTAGTACTGTGGTATCCATGCAGATTTTAAATCACATTTCATCATGTACATTCCCCACTAAAGATATTAGCATTCAAGGGCATTGCATGTCTTTAAAAGAGCTTATTTGAGATTTGCACAAAGGATTTTCAAAAGAAGACTCCTAGTTAGAATTAAATTCAAGTATTTGGGCCTGATTCACAGTTTCCTGTGGATTATTTAAAGTGACATTGTTGTGCACTGCTGAACATGTGTATGTGGGCCTTTGTTTAAATGACAATCAGCCTCATATTTTGTGTAATGATGTGTTTATTACACATTGCCTTCTGACATTGTGCATTTCTATGCTGAACAAAGAGGCTTCCTGCTTTTTGCTTTTAATCCAGTGCGTGAAGCAGTATGTGAAGACATGAAAACTGCTAATGAAAAATTAAACAACTGCAGCTTTTTTATGACAAATAACATGTTGCAGCTGAAAAGCAGGTACGTGGCATGACTTTTGCTTCACTGACATGCATTTCCAGTGCCATATGCTGCAGACAGTTGCAAAACATGCTGCTTCCTTTCAGGACATCACCTGGTTTTGACAGCAAACATGACTTGACAGATGCCTTAGCAGAGGAATTGCATGATATCTGACCTTTTTGTGATATGTCATTTCTAGAAAGCCTTGGTGCAGGTGCTCCATCATGGGACACATAACAGAGATACACACTAGAGAATGACATGATTCAAAACCCTTTATCTGGTTTCTGACTTTCCTGCATTGTGTTTGTTTTAGAGCGTGTCATCTACTGGCCTTTGCAAAATAGATGCCAAATCTCAGGATAGAATGTTTAGGATTGCATTATCCTAAAGATTTGTATCTATTCTACTCCAGGAAATATTCTCTTAGGTTTGTTTTTGGTTGAATTAATGACTTAATTCAGGCAAAGCTGAGGCTGAGTCTCAATTGCTATGCTTCAGACAGAGATGGATAACTATAAGCACCTTCAAAGGTCACTTCATCCTGGAGCTGTTCAAGGCCCTGTCTGCCTGCTGTAAACAAATGCAGTGAAAAGCATTTCACATCTCCAAAAGCCACAGTCTGAGGGAAAGAGCAGTATTACAGTGAACTATGACCACACACCCTAACCCAGGCTGAAGTGGTGGGGAGAAGGATAATTAAACACACACTTTAGACTACACCTCCACTATTCATGCCCTGAAGCAGATTGGTTCTTCTCTGGGGGACATCTCTGCCTTTCTTAAAATCAAATTACACAGCCATGAAGAAGTTCAGGGCTAAAAGAATAAGCTCATTCTTGTTGATAGCTCAGTACACATTGGCCTAATTTCAGTTCACACCATGTACAAATTCAAGGCATGGAAAAAAGCATAATTACAGGTTTTGTTTAACCATGGAAAATAGATAATTATGGGTAATTCATGGCTCAATTAAGTTGCAGAATAATTTGTACTCAAAGTAAGAAACACTGCCTGGAGATTATGGGGTAATCTGAAAGGAAGTTACACAATTTATTCCAGTGCACTCAATTTACTGGTTATTTGCTATACATATGCTTTGACCAAATATTAAAATAGTCAAGAAAGTGTGGCACACCTTTATTACATTTAGAAACAGAGCTAGAGGAAAACAGTCCAAAAGATAACAGATTTTTGTGTTCCCAACCTATTTCTTTAATCTATGAAAGTGTTAGATTAAGTGCATCACCTCAACTGTAAAACTCCTGACAACAGTATAAAAAAAAATAGAATCTGTTGACTTCAGGCAAGCCTTATAAGCTTTCAACTTCAGGAAGCCCACCCCACCTATCTGTAGACATGAATGCATGTGCTTTTTAATGTGGTCCACCAGCTCAGCTCCCATGAAAAAACACAATGAGGAAATTGAACCATGGGTTGGTAGTTGGCATGTACTTGGAACACTTACCAGGGCTTCCAGAGCTGGCATTACAGAGAAGACATTTCAGCTCTGGAGCAGAAATATCAAAGAAGAATATGCACAAAGATTTAGCCTACAAAAAAAACCTACATGAGCACTGGAAAGAGTAGTAAAAAAGGAGCATTAGTCAAGCCTGTCCTGAGGATTTAAGCTAAAATATTTAGAAATTTCTCTTATGTTAACAAAACAGAAAAGTGATTACTTCCAGCCTTTGAAAATATGAGATAAGGAGCTAAAAAAGAAAAAGGGGAAAAATATAAAAAGGCATAAACTCCAATGACTTTGCTGAAAACAGTCTGCAGAAAATACATATTGAAATAAAAACAATATGCTTTTCTCTGACCACAATCTCATTTGTGCGAATCAAATCCTCTGAGTATGGCCTGTATTCTCTCCTTTTGGTGAACAATTTCAATTCTTATACAGAAGAGTTGAAGGAAAGGCTCTCAAGCTTTTTGCTAAAAAAGTGTTTATGATAGAGCCTTTTAAAGTGAGGGGTTTCACTGTTGCTCAGAAGAAAATAATTTAAAATGCAAGCCTGTCATATTAGTTTTATTACTACTATTTGGTTTTTAAAGAAAGGTTAGACCTGTACACATTTCATGCTGTGTAGTCCAGTTGAACACACATCCATCTGTCTACCAGAGATGGAAATTACTCTGTGGGAATGGCTCCCACTCCTGGCAAAATTACTTAGATAACAGAGAGGCCAGACAGGAGTGTGAGAGACTTCAACACCCAGAATTTCAAGCATGTACAAGCCCCTAACTTGGTGTGGGTGTGTTGAGAACTCTTGGGGATTAGCTACAGAAAGGATGCCTAGAAATTCCTAGGCATTACTTAACATTGCCTGAACGTTTAATATTATGGTGCATTGGCTGAATTGGTGATATTGATACTTAGATACTTATTCATGATTGCTGGTTAAATATGTGTCATTAATAAGTCAATAAACTGCTTTGGTACTGATCTGATTGGAAGGATGTTAACTGAGCAGTTTTAACCTGTGGTGCTACTGACACGATACCCAGAAATTACCAGCATCTCATGAAACCCTTAGGATCTGGGACAAAACTCTTTATACCCTTTCACTGGTAGAATATCCATGGTGTGACTTTGTTCCAGGCCAGGTGGTAATATCCATGCACATTTTGGCTGGCTACAGTTCATTTTCTCCATAGGTGCTTAGGTTTTGTGCTGATAATTACAGGGATGTTTTTGTTACCACTGAGCAGCGTTTGCACAGAGCCAAGACCTTTTCTGCCTCTCACACCACCCCACCAGCAAATTAGACTGGAGGTGCACAAGGAGTTGCAAGGAGACAGCTGGGAGAGCTGAGCCCCACTGACCACAGGGGTATAATAGCGAGAGAGAGTTACACCAGGGAGGGATAGGAGCAGTTTCTCACCAGTTGGCCTCAGGAACTGAACCGTCATGTTTCTGCAGCCATGTTTCACTTACCAGTATAAACAGAGTCCCAATATTAAGAGAAAAGAATCTTTAACAGCATTAAGGCAAACTTTTAGACCAAGAATTTTTGCCCCTCATTCTTGGAGGCAGTCAAGAGCTAAATGTAATTTTCACCTCTCTGACAGGGAATTACAAATCTCTCCAAGTGCAGAAAATTGTGTTACATGGGACTGCTCTTGGTCTCCCACACAGATGGAAAACCCCAAAGGATTTGGTGAAAGAACAGCCTGCAGACTGTGGAACCAATCCCAGAAGGAAACTTGTTATATTTAATTAGCCTCATGGTCGCATTGAGAGAATTAACAGTATTTTAATAAATTGCCATTGTACTCATGCTGTTTTTAAATGATAGTGTACAGCACCCTAAGTTCTACCTGAGAAGAGACCCTCAATAGAGAAGACTCATTAACAACATGTTGTAGAAGTACAGTGGCCTTTAATTATAAAACCACATGCAGTCTTCTGACAGTTTGCTATACACATGATGAACCAAGGACTTACATCTTTCTGCTTCAGCCCAAATTTTAAGGCAGTTTTTGCTGGTGCACACAGTAAGCACACTGTGTATTCAGAACCTGTCAATGTGTCTCCATTAAAATGACAACATACATCACCTGTGATGTCTTGGTCCCTAGGGTACCCACTTGGCTCTTTTCAGTTCCCTCTATGTAGGAAAATTAAAAGTTGCAAAAAGCAGCTTTTCAGGTTTCCATAAAGATGGAAGAAACCTAAAGCAGGGAACACTGGGGTTAGTGATAAAACACCCTCATTCTTTAACTCTGGAACTCACCAAAATAAATGGCTATTGCTTCAGTGTAGCAAATGGCACTGTTATGGAGTATTTATGCAGTTTCCTGCAACACACAGAATTCTTGAAAGAAATTAACTTCACAAACTGATCTATGTTGCTCATACATTACTGCAGGATCTCAGAGGAAGCAATATTTCACAAGTATGTATGATATTAATAAATTGTTGCTTTCTATTCCTTTCTATTGCTTTTTAAAAAATTATTTATTTATTTTTCCCTATACAAAACAAGAAGAAATAGAACTGTCTCAAACAGCCTAAAGTCATCATCCAGGAGATGCAAGAGACAGTTGTGTGACAGCTGTGTGATAGAGCAGCTTGTGCATCACGGGGCCAGAAGTGTGTTGTTGACAGTGCCAGCACCTCTGCCACAGCACTTGTGTGAATAATGCTGCAGAGCTCCCTTTTGTGGCTTACCCAAGGGAAACAAAAAAAACCCAAAAAACAAGGTGGTGTTTGGGGCAGAACATCTGTAACCAGCTGCAGCAAACACTGCCCCCAAGCCAGCTGTGCCACTCCTGAAGAGCAGTGCTATTTTTTGACAATGAAATGTTCTGCGGGGCTGTGCATGTGGGTGACAAGCAGAGGCATTTGTGCTCCTGTTTGCCAACAAGAGTTTTGTTCTCACCCCTGACACCCCACAGTGCATTGCCAATCTGAATTCAGCTGGGGTGGCTTGGACTCAAGGGCTGCAGCTGCTCTGGCCTGTGCTAAATACAGAAGAGAAAGAAAGGAACTCTTGAGTAAGATAGGCTTTATATTTTCTTGTAAAAAAAATCTAAGGTAGGCTTTATATTTTCTTGTAAAAAAAAAATCTAAGTTGAACTAGAATATTCTAGTCATTCACTTCTCTCAAATCATTAGCAATTACTATCTACCATGAGTTTGGCACTATGAACTGAAGACCTGAGGGAGAATTTAGGGAAAAAAAATATTTTTGCATATATATATTATCCATCCAACAACTTAGTTTCATTTTGAGAAAGGCAGTTCTCCCCAGGCTTCTACAAAGAGATTCCAGTCACCATCTGAGTGTGCTGAGGCCAGGGCATAGGACAGACCATTAAAGAAAAAAAAAATCAGGGACAGATAAACAAACAGGGAATTGGTGTCATTCAAAGAACAATTTCTTTTTCTCTAGAAGAGTTTGTTGGCAAAAAACCTCACATACACAGCACTTTCCTGTCCATCTATGAGACAGGTAACAGCAGTTATCTGAAATCTCTGACAGAGTAACTGCTGAAAACATCTTAAATGCCCTGATGACAGTTCAGGCTGGCTTTCAGGTATCTCCTAAGATAGACATAAACGTTTTTGTTGTCTCCCTCAGCTAATTTGTCCTATAAAGTCATCACTTCTGCAGCCTTGTGATATTTAACAGCTTGCAAATTAGCTGAATGCTTGACATTAGTATGTCAGGTTGCACACGTGCTTTTCCAGCACTGCAGCAAAGACAATGGCTTATCTCACACCACATCAGGGAAATCAGGAGAGAGCTCCTGCTGGGCCCAGGAGGAAAACCGAGTCACTCACACCTCAGCGCACCCACAGTTTGGATCTCTGGTGCCAGGCACTGCAGTGGTGGGGGCCGGTGAGCCCAGAGCTTGCTGTGACCAGATGGGGACCACTGCCTCCCAACAGTGATCTTCACAGGAAAATCACACTGAGCTTCTCTTGGATCTAGTTTTCAAGTTTCCAAAAAGCACATATTAGTAATCACCTTAAAAAAAAAAACAAAAACAAAACCAACAACAGCAACTTGAAAAAGCATGGCACTCAGCCTTTAGTGTCTCATAATTACAGATACATAGCATGGAAAGAAAATATTTTTAATATAGATCACTTTCTTTTTGTTGCCAGCCTTAACTGTCTTCACTTTGAGAAAACAGTAAGGCCCAAATCTTCAACAGCAATTACTGGATTACTCTGCTGGTGTCATAAAAAAAAAAAAAAAAAAAAAAAGGAATGGCATATGTTTTTGGCCACGTGTTTTACTAAATGCAAACCCCAGAAACTCCTGTAAACAAATATAATGCAGTGCTTTTTGCCATGAAATCGTATTCAATTTTAGGATCATTTCTATCCTAATGACTTTTGATGGGTTATTTTTGTTTTCATTGTGCCATTAATAAAAAGTGATAACTCTTTAGCTCTAATTAGACCACTATCATAGAGCCCATTAATTATTCAATACCCCCTTTATCTATTCCCTTCCCCTTCAGAGCTCTTCAGTCAGGGCTTATGCAGCAGGTTGCATTTGCTCTGAAAATCCATTAGCCTTCTGCCTCACTTGTGGGCTTTCCAAGGGACATAAATGGATAGATACATAATTTTATTTATTTATTTGTGTGCTTCTGCTTTTAGGCTAGATGTAAAACAATGGTGGCAGTGGTGGGGAGTGGGAAGAAGGGGCGCATAATAATGTCTGGTGTCACAGACTTACAGCTTAATTTGTCATCTTATTTTTCCACATGCAAGAGCCTGACAGCATTGATCACCTGAATCTGTTAAACATTTTTTTCATGAGGCTGACACACTGCCCCAGTGCTTGCATCTATCAACATCTGCCTGATTTATTGGCTTAATAACTGAAAATCATTTGGTAGCCCAGCTCTATTTTGCCTGAACAGTGACCTGTGACCTTAATTTGCTGCCTTTTGAGTTTCTTTGTTCTCCCATAACAGGTAGCTCGCTAATCAGCAGAAACAGCTTTATAAACTTAGATAAATATTTAACTGAGCTCTAGGAATATGAATATTTAAATTATTCTTCTTGGAAAAGTATAAATAACCCAGACTAAACAGAACTACTGAAATCAAAGGCATGCTTGCAAGAAGGATGGGATTTGGCACACTTTTAATATTTCATGTCTTTCTCTGTTCCTGTTTCAAAATATTGACAAACAGCTGTTATGAATTTCTGAAATAAAAGAAACACTTCTCTCACTGCTATGTCTTTATAACAAAATCCAGCAAGCAGAGTGGGTTTTTTTTTCTTTGAGGCACCAGAGATAAGACTAATTGCAATAAGGTGGCGACAATTAGAATTTGTAACCTCACGTTATGGCAAAAGTTTAGTAGTTTAGCACAAAAAACCCCTAATTTAGAGCATATCCTTACATTTTATGGTTTAATGAAAACCAGCAAAAATACTTTACTGGAGGAACATTTCCAACTTTTTCAGGTCTCCACTGAAAAGCATGCACACAAATCCACAAACTTTTAAAAGGAAACACATTTGTTTAGGACTTGCTTTGAAACTGTATATGAGCACAAAACACATTCACCTATTTTATTATATATATATATATATATATTCATTTTTTTGCCAAAAAACAGACTGGCATTCAGGATCTCTTAGACATGCCTATGGAACAGCTGTACCTTATGTTGAGATGTGACTCTCCTGTCAGAAATTTCACTCACTTTGTGAAAAGAAAACCAGCAATTTTTTTCAGTCATTAGGAAAATGATGATTAGTTTCAGGCAGTCCTTGAAAAAGCATTCTGCTGAGAACTGCCTGAGAAGGTGATTTACAGGGTGGGGTTGACTGGGTAGAATAAACACTTTGGACCTGCTGCTTCCTTTCAGACCTGTTTCTTCCCATCTCCCATTCCCCTGCCCCCTAAGCCACACTCAGAGTGGGGCACAGCACAGCACAGCCTGGGTGATAAAGCAGGGAGTCAACACTCTTCATTAGCAATAGGAAAGGGGAGGCTTTTCCCCATGCTAATTTGGCAGAGTAGCAGAACCCTTCCTGTTGTGACAGAAGGCTTAAGAGAACTTGCAGAAGTCCATGGAAGTTGGGAATTTCCAGGAAGTTTGCTTTGTTAGGAGGAAAGACAGGAATGTAGTTTTAAAGAGGAGAACCACGTTCACAGTACCAGGGCAAGTATTAAGGAAAAAGTCACCTATGGGACCATGAAGACTGGGTGTCAAATTTAGCCCTCCAGTGTAGGTAACCTTTGAAATAAAATGAAGAGAAAAAATCATCTGTAATTTCAAGACAACCAAATTCTTGCAAATCACCCAGGAAGAAAATACTAGGTTCTCAGGCGTGTTTTCGTTTCACCAAAACAAAATTTCTCCTCCAACAACTTCAGAGATTTCAAAACAGGCAAAATAGCAATTGGCTCAATTATTCATGTAAACTGTACAAGGCTTCTATCTTAAAGCATACCTACATATACTTCAAAGGTTTGATGAACTTGAGAACAATAGCTGCTATTTTTAAATATATTGAACACCTTTCCAGCACTGTTCACACTGCTTCAATTTTTATTTGACTTGGATTATGAAAGCATAAGAAGGAAATAACAAAGCCTAGCCCGTGGAGATTATCAAAGCAAACAATGATCTTCTTGCATGTGGGTTAGTACTACAGCCAGCAGACCTGAACACACCTTTCCTCCCCATGGAAGGCTGGCTGGCCCACAGGTCAGTGCTCAAGTCTAGGCAGTCATTTGTTATGGTACTTAAAGGGGAAAAGAATCACACTTCTAACAGTGACCTCTTCAAAATTCTTCCTATAGCTAATTTCTGTAATATACAAGTACCACGTCTGTGGTCTGTTGTCAGTCAAATTAAGAGCATGTTATTTAACACCTGTCATCTAGATGGCAAAAGTAAGGGAAAACATCTTGATTTGCTTCTTTTAGTTTGTGTCAATTGTGTGCATAATACTTGAAGGTTAATAGTGTGACAATGATGGACCAAACCATGCAAAGAATATCTTTCTAACACTGGACAATTTCCCTGTGAAATGGATTGGAAAGAATGAGATAGTGTACAGAGGACTATATTAAAATTATGGCCCTTCAATCTGATGGAGAGTGGAAACGTTAGTTGCTCAAAGGCACCATTAAAATTAGAAACATCTATATATACATTGTCTTGAAAACTGCTGTAGACCTATCCACACGCTCTCACGTGGATATTATTCTGCTTGGAAACTTGGCTATAGCTCACTTGTAGGCTCTGCTTAAACAAGAACCCAGAAGGAGAAGAAGAATCTTCTTTTTCTTCTTCTTCTTTTTCTTCTTCTTCTTTTTCTTCTTCTTCTTCTTCTTCTTGCACTGGGAATGATGCAGTAGTTAAACACAGCTTGTAAACAGCAACAAAAAAGCCTATGTGAAATAAGTTTCCCTGTAAGATTGTCTTTCTAAATAAAAATGCAATTAGCCAATGAAACTTCTAATACTTAAATGACAAAATATTGCTGCAAGATAATCTTAATTGAAATCTCAACCTCTGCACAGTTTTTCTGTACTTAATGGAATCGGAAATATTTTAAGATCAATTAGCAATTATAAGAAGTATTATGCCCCCCTAAGGCTAACATTTTCTGCAAAAAACCCCAGGTAGTTTCGAGAAGCTTCAAGGAGTCTTAATGTGGCAATGTTGTAAGAAACCTTGTGGGTTTGTGTATTTCAGTGCATCTCCACTTTCATAAGAGCTCTCCACATATGTAACTGAGAAATGACAGAATCTTTGTCCTCCTCCTGAATATGTAATTGCATCCTTCTAAATATATCAAAATGAAATTAGGCTTTCCAAATGCAGAGGCTTTCTCAGGGTAACATTTTGTCTAATTTCTACAATAAAACACCATTCTACCTGTTGGCTGATAAACTCTTACATTAAATGTTTAAAGACTCTGCTTCTCCTATTATGGAAATTCAGCTGAAGGTTCAAATTGAATGTATGAATCAAACAGGATTGAAAAATCTTTTACTAAAGAAATCAAGATTTTTTTTTTCTATTAACCAAATGCCAAAACAAACTATCATTGTCATTTACTAGAAAGTGCATTAGCTGTTGGTCTTAGGAGGAAAGCAGCTCACATTACTCGAAACATTCCACTGCAGAAGTACAGATTTTTAAGCAGAGATATTCATGGGCAGCTGCAAAGAGAAGCATTGCTGCTGCTAGGCACAGAAGCAGGAGTAAATTCCAAACAGACATACAGGGTTCTACAATTCTAGTTCAACATTAATAATATGGATGTTTTTAATCATCTGCAAGTGGCCCAAAGACCAGTTGAGTGCTAATGCTGACTGAGAAATCAACTGAGGAAACATTCAGATGAATTTTTGATTTTAAATTGAAATGCAATAAAACAAACAAACACACCAAACACCTTCAAAGCTGTAACACAAACCTAGGAACTTAATCTGGGGTTTCACAAAAGAAAATATCCCATAATGTCATAATGTTGTAAATACAATATTAACAGATAGGTAGAAGGAGGTGTTTTTTTTGTTTATTGGTTTGTTTTTTTTTTTCTTTTTCTTGGGCCACCAGATGAAATTGAAGCAGACTGTGACATTAAAAGTTCAAAGGAATCCACACACAGTGCCCAGAGCTCCGAGTCCCATCAGCTCCATTCCCCTAAGGCACCTACCATGGAGAGATGACACAAGTGCTTTTGTCATCAGGTGCTGAAGGGAACCAGAGTAAAACCTCATCCTATGCTGTAAATGGGTTCTTCCAGGGGTGCCTGCACTTACAGGCTTTGCCAAACATACAGATTATCAAAAGTGCTTACAAAGAGAAGGATGGCTGTGCTTTGCAAGGTTAACAGAGACAAACATATTCCAAGTGCTACAGGGAAAAGAAGGTGGGGAGAGAAGAGAGCAGTGAGGAGAGGATCAGCCAGAGAGAAGTTTAGAATAAATACATGAAGGATAAGGAGAAACATGAACTTCATGTGAAAGACGAAATCCTGATCAATAATTTAGGAAAGAGGGAACTGTGATCAGAGCAATGCAGTTGATAATGATGTCAACATTTTGGATGTGCAGAGAGGGGGAATGTTTGAAGTAGAGAGGATGAAATTAAAAGGTACTGTAAAAAATGCTGAGATTTCAGCAGCAAAGATTAAAGAATAACAGAGGGGGAAAATGACAGGAGGTTGTGATAGAATAAGCAGAACAACCTGAGATTTTAGCTGAAGCTACAAGTGAGCAGCAGTCCTGAGATTACTTAGCTTTAGTTCATTACTGATTTTGCCCTCAGAAAAGGATGAATTTTTACTTAATCAAAAACTGTGCAGTTTTCAGTATAAAAAGGAGCCATGAAGCATACCATAACTAGTTTTCAGAGACCAGAAAGACAATGGATCTTTTGTGTACCAACACCTGAGGGCTGGATCACTTACAGATTAGTGATCCTAGGGCAATGCATGTCATACTTTATTCCCTACGCTTCCCTCCAAGCAAAAACTAACTTTTATGGTGGCTTAGCCCACATTTGATGGTAATAACATGAAGACTTTCTAAAACACTCCATTAAGTAAGCCCAAGGGCCAATGTGTAAAAGAGTTGATGTTCCCAAACCATTCAGTGTGCTTGGGTCGTTTACAAATGATGTGCAAAACACAGCACAGATGATAAAAAATCAGTGAGTGCTGTGCCCTGGAAACAGACCCTTCCACCTCTTCCTCCTTAAGCACCTCCAAGAATAAATTGAGAAGCAATAAAAACAAAGCCATTTCTGAGCTTCTATAGACTGAAACAGACTTTTAGATATTTTATTTTTTTAACAATTATTTTTAATGCATGAAATGCAATAGATTTAATCATTTCATTCCCGCCCCCTCCCAAATATGGAAATTTACATAACTTAACAATCTCTATAACCACATTTTATTGCACATGAGATTTCCTTCTGAGAGACTTCTTTTCCTGCTGTAGCATATGGGGCTATGGAATTCCCTTTACAGCCTGCCTAGGAAAATTCCTCCTTCCTAGAAGTTACTGACCATATGTATCTGGGGAATGGAGAACCAGACACAACGACATGTTGCAGAGACAAGAGGCTTTTCTGAGGCTTTTCTCTCTTCAGAAGAGACCACATAGGCTTTTATAACCTAAAAAGCTACTAAAAGTTACAGGACTGAAAGTAAAGCTGAAGGGGAGGATTTTCTCTGAAAGGAAACAGCAAGCAGGGAGAGAATTTTTGCTAAATCTTTGAATTTAGTTTATTCTGTTTCACCCAGAGCTGGATTTCTGTGTTTGAAAAATTCACAGTTTTATTTTCTTTTTAAGTGAAATCTTAACAAGAGTTTAAAAAAAACTCCTTGGGTGTTTTTGGAATGCTTCCATTAAGAAAAAATATACAGGTGAGTCCATCTGATAGCCTTGTCAGAGCATCCCAGCCTTTGTCAGCAACAAGAAGTGATGCAATCCAAGGAAGCAGATTTGCAGGGCAGCCCTGACAGCTGGACATGATAAGACTGGCTCCAGCCTGGTCACACAAACTGAGCACCCCCAGTCACTGGAGCAATCAGGGGTGCCCAGGACTGCATCATCCAGTTCATTCCCACCCAAAGGAATGTTAGTTTACCTGCCCTGGAGACAATGGCACAATGCAAATCAAAACCTGACAAGTTATATACCAGAAAAAGAAAAGCAAAAAAGCAACAAGAAAAAGAAAGTTCAAACTGGAAACATACAAATTCCAAGTGCTTTAAGTATGTAATTAGCAAAAAAACCCAAAACAAACAAAAAAACAAAAGCCAAACACAAACAACAAAACAAAAACCAAACCAAACCAAACCAAAAACCAAACCAAAAAAACCAACACCAAAAAAAAAACCAACCCAAAAAGACATTCCTACAAAAGCCCAGCAAATAACATCTGGTTTTGAATGCATTTGATCATTGCAAATCTTGGAAATAAGAGTGCAGCATTTCCTATAACTTTTAGTGGAAGAAACTGTCAAAAAATATCAAGAGAAAGAAAAATGTCCAATCTTTATAAGAAACATTAGTTTGTCAAATAGTGCTGACTATTGTACTGCTCACATGTGAAAGGAAATAAGGCAAACATCCAGAATGGGCGTTGATCAGCCCAGATGCAAAGTCCATACTACTTCATTGCTTAAATAATTCATTTTCAGCTTTCAAAATGAGGTGAAGTGACAAACTAGACCCACTTCCTGCCATGCTCTATTTGGTTCAGCACAAGTTTTTATCAGTTAGAGCAGTCCACAAGGCTGGTATGGAAAAAGCACTTAAAAAACAAAACAAAACAAAACAAAACAAAACAAAACAAAACAAAACAAAACAAACAAACAAACAAACAAACAAACAAAACAAAAAAAAAAAAAAAAAAAAAAAAAACAACCCAAAACTTTCAATATCCCCACAGAAGTCTCACAGTGAATGCAAGCAGATCACAGACTAAATCAAAACCTTTGGAGAGTCAAAATTGTTTTATTTATTATGTAATGCACAAGCTAATTTATGTGATGCAGCAGCCGAAGTTACTAAGATGCCAGATAAAGTTGGACTGATAAACATGGCACAGGCTGCACGCTGAATATTCCTTTTCTGGTGTAAATAGACAAACTCTCAAGCACGTCAGCTTCCCTCTTGTCTTAGGTTGCAATACAAGACATAACCAAAAGTATGTATTCTGTGACCATATGTTAAAACCTGGTGGGGCAGTGTTCTTTGTCTCCTCCATGACCCATCCTCCCTCCAGAGGGATATCTGCTGTTCATGGGTTGTTAAGAGTCACTGCAGGGCTGATACAATTACATCATCCCTTTGTGAGATGTTCCACCCAGCAAGAGGAGCCAAGCATTCCTACCTGGATAAAGCCTGCAATTCAGAACTGCAGGACAGTCTGTTTCCACTGGATTTCCCAGAGGAAGACCGGACCCATCTCACCACCTCTGGACTTCCAGAGGAAAACTACACCCTTCTACAGAACCATTGCTTCAACAGTACCACATCTGTCACTCCAGAAGGACTTGATTGGACTGCTGCCAACACCATGACCAACAGGGTGTCAGATTGTATTCTGATTCTGTCAGTGTTTCCTTTTTGTTTGGTTGCTTTTTTTGTAATACTACGTTTTTTATTTTAATTTTTTTTTTAATAAAAACCGTTATTCCTATTCCCATATCTTTACCTGAGAGCCCTTTAATTTCAAAATTGTAATGATTCGGAGGGAGGGGGTTTACATTCTCCATTCCAAGGGAGGCTCCTGCCCTCCTTAGCAGACACCTGTCTTTCCAAACCAAAAGACCTCTGATCTGAGGAAACAGATCAGAGAGCCAAAGTAAGACGGTTATGCCTCACAGCATCTGGCAAACCACACCTCAAAGACCACAGCTAGCAGTAGTCCTAATACACTCTAGATAAAGTCAGTTTGTAAGACAGGGTAATATTACAGCAAGTTTTAGAAATGTGTTACAAGACATATATTCTTGACTACCTTATATTGCTTTATAAAAAAATCTAAAAAAACCCCCAAAACCCTGAACATGATGAGCATGCCTCTCTGATTATTGGATCTCCTTTGTGAATAATGTGTTTTCCCTGAGTAATTTAAGTTTATGCCATCAAAGTGGCATAATTAAATTGGGACCTGGATTATCCTGCACTGCTTCCAAGGAATCAGCATTAGGTTCCTTCCCCTTCTCTCATCTGCTCACATGATTTGACATGCCCTTGCAGTGGCTGAAACAGTGAACAAAACACTGTGTGTGAGTACTGGTACAACATCAGAAGTCCCTCAATTTTGACTTTGTTTTGACACTTCTTCTCTCTTTGGTTCAGTTAGTACTACTTCAAATTGGAATGTTTCCACTGGAAGGGTAGTTGCTGGGTTGTATAAATAGAGGCAACTGCTTCTATTTTGAAGCTTACTTTTATATGATTGTCCTACACATCTTCATCACAAAAATTATGAAGAAAATGAAGCCAAACCAAACAATTCTGCTAGTCACTCAGGATACATTTGAACTGACAAGAAGTTGCAGCTGTGGTTTACTGTCCCTTGTTTAAGCCCACTAAGGAATCTGCAGCTGCCCACTGGCACTGTCACACTCAAGGTCAAGGAGCAGAGTCAGATCTAATGCTGTTCTTATGCTGGCTCTGTTGTGGTAGTTGTACTCAAGTAAAATACTGAACTTGTGTTGAAATCCTACAGAAACTACACATCTTGGAGCTCTGAAGAACACTACTTCAGTTCAGCTGCTTCAAACCTCCAGAACCCCTAATACTGTATACCTCTTCTACAAAAGACATTAAGAACATATGCCACTATTTACAATTTTTCTGGATGTTTTCTATAGTGTTTCTTTTTATTTCAGTTACTTACACCTTTGACCTGATCTTTGCTAGACCAAAAAATGCAGTTAATTGTCCATCCACTGCTGGAGGGTTTTGGGGTTATTTTTGTTGTTTTAGGAGGAGGAGGAATGCTGTTTTATTTTTGTGTGTTTGTTTGTTTTTTTTTGCAATCTGATTAATTTATTTAAAAGAAAAAAGTGCATACTTCTGACAAGAAACATTCAACTTTTTAAATTTGAATTAATAGCTACCTTGCACTCATTTTTGAGAAATGTTTAACTTGGAAAATTTATGCATCTGTTTCCAGTAATTTGTAATTGGCATTATACACTTAGATTTTCCTCTTCAGTACATGGGTAAAAACACTCAAGAATATGGTTTTGTTCAGGGAAAATCTGTCTCCTCAATGAAGGGTTATATAGGTTTATTCATAGTCTGAAAATATGTTTTTCACATGTGGATACTGAAAATCACTTCATTAGAAAGAGGAATCAAAATCCAACCTGTAATTGCCAAATTCAACCACTGCCTTTACTTTTGAGAGTCAAGTAACAGGCCCTATGACAGGGCCTGAGATCTAGACAACCTCACATTCACCACCAGCCTAGAAAAAAACTAATGCAAATACTCTGCAACTGTGAGTGTAGCAACATAATGCTGAATCACACCTTCCCAAAAAAACAGTGCAACTGGAAAGGGGAATTGTAAGTAAAAAGAAATTATGTTGGTTTTGGGTAATTTTGTACTTGTAGCTGTTGATGGCTACAAGTCTAATGCCTTATACCATAAACAGATTTATAAAACTTGTAGAGCGATTATTCCAAGAAAAGCTTTGTAAAATTTCTTGGATTAGTAAAGTCTGTCTGGCAGCCTCACCCATAAAGTGCACAATAAATAATAATGTCAGTCATCCATCAGACCAATAACCACTGGCACAACGTACTTCACATATCCATTATATGCACAGAAACACAAATAAATCTCAGTGGATTTACAAAGGCACAAAATTGAAGTTTGAAATTGTCTCCCTTTTCCTCCTCCGCTCATACAACATTTCCAGATGTTTTAAACATACCTACTTAATAAATTACACAGACTGAAGTTTTTTTTCTTCAACAAATGCCATGGAAGAACAGGGTGCCAGTACTAGAGTGCAGAAAGTGGGGCACCCTGCCCAGCTCCCAGCCACAAAGGGCTTCCAACAGCGCCACCAAATTTCTTATATTAGCTTGGGAGCACCACCCACATTCCTCTTCAGAGAGAGCTCCAGGAATCACCAAATCTAATTACACAAAAGTACTCGTTAAGATTCAGACAGGAGTTTTAATTGCTCAATCTCATGTCATTACTATCATTAACTAGTGTCTCTGACATGAAATTTCCTCTCCTTTCTTGCGTTTGCACTCTTCACTAGGGCGTTCGCTGCTACTGAGCCTTGCCACACCTTGGCCAAAAAGTGTCTGTCTGAAGGGTCTTTGAACCTTTGTCTTTCAAAGGAATCCCATTAGCTCTGCCACCAGTCACACTGCTGTGATCTTGCAGGTTGTCAATAATTTTTTGATAACAAGCTGTCAGGCTAAGACATTTGAACTTGGGTGCTGCCCACGAGCTCTCGGAAAAACAGAAAAAAAGGAAAAAGGCAGCAGGAGCAGCAGGATTCCTTCCTGCAGCCCAAGCAGCCAGCATTGCACATTAGAGGGGAAGGCAGTGGATCAACAAGAACAAGAAAGATGCTTCAGGGATTAAGAAGTCCTTGCATGAGGATAAACCAATATTTCAGAGCCACTTGGAAGTTTACATTTCCAGAAAGGCGACCTAAAGTTTCCAGTCAAATGGCAGTACATAGCAACATATGCTACTACAACACTGCATATTCTTGAACTTTTACCTTCATTAAAAACATTCCTGCAACATCCCTGCTTTTTTTTTTTTTTATTATTTTTTCCCTAAATGTTTAAAAAGGCAAACTTAGAAATGCGGCTAAATAATGGAGCAATACAACACCACCCGAAATGTCTCAATGCTCCTCCTGTACACCTTGAGGCTCCCAGGACAGAGGAGAAATCCCTTTCCCTGCACCTGATTCACCTGATGTGGCACAGGCCAGCCAGGACCAGTGAAGCAACCTGTTTCCCTGCAGGCTCTGCAGCCAGCCACCCTTAATGAAGAGCAGGCACCATATCCTGCACACAAAGAAAACAGATGCCATCTGCTACGCACACCGTAAATCTTCCTTGGATTGCTTGCACCACTTAAGATAATTAATTAAAAACCAGTCAGGGTAATTATTTTAAAAAATCAATGATTTCTAAATAATTGTTATAAAATCACACAAATGAATTCCCACCTTAAGCAGACATAAAATTTTGGGATCTGTGAATACATTCGAGTGTTTTTATATCAGCCAGTTAACATTTTGGATTTTCTTAATTATGTAAGAGATGTTTCATCTCAAGAAATTATTTATTAATAATCAGCAACCTCTTTTCTCCCCATAAATGGAAACTGATAATTTTTAATTCATCAAAACACTTTATTTAAAAGAGGATACAACATAATAACCTGCCAGAGAAGTAGCCCTGCTGTATGTACACAGCAAAATAGAAAGCACATGCATTATGCTTGAAAATCTTGATGCAAGTCCTTTCATAATTCCTTGTTCTCCCCAAACATAAGGAGTTGTGAGGCACAGAGGAGTCCACTTGGTTAATTTATACAGATACATTAATGTTTACTTTGCAAAGGATGATGCATGAGCTGCAGAAGTCATCCAGCACAAAGCACAGTACACATCCTTGTAATACTTCCCAGCATATCACTGAAAATAAAGCTCTGAACTTCATTCTCTTGGATACCTGAGGATGATGAAATCAAAGAAAGAATCAGTGAGGCAGTGATGAACACTAGGTTTCTAAATCCAAATGGAATGATCATTAGTACTGATACAATCCCCATTTCCACATCTCACCTCTTCTATAGCAGTCATCCATTAACCCATATTCTCAACTCCAAGATATAATGTGTTTCAAGCTGTGTCCATCTTTTCTAGCAAAATTACAGGTGAATCCATAGCTAAGTCAGAGAAAAACCCATTACTTGTTGGCTTTCTTAGAGCATTTTAGTAAGCGTTGAAATAAAATTATCCTATTCATATAAAAAACACATTATTCTATCTTTTTACAACTGTTCAGATGTTACACTGAACAAAACCTTTTCACACAGTTAGTGTGGCAAGTATACAAAATGGTTTTACATTCATGTTTCATTTTTTCTTGTATTTTGTTTTTGAAACACAAAATCTACTTTCTATATCCTAGTACCATGGCCTTTAGGTAAATGCATGTGAATGTATAATCTTGAGTAATCCATACTCCTGGAGAGAGGTCACACACAAACTTCTCAAAATAAAAAACGTTTTCAATATTTACTGAAAAACTGCGTAGATATCAGAAGTATGAATTTTTCAAAGTTGTAATTACAGTATTTCTCCTGTGTAGCAGACATGGTCTGGAAGACTTTTTTTTAGATGAGAGAACTATTTGTTATGAACTCAAAACATATTTTTCTTAAATGTAGCATCTGAATTAAAGGTCTCCAATTTTCTTGGGTGAAATTGGCTCGTAATGTTGCCTTAAAAGAGCACATTGCATGTGGCACTAAATTAGGAAAATCCCTTGGATGAGGCCCGTGGTCTCATTTCAGGCTTGCTAGCTTGCTCTGTTACATCTTGTAATGGCAATACTGCTACAATAAACATTCTTTAGGGGAGATGATAAATGTTTCATTCTGCACAGCACTGGAATGGACTAAATACACAATTAAACTAATATGATAACAGCATTTTGCAATTATAAGACATCTTTAATTGTTATACTGAAAACAACGGCTATAAAATGAATTGCATAAAGGATTTAAAGTGAAATTTGGCCTTGTCAAATATTAGAATTTTTTTCCTTAGGATTTACTCATTAAAAAGTTATGCATCATTTACAGTTTCTTGCTTTTTTATGACTCACAAGGCAGACCAGCACCATGCTCATACCATGAGCTTTTGTTGTCCATTAAAAAATCCCTTTCACCCCATGAGTAAGAGGTTTCAAACTGTGCCCAAAGGTTTTTAAAAACTAAAAAAATATGCTTTGCTGAAGAAAAATATGAAAAGTAAAGAAAGGAACCGAGACCTATCCAAAAGGGAAATGACACAGCTGCTATCTGTGGCCTTGCCAGCTCAGCTATTTCATACAGGTGCCAACTTAATTCAGTAATATTCAATAATAACCATGTGCATCATGAGAGATTGCATATGTTCATTTTCATGTTGAAACTAAAACAGGAAAACTTAAAAACCTGGTCTAATAGGAAGTGTCCCTACCCATGGCAGGGGGTTTGGGACTGCATGAGATTAAGATCCACTCCAACTCCTAAACATTCTGTGATTCTGTGTGTTATTATTCAGGATTAGTCAAACTCTGAAGCTGCCCGTAAGATTTTGGCTGAGACATACTTCAGTTTTTACTAAAAAACACAAACTAGCTTTTAAATCTTTGATCTAGAATACTTATCTTTAAAAGAGCTTGATCTATAGCAAACAGATCCCAAATGTACACATTTTAGTATGAATATAAACACTGAATTGCTGCGTGTATAATTTGGAGCTACCACCTGAGTTGCTAAATAAATATAAATAAGGAGAAGTGATGGTTTTTTGGAGGTTGAAGAAGTAGTATTTGTGGGGATAAGAGCAGCTGTTATAAAGAACACCTTGTAGAAGGATATATAAGGTATGCTATTTGTCCTGTGCTTAACAAGTTTCAAGGGGTTTTGATTCTACTTTTAAGGGCACTGATACTGATATAAAAATGCAAATAGATTTTCCTTGCACGCTCAAACACACGTGCACACTGCACAAAACACAACCTGTACACTACAGAATATTTTTAATCCGTGCCCTGAAGAAGACATTTCTAATTAAAGCTCAAGTAGGCGTCCTTCTTTCGATTTATTCAAACATGTGATATTACTCTGGCACCCCAGGAGCTTGTGAAATATCCTCAGGCTGTATAGAACACTATGCCAGAAAACAGTGACTAGGAAAGCTAAGCAGTGTCCTTTTAAAAAAACCAAACAAAGAGAAACGAGGTTCACAACAGATGCAAAGCCTAGTGTACAAGTAATTCAGATGTTAATATTTTTTTTTTTAAAATGCTGTTTCTAGAACAAGTCATTACTGTGGTGATAAGTCTTTAAGGAGGAGTTCACTCTCAACCTGCCTGTTCTCTTGGCATGAGGAGGGAAATCTGCCAGTTTGGAAAAGGATTCACATGCATATCCAAACCTACAGCAGTCATCTCATCAAACACCCTTACCTCTAAAGGAAGGTGATTAAAAACACCAACAAATTATTAATAGGTACATGGCTAAACAGGATGCTGTGGTTTTCATTCCTTGGGGACTTTGGATTTAGGGATATGCAGAAATAATTAAGAATATCATGCTTATTGCCTTGCGAACAAATGAGCTATCAAAGAACAACATTTAAAAATGCACAAGCTGGAAAAATATTAGACAACTTTACTCTTGGTAAAATAACTTTCTCAAGAAAAAATAGGTTTAACTACATTTTAGAGTTGTTTACAATCAATATAAGCTACTACAACATATATTCTCTTCAGAAAGTAGTTACCAAAGTTTGAGTTGTGTCAGATTATGTGTTTTCATGGCAACTATTGCCTAAAATAAACATATTTAATAGCTTGAGAGTTAAACTATATAAACATATTAATAGCTTGAGAGCAAGTTATATATGGAAAACCTCAGTATTTACAGATAAGCAAAATATCTGACAGCAGGTAGAGTAATTTTACTTGGCAGATGACATTCATGTGTGGAAATATAAACTTCTAATTTATCAAACAGCAGGAAAGACATGATATTTTATTGGATTTCTGTTCCAGTTTCCAATCCATATGATGGTGTAATTTCTCTGGCTCATAACTATAAATTCATATTTCTGGTACAAAAAAAAAAAAAAAACAGTGTTAATATTCCGAAGGCTTCTTTTTATTTTGCATGTCTTCTACACTACCTGGAAACAGAATTGAAATCATAGCAGAAGCTGAGCACTGCCTTGGTTTATGTGTTATGCCATTAATATACCAGTAATTAACAATGTGTTTGTAATATACTCCCTTAGAAATCCTTCCCAAGAACTATGGCCATCAGTGGTCTTTGTCCACTGATGATGTGAAAAGGGAAGAATTCCCTGTGAGGAATCTCTCAAAAATTTCCTGTGAGGGTCTCCCAAGGACCAGAAGCAAGCAACCACAACAAATTGGTAAACCAACTCTGTGGTCTCTGTCTTGGTTTGGAAAGACAGGTATCTGACAGGGAAAGCTGGAGTTTCCCTTAGAATGGGGAATGTAAACCCCTCACCCCTGCCAAATTATAATTTTGCAATTAAGGGCTTTCAGGCAAAGATTTGGGAATAGGAATAACAGTTCTTTACTAGGAATATTAACAATACAAATGTAGCAGAAAGATAAAACCACCCAACCACAGCAGCAAACAAACAACAATTTTGGAAAATCCTGACAGAGTCAGAGCTACAACCTGACACCCTGTTGGTCAGGGTGTTGGAAGCAGTCCAAAAGTGAGTCCTCCTGGAGTGGCAGAGGTGGTTCTGGTGGAGTAGGGATGAACCTGTAGAACAAGAGTCCAGTGGTGGTGAAAAGGGGTCCAGTCTTCCTCCCAGAAATTGGGTGACGCTGGATGCCTTCTCATTCCTGTGTCTCAGTTTTATCCAGGTAGGAATGGTTGGCTCCCCCCACTGGGTGGAGCATCTCACAATAGGATGATGGAATGTGGATGTACCACTTTGAGGAGGGTATAATTTGGGGATGTGTTTGTTTGAGGAGGTGTTAATGGCCCATTAGCAGACAACTATCCCTCTGGAGGGAAGACCTAAACAGATAAGAAACAATGCCCTACAGTTGGCCCATTGACAAAAGGCACCCGCCCTACTCCTCCCAGAGTAAAGAAGAACAGTACTTTCAGGAGATGAAAATAGAATATACATTTTTGTTTTCCATAACCCAAGACAGTCTCCCAAATTCATCCCAGCAGGATTGCACGGAAAATCATCACACAGAAAGTCCATGGAAAAATAATAGATTCAAACTCTAATTCTGAAAGCTAATATATATATTTAAAATATAGCTTCGCTGTGCTTGCTTTCAGGTATCAGAGTGGCTTGCATACCCAAGATTCGTGTCACTGAAACAATGCCTGGCCTGTGAAGCATGGAATAACTTCTACAGAGAGTTCACAAGTTCAGTCCCAGACAGATGGCAATGTGGCTTTAAACCCTAGAAGCTTCATTAAAGGAAAAGAAAGGATTGTGCAATGCTGTTTTGTTGCTTGGTTTGGTTTTCTTTTGCGGGTAGTAGTTTTTGGTGGTTTTGGTGGTGGTTTTTTTTTTTTTTTTTTGTTTGTTTGTTTGTTTTATTTTTGTTTTGTTTTGTTTTCTAAAGTGTTTTCCTGTGTGTATATGAAAAAGGATCCAATTCAGGTATTTAATAACTAGTTTGGGCATTTTTTTTAACCCTTTAACTAGGCAGGGCTTTTGAGAATAACTGAAGAATGTGGAAATAGGGTCAGAATAAGAGAGCTTGATAGTGTCCCTCCAATCAGACAGGTGGAAGGTAAAGTCAGACAAGCAAACAACAAGAAAAAAAGAGCCTGAAACCAAAGCAAAACAGGGAATGTCAAAACACCAGAAATGCAAGACACTGAAGGTGAAAATCCAGAGACACCTGCTTGTTATAACTGACTATTATGGGGTTTTATTTAATCCATGAAGGATAAAAATCTAATTTCTGTACATTTTCGAGGGTTTCAGTCTCTCCTGGAAAAATGTCTGATTAGTGGACTTGAAGGACAGAAATAGCTTTCTCAGTGCTCCACAGGTATCTGCAACTCTCCAAACTAATTATTTGCTCCTCCATAAAAACATCCAAACACCCTTGTTCTGAAGGCCTTTTTAAGCAAGATTGTAAAATTATCAGTTTGCTTACAGTCTACTATAATATAAATTAATATCTAAGCAATCAATAGTGCCTAAGTTTTAAAACTTGCCTTGTATATACTTCAAATAAAAAGTTTTATTAAAGTTTTAGATGCATTACCTTTCATGCTTTGAATAAGTCCTTTCTTCCACACTTCAGTGATACAAACTGCTAAATTAAATACCTGAGGAATTAATCACTCAGATAGCTTTGTCTTCTCTAAGATTGTCACATAGAATTGCATTTACAAATAATGTTCAAGTGGGACCTGTGATTTGAAGAGGTAAGCAAATTTTTATGTTTCTCCTTAAGATAAATCATCAGCTCATTTTAGAGTTTTTGAAATCTAGAGAGAGTTTTGACATTCATTAGGAACGTAATGGGTTACTTAAGCTTCATGTTTACCTCTACCCCTTGAATGTTCTTTAGTTTAATGGTATCTTGGAAAATGTTTGAAAACCAGTGCTAAAAAGCCACTTAACAGTGCTTAAAGCACTAGGAAAACAGAACAATTTTATTATATTTGTGGATACAAAACCATAAATGCCAATGCACAGTCGGCAGGTCTTTCAAAATACAAAGTGTAACCAAGATAACTAAAGGAAAATTAGTGTTAAACATAAGCCCATTTGTGTGTATGCTATAGAAACAAGTACTTAGAACTCATTTGCCTGAAGTGTCTCAGAAATTACAGGGAATTGCAAACAGTTTTGGATAGATGTGTTTATGTTCCTTAATATAGGACCAAAAAACCTTATGAGGGCAATTAAAGCAACACTCACAAACACTCAGTTCTAAGAGCTGTAGGTTTTTTTACCCTCCCCACATTAAAGACAATATTTGATTTTGTTTTCATAGGAGTTTACATTCCTGTCAGGCATGGGCAGCTTGCATGTTTTCAGTTTATCTGCCACACTGAAGTATGCAGACTCTGTGCCCACATTCTCCTGCTCTTACCATGGACACTGTCTGGCACCCCACAAATGTGGGCTGGTGTTTACCAGGGAATTTCAGAAAATGTTTAGCATGGACCCAACACATTGAGCACTCTGTCCTGAATTGATATTCACTGTGAAGTCTATAGAGGAAAACATGGGTCTGAAGTTCCCCTGGTGCTGAAATGATACAAAACAATGTTCCCTACTCATTGGAAATGTACAATATTCCCAGGGTTTAATGATAATTTTTCCATGCAGCTGGACACAGCTATAGTTCAGCTGATCTCTGTAAAGAAAGTGTGCACATGGATGTGTCATTGTCTGTCAGGGCAGGGAGGTTTGCATCATTACAGCATCTGGACTATGACCTGTCAGTAGCATCACTACGCCCTACAGATCACAAAAGAATAGAGAGGTTTGGGCTGGAAGGGACCTTAAAGATCACCTCATTCCAACCCCCTGCCATGGGCAGGGGACACCTTGCACTATCCCTGGTTGCTCAGAGCTTCATCCAACCCCCACCCTGGGATGGGCAGCCACCGTTTCTCTGGGAAACCTGTGCCACCACCCTCACAGTAAAAAATTTTCTTCCTAATATCTAATGTAAACCTACTCTCTTTCATTTTGAATCCATTCCCCCTTGTCCTGTCAGTATGTGCACTCATGAAACCTCGCTCCATCTTTCTAGGTCTACAACAAAAGTATATTTAGAAGCTATGCTATTTCAAGCTTATGGATGCTTGTAGGACAGCCTACATTTGTACCTTGTATTGAATATCAAACTATTTATAACATTGGCCTTGCTGAGGCCAATGTTATATGAGGGCATTGAGAGTCAGAGCCAGGGTATGAGTATTGTAGTCTTTGGGTCCAACCTGGCTGTCACAACCCATGTTCTACAGAGCTCCAGCCTTCACTTGCAGTGAAGTGTGCTGACTTCTACCAGTTATTCCCTTCAGACTGCTTTCAGCCTGCCTTTTTATTCTACAAAGAACATTACTCCTCATCACAGTACTTCCCCTTACCTTTACAAAGATTGTTATTTATTTATAGTTGTATACAACAGCATTAAGCCTCAAAATTTCCACAGGAACAGAAAAGTAGCATCATCTGGGAAATAAAGAAGATGGGGGAAAAAGATCTGCAGTGATTCTCTCAGCACATACAAATAGCTAAAATATTCAAGTTTTGGTACACAGTGAGTGCCTAAAGTCTAATGAGTGAACTTCACAAGTCTATGGCTACTCAGTGTCAGAATTATCTTTTGTGAATTCTCAGGGTGCTATTGAGAGATTAATTACAGATTGTTAGCTTGACTATGATTTTTAATTACATACATTCTTAATATAATTAAATTTACACTCATCACAATCTAATCAACAGCAATTTACTGGAAAAATGGTGATTTCTGAATTCAGACCAAAATAAATGTCCATAGAAGTCCATCTAGACCCATCTTTTTCTTTTGGGTCATCCAGTTCAGGTATGTGAACAGAGAAACTTGTCTTTCTAGTTAATTGCCACTGGGGATACGGACATCTGGTATCTTGAAAAACTGCCTTTCAGATAAGAGTGAGAACAAAGTGAGAAAGAAACAATAAAGATTGTGCTGTGCTTCTAAAAAATAAAACCAACAAACATCAAGTGGAAGGTTCATCCTGTCCCCTCCTGCCAACAATAGGGGACAGTGACATTCCTGTCTCACAGCGTTATCATGGCTTGTAAACTGTTCCTATGCAGATACTGTCAATTTAAGATATACATTGCCTTACAACATTATAAAGAAACCCCTGCAGTAAAAGTGCAAACAAAAGTTATTTTTAATGTTCCAAAGGGTCAGTTGTCTTCCAGCAGTTACCATTCAAGAGTGTGAGGCTTAGTTTTGTTCCAATGCATTGGTGGTAAAGCAGTACATTAAAGTTAAAACACTTGCAGTCCTCATCTGTGCCTTCAACATGGATTAACTCCCAATTGTGTTACCATTTGAGAAAAACCCACAAACAGGTGTGCCATGTTAGACAGGCCACATATGGTTTGGAAAGGTATAGTATTTGAACTTCTTATGTTATAATGTGCTGTTAATATTGTCCGGGAGGGGGAAAAAAAGGCATCAGAATTATGTATGGACACAATAACCTTTAAAATGTTCAGGCACTTATGTTGACAGACACTTTAATACCTGCTGACATCTAAGCTTGAGCCCATGAAATCCTAACAGCAAAAGATTTGCAACATTGAAGGTCTGAGTGAAACCTCTTTACGTTATTTGGTGACTCTGAAACCTGGAACAGCGGAACTTTGAAAACATTTCCTGTTTATAAGAGAAACAAATTGTTACTGCTGAAAGCGAGCCAGTCTTCTTTTGTTTTGCTTTAACCTTATGGTCCTACTCCCTCAACTAAAAAGATCTAGCAGCATTCTACAGATAATTGTCTGAGGTCAAAATCTGGTCTACCAAAACAGGGTGGAATAATTTTTAAATGCTTATTCCCAGTGCATAAAAATTCAGGGGTTTTTTTTGCCACTTAAGTACTCAGGAAGGACACTGTCAATAATGATCTTGAAAATACTGGTGTTTACAGATGCAATGATCTATATAAAAGAATACACCCAGAAATATTAGTTTATATTATCTAAACAAAATCTTGTTTTAAGGAGGACCGCAAGCCACTGAGAAGAAACTAAGGAGATACACCCTTCCCAACACATTTTTCCACACACCCCTGGGAAGAAAAGGCAGGTCCTCATTATTCTACAGGCAAGGCTTCTGATGAAAATGATGCTTCACCATGTCTGCTGGTGGAAAATTTCCCATTGGCCCCAGGTTTTCTTCAAATCAATCAAATCACCCCTTAGACCAGCAGATGAAGGTCTGTAAAGGTATACCCCTTACACCCTCAAGAGATAGTCCTCTCTACATCAAAATCCAGGAAATTCTTACAGAATGCAGACTGCCTAACATATTTAAGCCAAATGAAATGAAATTGGTTAGTTTTTATCACTGAAATAGCAACTGTAATATTTTTAGTTGTAGTGAGATTCTATACTAATAACCAATTATTTTTTTAGCAATAGATAACAACCCTTCTTTGGGCAGATCTTTGGATTTTCTATCCAAATAATCTTTAGAAAATGTCTTCTTCTGTTAATTGTTTTCTGTAACATGTTTCAACAGTCTGGACTTAATGAAATCATTAATGTTAGGTTAATGAAAGAGAGAATGACTCTGCATGGAAGAATACACTGGATTTTAGAAGAATGATCTAATTTAGATATTTTACTATGAGTACTTTGGGCAGTGTTCCTGACTACTGAAATATGAAAATTTTTGTGCTCATTCTCTAAAGCCTACCAGGTACCAGTGTACAACACACACCACTAATACACTCTTGTTTACTGTTCTTTAGACATTATAAATATTCAAATTATGTAAAATCAATAATATAGATATACTTCAAAAGGAGCACATGGAAAAGATTCTCAGTAATGATCTGTATTGATTTTACAAAACCACATTTAGCAAGTGACAGTAGTACAAGTTCCCTTCCAAAAGAAAACCCATACATATATGTCATGGTCCACTGATTTTTATCTCTTCACATCATATCAATACATTGAAAATGTCTAAAAATGCAATCTGAAAAACTTTCTTAGAAAAAGCCATGTACTTTAACACAATCTGATTTTTTAAATTGTGTAAAAAAAAAACCTACTCTAAGAACTTACTCAATAATGCCTTGCTAAACATTTCTAGGTATAGTTTTCTCTTGGTTTTCAGAGTTATATTGATTTATCATAACACCATTGCAACTGGAAGCAGAATACTGGAAGCCCATATATTGTGGAAGCCCATGTATTTCCATCTCACACAACAGAATGAAAACTTCTTGCAGCAGAAACAAAATTACAGCCCTTAACTAGCTCAGAGGTTTGTTCACTGTTGCCAAGACAAGAAAATGCAGACGTGTAGTCACTTGGATGAGGACAACTTTCTATTTGCTCTGTACCTTAAAATGATAAAAAACTTATCTTATGAAAAAATTATATATTGTGATCATCCCTGAACAATTAAAACAGATTGTACCAAAAACTACTGTCATCGAAACTTAAAACTATTTCCAGCTCTACTACAGATCATTTAGGAAATGATCTTTTTTTTTTTTTCACACAGCAACTATTCAAAGAACACATTTGACATGTCTGTAGGCTTCCACCTGCTTTGTAAATCTGGTCCTTTGTCTTCCTTAGCTGCACTAGTGGTAGACTGACAGTCTGATCACAGTCCACCTCGTGTTTCTCTACTATCTAGTTGTTCCATCTCAAGTTGTCACTTTCCAGTTCATGGTCTTCTCAGTACATGAACTTAATCACTTTATTGCCATTATTGTTACTCACATAACACTCACCAGTGTGACATTTTATTGACAAGGAAGTAAGGATTAAATTTTAAATACTGACGACCCCAGTGGCTGGAACATAAATGAAAATGAGAGAAGCACATGAATCTCATGAAGGCCTTCTCTTTGATCTCAGTGCTCTTTATCAGGTTGCTTGAGGGGTTTTTTTTCCATATAAATGAAATAGAGTCAGAGGAGGAAGAGCAAAACACTGATATTATTTCATGCCTGCCACTGCATGCTGTGTGAGCATATGAAAAACACTGCAAGGAGTTTGGACCACTAGATGTATTTTAAGAGTTGCCCATCACTCAGTCAAGTTCCCATTCCAGCTGTGCACAAGGGGAAATCAGGGGGCTGGCAGTTTGGAATGGCTACTTTGAGTCACCTCCACAAAAATGACCTCTGGAAATTTATTCTCACTGCCTGTTTCCCACAGGGAAGTCTGTCCCTGCACTCTGGAGAATTTTTTCTTGCCATTGTCATAAGCATTGCTTCCTGCCTCTGTGTAAGCAATGGTCATGGATGAATGTGCTCTCCAGCCAAATGGCAGAAGGGAATTAACAGGGATTTTAGAGCCTGGTTCTGGAAAGCCTCTTTGGAAGAGTAGCTGGAATTAATTATGCACTTATAAATATATACATGTGCATGTGTGTATGCAGATGTGTAAACACACGAGTACATACCAAATATTTTTTTATTTACAGAATATGAATTATTTAGATTGTGTTCTGTGTGAAATGGGCTTCAAAGTGTTCCAAGTGCAGCCAACAGTTACTTTAAAAGGCCACAACACAGCATCAGCTGATCATAGCCTCTGTAAATTGTTTATGTACCTTTAGTAAACACAAAGCCATTTCCAAGTGTGTGTTAACATACAAATATATATAATGCATATAAATATATATAATGCAACTTAAAATGCAAATATATACAGTACTGTGATGATGCTAAGGGTTGATCCGTTGCACCTATAATAAATATACAGTGTCTGCACTTCTCTACCAAACTTTTTATGAGGTATATATTGATTATTGAGCTTTCTCACAGCTAATACAAATAGCTGTGGCAACCAGCCAGTTTAAAAGAGCTTTTCTTTTATATATTATTGAGTCAACTACTCTTTCTGCACTTTGTATTAATAACTGCAAATAAGAATTCCCCTATGTGCAAACGCTGCACCTCTGGTGAATTGGTGTGGGGATGACAGGCAGAAAGAATGAGTCTGGGGCTGGAAAAGGCAAGAGCAGGCATGTGTAGCAGGATGACTGATGGCAGGTGGATGGGCATGCAGCTTTTCTGTGGGAAAGAAGCAGGAAAGGGTGTGCAGGGAAGAGAAGACCTTGCAGGATGGTCACTGTCCCATGTCTTAGCTTCCTTTGCTAGCAGCCCCCTTTTCTCAAGCATAAACTTTTACTCTAGCCAGCCTCAAAAACAGATCCATCTTCTTACTAATCTGGAACGTGTGTCAACCACTCCTTGGTCTGCAATCATTCTGGGCTTAAGTCACAACACACTCCTATAATATTTTAAAATAAAAACCACTTTTTCAGAGTACATTATTTGACAACATTCTTGCTATATTTACCTGGAAATGCACATGAAAACTAAGAGGCTGAAACTTCCAGTGCAACCACTATGCCTTAATGCAATTTCCCTCACAGTTCCTTTGTGAAATACAGCTGGTGTAAAGAAAGGAATTTCACTGACACAGAGGGAGTCATTCCTCACTCAGCTTCCACTGAATCTTTGCCTCTAATTAAGCATACCTGTCAGTGATCTCAAGGAAATCTCCACAAGTCATCAGTCAAATCCGATCCTCTGTGATAAACAAGAAAATTATGCCACTGAGATTTAAATTCACAACAAAGGCTTCTCTGTAGCTGACTGATATTTCCCTGTGAGCCCATTCCTGTTTGGGCCTCTCAGCTTCCCCTGCACTCACAGATCACTCAGGCACTTGTGAAACCTCCACTTGACTGCCCCATGTGATTGCACACATCCTGCAATTATTCCTGTATATGTCATTTTTCCACAGGGGAATTACTGTCCCTCTCTGCATTTCTTTATTCAAGTGTAAGTTCAGCACTCTGATAAAGAGACCTCACGTGAGCCTTTTGCCAGCTATCTTGCTGTTGCATTTTTTAAATTCATAGGAGTGCTTTGGAAATTATTTCACATGAAGTCATGCCATTTACTCCCTAATGTGGGGCCAGTGACTTAGAGGATGCAGGAATACATTGTAAGTTGAGAACAAAAGAGTTTGCTTTGTGTAGCTTTCCCAGCCTACACAGCGTGAGGAAATTCGATTCAGGAGATTAAGAGCAAGGCTTGGGAGCTCAACAAAACACCATGAATATTTCTCGTTATCATTCCCAGATATCCTCATCTGTCTGGGAGTTTCTACAAGAGGAAACTCATAGAGGTTTTTATTTTCAGATACACTGATGGGTGCATTAGCAGGGACAGATTCTCAGCTGACTTTCAGGGAGCACAGGGACAGTGGTTGTGCCTCTTTCATTTGTGGCCAGGTGAAAACAAGCCAACTTTTGTTCAAACTCTAAAAACACCATCTGAACAGTGGAATTCTAGGTCATCTAGGGGCAGCTGAACATTGCTCAGAAAAGACCTTGGCAAATGAGAAAAAGAGGGAGCTGAACTCTCCATCATCCCTCCAATGAAAGCACACAATGAGAGAGCTTGAAAAGAGGAAACGTATGGAAAGAAAAAAGCCAGAAAGAACAGCTGTATTTTTTCAGGGTTTCTCTAGAAAGAAAGTTGGTATTTGTACATGGCAGAAAAAGAAACACCACTTCCTAGAGTGGGCAAAATGCCACACTAACAGATGGCAGAAGTGCAGGCATGCAAAAGAACAAGTTTATGAATTGACACATGGGCATGTTTTCTGTCCAGGAATGTTGAAACAGCAGCTTTTGGACAACTATTTCAACTCCTAAATTTACAGAACCATGTCTTTATCAGCCTAGCTTCAAGCTTGTTTCCAATGGATATAGATGTTATGTCTTGAAAGATATTTTGCTTTCAGTTATTTTGATAACCACTCAAACATTTCACATGCTAATGTTTATTTGAATGAACGAGAAGTTGTGCTTTGCTGTTAAATTAATATTTTTTATATTTATTATCTTAAGGCATCTATGTCTGAAGACCATACGCTAGGTTTTCACCCATATACAGAGCTAATTTACATGGGTATCAATGAGTTTGCAATGATTTTTAAGGCATTTTGGAGCTCAGCACTATTTAAAAACCATCATATTCTATTTGTGCTTGGCTATAACCTGTTGCTGCATACTCTTGAAAAACATAAGGGGAAAAATCAAGAGATGACTTTGTTTTCTCCTACCCAGCACACCTTCACTAAGACAGCCATTCCATCAGTTCATTCTTTATCAAAGTATGAAGCAAAGTTGGTTTTATTTTTTTAATTTTTAAGATATAAAATGCACTTAAAAACATCTTTAGTCCACTACTTTACTGGTTGGCAGCCTTAAAACATTGCTAGACAGGTGTTTTATTGCATTGATAGAACTGTATTTCTGCTCAAAAAAAAAAAAAGGGAAAAAATATAACACTTAAAATTCTCTGAAACCTGTTCCCACTCCTCTGAAAAGCCCTTACAGCATCTCCACTGTGGGGGTGTGCTTGTGTTCAGCTGAACAGGTACCAGTTCTTATGAACTTTGCTTGACTTACTGAAGAACTACATCTTCATGAAGTTTGACACATGAAGATTGACACTACCACTTTAAATTAGATAATGTTCTGCATTGTTCAACCACACAATTAGTCTGGAACAGGCTCTCCACTGGAACAGGCTCCTCTGGGAAGTGGTCACAGCCCCAAGCCTGACAGAGTGTTTGGACAATGGTCTCAGGCACATGATGGGATTTCTGGGGTGTCCTGAGCAGGGCCAGGAGCTGGACTTTGATGATATCTATGGGTCCCTTCCAAGTCGGGACGCCCTAAAAATTACAAAGTCTGAAGATAGACCTTAGCATTAGGATGAGCAAAAATTAAGGTTTAAGACCTAATGCTAAGGTCTATCTTCAGCCTTTGTAATTACAAAATTACAAAGGCTGAAGACAAGACAGGCCTTAGCATTAGGATGAGCAGTATGGGAAGGCAATGCTGTGCTCCAACAGCACAGGGAGAAATACAAAGGCTGGAGCTGAGAAAATGGAGTTCAGTTGTCTCAAAAGTTGGAGGTGACTTGTAAATCCTGACTCATTAACATTTTAAGGGGAACAGAAGAGAAAGAATAGTATAGAAAGGAACACTGTTTTTTTTCTGATGAAATGAAAAAATGAAATAGTTACCTTTTCTCTTGAGGATTATGTCATAAAATGCCACCTACGTGCCAGTTTCAAACCCAATTTTAAGTAATCACAGTCCACCTACTTCAGGAGTAGGTACAGATATAGGGGAAAATAAAGGTATTTAGGGAAGAAACAAACACAAAATGTCAGTGCAATCCCTGGTGTGTACGGTTTTAGTGAAATAAGAAAATCAAAGAGTCAGATGCTCAGCTTCTATCTAGCTCATATCAGTCAAAGATGTGGCTCAGGTAACATTCCCATACACCACAATGACAAACAAAGGCAAAAGTAACTCTGAAAGCACCTAAAGGACTGCTGGGCAAAGGTCTTCAGAGGAACTTCCCACTTGACTCTCAAAACAGAATTGGAAAATAATCTTCCATAGGTACTTTTAAGAAGTTCTAATTGCTCCCAATAGCATAAATATGTAAATGATCACCTGAAAATACAAAAAGGGTAGACATAAGCTATTAATAACAGGATTACTGTTTTACTTAGTTAACTCACACCACAAAAACTGTTGTTTAGAGCCTCTTCAAAGCTCTTGATACTTCACAGAAAAACATGAGGGGTAAAAACCATGACTGGTTCAACACTCACCTCAATAACCCAAACCTGTCATTTTGTTGCCTGGCAGAGCGAGGAGCAATCATACAACTGGGAAGTGCAAAGAGAGATGGCCAGAAAGGGGCTATTGACTTATGACATCCTGCAAGTTTTTGGAAATACTTTAGGTCAAATACTCTAAGAAGGAGCATGGTTGAGTATTTCTTCATGCCTATTGGAGATGATAAAGAAAAGCAAAAACAATTATGAAGATATAGTAGAGCAAAGATATTTCAAAACCAGATTTAATTAGTGATTGGGATACAGGAAAATCAGCTGGAATATATAGGTAGAACTTTCAATTAGCAATGGTCCTTTGGATTAAAAAGAAAGCTTCTTTGCATCACAGTGGGTGAAAACTGCAGGTGCAGAACTGGTCCAGGGGTCATTTTTTTGTTCCCAAGATCCTTTTATATCTCCTGGCCTAGCTGCCTCCAGCTGGGAGGTTCTGTGCAACCCAGGCTGGCATACCATCTTCAAACCAGTGATGATGGTGAGTAACAACCTGTGTCAATTTATGATGGTATTATCTGAGCCTAGGAAATTTAGGTTCCTGATACAGCTTCAATATCTCCTCCTAGCAATTTTTTTTTTCCTTCCTCTTTGAACTTTTTGAAGAGTCAACCAACCCCTGATATCCTTTAACTTCCTCTCCAGTGACGCTGCTACCACAGCAGGTAAGAATACTGATCTCAAGCTACCTCAAGATTTCCTCTGCAAAACTAATCTTCGTGCTCACTTTGCAACAGGTCTTTCATCACTGTGCTACAACCACATTAATAATGAATGAGTCCATTATGATCAATGGCTCGACAATGAATATCAAATGACTTCTCCATTATTAAGATCATTACAGGACACTAGAGGTAACTGTTCAGTGCCATTCACAGCAGTTTAGCTGTATGATCTCTTTCTCCTTTAATAGGAATTCTATGACTAAAAGACCCCAAATCACACTGAATATTTAACCTGAGGTTCAGTGATTTTACACTACGTACAATAAAACATCATGAATCAATAGGGCAGTAATATGTATCAGTGTCTCTTTGAGCAATTTAATATGATCTTGCTGTGTACAGAGTGCCTATCAGCACCATCAAAAAGTGTTCTCTGAAGACCTGCAGCACGGATATTAATTGTACCAAATCTAACAAAAAAACCAACAAACCCAGCAACTGAACAGAACCACTCCAGTGTTGTCTTTAAAAAGCTGTTCCTTTTAACTATGTTTTTGTTTATTTTCACCCATTTTCACAGTAAATAATGCAACTGATTAAGAAATGAACACAGAGCATTAATCACAGTCCTTAACTAGATATTTCCTAAAGGTCACCCCACTTTGAAAGACGGAGCTTTCCCATATTCTGCCCTTGATTAATGGTCCATTTCCCCTCTCTCCCGTGCTCCCTTGGATCCCCATCCTGCAGTTCTGCCTTGCTCCTGGGCTCTCCTGTGAGTGGCATGCCTGTCAGAGGGACATGAGGAATGGCTGCATAACCTTTGCTGACATTCAGCAGTTCCCACTCTCTCAGTTCCCGCCCGGCACGGCTCTCCAAGAAGTCTGCTCGAGGTTTACAGTTTCCCAGGCGGAATTTGCAGTGACTGAAGAGAAATGATTGCTCTAGATTACATTGCCAACAGAGCTTTGACAAATGTTGCACAGCTATAAAAGATCTTGCCCAAGATAAATAGGTATCAGTGAATGCTGTGGCTAGCTCTCCCTCACGCAATCTCAATCCTAAATCTGCGCTCAAGAATCAGCTTTGGTAACAGTACAGGAATGGAATATATTGAGGGGAGCAGGATTTGATGGGGAAGCATGATAGAAGGATTGATGACAGCAAGGTGGAAAACAACCCAGTGTTTGAATTTAAGTCCCAAGTGTTGTGGTTTAAATGCTGTTTCTGAACAGAATCCTGTGTGGAATGGGGCTACTGCAGCCCAGGCACCTGGCTCGCCACTTACCCATGCATCTGCAATTTGTTCCTGAAATATGTACACTGAGAAAGAGGAGCAGTTTTCTTTCAAATCATTAATAGATTTGAGGGGAAGATAAACACAAAAATACCATTCCTTAAATTTATGTTGTTTTACTTCTCATTATGAACTACAAATATTTTGCAATTCAGAAAGTCCACTAAGAGAGATACCAATGCTGAGCCAGGTGAGTTCCTAGGTCTTCACACCAGATACCAGCTCACAGGAAACTACCATTGGAAAAGAGATGTATCTTTGTTTCTCCAGGAAACAACCACTCCTTCTCATGGGAAATACTGATATTTATTTTTTTTCCCCAGACCTTGGTGAAAATTCTGGTAAGGAAGAAAAGAGAAATGCTGGAAATTACTGTGACTCCTTCCAACCATACAGAAAGATATGGCAAACCCAAAATGCAACCCATAATAATCTCGTGCTCATAATGGTGGTTACTTACATGCAATAGAGCTCTTTTGATGCAAATTACCTAATTGACTAAAGTAGAGATGATGCCATTAGCAATAATTTGTTCATCAACCTTTGATACTGAATGGGGGCCAAGCAGGATAAGTTCCCTGTCTTCCTATTTTCAGGGAAAGACACATTTCTTTCAAACCCCAATCATCTGTCTCTGCGTTTGTAGGCTGAAAAACATGAGCACAATTACTATATTTTTTTTCTCCAGTTGTTCTAAAAAATTCCATCACTCTTGGAGGGGAAAAAGCAACCAAATGCACCAAAAACCTCTAGACAATTACTGTGATTTGTGTCTAGGAACATCATAGTTTCTGGTTGACAAAACACCTCAGTGGTGCACAGCAAACATCTTAATGAGTTTGAGAGCAGAGATTTAAGGGAGAAGGAAAAATGGAAAATTATCTGGATTTTTTTTTTTTTTATGTTGAGATGTAGTCCTGTAGAGAACACCTTTGTTTCAATTTCTTCACTGATTATTTTATTTTATTTTATTTTATTTTATTTTATTTTATTTTATCTTATTTTATCTTATTTTATCTTATTTTATCTTATTTTATCTTCTTCTTCTTCTTCTTCTTCTTCTTCTTCTTCTTCTTATTATTATTATTATTATTATTATTATTATTATTTTAAGTATTATCTGCCAGGGCACTTCTCTGTGAGCAGCTTGGCAGACTTTAATTGAACTTTCCATTGGTGTAAAGATATTGCCAGAGAGAGTGTGTGTCCAGGATTAGGGATATATTGAGTGATACTTTACTACACCTGCAATATCAGCCACATAATTTATTTAGCAACGTGGACAAGGAGAATTAAGAGCTCTACTTCATGCAAGGTTTGAATAGAGAATAATTTGGGAAAGTTAGCCACCATTGCTACCATATGTGGAGGTCCTAATCTTGAGTCACTTAAAGTGACACCAGACAGCAGAAGTGGAACCTTGTAATCAATCTACATTTTAATCCTTCCATCCAAGCTTAATCTTTTTCCACAATGGAGGTTATCATGGCATTTATTCCTAAAAAATACCCACTAGGGAATTGGTCACGAGTTATATAAAGAGGATTTAGACAAAGACACAAGTTTTTCCCATTTCTCATTTCTACAGGCTAAGTTCTGAGAAATACTGAATATTTTGGAGCACCCAGATGTTACAAGTGCTCAGTGTTATTAGTGCCCTTACATGTGTTCAGTAATGAAAAGTGAAAATAAACAACGCCCAAAAGGACAATACAGAAGCTTATACTGCTAATATTTCATGGTGGGATACTACAAAATTATGTAGTTACTGCTGAGATTAGTACATGAACTAGGAGCAATTTGTTTTCCAATATAGTTGGTCACATTCAGAATATTTGTGGACAAAAAATAGTCCTGATTGAAGTTATGTGTTAAAACCAACCAAACAAAGAAGTCTCCCAAACATAAAATATCCATTTTGGACATAAATTTTTTTGAAGATAATTTCTGAATTCTCAAAATTCAGTTCCACTAAAAAACTCCAAGATTTAAGCACACAGGATTATGACTTGGAATCAGGACCCAGGTTAAACAGACATCAACAACATCAATGTTTATAAATTGAATGGTCTAAAAATTTCTCTAACAAAGACATTTTCAACAGACAACAGAACTTCCCATAAAAGCATTGCAAATGCTCTCCAGAAACTGCAATATTAACTGCATGGGGAAAAAATTATTTCATAGAAGAAGTAAAAAAAAATGGGAAAATTTTGAATATACAATGATTAAAGTGTGTGTGCTGTTGCTGTAATAGACACTGTCTGTACACGGCCAGTTTAATTTCTGACTTAATTTTTGCCACCGAAAGCAAAAGATATTTTTAGCAAAATTGTTGTAGCATATTAAAAAACAAAATTCTTTGTATTCTAAATAAAGATTTCAGGGATCAACTCTTGCATGCTGTTTATATTCAAGTTTCCTACATTTTGCATTGCTGAATAATTGAGAACATTAGTTCCCAAACCATGAAAAATTCATTTTATCATGATGTATTATTAATCAATTTAATTTACAGTGATCTGAAGAGTCCCACTTTCCATTATGGTGCTTGAAGATACATTTAGACAGTAACTTGGTCTGTATTATACTGCTATGTAACTCTTTCTCATCTGATAAACTTCTCAAAGTGGGTCATACTCTACAAGCATAATAATGGATAAAATGGATAAAAGAGAACCAGTTGACATAATTTATTTGGACTTCCAAATCGTTTTGAAAAAAGTGTCACATAGAAAACCACTGGAAATTTAAGTAGCTGGAGAACAAAGCAAATTATTTGAAATTATCAAAATCTGCTTAGCAGACAGAAAGGAAAACATTGCATTTAAAAAACATTTAGTATATGAAGATACTTTACTATTACCCTTTAGAGGACACACTCTTTTACTACTTAAAGCTATTTTTATTTTCACTACATAAACATCTTATTGTATTTCACCAAGTTTCAGATAGCCCTTTAATGTTTACTACAATTTTATTATAAGATAATCACACAAAACAGTTTGGAAAATAAAAGCTCTTCCTCTTTTTTAGAATTTATTTGTCTAGCATTAAAAGAAGGCATTCATTCACTACAGCTTCATGGACATTTCTCTCCACTTTAATGCAAATTACAAAAGGAAATATGAATGATATGCAAACTCTCATGACTTGAATTTGTCCTTTGATATTTTGTGAAAAGTCACTGGCTATTGAAATCTCTGCTTATACATCAGATGACAATTATATCATCTGGCCATAAATATAAATAATTAAAATGCAAGCTAATAATTGAGAACTGCTGATGAACAGTAGAAACATTTAAAGAAATTACAAAGCTTTATCAAGAAGAAAGGTTATTGGAAACATCTGGTAAACCTCAAATGCTAAGAAGGTAACACAGAGAAAATAATCTGTATTTGTAGGTGGAAGCCTGAAACCCTTGTTCACCTTAGAGAAGTTCAACACAGCTGGGAAGGAAAGTGAAGTGTCCTTGAGTTGGTGAGCACAAGGACAGTGTCTGCTAAACTTGGATTTGAAAAAGTTGCATAAAATTCCGTGTTGTGAACACCAGAGACAGTACTGCAGGATGCCACCAGCAGGTGAAGTTTCACTGGAGCAAAGCATGCCCCTGTCAGAGAATGTCTGAGAGCAGGCAGTGAGGATAGTCCAGGGCATGCATGAACTCTCCTACAAGGAATAAACTACCAAGCTGGGATAACTACATAGAAAGGAGTTACATCTAAAGTGCAGAGGCAAAATACAAGGGCATTAAATAATAAATAGCAGGGAAAGAACATGGATTGCTGGTCTCCTGGATTTGTGGCACACTGAAAATGCTTTTCTGTTTTTATAGGAGATTTTAATGCTGGAAACTCAGGACAGCAAAGACAACAACAACGACAACAAATGAAAAAAACCCAACCAAACAAAAAAAAACAAACAAACAACCAAAACAACAACAACAACAACAACAACAAAAAAGGGAACTAATTTGTGTAGACAAATAATATAACACATCCTACTGCCCCTGGAAGTAAAAAGGGCAATATTAAAAAAAAAAAAAATCATCACAGTGTTGAAATATTTCTACAAATAGGCTGGGAAAATTTCAGCAAAAAGCTGACAATTAGGCAAGATAACCACATGAAATAAATTAGAATTTCAAACAGAAGTGTCTAGAAGGCTACTAAGAAATGCAGACAGGTTGGAGGGGAGAGGGTGTGTCTGTGCCAGGGAGAAGCCCTGCTGCTCCTGGTGCTGGCACCACACTCAGGTGGCTGGGGAGGCTTCAGGCTGAGCTAGAATTGCCAGTAAGTGATCAGGGAGGGAGCAGCACTCTGAGGAGGTTTTATTTAAAAAACAAGAGGACGACAAGCCAGTAACCTACCCTTCATAGCAACCTCTCCTCCATTCAAAGATGGCTTCATCACAGATTTGTATCTCCTTAAAAATAAAATGCTGGCATCAAACACACACATCTTGTCACAAGTTCCCTCCTAACAGAAATAACTGCAGATCCTAATCTTTTTTTTTTTTTTTTTAAAGAAGAACAACATATGGCTAAAAAATATGTGTTATAGATGGGAAAGCGAGAGTAAGCTAAGTGACTTGTGAAAGCAAAATATCAGCACTGCCTCGTTGTTCCCAGGGGATGCTCCTAAGGTTTATCCCCATTTTCAGGGATGCTGGGACCTCAGACTCTGCAAGGGATGGTCATCATTCTCATGTACTCACAGAGGGACAAAACACAGCAGCTACTGCTTTCAGCCTTCCAGTACCTGAAAGGAGCCTACAAGGAAGCTGGAAAAGAACTTCTGGCAAGGGCACACAGGGATAGGACAAGTGGTAAAGGCTTTAAACTGAAAGAGGTGAGGTTTATATCACATGTCAGAAGGACACTTTACTGTGAGGGTGGTGAAACACTGAACAAGCCCTTGGAGAAGTGGTAGGTGCCCCATTCCTGGCAACATTCAAGGTCAAGTTGAACAGGGCTCAGAGCAGCCTGATCTAGTTGAAGAGGTCCATGCTCATGCCAGAAGGGTTGGACTAGATGGCCTTTAAAAGTCCCTTCTAACTTGAAGTATTCTATAATTCTGTGATTTGATGAGAATAGCAGACTTCAGCCTTACAGTGGAGTATCAAAGGCTTGTGGTTATAAAACAAATACAAATCAAATACACTTTCCAGGATGTGTACATTCACAGATAGCATTGTATCCCCTCATGAGAAGAAATCATTTGATGGGCAGTTCTATGCAAGGCAGAATGGAGTTAATCTCATTGCCTGTTCTGGACCTTTGTGCACAGGTTTGCTCACCTTCTGTAGCAATAAAATACTTCAGATTAAAATAAAATCCTGCATTGGATAAAAAACATTGCAAGCTCATTGTCAAATTATTTGCACAAACACCTCAGGTATACAACAAGCCCATTTCTAAAAAGCATTACATGACACCCTGAAGTTGTTTGCAAAGGTACACCACTTCACTGGATTAGATAAAAGTGACACTTGAGTTGCTTCAAGCCACAATATTCATATCTATTGGAGGAATGTACTTGTCTCTTCTTCTGTTGTCATTGTTTGGTAGAAATGTAACCAATAATACAATTATTAAAAAGTTTATTCCCATACCAGCCAGCAAAACTTATCTATTACTGATGTACTGAAAAATCCCTGGCAAAACTTCTTCATTTTCACCAAGAACAATGATGTCTAATGATGCATATTAAGCCTCTGCTTCCCAGGATTCCCATAACTTATATACTAGCAAATTATGCAAAAAATTACTGGAGCATTTCAATTACACTCCTATAACTCCTACCACAATAGACAAATACAGATATATACTTTTTGGGAGAAATAAAGCATCTCTTTCTTCAACAGAAACCCATGAATTTAAAGGTGAAAGTAGAAGACAAAATAATTCCTGATAATCGCCAAGAAACTGTTAGATTATGTCATTATATCCATTTCATATCCTTACTTCACTATACAGTAAAATAAACATGATTTCTAATTAATTCCTGTATTTCATTTGCTATCAAACACACACATTCAAGAATGGCTGTAATGATTGTTCATGATTGCCCACAGATGACCTTGAAAACTCCTGTGTCCAAGAATGTTTACTAACACAATAGAATGAGATGTATTTTAAGCATTATTTATTACCATAGCATAACTACAATTTAGTGGTGATTCTGGGATTGCAAGCTGAAAAAATACTGACATTACCTGGAATAGATTTTTTTTTACAATTCTGTTGTATCTTTCCTGCTTGAATACAAAACCGTTCAGGCCTTGGTGAAATCCTTCATGCTGAAAAAAGCCTGTGTTGAAGTTACATTGCTCAGCAAAGATGTTCCACCTTATCTGTCTCTGTAGCTTTGTAAATCCTTAGGTTATTTAAGAAACAAGAATACCAAAATTGAGCCAGAGCTTGTCATTCTTGCTCCTTACCCTGGAAACACAAGCAGTAAGAACTATGAAGTGTTAATCCTACACCTAAAACCACAGAAATGTCTACATTTCCAAAGCTGTGATATCTTGGTGAAGGATTCAGCCCTTTTAACCTTCTCCCCATCAAATACTGCTACTAAACTCTACCATAAACACAGAATATAATAAAAAAAGAATATAAAACTAGGCTGTAGTGGAAAAGACAAATAAATACCTGTGTCACACAGCACTTTCTTTTGGGAAATAAGTGCCCACAAGACAAGACCATGGCCATGTTTATATCTCCCAAACACTCTCCTAGCCACAATCCTTCATGCAAGGCAGCACACGGATGGCTGACAGCAGCAGCTCCTGCTCTCAGGAAGGAAGGGAAGGACACTTGAAGTGCATCACTCCCACCACCACAGTCTCAGAGAATCCCAGAATCACTAAGGCTTAAGAAGACCTGTGAGATCAGAGTCCCACCTTTGACTGTTCTCCACCTTGTCAACCAGACCACGGCACTGAGTTCTACATCCAGTTGTTTCTTCAACATCTCCAGGGATGGTGACTCTGCCTCTTCCCTGGGAAGCCCATTCTGAAGTTTAACAGCCTTTTCTGTGAAAAAAAATCCGTCCCAATGTCCAGCCTGAACCTCCCCTTTTGCAGCTTGAGCCTTTGTCCTCTTGTCCTGTCACTGGTTGCCTGGGAAGAGAGGCTGATCCCTGCCTGGCCACAACAGCCACTGTACATTGTCTTTATGACCCCCAAAGAAATCTGTCCATTGATAAGGATCTGAGGCTAGCATATCTTGTAGCAGGTGCCACACAAGATTTGCCTAGTACAGTTTCAGGGTTCCAGCACTCGCACCAGTTTTCCCAAGAGCTGTTTTATTTCCTGCAAAGAAACTCATGCTGGGTATAGAGGTTTCCTTTCATCTTAAATTCTGAGCCCCCAGTTTCACTTGCAGTATTGTTTCCCACATTTCCACTTTCAGCAGGCAAATGTGAAAGCGAGGAATTCATTTTTTTTTTAAGATCACCCTTCCTCTCCACCACTCAGAAGGGAAACTTGCACATGTCACATAACATATGTGAGCATGCTACATGCCATACACTTCACTGAATAGTGTTGGCATAGAACATTTTTATCTGGTGCTTAATGTAACAGGAACCAACCCCAAATTATAATCCCTAGGTCTAATAAAGCCCACGAGGCTAGCATTAGCACTGGCTGCATTATTAGCTGCAAACTGCCAGACAAAGGGTGAATGCTCAAAGGACCACAAGCCCCCTCCTCCCATGGGAAAGGTACCTGGTGCCAGTCACTCACCAGAGATGCAGTCAGTGACTCAGAAAAGCTCCCAATAAAATATTTTTTTCCATGGGCCACACCAACATCTATCATTGTCAACTCTGTATAATACACAGAGCTATATTTTTTATTCTTCAGCTAAAAAAAAAAAAAGCAGCACAATGAATCCCAGGCTTTCAGCAGTACAGGATTAAACACCTTGAAAAAGTATGTCACTAGCATGTTTCAAAATTAAATAAAAAAATCAGTAGTGTGCTACTAATTGTAGGCTGGTATCACAATCCTCTAGTCCTGAAAGTCACCTGATTTTGGTTAGATCTTTAGACCTTAGCTTGGTTATAAGATAATCTTTTCCAAATTCTGAGAAGCTCGCTATTCTCACTAACAAAACATTTTAAGAACAGAGCAGGATGAATATATTCATCCTTGACATTTTTATGTACCAAAAGCCAAGTGATTTAGGACACAATCTGAGCTATCAGCAGGTGGTTCTATTTGAAATCAAACTGGAAGAGGAGATGATATTATTTTACACACAAATCTGTATTATGACACTTCCTCCCATCTTCACATCACTGTGTTTTGTTTTTCTTCCTGTACAGAGGAAAACAAATTACTTCTATTACCTTGCAGAACAATGGGAGCAGGATGAAGGTCTCCCCAAAACAGGGAAGAAAAGCAGAATACCTTCTGTGCAGCTATCCTTTTAAAGGCTGTGAAATGCTAAAATAGTTGTTCAGGAAGCCTGAACACATTTTATATCAAATTGAACTCCTTTCTCAAGCATGAAAAAGGTTTTGCATAAAGGATTTAAGGAGAGAAAGATATCCTCTGCAGCGGAATAAGCTTTAAAATATCTGCAGCAGAGGAGGAAAGAAACCTGGTGCATTTCAGGAGATAATTGCTGGGGATAAGGAAGAGCATCCTTCAAGTGTCTCCCAAACAAAGACTCTGCAGCTGAACACAGAGCAAAATGTTTACATTGAGCATAGTAGGAAACACCTTGTGGAGCACAGAATTGATAAGAGAGTAAACACCTCAAGACAATCCCCTGAGATGTGCTCAACTGAGTAAGAGAGGAGTTTGGTTTGTTTTTTTTTTTCTCCAACCTACTGCATCACTTGGTTTCTGGTATTACCTACTCCACAGTGTTCAGAAGAAAGTCAAGAAACCTCAAAGGTGGAAGCCCCGTATCGCAACAGCTCTACAATTTCTGTCAACTTCCTCACTTCTTTCCTGTAGCAAAGATAAAATGAAGTACAATTGCTTTTCAATCTTTGAACAAAGTTGCTTACTGTAGGATGAAAGACAAATAAATGGCAAGCCCGACTCTAGCCCAATTTAGCTTTGTAAGAAGCAAGTATAAAACTAACTGAAATCACTGGGCTGTATATATTTTAAGTCAGTGGAGAAGAAAATGTAATAAATAAACCACAAGGTTTGTAATTTATTAGAGCTCACCACTTCTGTGTGAACTCTCTGTATAGAAATTTTTATTGGCCACACTACATTTTACTTGCAGTCAACATTTTAATTGTTTTGATGTTTAAGATTCAGCCTGATGCAATAAGCTCAGTTTGGGGGATTTTTTTGAAAGCTTCTTCACAGATTTTAGCTGGAATACATTTTATGGATGCAACAGTAAGTAAAAGACTAATATTTTTCAGGGTGAATCCATTTTTAATGCAATTTTATCTACTGACTTGCACACACACTGCCAAAACTTTATGTATAAATGATGTGATCCTTCAACACCACCATTAGAGTGAATGACTGATGCAGTTTTAGCTGGGCAGAGATGTGGGAGGTTTGATGTACAGCTATTGTTTCTTGTTCCTTCTTGTCTCTACCCCCAGACTCCTGGCCAAGCTATTCTGGTTTAGCAGAGACTGGGCTACAAAAGGAGAAGTAGGAATGATCACACATTGTTTCATCTGTCTGCATCTAAGAGAAAGAACAGGGCCTGATGCAGAGCTGTGGTACAAGGGTACCTATTGCCCTGTGCGACACAAAAAAGCTATTGCCAGCACAGCCATCTGGCAGGCTCTAAAAAAATTCATACTCTGGTTCTTCCAAGTCCTCCCAGGCTGCAAAGGGAGGTGCCTATGACTACCAGAGGCATAATGCAAGGAGCTCTGTGCATACCACTACTGAGCAATTAATTCATCTATACCTCCTCAGGCTACCAGGATGCCCACTGGGAGGTTATACATTTTCACCTCTTATGGAAAAGGTAACTGTAGTTCCAGGACTTTGACCTCAAAGTGATTTCTGTAGGTAATTCTTGTGCCCTCAGGTCTTCTCTAGAGAGGGAGATTCATCTATGTAAAAGTTGAATTATAGTGTTTGGATGAAATCTATTTTAAAAAAAAAAAATAAAAAATTGCCATGTTCTTCCAGATGATCTGAAAGGCACTGCTTTAAAACCAAAGTCCTCCCTCAAGAAAATCTCTGCTGAAAAGGAACCACATCAAACTTCAAATGGCAGTTCTGAGCTGCTGAGGCCCTGACACATCTGCTACAGAGATCTCCCCACACAGCCCCAGATCTCCATAGAATTTGTTTAAGCAGATTTTTGAATCTAGCTCAGCACTGCAGGCAGCTGAGCTTGTTTGGGAACCCAGTCTGGGAGAGGCTGGCTGCTCATTCTGCAGCTCCTGCAGGGATGAACAAGTGTGTCTGCTCATTTGCAGAGGGCAGCAAAAGCAGGGGGCCGAGAAAACTGGGTTTGCTACCCAGCCAGAACCCTCCCAGACACAGCTCTGGGGTCCTGCTCAAACACAAATAGAAGGAATTAAACCAAAAGGGTCAACATTTTTGTAAAGCCTGACTCAACTGACAGTCATCATTTTCCAGAGCCATCTAAACAGAGCTGGTTTCAAACATCTATGGTTAGGCACTAATAACTCCTATGCACAATATACCTAACACAATCCCAACAGCCAAAATTGACCCAACTATCACACTATTGATACCAATTGACTTTCAAACTACCAATTGACCAAACTAACAGCCAAAATATACCAAACTATCCCAACATACCAAAACTGAAGGATTTTACTGGGTCCCCCCAGTTGTGTAGAGATTTCCAATATGCCATCAAAACTATTAAAATAATCAAATTCCTTCATTTTCTATAGTCACAAATTTAAAAAATAAAAAATAATAAAATAAAATAAAATAAAATAAAATAAAATAAAATAAAATAAAATAAAAAGAAAACCACTTTAAATTTGAATGATACAGGTTTGATCAGTAAAAGGAACAGACACTTCAAGATAAAGTTTCCCACTGCTGTTTAAGGATACTATTTCCTACCCAGTGGCACTCCATCTGCTCATCTAAATGTGCATTTCCATGATTAGTAAAACAAACACAACAAAGTCTGTGATATACAACCAAAACATGCATCAGACTTCAAACCCTACCTCCCCCCTGGCCCAGTTCTAATCAGCTGGTGAAGTAATTATGTGTATTTGTCAGCATTTACTTATTAATGTATTAATTGCTGGCCCTCCTAAGTTAACACCCTCCCCACATGAAAGACAAGAGGAAGTTCTGAGTGCTGATTGTGACCCCAGTAAAACCTATCTGAGGACATTAAAACAGACCATGGTTGACTAAGTCCAAATTCAAGCCTTCAAAAGCTGTGTCTTTCCTCACTGCCTGCAGAGAAGTTGAGGCATAATTTTATTTAGAACGGTTTAGTCTTCCAGTCACATCATTTCTATCACTATTAGATCCCCGACTATAACAGTGTTAAACAGCTTGTTACCAGGTAATTTCCTTTCAGTGCTTTGGAAAAATATAGTCTGTCATAATATACTCCTGCACTCCAAAAATCTATAGCATTAAAAGTAAAAATAAAAACCTTATAAACACAGCACAGTAAAACAGAATCTGAAGGTCATGAACAGCGAGAGACATTAGTAGTTCTACTTTTAAAAAATTGCCAATTTTACTACTTAAAAATACTGTGCAGTCTTCTAAACTCATCACTTTTAAGTTTTGAAACATGACAAAGGAATTAAACTGGATTAAGTTAAATCAATATTCTCCTAATAAGAATTCTTTGTAGTTTTAACTTTCTAAGCTTTACATATTTCAGTAGTTCATGTTAAATGGATATTTGACATTTTGCCAGAGAAAGTTTCATTAAATCACTAGTAGGAAAATCATGATTATCTCATATTACCTCAGTGCAATGATATAATGTGTCTGGTGCTTTTAAAGATGAGACAGACAAATTGGAGAAAAGTTTTCATCACACCAAAAATAAACTGCAGATATTTACCACTCCTTTAAAGTAGAATTTCTCAAACACAGCTTATTTGCTTCTACTTTATTTTGCTTTATCAGTAAATCATTACAATATATATTTTTTTTTCACATTTGCATTGAATTTTTGACCCAGCTCAGTACTGCACTAATTGTGTTGCAAGTGAACTTGGAAGGGCAGCATAAGGAACTTCTTTCCAAAAGCCTGATTTAAATTATTGTTGACACCTCACTCTGCCAACTGAAGCTGCCCCTTGTTTTTGCTGTCAGAGGTACAGGGCACTGTCCTGGAAACCATCTTGTCTCTGAGCTCCAGCAGCTCCCTGTACAGGGAAGTTTTGCTACCAAGAAAACAAGGAAGAAAGTTCCTGCCATGACAATCCCAAGGGAAGTAGGAGCAGCTGAGGAGAGGAAGGATTGAAGTGGGGATCCTTCCAGTATGACCACATATGACCATTCTGTCTCCCTGCCCCAGCTCAATAAAACATCACAACCACTGACAGCATGAAAAAGTTGTTGTGAGGATAAATACAGTGAGGATGTGCAAAAATGTAGATAAAACTCCTGCAGTTCCTCTGTGCATATATAAGGAAGATTAGTAGCTTCTCATACACCACTCTGCACGTTCCTTCTGAAAGTATAAAAAAACTACTGCATTTTTCTGGATTTTTGTGATGGGCAGATAACAGCTATGTATTCTTTTGGAGGTATTTCTGAAATAAAGGCTGAGCAATGATCAGAAAACATATTTGATGAGAGTCATTGTATGAAAATTATTATTGCACAAATTTGTATGTATTAAAAGAAAAATAATGTAAACTTCATAAAATCGGTTTCCATGGGGGGAAAAAAAATCATTCTTAGTGTCACTAACCTATGAGCAAGACGTAATGTACATCCTACATTCCATTGGAAATTAATGATATTCTGAAATACAAATCTCAATCATGAATATTTGGGCTACGGAAACATACTACAACAGTTTTGGGGTTTTGTTTTTAAATTATATTTGGCAAGATATTTGGAATCATGACTGAGATAAACAAAAACCTTGGGGTTTGTGGGGTTTTTTGTTTGGTTGGGGTTTTTTAATTTTTTGTTTTGTTTTGTTATTGTTGGTTGGTTGTTTTTTTTAAACAGAAAACTCTGGAGAGAACATGAAGTGAACTGTGTAATCAACTGCTCAAGAGTAAGTCCACGGAGCTGATAGAAACATGGTCTGTGTGTTCTGACAGGAAACTTGATAATTCAGGCTTGCTTTCATTCCAGTCTTCAGGGATACTGTGTGGTATTTCCCGACAGAAAGCATTTTTCAGAATTAGTCAGAAATTCTTCAACAACTGACACACCTACCTTCACAATCCAGAGAGGCCCATTTCCAGTCTGCAGCAAAACATTCCTGACCATATACTCATGGCACCACTAAAGGCCACTTTGCTAACCAAGAACTGTGTGAAATTCTGCTAATGGACATGGACTCAAATTATATCCTAAAAAGATATAATATTGCTGTTGTTTTAAAACATCTAAATCACTTTATAGTGTCATATGCACTTAGGAGTAGTGAAAGTTGAGTGGAGAATACCTCAGCTTTTAAGAACAAAAGGATTGAAGGTTGACAGGCCCAGTGACTCAAAAACATGGATAAGCTTTATTTTCAAGAAGTTTACCATTGCATTTTCATTATGAAGGACATTTTAGGCTACTAACTGAAGCATCATGATAATGTTGTGCTAAACACATCAAAAAGAGCCATTAATAATGTCAGAACAGAGTTATTTCTGGTATTTCTCACAGGTTTTTTTTTTATTTTTTATGCTTTTGAATAGAGAAGGCTGCAAGAAAATTCAGAGTAAAAAAATCTAAAAATGCTAGCAAGGTTTTCATGGTTCTTATCATCAGTTAATTTATATGCAGACTTTTTTTTTTATACTTTCAGTGAGAAAAGGAGAGGAAGACTGAAATGATCACCAATGTATAATAGTTAAGAAATGTATTTTCAACCTTATTAATACACATAAACTCAATCACTCTTCCAAACAATAAGATTTGTACAGGTGTCTACACAGGGTTACTAATAAGGAAGTCAAGATAATTATTCACCCTTGCTGTGCAAAAAAAAATGAGCTTGTAAGCCAGAGAGCTGCAAAAAATTTGATACAACACAAAACCTGAGATCCTCAGGAGGCTGTTATCCAAATAATCTTACTCTGGAGAAAGCCTGTGCAATAATGTAGCTTGGAGGGGTAACATCAATTTTCTAACAAGTAATTAGGATTTGCATTATTAATGCAACGGATATTCTCGCAAATTATGTCTAAATATATGCAGATTTGGAAAGAAAAAAAAAAAAAGAAAACCCACAACATTTAATGACAGTGCTGTCATTTTTAAGTCCTTCTAATAAAACTATAGATAAGAGCAGTGCTGAGCTCACCATCTTGGTAAATTTTAATCATTAGTACTTATAAATTGCATGCAGCTGCAGAAGGTTGTGTAGAACTGGGGCAATTAATTTCCACCCCCTGCTCAATACAATGTATCTCTCAGATGAAGCACAATCTAGTCCATTAAAAAACTGAAGTGTGTTGAAATCACCTCTAGAATATAACCTGCCTCACCATGTTATGGGTCTAAACAAATTAGGGATGGTTCATGTCACTCTCAGTTGATAGTGAATGAAAGCAGAGTTTACCCACCTTCCACTCAGACTGGCATTTCCCCACTTTGACCTACTTAAGCTAGACATCAAATTGCTGAGTTAAAAAAACAAAAACCAAACCAATAAGGTCTTAGATCTACCAGTGGTACTGAAAGGGGCCCAAACATGGGGAACTGGAACCTTGTTTTTGGTGAAAGGAAAGCTCTTACATGGCTGGAAAATGTAGTTCCCCTCCCGCCTGCCAGTTTATTGCATCTTTCATCCTTTGTAATTTTACAAAGGATGTGCATGGACACAAACACGGGGAGCAGTGGGTTTGCCATCCACTGGAAAGTGAAATGAAAGCAGTTTAAATCACAAGAATTTTAACAAAGTGTCTTATATGCTCCATCCCTCAAAACTGAATAAAAGTAAGCAAAGAAAGGCGAGGTTGCATGTAATTATCTCAGCATTCAAGGGATTTAAAAAATTATCCAAATTTTTGCATTCAGTTAATAGAATAACCCCCCTGGAAAGACTACTTAGAGCACACAGAAATCTTCATACAGCTTTTGTCTTGTCTAAAGACCAATTTAACTGGTTGCTGAGCTTGAGAGAAGAATCCCAAGGCAAATGGCCTTGAATCCTCACAGCCACACAGTGGCTGAGCATGCACAGATGTGTGTGGGTAATTAGCTTGTGTCTTTGGTACTCAGATGGAATATGGTGGTCCATCTTAGCCATTTTCTAGACCACTGACCATCCTCCCTCCAGACAGACAAGCTCTCCCCTGAGGTGCCAGGATCCCAAGTAAGCAGGTGGCCTTTCCAGACAGCAGCCACTCTGTGCAACGAAGTATTTGCTATAAACTAAGAGAGGTACCACAAAAACTCAAGTGTCACTAGGCATCCTTTAGACAACAATTTGAAGCATAAGGGACGATTTCTTTCAACCTTTAAACCCATGCAAAATGAGAGTAGATTTTGCATGCACTTTCTTAGTCTCCTGATACAGTCTAAGTACATCGATTTTAATACAAATGTATAGTGACAGAGATGAAAGGAAGAAAAGATTAATGACCAGGCTTCCCTCTGAAAAACTGCTCTAACATTTCTATTTGTACATGTCTTCAGAACCTTCAAATCAGAAAGTGCCCTGACTTAAAAAATAATTTATTACTTTGATAAATAAGATTGATAACAATAAAATCAAATAGATATTGGCTTATATTTTATCTACAGTAACATAAAATGAAGAAGCAAATGCAACTACACTGGATGTATGGCACAGATAGTATAAAACATCATAGTAATAAAAAGTATCTTAATAAATGACTAAGTGTTCCCTGTGATACAATCTTTTTGCAGTAATATTAATATCCACTTCTAAGCAAAAAAATACCCCATTTTATCACTGTTGGAAGAAAATGTCATTGAAAGCTACACTATTTGATACATGTCCAGTTAATCATTGTGTTTGCTAGTTGAATGAAACTTGGAAAAAAAGACAATGGAAATGTCATGACTGAAAAAACCAAAATTTTGATCTTTACCTCTATCTCAAAGCTAGCAGGAATTAACATCTTTTGTCATAGAGGTTTTATCAGGTCTCACTGCAGCTACTTTCTACAGAGGACAGCAAAATTTCCTTCTTGCTAACACAATTAATCAAGTCCTAAAAGATCATGATCCCTGACTTGGAAATCCCAGCTTTGGTTATTGCCCAGTAATGAACAAAGTCATTGTGGCCACAAACATATTTATTATCCATAGGAACACCCCAGTTGCATTTACTGACCTCACTGCACCCATTTTTTTGAAGGAGCAAAATCCCTTTTAATTGGATAGTTACAAATAGTTTATACAAAGAAATAATGTTTTAGTATATGAAACATCATTTTATATGTGTTTGAACAATGTACTTCACGTTACAATGGCAAAAAAATAAAACAAAAAAACAACAGAGCAGCTTTTGTGTTTGCATAGACCTTCCCCTGATGAGAAATAAATGCAGCAAGTGAAGAAAAACACTGACTGGCAATAAATGGTTGGTAATTGGTTTGAGAGAGAAGCATCTTTAGCACTCCAATTAGCCTCTATTTCTGCCATATCACAGGCACAGGTGTAGGTACCATGTTAGCCTGCCAAAATATCAGCAATATCATGAGGTAAAACAGAGAAGAAACTCCGCTCCAGGCCCACGCAGTGCGGAGATACACAGACATCACACACTTCACATTCAAAACTTGGAATACCTCTCTGGTTTCCCACAAAATTAACATCCACCATCCTTCACTAAATTCTCTTTAGAAAAGCACTGCATTTGTATCAATTCAGAAAAGTCGCACATTACTGAGCACCATTATGCAAAACATCTACATACAGCAACTTACTCCAAATACTTGAGGAGTGTTACAGAAGAGCCTCAGACACTGCTGTTCTTTCAGAAGGAGTGTTAAGCACTTTTTTCACTAGTCTGAAGACTTTTATCTAATGAGGGCACCCACTGAAGAAATAGTTTCACCTTAGGCAGAATGAACAAACAGTGCATTATAAAAAGGATGTTTTCCCTGGCTGTGCCACAATGACAGTCACTTCACACACATCAGAAACCTAAGCAGAAAGTGATTAAATAATTGCTCTCTCTCTCTGAAAAGATCACACATTTTCCAAGCTCTCCAGCCCTCCAACAACCTTCCAAACTGCAGCAGACCATACCTGAGTAAGAGGTACAAAACCTGACTATTCCCTTTACCATCTCTCTTATGTCTCCTTCCTTCTCTTCCCATCCCCACCAAGCTGAGCCTGAGAAACCCAAGGATTATACAGAGATTTCTTGCACTGCTGGGCTGAGAGATCACCTCTGAGCTCTTCAAACCCTGTTTTTCACCCTGCAGGTGAAATTAAAGACAACACACACCACACATCTCTGCATGAGAACAAGCTAAAAACCCAAGGTGGGTTTAGCTGGCTATGTCTCCACAGGCATGTGGAGAGCGCTGTTGGGACATCACACTCATTGCAGCTTTTGTTCAACCCCACACCACTTTATAGCAGTTATTTATTTTATATTTCTCTGCACAACTCCTCCCTCTCAGACCTTTCAGCTCTGGTCCCACAGAAAGTTTGCAAATCCATAACTCTTCCAGACACTATGAATTTAAGAGGATGCATTGCAATTTTTGTCACAGCCTACTCTCAACAAATTCCAGAATACCTCAGGGAAAAACAATTACCCTTCTTTTGGTCGTGAAGGTTTACATGCATTGCACATACCCTGCAGCTAACATTCTTCTCTGTTCTGCATCTTGAGACTTTCCTTTAAGATCTTCCAAATGATTGATGAGATCTATTTATAATTGGAGCAATTGTTCCCGATCTTTTAGAAACTTGCTCATGTTACAGAGGTGAAAAAACCCTAGTCAGAAATCTGGTCAGCACTATTTTTTTTTTTAAACATTTGTGAGATTTAAATAAATTTCTTGCTTTTAGGCAAAAATATAAAATTTATGCTTGCTGCCTTGGACTGAAGAATAAATATTGATCTGCTGAATGGAGTACATGTATCTTTAATTCCAGTGTCCGCACACCCTCAACTACTTTATTATGATTGAACGAAACTCTTACATTTAGAGATTTCTTCTTCATCAATTATATATCATACACTTCATATTTGCTTGCCTTTTCAGTCCTTTCAGCCTGGAAGTATGTTCTGCCATCATGATGCTCCCTGAGGGTTTGCACATGTGGTTTTCCCCGGGCTGCGCAGGGTCTAACCTGCTCCCTGTAAATCAGGGAGCAGATACCAACTTCCTGAGTAGCAAACAAAGTACTGTGCAATGATCAGGTAGCTTTCCAGACAGAAAAATAAGGAGGTATCTGCTGAACTGGGAGGAGTGGTCTGCTTATTTTGCTCTTTTATGTTTTATTAACCCTGTACTTTATTTTACCTGACTTTAACAGTCCCGACTGGGAAATGGAAAACATTTTTTTTACTTTCAATGTATCTGAATGTAAGGCTGCATGCAGCAAAGAGAGAAAGCATGTGCAGGGATTTATGAAAAATCTATTTTAACCACTTAACAGACAAATTAGTGGTGTTCTGTGTCTTAAAACTGGTGCTCATCTGCCATTCAGCCTTGACTGGCTCGTCATGTGTTTGAATCTGAGAAGTGTGCTGTGGTCAATACTAGCATGAAATGTAACTTTAAATCCCTGTCTCTTCTGGGAACAGCCCAAAGGAAAAAAGTCCTTCAAGCTCTGAAAAAACATTTTCTCCATTAAAAATGTATACAGGGAGTACATGAAACATAGGTCAGGGATAAGTTATTCTCATTTATGACACCCCTGTTTTAGCAATATTCCAGTATAGGAATATTGCTTTCTTGGTATTTTCTGTCTAGATTCATTATTTCAGTAAACATGGCTAACTCACATTATAGCAAATGTTCCCCACGAACTCCTACATTTTGTTTCCTCTAACAAGTTAGACTTCAAACATCATTAACTCAGCAACTGCCTGGACCCACAGACAAACAAAGAAGTGAAAAAATAAACCCCTACAAAATGATTTCTTACATCAGAATTTCAATTTAAATCCCAACTAGTAAGAATGTGGTAGTAATTTACATGTAGCAATTTGTATTTTAAATTCTATTACATAATTAGGTAGCGTGAGATTTCACAAAAGCAGAAAAGGCATTATGCTATCAGTGTTTTCATATATGGCTTTCACAGAAGTGATAAATTATAGAGCATGATGGGGTGTGCACCACTGCACAGAGGAACGTGGTTTCACAGAGCAACTTTTTCACCACTGAAAGATTTTCTTTGTCAAAAGTGAAGAAAGAAGCGGTGCCCGTCTACTAAACTAAATATCAGAAAGCTAAGAAATTATTCACCAAACATCAGAAATTAACCAAACACCAATAATCCATAATTACTTGGTGTGTTTAAAATTAAAGGCGAATGACCAAGACAAAAAGACCTTGGATAAAACTGGTCCTCAAAATTATCTTTTTAATATTTCTTACTATTCTTATATTAGGCATTGAAGCTTAGTTTACTTCAAAAGCAAAATTCTTATTTTTCCAGTGTTCTGATAAGGGAAAAGGGTTCTCTTTTTAAATGAGGATTGGCTAAGTTGGGGTAACACCACCATAGATAGATTTGGTGCAGGATTTAGCTACCTGCTGCCTTTGACATGAACTGTATTTTTCTCCCTGGAGGAAAGAACAGTTCCCTTTGCATGGCTCCAACAGCAGGTCCACAAAAGCCTGTGGACTTGGCCATAGACATGAAGTTACTGAAGTATGCTGTGTCCACTGGCCACCTCTTGCTCTGTGGGGTTCAACAAAGATGCAGGGAAAATCCCTTCAGGACCTGCATCAGTTCTTCTCCAATGTAAGAGAGTGGCCATGGCTACTTAAAACAGCTCAGGCCAATAAAACATCTTACTTATTAAAAGTAACGGTCTTCAAAGTTGTGGCACATTTTATGCTGTGGTTGTTCACACACACAAGGAGGGGTAGACTCAAGGGAATCACTTGTGCTGATCAATCCAAGCTGAACCCACACTTTCAGAGGTTGGTGGTTGAGGAGGAGGGAACAGTTCTGACTTCTTTATTGCATTAGTGAGAGAAAGAAAAATGGGTCCAGCATGGATTTGGGAGATGGCACAGAGAATTCCCACATAGCCTTGACCAAATCACTTAAGGGCTACTTCAGAATTAACTAGTCTTTTTGACTGTTGGCAGAACGGAGTCCTGTCAAAATGGGATCCTCAGTGCTGAGTCACTCAAATCCTTACCTATAAAACAGCAATTAGTGTACAACTGTATCAATAAACTGTGCAAATTGGGAGAAGTGTATTGACAGATCAACATCATTCATGTTAAGGCTTCCATGTACACACCACATTTACAGAGTTTTTACCCAGAGTAACTCTAATCTCCTAGAAGTTTAGAAAAGATCTCCTGTGCAAATTCAGCTACCTAAATTTAGGTGGTTATTGGTATTTTTAGCCATGAGAAGTGAGCTGGCATTTCAGACTGAAAAATCACTTTCAAATGTACTAAAATAGCTGCAAGTCCTCAGGTGCTCAGAAATGTAATCAACTCACACATCCCTGAACAAGGATTTAAGCGCTTAACTTCAAACACACCAAAATTTAAAATGCTCACCTAAAACTTGAAAGGCAGTAATATCAGAATAGCATAGGGTTTGATAAAGGCATACATATGCAGAAAGCACTCACATCTCACCTAGAAGACTCGTTTAGTGATTAAAGCAGAGCTCCAAGCAGAAATACTAGTTAAGCACAGGTTTTTTAAGGTCACACCAGATTTGTTTTGCGCTGGTGCTTTGCTTTGACTTTCCTGGGGACAGAACAGCCAAACAGCTGATAGGAGGGAATCAGCAAGATGATAAACTTCCAAAATTTAAATCAGTAGTAGACTTTTCTACTGGGAACAGTTGGTTGAACTGAGGTAAAAGATAATATCTTGTAGTTTAAAAGCTGAAAAGAAAATATACTGAGATTTGAAGTTATGTGATGCTGTACTACACAGATAAGCCTCCAGGAATTAGCATGAATCAAATACGGGCAGAAATGTTATTCAACTAACTCCCCATGGAGCTATTAATGTAGGATTACTGGAGATAGACAGGAACACTTCTTATCCATCTTTCATGCAAAATGCCAAAATAAATATGACTAAACTTCTTACACCAACAGAGGTTTGTTTTTTTTTTTACATGATTCTTCAGAGAGTAATACTGACCAAGCCTCCCCAAGAATTTTTCCCAGTTGAAACAACTAATTAAGTCTTTCAAGGAGCAGTAAGCAATAATCTGTACCACTGAGACAACCCATGAATATGGACTAAAGTAGAATAATTTAGCTTGAGAACTTCTGGTGGTGCATACATTACAGATTCATAAATAGTCATATCTGTGTCCCCTAAAATCTTCCACATTCATGGCTAAGAAAGAATGGATATCTCTGCTGCTTTTGAAAGTAATGAGGAGGAGGTTTTTTGTGAAAAATCAGGATTTCCCCTCAAATCCTAATTTAATTGAATCATAAATCTTGGGGAACAGTTTCATATTTACAACACTTTCCATTAAAAATTACCCTTTATTTAAATAAAACTGGAACTGTTTGAACTTGTTATAGATCAACAAAACACCAAAGAAAGAAAAACTTTATATAATGATTTTTTCATGCATCTTTTCTGCTATGATATTTTGAGTTATCCTTTTTTTTGAGTGATTTTAGTGCAGATTTCCTTGGAGATAACTCTTATCAGCATAGATAGATGCTACTGACTTCAAGACACAACTATACTTCTGTTTCTAAATTACTGGCATAATTGAAATCACCTCTTAAATTTGGAATGAAATATTAGAGCAAAATTACACAATTCCTGAAGCATTAAAAATTATCTATTAAAAATTAAAATACAGTAATACAAGACAGTTTGATTTTCATATTCAGTTTTCTGCTGTAAATGCAAATGTCTGTCCAAGATATTTTTTTTGTTTGGAACACTTTTCCGTGTGCCTAATGTGTACTGTCACATCTACCATTTCATTGATTTGCTTTTATAAACAAATTAATACCTTCTTTTTGGAATTTTCACAAGTTTGTGGTAGAAAGACTTTTGATGCTCCAAGAACTTTTAATATGTAACTCATTTGGAAAATGCAACCCTGAAAGACCAAAGAGGAGGATGAACACCCTAAAGTGCACCAAGGACCATTCTCTAGAACACACATTGCAGCCCACTGCTCACAAAGGGCCACACCAGGTGACTGTGTAAATCCCAAAATCAACTCTGTGCTATTCCCAAGCATGGGGACTTGACTGGCTTGAACTGAAGCTTCTTGCCAGTTTGCATGAAAAATTAAGGAAAATTTCTCAACAATATTTCTTCTTCATAGCTGGGATTTTGAAATCTTTTAAATAAATAACGCAGGCATATCAGGCTGTCCATATGAGAAATTTGCTTTATATATCTCTCTCTAGTATGTGTTCATTCCATCTTCCATGAATGATCTTGGCTCCTTCACATATTTGTGTGATGTCACTTATGCCAGGCTCGTTGTTCTACCTCTGCTGCATTTCTAGCTGTAACATAAATAAAAGCAAAAGCAGCTTTGAAACAAAATCTACTCAATTCAGAGGTGGAGGCCTGCAGAAATTCATCAGCTGGATTCTAAAACGTGTGGTGAAAAAATAAATACCAGTGGTGAATACCATTTTGACATCTCCAGGAAGGTGTGCAAAAGCAAATTCTCCCTTGAAGATGAAACATGAGTAAATTACAGACACGCTGGGTCGCATAATTTAGATTTAGACTGATGTTTGTGCATCCTAGTGGGATTCTTTACTAACAATAAACACAGATCCTAACCCAAATCCCACTAATGTGAATAGAAATTCACAATAGTTTCACTTTGCTGATCTGTTCCCTGTTGCAGTCAAGGAGTACAAAATTCAGTGTTAAAATAAAATAAAAATAACTTTAAAAAATGCTTTCAAAAAAAAAAAAAAAGGCAACAGAATGAGAAGAGAGGGGATTACAAAAACAAAATTAACTTGTTCTCTTACAAAAATAAATTACTCCCTTTAGCTCATTATCCCTCTTAGGCTGTGCCAAATTTCCCCAGATAGCATTCAATAGTCATTTGATACATTTGATGTTTAACACTCTCCTCATGTCTGCAGCACTCCAGCTCTGAAAGCAATACTTGTCAGAAATAAACTTAATTGTTACAGCACCAGTATTAATAGTAAGAGGGAAAAAATGCTTCAAGGAAGGAAACTTCTGCACTTGAAACCACTCGTGTGGCTGTTTGATTAACAGGAAGTTACTGAGGATTGCTGTGAAGATTCCTTTCTCCACAGTTCTTATCCATTTCAAGGATAAACACATAACAACGTGCCTTAAAGATTTTTTCTCCTTTACAGAGAAGCATTGTCGAGAATGTTTTATGATAACTATTTGTCTTGCAAGAAATGGGAAGACCAACCTGGCATTTATAACTGCATGGTTTACCTAATGTCCAAAACTCCATTACAGATTTCTCTGCTCATTTTGTTATCCATTCTCTGCCATGCAGTGTCTATGTGCTACACTAAACGTACCTCTGGAAACCCCCCTAGAGGGCACACAAAAAATTTCTGCAGTAATTTCCAATCTGAAAACATATGCATACATAAAACCCCTCCAAATGCTCCTATGATAATTTCTTTATTTGCAGTGCTGCACCGATAAGAGTTTTAGGAATTACAACTGCTCTGATGGCAGGGGTAGTATAGTACTATTTAAAGGAAATTTAAATAACTGCACAGTTATATTTCTTCTCTTTTCTTCTTTTTTTTTTTTTAATCTATCTATCTATCTATCTATCATCTAATCTACCTACCTGCCATCTGTTTGTTTGTTTGTTTTTGTCAGGTAGTACATAATCTCCAATCACCCAAATATGAAAACATTGTTCTTGAGGTTATTCAAATTTCATCACCTGTATTTCCTTTCACTTTTTTTGTAGTCTTGCCTGCCTTGAGGATTTCTATACCCACTGAGATAACCAATCACTTTTCTTATTGTTTGCTCGTATTTTAGATGTTAGGCTAAAACATTGAAAAGAAAAAAAATAAAGGACAAAAATAGAAAGAACAAATATACCAACTGCTTTCGAATCTGATAGGATTTGGAATAGCTTATGCTACTAAAATTTTCAGAGCACTCATAAAATAATCTATTTCTAAGCTGTAACAAACACTTTCAAAGTTAGAACAAGATTTTGCCTGGAGTTACACAGCGTTTTCCACACAGCTGAGGTCCTGCAAGGTCCACAACACAAAATAATAAATAAATAAAATTCACAGCTGGAAATGAGATTCCCAGGTGAGGGCTGGTCCATATCTAAGGGAGGGTGAAGTTGGGACAGCTGCACCTTTCTCTGCTGCCTTGTCTGCACTGTCCCTAACATAATCCCATAGCACTTACAAAAGTTTCCTCAATACTTACACTTTCTCTGAGCCAGCCTACACCAGCACTGGCAGCTTTTGAATAAAATAAGCTCACATAAAAAGTAAGCAGATAGAAAACCTGCTTTAGGATTAGCTTAGCTTTTAGCTTCAGATAATGCTTGGGATGGCTTCACCTGCCACAGTCCTGAAATAATACCTGCACTTCATGTCAGCAGCTTCATCTAAGGATAGGGGGGGAAACAAATGGTGTTCACAAACTGTGAAATGAACAATGATGAACAAACCTGTCAGAGCACAACTACTATGTACCCATCACACTCAACCTGTTAAAGAATAATAAAGTGCACTGATAAGAAAGATTATATAGAATATTTCAATATCCAAGCCCATAAGTTTCCTTCTTTTATATACTTCCTTTATCATAACTCATTTTCTAAGTGCCTTTTTTTTTTTAAACCTCCTTTATCAGGAAAGTTTCTAAGTCTATATTGCAGGGGTTTTTTATGTTGCCATATGCCTTTGCTTACATTTCCCCAGAAATTTAATTTCAAACTTTGAAGTGGAAATGCAAAGGTAGCAGTTGGATGTTGCAATTTCTCCCAATTCCAGAAAGAAAGGAACACAGCATTTGATAGTTTCCCAAGATAAATACCAACTCGCATTTTTTTAAAACTATACATTTTATCAGATTTGTCTGTCTCACCCCATATTTCACAAATGTCTACATCCATCTGTATTGCTGCAGTTTATATAAATACACCTCTAATCTAATACACGGTGCTCTTATGGCACACACTTAGCTCAACAAAACTGCAGATACAAGGAGAACTTTTAATATTCAAGGCAGCAAAACCCACAATGTTTCCAAGGAGCAGAAAGGCCTTCAATTTACTAGCTATTACTTCCTACATAAATGCTGAAATATGTAGGGTTGGGAGGTAGTATTCAGCACCACTATAATACTCAAGGAAGATTAGACACAGATGAATTCCAAAAGATGAAGAACTAATCAAAATGTGAACATCAGAAACTTGCAGACTTCCCATATATATTTCACAACTTTTTAAACAGATGGAAGCCAGCTATAAGAGGCTACAGCAGAAGGGGGAGGCATTTTGCATTTTCATGCAGAAAAATGCAATGGAAATATATCAAACCACATTATTTCATTTTGTTGCTTTCATGTTTTGCATCTTTCACGTTTTCACAAACAAGACACTGCAAGCATGCATTTTTTTTTGCTATTTGGAAAGGGAGTGGAAGGAATTTTCAATTTTGCAGTGAATTGTTTTTTAAATACTTGTACACTTGTTCTTTTCTAGTAAAAGAAAATAAGTCTGGCCTGTTGCTGCTGAACTGTAGATGATTATTTTCAGTATCACAGAGTTGTTACATTACCCAAACTCACAAAAATAAAAGCAGAAAAAGAACAGTGGAAAAGGATCACTGTCATGAAAACGATATTTATATGTAAAATAACAGCAACTGCTTTTCTTTCAAACTTTAACCAAATGTTTCAGTGACAAATTTGAATTTTTTGGGAGGCAGGATTCAAATATTAAATTTTGCTACTGTTTATGTAGTATAATCATAGTTTAAATCATACCACCAGTGTTTTTTGTATCACATATGGAGATCCAGTATAAATATTTTATTTAGATACTATTCCTAGAATAGTAGGCATAATAGCCTATGGGTTAATGAATAGCCTATAGGCTCCATTAAAATAAAGAAGAAAAAGATGAGAAGTTATAACCAACATTTAAGCCACTTAGAACCGTATTTTATTGCTTAACATGAAACAAATAGATATTAAAAAGCTACTCCACAGCAGCACTGTGTGTCCCCTGCTAGGGGACTCCCTAGCAGGCTGATGTATTTTGCTGTACATGGCTTGGGGAGGCTTCTGCCTCCTCCTCAGCCTCTCCCTCATCACCATTTCAGCACAAGGAGCACATTTCACAAGGACATTTTCCCTTGGAGGACTATGGAGAGGCTCCTCTTGTCAGTAATCTTATTTTTCCTCTGCTGTCTTGTGAGAACTTCAGCAGAGACGAGAGGCACTGCTGCTCCCCTCCTGCATGGCGTGGCACCTCACAAAGGCAGACGTCCTTGTGAATTCCCATCTGATGTGTGTGATAGGCAAAGCAGCAGGAACAGTGGGGATTCCAGAGGAACCACGGGCGTGACATAATTAGCGTTGCCTGCAGAGATTTAATTTGCTCACCTCGGTGTCACCTCACACGGCGCAGGCCTGCAGTGGGAATCCCCACTTTCCTGGGTGTTCCAATGCTTTACTCTTCCCACAATCTGTCATTCATTAGCTGAACCATTCCCTGGATAGGCTGCTCTCTGATAGAGAGTGATGGGTTGCACTGGAGGTTGTATCACAGCACGTCGACAAAAGGGAGTGCCAGATTCTCCAGGAAACTCTGCTTGGTGCTCGGCAAACGCGTATGCTTGAAATCCTGACACCCATCTAATAAAATATTTTCCTTTTATACATGAAAACATCCAAGTTTTGAGTTGAGTGATCACAGAAGTCTCTGCTTTCTGGCCATGTTCATAATATTATTTCTCTGAGCAGGAGAAGAGGGAGGAAGAAAGGATGATCTCTGTGCCTTGGGCTTCTGAAGCAGGCATCACACTGCAAATGCCACCAAAGCCACATGCAGCTCCAGGAAAATGGAGCTTTTCATTATTATATATGTACAAAACTTGAATTTCAAATCATCTCCTGAGTGTTTTGTTTTGAAACTTAAATACCATTCAGAAGCTAGTGTTCCTCTGCTTACTATTCCCATAATTCTCCCCAACATTCCAACTAATGTCTGTTTATCTTTATGTCCACCCATATTCAGATGTACAGCTAGATACAAAGAAAAAAGAGAACAACAGTGTGTGGTGTTGTACATCAGACAAACCAATAAGGTAGAAGGTTTCAAAAATTAGCTCCCACAAAGGAAATGAGAAGAGAGTTTCAGAGATGTAAAAGAGTAATTTATCGTTCTTGAGCCTGGGCTGGTGGCTATCTACGCACATGAAGATAATTTGTCATTGAGGGGATTCCAGGAGATGCCCTGCAGTAGGGAGATAACCTGTGGCTGGTGGTTGAACCTGAACCAGGGGATGGAGGTATCCAAGCTGACTGGGGCTGAAGGATGGTCTTCTGTGGAACCTGCAATGAAAGCTCAATGGGAAATGACAAAAACCAAAAGAAGGGGAGAAGAAGAACAAAGAGCAGATTTTGTTTGAAAAACTAAAGTAATTATTCAGACTTTGTCAAAACTTTGAAGTCAATTTTGCAATTTGTTATTACGCAGGTTATTTTTCTGCACAAGTTTTAAAATTAAGCTTTCATGATCAGCAGGTACTAAAAAACCTGCCAGCATTAATAAAAGATATTATTAGGCACTCACAACCAAAGCACTTGAAATAAATCTATACACCATGATAAAACATTTTAAATTATAACAACTTAATCTTTCGTTTGTAGCTTCATACAGTCTAAAAGTGGATAGAAATTAAACAGAAACCAGACCATGAAAACAGAATAAACCCTGACCCAATAATTACATCTGCCATAAATAGCAAATATGGGCAGACAGAAACACTTTTGAAAGAATAGAATCAGGAAGAAGACAACTTTTTATCTGTTGTCAGGAATAATTATTGCAGTCTCCATGCCTTCATAAAAATCATTTATTAGTGTCAGATGGCTGTATCTCATTTCATTCCTGATTTACAAAGCAGACTGGTATCTGTGTGCAGATAGGAGAGGAAGAAGAGGATTAATCAAGTAATAGTTTCTTTAACTTTTGGAGAAAACCAAAAGAAAGACACAAGTTCTGAGATGCTTGATCTTGTCAGTGAGTCTGCAATTAACACTTGCCCAAATATGAGATCAGCATGCATTCTCATCTCTTTGCAGAACATGCAAACCACTTTATACAAAGAAGATTGGGTGATTCCATTATTTTCATCATGTCCTTAAAATAACACCTTTGCTTTTCAGTGCATTTCCCCTCTCTTCATCTTACAGCAGCTGTGTACAGCCAATAATGCCTGACACAGTTGAAAAGCTGGGGGTGGATTGTTGAGTTTTTGTGAACATCTAAATTCTTGTTTTTCTGACAAGCCTGCTAATCCCAAGTGCTGTTTTTAGATACCAAAATTATATGTTAAAGAACAGATTCAGGATTTCCTTTTCAAACCCCCGTAAAGAGAAGATTGCACACCAAAAGAGAAAGAAAGAGGGGGAAAAAAGAAGGTAATTTTCATACTGCTTAGTGTTACTTCGTGCATTTCAAGGATGAGGGAAATTTTAAGGCTCTCTGGCACCACACCACGTGCTGGTTTTTCTCCTGTCACCTGCACCTTGAACAAAGTGGCAGGCAGGGTTAGCCAGTGGCCACGGAAAGCCACCAGCCTGGTCAGTGCAAAACACCACCAGGCTCAGGGAAGTTGAGCCATTCTGGGATCAGAAAAATTGTCACCCAGATGTAGCCTGTGCTACCTGCACCCTCCTACACACAAAATTCCATCAACTTCAAGAGAAGCTCTTCCTTATCAGTGCTGGAATCTTCACACAAAAGTTGAGGATGACAGTGGATTAGGAAGTATGGGCAGGTGCAATAATTACGACACACAATGCCAATTTCATTCAAAATTTTTCTCTATTCCAAACTTTTATTCAAGCAGCAACACAAGAGAATAAAAGGGATTGTATTCACCTGAAATAAAAGTCCTTGAGGTTACTAGAAACTAAAAAAACCAACCAACCAACCAACACCCCAAAAAACCAAACAACCAACCAACCAACCACAAAAAAAAAAAAAAAAAAAAAAAAAAAAAAAAAAAAAAAAATTAATGCTAGCAACCCTTAATACATTGTTTTTGGGCACCATGAACTCCAGACTCAATATGTGAAGAAGCAAACTGACAGCCACAAAACACTGCAGAAACAAAACCTGGAATGAGATTTATCCTCTGTCTTCTACCTTCTGAGAATGTTATGATGCTGCTCTTGAACTTCCTAAAGCCCAATGTCCAAATCTACTAATTCTCACCCTGAGCCTTGTGCTCAACCTGAATATTTGGGTGGATTTCAAATAATTTAATTATCTGTCCATACTAATAAGCATATTAAGGTTTTTAAAAATTGCAGTAGAGCTTTTTTTCACCTAGGCTTAGACATCAGAGGTGGACAGGCATTTTGGGTTGGAGTTCATCTACCTGTTTTGTCAAATGTGATAAAAAAGCCTACTGCTTCCTACTGACTGGAAAAGGAACTCTAGGGTCAAGAGTTTAGGGTGTTGACATCTCTGCTGGAGGTACTAAAGGTAGGAAAGATAAATCTAATCTCACAGGTCAAAAGTTTGGTGTGTAAATTTGTGTTTACAAATAAAGAGGATGGATTCCAGTATGAAACAGGTTAAGCTATGTGACTTTAACTGAGAGCAAAAGTGTTTTTCTCCATTAGAGAAGAAAGAAGGAGGAGATGATGCCTTTTATTAACATTTCTAGATTGCATTCAGCAGCTGTAATATTTTGAATAAATATTAACTCAAACCTATTCTTTTGTTTCACCAAGATTTTTACCTAAGATATTTGACACTGCACATACCAGAAAACAATGCAGCTGAAAAATACGTGCAGATGGAAATAACCAATATAATTGGCCCTAGAACGAAGATTTTCTCAGTGAATTAATATGGCACAATAGAAAGTTATCAAAAGTGGCAGGAAACACTTCTCAAAGCTTTTCGAAATCCTTTAGGCTATGTAGCATCTTCAAGTGGGTTTTTGTGAACATCTAGCCCAGTCAAGTATTGAACGGCACTGTGAAAACTGTTTTGACAAATACTAAAAATGAAGGCATTTTATACAATCAGTGTCTATACATGGTTTAGAATAAAGACATTGGCACTTCTTAGATTAGAATTCCATTGCAGAAATTTGAGAGAGAATCACAGACCATAGTGGAAATTGCAATATATGAAAAATTTTGAAGCTTTCAAAAGTCCCTCATACAGAGATTCATCTTTTGATAAACAATTTGTCTTTTGAAATGTTCTTTTCTGGACCTCTGTTTTCCTTGCAGAAGCACACTGTAGAAATATGAGTCATAAAGTTATTCTTTTTTCTTCAACGAACAACCTATGTCCAGATTGAAATTAGGGAATTAGTTTGACCCATAAACTTGCAGGTTTCCATCTCTGGAGTTACTCTTATAGATAAAACTCATAAAAGCAAACTAGCAGCTTGCAGTAGGTTTTAAAACTGCCTGGAAATCAGACACTTCTATCCCTGGAAAATGAGGCCTGCTGCTCCAAAGAAACTGGTCTGTCAGGCACTGCCTAAAACTTTGCTTCTTGTACCGCAAAGTAGGAAAAGCTCAAAAATTCTTAGGCCAGTGACCTGCCTGATTGCTTTTTGAAAAACCCTATATAGGCACACCCTACTAATATGATATTTCTTCAGAATCTGCAAGTATATGCCTTATGAGATACATACTGGCTTCAATTTCTCCCAGGCAACTTTTTTTTTTTTTAATCAATTATTTCTTTCAATGGATAGATTGATGTGGGGAGGTTAAGAAGAATTGGGTGTTCATGTTCTGAACAACTATCATGAAAGGTAGGAGCAAGCACAAGAATTCACAGCTTTGCAATCAAGAAGATTCTCCAAATCTGAGTGTGTCACTTCTTTATAGATAACACTGATTTCCTTCAACTTTTTTTTCTCAGTCTCTGCTACACCATCCCTACTGCAAGACATTTTAACAATCTGTATTAGAATGAAAACAATACTAAGCAATTATGGGGAGGATTAAATGGAAAAAGAAATGTCACCATAAATTATATTTATAAATACATTCCTAAATTTAATAAATGGGGGGAAACTGAGAAAAATGTAAGAAGTTAGTTAAATTGTTAGCAAAGACTGAACTCTTAAGAGTTCATCTTCTCAGAAGACAGAATAAGTTTAAAAAAGCAGGAAAAGATAGAAATATAAGTTGATAGGATGAGAGACGACATTAGAAAAAAACTTAAAAATAGGCATTCAACTTTGTGTTCTATTTTTCAGATGAGACTATCTGGCAGTATTTTTCACAGAGGAGGCTTCTACAGAGTCTAGATCCATAAACAAAAGGCTTATTATTTACAATGAAACATACTTCTCAAGTTGTATTATGCTTTTTCCATTATGCAAGCCTTCCTTCTGGCCAGTTTTGATCAAAAGTAAATAGCACTGATTACCAAAATTGCACTACAGAGCTTTGTAAATTAGCCAGTAAATACTGCAGAGCACACCTCAGCACTGTGCTAAAAATGTTGGGGTTGCAGTATGAAGGTGAAACCTTTTTACTTGTGAGGACAAGATTCCATTACCTCATTTTATGTTGAGTAGCACCTTAATGAAGGAAATACTCCAACTGACCCCAGCAGGATTCACAGCTGTGTTTCGTGTGAAGGGATTTAGAATCTGATCCAGTGACAAATACAGTATTAAGAAACCCACACCCTAAATAGAGCATGGAAATATCTGAGCATTCAGATCACGTGTGCCCACCTAAAGCATAACAAAAGTACATTCTTTATAACAGTAAAAATGTACCTAAATCACTTAACCAGAACTTAATTATAATTTTATTGTGTGTCTTACCTTTCCCTTTCCTACAGAGCTTATCATTGTTAACAACACACCACTGACTTTAGCTGAAGTTTTTGTCACTGAAAATGACCACGGCAAGATGGCAAGTGCAAAGACCTGAACACTTCCTTAAGTCTAAATCAAACCCTGATATTGCTGCCTCTAAGGCAGATAGAATTGAGCCGCTGCTTTCTACCCCGAGCAGGTTCAGTGGGACACTGTAGCAATGTATTTGAACAGCTTAGGCCACAGTGTGCTCCAGCCAAACCCGCTTTAGTCATTCTTATCAGAACCCTCTGGAATTTATCAAGGTTACTAAGACATCAACTATTCTAAAATAAGAAAGAAGAGGCTGAGAAACAGAACACCAAGACTTGCAAAAACTAGATAAAGGAGGGCCATGAAGCACTGGGCTGTAACCAGTCATATTTCCTGAAAGGTGCATGCTGAACGCTGGACAAGACTGAGGCACCAATCAAATAACATGAGATCACATGAACAGTAGTTTTAGAATGTATAACTACAGCTAAATGTAAACAATAAAGGGCTTCTGCTTGATCATATTGGTTGGTCTTCCAGAAGCCCTGAGCTCCCACAGGACACAGCTCAGCAGTTTGAGCCACAGGGCTGCCCATTGCTCTGGGTACCAAAGGCCAGAGGCTGAGTGTGGTGGTCCCTGGACCATCCACAGAAAATGATTCACACTCTTGGGGAGCATGCAGCCCCTAGACAATCTCACTTTTAATGACTCCCCTTTGGGAAGTCCCCCTGGGAGACCTCCTTGTAGCTCAGGGTGGGCAAAAGTGCTTCAATCCATGTGCAGCCCTGAGGCTGTCTCAGTTTGCAGGGACTCTCCTTTGGGAAATCCCTTTGAGAATTTTCCTTGTGGCTCAAGGGGAGAAAAAATACTTCAACCCATGAGCCTTTGCAGTTCTATGTTAATGTTTCATACCCCATTGGTTATTCTCCTTGTTCCTGGGGAATAACCAATGGGGTTATTTTTACCCCTCCTGATTGGCTCTTTTTGGCTCCTTCCCCTGATTGGTCTCTTTCCCAATTCCTTTCCCCATTGGCCAAGCTGTGAAACCCCGCCCCTGGCTGCCCTATATAATCCCTCTCCCCTGGCACCTGGGGGTTCTTTCCCTGTGGACTTCGTGGAGCAAAGAAGCTCTCCTGGAGATCGGAAAGACCCCGTCTCGCTTTCACTCCAGCATCACCTGGGGTGGCAAACACGGCTCTGCTGCTCAGGCAGCTCCTCAAAGAGCAAATCACTGCTAAAAGCTGATCACTCTGCACCTAAGGATGCACAAAGAGCAAATCACTCTCTGCCTGAGAGTGCCTGTGCCTCTATCAACCTAGGTGTCATTTTAAAGATGCTTCTGGGGGAGGGAAGGTTGTGGCACCTTCACCACCGGGCCAGGCTGTTGCCATGCTTTGTGCCTGCCTGTTTTGGTTTCAGGGAATTCTTTTCCCAGAGAACGAAACTGGCACACAAGGTCATGTAATGTAAACTACCGTGTGTTTCCACATTCCTTCCCAGAGGAGGGACTTCGTGTGGTGGTCTCTGGAATTGACCAATGGTTCCCAAAGGTCCCACCTCTAAGGTGGGCACATCTGAAAAAGGATAAAAGTAGTAGAGAAATAAACCGTGGGCCCCCTTGCTTGCAAGGGCCACGCAGCCTCACTGAATCACTCCCTGCCTCGTTCATTGTGTCCAACAGTGACACCAGGCCACAACAGCAGAGGGAGGCTCAGAGCCCTGCCCTCAGCTCAGCGGGCTGTGCAGGGCTGAGCACCATCACAGAACCACTCTGGGTCTGCCAGCAGAAACCCTCGCAGTTTTACACAGATAATTACACCACAACATCCCTCCTTTCCATTTTCTGCGCCGTCACGGCTTCATCTACATGCTATTTGTGCAGTTGGCTCTGCAGCAACGTGCAGCTGGGCTCTAGATGAGCCAGCTGAGGTGAAAAAGCAGCAGAAATGCAGGAGTGGGTTGCTCACTCACCTGAAAGTGCAGGCTTGCCCCACAGAAACCACCTCAGCAAAAGCAATAATAGCCAACTGAGGTCACATAAACAACTTCCTGAAATCTACAGAAAGGTGCTCTAAGATTAACTTTTTTCATCTTTTTAAAATTTGTTTTCATCCATATAAACAACTAGCCCAAGAAAGTTGAAACACTACTGTTTAGGTAAGAAGTACAATTACTTTTTAAAGAATGAACACATATTTTCAACTAGCATCAGTTAGTCTCCCATTACCTAAAATATAAATCACTCTATGAGAAAGTTAAGATGTGTGTGTATATAAATCTATTCAGTCTTGCACATACAATACTTTTGGAAAAATAAATCACCAAAAATCAAAATATAAACACTTGCTATGCAATAATTGCTACAGATATTTCTTGAAGACATTATTTTCATTTAATCAATGTTTTATAAAAATTAGTAAAGTGGTGGACCCCTAAAAAGAAGTTTTTAAAAGACTTTATATTGCATGCAGCTGAATTTTTCAAGACAGAAAAAAAATCCACTTTGTTCTTCAACTCATTACTGATATTGCTTGTTGAAGGAGTTAATCTTATTTCATGCAAGCCACCAACTTATTAGTGGAACCAGAAATTTAAAGCACATCATCATCGTTAGTCATGAAGCACTAGATCTATTAAATCATTTTTGTATACACGAGTGAGACTAAACAGGCAACAATTTGTTATAATATTTCAGAAAAAAAAATTAATTTCCATATTAAAGGGACAGGTTCTTCACACAAGCTAAAGGATGCAAACCATGCCCTGACCATCCTGTGGTGAATGCACCAACGTTGCATTTTTTTGGCTCTCTCAAGGAGTCAGTCCAAGGGTCTATCCAGCTCCCTGAGGGCTTAGCCACAGGATAGAGACTTGCTTTACTGTCAAGCAAGACAGATCTAAGATCTAACTGCAGAAATATAACTATCAATCCAACCTTTTTAGAAAACTGAAGGACTGATGGGTGGGAAACAGGATAAGAGATGCTCAAGCAAGGGTCCTGGGGCAATACCACAAAAAAATCCAGAATAGAAGATCCAAGAGCAGTGTCCAGAAAGCTCCTTGCAAAGTACTCTTTCTTTTGCTGTCACTCAGCATTTCAGAAGTAGGACTGCTGCAGATTTAATTATTATTTAGTAACAAGTACAGGAACAGACCACAAAGGTTCTAAGGATGTTGATATTTTAACCTTTCACTTGGGGATCTTCCATCCCAAACCAAACCTCTGATACAAATTATGTAAAACTCACGGCAATGTGCAAGAAAGGAGGAAAATTCTCTTTTCAACCTGCACCATTTCTGCAGGAAGAAAATTGTTGCCTCTGTCCTGTACACATGAACACTGAAAGGCAGACAGAATCACAAGGACCCTCATGTACACTATTTACCTGCTCTTACGACCAAGGGAAGGCTGCATCCCACATCTCCAGGGAAACAGTGGCTCTAATTCCAGCCCCTATCTGGAGCTTCAGAGGAAAAAACGTTAATGCACAATACCACTGATATCTCACTCTTTTTTTCATCTAATTCTCATGCCTTAGAAATAGAAACTTAAAAAGGGCTGGTAATGGAGGGAACTGCAACCTTTTCTTACTCTATTTTTTATCGGATTAAAATTTTAAATTCCCGTGGAGTTTCACATTATTTCCAGTCGCACCATTTCTCATAAATATCATACTTCCCATTACTATTGTGCTTTGAAAAACTGAACCTAAAACAAATAAATGAAGCTTTCCCTTCATCTTCTTTGCTGCTAGCCTTCTAATCTTACAGCAGCAAGACAGGACACAGTAAGCAGAGCTGTAGAATAACTACATCGATCTACTGCTAAAAAAAAAAAATCCTGCTGATATGGACTAAGTCAATCTCTCTGCAGGAAAAAAACTTACACAGAGAGACCCCAAGAGATCATAAATTTACAGCCTAGCTTAAAATTATGGAATTTATAATAGACTCGCCATTTATTTAGTGAGAGGACTTTTAAGGAAACTGCTCAGCTGGATTGCTTTTCCATTACTGAAACACAACCATCAACTGTGAAAACAAATACACCCCACATTAACTACCATAATACACAGAGTGAAAATAATCAGGCAGATCCCAAATTGCACACTAGACTATTTATATCAAAAGGTAACTCAGATTTCTGTACCTACTCAGATTGGTAGGTGCTCTTGGTCTCTTTCTCCAGGCAACAATGGACAGAACGAGAGGACACAGTCTCAAGCTGAGTCAAGGGAAGTATAGGTTGGATATTAGGAAAAAAGTTTTTCACAGAAAGAGTGATAAAGTATTGGAATGGCCTGCCCAGGGAGATGGTAGAATCACCATCCCTGGATGTGTTTAAAAAAAGACTGGATCTGGCACTTGGTGCTGTGGTCTAGTTGAGGTGTTAGAGCATGGGTTGGACTTGATGATCTTGAAGGTCTCTTCCAACCTAGAAATTCTGTGGTTCTGTGATTCTTTTAAAACTTAGAATGATGGAGAGTTCTGGAAAGTTTCTTCTTGAATGCCTCTTAATTTAAGGAAGTGAGATTAAATATGGAGCAAACTGACAAAATCTTATTATTTAAGGGATGAAAATCCTTTGGGGCTTGTTCCAGATCTGGATAATGTCTTTGACTGTGGCATGTGTGGTGAAATCAAATAAGGTATATTAAAATATATATAAATAAAAAAATATAAGGTATTTAATGAAGAAATAAGTTATCCCATAGCAAAACAATATAAAAGCGAAGCTATTTAAAGAAAACAAATCCTGATTCAATAGACTGATTAACTATAGGTTGGTTTCTTGCTCTGAAAACCTATGCTGAAGTTGACATAACTTCTCCAGATCAATGATGTGCAGGCATAACAGTAAAAAAGTCAGATTGTCACTTCTATTTAGAGGTCTAGATACAGGGCAAGGAAGATTTTTGCTTGAAGTATAATACCTGTACATGATGGGTTTTATTTATATTATACATTCTTATACTATTAAAACTTTCAGTTGAAAATTATCATTACCAGACTCACCAATTGTTTTTAACTAGCCTGAGAAAAGTTTCAAAACCTGAGACTATTGGATTCAAGTTCTGCGATATCACAGAATCTTAAAATGGCCTGGGTTGGAAAGGACCTTAAACATCATCTCATTCCAATACCCCTGTTGTGGGCAGGGACACCTTCCCCAAAAATCAAATTGCTCAAAGCCTCATCTGATGTGTCCTTGAACACTTCCAGGAACAGGGCATCCACAACCAGCACACTGGGGGTTTCTGGGGCATGTCCAGCCTCTCACCCACCAGCAGCCCCAAGTCCTTCTCCCAGGGCTGCTCTGGATCTGTTCATCCTGAGCCTGGATTGCTAGCAGGCATTGCCCTGACCCAGGTGCAGCACCTTGGACATGGCCTTGTTAAATTGCTAATTTGGATTGAAAAGCCTTAGCATGAGAAGTTGGGTAAATTGGACCACTTCCAAATAATACATTGAATATACTGTATTTTTACTCTCTTACTAACTACCCTGAGGAGCGTTGCACATTTAAAGTTAAGAAATGACACAAGCTTTCAATAACCTATAGGAAATAGTCACATATAAATTAATCTAGTGGCATAAGTATATAAACATATCTAACAATCTGCTTAACAAATACTTTCCTGTCTGTAAATGTGAAGTACCTGGAATATCACAAGAAATCCCCCCAAAACAACAACAAATTTGTAAGCAGTGATAAATATTTGCAAAGAATTTTGCTGGAATACTGGTGTTGTTCATTACCAATTAATTTTTTTTTTTCCCTAAAGTAACAATACAGATCTGGTAGTACAGCTTGCTTTCAGGCATGAAACCTTTTGCTTAAGTGGCACAGAAGTCTTTTACTTCAGGATTAGGTCATCCAGCCTTCAACAGAAGTATACTCCTGTTTCTTCTTTCATTAGAAACACTTTCAGCTTATCCTACTGCTTCAGTTTGCAATACCTGTGCTTCCTTCCTCTCTGGAAGAGGCAACTGCTGTGTGTAGACCTTCCTTTACAGTGTAAAATCATATTAAGACCAATTAGCTCTTCAGGAATCATGCCAAAATATGAGCCTCTGGAACTACAGCAGTATGGATGCTATGTTAGCATAATTTAAAACATTCTACGGTGATTTCCACTAAAAATACCAAAAGCTGTGGGTTAAGACATTTAGGCCAAGTGAAGACGTGGAAAGGGATCTAAAACTCACAGAAGGTCTAACTTTTCCAGTTAGCAAACACACAACTGGATGCACTTATAGACCAGTGACATCCCAGTTCACAATGAATATTTCAAATTAAATAATATTTGGCCTAACTGAAGGGCTCAGTTCTGAATACATCTGTTTCACCCCACCATGAAAAAAAAGACCAGAGGGAATCTCAACCTTGGGTCTCCATCCCACTCCACCTGTTCACTGGAGGAAAGCCTGCTCTCCATACCTTAGTTCTACTCTTTATTCTCTCTTGCAAGTCTTCAAAAAAAAGATGGAAAAAATCTCTAGATCTGAGGCTACATTAGGGGCAAATAGGACCAGCTCACTAGAAGCAGGGGTTGAAAAATCTCAGTTCCTCTGTAATTTGTCTGACAAAATGTGCCCAAGAGCAGCTCTGCTCTCTAACCTGTCTCCTCCCTCTGTCCCTAAGCCCCCTGCTCCTTCTCCCCTCCAAAATCCAACCAAGCAGAACCTCCAGCCCCTATCACCTTCCTGCCCTCCGAAACATTTTGGTGACACAGTCCTGATTTAGGCCATCCAAGATGACCTAATATCTAAACCAGCAGTCCAGCAGGCAGCACCTTTCAAATCCAGTTTGATGCTTCCCAGCTGGGGAAGAAGATGCAGAAATGAAGCAAGACACAGCCTGGAGGCCACCCCTGCTTTCCTCAGCTTCCACAGTCTGTAAATTAATTTGCTGTTTTACTTGCAGTCAAACTACGCTAGGAAATTTATCATCCCAATCCTCCCACAAGAAAAATATGTCTCTTAAAAAAGTACTTATTTAGTAACTTATTCTGCCCTCTTATTTGCTTGTATATTTTATAGGTTACAAGATTTAATTTTTCTTATTTTCAACCAAGACTAAAGATCTTTGTTACAAATGATAGATGGGACAATCCTCAGTCCACTTATTTCTCTTGAATCCTTTTGAAAGGCTATGAAATATATATTTCTCATTCTTCTTTAACTACATGAATTAAGACTTCAGTGTTGTACACTGTCACTGTAAACCTTTTGAGGGTCTGGCATCTTTTATCTTTATTATTCAATGAATAGATCTTTTAAAAATAAAAAATTATGCAAAGCTACTAAAGGAACAGTCTATAGCCCTTTTTATTTATCTGAGAACTAAATACTTTCTGTCTATCCAAAATACTTTCCCCATTGTTTGGTATCAATCCCTAGCACAGCTGATACTCGAGGCAGAGATTTTCAAAATGCTGCCTAAGGGATTTAAATGAGGATTATTTTTCTAAGTCTTCATTTTCTTCTTTCAATGAGCACCCTCGGCCTCTACCCCCATCTATTTTCCATTCTACATTAACAGATTAGATTTCAAATTCCCTCTGGACAAAAAGATACTGCATCTCAATTCAGACTGTCAAAGTTTTAGAGCCACAGAAGTTAGAAGGAAGCAATGCAGCAGCTAACTTGCAATTACACCTGCCATGTACTTTGGATCAGAGGGATCTCTTCTCCCCTCTCTCCTCTTCTCCTACACAAACAGCAACAGGACCAGAGGAAATAGCACCAAGCAGCACCAGGGGAGGTGCAGGCTGGACACCAGGAGAATTTCTTCACTGAAAGGGCTGTCAAGCCTTGGAAAGGGCTGCCCAGGGAGGTAGGTGGTGGAGTTACCATCCCTGGGATTGTTCAAAAAAACCACCCTGCATGTGGCACTCAGTTTGACAAGGGCTGTGTTGCCATGCTCGTGCCTGCCTGTTTTGGTTTTGGGAAATTCCATTCCCAGGCACGGTTTTCGTACACAAGGACATGGAATGTAAATTACTGTGTGTTTTCCACATCTGTTCCCAGAGGAGGAACTTTGGTGGTGGTCTCTGAACTGGCCAATGGTTCCCAAGGGTCCCACCTCTGAAGTGGGCACATCTGAGAAAGTATAATAGGAATCAGAAAAAATAAACCGGGGTCTCCTCCCTGTGAGGAGATCACTCAGCCTCTTCTGAATGCACTCCCTGCCTCGTTCCTGTGTGTCCCACAGCGACAGGGCTGTTTGACAAGATCATGATCAAAGGTTGGACTTGATAATCTTGGAGGTCTGTTCCAACCTAAATGATTCTGTGACCCTCCCACCCTTCAATTTTCTTTGTTGAGAAATGCACACAACAACACGCTTAATTTAAGCATGAACTCGCAGTTGAGCAACTAAGCAAAGATGGTTCCTTGATTTGGTGCCCAAAGAAAATATTTGCAATATGCAGACATCTAAAGATGCAGATGAAGACATAGTGGAATTTTGTAGGGGAGACTGGTCATTTTTCTGTGATTCAGATCAATTAGAATTATTCATCTATACACTTTTGAAAATTGCACCCATTTGCCACTTTGGGCACTTAAATAACTTAGGGGAAATGGATGCTTTCCAGTAATTTCAGTCATTGAAAGTACTCAGCATTAAAAGGCATTCTTTGGCTGTTATAATTCTTCCAAATGCTCTGCTAATGGTTTTGGTTATGACTGTGGTCTTTGTCCAGAGAAGAACTGGAGAGGCTGCAGCTCAGTTACCTTAGGAAGGTGATTTTCTGATCCAACTTCACTTGCCTATTTAAAACAGCCATAAAGAAAGTCTTTATTTTCTTCATAGCTCTAATGTAGCAGATTATTTTCTACAAACTCTGAATTACCCCAGCACTTCTCTATGTCAACCACACAACACAAACTTATTTTAGGGCAAGGACTGCCTTGCAGGTGAGTGTAAAGAAGCCCTGATGAGCAAAGACTCCTTATCTGGAGCACTGCCTAAAATACCCAAAATATTCATGCATCCCAAGGAGAAGAAAAAAGTTCTGGTACAGGAATGAGAAGATCCCTGCTAGAAAACCAAGCTTTTTTCAGTGGAATATCAGGGATGATATTGCCTTATTTTCAGAGGCAGCTTGAGAGGAAATCACTTTGCTAATCAGCTTGGGTTTATATTTGTAATCACTGAAGCAAGCTGCTTTTTTGTCACTTTTGCCATTGCTTACTAAATATCTAAATGTGATTTACAGTCTGCTATACTGGTAGCTGTACAACATGTATAGTTTTATTTTCAGTTTGCAGAAAAAAACATGGTGAATCTTGTTCTGCTATGGCTAAACCATATTAAAGAATTACATAAAAACAATGCCATTTCAAAGCAAGGGGTTTATTTTGGTTTTGCATGTGTCTGATTCGTAGCTCTTATATTGCAAAAGGTTGTAGATTAATTATAGAAGCTATTAGCTTAATGAATTAGGTAAAAATGAAAAAGAAAAAAAAAGAAAATGGGCTAGAGATTTGAGAAAGGACTGTCTTCCATGGTCAGGGAACCTTGGAAGAAAAAGAAAAAAAGATGACCCATGGGAGAAAAAAATCACAGTAGGTTATAATGTATACTCTTATTAGTATGACATTTACTGGCATTTCAGTCATATTTGAATTTTTCACAACTTGCCCTTGTCCTCTCCCCTAAGAATGACTGCCAGTCCTACTATTACAATTTGCTATCTCTGCAATGTGCAATTATATTTTGACACACATCCCTGATCCTTTTAATTATTATTATTTTTTCTAATTGGATGAATTTCTAATATAACCTAAAACTAATGGTTTATAACTGTGCATAGTTTGTAGCTGATTGGACAGCATAGGTGATCAATAATTTTAATAATCTTGGCTACATTTCCATGCCACTATTTTATACTATTAAATATAAAATGAAAGAAATGAAACCCACAAATCTCAGTCAATTACTGAAGTAGATTATCTGTTTTCAAAGAGAATGGGCCAGATGCTCAGCTAATTTAAATCAGCTCAGCTCACTGATATTTACATCAAGAATCTGCCTCAGTATTTTAAATCCCTTTATCTCCAGTATGTAAAATACATAGAGAGCTATTTGGGACAAAAAACTGTTCTCATGTGATTGCTAATTACACTGAAGGTTGTAGTGTATAGCAAGGTATTCAACACTATAGCAGGAAAGAAACCTGCTTTCATATTTTTATCATTTATGGACTGAAATAAATATTAATATACATTATCAACACTCATTTTAAGACTATTTACCATTGGGGTGCAAATTACAAGTTTACCATAAATTAATAGATTTTCAAACATAATTTCTGAAATGTTTGTGTAAGAAAGTGTTAAAGAAAATACTAAAACCTTCACAGGAATGTTTAAGACCTCTCCTTAGAAGTCTAATTGCTCCCTTTGGAGACATTATAATCTATTGAGTAAATACTTATTTATAGACTTTTTAATTGGTGGATTACATTAACAGATATTAGGATATATTTTGAAGGCAAGTATATTGACCTTGTGGAGTCCAATGCCTCCTTATATATAGCACATTTACTGGCATCCCTCTGTAGCAGCAAGCACAGGCAGTAGAGGTTATTGAACCGGATAAAAAGACAAACGTGTTGCTTCCTCCCAGACACAGAGAGTATTATGCATCACTGTCAAAAAGCCTGAATAAAAGACCTTGTCTTGGTTCTATAAATCCCCTGGTGTCTGTACCACTCTCATGAAATTCTTGAGTGCAGAACTTGAGTGAAAAGTTACTACATAAAAGTAAAAAAAAAAAAAAAAAAAAAAAAAAAAAAAAAAAAAAAAAAAAAAAAAAGGTTGTTTATGCAGCAACACCTGCTATTGCCAGTAACCTTGAAAATCAGCTGGGCTTGCCAATAGGGGCATCAGCTGTACCTCAAAACACTTTCTGTAAGTGAGAAACAGTGAAAAGAGTAGGTAAGGAAGAAGCAGGATGAGAAGATGCAATAACTAAGACACTGCTCACTCCTGCAGCCACCAGTTCAAAGCAGGAGTTTTGAGATTGCTCCTGAGCTGAGTGGCTGTGTGCTCACAGGTGATTCCCAAGGCATCCTCCTTCTTTTTGTTCTCATTCTAAGCACAAGGTAGAGAACATATCAAAAATCACCACGATAAACTTAGGGTTTCCACCTTGTGTTCCCCTTGGACCTTAAATACTCTCAGAAAGGAATAAGGCAGAAATGGAAGCCAGATTTTACAGCTGCTGGCTGGGAGCCAGAACAGCAGTTAATGTTGCTAAAATCTCAGCCATGGTTTGATTAGGTGGTGGAAATACCTCCCCTCGTTTTTTATTCCCCTTGAGGTGAGCATAAGCCATTTTTTGAGTTGCAAGACTTATAAAATTATTTAGAACCTTAGATATTGTGTATGCATCATTTATATCTCACACACACACCCCCCCCTATATGTGCCATATATGTCACACCTAAGCATATGTGATCTTTCCACAAACCAAAGTGAGAAACAAAAAGGCAATCTGTAAAAACTCCTTTCTACCCATGGATGGGCATAGCTTCCATGAACTGATGAGATAATCAGTCTTACAGACAAACATTCCCAAGGCAGCCACTTCTTCCACCAAGCCCATATAAGAGACTTTATGGAATGCAACAACTGGTTGCTTATGATGTAATAAAGAAAAAGACATCCACAGAGGAAAAAGAAATGTGAATATGCAGAGGCAAAGATTTCCAATTAACTTCAGAAAGCAGCAAGTGCTGAACTATTTGGTCTTTTTGAGTTGCTGATGCCACAAGTTTCTGTTATGTTTTCTGAGTTTCATCTTGTTTCTTTCCTCTGGGTCTAGTTACATAACTTTTCAGGTTTTGATAAACTCTCCTGAATGTGCAGCTTAGAAGATGCTATTAACATGCTAAGAACTTCTGGAAAGAGAACATTAACACAAAAAGAGAAAGAGGATCAATCCATAGCTATACAGTCTACATGTTAAAAATAACCATAATTATTTAGCACAGGTATGGATACACACCTTTGGGGGAATGAAGAGACTAACTTATGCCATGCAGATGCTTTCATCACTGTTTGATGTTGCTGCAGCTGTACAGCCTCAACCCATCATTACAGCACCTTTAACTCTGTAATACTGTGCCTTTTATTTTTTTCTTTCTGAAAATGATGAGAAAAGGCACCTGCATTCTTTTTTTTTTCAAATGCCAGCGCACAATCTGTCTGTTTTATACTGTCTTGCATATAAAATTAAATAAAAATAAAAATTAAATAAAAATAAATAAATAAATAAATACAATTAGGAATTGGAGAGGTTTGTTTGCATCTAGTCTGGACTGCTTGGACAAGTCTTTGTACTGTTTTCCCTTTTCATTCTTTGCCAAACTTGTTTCTGTTTTACAAACTGTTTGATGCAACAGTCTGCTTCTTTTTATAAGGGCTCAAGGACTCTTGTCTAGAGATCCACATATTTGTTATGATTCGCTGTTATTTCTCCTAGACAAAATAATTTTTAAAAGTCACATCTCATTTTCTTTTCTCTCTTTCTTTTCTTTCTCTTACTACATTGTAGTGTACATATTTATATTATATGAAACAATTGCCTTCAAAGAGTAGTCAAATTAGAACAGCATGTAAATTTTAAATTAACAGGTACACAATTTTTTTGTTTTGTTAAGAATTTAAGATTACTTCCAGCACTTCTGTGCTACTCTGGAGTGCTGTGTCCAGTTCTGGACCAGGCTCTGCTCGGTGGTGCCCAGCAATGGGACAAGAGGCAAAGGGCAGGAACTGATGCACAGGAGGTTCCACCTGAGCATGAGGAAGAACTTCACTGTGCAGTGACCACAGACTGGAACAGATCACCCAGAGAGGGTGTGCAGTCTCCCTCACTGGAGATATTCCAGAATCATCTGGACACAATCCTGTGCCATGTGCTCTGGAATGACCCTGCTTGAGCAGGGGGATGAGACCAGATGACCAATTGTGATCCCTTCTAAGTTGACTCATTCTGGAATTCCATGACACTGTTATACTTCCTAGTGGCTACTGAAACAGGAAAAAAAAAAACAAACCCTAAGTCTCTTCAAATGCCACAAAGAAATTAAAATCAACGTTTTTACAATAAAAAGTTATGTAGTATTTCTACACTGATCATCCTGGAATGATCATCCTTAGGTTTTCTCCACTGCCACTTGAATTTTGGAGGAAGGACACAGACAGGTCCCATGGGAAAAAAGTGTTCCTTCTCCTACCAATCAAGAGGGAACAAAGTACACTGCTTAAGGATGATGCATTCTGCACTTTCCAGAAAGAGGAAATCCCCTGTGAGTAGCGCATACATTTTTTATAGTTTTCTGATGAATGAGTGATACACTGGTATAAAACATCAGCAAAAATCCCCCCCGTTGTGCTTCCTCTGATATGTCCAGTTGTTACTCCAATGTTTCCTCCTCATCCCTCAGTGCTTATTTCTGATATTTTCTGTTATTCTGTTTGCAAAACTCAAAAAAGAAGTAAATAGGAGTGCTAGATTAGAAAAGGCTTGTACTACTAAAAGCTCTTTAAAAATAACTTTTAAATATAGTACTTTACATTACATTGCTTGCAGCTTAACTTTGTGCTGTTTCCAGCAGGCACTGCTGAAAGGGTCTGAGCACTCAGGCATGCAGCTGGCCCCATCACAGGTGATAGAGCTGCTTCAAAATGATAAATTCTTTTGAAGGCAAGTATAAAAAAAGCTTTGATTCATATACACTGAAACTTGTTATAAGTAGTGAATGATTTAGATGGAACACATTTAGCACTGTCTCGGAACAAACATTTATTACAAACATACCACAACATCTAAAGCAGTGGCAGATAGCACACCATCAATCAGAGCAGACCACCAAAACAAATTGTGCCTCATAAACTACTTTAATATGTCACACAGCTTCCAAATATACATCACTGATCCATTTGTTACAAAGCCTGGGCTACTTTTTCACTGACAAGTCAATGACATTTGGTATTTTCATTTATGTGCGATATCACAATGAATCTAAGGACTCCATTCACCCAAAATTAGGTTCCTGCAGCACTGGCCTTTAATGCTCCCCAGGCTTGCACAGCTCTGCACACACAGATCTTGGTAATGATGCCTGGCTACAAAGACCCATTTGCCAGTGTACTTTGTATACTTTAGCAGCATCTTGCTAACTATTTCAAGTCCTCAAGCTGCAGTTCCCCCTATACCCATGCAAAATTTATGGCCCATACTGATAAGAGTAGGCAGCAGCACAGCAGAAGTTTTAAAGGGCATATGTTACATGCTGGAGAACAGATTTTTCAACTCATTTTGAAGAAGCAATTGAGGAAGGTGTGTCTACTTTTCTCTTTCAATATCAGCAGAAATGCCTATAAAATAATCCTGCCACAGAACAGCAAAAAATTAACTCGTTATATATTTGGTCTGACAGCCTGCAAAGGCTTAAAGCTTCTACATTTATATCTAAGGCCTGCATAGCTAATATTAAAAATTAAGTTTCTTTTCCACTGTGAAGATTAATCAGTGTAAACTACCAAAGATGAGCAGTTCCTCCTCCATCTCAATGCACTTCTAGAGGTATAAATGACAAGCTATGCTTCAGAAAAATGCCTGAGTGCTCCAAATGCAAATTTAAGAACATGGATTTCACCCATTTTTTAAGAAACCTATGTCAGAACAAATTGTGCTGAGTGGAGGATTAAGCAGTTAAAGGTCTTGTATTTCAGATTTGCAAAAATCTGTAGCACATTTCCTCATCAAAAATCTCTTGTCTCTCAAACAGGACTGGAAAGCGTACAGTTCACATAAAGTCTGGTGTAAACAATCTTAAGGGATTCCCAACTGCATCCCATAAATTCATATCGCTGGGATAATGAGCTACATGGTCTGATTTCCTGCCAGTGTATGGGAAATACTCTTTTGCTGCTCTGCCAATTGCTGCTGTATCAGACAGAGAACACATCTGAGGCAACACAAGCTGGGCAGGACATGCAGCACCAGCACAGGCTGCCCAGGGCTGTGAGTAAACAAGCAAAGCTCCACCAGGTCAGTGCCAGTGCTGTGGTGTAACCAACTGCACATGACTTCCAACCCACAAGCTCACCAGTAAATTCTCAATTTTACATTTTAAACACAATTCTTCACACATTCTTTACCTTGATGCCTTGGGAAGGCTGACCTGAAATAGAGACTGGACAGAGCTGGAGAATAAAATATGTATTTGTTGAAAGGTCTTTAGGATGCACCTTGGGCAGGACAGGAGCTTGGCCAGGGCTACACCCACGGTGGACTTAGAATGGCCACAAAATGGCTGAGCGGCCACAAGGTCTCACATTTTTTATAAGTTTTGGTTCATTTGCATATTGGGGTTTAATTGTCCAATTACAGCTTCAGGTTGTGAGGTCTCATCCTTCTTGCTTCTCTCTTCACCATTGTTTATGCTGTTGGGCCTGAAACTTGTACTGGTTGTCCTTGGTCTTCAGCAGGAAAAGGATTTGTCTCCCTACTCTGTGAAGGGAGCTGACTGGCACCTAATATGAGGCTCAGAACTACACCCCTAGGCAGCACAGAATCTGAAAAACATGAAAGCTGAAACTTAAGGCATCAACCTGATACTTCTCCTGAACTGAGCATTGTAAATGTCTGAAGTTTTAAGGAAGTTTGCATTTTTATCAGATATTTTTTAGTCCTGCTTGGAAGCCAGTGATACCCTTGTCTCATTTATTTTTAAGTATCAAATGTTACTATTTAAGCCCTATAATGTGTCATTGATCTGCACGTTAAGCATCCACTGAAATCAATAGCCTGTTCAGTGTAAAAAAATCAATGGTCTGGTATAATCCTAAATAAGCATTCTACACACAGAACTCTGTGATGCCACCTTGACTTCAATCTTCCATGTATGACTACTCAAGCCAAATATTTATTAATATTATACTTGTACAAAGAAGACAAGAAAACTGATAAAATTAATGGCAGGTGCAGTAGCATTAGTGATGTATCATAATTAGTCAAAAAACTTTTACACTTTGAGAAATTATTATAGGAATAAATAAGAAAAGACAAGCCATTATGGGTTTTCCTAAGTATGTGATAATAATTCTGTATGTCCTAGATTTATGCCAAAGCCAACACAAAGTACTAACTAGCTGACACCTATTATGAAGGCTGAATAATCTGTATCATGTTGAGATCCAAAAGAAGCCTCATCTGCAATATGGCAAGCCATCAAGAAAAATTTGGGTAGTAAAGCCTGAAAGAACCATAAATGGACAAAGAGACAAAGCATCTATCTGTTTAGGTTGTGTTCACTGTCACTGCCAGCTTTGTGGACTGAAAGCATCCCCAGTGGGTATCCCCAGCAATTCTGCTTTCACAAGGGGTTTCATGAGCAGTTCCAAGCTGCCCTGCAAACCTCTCAGCAGACAGAGGGAGTACACACAGCCCTGGTTCAAAAGGAACATAATATGTCATGACTTGATAGTGTTTGATTTCTCCCCAGTGGTTTTTAAGGCTAGAGAGTTGACCTCCTTCCTCCCTTGGTGCTTGACTGTTGACATCTCCATGTTCTTTCTTGATTAACTAAACCTCATCCTCCTCTTTATTCCTTAAGCTTGGTTTTTCAAAGAGTGCTCTTACTGCTGAAGAAAAGGAAGAAAAAAGAATTGGACAAGGCAGCTACATGGAACACTTAGTGAGGTAGGGGGCTAAAATCCCACACCAGGTTTGGCAGCTGTGATAATGATGTATAATTTAATTGAAGCTATACTGTGAGCCTCAAAAGGACTTCAGACCTTTCCCCATGTTTATATATTATTCAGGCTAATGGCAACCCTGAAATAGAAAAAGCTTCTTATCTCTTAAAACTTTTATTGCAGTGAGCTCAAAATGCACAAAGCTGAGTGCTGGTCTGTCTGCTTTAATGCAAAGTGAAAGGAGGCTGTTTCCAGTGCACTTTTGCATGTCTGTCTTAGCAAAAAGACAGATGGGATTGGATGCCTTAGAAACCAGGGATGCCATGGCATGCACAAGAAATGTAAAGGTTTGAGTTATTTCTATACTTAAAATATGTTCTCTATGTCTGACCATTATTTGTTTTCACTTTTTTTTTCAACACAAGTTCATAGAAAGAATATAAATCCCATTAGACAAGACAAAAATCTATAGCAATCAATACAAATGGCACCTCCTTTGCATTTTGTGCAAGTTAAATGACAGACCTTGCTGCACATTTAATGCTGTTACAAAAGCCTGGATCTACAGGGTTTTTGAAAACTAACAGGATAATTTACGGAAGGATGACAAGAGGCTTATTAGCAGTTGTGTTGTCTGGTGCATATTCATGCTGTAGACCAAGCAGCAAAAAAGAATCACCCTGCACGCTGGTCTTCAGTCTATGTTCAACTTACATGTACAGAGGAATAGAGGAATAAATCAGGAATCTTCATAGGAAGGTTTTTGCCATTTTTCCAGCCATTGTTTAGACCATAACGCAAAACTGGAGCTCAACCTCATATGACACAAGTGCACATGCCGCCATAAAAAAACCAGTACACATATAATTAAATTACGTAACCCCAAATCCCATCTGCAGAGGACAGCAGTCACAGAAAGCCAGTGAGGAATCCTGCAAACCATTTTCCTTTCAGAGTGCAAGGCAAAGCTTTCCCCCCGTGGTGACTGTCCGTGGGTGTTCCGGTGATCGATGGATCGCGCAGCTCGCCGCGCGATCCTTCCCCGACGCGCAGAGACAATGCAAGTGCCATTAAACAGATCGGTCACTGCTGAATTCTGCTGGGGACATTATCAACAGATACATCCAGAGCTGGCGACTGCCCTAGCCATGAATCAAAAAATGTGGACTGCTAAACTGATTTAGGGCCTCAAACTACATTATCTGCAAAATGAAATTACCGTGTTCTTTGTTTGGAAAGGGAATTGAAAAGACCAATATAGATCAAGTAAATTTACATGCATAATACATTACATTATCCTGTGTTCTCAACACATCTCACTTTCTCTACATGAGGTGCACTTTGTGAGAGCACGTGCAAGCTTTTGTAACATAGCTTTTGTTTAAACTAGGCTTTAAGCAAGTTTATGTAGCAACTATAAATGTCGGAGAATTCATAAAAGACAACACATCTTCTGCAATTTGAATGGTACAAAAACTCTTACCAATTCCTGTGTTCCTTTCAGATTAAAGAGCAATAACATAAAGGGCACCAGAAAGGAAATTAGTCACGATACTGAGCCATATTTTCCCAAGAATATAAATTAAGCAAAAACATAGTATCAGGAACAAAAATGTATCTACATGTTCCTCATGATCTGTTATAATGTCTCTAACTCTCTCTATAGGAATAATTCAGGGTAACACTTCTTATGAGTAGTTTCTCTGTTTAAATAAAGTGAAAAGGCTATTAAAAAGATTGAAAGAGATTGTTAACTCTCTGATAAATAAACTCTGTAGATAACCCTGTGTAAAAGGTCTTCTAAAGATTAGAAAACAATTGACAAGCAGAAGAAACTCTGCACTGAATGCGAAGATCAAGGGAGCTGAGAAACAACCAAACAAACATACATATAAAACTTCCAGTCACTGGTGCCCAGTAGCTGTAATGCAGAATGGGTTCTTAATACTCAAAGAGTGATATTCTATTAATTTTGGGTTTTAAAATATATCCTATGAGGGGCTGCTGTAGAAAGAGTGAAACGAGATCATGTTAAACAGGGAATTTAGCCTCTCCATGGTAATAGAGCCAACGCATTAACAAGTCAATTAGGAAAAATAAAGGAAAAAAAGAAGTATAAACAGTAGATGTTCCTCCTAAAACACTGAGAGATTGAAATTAAGTGTTATGTCATTTTTATCCAAGAGGCTTTTTTCTCAGAGTACCAAAAACTGAGACTTTGCCCTGATGTGTGGCAGAGTGCTTCTGTCTCCACATACTGCATCAGGAGGCTCCACCACTGACTTTAGAGAAGTTCCTTCACAGCTCTACTGCAATTCCATTCTTAAACTCTCACAGTCCTGGTCTTTAATACATATTTTTTCCTTCAAAACAATATTCAACAGCATGAAGGAATTGACTAAAAGCTGATTTCTTCAGCTCTCCTCCAATTTCCCTTCTGCTGATCTTCAACAGTCAAAAGCAGAAGACTGAAACTTCAAAACAAAAAAAATGGAAAAATTTGAAATAAAAATTCAGCCATGCATAGAGTCATTTTTCTTTTTTTTTTTTTTTCCACAGTGACTACCAACAGCTAGAACATTATCCAGATTTAAAGACTGTCACTTTTTTAAAGCAGAGCATCGGGAAAAAAAATCAAAATTGCAAATTTGAAAACCAACTTTTGTCCAGATTTTTAATGAACTTTATATCTTTCACCATGATCTGGTGAAAAACCTTATACTATTTTAAGTATGCACTTGTTCCTTTTTTTTCATTAAGCATGTATTATTAATCTAAGTTTTATTGAAATGTATACATACATTGCAAATAATTGAATTAAAGGATTCTTGATATCAAAGCAACAGCAATTCATTAAAAGATGTTCCCTCTTACTGCACAAACCTATCTCAAGTCCATGGATAATCAGAAAGATAATTAATAACTCAGCCAGACCCATTGCAGAATGATGAATAGCAAAGAGTGGCGTAGACAAATTCTCAAGGTTTATCACAATCAGCAGTATGAAATCACCTTAACTAGTGGGAACTGCATCAGTGTCAGAATTCTTCCTCTGTCTTCATCAGCCTCAGGACTTCTCCATGCTCTCATGCTCAGATCAGTTCTTCCCCAACTGATTTGATCTGTTTGTAGACAACGACTGCCCAGTAAGAACTGTCATCATTGATTATCAAATAGATCATGCCCAGCTAAGACTGTATCAGAAAAACAGATTCTCCTCTCATTTGAAGTGGCATAATTCTAGAAATTTCAGTGGAATTACTCCTGCCCATAAGAAAGGTGCTGAGCACATTCCAGATTCCCCAGACACGCCCTGATGTACAACACTTCTCAAGCAAGTACAAGAAAAAAGACACAATCTTATATTTGCAGAAGACACTTAAGCATGGGCATCCCTCAAGGACTATTTTCTGTGTAATATGCTAATACTTTAAGCCAGAAGTAGAAGATTTGGTGTCTCAACCGCTTTCCAGAGACATTCTGAACATAGTGAGTGAAAACCAGGCTCCCCCTGCCTCTTTTCTGGAGATAAAAGTAATTAAGAACATTATCTGTGGTTTCTCAAAGTAAGCACTGATTACACTAAAATGATGATAATGGAATTCAAAATTTCAATAGGTCAATAAGACTTAAAAATATAACTAAAGAATGTTTTTTGAAATACAGAACCTAAGACTTGATACTGTTTTTATTTGGGTGTGTCTGCCACTGTTTTTCACTCATCCAGTCCTGCAGCAGCTTTCTCTAAGATTTCTAAGGAGCCTTTACCTTCATGGGAGAAGAAAGCTAGCAACATTGTCAAATAGCATCAAAATTGTCTCCCGAATTTTCTACAGTTAAACAGAATAAAATTCTTTCAATATCTCTCAAAAACACTCTCTAATTTTCAGAAAAAGTTTGTGTGGTTTTTTTTTTTTCCCCTCATTTCTATTTTCTTACATCAAACTTACATAGATTTCATTCCTTCTCCCAGTAAGGTTTTAAGCAGTGGCTAATCCATTTGCTCCTCTACTCCTATTTACAGAGCTAAGGATACTTTTTTTTTTTTCTGTTTTTCCACTGTCAGTACAATGGACCTACAAACTAGGTTAAATTACCAAGCCAGAGGCACTAATCATGGTAAATATGTGACTTTTCTCTCTCTTAAACTTTCCAAAATCCCCTAGTGCACTTTTAATGAACACACAAAGTCCAGCAGGTAGAAAGTTAATTGTTAACTAAAGCAATGTGTGGTGCTAACGAGAACACTTATCCAGCCTCCTCCATGGGAAAGACAGTGAAGAATTTTCTGCTCATTTGCACCACCATAGATCTGTCCATGCTCAGAACCACAGCAGGAATTTCCCTGGTTGATGTCTCCTCACAAATCATATGAGTGTGGAAATTACAGGGTTGTGCCTAAGGCTGAAAGGAAGCAGGAGGGCTGCAAAGGGTGTTGGCATTCAGAGGATGTAGGAGCCCAGAGTAAAAAGGAGGGTTACACTCAGGCACATCAGAGCGAATTTTTGTGCAGTCCTTGTCACTGGGAGCTTCTTCTGAGTGATCAGCATCTCTGGAAACAAAACCAGATTTTGTCTCTATCTTGTTTTTTTCCTTTACTTTAAGTTTGCTCATGCAAGGAAACACAGTAATGGAAAAACACTGGTTTTGAGGGAAAGCCTTAGGAAAAAATAGGGGTTTTTTTACTTCACTTCTTTGTACAATATAGTTCTTCAGCAACCATGAAGTTGTTTAATATTTAGCTAGTGAGGCTGATGCAGTTTCAAACCTAGTAAGGTGAAATCAGTGCTAGGATGAGAGCTAACATAGCACAATTCAGCCAAGAAGACTGTTTTAGGATTCAAATATAAATGACTGAAAGAGTACTTTCTTTTGAAGATAATCTCACTATTGAACAGAAGCTCTAAACCAAGGACTTTACATTGTTGGTGGTTCAAGCAACATTTACCAAAACTAACTAGTCTGTAAATGCATCATACATCCCTGCCCCCCAGTTTTGAATATACTAAGGAAAGAAGTTTTCATGAGATTATTTAGTAATGGCTCTTGAAAGAAGTAATGTACTCTGAGTATTCCTTAGATCATGCTTTGAAGTACAAAAATCAATAGCATTTAACTGACGAACAACATTTTCTTTGAAAATTTGTAGAAAGGGAAAGCCAAAATAACATTTTCTCAGCCATTCTGGTGTGTGTTTAAGCCTGTTCATCAGGTTGAAAGTGCACATCTGATCTGTGCTCTTTTAACACCTAAAGGCAATGTACAGGCGTTCATTTTATTTGTGGACAAAAGTAAAGAGAGTGTGCTTGTGCTTGCTGGTTTGCTAATGTCATTGATGCTTTATGGTTGTTCCAAAATCTGTTCAACACAAAAAAAAAAAAAAAAAAAAAAAAAAAAAAAATTGCAAATAACCAAAGGAGGGGAGCCTGTATGCATGGTAGATGAAGTGTTATTTAAATATTCCTTCTGGTTTATAACTGTTTGATCAACATATTTTTTAATATGATAGCAAACGTTTCAAGCAATACTCCAAGCCCAGGCTGTGGACATAAGATTCAAAGAAAGGTGCCACCTTATTAATTTTTTTTTTTTTTTCTGGATAGTCTGGAGCTGCAGGGCAAAGTTTTGTGTCAGCTTGAACTACCCTAAATCCAATCTCTTCTCTCCCCTTGTGGCTGTAGCCCCCTTCTGTAATAAGCTCCCAAGAGTGTGCAAATGAAGGGATCACATTAGATAATTAATGCCATCAGCTACATGAGTGCCATCCTCTTTTATCTGGCCAGTTCCTACCTGGAACAGCTCCCACCTGGAACAGCTCCCTGATCTCATCACTGCATCAGCAGAGATGCCAGCAGATGTGCAGGAGCACCAGCACCAGTGGAAGAGTCAAAGGGAGATCCTGCAGACAGGACTCTTGGAAGTTGAAGAAGACTGAAAACTTGGCTCAGGCTGACTCCATTTGCCAAAGGATGGCAACCCCTTCTCAATGGTGGCTGGAAAGACTCTCCCAGCCTATGTTTTATTTGCTGCTGTTTAGTTTTGTGACAGCACTTGTCTGCTCTTAAGCAGATGTTACACTTCCCCCACATTGTTCCCCTTGTGACTGAAAAAGCCATATCATTTTTCCTCCCTTGCAGCTGAGAAAAAAACTCTCACAAGATCAGTTTTCCATTGGTCCCACCTCCATTGCCTCTGCCTGTGAGGGTAAATACAGATTGCCAAACTTCCATAAGTATTTCAAATGTCTTCGAAAGAGATGAAAAATAGATAAATATATATTCCATTTTTTCCAACAAAATATGTGCAGGAAGCTTCATGCATCCCCAGAGACCTTTTGAATTCAGATTTTACTGTAAAGAAAGTGGTGTAAAAGAAGGTGCAAAAACTTGTTTGTTATCATGGGATAGAGGCTAAATCTAGACTTTAAAGAAAACAGAAGACTAAATAAAACACAGTTAATTTCACAGTCACTCTGTATCCAAGTAAATATTCCTTCCTTTCAAGAATATTCAAAGCAAAACTATTAGAACATACTTTGGCACATCAAATCCCATACTGTGTGTAGTCATATGCTTTATATACTTGCAGTCAAACTAAAACTGCAGATCCACACATACAGTACTCAGTTTCTAAAATTAGGCTTTTTAGATCCTTAGCTATGCACAAGCCACCTCCTCAAATCTATTGAGCTTCCTCTGAAGTTAAAAAAATTTGTGAATTTCTCACTACTCAAAATCAGGTTGCTTCTGTGAAACACAGGGAAATACTTTTAGGGCCCTGAGTCTGAAACTTATGGTCAGCATTTTATAAGCTTTTCCAACATAAAAGAGCATGACAACATATTTAATCTCTCATTATTTAAGAAATACTGTTAGTCATGCAGCAAGATAAGATATTAAAAAACAATTCATGCAGTTTATCCTTGAAATGACACAAAATAAATTACTTAAATTAGATAAATGGCAAACTATATAAAGTGTTATGCTTAAAATCACATAAAGTAAACAGTGAATCATCTCAGCACAGCTGGCTCTGCTCTACATGTGCTGCAACTCAACCACACATCAAAAAGCTCCACATCCAATCAGACCCCTCATGCCTCACAATTAACTCACACTGAAATCCAGGCTGCCTGGGTCCATGTTAATGCCTCCTATCTACTTTCATTTAGTTAACATTTAAACTAGTGTTGGTGTACTACAAGCACCCTAAATAATACATGTGCTGATCAATCTATAGGGAGACTGAATCTGAGGCACACAGCTTTGTAATACCTTGCAGAGACACGTAAGATTTCTAACCCTGGTACCTTTTGCTATAAAAATGATTAAACTGCAGTAGAGCTGAAATTGGAACTGAAATATAGGGCTGGACCACTTGCATAATAAACTTTGATTTAGTCATTAAAGAGATTATTGCTTCACTTCCCTGTAGACAGTAAGGACAGGCACCACCTCATATAGTTCTGTGGGGTGATGCCCTGCGGTTGCATTTTATTTTTATTCCTACAATTTGCTCTTAAGTAAATCAAGTCACTCTGAGTTCTCAAAATGGAAATTCTTTCGATGAAGCACAAAGGAGATGTGAACAAATGAGGCTTTAGGAGAAGGTACTCTTTAACCTGAATTTCTCAGCCCTAGGTCTGGTCCTTTCCCCCTGAAGCCTTTTCATCTCCAACTCCTCTCCCCAGTCCAGAAGGTTTTTTCTTTGCTTGGGAGGTGTTGCCAGCACTGTGGACAGATGACTCTCATGCCAGGGCACCCTGGGGTGTTCACAGAGTCTCTCTGTGCCCCTCCTGAGGCTCAGCTCACCCCAAGGACCAGCCCAGAGTGGCTCATTCTGCCACCCCTCAGCTGGGGTGGGTGCTGACCTGGCAAAAGGACCAGATCATGTTAAAAAGACCATCATGTAAAGAGTCAGACTCTCCAAAGCTGCCCAGCAGCCTGAAGGCTCAGAGTTTCCCCCCAGTGGAGTGTATGAGTTGTTTTCAAGGTGAGTTAGGGGTTTATGTCCACCAAGAGTGGTGGCTGTCCCAATGGTCTCACTCTCTCTCTCTGAACTTCTCTGTTACACAGCCTTCCACACAGTTACAAACAAATAGGCAGCTTACTTCCCAGCCTACAAATTGTCCCAGATGCCACTGAACAGACACAAAGCATATCCACATGCATTTGGCTGGGGACACTCAAACCTTTCCCCACCTACCCAGATATATGACAAAAGGAAAACACTGTTGAAGAAATTCAACAGAAGAATTCAGAAGGGGACAGGGCGTTAGCAACACCTCAAATCTGCTTTCTCATTTAAGAAAAACTCAAAACAATACTTAATCTTCTTTTCCTTTTCCCAGTTTTTTGGTCTCCCTATTACAAATCCTACTTAAACTTGAACCATGATGTGTTATTTCAGCTTAAAGGGAAAAAGAAATTCCAGTTGATTTGTACTTCCAGGTTGTGCTTTTAGACTCCAGTTTATCTTGATCATTAGTTTATAAATCCCAGTTTAAAGCACATTTAGAGACAGCATTCCAATGAATCATTCTGAAAGCTTTTCTGGCATTCAGACTTAAAAACAGCTAGAAAAGAAAATGGTATCTTTAGGTTTCTCTGGACCTACACACAGGGTTCATTTCACTCCCTGACACCTAAACTTGCAACTAAATCAGGAGCAGTTTTCCACCCTTTTAGTTCTATGTGGGTGACCATTTTTCTTGCTGTTAGTGAATTCCAAGGAGAAAAATACAGATGAAAAGAGCTGCCTTTGTCATAAATACAGAATTATACATCAGGACCATAGAAAATATCTCCTCCGAGCTTGTAACTTCAGCAATGAAGTTTTTTTATTTATTTTACCAGAAAATCTTCCAGATTCGTTAACTTGTACTGGATCACGACCAGGCCTACACAAACACAAGGCCTACACAGATACCAATACTTTCCAAAGATACCTATAACTTTGATGCACTTTTGAAACAAAATGTGATGTGGAAGACCTGGAGGACGGTCTAAATCAGCTGTTGCTATCCACCATGCAGCTCAGGTAACACTGCCAGTCATCCAATGCACATCCAGCTGCACATATCCAGCTTCACCCTTCCCTGCTGAACAGCAGAGCTGGAAGTTGACATGCAGGTCTCTGGCTGTCTGGAATCCCTTAGAAATAAGAATAAATCAAAATCTCTGTTGCCGTTTTGGGATGGGCTTCCCAGCGAGCCGCGGGAGTTTGCGTGCTGACCTCTCAGCAAGCGACACCAGGAATTCCACCTGCACACCAACACAACCCACTCCCACCACCGAGATAAAAGCAAAAAAGCTGCTCCTCAATGGTTAATGGAAGGGGGAGGAGCACACGTTCTGTTTTGGAGGTCAGAAACACCCAGACTACATTGACATGAGAACAGCTGTGTTCAGACAGATCCCGAACTTGGAGCTGTCCCCAGAAAGCAGGCGTTCTCTTCAAGTCACACAGCACTCCCAGCAATACCATGTCTGAAACAAACCACTGGACAGCAGGTATGCCGAGGTTTTTGCTGACTCAGAGCTCCGAGCAAACAAGACAAATTGCTTCTTAGCCTCCTTGAAACAGGTATCTTCCTTATGTTTTGTTTCAGCTGCAAAACCCCCACTTCTTAGAACAGAAAAAGCCCATATTAAGATATTTTCTGCAGTCAGGTTCGTAGGTTATTTTCTACCCATGATAAAAATTCAGCTCTTTGCCTCTCCCTGAGAGTAGGTAAGAGACCAAAGCAATCCAACCCTCATTTACCCGATTTAATTGAAAATGGGAGAAAGGGAAAAAAGTTAACAGCATTTCTTAAATCCCAGGAACTTGACAGTGACATATATTCCTAAGTCACATACCTCTGAGAAGAGGTCATGCTGCCCAGAGTAAATAACAGCTTGCAATTTGCAATGAGGATACGCAGCAGCAGCACTGTGAGATACATGTGATAACGTGATTTACGGGACCAGGAAATAATTTTCAGACATATGTGCTGCATTAACAATCCAGGTTAAGCGTGTGCTGCAACTTTTCCCTTGAAGGTACAGTAGGTGGAAGATTAAATGCAACAAAAGGAAATGTCGAGGGGGGGGGGAGGGAGGAGTCTCCTGCTGAGATGTTGTGATAAATTATTAAAACTTCTTTTTAATGTTGATGCTACTCTTTAACCTCAGATCACAATACTGACAGCAGAGAAAAACTGGAAGTGCTATTAAAGCTGTGATAAACACACCATGCTGTGGCAACACTTGTAAGAGGAAAAAAAAAAAAAAATCCTGGGGGTGCCTCCAATCAGCAACATCAAGAAACAACCAGGGAGAAAATATCAAACAATCTACAATCCACAGCCCCTCAGTCCAAATATTTATGAGATACCATTTATGTTCACTGAGCTATATTAGATTATGAGACCTCAATAACCCGTGTTTTCCATAAACAAATGTCATGCAAGGAAGCAAAACAAAGTGAACTTTATGAAAAGGCAAATTTAGTGAACTGCTCACAGCACACAGAGGGTAAATCTTCTCAGCAGTTTTTAACAGAAGAGGAAAATGGATTGCTGCCTTCAAAAATCATAAGTGTTTTCTCAACATAGCATTTTTTTTTTTCGATAAAGTTAATGCAATTTATCTTTATTAACACATCAACACTGACATAGCCAGTCAGCCAATTAGTGCTGCTGGCAGTGCATTTCACAACATCCACATACTCTAAAAAAAATGTCTGTCTAGTCATTTTTACCACATATACTAACAATTCTGCACTCAGAATAAGCTTCTTGTTTTCTTTCTCTCTTCTTCTCCAACACTATAGCCCCCTTTGACAGGGGTAACATCACTTCCAATAAAGCCACAAGAGTCCCAGAGGCTCCATAATGAAAAGAACAGTCCAAATTCTCACAATCCAAAAAACCACTAAATTTATAAATGTCATGCATTCATTTGTATCAAGGCCCTAAACATTATGCAGCTAATGGTACAATGCAAAGCAAAATTCTTGCAAGGAATACATACCTTACACAGTCAGCCAAGCAAACTAACACGAAAACAAATTAAACTCCATGCTCTCTTTTTAGCATCCTACTGCAAGCCCACACAGCAACCTGAAATCTGAGTCACTCAAAATAGCAGAGGTATTCTCCTTAGATCACTTTTAATACAGCTTTTTAGTACCTTACCCAAACATCCATTACAAAACTTTTCCTTTCCACTTACCCCCCTTCCAGTGTTTGCTTTTGGTCCTGGTAAGCTTGCTCAGGGTTGGTCCAGAGAAGAGCAACATCAAAATGAAAAGAAGTTCAAGCATAATGATTTTCCCCCGTTTCAGTGATAACAACATTTCCACAAGTTATTTTAAAAAATATATAAAAAAAGAAAAAAAAAATTAAAAATCTCACATCTTCTCCCCCAGTTTGTGTTTACTTAGGGAAGAGTGATTAATCATTGAAAAATTAGGGCAAGGAGTAGCTTTGCTCCTCTCAGACGTTGAAGTAATATTTCAATGATGTAGCCCTGAGGAAAGCCACATTTCTCACTGATCCGATTTCTCCCACACAACATGCAGCCAGCACCGCTGCTACTACAGCAGCTATAAAATAATTTCTGCTCCTCACTTTGGTTTCTGTGGGAATATATTCCTCAGCTTGCAGCGTGAGCTTGATTGAAAATGATAAATACAGTAATGCTTGTGTCCAGCAGAAAAGAGAGAAGATGTCAGGATTGTGAAAAAAGATGAGAAGCAGTTGTACTGACAGCTTTAAGCCTGACTGTCTGATCCTAATAGCTGTGCAACCAACCAAATTGCTCTTTTAAGAGTAATAAGGCTTCAGTGAAAGCTGGTGTCACTGCCACTTGGGTAGGTAGTGCAGGGCTTGAAAATCACCAAGGAACCTGCTGGAGATAACGACTGCCACGGTCCCAGCTCCGAACGCAGAGGGCTGTGCAGAATACAGTATGCACAGGGAGCATTTAATCTCTATTGTGTGCAGGAGATTTCCTGCTTTGCACTCTGCCACTGCTCAGGACTTTTCACTGCATTTTCTTAAGGCTTTACTTCATATTTTAAACTAAAATGCAAGCTTCAACACACTAATTACTTGCAGCATTTCTGAATTATTGCATGGGAAGAACCCTGCGTGCCTTTTTTTTTTTTTTTTTTTTTTTTTCCTTTTTAAGTAGCAAACAGGAAGAACAAATCTTTAGCAGTAGCAGCAATCTTTTCACTGCACAGAGCAGCTATGCATTTTATATTTTCACAAATGCCTCTCCTAAGGATCTCCAAAATCCAAGGGGCAGGAGTACAAGGTGGAGAGGGAAGGAAAGGGAAAGGGAACGTTCAGTAGTGCCCATATTCTCAAATAGATTGCAGTCAATTTTTCCTTTAATAGGTGTTACTGCCACAGAAATAATAGAGCTACTACCTACATCTCCAAATGTTTGTATTTAAGATATAAAATGACTCTGCTGATTCTGGATCAGCAAAAACAAGACTTTCCATGCAAAATTTGGAAGGGTACTCTGAGAAAGATTCCTGACATTCAGACTGCTCAAATCAGTCTTGAAATGCCCAGTGCTTGCTTAAGTATACCCAAAAGCTTGAATTCATGTAAAGTCTGGCATTTTGTTGTTTCCATATAAGCATGCAGTACTCAAATCAATGAGCCTAAAAACCTTGTGCTGTAGATTTATATAAATAAAAAAAAAAAATCAATGTCTTTAGAATGACAAAGCAATGATGGTCACAAATTCCCTGAAGTTATCACATTTTCAACCACAGACATGATGCCCTTTTCAGTGCAACATTAAAAAGATGGTATTAATAAATCTAAAGCCTTGCTTGTTCATCTGAATAAAGAATGATATTTTGACTGGTGGAGACAATGATGAACATCTGATAAATGTTCAGAGTTGGTTTTTTTTTTTTTTTTAAAACAAACAGCATGTCATATCACAAACAATGAAATGTTGGGATTTCACCAGGACCATATCAATGATGAAAGATCTTTTATTTTTAAGTTCTACAATATATTTATGGGCTTGTTAGAGGATGTAACATTTGCATTTAGACGGAAAACAAACACATGCTGATGTACAGTTCTTTATCCCTCTCTGCATTAATTTTTAAAAGTTATAAGACAGCCTACCAGATGCTGAGTCTGATACATCAAGGATGATGTTTATGGCTCGTAGTTGCCAAAAAATTAGGTCAGTATCTGTCACATAGAGTCACTAAGCTGTGGCTTCTTTTAAATTTCTCCATCAAGCCATTCTTAATCACCCGTCTCATTGCTAATAATTAAAACACCATTTCTTCTATTTCTCTCCCAAATGTTACTGAAATGAGGCAGGGCAGACACTCATGTTTGTTTTGATTGCTAACACCATGTGATGTGTTGAAGAACCGAAAAACCTTAGGAGTTGCCCAAGGTTTCACGATTTTTGCAGCCTGACAATAAGAAAACCTTAAACTAAACAACCCAACAACCCCCAGCCCCATCCTCCTCAGGTACCATAAAGTAAATTCACTAACTTAAAAGTTTTGGATCAGAAAGCAATGTCTAAAATGTGTGACAGTATCAGTCACACCTCAGAACTTCTGACAGATCATTGTCTTGGCCCTCTCTGCAGTCACTTTTACCTCCCACATCCTTTCTTCAGTCTTTGTCTTGCTTTCAAATCTCATAATCCCCTGAAAGCTCATCACACCATCCTGCTTCTACCCCTACCCATAGCAGCAAGTCAGCTGCTATGGGGAGAACTGTTCCCAGTGGTGACAGGCAGCCTTAAAAATATCCCCTTGCTCCCTATACTGCAAAAGAATTCAACCCAGCCTGGATACCTTGTATTCTCAGCATTAATGAAACCAGTGGCTTTTGGAAGGTATGATGAGTTTCTGTCAGCTTTCTGCCAGCTCTGACATGAGCCTCCAGCAGCTCAGCACAATCAGGTACTGCCTGAGTAGCAGCCCAGGTGATAGAGCAGGAGAAAGGCAGGACCACCCAGGAGCAAAAGGAAACCCACTGGGGCTGCTGGTCATGGATGTGCTTGGTTCTGTCCAATGCCTGAAGCGCCCAGACTTCAACTCTGATGATGGTTTCCTGCCTTATTTTACAAAAGGTACTTATTTTTTTGTATCCACTTAGGATTATATTAGGAATGAGCAGGCAGACCTTCAAGGAAACATAGAAGAGGTGTTGTCCCTTCTTATGAAATTTAGTGGGGTTTTTTAATGCCCTCCTTTCCAGGTTCACAAGAATTTCAATTTTCCAGAGTTAAAATGGCTCCAGAGGAAAGATGTGGTTCTAAGAAAGATTATACAAGCTTTGTAGGATGAAAACATCAGAAAGGCAAATAAAAGAAACCCAATATTTATTTTTCTTTCAAGTATCATGATTTTTAAGTCAACATCCTGTTTTAGAGATGTAAAAGGACTGATTTGTAATTCTTTTTCATGCTTTGAATGTGCAGTAGTGGAAACAGAAAGAAAATTAACCAGTCTAAATTCCACCTTTATGTCTGTTACTATTACAGCAAAAACTCCTCTGAGAGCTACAAGAGGCAAAACAATCCCATGTCAGAAAAATGCCCCTGAATGACTGCCTAGTTCTTTTTTTGATTCATTTATGCTTTTTTTTTCACACCCATAGGTCCTAGCAGTGAGTTCAACATGTTTAATTACTTCCTCTTATTTCTTTGAAAAGTATATTTGATAAATTTATTGAGATAATTTAGGGGTTTACTCATTAAAAAAAAATCCTCTTCACCTTTCCTTATATTATGGCTTTCCAAATACCCTTCATATAGCTCACTCCAGTTAAAAAAAAGTAATTTCTCAGACCAAAGATTCCCACACTCACAACTGTCCTTGCTGCCTTCACCTTAAGTATATCCAGTTCTAATTTAGTGTTTATGAGATGAAGTCAAGAGAAAAGCCTGCAGCATTCCAGATGAACTAGCAGTTGTATATTCTCTCCCTCATTCCGCTCATGAAGCCAAAGGGCAGCAGCTACGACTGAGCTGAAGTTATGCTTATAAATACCTGCAGCATTAATGAATACAGAGGTTCTTTGTAATGAACAGAATTGTAGGGTGTTTACTCAGAGGCAGTTAACACCAGCAACCTAAATAACAAACCGCTAGTGAGACAGGAAAAAAAGATGTCCAAGTTAGTATAATCTGTGGTTGGTATAACCAACTATCTGGTCACATTCTTCCTTTCCATATTTTCCTTCTTTTCACTGATCTGTATCAGGCAAAAAAAGGCTGCTTGTATAAGCACTTGGTTAAAACCCTCAGGCTTGAATAAATAGCAACAACAATTTCACAGAAGTTTGAATATCAGAGCCCTGGTCTTGTAAGGGTTATATTTTGGAGAGCTCTGCTGCCTTCAGACTGTAGGAGGCAGAGGCCTCAGCTGCTTGCTCACTGACATGTTCTTGGGCCCTTTTATTTGCCATCCAGATTCCACTTCACTACAGGAAAGTTTATGGACTTCCTCAAGATCCTTCAGTAACTGCAAGAAATAACTTCGATCCAACCCAACGTTCAGACGTTTCTCATTGTATATCCTGGCACTTTATAATTATAGAATTGTCTTAACACTTGGAGAAGCTTGGAAAGATTAGCAGCCTTCACTCTTCCAACTTCAGAACACTGGACTGTCAAAATAAAAAAAAATCAGAGCTTTCAGAAATAGACATAAATGACTCTTAAGACAGTCATGACTAAGATGAGAAGGAATGGAGACAGAAGGTGAAATGTCCATCTCCTCCCTTTAAGAAGTTACCAATATTTTATTTTTTTCCTGCCTATCTCCTCTTCCATCATCCCAAAGATCCCAATCAGCCAGCATCAGGCAACATGAAAATGCCCATGACTAAATGAACTTTGCAAAAGCAATATAAGCAACACCAAACACTACAAGATGGAAATATCGCATCCTTCATTGAAGGCATGAAGAATATTTTTCTGCTGCCTCCTTCACCATATAAAGAGGTCCAAGTTGCTGTGGGCCATAATTAATTCAGTTCTTTTTAGGCATGAAAATTGTTTTGATTTTAAATACTTTCAGCTTAGGGGATTCTAAATATCTGTGGAAACCTCCTGGGGATTTCTGTTAGCCACGGACACCAATGGAAGCAACATTTTAGGATACTTGTAACATAATACCATGCCAAATAAATACAGAGCCTTCTTAAATCAAAAACATATTTGAAAATCCTTCCAATTCACGTGATTTCCAGGGATTAAGACACCAGTTCTTGCCCAGAGCACAGTCTGCACTTCCATTGCAGGTATTGTGAAAAACCATGTCTATTCTCCCTTCATGAATATAACCAAAAAAGATGTTCTGACTATCGCTGCTTCCCAGCTCCCAAATACTATGTTCATTTTGGTTTTTTGGAAATAAAAACCCACAAAATGGAGTCTCTCTTCTTTGTAACTAACTAGTAGCTTTATTTCTGACACAAGACAACGTGAAATCTCAATGTGTATATATATATATATATATATATATGTAGTATACACTATAACAGCTGCTTTAGTGCAGTAAAAGAAACACATCAATAAACCAAGGAAAATAAGTCCTAGATTCACATTTCTTATACTGAGGGTTATTTCTTGTTTATGCTTACAGGTCTAAGTCTTTTCTGATACCTTGCAGATTATATTATGTAGAATGAAGAAGTGCATGAAATTTATTTCATAATATTCTGCACTCATCAATCAGGATTTATAGGTGGCTTACATTTAAGTATACTAGGAGTTATAATAATTCACTTTGAATTTAACACTTATTTCAGTCTTAATCACGCAGAGTTTCACTTCAAAAAGTATAAATTTGCTTGTTGGAGCTTGTAGGCAACCAAAAACTGCCTAAATACTTGGTAAACAATGGGGAAAAAGCCAACTTTTAGTTTTATCAATATTTTAAATAGAATTATTAACTTGGAAAGTCTTACCCACTATATCCAACACAAAGCTTCTAAATTCTTTCAACACTGACAAGTGTTACTTTTAAATGTAATTCCTAAACATGACCTATGAAAAAAATGCTGCCTACGTTTAAAAAATTTTATATACAATTTAATTGGAATATACTAAAATATAGATATAATTATATTTAACAATACCTAATAAATATTATTTATTTTAAAATAACACAAATTTTTAAAAAATGTAGACATGGTGTTTCCCAAGGAGCTGCTTTGATAAGAAAAGTACCATATGAAGTCATAAATCACAACAGGAGGTAGCACCACTAATGAGACACTTTACTGTGCTTTGTGCTACAGACTGAAATATAATTTTCGTTTTGACAAAGGGGAAATAGGAAAAGAGAACAATTCTGGTCTAATTTACCTCTTTTCTAGTATTGAAAAACCCTACTATATGTTATCCTATTGTATTCTAGTTTGCTCTATATCCTGCCAAGAAATAGAGCATTTATGCAAAACACAACTACAAAATTATTGACACACGATACCTGTCCAACAGGACGGGGGGAGAAAAGAGATTAACTGAGGGCAAAGCAACTTGCAGCTAGAAAAGATGCCAAGATTTATTCTCACAAACTGTAAGTAAAGCAGTATTTATACTTTGAAAATATTTAATAAAATACTTTCAATTATCATACCAAATTTTTTTAAATTTTTTTGGCGGGCCTATTTCTGACAGCCACAATGAAGAGAGAGCAAAGCTGAAAAGCTGTAAAGTACCAGTTCATACATACAGGAATCATAACCCACCTTCCATGACACTTAAAGGCTCTGATTTGTCAACAAACCAATTCAGGTTATCATTCAAAGGAAAATGTACGTCCAGCTCACATTTCATTTATAGAATGTCTTTTTATCTGAGAACTTCAAATATTTTGTGTGTGTTCCAGTTCGTTGACTTCTTTGGGAGCATTGTAGACATATGCTCTTTAAATTTCACTATGCACAGCTCTGAAGCCACAAAGTACTAATCTGGTCCTCTCCTCCTGCTTCCAATGAATTTTTTTGAAGTGCTTTGGCACTGCAATAGCCAGCAGCCCCATTAGGAAGAATCGACTAACACCAGTCAATCAAACATCTCCGGGTGTAATCGACAGAAATCAAAGGTGGAGAAGACAAGCTAAGTAACAGAATATTGGTATCTCCATATAATAAAGATGTGGGAAGAAGACAAGTTCTGTGGGAAAATGGAATTATGTAGGAACTGAAATTTCAGATCAGAAAGAAAGGAGGACCAAGATGCAACAGAGATCTTTCAGGAAATACTGCCAGTGACGAGAGATACATCTGCTTTCTCTGAACATATATTGATCCAGTTGGTTTTACACTCAGGATGCCTCCAGTGCTGCTGAAAGTGTCACATTTCAGGTGACTTAAAACAATGAAACTCTGACTAATTGCAGTTATTAAAGATATTAGCTTGCTTTTCCTTTCATGGTGTACTGAAGTTTCCCTGAGGACACATTCAAGACAAAAGGTGCAGCAGTGACTCTACAGCTCTACCTATGACTGCAGCAGTGCTCAAGTGAAGAAACTCATTATCCAGCTGGGATTCCACGTAAAAAATCAAAAAATACCAACCCATTACCAGACAAGGGTGCAATGTGTCAGTGTGAAAGCCATGCCAATATGCCATACTGTTCATAAAACATGCAGTTTTAACACTGGAATTATTTTTCTGTGGAGCTCCAGACTTGCAATCTATTTGTGGAAGAAGGAAGGAGGTTTGGCAGTTTTGGCTGGGTTGTTTGCTCACCACATTCAAGTTAAGAACAAATGTGTACATGGCAAAAGATAGCAAGTGTGACACACCTGCTTCCATAGTAGAATCCTAGAATATCCTGATTTGGAAGGGAACCACAAGGATCATCCAAGTCCAACTCCTAGTCCTGCACAGGACAATCCCAAGAATCACAATGCAAACGTCTGGCACTTTTGAGAGGTTTAAAAAAAGAAGGCATTTTTTTCTAGTTCTTATTAAAATACAGCTAGTATTTGCTAAATTTTCTGGATATAAAGGAAAACAAGAGAATTTCTCTAACTCTAAAGATCGGTGTTTTTCAGAGACAGCAAGTATTGTATAATCAGCACTTATCTGAAATCCTGAGATAAACACTATACAGATGCCTGCTAAGCATGTATCTGCTGTTGTGTTTAAAATAATTGCACAATTGCAATTTATGTATTCAAACTATTTCTGTTTAGAGCAGGGCAAAACCAATTGCTGATTAAGGCTATGTTCAAGTTCTACATTCGTTCTTTCTTTTCCCATGTTTATTGCAGGTGCAGACACTGAGAAATATATCTTTATCTGTTCTGTAAAGTAAGACCAAACCCCCTCTTTTACAGTGTTCTGGTGTTAAAAGGAATTTGCACCTCAGTAATTACAGGCTATATCTGCCCAGCTGTGCTACAGTAGGAGACAAACCCAAACAGCCTGACAGTCCAAGGTACCTGCCCATGTTATGTTGGTTTTTTTGGGAGACAGCCTGTCAGGCAAGGAGCTTGTGCACCAGCCAGCAGAACAAAGTCAAATGCTCACAGATGAAACACAGACACAGCTACTGCAAGACACCCCACCTGCCACAACCACCACAGACAATCCTGAATTCAATCATTCATTTACTGGGGTTTTTTTGTGGTGGTTTTTTTTTTTTAAACTTCTATTAGCACTGCAGAGCTCTCACTAGAGAAACAAACTGGACTGCTTTGGAACATAGCTCAAAACATCAGGTACTGCTTGATAATTCCATTTCAATGCCAGGGCTGACCCCACTGGCCTATAACCAAGGCCAGAGGATGCACACACTGGAGTTGGGTATAAATGAAGGCATCATCTGGCATGCAGAAATCTTTATTAACAGTGGTGATTCACATGGCAAAAAACCTTAGGAGTCTATAATCCTAGCCTCAGTCTGTTCAGTCTGATGCTAGCAAATACAACTTATTATTCATGAACTGAGAAAAATTTATATGTAAGTCCTCTTCTGAGATAAGCTTATCCCCAACCCCACCCTGCCAAACCATTGTCAGGGTATCCCAGGCTGGTCTGAGGCCACACTCCAAGCATGGTTTTGCAATAAAAGCATAATCTCTTCCTATGATAGCTTTTGTCATTATAGTTAACTGCCTTCCACTCTCATTCAGCACGTAAGAATGAATTTCCCTTTGAACAATTAACATTACTAAACAACTACATAAACCTTTGACTTCAAAGCGGCTTTCAAATAAGTTAAACAAAACCAGTGCTTGGTAAAAAAAAAAAAAAAAAAAAAAAAAAAGAAAATCAAAGAAACAGACAAAGAACTTCTGTTGCTATTAGAGGGTCGATTATGTGGGGCAAAATTAAAGTTGGGTTATTCCTCTCTACCTGGATGTCCTGTGCTGCAGGCTCAGTATAGGTGGCATTATAAGCATGACTGAATAAGACAATTTATAATAAGGGTTTTGCCTACAGCATCGTAGGGATGTGTTGTAGCAGCACAGTGGGAAGAAATGTGATCTTTCATTGGTTTCACTTCAGTGACCAGAGGCCAGATGACAGCAGATAATCAGCAAGGGCTGTAATTTATCATGGCACTGCAAGGCAGAGCAGCTTCCAAAGACAAGCCAGCACAGCAGCAAACCACCACCCAAGGAGGCAGAACAAGTTCTCCTCCAGGGCCCAGGTGCTCAAACAAGTGTGCATGCATTTGCACACACAGACAACAGTGTGTATCAAATCTGTGCTCTCCACACCTTGCCCAGGGTCGAGTGAAACAACTGGGAATTTGCATACATATGCATATTTCATTAAGGCACCTAAATTGCATGAATAAGGCAGTGCACTTCAGTAGCTTTTTCCTGGTACACCGATTTTAATAAGGTCATTGCCTATATGTTTAACAGCTAATAATTCTGCTCTTTCCCTCAGCATGGAACATGCTGCCCAGTGCAGAGCCAGTCCCTCTGACTTCAAACAGCTCACTGCAGATACACCTAACAGGAGAAAACTACCTTCAGGTGAGGGATGCAGGGTCTTAACAGGAACAACACACATGGCTGAAAACATCATTCTTGTCCCTGAGCAGTGTGTTTTCACTGCAAGCCAACTCCTGAGTGCCAGAGGCCTCTCCAATGCAAGGCTAAACCCAAAGCCTGTGCCTGCCAGCCCTGACAGCCACCAGAATCAGCCCAGGCAAGCACAGGGTGCTGAGATGAGCAGACCTTTCACCTCACATGCGTCAAGGTGAGCTGGAGCGATTTTACTCTGCAAGCTGAATCCTGACATCTGTAGGAGCTCTCCTTTGTGCAGGGGGATGCAAAGGATTCTCTAACTTGGCCCTGGACACTGCAGTACTGTGCCAAAGCATTTCTCCCTTTTCAACTGTATTGTGAACAGTGGTAAAAAAGTCACAAATGCTGAGTTGCGATCCTTCCAGAGTTTCTGATCGGTCAAAATCATCAGGTCCTACCTGCGTGAGCATTTAATGGGGACAGTCTCACAGGCAATTGATCTGATCTCAGATTTAGGCTGAGGCAAAATTCTTCCTGCTCTTCCTCTGAGAGGCTGGGAAATTTTCACCTACTTATCCTGTATCATCAACCTCTCCTTCCCCCTTTTACTAAGAGCCCCAAATCACTGTCGTGGCTGACAGCCTTGAAAGCCACATGAAATCCGTGAAAGCAAGTGGCACACACTCACTATCTTCCATAGAATTGAGATCTATCTTACAACCTTCAGCTTAAAACTCACAGTGTTGTTTTCACTGCTAATTGTACAATTCAAAGCCCATCCTTCTGAGCTCATACTGAAAAGAAGAGGTTTTTCTTGTCCAAGTAGAGTTAGCCTTATCAGATACAGCCCCCATAAAACTTCCCTTTATCCCTGAAATCAATCGTCACACGCTTACTCCCAGCTTTGCCCACATCTACCTTTAGCAATTTAAGTCTCATTCCCTCTGTGAAACAGGCAATAAATCACATCCACTGTATTGAGTGAAAAATAAATCATAAACTCTGAAGAAACAAACAGAAGTTTGTAGAAGACTTTGAAGACATATTGCTTGTGATTAGCAAAGCAAGGGGAAAGCAGGTGCTGGGAAGGAGCTGGGGTCTTTGGGTGCCATCAAAGGGCTCCTTAAATAGGTTCCTCTCAGGTTCTTGTTCTTAAATCCATGTACAGATGTGTCCTGAGGAAGCAAAATCTGTCCTTACCTATCTTCAGCTTTTAAACATAGCCTCAACCTTTTTTTTTTTTTTCCTGACATTTCTGCTTCTTCTCAACGAATGAAAATTAAAACTATTTCTTACTCCTTAAGAAACACCATGTAAACAGTTTTCAAGTGATTTTAGCTGCCTGTGAATTCTTTGACTTCTAAAGCTCTAAGGAAACTTCAATATGTATAAATAATCCCCAAATGTAATATATCTGTAGAACAGTAACTACTTTCAAGCTTAAGTATAACTGGGTCATGCACCTCCTGCATCAAAACCCCAAAGATGAGACTCCACTTTCTTGCTTCTTTGGAACACAAGACCACGAGAAACCCATACCTAAATATGCACAGAAGTATTAATTTTCCATTGTTCTGACATTTTTTTAAAACAACATTCATAAATAAAAAGGGTAGTGAGACTGTTGGCTTTTCATGTCATTGCTGTGTTGCTACAGCACATTTTTAAAGTTTGGGAAGGGACATCATATCCTTAAGCTTCATGAAGTGCACAGACTGTTGCCATAGATTTCTTCTAATTATGTTATCTTCTCATCTATCCCTCCTACAGCTAAAGATATTTCAACATAAAAATAAGTAATTCTGAAATTAATCTATTTCTACAAAATATAAAAAGACATATTTCAAAGGATTCCATATTTTACCAAAATTGGTAAATCAAGAAGATAGCTTGAAGTCAGGAATTAAATAGCAGAACATTCTCAAAAAACCCAACTTCTTTCTAACCCTCACCCCTGTTTCAAAAAAAAAAAAAATTAGAAGAAAACACATTGCCTGTGTCTAAAAACTATTTTTACAATAAGTAGTTTTGAGTTTAAACATAGTCTTCCAAAAAAAATTTGCAACTGTTATTCTGATGTAGCCACCCTTTTAGATGGTGTTTGTAAGGCTAAAGATAGAAGTGACAATTATTCTAAGATTATTAAAAAATTAAAAATCCAGTAGAGTACTAGGTTTAAAAATTCTATTTGCATTTTATCTGTCAGTGAATTTGCCCTAATTGTCCACTATTGTGATAATGTCTGAGTTGAATACTGTATGTCTATATGTATGTTAGCACCCAGCAATTAGCTCAGCAATAATTATATACTATTTCTGACCTCTTTGTGCAGCTGGCAGAGGGTGGGGTTTTTTAAATACATCTTCTGCAACTTTAAGTAATTTTAAAAAGCACAAAAATAGAGTTTAGGAATGATAGGAAACAATTACTAGATTTGCCATAATTCCTTCTATACTTGGAGAATTTGCATTTACATTGTGATTAAATGCAGTAAGTCTGAATTCTATCAGATATTCCTCAATAACCTCTGTTCCCTTTATAGCTCATCGACTTATTCTTTGATTTCATAATTGATCCTATGCTATCCATGAGGGACAGTTATTTTTATCTTTTTAAAGCAACTCTTTATTAAATGCATTTATACAAAGTAGACAGAGTACTTAATTTTTTTTCAGTCTTACAGTGTGTTTCTTCACTAAAATACCTTTATTCACCATAATGACATCAAATGACAGACACCTAGTGCCATGTACCTCAAACAGTTGGCACAGAACTAAGAAAATAAAGGCAACATTTCTCAGTATTGCATTGGCTCAGTTGCCTACTAATTCCTCTGATATTTTATACATTTCTCAAATGAGAGATGCTACATGATTAGAGATATTTATAAATTAAGAGATGTAATTTCCCCCAAAGGTATACATATGTAAGATTTGTCAAAGTTAAATGTCAAAAAGAATTAAAGATAAGAACCTTATTTTAGCAAAATTACAAAAACCTCTATTTTTGCATTTTTCTCTATGCAAGCCATGTGTGGTTCATTAACATTACGTTAGCAAGGTTGTAGGTCAGTTTAGAAATCCAATTGCAAATCAAGGGAAACTGCTTCCAAACGGCATCTGACTTGGCCTTCAAACCCTAATAATCTAGAGCAAATCAGATCAGTAAATTACAAGCCAAAATTCAGTTTATGATTAATAGAGTTCAGAAGATGAACTGCAACAGATAACTGGACTTCATCTGGTCCATGGACTGCTCATGAGTAGATCCCAACTCCACAGAGTTTCCTGATGCAGTGCTTTGAGTGCTGTTAAACTCCCTCACTGGTGGATCTGCACTGAGTCTGAAGTCCAGGATTTAATTCAGGTGTTGCTCTCACACCCAGGACACGAACGTGCTCCCTTGCCCAGTTGCCAGAGCCATGGCTTGGAAATTTCCTAACAAACCCATGGGTGGGAGCTGTGAAGTACCTACTTGAGCTGTCAGACCACTGTAGATGGTCTCATACTGTAGAGGAGATTTCAGTCTCTGTTCCAGTGCTTCTCATAAGACATAAAACCCCCTTAAAACTCCTGTTTTCTGTGAGGGAGAGCACTTCTCTGTTCAAATATGAGGCAACACTTAGGCAATCCTAGGTAAATCCCTAGGCTGCTTCTTTCTGAAGTAAGCACAAATAAAATAAGCAGAAACCTTGGATCAATATCCTTGCCAAGCAGAATTTATTGTTACAATATGGCATTCTGCTATTTAGCAATAATTCTTTACAAGAGATTATTATTGTATATCAGAGTATGGACAGGACTGCAAAATGACATGGCTGAATTTTCAAAATAATCATGCCACTTTCCATGGGGGGAGAAAAACCCCACCAAACACAACAAACCCACACAAATCATATTGTAGAGCAATATGGTCTGAGATAATAATGAACAAACTCTTATGCTGTACCTATATGACTTCCAGATGCAAAGTCTGCTCAACCTACATGTAAATAAAGTAACACTACCATGTGGCCACTTCAGAAAACAGAGAATTATGTAAGCTTAATAATAATGCAAACTGTAAGCAGATGTTTCCTGTAAGCTTGCAGTAAGGTAATGGTAGAAATACTTTAATAAGCACAAAAACCTTGTCAGATTTTGGCTCTTAACTCCTATCATTGCCAGAGTAGATGTCACTTTCCTCCATATGTTAATCCACCCACATATTTATATAGCTTTTACCATCGAAATACCTGCACAACTTCTAGTCCCTTAAGGTTTCATTCTCACAACATGTGAAAGAAGAATGGGAAGTTTACAAACAAGCAGCTGAGGTGCAGGCTGAGCTAAAGACTTGGGCAATTTGTAGCTGACCCCAGTGATGTAGAGGAGGGCTTTTAGAAACCAATCCCTGCCATTAGCTGCAAAGCATTTTACCCGAAGCCATTCAGGGCTTTCATTTAAGGACACAGATTAACAAGTGCATGATAAACGCAAATCAGGCTGTCAGCTCTATAATGAACAATTTAGGAGTTACTTTACATTCACTGTTGGAGGTGACCTGTTTTAGGATACGTGCTTTAGTTCAGCCCAGAGCCTGAGATAAAGTGATGTTGCCACCTTATCCTACAGAGCAGAGTGCCCTAATTTCAGGAATACTTACAGCAGACTGCAGTGCTCAAACAATGCAAAACCTTTTAAAATGGTTAATCTAAGTCTTTGGTATCTTCACACTACAGTACATATTATCAGCATTTTTCAAGTATGCAAATTGCTGCAGCAATCCTAAAGGCTTATAAGGGCTCATGTGCTGATTATTCCAATGAATAGATTTTGAGGCAAGAAGGGACTTTTAGAATCATCCCTCACAGCACTTGAGGTTTAGTTGTGAGTAGATGCTCTTGCTTGAAATGCCAGCCATATGAGAAAGAATGTAACTGGTGTAGATTCAACTGTTTCCAAGAAAATGGCATAAAAATACTGATTTTGGTGGTAATTCAGAGATTTTTCCTTTTTAGGGTTTGTTTTAGTTAAATTCAAATATTTTAAGATATTAGTACAGAAGGAGACAGGTTTACCATTAAAAAAAAAAAAAAAAGGAAAAAAAAGGAAAAAATTCTTTCCTGTGAGGCACTGGCACAGGTTGTCCAGAGAAACTGTGGATGCCCCACCCCTGAAATTGTGCAAGGCCAGGTTTGCTGGGGCTCTGTAGAAAACCATATTGTAGGTACTACACTTATATTTCATCCACAGTCTTAACTTTGGCAACCATGGATACAATTCCAATTCATTGTCTTAAATTGGATATGATAGCACTTTACAGTCAGAAGGAAATTATGAGCATGGCAGAGTAATCCCATCATGAGTCACCTGTGACACAGATTACTCTGCACCTGTGGGCTTCCCTATGTCTCCTCCCCCTAATAAATCTGTGTTTTCCATCACCTTTTCCAAAGCAGGCAGGTAGCAGAGAACATGACTGCTAATGTTCCCCTAGAAAACCAAAGAGGGAAATTAAAACACAGTGCTTGGAGTCTTTCATCTCCCTTTTAAATAATAGTCTACAACTAAAATACCAAAAGATGCATTTTGGAACAGACATATATATGATATATGAAATAGACCATTGTTATGTGCCAACTGTTCTAACCAATCAATTTTTTTTTTAAATTTAAAGGAATTTTAAAACATTGTTCTATTCTCATTAGAACAAATACTACACTGTGTATTGATTACAGAATCATATATATATAAAGACATTTATATATAAAGACTTTTTGAGGGGATATCATAGAATTTTTGAGATATTAAACAATTTCCATTTATCAAAGATTAAATTTACTTTTTGTTGTATAAATAGTAGCAAAATTGCACACACGGTGCAATCCTGTCTTTGCCTAGACCTTTTACCTGTATTTTATTTTCTTTCCTTTTCTGAGAGGAGACAGATAGAATTTTTGTAAAATAAAAGCACTTGAAATACTCTAAAATGCAACAAAATGCACCTAGGTATGGTGTCACACTGGATATTTGACTTCACTATAGGTCTGAAAACGAATGCGTACTGAAGTGAATATTCCTCAAAAGCCCACAAGAACAGGCCTTGATGCTAAACTTGCATATTAAAAGGTAAGAGAAGAAAGTGGGCTTGTGACCTCCTGGGTTCAGGGAGCTGCTGTGGCCCCATGAAGGCAAGAGCTGTCCTGCTGCATCCCTTCCTTGCCTTGCAGCCAAGCAGCACTGAGGGAAATGAGCTATGCCAGCCTCGGCTCTGCTCCCCCTTGACCCCACCAGGGCTGTGCTCAGGGGCAGCAGCAGCAGCAGAGACCAACCAAATGTGACAGCACAGGGGCCACCAGAGGAGGTGCTGAGGGCGAGGTCTGGATGCTGATCTAGCCACTCGCTCGAGGCAAGAATCCCAGGCAAAAATACAAGCAGGGAATTTAAGCAAGTCAAAGCAAAGAGAAGGTTTTCAGCAAGTGAGACCTGGAAATCCTTAATTCCTCTGGAGTTAATATCTAGCTGGTATCACCACACCATCTGTCCCAGGAGGTCCTCACTCACAATCAAATCTGAAAATACCAGCAGCAATAAATGCAGCTAATAATTAACACACCCAAGACATAGTGGCAGTGCATTTATTAAGCACTGATAACCAGTATTTAACTAAAAATGTGTAATAAAGGAAAGCTAAAATATCCCACAAGTGTCCCAGATATCTTGCTTTTGCAGTTGCCAAAAAATTTGCTGAGGTACAGAATAATTTATTTTAAATGCGGATTAATTTATTTTTTCAATATATTTTCTTTTCTACTCCCATGCATGGTACTACTTTATGGTGCACATTTCCCCATCAAAGAGAAACTGAAGCCCTTAGATGGTTTGCAATGTATCTTAAATGACAGCAGGAACCATTATTATTATTTATACTTACTACAGTAATCACAGTTTAGTAACCCAGACTGGTGTTGTATTGCACAAAGACTGGACAAAACCAAAAATAGCAAAACTCTACCCCAGCCCCCAGCAGATTTCAAGATTTGCATGAGAGGTCTAAATTAGGACCCTGGTAGCCCAAATCTCCTTTTGTAATCAATGTTGAGAGGAGGACCCTGCTGGGCACTACTCAGATCTCCAGCAGCCTGAACTTCTCAGTGTCTTTGTGATCATAGGGCTGCAGCTCCTGTACTATTTTTTAGCTAAACAGCATATTTTTCATCTTCTCTACACTCATACCAATTCCTACTGTCCCCAAACTCCCACCAGCCTTACAGCCATGATTTCTGACCAAAAAACTTCTTGTTCAGCATTGCCTTTCCCATGCAAGATCAACACCAGTCTGTCTTGCCCACCCATAAAAGTTTGCAGCTATGTTCTTCCATTTATTCTTCCTCCATCCTGCTAATCATAGAATGGTCTAGGTTGGAAGGGACCTTAAAGATCATCTTGTTGGAACTCCACATGTCCCGCTGGACCAGGTTGCTCAGAGCTCATCCAACCTGGCCTTGAACACTTCCAGGGATGGGGCAGTCACAGCTTCTCTGGGCAACCTCTGCCAGTGCCTCACCAGCCTCATCATAAAGAAAAAAATTCTTCCTGATGTCCAACCTAAACCTACTCTCAATTTGAAGCCATTCCCACTAGCCCTGTCACTCCAGGCCCTTGTAAATAGTCTCTCTCCATCTTCCCTGTGGGCTCCCTTCAGGAACTAAAAGGCCACAATTAGGTCACCCCAAAGCCTTCTCTGTTCCATGCTGAGCTATCCTAATTCTCTCAGCCTTTCCTCACAGCAGAGATGCTCCATCCCTCTGGTCACTTTGGTGGTCTCTCTAGACTGGCTCCAAAAGGTCCCTGTCCTTCCTGTGCTGAGGACTCCAAAGCTGGACACAGCTCTCCAGGTGGCATCTCACCAGATGGGAGCAGAGGTGCAGAATTTGCTGACATTTTTACCCACTAAGGGCTGTAACTGCATCTCTCCTTGCTACTGTTTCCCCCACACTAATTTCCCCCAGGCAGAAAGATGCACCCCTCCAGCACCATCCCCTTCATGTCCCCCTCCAGACCCCTGGAAAGAACAGAACACTGGGAAGCCCTACAGAAGGATAGGCATTGTTCAGAGAACTGAACACACAATGTGAGCATATGGCTCCTAATGCTAATTAATTACACTGTGGGTTAAGGGGGACACTGAAATAATAATGCTAAATGAGATTGGAAAGAGACTTCCTGTGCGTTTAATTAGGGTGGTATCTCTCTGATTTCAAAGAGCACCACATAATTCCAGAGGACCCTTCCTGCCCTCACAAGGGTCAAATGCCATAATTTAATCTGCCATAGTAAAATAATTAATGCAAACATCAATAGCAAACTTCTCCACAATGGCCTAGGCAAAAATTCAGCTTTATGAATAATAGCAAAAAAAATCAGTCCACAGAGCTGAATCCTTCTTTTGCAAAAATATGACTTGTCTACACTGATTCTACACACATTCACTAGTTTTGCTTCCAGGTGGGTTGAATTATCAACTGCTCCTTTTTTTTTTTTTTTTTTGAATAGTTTTATTCAGCAGAATAAAAAGATGCAGTTATGCATGAATTATCCCAACTTGCAGACATATGACTTTAAAATTAAACAAGAGGTTTTTTACATTTCATTTAACAGATTCCAAAAACAAAACAAGAAGAACAAAACAAAAGAAAAAAAAAAGAAAATAATTCTAACCTTGTCCCTTGACTTATTTATGAACTTTTTAATTTCCTTGATTATTCTTTGAGCAGACTGCCTTTAATTCCCTACCAGTGTGATTATTTGGGGATAACTACATCCTCCTAGAGTGTCATTAAAAGTATGATGAAGCAAGACTTTGTTCCAGAGAAGCAGTTTGGATTCTTTGAAAAAGAAGAGTGGTTCCCTTTTAAACAGTTACAGCTCTTGCAGTGAAAAGTTGTTCTCATTTATTAAATGGCCACTGTCAGCCAGAAAAATCACATTAAGTTCAAGAACAATCATAATTAGCATTTTCAATCAAAATGGTACAATAATAAGCACATTAACACAATAACATGTTGATGTATGAAGAAGGGAAGTTCTTGCTGCCTAAGGTAATGTTTTAGTCTGAAAAGAATAATTGCGAACTACTTCAAAGTGCTACAGTGAATTATACTTGTTTATGGCATAATTAGAGAGTAAAAATGAAGATATGCATGTGCCAGATTTCAAATTGGCTATTTTCTACCTGCAGCACTCAGAATTGTCGAATGCCTTCTGCAATGCATTGTATCTTGCTATTTTCAGGCACTATATCAAGTTGCATCATGTCACATCCCATTATATTAAGCGATGTAACAATTCTATTGAGTTCACCCCTAGGTATTCACAATGCTAGAAACGTAAAGGAAATAAAAATATACTCAGTGGAAGAGTTAATGAAATGAAACTTTAAAAAAAAATAGAAATCTTTCAGCTAACCAGTTTTCAAAGTGCAGGTTACATAATCAATTTCGTTTTCTTGGTTGTTATTCTTTGATCTCATTCTTCCATTCTTTGCCTAGTATAAGAATGATGCAGAAAGACCCAACAGTAGGAGAGACACTCCACCAGAAAAAGCCAACAAGAATTGGAGGATTAACTACAAGACAGTTTTTGAAAATCTAAGAGTTCACCACTAACTACTGTTGTCAAGAGTCCTTTTTTTAAAAAAATAAGGTTTCTTTGACTCTTGGGTCATTATAGGGAGAATTATTGGTGGAATCTGTTCCCTAGTCTTAGAACATTTTTCAAAAGTTTCTTTTTATTTTCCTTTCATAGCAACTTTGAAGCAACTTTTTAGACAGAAGAGACCCCTTTCTATCGTCTACAAAGTGTCCAAAGAGAGTTAATTATTTAAAGCTACTACTTTACATTAAGCACAAATGTGATATTTCCATTAGCTTTAATTGTGAGGAGACATTAAAGAACTGCATCTCTCTCCACTAGCAAAACACTTCAAAAACAACTTTAAAAAAAAAAAAAAAAAAAAGAAGTCTGACAGATGGAAAAAAAAACAACTCTTAAAGTGCTTATTTAAAAGTAAATGTTAGGTCAATATAATTAAGAGATTCAGCAGCAAATGCATCCTTAGCAGTTTTTTTTTAAAAATCAAATATCATCGTTATCGGAAGAACATACTGTTCCTACATAAATAAGGAGCTGGAATCACTGCTTTTAATGCAGCAGAAAACAATCTTTACTGTGACAATATAACCAATATACCCTAACATATCATAGTGTATAAGTCTGGTTTGCTCTCAAGCTTTAGAATTTTTTTTTTTTCTGGAGACCTTGCACTCAGTGGAGACTAAGATACAACTGGATCTCCACCCCTAACCATACAGATTATTTAGACTCAATCATTATTAAATGGGGGTGTGGAAACGTGTGTGTGCATAGATATATATAGAAATATACACATTAAAAAAATGCAATACCTTTTTAGAGGGGCTGGTAGACTCAGGACTGAAAGTGAAGGAAGCGAGCATGAAAATAAGTACCTGATTACTGAAACACTGCCACAGTCAGCAGCAGGCAAAAAACGAAGCTGTAGTGAAGGTTCAGCAGTTCTCCAGAGCACACCCATAGCCACATTAATTTTGAAATCTTTTGAAATGCTATTCCACATTCCCATGCAATCTAGCAGCAGTTGTGAAAACATCTTTCAATCATTATAATAGCTTTAAAATTATATAGCACCTTTCATCTAAATGGATCTGAAAACGGGCTTCTAGCTTTATTCACTAATTTTAGAATTTATTGTGCTTAAAACAAAGAACCCCGTTAGCTAACTTATAAATAGGCTAATTACCATAATGTGACTTAACTACTGTAAGTTGCCTAGACAGCAAAATATACAACTTGAAAGCTGCAAATCACCTGATTCTTTCCTTTGTAAGAATCTGAGCTCATACACTTGCAGAAACATTATGGAAAAAGGAACGACACACAGTGAATTTTCAAATAAGGGCTCGTTATAACCAATTCAAGGTTCTCTATTAAAAGGACTTTTTTTCTTTTTGATTCATCAGAACCACGTGTTGTAAGAAGACATGCCCAATCAGGCAGCAGCAGAAAACCAAGAGGGACATAGGTCCCTCCTGCTTCCACAGCCCGCCACACCACCTTCCTACCAATTTCAGGAAGTGGAAGCTCCATCAACGTTTTCATTTTTGATTAACTGGTGACTGTATGAGCTCTGTCCTCATGTGGCATCCCCAGGGAGAGCTGGGGCTTGGTTTGCCAAAGTACAAGAGAAGAGGCTTGTCCCAAGGCCCATGGCTGGAGGGGGAGGCTCAGCTGTCTCTCCTGGCAGAGAGATGTCCTTCCCCAGGCAGCTCAGCCCCCTTGCCGGCGGCTCTCCAGCAACAGAGCTTTGCTGTCTTTCACATTATTACTGAAGGAAACCTTCCAAAAGGATTATTAATTTCAGGAACCTAGTCTTCTGTGTTCCTTACATAATTTTGACAATCGTTACTCTTCACTTTTACTGCATCTTTACCCCAGCCAGTCTCAGTCCTCCTTCTGTTATGTTTGTCTTCTCAGCAGGAAGCAAAGCTGAAGCAGGAACTGCTGTTTTTACCGCCGGTGCTCACCAAGCCTATCACATGTGAGATTTCCATCACTAATAAAACTACATGTCTAAACAAAACCTCTTCAACAGCTCTTTTTCCTTCCCTGACAGCATCCTTCGTATCAGGGAAATGAGTTGACAAAACATGCGGTAACTAGATATGTCTGAGTAGGTCTTCACACCAGCATGGATTATGTGCTTCTCCTTTTCACAACACATACGTTGTTTTGAAATGCAAAATGTAAAATGAAGTCAATAACAGCAGAATGTTCATTCGGTTAGAAATAGTGAGACCCAGGATAGGTATGCAGCTGAGCACAAAAACTATTATATTAACCGCTAGCAGAGAGTGTACAAGCTTAAATGAGTCTATTACTATAAATGCAGAATGTGCAAATTAATTTGTGTCTGAGCCAAATTAAAATACAGCCTTGATTTTCTGCAAGATAAAATATTTGGCTTCATATAAAATGTTTTGAACAGTTGTGTTAGTAAATAAAATTCGCTATTGAAGTAGAAAGAGTGCCTTGACCAAAGCAAGGCCTGTTAAAGGTTTAAAATAAAAATTAAAAGATAGTCAAGGTATGTGAAGGGATGAAAAGTAATAAGGTCTGAATGACTTAGTGATGGCTGTCATAAAAATCTGGCAGGGTATTCTATTTACAATATGTAATAAAACTGTCACACACAGAATTTATAAAAGCATTTGCCCTAGAAAGCTAAATCTTTTTGCCAAGGGCAAGTTAATAACCTCTACAGTTCATTTGAATATATGGGCAAAGAGATGTTTTGACTAATAGAGCATCACAAGGTGAGCGCTAGGCAATCTAATAGATACTGCGAGAATGGGATGATCCAAAGGTGATGACAACCTGTTACAACAGTGCTGAAAAACCTTGTGAACTTCACAGCAATTGTGTTCTGTCCTAATAAACGTGTGCTGGGCACGTGTGTGCAAATGTGTGAGTGTTACTGATTGGGGATTACACATGCAGCAACTCCATGTTAGCTGACATTAAAATAATTCCTCCTCAAATACTCGGAAAAGATGCTGACTTGTGAAGTAACAAATTGAATGCAGAGCTACTGCTCTTAAGATTATGCAGGGCTTAGTGGTTTGAGAGATTTAAGTCACTAACAGATCAGCTAAAATCCAGGAATTTTTTCTCTCATCAAAATCCACACTTGTAAATTAACATATTTTAAAATTAAAGTTGCAATAACTTAATTTAACTTGGAATGGTGTCCCACATTATAAATTAAGAATCATCCAGGGAAATACTGGGCCAGAGTACAAAGCTGCATGCAAGTTCATGGGGAACAAACAACAACTCAGTCCCACCTTTTTAAGGTGTAAATCCATATTCAGCAAGATGATAATCACTGTATTAGAAAAAATACATTTGCTTCTGCCGAAGAACTAGGAACATTTTTTTCTGCCCTGAGCACCATCTTGCCAGAGATTACTATTTCTACCTGAGCTAGCTAATTTAAAGTTTATTTTGGATAGCTCTAAAACATGCTGCCATCACTGCTGTGACTGCAACTTAGACAGACTCCGTGACAAGTTATATTAGCTCCCCAATATATTTGCAGTGGAGCTCTGATTGAAAAAAAAACCAACCAGGATAGATTCCATTAGACCTACGTGACTTAAACCCTGCTGCCAGGCAGCTCACATTTGGTGCTCTTGCACAGGGGAAAGGATCCAAATAAATGAGATGAGCTTCAGATTAGGTTTTAGCCATCTCCCCAATAGATATGTTGAGGCAGCAGCTATAAAGTCTTTCGGCCTCTGGCTGGTGGCCTATCCCCACGACACAAAGGGAATTTTCCTCTCCTGCTAATGAAATGTTGTGCCTGTGTATCTGGCTGAGCGGATTTTGCTGACTACAGTTCCATCCTGAAGCAATGTTATTTTACCTTAAAATTTAAAACGTTCACATCAGAAACCAATTTGAAAGTTCAGCTATCATATAGCTGTTATAAATGTCACTAACATATCACAGAAAAAAGTCACAAAGCCAGAATTAGATGATTCTCCACTCCTGTAGTTCAAATTACTCGAATTATACCTGTCTTGCACTCTTATGTGAGTGACTGATACCCAGGTGTCTGACATGCATTTGCTGTCGGAATTATATTAATAATCTCCCTACTTCTTTCACTCCAATCCATAGGAGAAACAATTAGGATGGATATTTTATTCTTTTACTGTCCTAATGGAATTCCATTGCATGTAGCACTCTCAGAGAGGGCTGTGTCAAATTTACGTGAACTTTACTTGGGAAAAGTGGCAATACACGTGGCCATTCAAATTTCCTCTACACCCAGCTTCAGCATCTCACCTACATGAATCTATAGCTGGTTTTTTTCTGGGAATGTAATAGTTCAGGACAGTTAGTCGCAACAGAGGAAGAGGCAATGCCTCAGAGTGATAAGGCAGTCCTAAAGAAGCCATGATTTGGCAAAAAAAAGATTAAGCAGCACACTTATTTGTGAAGTGATGCTGAGTGATGATTCTGTTACTATCAGGTTGTAACATATGTTCAGGTCAGCAGCATACATATTGCATCCTCAATTTCAAAATTAATTTTTTGGGAAAAAAAGATCAGTGCTCAATTTCTGAGAGCCAAAACTTCATCTGTTGGAGTGAGAGGAGCTGGCCCAGGTTGCGGGAGATTAGAAGCAACGTCTGCTGTGACATGTCTGCTGCCACTTCTCAGCTGCCTGCTAATGCACTGTGCCACGCAAATTTAGGAGGGAGCACAGCTGATGCTGGCAGCACTCTGTGGTCCCTGCCCTTGCCATGTCCTTGGAACTCCACAAAGCCCTCATGAGAAAGCTGTGACACTTTGCTGCCCCTCTCTCCCAGCCATGGCAGAGTCCCCGTTCCCCAGCAGGGTCCCAGCCCTGCCCTGCCAGGTGACAGGGCTGACCACACATCCCTGCTCCACACGTGCCTCTCCTTGCAGCTACTGCTGCAGCAGCACCACCCACGAGCTGTGTGCCATCACCCTTTGGCAGCTTGCTCCTAATCAATCACCCCTCTCCAGCCAGCTTTCAACCTGCTGCTCTTGGCCTACTGCCTTGTTATCTCTCTGCTTCCTTCCTCCACCAAGCAGACTAGCTGTGGTCTCAGAAAATTACCCTTATTTTTCTCTACTCAGGGACTGCAGACCTCTCAACATGCTGCCAGCCACATGCTCTCCTCACTGGTGAGATGCTCTTTCCCTCACACACATTAGAGCTATGAGTCTGGAGAAGATTTTGTGCCTGCAGGGACACAAAAAGCCAGCCTGGGAGCCAATACAGCAATAACAATAATAGCAACAATAATGCATTGAATGAATCCATGTAAGAAGTGACCTGAAGTGCTCTAGAATGGATAAAGAATATCAATCTTTGATTTATTTTGGATTTAAAGCAACAACAATGGAGCTGTGCAACATGAGCATACCCCTTATGATCCAAACAGGACTGAGCTAAATATATACTCATGATAAATGTGAATGAACGAGGTTAAAGATTTATTGTCATATCACAAAAATTCCCCAAAGGGATCCAGAAATATGCCTATATTTAATGGTTATTGGGGGTTTGCCTGAATTCATGGATAAGTTGCCATAGAACCCCAACATTTCAAAAAGCAGTAAAAATGCCTCACATTTTTCTCCTGTGTAAATGCAAATGTGGGGACATATTGCCAAGGACTAGAGGAAGCTTATGCTGCATCAGTGTCACCCTGTTCTTGTGTTTAAGGCTCAAATTGCAGTAAACTAATAAACTGTCTCACTCTTTAAACAAGAAACACCACAAGAACAATTGTTAGACCAAATCTGAAGTTGGGGTGACATGACATCAATACCCCAAAGTCATCAGAACCAATGGCCATGCTGGGTGCACCACAGGTTAATGCATCAAGAGATGTAAACTGAGTGGAAAGATACTAGGAGACTGTAATGCTACATTCAATTGCAGGAGCTTCTAGCACTGATTTGCTCATTTTTTTTGTCACTACTGAAAGTTTACAGCAGCTGTAATGGAGAGAGGATATCCATCCAGCACACTCCTTGATGAGCAGTAGAAAAAAAGAAAAGACCTACATTTATGACAAACATTCAAATGAAGTGTTTAATTAAGCAATACTGGTAAGAGAGAGAAGGAAAGCCACAACTGCCCTACAAGGCTGTGACTCCTGCTCTCCCTGGGGTCACAGGTCCATAAAAACGTCAAAAGATGCTCTCAGTACCCAGCAAGAGAACAGCTAAGTTCACACTCCACATAGTGTCCTTTACTTTGCAACCAGAGGGGGAGATTAGTAAGAAAAATGTACCAGTCCCATTAAAAAACAATCTGTAAAAGCTTTTCATTTGGTGGGAAAAAAGCAGGAATTAAAGCCATTCATCTCAAAGGAAAAGAGATGAAACAGAAGAATGAACACTCCTTGCATAGATTTTAAACTGGTGAAACATTTGCTTTGGTTTGGTTCAAGAAAAGTAAATCTGTGTCTTGGTTTGGAAAGACAGGTATCTGCCAGGGAAACTGGGGTTTCTCTTAGAATGGAGAATGTAAACCCCTCACCCCTGCCAGATTATAATTTTGCTATTAAGGGCTTTCAGGCAAAGATTTGGGAATAGGAATAACAATTCTTTACTAAGAATATTAACAACACAAATGTAGTAGAAAACAAAACCACCCAACCAAACCAGCAAGCAAACAAACAACAGTTTTGGAAAACCCTGACAGAGTCAGAGCTACAACCTGACACCCTGTTGGCCAGGGTGTTGGAAGCAGTCCCAAAGTGAGTCCTCTTGGAGTGGCAGATGTGGTTCTGGTGAAGTAGAGATGATCCTGTAGAACAAGGGTCCAGTGATGGTGAGAAGGGTCCAGTCTTCCTCCAGGGATCGGGTGAAGCTGGATACCTCGTGTTCCTGTGTCTCAGTTTTATCCAGGTAGGAATGGTTGGCTCCCCCCACTGAGCATCTCACAATAGGATGATGGAATGTGAATGTAGAGCTTGGGGAGGGTATAGTTTGGGGATGTCTGAATGGCCCATTAGCAGAAAATGTCCCCCTGGGGGGAGGACAGGTGGTGAAAGAGATAAGAAACACTGCCCCACCTGGTTTTAACAGCTGGCCCATTATCAGAAGGCATCTGCCCCTCTCCCCCCAGAGTTACATGAGATAAAGAAAAAAACATCTCTCCAACTGCTTTTAACAAATGAAATAGAACACACATTTTTGGTTCCATAACCCAAGACAATCTGGAATCAGATTTGGTTCAATTTCTAGTTTGCTTCCAAACTTTGCTTACTTTTGCAGTTTATTACAGATATGACTGAAAATACAGATGTGCACTTTTTGTCCTAATTGTTGATACACAAATGCACGGGCTATATTTTAAAATAGCAAAGGCAACCTAAATGATTTCAAATATGACCTTTACAATTAAAGTGCCAGATTATGAACCAATAAAAGAGAAATAGTAGCTTTCTATTGCTCTGAAATTTTCTAAGTATGACAAACTAGATGGAGTGAAGATGTTTGGAGTGGATCAGAGAGGAGACCTACTCCTAGAAAGTGAAAAGGAGGCTCAGGGGTCCCAGAAGGAGGTTGTAGTGAGGTGGGGCTCAATCTCTGCTCCCAGGCAACAAGACAGGAGGAAATTCTATGACTCTAAGGTTCCTGTGGTGATAGGAGTGACTGCATGTGTTCATGGAGGTGATTTCATAGACAGGAGTCACATGAAAAAGTAACCTCTCCACCATTTGGGGCAAGGAATGGGGAGGAGGAAGCTGGGATAATGCAACTGAACCCAGACCTACAGGAACATCAACATCTAGTGGTAGTTGTTAGTAGGAAATCCTGCATCAAAAGTGCTTCCAAATAATTTAAATGAACTTGCAAGATTTTATTAATATTAAAAAGCTTCTCTGCTATTCCCATTTTGGGAGTTACTTCAGGGTCAGAATCAAAACAAGCTTTTGTTTATTTCTAGAACACAGGTAACAAACAAACTTCAGCAAATCCCATAAATCCCAAACCTAAAACTTTAACTTCAATGCTTTTTACTGTTTCATATTTTAGTTCTACTTCTGCTACTAGAGTTACTGACTCAGAATTGCCTTTTGCTGTTTTTTCTAGCATAAATGCCAAAAAAAAGAAAAAAAAGAAAAAAAAAAGTAGCTAGAAATAATAATAATAAGAAATATTACTGTCTATTCTAGCAGAATTGTTTGCTCTGCACTTCAAGAAGTGAAACACAGGCAAATACTTTGTTTCATACAAAATTCAAAGCCTTCCTTTAAGCAGGGCTGGGTACATGGATGAGTGATTCCCCCTCTTGTTTATGCTTCTCTGACTCAGATGATTTCCAAAGTCCAGTTTCCACTTCCTTAAAGTCACCCACAAAAATTCCTGCTGGTTTTCATTGGAGCCAAATGGTACAACAAGATTACTCTTTCCACTTGAATTTGGGATCAAGGAAATGAAATTCCAAAGCATGACCTTGAACTCACATATTTTACATTTTGGAGAAACACCTGGGCCCAAACCAACTGGGAAGTTGGTTTGTATTTTTTTTTTTTTTTTAATAATTTGATATGTGTTTCTGAGATGAAGTTTAACTCATCCTATGAAAGCAAAATATAATGAAAGTCTCATAAATTATTTAATGCTGGACATATATATTGGCTCCAGCTACACAGAAAAAAAAATTCACAAACCCTGCCAGGCTGTGAGACAAGAGTCTTATGGCACAATATGTTCTTGTTCATTAGTTTTCAAAAACTACATTAACCTTTAATATTCTCATTATGTTGTGATTTGTCTTATTTTCTAAGATTACAAGGAGTGACACAATTGGATTTTGCCACATCTCTTGTCCACTGTTTCAAAAGTATTCAGCATCATTACAAATTAAATGACACAATAACATGGTCAGTATTTCATTTGCTGCTTCACAGCTGTTAGAAGGTGTTTCTCTGATCTCAAACATGAGAGGGGAAGCCAAATCTCAGTAGTGTCTCTTGGCTGCAGGTTATTCCAACATACGTGGGTTATTACAAATATATATATTTAAATTATCTGCCTCCCTATCACTTGGATCCAATGCAATCTTTCACGGAAAGAAAACAGTTGGTAAGTATTTTCAAGGATTTTTGTTTTCTTTTTTTAAGCTGGATTTCAATACTTTTTTTTTTCCTCAAAAAATAAAACAAAGAGATTTTTGATAGATTCATACCAATGTTCCATCCATAAACATCAGCTTATCTCTGCAAGGGAAACACAAAATGAAAGTACTTGAAAAACAGTGGTCATGGTATGGACCTTCCTTTTGCTCTTGTGAGCTGAACCACAGTCAGGCAGTTCTAGTCTGGGACTGACAGGTGTGACCCTGCACTTAGAGAGTTGCACAGACTCCTGCCCTTCATCTCTGAATTGAAAAACAGGTCAGATCTTCCCAAAACATAAAATTTCCCAAAGCATATTTCATAAATGTCTGTGACACAGAAGTATTATTAAGCCTAGAGAAATGAAGGTAAAGCAAAGGTTCCTTAGTATGCCATTAGAATAAACAAATTATTAAATTACAGCTTCTGAATGCATCTTCTGGATCCATTTCCCCTACCTTTTCTAAGGTGAAATTGGGATTCTAGAATATCCTTACAAGTATTCATATGCATAGGCACCCACCCATCCATGGAATATTCCTTGTGGTTATCACTGTAATAATGTGACATATTGCACTAAATCAGTACTTTTGAGCTCCATCTTGCAGACTTTACTGATATGGTGTGACAGTTCCAGCACCTCTTAAATAGCCTTCTAATCTTTATTCACTTTGAATCACACATGAAAATTTAATTATGTGCGATTCCTCCATCAAAGCTGTCCTAATCTACTACAGCCAATAATGTAATATTGTAAAAGGAAAAACCATTAAATTTTATAAGGTGGGTATTCAGGCAACCATTTTTTTTTCCATGTGAGATATTTAATCATTATTTTAAACTCATATAGCTATCTGACACTGAACAGAAAGCAGCCCCATCTTGTAGAATCACGGTGTTAAGAAAAATGCAGAGGTTAAAATTGGAGCTGATCAGGTAAACATCCAACCTTATGAGGATTTTCTGCCACAGAAAACAGATGAGTAGGAAATTTAGAATCTGGTCTGTTTGAAAAGCTGCTTTTTATGACAGCACTTCCTCTATAATAAGCATCCTGAAGTATTTCTCTTAAATGCAGAAAATACAGAAAGCAAAGGCTACAGACCTCCATTTTTGTTTCAAACCTAACTTTCACTTCTTAAAAGTGATACTTCAACCAATACAACCACTTATATAGCAATAAATTGGACTATGGAGTTTTGATAAAGATTTTCATATCCTGATCAGAGCCAATTTGAAGTTTTACATGACCAAAATCTAAAGTAGATACCAAAAAAATTACATTACCAAAGATAACTGGGCATGTGCACATTCTCCCATGCTTATGTGTTCTTTCACATGAGTCTTTGCAGGAGTTACAACACTGATACCAGGAACAGGGCTAGCACTACCACACTGTCACACTTTGCTTTCCTGCAGCTAAGGACAGAACACCTTTTCTCATTGTCAGAAAGTGTAGAGACTTTCTATTTCCAGGAAATAAAAAAAAAAAGGAATTTTAACACTCTGCAGCAAGTAGATTTGCATCAGTTTGCTAAAACAAATTGTCAATCATAAAAACAAACAAACAAACAAACACCTCTTACAATTCTAGGGTTTTTTGGGTTTTTTTTTGCCACACCATAGGAATTTTGGAACAAGAACATTGATTATGATCTGCTCTACTTTTTATTAATATGCAAAGTATGTGAGATTCACTTGCCTCTCTCTCTCTCTGAAAAGAGAAGGTCACTGGGTAAAGAATTCCTCCTAGAGTAACCCTACACCCCGTTTTCAGAAGTCTGGACAAAGGCATTCTAAACAAAATTGCACTAGGAGAAACAGAGCTATTGCATGTCAAAACAAAATCTGAGGCAAAGTCCAACAGGGAAATAAAATCAAGTTACTCATTTGTGTAGCTCACAAACCTGGCCTTTCTGTAGTGCTAATGCTCTGATGTTTCCTTTCTGATAGTAAAAAGATCTTAGCATCCCAAATCAGCGATGAGAACACGATTTTCATTAGCTCTCACTTTTTTTAAAAAAAAAGTTTTATACTAACATATCAAGTGCAAAATAGTTCATTTTTCTAAAACCAGTTGTTAGTTTCTCAAATCAGAGATGATGACTCAAACCAAAATGCTTTAAGCACCCCTAGCTAGTCACCAGGCCCTTTCTATAATATTTTATACCATCAAGAATGGTTTCAAACATGTCATGCCAGAATACCAGTGATAGATTAGAGTGTCAGAGCCGTCTCAAACACCAGATTTTGCACATTTCCTATACCCTTCACTAATGAATTAACTTTTTGCTTAATGACTAAAAGTTTAATTAATTTACTGAAAACAGGCACAACTAACCATTCCTTTAATTAAGAAAAACCATTAAAATCCACGATTATTTTTAAAACTGTTCGAAGTTTAAATGTTATATTATTTTATAAATGCTTATCTTCAATCAAGTTTAAGAAAAATTACTAAGTATTAGGTTAAAAATGACAGAAGTTATTTCAGGATTTCTTTTATGCGATGAACGCAGCATTTTAGCTCCCCTTTTATATTTCCCAAGAGACGTGTGGACTCAATGCATCCAAGATTAATACCATTAATTAAAAGCAGGCACTGTTTACTAGCCACAAGTTTGGGTGGGTTTTTGTTTGTTTTTCTTTTTCCCAAAAGTTCTTTGCCATATGCAGGAATGGGTGGGGGAAGGATTACAACTCACTTGCACATATATAAGAAATAAAAATTAAACGTGTTCAATTGGACAAAGCTGATTTCACTTTTTATGAACACATTAAAACTGCTCATGAACACGGGAGTACATTTCACATCCTTCAGTTTTCATTAGTAACTCCGATTTCATGCTCTGGGGTTTTTTTTCTGGAAATTTGCCTCTTCCCTTTCCCAGACACCTGAATTTTCTTCTAACATGAAAAAGATACTGGAAAAAGAACACAAGTAAGTGTTCTTGTTATGTAGGCATATTAAAGACCTGAGGTTAGCATTATGTCCCCTACCCTGAGGTCACCGTTTGCCAATTTACTGACATGTCACAGTAGGATGTAGCACTGGCTCCATTGAAGTTGTAGTGTAAACACAAGCAGGTGAAGTTGCAACAGAAAAGACTTTAACCCATAAGCCTTTTCTGCAAGTACACACACAATAATTTTTGTCCTCCTAAATACTGTGAAAAAATCCTGCTATCTTCCAGTCACACTTTAGCTGCACAGCTACTGTCCTGTTAATGAGAAACAGACCTCTTTCCCCTGAAGCTTGAAAACAGCTGAGAAATCCCTAAAACTGAGGAAGGTCCAGCAGTCCATTAGACTGGTAGCAGCAGCAGCAGATAGCATCCTTCAGCAGAGTGAGACACTCAACACTTCAAGAACATGAGTGAACAAACGTCATCTCAGGTCACTCTTAAATCCTGGTCTGACATAAAGAGCTTGGGGGTGGTGTGAAAAATATCCTAGTTTGATAGTCCTGGTAACACTATTTTAAAAACTAAAGAGTCTTTTTTTTTTTTTTTTTTTTTTTTTTTTTTTGTCCAACTTTCAAGTATTCAGAGAGACACTGCCAGAAGAAATATGTCAGAAGTGTATCAAGAATACTACTGGTTAAAAGCATCGTGAGGGAGTCATTTATTTCTGAGAAATAAAAAAAAAAATAAATTTAAGTGCCTATCACTTACAGAATGTGAGATGCTTCATCTGTTAAAATATAACGTGAAAAAAAAACCAACCCAAATAAAAAAAGCCCTTTCTTTGAAAATACCAGTCATTAACATTCCCTGAACTGTACATACAAGCCCACTGAACTGCTGTCAAAAATTGTCAGAAACTACCTGGAAAATGGAGCAAAAGTGAGATTGCAAAGTTAAGTTATGGTTACTTAATTATATTTAGTGTCAGTACAGTCAAGGGCTATCTGCAAAACATAAAAGAAAGTTTCCAGGTTTCCAGGTGAGTCAGCATTACCATGGCAGAGGATAATCACTGCAGATGAATGCCCCAGTTTAGTCAGGCAACAGGGAAATATATTCAGCATGGAGGAGCCTGAGTTTGGGCATTTATTCAATCAGCCTTTGATGAAAGAAAGCAATTTCTGGTGTTGGGATTTGTAAGCAAAGCCCAGAGGACAAGAGAGGAGCTGCCTCTGTGGCAGCCTGCACGAGTCAGTAGCAGCCACAGCTTGGCTGCAGGGAACCTTTGTTTTCTCTGCATCTCAAGAGGATCCACGTGCAGAAAAAAACATAGAAAAGGTGATCAACTACAGGGTGAAGAACAACAAATGTCCCTGTGAATCTTAAACCTGGAAAACAGATCACGGGATACAGAGCTGACAGGAGTCAACCTAAGTCACAAAAGGCAAGGAGGAGAACAGCAGCTGTTGAGTCCATCCTTGAACATAAGAATCAGGGGCACTATATGAAATTGCAAAAACAAAATAAAAATGTTGAAAGCCAGAGGTGGAGTTTGTCACACACTGGAGGGCTCAGCTGTACCCTGACTAGCTAACCAGTATTACTGCATTTCACACAATTTTAAAAGATCTCCAAAGCTGTTCTTGCAAGAAGAATACAGGTCTTTAACTTCCTGAGCTGTAAGTTGATAGAGATTGTGAGAAAATTCTGGAAGAAAACAACTTCTACCTGCTCTTATAGTACAACACTAGAAGCAGGACAGTATGGCAGATGAGTCTGAGGCCTGATCTAATATTCTCTGCATCCTCATAATAATCCTAAAAATGCTCAAAAACGAAACACACTTAATGATAGCTATGTATTAATTTATTCATAAGATTTATTGTTGCATAAATATTCAGCAATCTGAAATTGTGAAATGCCTCAGCATGCAAGCAGGCATTGAAAACCTCCTAAGCTTCAGATTAGCCAAATTCTTTGACACAGTGAGGTTGCAATAAGCAGATTTCCTTTCCTATGACGATCCTTATAAATCTAATGGAATTTAAAGTGCTAGCTCAGACATCAACAGAAGCATCTCTCTTTTTTTTTTTTTCTTTTAGTATTTCAATAAAAGGCAAACTTGTAGAAAGCAACAGCAAAACACAACTATGCAGATGTGTAAAAGTAATAGTATAAACTCAGGAATTCAGTCTGTCTTTTCCCCCCTTGTAAATCACAATGCAATGTTATAAATTTAAACCCATTTGGAGCTCTATTTTTTTACCAAAAGATCTGTATCTGCATGAGTTCCACAGGTTACCATGCTATTTTGTTGGATTAATGACAAAAACCCCATGCATGTATAATCAGGGTAATGTTGTAGCACATTTCAGTTTCTACAGGTCATTTATAATTTATGCAATTTTTTCCCTCTTTTTTAATGGCAACATTTTTCATCCAAAGTTGTGCTTCCCTCAGCTGCAAAATGGAGAGCCATTCATTTAATGCATGCAGATGGAAAACAGAAAAAAAGGTCAGACAAATTACAGCCTTGTATTTGCAAGAAAAGTGGAATTCTACAGCCTTCCTGGAGAAAACGCTCAGAAATACACCTCAAAATAATTGCTTAAAACCACAGCAAAAATATTTGTGAAAATGTTTACCCTATCATTATGTTGAAATACCTTGAAAAATATTGCAACTGTCTTTTATGAAAGACTCAAGTGTTCTGCTTATTTTGCACTAATTTTGGTCTGAAAAGAGAAAAAAACCCAACAAACCAAAAGCCACATTCCAGGTGAAAAACAAAAAAAAACACTAAAAGAAATTAAAGACATAAATCTCAAAATTATGGATACTGTACAATTATGGAACATATTTTGAGGAACTATTACATTTTAAAGACATTCTTACTAAAGAGCAATAAAAACTTCTAAAAAGCCAAATTAACTTACAAATGACTAAATAATTTTCTGCTTTAGTTTTAAAGGCTAGATCAATATTACTGAAATAAACTAAATACTAAAATACTTGGTTTATTTTGTATATTTGCATCAACACAGAAGACTTTAACTGATCTTATGCTCAATCTGGATATTATAAAAGGGTATCAATACCAGATTTTTTTTTTTTTTGATAACTTTTAATAGCTTTATCAGAGCTGTCAACTGGTAAAGAAAACTACCTGGATACATATTTATTACATTAATACATTAATGATGTGAAGGAAGGGATAGCTGTTTCCCTAAAGCATTTTTAAACGGCTTAGTTGCAAACTTTAAATGGAACCCAATAATTTCTGTTTCACTTTAAAAAAACCCAAAAACTCTAGTCATAGATTTGTCCATAAATATACTCAAGAGATAGACTTTTTTTTCCCCCTAAATAGAGCACAGCTTTTCAAAGTTGCAAAGCCAATTGTAAGTCTTCCTGTTTGACTCCTTATTCAGTGGAACACACTGCAAGGATTACAGGGCAAATCTCTGTCCTCATTTAGAGCCAAGTTTCTCAGTCACCTTGCAGAGAGCATTGTTACTAATACAGTTTTGTTATCTATTTGCAATGGATCAGCTTTCAGAAATCCAGTGGTTTGATTATGTTCAATCACCTTCTCAGAGAAAGGCACACACATGCCTTCAGTCAAAAGTTTCTCTTTTTTTTTTAAATATATCCTGTTCAATTCCAAGGAGATAGAGAAACAAAGGCAAAAAAAAAAAAAATCATGAAAGAAGAGCCTTTATTAGAAAACTGAAGTTTCTGCACTTTATTTTTAGAATGGAATGTATTCTTAAGTTTATGAAGTCTAAGAAAAGGGTATCTCTAGTGAATCTATACTTTAAAGAAAGTTAAGCAGTAAAATGAGCTAAAAATACAATAGAATTTACATATTTATTAGCATAGCACTACTGAGCACTTGTCAGCAAAACTGCTTCTGTCAAAATCTTAGATACTATCCTTTTAAATTTCACTGGTTGCATTTAATGTTCCAGAATTGTGACTTTTTTTGGTTTACAGCACTTAAGTGGTGGTATATCCAATAGTAATGTAACTTCATTTAAAGTTCAAAGCTGCATTTCTGGGCTCACAGAATTCTGCTAAACTAGAAGTCAAACAATATTTTCATCCTGAGAAAACACCTTCTGCCAATTCCTCACCATAGCTTTGAAACTATTCAATTTCCTGAAAAAGTGCATCTCAGCTCAATTTTCAAAGTGATTCAGATGAACAGAAGCAGAAGAAAAAAATATCAATGTTATTCGAGAATTTCTAGGATGAATTAACTCAATAGACACATGGACTCTGGAAGGCTATTCACAAAAACATAATCAAGGCCCTGAAACACTGTGGTTCGCTACCCACAAAAATTTATATATATATATACACATATATAGATGGGGAATGAATCAAGCTCTGTTTCTGCTTTCTTCAAAATGACAGCTTAAAATAAAATTGCCCATGTCTCAGGTGAGGGTAGTGGTACTCACCACCATTATATCTGGTGTTCAGTCATAAAATTATGGTGCAATGGTAAGTGCCTGAGTAGTCCTCCTGTTGTACTACTTTATGAAAAAGCTTCACATCTAGTGGGTTTGACTACATGTGTCACTTTCTCATGTTTAACGTATTCATTTTCCAAAGATTATGTAAGCTAAAGTTTCTTGGAACTTAAAAGTGCATCTCAACAAGCACCTCTCCTTCTTAATATTTTAAAGATGTTTCCATCTTCATGGACAGAACTTTGTTTTTCTGTTGTTCTGTTAAAGATTTCCTGACATGATGCTTTGTTCAGAGAAGGGCAAGAGTGTCTCATCCAAATGGATTGAACCCTGGCTACCTATGATCTCTTATTCATAAATGGGGCGAGATCCTGGGATTCTTTTCAATTTCCTTGCTACTACGCCATTGTAGAACATGATACGAAACACGGGGCTTTTTCCTTTCTAAATAGGTATAATTGTGAAACATAAAATGGGTCCTTGAGAGAACAGGAAGCCTGTGTTGTCATGGCTGGATCTGAAGGGATCCTGGCTTTCCAGTTCTCCCAATTCAAAGGATCAGCAGAGTCATTAACATTGCCAGCAGGCTGCAAGCAGATAACATATTCTGTGAAAAACCTCATCTCTTGCAGAGTATAATGTATGTATTCTGGACTTCAAGATAAAAAAATGTGTAGCAGGCTGACAGAGGGAATATCAGAACTCATTTGCTTCTCCCTGAGCAGAACTGTTGGACTATCAGAAGGAGTAAACCTGAAGTCGAGCCTCTAATGGGCCCCATGCTACAGGGGCAGCTGGACTGGCAACACTGTGCCAGAGAAACCTGGAAATCTATAAAACTTCTAAAAAAAAGGAGCTCTCAGCTCCTTTCTCTTCAGAGGGGGAAGAGTGGATTGAAAGCAACTAAAACAAGAGCAGGCAGATGTGTAAGTCAGGGGTGTCAAAGAGCAGAGCTGGGAACTCTTCCTCCTACAGAAAGTCTCTGTGATTTTTTGAAATGACAAAATATCTTTAATTCAACAACTGACTGATAGCATGCAAAGAAACTATGAAAATTGATCTGATATGACTGACTGATTTTTGGATCTGCTGACTGAGATCCATGGCTGATTAAATATTCATGATATTATTTGTAGGTTGCATTGAGAGTCTTAACAATAAAATCAATTAATTAGCTATATTAATAAGGCCACACAATTGTTAGCAGAGTAAATTCCATTTGAGACAACACAGCAAAATATGTGACTCTCTAAAGCAGCAGTTAAAGGACTGGGGACTTTTTAAGGACTCATATTTATTATGTGTTAGTTCCTGAGATTTAGTTTTGTATACAGCAGCATGTTATTTTCAAAGCAAATCATGATTAGACCTTCAAATTGGAAAATAACATCCATTTGTCCAAGTACAATATTTGCTAAATGTTTGTGCATCTCTTTTGTGAAACATGCCTTTCTACCATGTTTCATTAGGCCTCTCATCTACATTTTCCCTCACAAAATATGCTAAATTTTTGTTCCATTTTTGAGAGGTTTAGCATGATTTTTGCCTTCCTACTCTTTGTACCACTCAAGAGGATGAACATGGGCATTGAACACATTGTTTGAGCTCATTGTGGATCAAACTGTATGCCCTATGCATATTGGAAATTTAGGTCACCTCACTGCCAAGAGTCCCAAGGGGTCTTTGGGACAGCTGTAAAATACTGTAAAACACCATTTCCAGCAGAAGGAAAGAGTCTGGAAAACTGGCTGCCAGAAAGGCTGAGTGGGAAATTGCTGCACAAAGGTTGTCCTAGTAAGAGCCAACACTTTTCTTGCAGAAGAGGAAACACAAAGTGGCCATGTTGGAAATATAAAGATATTTCACTCTCCTGATGTATATTCTAAGAGACTTTTACCCCCTCATGCAGTGTTTTTAACAACTATTTCAGTGCTCTTGAAAGGCAAACTCCTCAGCTTTCCTGGCTTTTATAGGATTGCTATGCTAATAAAAACAGACATGTACCACAGGAATTATTCTTAAGACTAAGTGGAAGAGTAGCCCAAAAGTATGATTCAAAGGACAGAGTTAGTAAATAAAGCTGATACAGTGCTGAGACCTCAGATTCACCTGCAAGGAACCAACTTTCAAGAGTTTCTGTTGTCACCAGTGGGGCAGTTTGAAAACAAAATCCCATACAATTTTATCGTGATTTTGAGAATTTGTCCTGAATTTCCAGTTAGCCCACAAGTTTATTAATACCACAAGTATTATTTTCATAAAGTTCATTTACTGCACACCTTTATAAAACAGCATAAATGAGTCAAATGAGTTTCTGTTGTGTGAGTGCACACATATGGTAGAGAAGTAAAATTATGTGATTACTGCCACTAGCCAGCTAGGTGGTCTACTCTTCTAATGCTAATTCATTGCTATATCCATGCCATTGCTACTCTGATTTTGTCCATGCCAAAAACTGACTTTTTTTTTTAATATTTATGATGTTCCTGACATTCATACTCTGAGCTAATTAAGGTGGAAATTTGAATGCAGATTGTTAAACCATAAAGCTAAGCATAAAATAAAAACCAGTTACTTCTTTCTAATTGGTCTAGTGTAAAAGTTTCATTAAGCCAGGGCAGTGAATCAGAGTTCCTTCCACATCAGTTCTTGGATTTTGCTTTACTTGCTTTTTTCATGATAAAAGAAAAAGGAAAAAGAAGATGCTCAGCAGTTCATTAATATAATTAAACTCCTAACACATTTCAGTTTTAATAAGTAACCATAATTCTAATCTTAATATACCACAGGAAACTCTGGTATTCTTTTTGAATAAAGGTGAAGAAAAAATTAAAACAGAAGTATTTGCTTACTCTAAAAGTATAACCACTAGTTTGGAAACATAGGTACTTTAAAATATAACTGTCCTTGTGTTACCTAAGAGTTTCAGGGTTGGGGTTTTGGGTGTTTATTTGGGTTTTTTGGTCAGTGGGGGGGGGGGGGGGGGGGCCCGGGGGGAAGGGAGGTGTGCATTTTTTCTTAAGATTTATAAATTATTTGTGACTTTGAATATTCATTAATTGTTGTAGATTTCTTATTTGTTCAGCACTGATCTTCAGAAAACACATGCTATTTTTTTTTTTTTATTGTACTCCCCCTAGGGAGCAATTCCTAAGAGTTAAATCTCACTGAAAATGGTGCCTCATTACTCAGTGATTAAAGTTATGTGACATTCCAGAGTTACACAGCTGGTCACAAAAAGTTCTTGGTAACAGTGCTCTAACTTGTATATTAAGTGTTCCAACATGAAAGATTTCAATGCAAAAGCTTTGTTTATATTCACATCTAAATAATAAAAAATATACATAAATTATCATAATTTTTTGCATGTGTTGCCAGTTAGCTAAGGAGGAATTATGATGGATAGGCATCAGTTCTTGTATTAGCATGTTTTTGTCACTTGTCTTGCCAAGTATTATAAGTTTAGACAGGGAATATTTGTTTTATCTTCAAAAAATATATATATTTAGTAACACAGAGGACAAAGCTAGATGTTTTATCCTCTCAGGAAATTAGAGAGACTCGTGACTTTGTTTGGTTTAGTCAAACATCTCATTACTGTTGTTGTTTTATTAACTAATTACGCTAAAACCAAGGGACCTCTTGTCTAAATAACACAAGGTGGGGTTTCTTTGCGTGATTTGAAACACATCATAACCTGAAATGATTAAATTTTCACCACTTATACTAAAAGCTCCTAGTTACTTACTAGTGGCATAGTTTTACCATGTTTCTTGCTTTGTAGTTTTTTTGCTTCTTTCCCTTACACAATGTCATGATCTCAAATCAATACCCCTTAGAATCACTCTGCCATGGCACCCTGGCAAATGATTATCAGGGCAAATTAGTTTAGCAGGACACAAAAGATTTGTGGACAGATTTCCTGGGCTGCAGGACTGAGTTAGGGTGAGACAATACTAATTCAAATCCATCTCATCGCTAACTAATGCCCTGAGCCCCAGACAAAACACAGGGTCTAGAGTTTGTGAAGTTCTTCACAGAAAACAGTTTTGCTATCAAAGGGATTTGATTTTACATATGCAAATGTGATGTGGAGGAAAGTTGACTATTCAATTAACTGTATTTCTGATGGAATGAAAATCTGTTTTGATCTACCATTGGGGTCAGAACTTTTTAACAGATCATGGAATTTGGCATAACACACCTTTTCCAATTGCACTGCAGGCATTGCCAGGATCTGTACTTTCAGAAAAAGTCTCAAATCTTGCTTTAGCAGCTATGTCATCATAACATTTGCCTTTCTTCCATGCCATGAGTTACCAAAGGCAATTTTATTTTTATTGACAGATCTAAAGACAGAGTGCTTGGAAAAGAAGAGTAGCTGTCAACTGCCTAATTTGACTCATCACTCATTTTCCAGTATTTTCCACTAAAGAGTAAGAAACCATCGGGCATCCTGCACCACATCTTGACAGACTCAAACAAAATTTGACACCAACTTTTTATGCTTAAAAAAAATGCAAATGTATAATTTCACCAGGACTCAAGCAAATTATTTAAATAGAACACAGACATCACTTACATTTGGAGATGGTTTATCATGTTATGTGTCCTGCAATGTTAGGCCTTTTCATATCTGTGTAGTGACTTCATGGCTTATATATTCAAGCATAGAACATCCCCAGTGGCTTTCAGGGCACTAGCCACCAAGTCTGAAATTAAAAAAACCTGTTCACATCTTCGCAAAACTTTATGTTAACCCATCCTACCTTCTACCAGCTTTGGAGACAGAGGAGTCACTAACAAGCAATTTGTGACTTTCTGTGTGTGCATAATGACATAGAACTGCTTGGAGGGCCCAGGATTTGCTGTTTCCTCTGCTTTGAAAAGCTGGAGGTTCTTTTCACTTTTTACCACTGCCCAGTATTAATAAGGGATACCTTCCAGCTGCTTTTCTAAAAACATGAATCACCTGTTAAGCACTGCATTTCCAAATCACTTCCAGATTCAAACACAGAGCATTTCAATCATCTTTGAATTTGTCTAGCTTTCCTAAAGGTAGCATGACTGTTTAGAAATATAAGTTAACTGTATAACAATCCATTCTTAAATACAGTATAATAAGCTATAGACAAAAATTCTATTTAAGGTATTTTATTTTTTAATTGACATATCTTTTACCCTTATAAATATTCCAATACATGCTGAAAATGCTACAGCTCTGAGAAAAACACTTTTATAATTTTGCTATTATCCTTAGTCTTTGGCTCATTCTATGAACCTTGGGTATGATTTCCATTTCCTTCTATTTAACATAATCTAGGAAGATATTAAAGCCTGGAATAACACAAAAATAATCTAATAAATATTTCAAATTATTTTATTGTGTAGTTACCACAAAATGTTTTATCAAGTTAATTAAATATAGTGAAGTTGAAATGCAAACAATTATTTGGCTTCCTAAAGACAGAGGAGATAAAAAATCTGAACTGGCTTGTTATACTAACTGAAAGCAGAACATAAGAAATAAAAATGATACTCTTTTCTTCCCAAATTCTACTTTAAGAATGAATCATAAGTCCAGTAGGGGAAAAAAAATCTCATATTAATTGACCTATATTACATTTTTATAGCTGGAGCCCCAACCCACTACTTCCCCTAGCATGAAGGCAATTTATTTAAGGCAATTCATTATCTTTAAATCTGAACTAAATCCCTGTTTTATTTTATTATTATTAAAAAAAAAATTGCAAAACATTAGTCAAGGACTCATAAGACAACTTCACTGTAGAAACAATACATTTGGTAATATATATGGGATTATTCCAACAAGTTTAGTCTTAATACTACAAATGTTGAGAAAGCGTATGATGGTTTATTTCACTGAAGCACTCAAATAAATTAACAAGGACATTTTTGTGTTTACACTGCCTTGATTCAACATTCCTATACACAATTTTTTGTGTCAGCCACGTCACTGTTTCTGAGGAAAAGGGGGAAGATAAGTGGGCCCTTCCCCCCCAATGCTAATTTTTGATTGCTAGTGCAAGGGATTTACCCCAACAGGAAATATCTAATGTAAATGCACCTTTCCTTTCTGTAGATTTAGGATGTAAGCTAAGTGGAACAGAATGAATATTAAACATAAAAAAAATAAAAATCATCAATATATTTTAAGACAGGCATACTGTGAAGCTGTCAAACAAATTATGTTAATTACTGACCATCTCTAATTTTTAGAGCAGAGATTTCTTGTACATACTTTTTAACACATACACTGCTCAGTAGCATCAAAGGATAATCACTGTGATGAACTGTAAAAAATATTTTAGACGGGAGTAAAACTGGATATGGTTAAATTTCACACCATATTTCTATAAGCATGAGTGAAGCACAGAGGTTGTTTAGGGCACTGAACTGGCTTTAGGGCTGCTCTCAATTCCTTCTCTTCTAACAAATCTAACAAATCTTTTCCTTCTTCTCGCTTTCCTGTCACTGTGTTGTGGAACTGCAGCCTTGAGTCATCCAAAACACTTCAGTTTGTATGCAGAGTGCCAAGGACTGGATTTAGCCCCAGTCCTTCAAATTTTTATCTAGTATTCGTTACAGGACAGTCCCTAATAAATCCCCTAAACTGCTGAAAAGCAAATCAATACCTATTTCTGGCTCATTTGTTCTCCAATTATCAGCAAATACTGAAGAAAAGCATGGATACTAATTAAGGAGAGAAAAAAAAAAAAAAAAAGAGAGAGAGAAAGAATGCAAATAAACACAAATTCCTGAAAAGAGAGAAAGCAAGCAGAGAGCAGCAAGGGCAGCAGCCAGAGGTCACACTGCTCATGCCAGCTGTGCCAAAGGAGACTGGGATCCAGCTGCCTGCTCATACCCCACTTGGTGTGCTTCCCTTCACCCCAGATACACTGAGGGGGAGCAGCAAGAGCAGTGGGTGGCAAAAATTAGAAATGCTTTTCTGGTTTAGGTACTTCTGGATCCAGCATTATGTGGAATGGCAGCCAGCATAAGCATGATGCTTGTTGGACAGCACAAAAGCTAAATGGAATCTTATCTCTAATATATTAGAGTTGTTTTATTCAAGAAATAATCATCCCTAAAACATCTATTAGTAGCTTACTAACACCCACCCCATTGTGCTCATTAGTGTGACAATAAAAGTACTGTATCAAAAACTTAGTGATCTGCATAAATATATGTTTGTCTCTGTCACTAAAAAATTACAGAAACGTAAAAAAAAAAACCAACCCACCCCCATCTATCCCATCCTTCAGCACTCTGGCAGATTAAAAGCATGCCTGAATTTCATTTGAAGCAGGGCACACCCCATGCTTGAGAACCAAATGTCAGTAGGGAAGCTCTGATTTATACCAGCTGGAAATTTGACTCAGCATGTACAGAATTAGCCAGCTCCCTGTTGCTGGTCACCTGAGACAAAATTTCCTGGTTCATACCAAGAAATGCTTTTCTTAGCATGACTCCACAAGTCCTTTAAAAATGGATTCTGCTATGGGAAATTCCCTCTGACCTATGAAAAAGTGCATTGGCCTCGTAGATGAAGTCTTCTTGTCCTTAATAGGAAACATCAGCTGCATCACTCAACAACTGAAAGGCATTTGCTCCTGTGCCCATAATCCTATTGTTCAGTTGACTAGAAGAGTAATAGATTTTCTGTTTCCTTCCCCTTGTATCTAACTATTGTTGTGGCTCACAAGAAACAACTCATTTGGAAGACAAGTAGAGCATAATAATTCCCAAACCCTCTGTTTTCCTTCAGCTCTATACTTGCACTGCATAGCAATATCTACAACACTAAGTTCAAATTTATCCCACTTTTTAAAGCAAAAGAAAACAAGCAAGGATATCCCCAGAAACTATATCTAGGGTAATGAAATCCATATGCAAACTATGGAATCTGTACAATTGCACAGAGAATTTTCTAAGGACCCCTTTGGCTCTAATACATTTCAGTATGGCCTCATCAACAGACTGAAGTAGCTTTTTAAGTGGGGAGGAGGTTTTTGGCTTTAACATCATATAAATATGCCACATAATCTCTCTTTCCTACACACTCCTCTCAGAACTGAGCCAAGTTGACGGCGTGGCTGTGTCAGCACCTCTACTGTTCATCTTTGTTTTGGTATAAAGGGGAAAGCTTCAGTTTCCTCCATCATACTCTGATCACAGGTTCACTTTCTGTCTGTTCTGGAAATTAGGCATGCTCCAGCTGCAAAATGCCCTTGTTCAGAGTGCTCATTTTACCCTTTTTCCACCTGAAGGAAATACACCTTGAGTGCACTCAGCCTGGGCTCAGCTGAGGGCTGCAAGGCTCCAAGGTCAGGTACAGAGCAAATCTGCACCTTTCACAAACCCAGCTGCTAATGTAGCCACACTCCTCATGAGCTAGTGAATGGATTGAAGTCTAATAATAATGTTAAAACCTAGGAAAGAAGTGTCAATAGTACATCAACCCTACAAATGTTCAACAGCTCTTTGAATAATAAGAACTTTTCTTTACTCTTGTATTCAAACATAAGGTACAGCAGCTTTTCTGTGGGAATAAGTACACTGTAAATAAGCACCTTGTAAATAACTACATTGTAAATAACTGTCTCCTGTTCCATGTTTACTAGTACCTTGGCTAACCAGTGTTTGTCCTTGATGCAGAAGATGGCTAAATGCGTGGATATTTAGGCTACCACCAGCCAGAGCTGCAACTCCATTCAAAACTGACACATCTCAGTAAGCTCAAGAGCATCCCATCCTTACAGACTGGAAACTTAGATTAGAAAGAAGCAATCCTCAGCACCTCACTGTATGGCTCTGCCTCATGTATTTATGGATAAATAACATCCTTCATCTGCTTCACTCTGCTCTTAAGGGAAATTACAGATGGTCACAGAAGGTAGAATGCAATGTCACCGTGTACTCTGAAAGTGCTTCTAAAAGGAAAGGAAAGTCGAGGTTTTTTTCAATTACTCCATCCTCTCAGTCATTCAGAGCACACCAACAGGAGAAGAAAGAAGGGGGCAGAAGTTTTGTAACCCACTGATCCTTTTCCCTTGCTGATTGTCACAAGGTGGCAGAGCCCCCTCAGGAGAGTAAATCAAGGTGCTATTTAACATATATTTTGGAACTTGCATACAAATACCTCTGTCTGCTAATTAGTAAATTAACAAATGAGCAAAGATTTTGCCTCATAGAAATTTGTGTTGTTCATTCAATTGGCGTAAGTTAAGTTAAATTATTTACCTGTTCATTGAATGCTAGTTTATATGCTGAAATATAGATCATAAAAATAATAGGACCATCACAATGAGATTACACTACAGTAGGGGCTTTTTGAATCTTTGACAAGAAGTATGCATGTGAGAATAGCCCAGCCTTGCTACATTATTTAACCAGACTTTTTTTTATTATTAACAATGCAAAACTGGATGAAAAAAAATGAGACAGGGAAACAAAGATCTTAGGGAGGGAAACTTAAGATCTTAAGATCTTAAGTTTCACAGGTAATGCTATTCCATTCTATGACATTAGACATAATCCACCTTATTTTACCTAACATGTTTTGTTTTTCAGAATTTGAGAAATTTTTACAATTTCTGTAAATTTACAAAATTTACAATACTGGAACAACAAACTTGAAAGCTTGAATTGGATTTCATTTTACCCAGGAGAAGCCTAATTCTATGTTTTCATATTCTAACAAGGCAGAAGTGCACTGAGCCACCCAAAAACTCTGTAAGAATCACTGAACAGCAACAAATTCCTAGCTCCTCCTCTTTCACTTACTGCAACACTATTGGGTCACATTTTCTTGGTGTATATTCTCAACAAGAGATACAGGACGTGGGTTCAGAACAAGCTGTGCTCCTTTAAATCTTCCTGTTGTCATCTCTCCTTTGTGTTCTGTAATGGCAAAGGTCCATAGCTAATTGTACGTAGGTGTACTTGTAGTGAATTACTTGACCCTCCTCCCTACAAATTATTCTCCACTCACACATCTTTCAAAGCACTAATTCCCTTTGTACCAAAGCAAACTTCAAGTTATACCTGTTCAGCATTTAAACTTTAAAAAGTGCAATGTGAACACCTGTTTTAGTTGATAGCCATCTGTTTTCTCAAGAAATCAAAACCTTAATAACATGGAATTAACAGATGGAGAGTGAGGTCTAGACTGAGCAGGTTACTGCGTGTGTCAAGATAACATAAAAAGTGATATTTTTAATGAATCATTCACATCCTCCATTATTCTCTTCTCATCTATCTGGGCTGATAACCCATCACCATTCATTTGCTCCTTAAGGGACTTGCCATTCAAAGGCAATTGAAGATCTTTTAGGATTTGGCCCACACTAAATGGATAATTAACTATTGAAAATGCTGCCTGAAATAGGCAATTTCAGCAAAATCCCTGTGGCCAAATTCTAAAACTAATTGCACAAAGATTTTAGAAGGAGCATAAAATTGGGTGTGGATGTCTAGCGTGTGAAAAAAAAAAAAAAAGTTAAATAGCCTAATATATCAGTACACTACAACTACATTTCCAAAAGAAATGTCTTCAAACCTGACAGCATCATAGAAAAACCTGCAAGCAGATATTTTTATGGTAATAAAAGCACCTTTATTTTGTCTTTTTTTTCTTCTATATCTGTCACTGCTTCTATGACACAAAGCCCTCCCTTCTGATTACCTGGACTGGAGCAGTGTGTGCTGGGCACACTGGAAGGCCAGGACTCAGGTGGAAGCCCATACACAGTAGGGGCCAGTGGCAAGAGGCATGTGGCCAGTGCCACCAGAGCCACTGGCATCTCTTCCTCAGTGCAGCAGCTGAGGGGCTGGGACCACGTCTGTGCAGCTCCAGTCCAAACAGCCAGCTCAGCTTCTCCTCCTCCCACAGAGCAAATTAAAGTGCCTCCAGAAAAGTCCCATTTTGGACAAAATTTGGGGAAAGCATTGATTTGCCTTTTCTGAATGCTGAGGTGAATTCTGGATAAATTGGAGCAGCTGGCAGAATAAGTAGAAATCAAGGCAAACTTGAGTTTGTTCAAGTTAAATGAGCTAAAATTGTGTTCACAGCAGTCTTTAGAACAGTGAAACAGACTCTACAGAGAAAATGTATGTTGTAGATAGATTTTAAATTCTATAATGAGAATGCAAATGTAACACACTCCATTCAGCTAGGTCAACTTAAAAAAAAAAAAAAAAACACACCAAAAAAAAGGTTTTAGTTTGTTAAACTTTCCACAGAGTATTTCATTTCCAAAATACTAAAAATTTCAAACTGCTTTTACTCCAGGACCCAATTAGCATTTGGGTACTTGACCGTCTACTATTGTCCTCTAGGTTCCTGTATCCAGTTAAGTTCTGAAGAACACATCAAAATAACAGCTCAGAAAACTAGGACATAAAAAAGAATAGGAACATAATGCACATAAACACCACTTTCACTTTCAAAAATACTTTAACCAAATTGATTTTTTTCCAATTTAAAAAGCCTCTTGCAAAATGACCTTCCTTACCCCACCAATGTTTTCACTCAAAAAAAAAAAACCAAACAAACCTTAGGTAATTAGAGCATTCTAAAATAATTTGCAGTTTTTTCAGTGGCATATACATTTCTAAATTATCCATTTGGTTTTGGTTAATTTACATGCCTGCCGAGTTTCACTGCATCCTAATCTGTTGGGCCTGTGGCCTGCACTTAGCCATTAACACCATTTAACAGTTGTTAAATAGTATTATCGCCTGTTGTTATCCTGATGCAGATTCGGCTCCCGTGTTAATTGCTCTCAATGTGCTGCCCATAAAACCCTCCCATGCCATCTTCTCCTGCACTCTACTTGGAGGGAATCTAAAGTGAAATGGACTGTAGGGTGGTACCTCAGTAGGGAAATTCAGTTTAATGAAAAAGCCACACTTAGGAGGGTTATGAACTGAATATTGATGTGGTCCCATTTTGAAACGTCAGAAGAATTACAAGGCAGATTTGGGGTGACTGTTCAGAGCAGGACCTTGGCTTCAAGCCAGCAGGGAAATTGCCCATCTGCTTTTCAGTGATGTGTTATGTTAGGAGGTTGTCCACACAATCTATTCCTACAACATTTCAAGAATTTAATGGTTTGAACCCAAAGTACGCTTCATTTTACCTTTCTTATTTTTTAATTATTGGAAATCAAAGTGCATGCACTTACTGTTGGGTTAGAATGGTGGTGTGGTCTCCAAGTGGGTCAGTGCCCACTGCTGGAGTCCAACACCTCCTTTACCATGATGAGAAGTAGCTGTCCCAATACAACAGCAAAACTTCAGGAAGGAAGAGCAAATCTACCACGGGAACAAAAAGTAATTATTTTTCTTCAATCTACATAGTTGATCCTGTTCTGAGTTTTGACCAGAATGTGAGAATTAATGGTCCTCCTTTAAAGTTCTGCTTCTGTTCCCTCCCCCACCTTTTTTTTTTTTTTTTAACCAACTTTCTCTTTATCCTTGACAGTCTTTAGGGGAAATTACTGCTGCCAACACACTTCCCACTGCTGCCATCAGGCAGTTTTGATGCAGTAGGATAGAAAAGATGTGGTATGTGCCTCTAAGATCAAAAGAAATGCTGACTGTCTCTTGAGATACAGATCTTCCAACCCAGTTCCCCTCACCCTGGCCCTCTCCACTGCACACAGCCTTGTTCCCTCCAGAAGTCAATACTGGCTACTAAAGTTAATGTGCTTCTGTAGAACTGAACTCTCAAATGGCTAGAGCACAAGTGGGGGTTGAATGTGAATGATCACAACCAATTCTTAAGGAAAATTCCCTTTTAAAGTTTCAGAGGGAGATTTAAACTTTGGGTTTGTGTACTTGGCTGTTACACTCACAGTAATGCAATATTTAGAAGTTTAAGCATTTAGTGCTCACATCTGTACAATTCCTGTTGATTTTCTGGGCCTTACACAGAAATCTGATGGAATTACATCAGAATATTAAAAACACATCCCTTGATGAAATAAAGAATTTGGGAAATTTTCCCTTTTTAAACAAAAAACCCCATAGGCATGTTGAGTATACACAGAAAATCCCCTATACCAAGAAATAAGTACCAAAAAGTACTTTTCAAAATTAACTTTCATTTAAAAAATAGAAAAGCCACCACTTCCTCCTGGCATACCTTTGCCAACTTAAGAACATATGCACGTCCAAAAATTAAAAACAGAAAAAGAAACTTATTCCCTTGGGAAGAATGTTGCAATAATTCCTAAAGTACTATTTTAAAAAAAGGAAAAAGAAAGATTTCTACTTGCCTCACCAATACATCCCTGGCCATCTTTTTATTTTCTACAATAAATAGATCATTCAGGCTTTAAAGATGAGGTGCTGAACTCACCACAGAAAAAAGCTGAAAGAATTTTGATTTATGACAGATATCTGCAAAAATAAGATATTCCTCAAATGTGTTGGATAAACTTAATGAAAACTTCTGCTACTGGTTATTTATGAATTATCCCCAGGTCTGTATTTCTCCATCACTTTAAACAAACAAGTTTTTGGACAAGGACAACAAAGATCAGACCACATAGAAAAATGCAATACAATAAGAAGTTTCATTTATTTGAAGTTTAATTTCCTTGAGGAAGAATAAAAATAGATTTGAGGAGCCTCACTAGGAGTGATCATCTGAAGCAATAATGAGAAGACATTCTGCCAGAAGCAGAGCACTCTTCTGTCAGACTTGCAGGAGAGCACTCTGCTCTGCTGGAATTCAAAGAGTAGATGCAAAACCAGGAATTGTGCAACTGCTGTAACACAAAATATTTGTCACATACACGGAGTGGCGTTAATACACCTAAATCCTTTCATTATCATCCTTTTGTTACTAAAAACAATGTAGAAAATTGTTACAGTTATCCAATACTTCCTCTCCTTGCAAAACAGGAGCACAACCCTTATGAGCATCAATTCAGCTGTATGTCCACTGCTATAATTGTAGCAACATGCTATAAAAAGTCATAGCAGGGAACAGTAAGAAAGTGAGTGGCCTGGAATTTCTCATCTGTTCTATTTTTTCAGGGCAAACCCAAGTTTTCAATTAAACTAAAAATCTGTTTGAAACATCTGGACATCTGTATTTCAGATGATACATTTAAAATGGTAGAAAATACAATCTGGTAAGGAGATAATTACCTTCAAAAATGTTTTGAAGACAATCTCAACACAGAAGAGTATCCTTCTATATTGAGAATGACACCCCAACATTTGTAAATAAGCACATTTATATATTTACTGTGCTGTTCTTATATTCAATTTCTTGGAAAAAAATAAAACCACCAAACCAACAAAACAAAACCACTTTTGCATTCCAGAGGAGGCTAGAAATGATTCTGCAGTAGAATCCATTCAAGTCTTTGGCAGCACACATACATGTATGATTTAAGAAACAGAAGGAATGCTGGGCTGCTGCCATCTATAATTTTCGGTAATATCTATGTGCTATTAAAATTATGATCATCTGGAAATATCTTCTAAATAGCTACATTTACTAGACCAATAAAAAGGAGTTATAATCATAAAGAAATGTCTAACCCCATATTAAACATATATCACACAAAGTATTGACATATTGATTTTAAATAATTTACAGTTCCAGATAATTGCAAACCTAGATTCCACATTGCCAATAATAGCAAAGTAATGCATTTTAAAATTCTTGTATAACCAAACTACCCATTGTTTTAGCTTCATTTCCAGCTATTAAAATAACCAAAAAAAATCCACACATCTCTTTTACTGCTCCATACAGCAGGAAGAAAAGAGACTTCATTACTTTTCAGACTGGCATGTCAATATTTATTTAAAGAACTTTACAGTTGTCAAGAGAGTCCTTGAAGAGGTGTCCAGAACTCAGAAACTGGAGATCTTATTGCACAGTGAATCTCTTGTTAGTCATATCCTGGGTTTCTGCAGAAATTCCAGTTTCATTAGGAGAGCCCAGGAATGAGATGGGAGGCTGCAATGAGACAATGGTCTCTAACGCAGAGGAAAACTGAAAGGAAGCAGAAGCAGCAGTTGAAAAAAAAAATTTTTCTAATTATCCTGCAGCAGTCTTTCCCACTAATGATTTGTGTCTGTTATCTAAAAGCAAATACAAAAAAAACCCACCTAACAATATGACAACAACATCTTCTCAAGTTTTATGCATCACTAAAAATATGGAAAGCAGGGAAAATACAATTTTTTTTGTTGTCATATGGATTTCATAGCAACATGAATGTATTTAGCCTTCTCTGCTCCAGGCTGAGCAGTCCCAGCTCTCTCAGCCTCTCCATCAGAGCAGATGTTCCTGTGCTGCAATGATCTTTGTGGCCCTTCCCTGGGCTCAGTATCTCCAGTATCTCCCTGCCTCTTGTACTGGGAGCCTAGCACTCAACCCAGCACTCCAGATGAGCACTGAGAAGAGGAAAAAACCTCTCCTCCCTTACCCTCATCCCCCTTCCCATTCCCTCAAAACTTCCCACTTTACTGCAGAGCCCCTCATTTTAAGACATGCCGTTTTGCATCTTGTGTCACAGATTATTTTGTAACAGCCCAAGCTACCTCTCTTTGAATTAAGCCTAGATCAAGAAGTTATTTTCCTGGTGCAATGTCATCCTTTTGTGCATTTCCAAACCACCAATACGTGCATCTACTATCTATTTCTATTTGAATAAAACCATCCTTAATGTATTAACTTGCTGAAAAGAACAGGGGTAGCTTTATTGCCTTTTTTTTTTTTTTTTTTTTTCTATTTTTAGGTGCTTTTACCATTTTAAAAATATCTTTGTTCTGAGGGCTTTTAGCATTTAGGTTGCTCACTTGACGTCAAATGGCACTACTGATTCCTAGTCAAGCAGCTGTTTCTCACCCAATTTCTTGTTCTTAACACAGCAGCATTTAGTGGGGATGGTAGGTTAAGGAAAAAAAAAAAAGTAACTCTCCCTTTCACTCAAGATCTACAGATATCTCAACAAAAACTATTCCCAACAAAGTCAATGTGTTGTAAAAGATCCAGTCACGTTAACTTATTTCACATTTGTAATCAAACAATTGTATATAAAATTAGTTTTAGTGTGTTCATTCCAAAATATTCCTCTTCCATGCTGTGTGTCTTCAAAATGTTGCAGAAACAAAAATCATAAACCTCCATATCAGCCACCTAACCAACAACAAATCATGAATAACTAGTAACCAATAAGAATCCAATATTTAAAATTCTGTCTGGACTGTACATTAGTACATTTAGATATTGTAAGGACAGATTTGTTTCTCTCTTTACAGGAAAGCAAAGGCTCTGACTTCAAAATCCTTGGCCACAATAATCTGTTCCTCTAGGAAAGTCATTCCCTTTCAGGGCTCTGTGTAGGCAGCCGTGTCAGTCTTTTTTGGTGCAGGGTCTGTGCAAAACTCAGACAAAACCAACAGAAAAGGGAAGTAATGGGAAAAGCATGAACATTAAAAAAAAACAAAACAAACTCAGGATTTCTCTTTTTTTTCTTCCTCCTACTTACCCACCATGTTAACAACTTATATTCTCCTTTAATCAAAACCCAAAACTGTTGTTTTTTATTTAAAGGTTGCCATTCCAGTGTGAGGAGAATGACTGATAAGCACTATTAAATAATCTTTGTATTACACAGATGTGGCTCCCATTTTATAACACCTTGTTGTTCAGTTATTACTTGAACACTCTTCCCAGTTGCATCATGAGAACTTATCATTGGTTTAGTTTCATCTACTGTTGCTGAGCTATATCTTCGACACTCCAGCTTCATTTTTTTTTATTCCTTTCCAACCATATTTTTAGATTTGACTGCATAGATGCCCTATGATGTTCGAACTCTTGGATCTCAGCCCCCCAAATGCCACACACCTCTCCTTTAAAGGCTTTCCATCAAGCTGAGAGTGAAAGACAGACACAAACAACACGAAGCAGAGCCACTGTCAGACACTGACAGTGCAGAGAAGTGCAGACAGATAGATAACAGATCGTAGGGTACTAAGTACCCTACAATTTATTGAAGCAAATAGGGGAGAGTTGAGTGGCAAATTGCCTACGCTGTTCACAAACCAGCAGGCGACCCTGTTTGCCAGCCGTCCAAATTGCTTCTGGGCAATTTGGCACATTTCTACTGTGTTGTGCTATTTCTTATGGCATGACTTTGAGTTTTGATCATTCCCCGTTGTGCAAGATCTTTCCAAACACTCGTAAAACTTCTAAGAGTGGTGGTAGTAACAATGGAACACATGGAAATCATTAGCTCATCAAACAAGCATTGGAAGTAATTTGAATTCAGACAGAAAAATAACTGTTTTCAAAAAGTATTCAGAAATGCATTAAATACTAAAAAAGAAAACAAACTAAAAACTCAACAAAACTCTCTACCACATCTGAGAAGAAATTCTTATCTTTAAGAACAGAGCACAGGAATTTGTGAGGAAAGTGGTATGAGAAACAAAACTTTCTTTTGCACACTAAAAAAGATAAACGTGGAGGAAAACACATAATGATCCAAGGAGGATAAAATACAGCTTCATTTTAGGATGTTGTTTCTTTTCTTCTTGATGCATGAAAGGTTACTCTTAAATTATGTCAAGAATTCCTGCTGAACTCCAAGTCAGGAATCCAGGAAAGGGAATTTCATAGCTACAGTAGTGTTGGACCTGCTGGTATTTCTCAGCACTAACCTGATATGCACTTCTGTTCTGAGAAATTAGAGGAAACTGCAGTATATGAAGCAAACTCCACTATAATTTTGTGATTAATTTCTGTGCCTGATACTGCATGTGTATTCATATTGCTACCAAAATCACACACAGATTACAGGAGCAGGTAGACAGGAAATAAACTGTAATTGTGCTTAATGTAAAAAAAAAAAAAACAAAAACAAAAACAAAACAAAAAAACACAAACAAAAAAACCCCCAAAAACAAAACAAAAAAACCACCACACACCACAAAAAAAAAACCACACACCAAACCAAACCAAGCCTACAAAAAACATAGCCGTCTTCAAAAGATAAAAAGCCATCTAAAAGGTGAAAATACTCAGACACAAAGCAGAGTGTATTTGTAGACACTCTACTGGAGGCCCAATGGAAATGCATTTCACCTGTCCAAAAAGGTTTATGAGGATGGTAAGAAACACTCTCTCTAAAATGCCAGGTAAGAAAGCTTTTGGAAGTAAGAAGGCTGTTCTGCAGAAGGTGAAGTTGTGCCTAAATTAAGCAATAGAGAGGATTATAAATGTTGGCAGCTTAAATGTCAACACCAGGCTAGCCCAAAGGGACTGAGAAGTGATTTGAAGAAGATGTGAAAATTAGTAAGTAACCATTTTTCTCAGGAAAACAGCAATGCTACAGAGGGCAAACAGATGATGATATTTAAAAGAAAAATAGAAGAATGAGCAGATAAAACAGAGCACCATAAGAAAGCTGAAGGATTTATTCATATTTGGATTTGTCAAGAAGACTGCTTGTGTGTTAAATTTTACTTTTTTTTAAAGAATGTGCTTGAGGAACTCTTTGAAATTAAAATATGAGTACAAATTCTTGTAGACTAAAATGACAGGTGATACAATGACTAATCATTATTTGCCTAAGGTCTTAAAAAACTTGGGGATAAAATATCCAAGCTACTAACACTATCAGGAACTTATCTCTTAAATTGCTTTGATAGCAAACACATAGCAATTTTTAATAGGTTTAGGGAAGACCCAAGAATGAGGAATGTCCCAAATAAAATAATGTAGATTGATACGATAATTAAGAAAGAGCCTAAGTATCTTCTGTAAAGGGAAGTCATGCTTTCCAAATATATTTCTCTGAAGGAGTCACTCAGCAAACAGACAAAGGAAAGTAAATTATATATTCTATTTCCATATTTAAAGGACATGTAATAAGGTCTCTTGCTGGCACTCACCAAAGGAGCTAAGCAGCTATACCATCACAAACCAGGCCAGATCCCAGCATCCTACAGGTTCACCTGTCATGAGGTTGTGTTCCATCAGGAGCTGATTAGGTGCCACAAGGCTGATATTCTTCTGTCAAAAGTTTTAATGCCTTTTTGGTAATTCTTCTGCTTATAGTGAATTGACATTTATAACATAAAATAGACAGTTACAAAAATCTATGAATACTCTCTCTTTAACAAAACTTATGCTTTTCCTTAGCACTTCTCTGGCTTTACTGGCACCCCCAGCTCTGCACCAGTTTTCCATAACCCAAACCCATATGTATGCAGTCATGTCACTGAGCCACTCAAGAGCTTGGGAAAAGGAAATGATATCCATGGCAAACAGTGACACAGAACAGAAAACTACAAACCAACCAACTCAATAAAAGCAACTGGCTGAATGACAAAACCAAAAGATATTACAGACAACACATGCCAAAGACATAAAAGAGTATAGCACTAATTAAATTAATCAACCCTGACAAAAGTAAAGGATTTGCCCTGAGGATAAGGACATTACTTGCCCAGGTAAAAGTAGCTGGATAAATTACCTGGATAAATGTCGGCACGTGGAAATATGATTTTGTCAGACACCAAAAGAGATCAGGAGGAGAGCTGCTGGCTAAAAGAGTATGTTAAGGAGCAGCTGCTGTTTTATTTGCAAATAGAACTGGGATACTTTCAGCATAATCCTGTCAAAGTATCCACATAAAGGATGCACAAGCCATTCATTTTGATTAGGAGTCACACTAGGCGGTGTTCAAGCAGTTGTCTCTGGCAGAATGCAGCCAAAGCAGCCAACCCCCCATCAAAAATTATGATATTGTCAGCTCATACTTCCATTGGCAACAGAAAAACTGGATCAGAGTTGGACTAGCTGCTCTTCAAAATCAGTAGGTTGGAACAGGAAGTTAAATCTTTGTATCAAAGCTGAAAAGGCGTGTAGGGATTTTCTCTTTTCATTTAGCATTCTTAAAAGGCATTCGTTTAGCACTGCCAAATCATAGATTTCAACATTCTAAAATTAAAACTCCCTCTTTCTTGAGCAGTTCATTATTGCACTGCTTCATTTCTTTAAGGATTTTACTAAACCAAACCAAAACCACCTTGGTTTTAAAATTTTTATAAAGCTAGTTCAAGCTTTTTAGCACAACATTAGGCAAACATTACTTTCTTCTATATTAGTGAATACAGAAGGGTAAATTATGTTTCCAATCCTTTATGCTACTTCTTCTGGTTCTTCATAATGGAAACACAGAAGGAAAAATTTATATAAGCACACACACATATATATATATTATATATATATATATGTTTCCAGGGGAAAATCTCATTGAGCATAATGCAGAATGAATGATGATTTTATATGCTTTAACTATAACCAACATATTCTTTACATCTCTAATTTAAAACAGAGCATTAGCCCATAAATAAAGGGGTAAGAAGAACACTGGGTGAAAACTTGATGAATATTCTGGTTGGTCTCTCTGCTTTAAGAAGTGAGCAACTCTGCCTAACCTATTCCTGACAGAGACAACCAACTTTTTCTTAAAATTCTCCTATACTGGCAGAACTTCAACATCCTCAAACTAGCAGTAAAAAACCTCAACTGTTCCTCATGTTTGATATGTACATTTTGGGGTTCAGTGTAAGCCTACTACATTGCTTACCCCTTGCTTAGTATAAAAAAAAAAAGAAAAAAATTATTTCCTTCCGCTCTTGTAACCACTGAGCAGCAAGGAGTAATATTTCAAGTGTTACAAACCCTGTACCAGTCTCTCCTCTACATCAAAGAAGACTTTGATACAGCCCTTCCAATGGTGGTCTTGTTTTTAAACTGGTATTTCTTAGTAGACCTCATCCCTATCTGTCAGTGTCAGAGCAGGGACCAGGTTCCACTCGGTGGTGTCCAGTAATGGGCCAGGAGACAACAGGAAAACAGAGGTACAGGAAGTTCCACCTGAAATTCTGAGGAGGAGCTTCTCTCCTGTGCACTGGCTGAGAACTGAACAGATTTTCCAGAGAGGGTGTGGAGCCCCTCACTGGATATACCCCAGAGTCATCTGGATGCAATCCCCTGCCATGTTCTCTGGGATGACCCTGCTTGAGCAGGGAGGTTGGACCAGATGATCCAGTGTGGTCCCTTCCAATCCAACCCATTCCAGCACTCTGTCTTCTCTGGTTTGCACAGGTACAGAATCTAAATCTGGCACAAGGCTGTTCCAGCTTAGAAGTACTGAACAGAAGTGAATTATTTCTCATGTGACAGTGATCTGACATTTTTGCACACATGGCACTGCCTGTGGGGGTGCTCCCACAGCCCACCCTTGGCAAAATATCCTGGGTAGCAACAGAAATTAAGATAAAAAAAGTGAATGAGAATACAAAAGAGGAATCAAACATCCCAATTATGCCTGCTCTAAACCTATATTCCTAAGAAGAAAAGGATCCATCAACCAGGTTAAAACGTGACCAAGGAGCTGCAAGGGAACTCTTAAAATGAAGCAGTCAGATTGAAAGTATAATGGAAGTACAAATAACAGTGCACTGCTCATTCTTATTAGCTGAATCTTATTCTATTCTTTTACAGATCTTTTAATCATTTTTATCAAGATTATTTTAAATCCCAATCCTCTTTCATAATACATACAGCCACTCTGTAGCTAGTCCATTTGTTCACTTAATAACCATATATCCCAATCAACTATTCAAGCTGTTAGCAAAGCTACTCAGTAATACCAGATCCTAAAAAGAACCAAGCTGAATCCCACTTTTAATTCACGCAATTTAAAACTGAAGTGTTGATAACTACTCTCTAGAAACAGTTTTATATTAATCTATTTTTTCTAGGAACAGACTTTGGTGAGACAATGATTGTCAGGGATCTTCTACTGTTTCAGTGTTTTAGCTACTGTCACAAACACATAACTAAATTGACAACAAGATGGATTGCTGCTATTTTCATATTCCTGCTGGCCCTAAAATTCCCAGTCAGATATACAACAGACCCTAATATTTTAGGTGTTATACAAGAGTGGCACAAAGACTAAAGAACAAAAAAAAAAAGACTAAACAGAAAAAGGAACAGAAGATGGGTACAGAAAGATGTGTTATTCCTGCAGCAGGTGGTTGTCTCACCGTATGAATGATCCAACACTGTTGTGAACAGGTTGCTCAGAGGTTGTGGACTCCCCATCCCTGGCAGTGTCCAGGGCCAGGCTGGATGGGGCTCTGAGCAACCAGGTCCAGTGGAAGGGGCTTGGAACAAAATGATCCCTAAGGTCTTTTCCAACCCATTCTGTGATTCTGTCAAGTCTGATGAAATAAAGGAGAATGCTGAATTACCAGTCACCAAATCCAGATGCTGGAATTTCACATTTACCATGAAAGGATAACGTGACCAAGTATTTCATGCATCCTCATTAAAAGAAAGTTTCAACCACTTGTATGCTTAAACTATTGTACAATTCAGTCCATCTCAAAAAACTTCTTTACAACATGCATATTTTTCAGAGAATTTTCTTGGGCAAAACTCACATACCTAGTTTTTGTCTAGGTGTTGGCTGAAAATGTAGAAACAGCAGCTCCAGACTGAACGAAAATGCAATTACCCCTCCCCTCTACCTTTTCTACCCAAAAGGAGCTAATTTGGCACCTGTTTATACCCTTCTTTCTACAGCTGTTACTTCTCAAGATAACCAAGTATCCATCCCCCAAAACCATTTGTCTCTTTTTTGTCTTCTGTTGGCATTGATGCATTTGAGAGAAGACAGTGCAATTCCAGCACACACACAACAGTCCTGCATGTATGGTCTGCACTATGATTTCTTCATGCAGGAATGATTAAAATAATGTCTTCATTAACAGTGTGATTAAAATCATAGCACTGTTATCTCAACACATCTACACATGCACCATAAATTCTATAGAAAGGTATAATTTCTTGGTTTTTCTACAATGATACATTGGATTTCTTAAGTATCAGATTTAAATAAGTTGCTAATGATGAATAATTTATTTCAAATTATTTATAATTTATGGTATAGCAGTTTATGACAAGTCTGTATATCATTAGTCCAAGCAGTATTAACTTCCAATAGAGAAACCTAATAAATAATATCTGTTCTTTGAGAAATGGAGACCAAGTAGGAATACAGTAACTGCTTGGTAAGATCTACTACTCACAGTGTCTGACAAAAGAGCAGAAAGCACCCCAAATAAAAGTAAATCTATGGTTTCAGCCATAGACCTGTCATCTAAAAAACATCATCAGCTCTGGAAAGAAGTTTTAACTACCTCTTTTCTGGGCTATGATGGTTCTTACTTAGGTGCCAGCACAGGTGAAGTGAGTAGCTTATCAAAAGGGAAAACAAACCCTCTTCCAACCTCAGTGGCAAGGAAAGGGATTTGCAGCTTGAAATAATACCATAAGTGCATTGTTATGTGATATAAAATAGCAGTCTGTGAAGATATAATACACCTGCTAATTATTATTCACTAGGAAAAAACCCTGAGATGTGTAACCATCAGACCCTGGAACACTTACTTTGAGTTCTGGTCCCTCCCTTGAAAACAAGATCTCAGATTTTCAGTTCTGTGATGAGCTCAGGAACAGTGGACAAAAATCTGGGATCATTGTTTAATATTCAGGGTTCTTTTTTTCTTCCTTTAGTAAATTATGACAATCACTTCATTTCCTAAAAGCAGTATTCCTAAAAAATGTGCTCTCAGTTTAACTGCTCAGTAGCATACATAAGGAAAGCATAGGATAATGCTTGAGAAGACTGATTACAGTTTCCCCCATTCTGGTGCTTATGTAGAAGAGTAGTGTAACTAAGAGACAAGAAAAAAATCACCCAAGGTATTTTTATTAAGGATTATTTTTATTAAAGCTAAGTATTAAATCGTCTCTTCTGCTACAGTAATGCACTCTTTAGACAAGTGACATTTAAAAATCCTCGCTTCATATAATTTTGAACTCTGCAAAATCACTGGCTGACTAATACATTTCACAGTCCTGTTACAGCGTCTTATGATCAGTACTTTATAGAGCCCCTGACTGCTATTATCTCCATTTATATGTGTCTATTGCATGAACTTGGCTATTCTTTTGGGCTGAACAAGTAGATCTCCACTTCTGGGAGTATTTTATATGGTTCTATTAGGTTCACCCTCTGGAAAGAGTAATCCTAAAGGACTTACTTGGCTAGAACAAATGGCAAAATACGGCCAGAAAAGATTGTCAGATAAGAAATTCAGACACCCAAAGTACCAACAAGCTGGTGGAGGTAAAAGAGTCTAGCCTAGCTTTAGGAGCCAAAGCAATATCTTCCTTATTTCTTGCTTAATTGCAGGTCTACACACAGCATATTCAAATAATTGTTTAAGAAATCATGTATTCCAAGCAGCTTTGTAGACAGGAAGAATGAATAATGGCAATATTTTTAAGTGAAAAAAAAAAATCCTGTTTCTATGCAGATTTTGGGTGTGATCTGCTGTAGCTGAGGTTTCTGTTACTTCATTCCTTTTTTTTTTACACACACAAATTCACACACACACAGATTTTTAATAACTTACATTTGTTCATCACGTAGATGAATTTAAAGCAGGGAGGGGGTGGGTTGAAATTCATGACACTCACACATTCTCTGTCAGTCTTCATACCTATTTTAGTACTTTATTTGATCTTTATCAATCAGGAATCTGAAGTTGCTTCAAAGCTTCAGCTCCTCAAAAAATAATAAACCAGACATAAAGGCAAACAGAAAAAAATCTATCATTGCTGAACAATGTTACATTTGTACAACTGTCATCCATTTAGTTTATCTAGTAAAAAGCACAGGAAGAATAATCATCTAATGTAAGTTAGACTACTAAATTACAGCCCCATTTATACCTGCCATACATTCAGCTGAAGAAGTTAAAAAAAAGGTCTCTTGCAGTGCAAAACATACACCATAAAAAAACCCCCACCAAAACAACAACAACAAAACCAACGTGCCTGATGCAACTGCTTAACTTCATTTGATCTATGGCATGTTTCAGTTATAATAAAAGAATGTGAGATTATGGCAGACAACTGATATATATACCCACTAAAGGGTCTGAAGATATCTTTGCTTTACAAGGTTCCATAAGAAACGGTCCTGGAGTTCTGTGCAGGCATGAGTGCTACAGAACCCTTGTAGAAAAACTTAACCTTTACCCAAATGCACATGCACAGCCAACAAGAACATTAAAAACCTAAAATTTTGTTTTGCATCTGAAGACCTCGTTGTGTTTTCCCTCTGCACATGCATCTGATAACATCCTCACTCATGCTAACACCTCTGTACTATGAACATTCTTAGCAGTAGAAGACTAGGTTATGAAAACTTAACCTTCTAGAAGTTGGAGGAGGAGCGAAATGCAGATTATACCTTAGATGTAAGGTTTGCCTGTAAAAAAGGGAAAAACTGAACCTGAAATGTGGAAACTCAAATAACAATCAATATAGGTCCATTTTGATAAGGCCTCTGCCTCTACAGATGGGTTAAAATACATCAGATATAGCAGCATCTCTCCAGCAAGGTAATCTGCCCCATTCACTGAACAAATTGATATTTATAAAGCTCTTTAATTTTTTTTTTTTGGGGGGGAGGGATATGGGATAGCTGCAACTCATTAGATTTAGGTATCTAATTCACAGGTTGATCCATCTTGCTGTCCCAAGCAAGCATTACTCCTCTCTATCTTAACAAAAGGAATAACTGAAAATCCTGAACACAACTTGGTAACAGTTGAAATAAATTAAAAAATCCCAACAGCCAGGGATAATTTATATTATTCCTCTACTAACCTACCATATATAATTAGTGGCATCAGCAAACCTAAGGAAAGAAGTGAACAGCCACTCCCCAACACAGGAATTACAAGCTGTGAGCACAAGTTATGAAGCTCTTAACAAAATCACTCAGTAACTCAAGGCCAACACACCCAAAGTTGTGCAAAATTTCATGTCTCTCAGGAATAAACCATTTTCAGAGTTGATCTGCATTCACAGGGTCCCAACCACAATTCTCTAGTCTGCTGTGTAGAATGGATGCTACAGTAAGGCTGGAAGAAGCATATCCAGCCCAAAGGAAGACATAACCCTCACTTTGTGAACAGCTGTACATTTCTGCAATTCCAAGCCCTGTACATTTTGCTATTGCCTGGTAAGACCAGATCTTCAGCTGGCCAAAGCTTTAAATTACAGAGTCTTTCCCAGACTGAACCACTCTAATCAAAATAGATCTGAATGATTTTAAAATAAAACAATAAACAAGGGCTTGGTGGACCGTTAATCAGAATAATCACTATTTTAAGAAGGGAGAATTCACCAAATCAGAGCAGGCATTTGTTTCTAAATGTATTTTTTCCAAGTTCTAGCAAACCTTGCCTAGGCCTCTGTGGTCCAGACAAATCTTCCATGTCCTGTGTGAGCTGAAGGGCTGCAGGTCACACCTTTCTGCACTTTATCTCCAGTCACATAGGCTCCTACTCCCCTGGCCTCTCACACTCCACTGTCCCTCTCTCCCTGGCACCAGATCAATTATTGTCCAAGGCAAGGAAGAGTTTTGTCCCTCCTGGGAAATCACTCCTCCCCATTGATTCAGTCAAACCATTTCTTAAACTAGTATGAGGAACTAAAATAGATAAAATAGCTGCCATCCATCATACAGTGTTGAAACCCTTCAGTCTGTGGATATGAATTTGTCCAGGAAAGCCTTGATGTACAAACTAGTGGGGTCTTCCTGCTGAGGAGGGATTGTTTTCCTGAGCCAGCTGAGAACTACTTCCCCTTGTTCACAGCCCGTTCCAGACATGGAGTGGGCTGTGAACTTTCCGTGGTGTGAGAGAACAAGCTCAAGACTGCAAACAGGCTCTGCACACCCAAATCAGCATCTCCCACCACCAGGTTAAGCCAGTGGGAAGGAACTGCTGTCCTCAGCCCTTTGTGGCTGCTGCAGAGAAAGAACAATTTTTCCTTTCCTGCAGTTCTTGCCCTGGCCCTTCATCTCAGGACACTGCTCTAATATGGCTCAGCTTGTTTCCAAAATATTCTAAAAATCTTGCTTTATTAAGTCTCCAAGGCACTGTTATAAAGCAAACAGAAATAGCCCTTAGTCATGCTGCCTATTTTCCCCCCTCTGCTTTACCTCAGAGGTGCAGACTTTCACCTGTCAAAAGTGCTGTTGAATTTGCTGCTAGCACTGTCAGGGGTCTTTTATCATGATTATCATTCTGTAAAGGCTGACTGCCTGCAGGCTGCCTAAGGGCTAGAGTGTTGGGTTGCCTGGGTTACTCTTTCTTCCAAAACACAGCTAATGCAGGGGGACATTGGGAAAGAAGCAATAAATATTTTTAGTAATATTAAAAGTGAACACCCAGGGCTCTAAGAAAATATTTTGCCTTGAGGTGCATACAAGTACTAACGTTGCTGTTAAACACTCCACTCAAATTGGAGCAAATGGCCTTTCACGAATTGCAAATAGAGGAAATCCTTGCAGGAAGCCTTCTGTTCTACCCTTTTTCAAGAGCAGCAAGTGTCCATGGGGTGGACACTGATCTGCTGCTGCTGCCCTGCATCCATGGCAGTGCTGTACCTCAGACAATGGCAACACTGCCTTACAAACCAGCAGATTGCATGCCAAGCCCCACTGCATGCACAGGCATTTGTGCCCACACACTCAACACTACAGTGCTGGATTAACAGGATTCTGTCCTGCTAGGAAACAGTTTAAGAGTCAGCCACCCATTAGGAACCCCACAACCACCAAGTGATTCCCTGCTCATTTTGTATCCAGTTTCAATCAATGGCCAGACATTTCCAAATGCATGAATCCATTTGTACAGCAGTCACAACACTGTGGCCAATATATAGGTTGGTGCATAAGTTTCAATGGACAGACACATTTCACCTTGACCTCTTCACACCAAATCCATCATGCAGGGAACAGGAAATGAAAAAAAAAAATTATGGTAGCTTGGCTCTTAGCTGAGCTTTTATTTGATTTAACTTGTAAACAGACAACACTATATGATAAAACATATACATTAAATTAATGGACACATTCCATTCTGCAGCTTTGGTTATTTTCATGCCTACTGTTAGTAAGACAATTTCATCGTGGGACAAAAGTTTGCTAGCTATTTCTTTTTTTCCCCTGAACCTTCAGTCTTCTCTATGCTTGTGATATTAAATTCTTTAATTATACAATTAGAGAGTTTTATTATTATTATTATTAACTGCTAACTCATTTTCCAGTGGGAATGATATTGTCTTGGAATAAATTAGAGCTGTGTAGCAATAAAAGTCATATCAACAGCATTCTTTCCTATTAAGCATTATGGCTATTCCTGTTGAGAATGATGATTACAAGCAAAAAGAAATTGTAAAACTAAAAAGAAGAAATAAAAGGATGACTTCAGTTAAGGCAGGTCTCAGGAACTGGAATCTTTAATGACTTAGTGCTGTGTAAATTTAGGAAAGTCCCTGAAATAAATGAGAAAAAATTATCAAAATTTCTTCATTTGATTTGTGGCCAAACCTCGATGTCCAGCTGCTAAATATTCTCATCAGGAAATTGTGATAATTCCACCTCATTTCTGACTGTTTCACAATGTAAAGTACACTGAGATGTGGTCACATTTTTAGTGATTCAAAGTGGTGACCAGTGGCTTTCAGTCTTATCACCTCATAGATGACACCAAACCCCAGTTATTATGCTACTTCAACTTACAAACTTGTTGCAAAAAAGGAATATTTTTAAGGTCAAATATTAGAAGCACCACATGTAGTAGTAAAGAAAACATCTAGAAAATAATTGGAATTCCACCTTCAGAGCGGGGTTTGAACAGCAGCCTAGAAACTGAAATGAACATATGGAACCAGAAAAAAAACCCAAGAATGACAAATGGCTGCTCCTTAAAGCTATTTTGTACCTCAAGTGAGGCAAAAGAGAAAAAAATATCCACTACTTTAAAATAATTCAGAATGCAAGCACTTAAGGAAGCCTAGTCTTGCTTTGCCTTTTGAATTCTCACATTTGCATTACAAGTACAACATTAATATCCTTTCCCTTGATTCTGAGATTCAATAATACCATCCCCAGTGGAGAAGGGATGGCATCTGAGTTAAGGAAATTATTTTGCTTCGAGTACCAATTACCTTTTACCACTTTATATGGACAGTACCAAGACAGCATTTTCTTCTGTTGCATGTTCAGCAGAACACATGGTGCCTGTACTCTGGATGTCCAGGTACAAAAAATTCCCTTTTCCTTTGTCAAATTAGTATTATCTGTGCTCCTTAGTGCCATTTTGATGTGGTGGTAGTGGGTGGTAGCTGAGCTGCCCTTGAAACAGGATGATGTTTCTTGTAAATTCATCCAAGAGCCAAAGTTTTAATAGATTAATTAAACTTGTCAAACTCTTTAAAAGCATTTTTTCCCCAAAGAAATTTATCACCTATGAAGTAATGAGCTAAAGTGCAATAGCTAATTACCTGCAGAACATCAGAAGTACAGAGCCTTTCACTGTAGGGTTACCCTGTTGCATTAGCCTCTGAATCTGAAAAATAACCCATCATAATATGGGAGATGTATTAAGGAGATATCTTAAAATAAGGTTCCATAATACTCCTCCAAAAACAGTCATACTATAAGTTTTAGAGAAAATAAATTTCCAATAGTACAACCAAGCCTAGTTTCATTTTACCTGAGTTCTGTTGCCCATAAACATCCTTGTTTGATGGTCTTCAAGCTTGTCTATGTACAAAATTGCAAATTATATGTGCACATCTCCTGTACTTGGTTCCAGCTTGAGATCCCTGTGAGGAACTACAAGACATTTCATTTCTGAAGACATTCATTGTTACTTTTGCTTTTTACCTCTTTCTGTAAAGAGAACTTGATCAGTGGAAATCAAAACATATCCAGACTACATGCTTGGGGTATGTTTCAGCTGCAAAACTTTCCCACTCACACACAAAAAACCACCCAAAAACCATGAAACCAAAAAATCTTCAAAACTGAAATACTGTCTAGAAAAAAAACTAATAAAAAATATCCCAAATCAAGTGGTCACATTGGCTGAGTAAGTGCATTTAAAACCAATCACACTATTTCAGTGATGGTGTAGTCCACGCTGTTGGGATTGCTCCGTGGAATGCACACCTAAGCTTTCCTCTCATAAAGTTATTTAGGATTTACACATGTTTAAGGCATCAATAGGTTTAAAGATAAAAGGATACATAAAATGCATCTTATTATTGATTTGGTTAAAAAAAAAAAAAATCAAGGATTATATGCCAAGACAGCTTGTTTCTCTCCCATTTAATGTAACATTACACAAAGTGTATGTCATATAGGGGTGGCATTAAAAGAACATCTGTCACTTTTCATCTTTTTGCTTTGACATAAACTAGCATTCAAATGAAAATTAAATATTTTAGCAATTTTATCAACTTCATATTTAGTAACTGTGTCAAATGTGCTTTTTCTTGTCTCTGAGACATTTTAGGGATTCTCAAGCTATTCATGCAACTGATACACATTTCATGTGGTCTAATAAAAAAAAATGTTTCTGCAGCAGCTGCTTCATTTTTCATATCTCCCTACATTTCTGATTTCATTGGTACCAGGCTATTGCCAAGAAAAGTATTAAATTTTCATACAAGCTTCTTCTATGCATTGTAAAATGCACTTGTGGGAGATAGACACTTTAGTTAACAATATTTTGACCCAGCATCCTTTGTACAAAAGGATTGTTAAAACAACACATCCTCTTAGCATTCCATTCAAATCTACTGATATTTCCTTGAGTGATGTCATTAATATCTGTTGTATTTTTCCATCCTCTAAGTTAGCTCATGCTTTGTTATGTAATAGCAAGGGGGTTTTTTGCATTGTTTAAGCTCCAAACTATTTTTTCCAGAAAACCCCCCCCACCCAAACTTTAAAATTGCTTTCTTTCTGAGGATAGATTATGCTTGCTGTCCATGGCAAGCAAAAAAACCTCCCAGGTTGTACTGCTGAGAAAGCTTTAAGTGCAGCAGGTTAAAGTAGCTCTAATATCAACACACGCTTAATTGAAAGTGTAATCTTATGCCATATAATTTACTGCAAAAATTGAGTTTTATTATAGGGTATACACAGCAATATTTACAACTTCTCACACAAATCCATTTAACATGATTAGCAAAGCAGATGCAAAGTTTCCTGGTCCAGTCCCTAACCAAGAAAAAAGCAGCTAAAGTACCTAAAGCAAGCAGGAACAGCAGCATCTCACAAGAAAAGGATCTTGCTGCACACAACAACTCCACCAACTAAGAGAATGTAGGAGAATTGATTTTTTTTTTGTTTTTGTTTTTTTTTTTGGTTTTTTTTGTTTTTTTAACATCTTATCCAAATGTCCCAGGAGACAGAGGAACCTCATGCAGAAAATCCACGCAAAGACATGCTACAGTATAAATGGGAAGGAAAGGGAAAGCAGCAAATATAGAACTGAAATGGTTACAAAGATATGCAATCTTAAGATCAATACTGAAGGAACAATGGAAGGACAACGTTGGAGTGGTCTCAGCAGTTAAGCTCAGTAACTTTGGTGGCTACAAATGACTGAGGTTTTACTGTATCCCCCAGGTATGCAAGATAATAAAGACAGCTGAGGCTTGAATTACAAATCCTTCCAAGTCAGCCATAAATACCACATTTCTCTACTTGGTAAGTAAGTAAAATGTGCCATACACTTTTTTTTGTATGGCATTCATCAGAAACATGTGTCTAGCACAGGATATCTTCCTTTTATATAGGTGCCTGTTCTGAGCTGGTATCAGTCTGGCTTTTTAGCAGGAGCAGATTTGAACTGCTGATCCAGAAACAATTCCATATATTTCTCCAGTGTCTTCTACCAATGCCCCTCACCTATTTTACATACACACTCTGCGAGCAACAAGAGCGCTACAAACCCCAAACCTTCCTTTTTATTTAATTTTTCCTTTTGGAGTCCCAGGTCTCACAAAAAACTTTCAGATACAATAAGATAACTTTTTCCCTTCCTTTTCCAATAAAAATCACATAAACATATGAGTTTAGAGTAACTGCCAGACCAGGTATTTCTATTCATTAAGATAAACTAGAATTAGAAGTGTTAAAAACAGATAGGGAAGTTAAAGAAGTGGGATGGAGTAGGGAGCAAATAATTTATCAGTCTGCTTTCTAGACACTTGTTCTATAATTGAGATCAGGCAACAATGTCCAAAGAGGCAGAAGCAAACATGGGCTGAAATAGTGGAGCATGTTGACAATGCCATTCCTGAGGGTATGTGTGAAAGACCCAATGCACTCTGACTGTAAAGAAGTCATTGAAGTGATTTGGTTTTATGCAACTTCAAGGTTGCTGCTGACATATCAGAAATACCACTGGAAATATAAAGGAAAAGAAAAACAAAAAAGCAGGAAAAGCCTACTCAAAAGCCACAACTCATCACAAACTGCTCCTACAGACAATGCAATTAAGTTTATATCAAAGAATTAAAATCGGAGTTTACAGCAAGAAATTAAGAACTTTTTGTTTTACATACATCAGCTTATTCTTTTGCCTTTCAAGACTTTTTTTTTTTCCTTCTTTCTGCTATTGAGGTAAAACAGGATCTTGGTATGCTGTTTACATGAGAACAAAATTTGAATGGAGCACATGTATATACCTTCACTCTGCTTTAATTAAAGGGATTCTCTAAGTGTTGGGTTTTTTTGTTGTTGTTGTTTGTTTTGTTTTTTTATTTTTAATCTCTTCTCACAAAGAATGAACAAAAGTAATTTTTTTTTTGTTCAGCCACACCTGGAAAGTACACAGTGATTTCTGCATTTGTAAAATGCATTTCAAAGTCTGTCCTGTTTTTACAAGGCAAGAGCCTAATGGGAGGGAGAAGGAGGTCATGGAATAGCTGTTCTTTTCCACAAAAGTCTGCAGAGACCTGATCTGGCCTCAGTATTCAGATCTCCAAGTGCACAGAGATTCACCCTTATCAGCATTTCTTGCAGACAATCAAATTCAAATCACCTTTTGTAATTACATTATGAAATACTGTAACCTACTTTCTTCCTTTCTTCCTCCCCTCCTGCCACCACACAGAGTTGCCAATGTGAGCACTTCCTTTACTGAGATTTTGGGAATTTTACTCATTCACAGCTATCAAATCCCTGACACTGGGCTATCCTTATGGACAGGAACTGCTCCAAGCAGTGTCATTTGGAATCAAAAAGAAAAGTGTGTGCCCAGCTGTGGAAGTTCTGCCTTTAGTCACCCACCACCTCTGCTTACTTTGTGTACACACACCAGATACACCTTCACGGGGAATTTTGCAGGACACTATTTCACCATTTCCAATAAAACCTCAAAGTTAATCAATCTACTTCTTCTCTGCAACTCTTGACATGTTTCTTCCTCCTGAACAGCTAATGAATCTCATTAATGTGATGAAAATTACAGGGATGATGCCTGTACGCAGAGCTACTTGACATGAACAAGGACAACCAATAGTGCCCAGAGAATATGCAGCAGCTGGGATGTGCACAGTTTTATAATTCTCTATTTTATGAACCTTCTTCAAAAGAATATGCAGTCATATCCACTAATATAAGCATATTCTGCAGCTACAGGTGTCCATTGAGCCAATACACAAAGCCAGTATGTCAAGTCAGTTACCAAAACCCTCGAAAATTCTAACCCAAACACAAATTTTTGTGTTAGTTTTTCAGTATGTCTAGCCTTCAGTTATACAAGACTAATTTTATTTCAGGCCCCTACACATAAATTTGAGTATTAAGGTCTACAAAATTCAAGACTTTAATTTTTAAATTCAATTCTAAAAAAAACTCAAGAGGGACTTGTATATAGTGCTAGAACAAGGGGGAAGGGCCTTTAAGCTGAGGGAGGGTAGGTTTAAATCAGCTGCTAGGAGGGAATTTCATGCTGTGCGGGTCACAAGGCACTGGAAGAGGTTGCCCAGAGAAGTTGTGGACTCATTTCTTAAAATGTTCGAGGCCAGGCTGTGATGCCTTGGGAAGGCTGACCTGGAACAGAGACTGGACAGAGCTAAGAGAATAAAGTAGATATTTATTGAAAGGCCTTTAAGATACACCCTGAGCAGCACAAGAGCCTGGCCAGGAATTTGGAGTCAAGGTGGACTTGAAATGGCCCAAAATGGACAACTGGTCACAAGGTCTTACACTTTTATAAGTTTTGGTCTATTTGCATATTGGGATTTAATTGTCCAATTACAGCTTCAGGTTGTGAGGTGTCATCCTTCTTGTTTCTCTCTTCAGTCCACCCTTGTTTGTGCTTTTGGGCCTGAAAGTTGTCCTTGGTCTTCATCAGGAAAAGGATTTGTTTTGTCTCCTTGCTCTGTGAAGAGAGATGACTGGCGCTTCATATGAGGCTCAGAACTGCACCCCTAGGCAGCACAGAATCTGAAACACATGAAAACTAAAACTTAAGGCATCAGTTGGATGGGTCTCGGAGCAACCTGGTCTAGTGGAAGGGGCCCAAGCCAACAGCAGAGGGATATTGGAACTAGATGAGCTTTAATGTCCATTCCAACCCAAACCAGTCCCTGATTCTATGAAAAACAGGGATCCTGTTGGAAGATCCTAACTTTAATTCCTGCCCCAGTGATAACTTTCCTATTGAAACCAAGAAGTAATTTTTAAGCAGCAAGTAGAAGTCACACCCATTTATGGAAACTGCCTTGCCCATCACCTGTTCTCCATTAAGTTGATGATCATGTAAATATTACTTTGTAAATCACTTATAAACTAGCAAAAAACCCTCCAAAACTACCCCTGAAAAGAATAAAAAATATGCAGACTTTTCCTGTAATGGATGTGATTATTTCTAATACTTGATTCATGATACTATCTATGAGCTGTACACTAGATTATGAATATTCATATGTGTAACACAATATAAAATATATACAATGCATGTAATTTTCTAATTAGTATATGACTTTATATATTATATAGTATAGTTATGTAATATAGATTTCTACTTCATACAGACTTGTGGTTTTGTGGGGGTTTTTTTGCATATATTTGCAAATATATGCATTTGTAATTAAATGCAAGGCCTGCATGTACAGGTCAAAAAATTAAAAGTACATATCAAAACACACCAGTCAACAACAAAAGAGAAGAGTAAATAGCCCCAAAGTGGAAAGAAATCCCCTCTAAGAGCAGTGACTGAGTGAAAAAAAGACTGCCTTCTAGGAGGTCTAACATCAGGACTTGTTATCATTTAAATACCTGCTCTAATGCACTTAGTGCTTTGTGCTACGTTCACAACAAGATTAAGTGATCATACAATCTTTCATCTCAACTCTTTATTGGAAATCTCACAACAAGCCTCTTTCTTGCCAAAACACTGTCCCATGGTTCATGAAAGATGCTAATTCCAGCTGAATGAATAAATCTGTTTACCTAGGCATAACAGGAAAAGTGCTGCTCATCAACTAAAGGATTCCCCAAGGAACACCTCCTTTTTTTTTCTAGACTGCTATCATTTTTCTGAACAGCTGCAACTCCAAAAGCCTGGATTGTGAAGTTCTAAGACACTCTTGAGCCCTTTGATAGAATGGACAGGATTGGAAATAATGCTAGCTTTACAGTCAAGGAGTCAAAAATCAAAGCACCTTATAAAAGGCACCAAGTTGTATAAGTATTAATTACAAAACCAATTTTTCTTTTTAAAACTCTTCTGAAGGACAACTAGCAGGTGGAAAGAATAGCAATTCAAGTGGACTGAACCTAGAGTGCTTCAGAGCACAGCTGAATGATGCACTTACTAAATGTGAGAATAATACAGGTCTCCCAACATGTGGATGTGTGCCAACTCCTAAGTTGGCACACATCCACATGTTGGGAGTTACACCAAGAAGCAGCATAGGTGGGAATAGGACTCCATTTTTCAGTTTCTCGTGACTGCAGAAAAGACATTCCACCATTATGACACCAGGAAGTAATTCATCACTTTTAGTGTGTCTTCAGCTAATAATACATCTTCTAAACCAGTTCCTACCCAAAAGCACTATTGCCCTGCCTTGGACTTACAGTGACAAAGAGGGACCTTCAGTTCCTAGGCTGGATACAAGAATCTTTCAAGTCTAGTCTCTTGCTGTATATTACATTCTATTTTTTTTTTTTAATTGACTTTTATGCCAATATGTTTAAAGGTTCAGATTCACCTTTGAGTTACACGGGAATGGATGAGAGCAGCCACATTGAGGTCTTTGGAAAAAGTAGCAGTGACAATCAGCATCAGCCAGGGAATTTGTCAGCATACTTCAATGTGGACATCAGCTGTAGACAGATGATAGTTAAATGTCTTTCACACTCCCGACACAAGTGACACTAGGAGCTGAGCTAAGCAACTGCTTTGTTCTGTGAAATAAAAGCAGGCTAAATACTATGCTGTGCTCTCTGAAGGTAAAATTCAGGTCATTGTAAACCCTCTTCAGCTGGTGTCATCTTAGACTTTGATTCTAAACTCAAGATCCCTTTTTTCCAAGGTTGAGCCTAAACTAATGTATTGGAAAAATAGCCCATGTCAGCATGCTGTTGTCAGTGCTTTAAAAGTCACTTCACCAACCCACTTTTTACTGAAGGCAAAGTGCATCTGAAACCTGGATATCAGGCATTCAAGAACAATTTCCAAATCTATAACAATGAATTTATTCAGGGTGCATTTTCAGTATTGTTACCTGAAAAATGGGTTCCAGAAACTGCTGGAATATTCACTTGCTATACAAAGGGACACCACAGGCATTCAGGGAAAACAAACAAACAAACACAAAAAAACACACCCCAAAAACCCCCCCAAATATTCTGATGATTTTAGCTGCCTGTTTAGGAGACAGATCCCATTCCCAGTGAGCATGCTCATTTCCAGACTATTGTATAAAGGGCAATGACACAGCAGCTTCTCAACTCTTCTTGTGTACCAGGCTGAGACTGCTCATCTGCCAAGAATAAATTTAGTTAAAACCCAAACCATTTTACATCTACTACGGTTTAGACCACACCTTTGCATATTCAGTCTTGCTGATATAAAAACATAAATTAAAAAAAGAACAACAAATAACAAAAGTGGGAATTTCTGTTTCTGTTGTGTGATTTGGGGTTTTTTGCTGGTGGGAGATTTTTTTCTTTTGTGTTTGGGCTTGTTTGGATTTGGGGTTTGCTTTTCTTCCCCCAATTGTATGAATTCTATGCTAGGTCATTGAATCCATCTTCCCACCTAACAACTAGACTAAAACAAAGCTCCAAAACCAATGAAAGAAACATTTAGAAGTAGCTATATCAGAAATAGCTGTAGCTGGTGTTCTGGCCTCAATTTGGATTAATTCTTCTCCTTTTCTGAAAAGCAGGCCTAGGATGCATCCTGTTATTTTTAGCTTTTTTTTGCAATCTGAACAGACCTCCTGCTATTGCTCATTTGCCAGGATACAAAGCTCTCGGTTCTTTTAACATTTTTCCTGCCAACATTTTGGAGAACTCTTCAAAGTTAGTTTCTTTTTCAAGTTATTTTTCCATCTTTTACTATTATATTTTTTAATTAAATGAATTATATTAATCAGAGCTATAAAGTGGTCTTTGAAGAGTTTTATGACCTCTTCAATCATCAAATTATGTTCTTCATTTAACAGCAAGGTTTCTCCCAATAGTCTTACATTTTTATATTATTCTTACTGTTTAAGTGTTTGTTAAACAATGTTTGCAGCCTATGTCCCCAGAATTTCCCTCAACAAACTAGTGCCTAGGCTGCATCAATTGTGCTGTGCTTTTCTAGAAAACCTTTCTCCTTTTTATAGCTTGAGGACCCAGGATGGAGAAAAGTGCCCAAGGTTGAACATATGATTTTTCCCTGCATTCATAACCCCAAACCCAAGAAGAACATTATGCAAATCTCTGTGGAACAAGAAGCAATTCCTCTGAACACTTTGCAACAGATCATTTCCCAGGAGTCTGTTTCAGAAGGCAAATCAGAACTTTTCTCCATGTCTCTGAAAGTCACCTTGAGCAGAGCTCAAGCTGGATAATAGCATTCCCCTCCATTCCCTGCTGCTCCTCCACTTTGCTTCAGCCCTTGCTACCACCTGCCTCTGCCAATACTCCACTGAGGTCTTGACTCGTGTGATTTTTGTTCCCTTTTCCTACACATGGGTCTTGATTTTTAAATCACTTGCTTAATTTTGTAAGGCACTTCCAGATACATTTGATCTGGAAAGCAGTGGTATTTAAGGGGTTTGTTATTCTTGGTTTACTTTGGGTTGCGTTTTTGTGGCTTTTAAAACCGGTTTTGTTTGGTTGGTTTTTTGTTTCCTTTGAGGTATTTTTTGGGGAGGGGTTTTTTTTTGTTGGGGTTTTATTGCTAGTACTGGTGTTTGGTTTTTTAGCAGGTTAAGTTACTAAACAGAATGATATTTCACCTGAGGCCTCAAGTCCAGAAAAGCACAACAGTTGCCTGCCATCCATACAAATCCACCAGTCTAAACAACCACCAAGAGAGGCGGTTCCATTGCCTCCTGAGGCACAGGTGTTGGAATCAAAACAATCCAAGCCCCATTTCTGTGACAGGCTGCCTAAAGAGTTATTTCCCATTTGATTTTCAAACAAGAGTCACTTTAAGTGACAGATAGTAAAACAGTATGGTACCTTTGCCTAGCTTCATTTTAAACCCTGAATCCACAGAGCATGAAGAGTGAAATTTAGATGAGAAAACATCCTAGAAAATAAAAGGGTTTGCAAACTCCTAAAGACAGAAAACCCACTGAATATAAGGTATTTAAAAGCATTATTCACTTTATAAGACTACATTTGGAAGATGATTCAAGAGGGACTAAACAGAGTGTGTCAAAATCAAGCTAAAACATTTAAAAACTTTAGATATATTCTATTTACTTGAACCATTTCCAAATGCCAAATGCTTGGCAAACTTAATGAAGTTTCAACTACCCCTAAATTTAAAACTGAGTTTATGTTAAAAATCCTTACAAATTCTTCCAACTTTAAAGAAACTTCTTCTGTCTTTCGTGAGGAGCTTTTCAACAGGAAGAAATCTTGCACGATGCCACTCTGGGATGAGTCAGAAGAGAGTAACCCTATACCTCAAATGACAACTCATTTTTCCTTCATCAAGGCTGAAACAACTCTTATCTGATGGAGCAGCATGCACCACTCTGCCTCAGTCTGTCAAGTCTGAAATATTACCTTCAAATATATTTTCACATTCAGAAAGACTGAAATACCGTGGGTTTTTTGAGCAATTGAAAGATTTCAACTTAGTTAATATCAACTTAGATTTGAGTAATGCCTGTAATATAATTTCAGAATCACATGCTATTACTTTTTTTTTTTTTTGTAAGGACCTGATAAATATTACTAATTTTTAGATTTCAAAGTTACTTGGTTTCCCCAAAATACCACCTTTTTGGACATCTTTGTCCCAGCATCCTGACACCAAGCACTTAAAAATGGAAAAAAGCAATTGTGCTCCCTGAAACAAGAAAATCTAAACCCTGTGAAAATGAGCCTTCATCTTCTGCAAATTTACTTGTAGCATGAAAAAATGCAATAAAAATAAGCTAAATGATTTTCAAGCCAGGTTAGAACCGACTTCATGCAACAGAAAAACACCACAAACAGTATTTCACAGAGCAGCAGAAAGTCTATTTTTTTTCTATTTGAAGTACTAAATCACGAAAGCAGAGGTCTTGGTTTAAGACAATTTAAGGAGGACACTCTAAAATGAGTTACCTACCCTTTAGTTTAACCAATCCCTTTACACTGTAAGGAAAAACAATACTAATACAAGTAGTGATAAGTGAAAAAAAATAACAGTTTACCCAAAAAAAAAAAAAAAAAAAAAAAAAAAAAAAAAAAAGAGCAACAGGAAAAAAAACCCAACGTAAATTATTGTTAAATATTAACAGCTATCTGGGAAAAAAGGGGAAAAGGGTGTGGAGGTAAGCTGATTTACTCAGTCAAAGGCTAGAATTCCACTCACTCTGCCCCCGGTTCCATTTTCCAACCACGGGCTCTTAAGGAGAGAGCAACAACTTGGGGCACAGACAAACATGGAATGCAACAACATTTTGGGGAGCCCAGGGCAGCAAACATCCCCCCAGGCCCACGTCTGCTGCTCAGCTGTGTCCATGGAGGCTGTTGTTCCCCCAAAAAGGGATCTGCTGCTCCACAGACGCGGTGGAACACACAGTGTACTTGGCAATGAGGGTGCTGAGCGACGACACCTCACAAATTTAGCTGTGCTGGTGAAAGACATTATCGCCTTCAGCTGCCTTTCTTTTTTTTTTTTTTTTTTTTTTTGCCACCCTTCTGCAAGAGGTTGCTGCCCCCACAGCATAAGCCAGGGGAAGGGAGCACACTGCTCGCCTTGCCCACACAGCCCAGGGTGTGAGGAGCCTGGAGCTGCTGCCAGCTCCCACTCATGAGCATCTCAAACTCCAAAATCTGCCCTGCAGCAGAAGAGGTGCAGATCCAGATCCCCCAAGAGGCTGGGGGCTGCTGAGCTGTCCCTGTCAGCATTGCTGGTGTGGCTGTCTCTACCCCATGGATCAGCTGCCTGCTGACAACTTGCAAGGGCAGGGAAGACAAGTTTTCAGCACGTCTTCCACCCGCAGACCTTCTTCATGAAACAGTAACCAAGAACTTTCTGTTTCTGTGAACACCCTTCAGCTAAAAGCTTCCTTTTGTAACTGGTCATGTCGACAAAAAAAGGCAAGATGGAGGAATTTTAAGGCTACTGACTTTTTAGAATGCATTAGCATTTATCTGAGTATTTCCTTAGCACCAAATCAAGCCTAATGAAATCAGAGCTAACCAAATCTGAGTTTCATTTGTTATCCTCAAAACCCCAGTAGCCCTCTACTATATTACACCATGCAATACTATAACTATGATATAGTATATGCTACTACAACAGTCTGTACCTGATAGAAACATCTGTAAGCATATTAGAACTTTCTTTGTGTTCATTTAATGCAAACTAAAATCTAAGTTTTCCCATTGATGCTTAAATTTTTAAGACCTCCATCACTTTTCCTGCTCAAAAAAATTGTATTCAACTGGAGCAAGGTCAGCTGCTGCATGAAATATGCAGCTGAGCTTCCTCTAAAACAATATTTATCACAAAGGAAACTGGAATGAAGACTTACTTACAAGATACCTTGTCAGATATGCATGTGATATTAAAGAAGCATAATAGCACATAATTAGTGACTGTTAAACAACAAACAGATTTAGTCACTCCAGCTTTGCAGGTGGTTTTTTCAATAACTTTCCTCCTGAATGGCCTGTGGTACCTGCTCTGTCCCCTACACACACAAATGGTATCAACAGCAGAGCAATGACTATGAGTTTAGTGGCTACCTATATATTTTCTATTAACTAGTCATGAATGCAGTAATGGTATGGAAACATCAAAAGGGAATAGAACAGACTTTTCATCAATACCTGATTTTTGTCTCTTTAAAAATGTTCTCCCTCTCTTCCTGGAAGAACAAGTTGGTAGATCAGTTTTTTAATAAGACATGGTATCTAGTTGATTGGATCCCTGGAGCAGCCAGGAGACTGCAGCTGCAAGAGATTCCCCTGAAGCTCATTTTAAAATTAAAAATATTTACAAGAGATTTGAAATACTATCATGGGGCTGAGAGAGATTTGTCTATTATCACCAAAGGATGCAGTCTTAAGAAGACCTTTATTTATTTCACATCAGTCACGTTGCTTTATCACTGTGAGAGATGAAGAATAAACTTATTTCAAAAATATCAGTCTCCCACCCACTAACTATGCTTTCAAGAGAGCAGTCTAGTACATACATACTTATCTATCAACTAAAAATGTATTGTTCTTGTCTGTCAAGTTTGAGAGTGACTAGTCTCAAATTCTCATTTGGAGATGGAGGGATGGGGTTTTGCTGCTGCTCATACAAGAGATGGGACTGAGAAATGTACCACAAGTAACTAAAAAAGTTCTACCACGCAGCATGAAGACCCAGATCTGCTAATAGACAGGGAGAGGAAGGCACAACTGCCTTTTTCCAGGCTGTGATTCCTTGGCAGCCACAGGCAGGCTCCCAGCTGCTACTTTGATCCTTTCTGTCCCTGGCACTTGTCTGTCAGGAGCTCTTTGAGTCTGCTAAGCCAAGCTCCTGAAACAAAACTGTAAGTGAACTCAGTGAACTGAAATGGCTCATTCAGGGTCAAAGAGGACAGAGTGAAAGGAGCAGAGGCTGCATTAAAGGTCAGTGTTTATTCTGGGCTTGTGCCATTTGCAGGGTGAGGGGCACATCCTAAGCAGGCACAGATAGCGAGGGGTGACACAGGATGGAAGGAGCCCGTGGCACAGCACACATGACATCATGCACCCCACCACTGCTGCTCCTCAGACATGCTTTTCTTGTTACATTGGCTTGTAAATTTTCTTTTAAACAAACAAACAAAAACAGGGGAAGAAAAATAAAAGAAAAAGCTTTTTAGGTGCAAAAACTTCAGCAGATCACTTTGCATGAGAATATGATGATCCTCCTAATCTGATGCTCATGGCACAGCTCAATAGAATTTTACCTAGTATGTAGGTAAGTGTAAGTAGATGGTCCAAGAGGTTATTATTAATGTATCTTGGATTTTTTTTTTATTTCCTCTTGTTGTAAATGCCCATTTGCATCCAGTACTGCTTGAAATTTTGCTAGGCATGGAGGAACACACACCTAAAGAAATTAGTTAAAAACATAGATGCCACCTCCCCACAGACTTCAGGGATGTTGTGCTCAACACAACTCCCCTACAGAGAGGTTACCAAGAAATTCACATATATTGCATTTATGATGTATCCACACAGAGCAAACTTCCTTCACCTCCAGTATTAAAAGGATTATTGCTCCACAGGAAGGATTATTTTGAAAACCTAGTAAAGGTTGTGCTGCTTCTGACTCCTACTACAACTTCTGTTGGCAGACACGCAGACTTACCACTTGGCATCCCAAAAGAAAAATCCCTAAAGGCCCAAAACAAAACTCATTTGCACACCCACATAACACATGCATCCATGCTCTGCAGCCCCATGCAGCATCTCTCATGTCCACTGCACCAAGGTCCCTGAACCCCAGGCACAGGAGCTCCAGCCATGCTGGCCCCAGGCTGTGCCGTCCCCCAGAAATGCCCAGGCATCTCTGGAAAAGCATCCAATGGTTTGGTTTGGAAAGGACTTTAAAGCTCATCTAGTTCCAACCCTGTTGTGCCAAGGACAGGGACACCTGCCACTGGACCTGGTTACCCAGAGCTACATGCAGCCTTGTCTTGAACACCTCCATGGATGGAGCCTAGACCAACACCATGCCATCAATCATCCTGACAGTTTAAAAAGTGACCAAATCAAATGCCACTTCTCAAACTATACTTAAACCTTTTTTTTTTTTTTTTTGCTAATAAAGACATATCTTGGTGTCTGTATACTAGCAGCAAAATTCCATTTTGCCAAGATATATTTGGGGGTTTTTTGACTTTTTTTTTCCCTTCTTGCTCCTCCTTTTAAAATTTAAGAATGCTTTCCCACATTTCAGCCACCCTCAAGGCCTGACATTCAAAGGCAGAGATATCCCAGAGATATACAAACAAAGAGCATCCAGTTAAGTTCCCTCCATATTTTACTTAATTCATTCCAGGGAGGGCAGGGAAAACAACAGGTCTGAATCCGCTGCTTTTATCTGCAGCATAATCGAGGCTCTTATGGCACACAGGAGTGAAAAGCACTCATGTCTCACCAAAACACTGCAAGCTCCTACAGCACTCAGCAGTAAATTTGGGAGCTGATGTTCTGGGTGAATTCTATTGCCAACAATTAAAAGCACACCAATAGCTACTTTCAAGTAGTTCCTTTGAAGCCACACACTTGGGTCTCTCAACAACTGTTGGTTTTGATTTCCTGCTGCTCATGGCCATAACCCCTATGTGTGTGGCAGATCTGATCTGTAAAATCTTAGAGCATGCTTTGCTGAAAGCAGAGATCAATATAAAACTACCACTTGACAAGATGGCTACACTACAGATAATCATAGAGGAGAAACCAAGAGGTCCAAATGGAATTAAAAACAGGCATTTTACTGAAATGAGTGCACAGAAAAGTTATCAGTGGGCTAACAGGGGGAAAACCATTAGGTATTTTTAATCTGAAATATTTACCCTCCCATTGTATTAAGACTATCAATCATGATCTTTGAGAAATTCCCTCTTCTTAAACAAGTTTGATATTTCTCTTTTGATACCATCAATATACTATATAAATTTTAATAGACTATTTGGAAAATAATTTAAAATAGTGGGGAAAAACCAGGAAAAGATTAAGACTGTGCAGTCTAGTACCAGGTGTGCTGCAAAAAGGTATTACTTTCTTGCAGGGGCTAAAACTCAACTCTCCCCGCCTACCCCGAACATTACTCAGCCCAACATCTTTTCCCTCATCAGGCTTGTCCTTATCACCATCAATAATAATTTTCTGCACAGCAGAAGTATCACTAGGCTTGTAATGACTGCCAGGCTCCTCTGGCAGAAAAAATCACTCTCTGACTCTAACAGCTTTAGAGAGGCTGTGACAAGCATGGCAGTGATATGTTGACAACCATTTTGAAATGTAAAGAGCTTGTTATGGACATACACTAAAAGAAAAAGCTATTTACTTTTCTGCTTTAAAAACATTTCTTTTTAAAGAAATATTATTCCTAGTTAAGTCAGTTTAAAAAAATTAAAAAAAAAATAAAAGCTTTCCATCTCTAACAAAGGAAAGTAGTTACAGAAAATGACTGAATATGTTGGTAGAGTACCATAAAAAAAATGCATCTGGAACTACATGATTTTGGCTACTGCACTGCAGGGTCCAGGCTCTGCCTGGGTACAGGAGCCAATGCAGATTCAGGAAGGAACTGAGGAGCATCATGGCCCACAGTCAATCCTGTACATCCCTTCATATTTTGGCTAAAAAATCCCAAACCTGTCATTTGTTCCAAATGAAGTAAAAAAAATGTTAAAGCTATGCTAAGGCATAGGATCTTATTCTGTCGGGTATGTTGAACATTTAACAGTACCAACCACGAGCCCATACCATCAAAGCCCTTCAATAACACCACAGGTAATTATTTCTGATTTGCCACAGTAGGCAGGTCTTTGCTGAGCACAGCAGAGTGCAACTAGGTTTTGGAGAATAATCACTGGGATAGTTATGGGCTTAGGCAGTGTAAAAAGCTGTGTAAAAACTGGGCAAAAGTCAAGTGTGAAGGGTCCATCAGATGTATAACCACAGCAAAATTCATCTGCATAGCCAAACATACACAAGAGAAGAAAGTCCCCTAGTATTTTATGTGTATTTTGAATAAAAGGTATTCTACTACCTTATATAACTTTTCTTGAAAAACATTAAGAAAAACAGATTTCCAAGTTCTCCAGGCATATCCAACCTATACAATAATAACATTACCTAAAGATGACCTGAAGATTCTTTAAAAAAACTACAAATTATTCTTAAATTCTATTTTCATTCATTTCAAAGATACAGCTAACTCCAAGCCAGACAGTTTTGGTTTTTTTTTTTCTTTTCTCTCTTTCTTCTCACTTAAATTTTTGGTATCCCAGTGGAAATAGTATTGAACATCCAGAAACTCATTATACCACAATTAAAAACACTTTCATTACCTATTTCTCACCATATGTTCAAGTAATTACAATCAGTGTTAAAATCTTGTAATTATAGTTTGCAAAAAATTAACTGTATGACAGATACTTCTTTGCCTCATATTTTAGTAATGTTAGTTATTAATTATTTGCACTTCTGCAACGCCTAAAGGCCATTTCAGTAGGAAAATACATGCAGAAAAGAAGACAGACCATGAGGGATCTCTTATAAAAACTGGGCTGCATTTTTCTTAAATCCATCTCATCTAAGATCAGAGACACCAAGCTGTACAATTACCATAAAGCATTAGTAAAGGGTAGAGTTAGATTCTAATATTTCCATGCTTTGCCACATTTAGTTTGAATTAATTCTCAATTCTCTGACTTTAATACATGAAACATTAGAAGGACTTAGACCCTTAAGGCTACTTAAACTGCTTCTTAAACATTTCTCTCCTGGCCCTCAACTCTGTTGGGACCTTTTCCTCAAATTAAAGAAAATGTCTGTCTTCTGCATGCATTTCCTCATTTTTATTTTGCTTCTTTAAATTCATGTTGTATTTTCTAAGAGCTATAATAAATGGGGGGGGGGGGGGGGGAACAATTTCCTGAATTTGGACCACTTTATAGAGTCTAAACAAATTACACCTATTCATATATATATAGCACTGAACTATACCATATCAACAATTATTTATTATTCCATAAATAAATGGAATTAACCTTCACAGATTCCCCAGCAGAATCAAGAACTCACTTATCTTTTTTCACTGAAATTAAATAATAATTAAATGAAATCTTTAGTGAAGATAAACCATCAGTAACCTTTGTGAAGTATATGTTTGTTAATAATCCTCAGACTTTTTGCAGAGAAATCCTTATGACATCCAGATTCACATTTCAGTATCTTTGTTTCATACAGATGTTTTAACTGATTATTTGCTGTGGTGGACTGACACACTTTTAGCAGCAACACAGCACAAAATTATGTCCTCAGAATTTCTGATTTTTAGCACAGAATAATTTTTCCAGAGAATGAAGTCTCTTTCTATTATGTCTGACATTTTCTCTAATTCTTATCTGATATTTATCTACAGTATCTGCCATTGCCCTCCTCCTATAAGTGGTTTAGAAGGGAGTGGTGGTGGTTGTTAAATGATTAAAGAAATTACTTAAATGACTTGCAGGAAGAAATTTCTTTTAATTTTTTTCTGATATACCAACTTTTTCTGAATTATTCAGTAAAGTTATCTTAACACAAATGCATAAGAAGGTAATAGCAAAAGTGACCATAACACCTTGGCATAGACCTGATGAAATTTCTCTACACTTCAAAAAAATGAAGCAGCATTTTCTAATCTGCTTGGTCTTAGAAAATTGTTTCCTACACATTGACCACATATTGGCATATTGTTGCACACTCTTCTGCTAATTTTCACCACATTTCTAGCAGACAAAGCCTTAAAGCTGCACATTTACATCTGTGAATGTACATATATAAGGTCCAATCACAACAGAAAGGACAACTACTTCAAAAATAAAACATCAAAGTTTTCCATTCTGAAATGAAGAAGTTAACAAAAGCAAGATCAATTCATTGAACTTTCCAGTACCTCTAAAGACACATTACCACCAAAACCTCTTCTTAATGATGTAGGATGATTTTTGGTCATGACCTGATTCTGTAATCCTCCTCAACTCACAGCAGGTCTGGGTACCAATGTTCCTTTTCAGGCTTCATAAAAGACCCCTTGAAACAGTTTACAAAGTGAAGATCATCAACCAAATTTTTAATTCCACCCTACATATCTGTTATCTATGCCTGAAAAGTAGGAAGCAAGCTGCTCAATCCTTAAAAGACACACCATAAAGACAACACATTTAAAAGGCACCAAAAGCATTCAGTGCATCACTTCCAAGATGCAGAATACATGAGCCTAGTCTTGTGGTTACTTTATAATGAACTGCAGTTCCATGTGAAATTAATAATTATTCACTATACCCATGCATTTAGGTTTAAAACCTTTCACATGCAAGAGATTTTGTTTTAAATGTTTTTTTATTAGTTCTAATTTCATTTTCTCTTTGGAGTGAACTTCAGAAGCACCTATGACTGTTCAAACTGGGACTCAGGAGACCCTTCCAAAGCAACAAGCTACACTAAAATGAGGACCAAAGAGGAACAACATTCCAGGGAGGAAGACAACAGTGGAAGGGGCGCAGTATGGAACAGCACAGCATCACTACATTTTTTTATGATGGCTTTACTCTGAGATGACCTCGTGTCAGCATGGTCAGCTCCACTGCAGCTCCTTGACTGAAACAATTTACTGGGGCATTCATTTCCTACAGAGTTTCTCAGGAACATCAGTGTCTAGGTTTTGACAGATGAAACTCAGTTCCTGAAGTCTAAGACATCTCTGGAAATCGAAGTCTAGCACAAACTTACCACTGCAGCTCCTGGCACTGCAGACAAAATAAAAATAGGGAGCTGCCTGAAGGCCCTGTCAGATTCCACGACTGCAGGGCTTGTCACCTTTCAAGAACAGAATCTGTGATGGGGAATACTGATATTTTGGGCTTTTCCATCTTCTTGCCCAAAGTAGAACTTGCCCTTCGGATGTCTGTTCCTCATCCTCTCAGACAGCAACAGGATGGTTTCTGACCTTTGTAGATGGTTACTGGGTTCTTACATAAGAAAAACCACAGAAAATCAAAGTGGGAACAGTGGAGAGCATTTGAAAGTTGCCCTCCACAGCCAGTAGTACCCAGACCACCATTTCAGAGATACCATATAGGGCTGAAGTTACTTGGGTAACTGTATCAGAAACACCAAATTTGGGCATAGATTTACTAAAACTGACATCAGAGGGGGAAAAGTAACTATGGATAGGTTAATTGGGAGAAGGACAAAGACAGGAAAAAATGCGAAACTTCTGAAGAGAAAAAAAAAATAAGAAACAACAGTACAAATGTGCCTTGTAATCAGGGCTGTCTGAGGATAAATGTGGCAGCCCTGTGCTGCATCCCTGCAGATTTAATGAGCACAATAAACTAAACCTACTGTTCTGACAATATCACAGGGGCTGAACCCATTTCTGCAATCAGGAGGATGAGCATGGCAAGAGCAGAGACTTTCCCCTGCAAGCACAGGACAAGCACTCCAGAGGGGCTGATGCAGCATCCTGTTGTCACCTCACAAGGATCAGTACTCACAGAATCAGCATCTTCTCAGTCATTTCCCAATACACTGCTGTATCCTGTCCATTTTTATGTTCTTTATCTACTAAAAGTCACACTTCAGGAAGGAGAGTGATATTACTGTAGTTAAAGCTGTTATACTGTCACTATACAAAAAAAAAAAAAGTATAATTAGATTTTCCATGTGATTTCCAGGCTGATTTGACATTCAGAGCATTTTTCTTGCTTTGTTTTATGATGGCTTCACACTATATAGAATTGTCATTCACTGAATGACAGATTACTGATTTAGTTTCATGATCCTTTATTGGGTTATATAGTCAGGAACACAGTATGAATTTTATGCTAGCTAATGAAGTATCTGGTCTATTAAACAAGATTTCAATTAGGATTTTCAATTTTTTTAAGGCTACATACTTGAATTCACTTTCAATTTACTTTTTGGTTTACTGTGTAATTATGGCTACTTTTATCTTAAATAGGTTACTCCTATATTAAGTGGACAATACATATTAACTGGATCCTACAGTTCACATGCTCTACCTGATTTTCCACATCTATGGATGCTTAATTTTCTGACTTGTTTTGCCAAAGATGAAAGGGATTACTTAGTTTTCTGTTGCAGACACTCTCAGGATGACCCTTTCATTGTGGAGTTAACCTATCTGAATAACCAGCCCATTAAATTAAATGAATTGTCAAAACTGAACCAGACAATCCTGTACAAAAAGCTATTCATCAAGAGATTTGCAATGCAAGCGAACAGTGAGAACTTAAAGTAGCAATATTAAGGTCTGTAAAAGTAGTGCCAATTAGTGCTGTAATATTTCTAATGTCATACTTTTGTAGCTCCTAATAGTGCCATTCATTTAACATGTTCCGTAGGACACGGGCTTAACCTGAAAGCTTTATGGCAAACATCATGGGCTTTGATATAGTTCAGACTGCAATTTTTCCAGTTTGTATTTTCAGAGATTAGCTAATCCTTCTATAAATTGCATGTTCAAATATAGCCTCTTAAGTACATGGACAGAAAACTCCCACAAGCTGAATTATCCTTCAATACCCAGCCATAATACATGTAATTCCCACATAAATCTGTAGTAACTCCAGCAACACATTAACTCTCCTTCTTACTGCCTCCCCCCAGAATGGTTCACTTTGTCAAAAGAGGTCTTCAGGACCACTTTATTTTGTTTGAAATGTGGAAGCTACAAGCAGATGGAAGAGAGCCCACACCTATATTGTTGCTCTTGACTCCTTTTCCTTTCAGAAATCAGAAGTAGCTCCTCTGCTTACTCCCAATTTTATTGCCAGCCTCATCCAAAGACTGTTTCTCAGTCCTCCAGGTGTTGGTCTGAAGTCCTCAGCACTCACACAGTGCATCCTGTTGGGAGTCAGCCCCAGGATCTTTAGGGTTTGGTCCCTGCAACCTTTCCAAGGCCATGGGCAAGGTGATGTTTTTTTCATCACAGTCACACATGGAACCTGGGAACTGCCACTCTAAACATCAGTATTCTCAACTTCACTATTGCTTTTACATCTTTTTTTTTTCCCTTCAGGAGACTCAAAGCAGTAGATACCAAGTATTAGAACACAGTTCCAGCTAAAGAAAAGCTAGAAGAAAAGATTAGGCTATAGCATTGAGTGCAAAATCTCACTGTTACTGATAGCTCACTCCAACACCATGGATGTCTCAAAGAGGTTTTTAAGAGGAACTGAACCACAAGACAATATTCTTGAATATTCTTGAATCCTGACCACGCCCTGCATAAACCTAATGCATGGAACCAGTGCTAGTGATACAAACTACTGATGATTCTCACCCAATTTCCTTTGGTAGCAACAATCTAAAATTTCCTAAAGAGAAAACCCAGCACAAGTATCAATGGCCCTGTCTTAATGCACTTCAAGGATGATACACTGTGTGATTGAACACACAGTGAGGAATGACAGGAAAAATATTTAAGATTTAATCAGGCCACATTTCCCTTCCTGAGATTTGTTCATTAATCTCTGCATCTCTTCAAAGCTGTCACAACAGGATTTGTCTTCTCAACTGTTTATTTGTTTAAAGAACAGAGAGAGAGAGACATATAAATAATTATTTTCTTTTTCACTCCTCCCTCCAAATTGTCCAGAATATTTATAGGTTCTTCTTGATGAGGCAGTGTGTCCTACAATCACTGAAGATAGGCAAAATAAAGCCATCCAATTAAACTTTTACTTCTACGTGCCAGTAGGTTGCTTTGGTAAGCTCAAAATAAAATCAGACAAGAAAAAAATGCATTAGTCCATTACACAAACAATGGAAATTTTTCTTTGAAAATTCTGAGCATTTCAGTAATATTTTTCAGGTTTTTTCCTTTTTCATTCTGAGAAAGAGAAAACATTTGGTTTTGTTTAAGAGAAAAGACAAAGTTTTATACAGAACTCATTAAAACATCCAATATAATTTGCCCAAAGACTTAAACATAAGCTAATGGGATGATTTTGTAAAAATACCAATAGAATAAGTTTTTAAAAAATCATCAGAGAAAGCAAACTTCCTCCCCCTATTCATATTACAGGAAAACTGTATACTTACATTTACTATTGCTATATTTTATTTTTTGCCATTAAACTACTATTTGTTTTGCTCTATTTCTTTGTTTGGTTAGCGATCAGAAAAGAAATACAAAAATGTATTTTTCATTTCAATAAATCAGTCAAAAAACTTGCTAACTTTCTGCATAATTTAATATAGAATATTTATAGCTTCAAATGAATTAATCACACAGGCAAATTACAGACTTCATTAGTCAATTATGCATACCACCACAGGGCGTGCAAATGCAAGACTCCAATCATACAAGATGTCTTCAAGTGTTACTGAAAAGAACATTAAAAAACCATGGGCTAAAGTCAGACTTGTCACAAATATCTGAAATTCCATGAAGTTTACAGTATTTCTCTCTAGTGGAATGAAACAATTTACCCACTTACCTCTAAGCTTTTTGATAATTTCATTCCTAACAAATCTGATCTGTTTGTAGAATGTAAATACAATTAGCTCCTCAAGTAGAGATTATTTGGGGGGTTTGGGCACCAGAAGGTTTAGTTGTATATTTGATTAAAAAATTATTTCCTTCACCTGCTGCACATTCCAGTGCAGTGGCAGTTCTTTGGAGAAAAGTGGGTTTTGTGTCAGAAAAGATTCTTTAAGATACCCAGTAGAGCCAAGAACTCATGTTTGGATGTGTGTAATTAAAAATCTTTATCTAAAGGAAATAATTAAAAGTTTTGTTACCACAACATTAAATTCAAAAGTTACGTGCTGAAGCAAAGACATTTTGCAGCATCACAACAGCTACAAGTGCTGTATTCCACTATAAAATAAATCATTTGGGGTCAGCAATTCCCCTCCTTGCTTTATGGTGTTAAAATGTCTTGGAGCCACAGCAATCAGATCCAAGAACTGCAGTGCAGAGGGGGCTCATCCAGCTTGGAGCAGGGTAGTGGCACAGCAGCACCACACCAGGGCCCAAACCTGAGGCCACTTGTTCCAGTACAGCCTCACACTGATGCTGCAAATTTACTGCTTCTGAGGCTGATTTTTTTGCAGTCAAATGCTTTATTTCTGTGCCAGACGTGCTGGCCTGGGCCGGGTGCCCCATTGCAGGTGTCCTGCCACAGCACCTCTCCTCAGGGGTTGCCTGGCACTCCCAACCACAGCAGGGCATTCTGGCAGACAGACTCTCCTAAAAGGCTGGGAATGGAAAGGATGTCAAGACCTTCACAAAGCACATTGTATGCAAGAATAAGCTACCTCACAAGCAAAGAAATACAATCAAAATCCACAGGGAAAAAAACCCAAAATAAATAATGAGATAAAAGCTGTGTTTGGCAGTACAGCAGCACTATGAAAAGATGATGAAAGAGTAAACTCTGATTCACAACCAAAAGACACTACAGAACTTAGACTATATCAATTTCATTTTTTTTCCCCACAGCTGACTTTGTTGCCATCATCTTGAGCCTCACAAAAACACAATGAAATCTTTCATGTCTTTAAGTGATCAAAACATCTCCCCAAGGAAAAGGTGGTGGAATCACAGAAACATTGAGGTTAGAAAAGACCTCCAAGATCATCAAATCTAATTGATGCTGCATCAAGAGAGAAAACTCACACAAGTAAGCTGAGATAGTCAGGTTGGCACTGGTGCTGATCATCTAAGCTCTGAGACAATACTAATTCTTCATGTTTTTCCTTAAGCTGTTTACATCAATATCCTCATAAATTATGCATTTATTGAGCAACATGCTGATTTGTCTTAACTTGTCTGGAGAAAGACAGATATGTGTTTGTGAAAAATTCCTATTTTAGTCCTCTTCTAGTTATTCCTCAAATCCTCTCCTGTCACCACAGAAATAATTCATAGTTTTTCAGTGAGGTTAAGGTCAGAACACCACAAAGCCACTCTGTCCTAATTCACTCTATAGACTACACTTTTAACCTTTTTATTTTGCTTTTACTACTCAAACTCAGATGAGTTTTAAAACAATGATGTGGTCTTCTGTCTGTGGCAGCAATATAATTATATTGAATCCAAAGCACAGAAACCCTCAATGAGATGAAGTTCAGTTCTGCATTTAATCAGGTTCACATGGAATAGATTTTTTTACCATTTTTATTTTTTCTACTCTCTTCTTCAGATAATTTTACTTTTTCTTTTCTTTCCTATTACTTATTTTCTCAGCTATTTTTCCAGTCAGGTATCTAAATGTAAAAAGATAAAACAATGAAGTTGGTGGCTGTCTGCCCAGTTTCGTATGAGACAGAATCACAAAGGTTGGTTACATTGTGTGCCTTTGCATCAGCATCTAGAAAAGCAACTAAGCATTACAACGGATTTGCATTTCCTTTGGTTACTTCCCTCTCTGCACAGACTCTTTCAGGTGTTTCAGAGTGACCAGGCAGAACTGAGTGTTTTATATAAACCTGCCAAGAAAAGGTAACACTATGACTCCCAAATTTGAAATGATGCCACAAAGACAGGATTTCTGAGTTTTCTCTTTTCATTTCGTGCATGAGCCAATAAACCACTTAACATTAAAAATGAGCCCTCCTAGGTATGCTGCACAGGAAGGCACTAAATAACACTGCAACAATAAGTGTGAGAAATGAATTTGTTAAAGTTCACAGGAACAAGAAATTGCAGGTGGATAGCAGTGCTAGTACTGAGACCCTGCACACATCCACCATCTTAGAGCACAGCTTAAAAAAGGCTATGTGTAAAAAAAAAAAAAATAATAAATTAGTGTTAGAACTGCGACTTAATTATTTTATGAGGTGTTTCCACATTCTGTATTCAAAATGAGATAAAACTACTAAAAAGACAAAAAAAAAAAAAAAGCGGAGAATGTCTTAGTTTTGCATAATGTTGTACCACTACAGACCTTGAGGAGAAAACTACAAAGTTACCTGTTTCATAAAATTTTTCTGAGTTTTGATATGGTTTAGGCACAGAGCTAAGAAATAGCTTTTGGTGACATCCATTCACAGTGGTGAAATTCACTATGAAGCCAAAAGTCCCTTTATTTAAAAAAAAAATAAAAAGGAACATGAACGGATCAACAAGGAAGCTCAACAAGCTCATATTCCAACTTGACAGATCTTATCATGCTGACTTGAAGCACAATTTTTCATAGAAAGAAAAAAAGGGAGAAAATTCATTGGTTGGGGAAGAAGGAAAAAAAAAATTGCTAGAGATGGTAAACTCACTTGGGGAAGGTCCTAGAAGGCATTAGATGGCCTTCACATTTGTAATTACAAATAATTTCTTTTTTTTTTTTTTTTTTTTTTTTACAAATAAAAAATAAAATTTCAAAATCTACAAGAACATGTATTTACAGGGAAGATACTAGCCCTAATATTTCTATTGAAGTTTGTCCTATTAAATAATAACTAGACAGAGACATTCTTTCGTGTTAAACTCAATCTCACCAAAACCGCCACCCTGTCAAATATCTAGGGTTCTATATTGCAAGTTGAAGAGTTGGGGAATTTTAAGGTCAGCTTCAAGCAATGAAGACCTCGAAACACCTCCCTGCAATACCAGCTTGCACTTTCGAGCCCGGTATTTACTGTAACTATCGACCAGGAGATGGCAGCAGTTCCCACTGAATTTATTTGCACGGCTACGAAACTACAGCACATTAAACCCCAAACAAATATGGAGCATATGCAAATTACGAATATGAAATCATAAATCCTACAGATTGCTCTTAAAACATAATTCTTCATCAGGGAACTGTATTATATGTGTATTTCTATTTTACTTGCATGGTGATCGTTTGCTTCTGGGTCACCTTCAGAAAGGAATTAAAAATTGATGTATTTTCATGTGTGGTGGCACATTCTTTGCCAGTCAGAAACCAATGATTTATTCCCTTATTTATAGATTCAGTAATAACAGACTGCAGAACACGGAGTGATTTGTGGGTAGTGGTGGATAAAACTTCTGAAGTGTGATTTACTGCTGTAAGGAAACATCCACAAGTCAAGGATAAAGGTAGGGTATGAATCCCAGGTACGAGGGTGTTACCAGTCCAAAGGAACTGGACTTGGGAGGAAATAGGGGCAACCTAACTGTGATACTGGAAATAAGGAGCAGAGATTTAGAGAAAGTGTGAGGAGACCAAAACACAGGACAAGGGAGGAGCTCTGTAATCTCTCCAAAAGGTAAAAGCTCAAATAAATCCCAAAAAGCTGCTTCAAATCATGACCAGAGTGCAAAAGCGTGAACAAGAAATACAATTATTCCACAGAACTGGGCCAGCAGACCCAGTAACTGTGATTTTATTTTTCCACCTGTGTAGAAAGTTTGGCAGCACAGTCCAGCTGGACCAGAACTGCAGCTTTGTGACAGTGGGAACATGAACCAAACATGAACACTGGCTACGTTTAATGCATCTGTTCCTTGTGATGGAAGAGCAGGATCAGAACTGACCAAAGGCCCTTTTCCTCTCCTAGCCCTACACAGGTAACACTGGCTTCCCTCTCATGCTGGCTGTTTGAAGGCAAAGAGTTCTGTGGAGCAGAGGTAAAAGCCATCCAACAAGAAAAACCTGCCTTTCAACAACGGTGCAGACCAAAGGCAGACCCCAGCCCACAGAACAAGGACTGTTTCCCACTGATTCCCCATGGATAACTCTGCTTTTGCACACCCAAAGCATCTGAACTCCGATGATTCTCTACATGATTGCTCAAGACATGCCTTGGTATCAGCCTCTCACTGACCTACATTTGCTCCCATGATATTCAGTCTTTTCTTGGTTAGAGCAGCTCTCTCAATGCACCAAATATATGAATTCCAGAGGGGAAAAAAAACAACCCAAAACAACTAGGAAAGAACTTTCCATGTTAGACTGGATCCTAGAGAACACCAGACTGGAAGGTTTGTCCATGACTTGAGAAACAAACAAAAAAGGCAAATTACCAGAGAATCTGGTGTGTAATGTTTTAGTTCCTTCCCTTTTGGCTGGTACTGTCTTTTTGGCTCCTTAATTTAAGAAACTACTAACATGGAGAACATGGAAGTCCACCTTTAACAACTGAATGGTTGCGCATTTTTTCAAAGTGTAGGCAGCAAGCTGGTTGTGTCTGACACAGGTTGAAAGGTTTAGCCACACTTGCAGATGGTACCTGATGAAAAATTATGTCTTCGGGATGACAAATCAGCAGTCACCTACATTTTCTAAGGGTGCTAAACCTCCAAAAACTAATACCTCCACATCCTGGTGTCTAGATTTTTTTTTTTAATCAATTTATTGTTAAATCTGAGAGTGCATTTTCTGTCCTACCTGATGAGGCTGAAAGCTTGTTACATTATTCCTTTAGCAGTTATATGAAGCAACCAAATGAAGAGCCTGTTACAACATAGGCTAGAAAACCATCAATAATCCGACAAGAACAGGCTTTTAAGACCTCTTTGGCCTCATTATTCTGGCAGGAAGAGAGGCCAAAAGAACAGACAATTGGCTGACACAGAGTGCTGGTAACAGGAGGGTCATGCTGGGTAGACAGGTGGGAGCATTCTGAAGAAGGGGCAGAATTTACAAACACCACTTGTTCATGTGAAAGCACCTGCCAGTCCCTCAGGGAAGCAAGGTCCAGCTCTGTGCCTGTCAGGTCTGTCTCAGCTTCTCTGCTCCCCTCCTAGCCACACCAATTTATGCAACAACAAAATCTTACATTTACAAAGCAAAACCATCACATGTTTTTAGTTTGAGATTAATCAAGCTGCAGTGTGCTTGGGACAATCCTGAGCTCCTACTCCAGGTGGTGGAAGCAGGAGCAGCTTCACACACAGCTGCAGCTCTGCAACAGGTATCAACTGAGTTAGAGGGAAATTCAAGCTCACAATTACATACCTCGAATCAAAAAGGTGCTGTTCATACCTGCTTCAGCACGTGAGGTAGCGTTGGCTAGCTTTTCCCAGAATGCCAAAATATTTCTCTCTATGAACAAGGTGGTGGGGTTTTTTTTTTGTTTGGTTGGTTTTTGTTTGTTTGTTGTTTCCCCCCCCCCCCCCCCCTCCATATCCCTGCCCTCAAATTTACTGTACTTTAGAATTACCTTTTACACCAACACTGAGAGGAATTAAGAATTCTGGGAATTTTTGCACCGTTACTTTCTTGCCAGAAATAGAATTTTTAAGGGAAAGCTAATCTTCCATAATGCATTTCACAACATTCTCATCAGCGGTTTATAATTACATGATTTGTGACACCTGCTGTTATTTGACTTCTGAGGTCAATGCTTTCCATTTATAACTCTCTACTGAAATCTAAAACAAAAAATTATCTTCTACTAAAATATTTTGACAGTTTATTAGGCTAAAAATGTGACTTCAACAGAGCCTAAGAAAGACTTCTAGAAGTTCCTCTATTTGTCCTCTTGAAAGATTAAATATACTGTATTAACATATTCTGAATCTTGACCACTTGATAACATGAAAAATCTACTGCACATTATTAATATTGGGGCTGAAGGACAGAAAATTTTGATAGTTTTCAAGTTTGCATTTTTCAAACATAATACTAAACTCTTGTGGTGGATGCAGGTGCCTACCAAAATCACTCTGTCATTCCCCTCCTCAGCTGGAAAAAAAAAAAAAACAAAACTGTAACAAAAGGCTACTTTCTCCAGTCACCATCACAGGCAAAACAAAGTCAACTTGGAGAAAAATTATGCAAATTTATTATCAGTGTAGGGTAATAACAAATAAAACCAAATGTTAAAAGCACCGCTCCTTTTCCCCCCAGCCTTCCCTTCCTAAGCACAATTTCACTCACAAATTTCTCTGCCTCCCCAGAAGCACAGGAGGACAGAGGGGCTGTGGTCAGTTCATCACACCTCTCTGCTGCTCCTTCTTCTCATGCTATTCCCCTGTTCCAGTGTGGAATCCCTCCCAGAGGAGACAGTCCCCCACAAACTTTTTTTGTAATCATATGCAAATACTCAAGACTTCCATGTCTGGGCACTTAAAAAACATCAGAGTCACAAAAAAAAGATGCTTTAACTTTCAACTTCTATCTTGACAGCCAATGCTCTTCTTTCCTTCTATCATCCTCCTCTCAATAATGAACAAGGAACTTCAGCAGCTTTTGCTTCCAGCACCCTGATGTAAGGAGCACAAGACCACAGAGATACTCAAATGGAAAAAAATAATTCCACCAAAACCTTAGGAGAGCAAAAGTTTGCTTTCCTTAAGTAAAATGGCAAGTATCTGGTTTATTCAAATGCAACAGGTAAACGAAAAGGGAAAATGTTTGTGGTGAAACACATCAAGAGCTCTCTTTGCTGGGACACAACTGCAGATATAAACAAGTGACTCAGGCTCCTGCTAAAAATGCTATTTCCATCCCTGCTTCTCAAAAGGAGCCTTTTGTACAAAATCCACACTTCACTCAGCTTTACTGAAATGAAAAATGGATGCCCACTGTCACAGAGCTATATTGATTATGAGTGAAAACGTGATCATTTTGCTTTAACTTGCCCCACAGCACCAGAGTTCCATCAAAGCATCAGAAGGAAATTAATGCTTTCATACAGAGCCTAAGAAAAATATGAGACATTGCTCACTTTGCCCTCTAGACAAAGAGGTATATGCCAGTAACTGAGAGGTAATAGCTTTCAGAAGAGAACACGAACTCTAGACTTTTATTAAAATCATTATTTAATGTGCAAAAAATAATGAAGCCACAGCCTTGGCATTTAAAACAGCAATTTGTAGTCATTACATCTTAGATCATGAGGCTTATTTTGTAAAAAGCCAGTTTTTCTCAAATTAAAAATTCATCATCAACTCCCACAGATTATGTAGTCCTTTAGATGATGCCATTTCATATAGATTTATTCCAGCTAAACAAAGAGCCAGTAAAGTGGCACACATAAAACATCAATTTCACTGCTCTCTCTCTAGAAAGACCTTTCTACTCCTTAGACTGTTAAGAAATCTCACAGAAGGATTGACTAATGCATGGATGTTTTAGTAATTTCACCTTCCAGGGACATTTTATATCTTAATTTGTCATTCTCCTTGCCCCCACTGTAGATTGAACTGTAAAAATAACCTTCAACAGAAGGTTTCTTTCTTCTCTTTTCCTACTTAGAATGGCAGTCCACAAAGTGAATGACAGTAAAAAGACATCAACTAGCCTAAGTGATCCCTCTAACTGATGAGCATTTAATCCATTATGAATATTAGATTTTTGATGGGAAAAACAAGCAGTTAAAACTTGTTCCTCTCCAGTAAAAATCCTGTTAAGAACTTGCATGGAAAGATGATGCAGCCCTACATAACTGACGTGTAATTAATTCTGTTTGATTTTCTTCAGGCACAAAGTGATTTTTATCAGATAAATCCTTTGGTCTGAAAAGAACTTGCAAGATCACACACCCTGTGCCTTACTGGTGGAAGATTTTACTCAGTAACTTGCAGAGGTGTAAATGAGATTTACGTGTGTACCAGCAAGAGAACAAAAATGCACTGCACGTTTTCTCTCTTTCCTGCTTCAAGACTTCCTTTAATTACCATTTGAGCTATAACAGTGTCAAGGAGTTGGGATGTCTTTTGAAAAGAACATTCAAAGAGTCAGTTCCTCCCACAAATTATTTTAATATATGGACCTGAATCAGCACGTAACACCACCTGTAATTTAAATTTTGTGTTGAAAGGCACACTGATTTCAACCCCACTCCTCTTTTCAGCAGAAACAATACATTTAAATTAACGTGTTTCAGAGTACGTCCTCTACTGTCTTCCAAATGTCTACTCAAAACACCTCTCCCACAGATGGCAATGCAGCTTTCTCTATACCCTTCTGCAAACTCTACACCTACCAGATAGGATTTTAATTAGGGGCTAAGCAAGGGGCTAACAATGTTTTATCAAGGGACTACAATATTTCATTTGTTTCCATACTTTCCATCCAACTAAAGGGCTTCCTCTTCAACTGTATCTGCCAACAGTTCTATCATAGACTTGCCTCCAAACGCCTGGGGCATAAACTTTCTATTAACCCTAGAGAAAAAAATTTTACTCAGGTTCTGCAGAATCCTAAAATGTTGCATGAATCTTCACAAGAGACCAAAATTACATTGCAAAGCCAACAAAACCCACACTCACTAAACTGTTCTTTCCCTGACATTTATACAAAATGTAATTCCAATTGGAAAATATTTTTTTTAATAAAGAGAGAATAGTGTGGGAATCTGGAATAGGACTACAATATATGCAGCCTGTGTGATATAAAAAATACACTTTGATACATGTTTTGCTTGAGAAGCAGGCTGGTGTACTTTTCAAACCAACCATTTCAGGAAGTTAAAAAGAAAAGGAAAGACCATCATGACGGATAGTTGGCAGAAAAAAATAATAAAATGTGGTCTCTGATAAGTTCCTATAATCAAATGATGCCAATACCCATCCAAAACCAGAGTCTGAAAATCTCCTTGAGGTACTTAATGAAATAGACCACTTAAAGGAAAAGTGAAAGTTAAGAAATTTAATCAGTGCTGCCAATTGGAAAGATATCATCTCGTGGTTACTCATAATACTTCAAATTTGAACAGCTTCAGAGTGAAGTTGACAGAACCCTGCACAATCTCAGAATGCTACTTTACAGGCATCAATGAAATGTAGCTCCACGCTTTATTAATTCGTCACCAATAAATGTTAGTGTCTTTAAAGGAAATAGGAAAATCATAAATTTTTTATCCCCAAAAAAACCAATTATAGAGAAATTATGAAAATTATTGGTACATTTAGTCAGGAAATTCTATCATTAAGAGTTTACTTAAAACCTGAGAATCTAAAGTTTCTCTCTCCAAATTGTTCTCAACAATTGTGACATTAGTGGAAGCTTCGCCTTCACCTTCCTGCATTTAGCTGCAGAATTGAAAAAACTGTAATGAATATTGACACAATCTGTAGGAAAAAATAAGTCACCTCAGCTGGAAGAGCCTACTGTCTTTCAGGGGAGACTGGTAAGCTTGCCCCACTCTCAGAACTTTAGGATGAAGAACTTTAACATGTTCCTTACCCCTACACTACACTGTTATTAAAAAAAAAAAATCGTGAAAGTCAAGGCACCTCTCCTGAATATTTCTAACAGAGTGCTGAATCCTCCAAGATGAGCATCTATTCACAGATATGACATGCTGTTCCTCATACACACCTCCTAATTACCTCCAGTTATATCACCACAGACCAAGGCAGGCAGTTGTACAAGAATGCTGCTTCTTACTTCTTAAAAGAAACATCTTTATATGAGATCCAAACAGCAAACAGATAAAATTCCCCTTTCATACTGCATATGGCTTGTTGGGTGTTATTGCTATGGGCTTTAATGTTTAAATTCCAGCAACATATTAAAAATCAAGCTCTTTTCACTATAGGAAAACCTGTTGTGGGGTTTTTAAGCATATAAACATGAACAGCAATAACAGAGCTGTGCGGTTTCACAGGAAAAATGAAATTATTTTTAGAACCATAAGAAATAGGTTATTCATTAAAAATAAAAACACTGAAATGGTCAGGCAGGCTTTTATTTTCAGTATATCCTTTCTACATCGAGCTCACCATTTCTCCCCAGTCCCAGCAAACATTTGAAGTTATTATGTATTCAAGAACAGTGTATTTGCTGAAAGACAGACATACTTCTTTAGCTTGAAACTCAATTTGTGGTTGAGTGATTAATGTCATCTAGGTCCTGCAATTACACAAGTTTGGATGTCACCCAGGGGGTTCAGGTTGTCATGCCAGAAGAAGTACCTATATTTCTTCTCAGTTCAGTGCACACCAGGGCATGTTTCCCTAGATGGAGTACAGGCTCCCTCTATAGCAACAGTCTCACAGACAGCACTGCCTAGACTGACTGCAACAGCTTAAATTTACATTCCTGCTTCTCCACAGCAAAGCAAAATCAGCCATTCCTGCACAATCTCTGTTGTATCACCTGCCTTCCAATTACTACTCTCTCATTCCCGTCACAACCACTTTTTCAGAAGTAGTTGCTAAATACAATCCACAAATACACCACAATAAAAAGTGATTAATCAAACACACAGCTTATATTTAGTAACTTCGATCAAGTCCTGCTTCACATTAACATTTCAGATGAACCCTTCTTTTATCACAGACTCATTAATATTCTGTTAATATCATCAGTCTTAATTAACAAGCAGTACATACCTTTCATTCTCTTCCCCACGGTTTATATTTTTTTTGTTTTCACCAAGTGGATAAGATACTATTTGCATCTCCCACAGCAATCATGATCTCCCACAGCAATCATGTGAAAACGTGTCACCCCACTAGTCTCTTAGTCTGTCCCGGGCCAGGATCCCCAAAAACCAACATCTGGCTACTCTACACCAGGTGTTTGCTCTGCTGCCAGCCTCTGCCTGCTAAGAATGGCTATGTTTCTAAGCTCAGTTTAAAATTTAAAATGCAGAGTAAACTACCTTAGCCTGGCTTTTTTGCAGAGGGATGAGTTTCCTGCCCACATTGCTGACCTCTATACTTTAAGTTTCCCTTACCATGCCAGGCAGCTGAGCAAAAGTGGTGGATTTGCAGGTGCTCGTGCCAGCTGTGCTTGCAATGAGTGACATGCAGAGGGACTGCAAGAAACACTGAACAAAGTTCCCTCATCTGTACCTCATCTCATCTGCCCTTTACAGCACGAGTCCACTTCAATGCAAAGCCACAGGTGGCAGGTTAAACCCCCTCTGACAGTTGCTGGTCTTTGCTCCAAGGCAAGAAAAAATGGAAGCATGTGCTTAGTGTTAGGGACAGCTAAAAAAAGGTGTTTCAGACAATTCATAATTATTCAGAATGTTTTGAACTCTTCCCAGGATAAGGAGATCAGGCCTCTAAATAACTTCCTTGGCTTTGTCCTGCAGGGGCCTTAAAGCATTCACATACCAAATTACTGGATCTCTGTGAGAAGCTAAAAGCTCTCCTGCAACCAAGAGGAGAAACTTGGATTTCCTCAGCTCCTCTCCTCCCAGCTGGCAGCAGCAGCAGTGTGTTGGGCACCTGTGCAGATTCCCTGCCAATATAAATCCACCCCAATAACCAAGCACCTCTTGCTAAGGCATCTCACACGTTTTGGGTGCTGAGGAGGTCAAACACCAAGTCACAGCCCAGGAAGCTGATAATGAGCCTCTGGGGCCACAGCTAAAATAACACATCCCTCTGCAACGCCCCAGAGCCTTCAAACCCTCTTCCCTGCCTGGCAAGAAACCTCCTGTACCACCAAGGGTTTTACACATTTGCTCTCCTTTTCCAGCTGCCATGTGAGCCAGTAAATCACTTCCACACACAGTCTCACCAGAGATATCTGAACAGACTCCTCCTTGCACCTTCAGCAACAAATCCATGAGAGACAAGGAGATAACTTCAGGCTCTGCTTAAGTTCACAGTCCTGCCTGAAATGCTTATGAGTAAGAAACTTTGCATATCCTGATTAATCCTCCCAAATTATCTTTCTGCACTTTCAGGAACACCACTGACACAAACATGTCACTTGCAGGCAGAGGAGCAAGCAGTAAAAGGTTTTGGAGCCCCAGCAATATTTTTAAAGAGAAGACTGAACATAATAAATAAAATTGTTCAAGATTGCCATTTCATTTTCTCCCTCACAAGGAGGTAGAAATAATAACATTTAAAACTTCAGTTATAGGATAATAGAATAGCCTGGTTTGGAAGGGACCTTAAATATCATCCAATTGCAGTGCCATGGACAGGGACACATTCCACTGGACCGGGTTGCTCAGAGCCCAATCCAACTTGGCCTTGAACACTTCCAGGGATGGGGCAAGCACAGATTCTCTGGGAAATATATTTCAGCATCCTCCCAGCAAAAAATCTTTTCCTCCCTTCGGGCACTGGAAGGCCTCAATTAGGTGCTAATAGCTATCCCTGTGTTTACTGAGTGTGTCCATTTCCCTGAAGCCTGGTTACATTTATTGGATAGTGCAAAAGTTAACAAAACAAAAGTTGCAAGTTAGTCTAGGTTCTAGTCCACCTTCCCACCCAAGGAAAATCAAGCTCCTTGAAGGTAATCTACTACTTTCTTAGCAGTGGTAGGATTTCAGGTACTGCAGAACCCTAATTCCTTGCAGACACTGGAAGTATAACCTGCTTGCTATTCATATCTGCTGTAATTACAGTAAAAAAAAAAATATTGAAATAAAACCTATCAACAATACCACTAACAATAATAAACATCAAAGTAAAAAAAAAAAACAAAAAAGCCAAAAAAACAAACAAAAAAAAAAAAACAAAAAAAAACCAAAACAAAACAAAAAAAAACAACAACAACAAAAAACAAAAAAAACCCAACACAAACCAAAACAACAACAAAAAACCACAAACAAACAAACAAAAAACCACCAAAACAACCTGATTTAGCAGTGCTAATATGGGCAATGGATCATCAGTTACAACAAACACAATCAGTTTAATTTTATGACCATCATCCATAAGACATCATCAAATAATCACCAAAAAAATCTTTGGGAATGACCATAAGACTATATTCACTTTTTATGGCAAAACATTTAGTGAAAAAAAAAAAAAAAGGCAAAAAGAGATTTATAACTGGCATCCAGCTATTCTAAAAGCCAAGAGCTCAGCAGCACTCAGCTGTCTCAGCCTCAGGGTTGTCTGTATTCATGATTTCTGCAAGAGTGACAAAAGTTTCATCCTTACACACAAAGCATGACATTTGTGCAGATAACAGGGCACTGGGGAAGTGGCAGATTCACCAGAGGGTTGTGCTGCCAGCCAGAAGGGCCTCAACAGGCTGCAGAAATACACTGACAGGAACCTTGTGAATGGGAAATGCAAAGGATCTGCCCCACGTGTGTTAATAGCAGATGAGGGAAGCAAAGAAGAGGCAGCCAGGCTCTCCTCAGGGGTGCCCAGTGACAGGAAAACAGGAGATAGAAATTAACTAAAACAGAAGCAATTTCACCTCATCACCAGAAAACACTTTCCTCCTGCAGAAGTGGTCAGACACTGGTAGAGGTTCCCAGAGAAGTTGTGGAGCCTCCACCGCTGGAGATACTCAAAACCCAGTGAGACATAGCCCTGAGCAGGGAGTTAGACTACATAATCTCCAGAGGTGCCTTTCTGCCTCAAAAAATCATGCATTAAATGGTTATCTCAGTTCACTCTTTTACTGTCCTGACAATACTCACCAACTAAAGTAAAATAAACAGACATGCACACACCACCACCACAGAGGAAAAAAAGCAAAAGCCAAAAAACCCCAGAAACAAACAAAAAACCCCAAACAAAGCAAAACAACACACCCAAAGCAATAAAAACAAAACAAATAACCCCCCAAACAAACCAACCAAACAAAAAAAATCAAACAAACAAAAAATCAAACAAACAACAAAAAAAACCCCCACACAACTAAATGAAGGTAAAATCCATTGAAATTCAAGAAATCTTATCTCAAGTCAATGAACTTTTCTATTCAAGGAGACTAACTGCTGTGCCAGGACAATTAGCCCACTGGTCATTTACACATTTGTAAACCCAGAGAAGCAAGCAAAAGGCATTTTTCCTACTGAACAAAATCAGTACTTTTTTCTTTCAGTTTTCTACAATTACAATACTTGATCCAGCTCAAGAAGAAAAAGATTTACAGATGCTCTCTCTCTCACCACTTCAAGGAAGAATGAACATTATTAGCAGCTAAACATAAGCCATAAAACCTAGCAAGCCATCTAATAAAGACTATTCTTGCTGTACACCTAGCTTTCCTCTTTGGGAACTTCCTCTACTGAAGCCAACTATAAAACAGACTTAATACCTAAAATTAGCCAACTGAGAATTTCCTTCTCTCAAAGCAATAAATTGGTTTTTCACTCAAAACCAGAGAAAGAGCTGTTTCATAGTTTGCACCTCTACTCTTAATATTTTTCTGTTTGCTTGGTGGGTTTTTTTCTTCATTCTTGATTTCTGTTTGATGACAAAGGTGGCAGAATCAGATCCATCAATGTATTGATATTAGTAAGAATCTCTAGGTGATCCAACACAATATTTCTCAATAATGACAGCACAAACAAGCCTTAGGAAGTTGTGGGGGTTTTTAACAACATGTTCTACCCAAGTGACCGGTTTCCAAAATACTGGCGTCTAAAAGAATGGTTAAAAAAAGATGAAACTAAATACTTTCACCTGCCATCAAAGGCAGTTTACTGATCTGAAGAGAGGAAAAGTACTCCAAACCTCATCAGCATCCCCCTAGATGGTAGGTTTGTTCATTCCTTGCAAGTACACAGTCCAGAGTAAGCTTCTATAGGCACTCCATGGTTATTCACCTGTTACAGATAAAAATCCCTTCTTCCTTGTAGTGTAACATTGCTAAAAATATTGTTTACTGCTAACACCAAACACTTGTAATAATATGCTGTACTGAGAAAACAAGCTCATGACAGCAAAAGCAATGATGATAATATATTCACACTCTCAGAGTTATCATCTTAAGTCATCTAGAAAACTTCATCTGCAAGATCTATGTTGTTATCAGCATACAACAAAGACAAGAAACCCCTAAAAATGCATAGAGCATTGCAGCAAACAGGTGGAAGGTGCATTTGACAGAAGAAATATTGGCTGTTCCTGTGTCTGGAAATGCATTCAATAATCTTCCTCGATGATTAATACATCCCATGTGTGAAAGCCTGCATAAATGACCAAGCAACAGCTGTAATTTACTGAAGGAGGTAGGACAGCTCAGCAGTAGAAGCCATCCAAGTTGTAAAATGACAGTGTATTAGTAGATCCCATCCATTTAATTACAGTTTAAACTTTCCAATATGACACAGTAATAAATTGAAAAATGCTGCATTACTGGCTTTTTTTTTTTTTTTTTTTGTTTTAGACAGATGTTGTACATGGTATATTGTAGACCTTTTCCATCTCTTCCTTTCTGGCTGGTTATTGCCTGGCTAACAGGATGTTTCATTTTAATGAAAAATACATTACTGCATTAAGATAAGGTCATCAGTTCTAAAGTTAAATGCAATTTCTGTAATAAAATTAATTGCATAACCTACATAAAAAAATTTTATGTGGGTTAAACACTTTTAATTACTACCTAAATTTTGTTCAACTGAACATTTAAATGGAGTATTCACCTATAAAAAGAATGTATATAGTGTGAAATACCTCTACAGTTCTTCACAACATGCCTTCTGTATGTTCTACTGCAATACAGAATGCTGTCAGCATTGTTAAAATCAGCTCTTGAGCATGGCTGAGGGAAAAGAGGCAGAGGGAAAAACAAACAAACAAACAAAAACACCAAACAAACAAAAAAACCCCCAAACCTGCCAGTCTATGAAGTGTGAAAATTGGCTTTGAGACTCGATCTGACTTCTCAGGACCGTGTCCAGCTGGCTTTGGGGTATTTTTAAGGATGGAAACCTCACAATCTGTCCAAGTACCCTCTCAAATACAACATTGTAGAGAATCATAGAATATCCTGAGCTGGAAGAGAAACAAAGTGCAGCTCCTGGCCCTGGCTCAGGACTCAGAATCACACCACGTGTGGTTATCTGTAAACCCTATTTTGTTCCACATAAATAGCAATTATTTGATATTGTTATCAAACTGCCACTGCAACAGGAGCTCGAGCTCAGACAGAAGAAATCTTTGCTTATAAAAACTGGTACTGCCTCAGGAAGGTTTGTACACTTAGCACAAAGATGAACAGCTCTCCCATGGAAGACAACATAAGGAAGGGCTTTATCCCACTAGTTACAAAGTTCTTCTGATATGTGGAACAAAACACTATTAAATTCTCCATAACATTCAAAAAACAGAAATATAGCCCTGCATCACTTATGCCTTGGATGACTTAGATGGCTGTGGGATGGCTGTTCCCTAAAGCAATAGATCCTTTCTAAAATCCTTACAATATGAATTTGTATAGGCTAAAAGGCTTTTTTTTTTCCTCCTGAAAAATAAAAGGTTCTTCAAGAGAACTTTGTTTCAATCAGGAATAAAATCAATATTTAGTTTATTTTTTTCAATTCAGCTCCTGAACCTTCAAAACAATAACCAGGTATTAATTCACCTCTAAGTTAGATGATATTGAACTGTGTAATAGTCAGTCCTGGGACATGAAGAATGGATTTATGGGTTAATTATTTACCATGCAGACTTTTTTCCAGGATATTTTTAGCTTTATGCCTACATCTCAATGCATATTATTCAGCCAATTGATTTACAAAAACAATATTCCTATACTAACATAAATGTGGTTCCATACTTCAGAATCAGATTAAATTTGACATTTTATGTTCTCTTCATTTTAACTGAACTGGATTTTGTCAACAGAAAAAAACAAATCTTACATAGAAAAAATTTTTTTCAGAATGCTTTCATTATAAGAAGCTTTGGAAATACTTTCCTTTTATACCATCAAACTTAATAAATTGGTAGCTTAACTAAGTGAATGTATAATATTCTATGGCAGAGATGTGGATAAAAGCCTCTTTACAGCATTCCTCATTATACTTTCTAAGTGAATTCTAGATACTGAAAAAAAGAAACAGCCTGTCCCAACTCAAAGGTACTGGGGAATTTGACTCCCTAATCCTACTCAGTCTGTAACGAAAATCCCATTCCAGGAAATACATCTGGAAAATATCCCAAAACCAGCAGCAAACAAGCAAGAGTGTTTATTAGGTTTTTTAATTTTCATGCATTTTTCAATCAATTAAGCCCCTGCTTTCTTTCTTCTGACTTCAAGGCATTTTCAAGTTTTTATACTTCTGTTATACCAAGAAAATACTTTTGTAAATGTAAAACTAGTGAATTTTCCCACCCAATCTCAAAGTTTTGATTACCTTTGACAACACTGAATACAAATTTGAATTCTATCATCTTGAAAATAGGTTTCAATATATATATATATATATTTTTTCTTTTTTTTTTTTTACAGAATCATCTTTTTGGAGCTCCTTCTTCCTTTGGTTGACTTCTCTCAATCATTTAAATCAAACCAAAGTTGAATACATAAGTTTGAGGTAATGGTTTTGAAATTTTACCTAAATTACTAGGTTGGAAACTAATAAAATAAAAGCTTATAGCAGCGAACAGTACTGCAATTATTAGCTATTTCAAAAATATTAGTCCTACATGATTTCATTCAGTTGTTAAAACTCAAGTGTTTAAAACAAGTGTTTTAAAAATTGCTTATAAATATATTTAATGAGGGAAGTTTAAAGAGATTGGTATTCATTCAAAGTTTTTAAAAAACTGCACCCACATCCTTTTGGCTACAATACATTCTCATTCCCTTATCAAATTATTGTCTGTTGGCTACTTTGTTTTGGTCCCTTGCCCAGAATAATCTATCCATCAAATGAAATTTCACAGGTGCAAGACTTACAATGAGAAACATATTTCAGGCATTTCTAACCATATACAAACTTTCTCTCCACAAAGTTTTTAATTTAATAAAAAAGTTTGTATCCCCATATCATTTTGCTTAAACTTTGATTTTTTTTTGACCAAGTATTTAGACCAATTTCTCTCCTCCTCACATGGCTCTTTTTTTTTTTTTTAACGAAGACATTGAGCCCTCTTTTCAAGGAGGGCAACACAATCATATATGATAATGTTGGACAACATAATCAATATCAATAACAATCCTTAAAGCACAGCTAACCTTGGTTTCACATATATTCCTGGGGAAGTTATGCCCTCTGAAGATCTGCAAAATTTCCAAGAACTGTGCCCAACACTCACTCCTCAAGCTTGCCAGCCTTGCTTTGCTTCAATTTCCCTTTACTTGTGCGCAGCTTTGTTCCCACTCACTTCAAATATAAATTACTGATGAGCTGGTTGCAGTTAATTTGTTTTAGTTTTGCAGGGCAGAATTGGATTTCCAGGGTAACAAAGTATGGTTTATCTAATGTGCATTAAAATGCTGTAAAAAAAGTGAATTTGGATTAAAAAAAAAAAAAAAAAAAAAAAAAAAAAAAGCAAAACAAACAGAAGGAAAAGTGTAAAATATATAGAAATGACCAGGTGGCTCCCCAAGTGAGGATCCCACCCAGTGCCAGAGTGACAGGATTTTCCCACATACCCAGGGAAATCTGCTTCAGGTGTCAGACTGACTACATCAAAAGGTGAGGAAACAAGAAATCCTGAGAGAAGATCCATTTCCATCACTGCCATGAATTACTAGAGTATCCATTTCCTTGGGTAGCCACTGCCCAGCTAGGAGGGATGTTTCCAGATAAAACTGGAGGGTTTTGCAGCCACAGAAGCTCATGGCACACTGTGCTTCCAGCAGTACAAACACTCCAGCAGAACATCTCCAGGTGAGAAATTCCACCTGATCCCATCCTGGAGCTGATCTCACCAAGCTGACAGACCTTAAGTAAATTGATATATTAGTGCTTAAATAAAGGAATAGCTTTCTCTAGGGATATGACAAATTGTCCTCTTCTTTAACTTCCCATATATTTATGAACATACTTATTCAGGACAGGACTACAAATGTCAGTTTGCAAGGGACTGTTTTAATTTCCCCAGATTCCAAAGAGCAGCAAAGCTGGCAAACCTGATCTGTCTTTGATCTTCTTTACTTGTAGACAGCTGTAAGAGATTAAGCTCTTTTCCCATTACTTAGTCATTTAAAGTGAAACTCTGACTCCCAAAGGTAAATGCATTAGGCTACTGATCAGTTCAGGAACTTTAAAAAAAAAAAAAAATCATAAAATACTGCTAGCTTGTGCAGTTCAGATTAGATTTTCAGAAACCCTTTGATAATTTAGGGAGATAACTCCTATTTAACCAACATCTAGGGGGAATTCAAATAGCTACCTTTTAATATCATGTAAACTGCTTTCCTAAGTGATTATTCTTTCTTCCTATGTTTCATATCATGTATGTACTTAGTTTTTTAAGGTGACAAGAAAATGTATGTAGAACCTGGAAAGGGAAGAACCAGTGCTAAACTAAAATCCTAGATTACTGCCATGCTGTGAAGCAATGGTTTAAGGTTTGCAAGAGTGGTTCCTACATACTCCATGCCCACAGTATCCCAGATCCAAATATAGGAATCCTTAGGAAATAATTGAATCCTTAAGGAAACTACCTGAACAACTCCCAAGTTGTATATACATTTTTCAGCTTAACTGCATTTATATCCTTCCAAAACCATTAAATTGTCCCCAGGGGAGCCACAGGAAGGCAAAGGAAGCCTTCCAAAGGAAGAAGGGTTTTTTGGGTTGGTTTGTTTTTGTTTTTTTTTTCCAATGTTAGACACAGTGACAACTGTACAATATAATGATGGCAAATATATGGGATTACTGCCAGACTCTCATCTAAGACACACTGATGTCTTCATCTAGTTCTCCATCATGTTCTCCAAATAAAATTCTATTATGCAGAGTAAAATGAATGCTATATTATGGATTTTGGCATGAAACCACAGTGATTTTTAACTCAGTTGTCTGCTGTGAATCAGGATATTAATTGGCATATAAATTGTACAGATGTATATTCTGCATTAAGTGACCTTTTCCTTTCAATGTCTTACAGAAACATTTGTCTCTAAAATGGCCACTATGAAAACAAAAAAATCCTCACAATCAGTACTGCTTAGATTACAAATATCTGTACAACTTACTCTTCTTAAAGAAGTATTCAAGCATTTCCAATAGCTTTTCAAATAGATCTTAATTTAATGCAAGATAAAATTCCTTTTTACAATTCTGATTACATCACTAAAAGGCCCTCTTTGAAAGGTATAAGCAGATAATTACTAAAATGTGCACCTATAAATTCCAGGTTTAGTGCTTGCAATGGAAGCTGACACAGTTATTCCCCTTTCTGGCTCCCTTGGGAGAACAGAATCATTTGGGAACCACTGCCTTCATCCTTTGCAAATTTAGCAATCAAATTGTAAGATTTCACTAATGATTTTTAATATTTCTTTATCTGAACTTGAAACTTACCCATACCTAGAAAAATTCTTCATAACAACCCAAGACACTTTAAGCCCTATCATCATCATTATTATTATTCATTATTTATGTGTCATAATTTCCAGTGGCACTAAAAGGTTCTCAAAACATAAAGCCATACCTAAAACATGTTCATCTCCTGCAGCATTGGATGTCTGTCCCAATGAAGCCTTTGGTGAGGGAGAAAATGTATAGTCTTTATGGTACATTTTAGAACTGAGAGTTCCTATATTTCTAATAAACTAGTGCTACCACATCTCATTTATCCCTACATTAGGAAAAAATGTGTGGAAATGACAACTGCCAACTGCATCAGAAAGGAAAAACAAAGTCATTATTCATTTGCTCTTCAAGAGGGATCAAGAGGAAACTGTGCCACCTTAAGGTAAATAAAACACATGAACAGTGAGCAGCATTACCTTTAAGTGCCAGATGTGTAACATTTAAAAAACTGGGAAATGCAACAGTCTCACCGTAATAGCAGTGTAGTGTGTGTAGTGTAAACTTCCAAACTCCAAGCAAACATTGAGCTCTGCTGCTATTTCTAAAAGTATTGAGCAGTCCTTGAGTCATATATTTCTATGAAATATCTGTCCTATTTCACTGATTTTACATACACACACACAAAAAAAAAAAAAACCAACAACAACCCACTCAAATAAACAAAAAGCACAAAAAAAAAAAGAAACAAACCAAAAAACCCCAAAACCCCATAAAACCAAAAACAAACAAACAAACCAACAAAGAAAACCACCCCAACCCCCCTATTTCAAACCACAACATTAAGCTATTAAGGAAAGACAATCAATATATTTCAAGTGTCAGCTACAGCTGAGGGATGTTCTCTCTGCTGTCTCTGTCAAATCCATTGGAAGCCACTCTCCACATTCAACAGCCATGCTAACTCTTCTTCCCTGCTTCCAAACAGTCAGTGAGGGAAAGATGGAGAGCACTGGTGGAAAGATGCTCACTTCAAAAGCTGGGGCTCTGGGTCAGCACCTGGACACAGCAGCCCAGAGAAATCAGCAGCTAAAAGCAAGTATATGAACTCACACACCCAAAGTCCTACTCTACTCATTCAAAATCAGGTTTAAAATTGCTATGCCCTTTTAATCACTTAATTTTCCTCAAAAAAATCCAAGCCTGACATGTGATATAGTGAAGGAGAACTTTTGGTTGTCTGAAAAAAATTTATGACTTTGTTGGAGGTGGGGATGGTTTGTAAGCAAATTAAACATCCTAGAAACTTAAAATCATTCAGCAGAAACACACACACACTCATTCACAAGATATTTGCAGCAATAAAAAAAGAATCACAAACCAGGTAAGGCTGGAAGAGACCATTATCCTTCCCACCAAACTTCCATGGAAACTGCCAAGTACCTACACCAAGATGACAGAGTCATGGGAAAATAAAACAATAGAGGGGACAAAAAAAGGCAGGGGGAGTAAGGGGAGGAAAGATACTTTCAAGATGGACAAAGTCAGATAAACATCTCCTTAAGATGATGTTAAATGAAAAGTGTTTTTTTTCCCCTCTCTGGGAAATACCTATCACTTTTATTCCACTTAGTGGATTTCACTAGTTTCAGAAAGGGACAGCTAGACCTCACCTCTGTTCTGCCCAGCCTGTGCTTCCAGGCTGAGATGCATTTCCCATGGTATCTGTTCAAATATCACAGAGCAGCACTTTATGGAAGTCACATGTCTGCCCTCACTGATAACAGACTACTCGCCACACACACAACAACAGTGTGAAGGGAAAAAAGTAGCACACATCCCAGAGGTAGAGATAGTTTCAAGTAGAAACTGAACTGCAACAACATGCTTCTCCCTCAGTTCCACACACAAGACAGCAAATGCTCCATTTCGACAATGCCAGAAAATTTGATTCATCCAAAAAAGGCTGAAGACACGCATGGATGGGAAAATATTATATTGAATTACAAAAGCAAAAGACACTGAGATTTAAACCCAGGCTACCACAGAAATCAAAATTATTACTCTGCCTACTCAAGTGTCTCCCTTTAAGAAAGACCTGAAAAAACTGAAGTCTCTCTATTTTTTGTTTATAAGAAGAGAACATTATGTGCTGTGCTCAGATGGCATCCTGTATGCACTCAAAAAAAAAAAAATCAATCTTAATATAATTCTTATGTTCTTTAAAAACTTACTTCTATGTCTGAGAAACTGTAATTTAATAAGGCTTCTAATGGGCTGAGTCAAATAGATATTATTAATTATTTCTTTGTACTCTCACCTGTCTGCATCCTTTCCTCTTCTCACCACCTACTTAGCAGACAACGCAGGTCAAGGGTCTGCATCAGAGGTCTCTGGAGTATTTCCGCATGCAGATAATTCTCACCACACTGAGGTCCTGCTCCCAGATTTGGATTATTTGGTTTACAGATCTTCATAAAAGCAATAACTGTAATCTTAGAATTAACCACAGCATCATTCTAGAATGAATCAGTGTATGGACTGGAGAAGGCTGGACAAATACAGAACATATTTGAAATAAAAAAAATCATAACCTGGAGGATCAAATGACTAGTGACTGCTTTCATCATTAATTTAAGGTTTTTTATTTCCCCTTCCTTTACTACATTATTCTCTTGCTACTTAACAGCTACTGATGTGTAATAACAGGTACAGAGGAATACCTGTATTTCACACAGCCCAGCTCTCCTTGGAGCTTCACAGATATCTTGAATTAGCAACTGGTTCCCTCAAAAGGCAGCTGAGACAAAAAGAAGTGGTTGGTACAAATTGCTCTGCTCTCTGTTCCTGTACTCTCCTTGCTGCTCTTTTACTTCTAGGAACAGTTTCACTACTATCAAGCACATTAAAAGAAAATCAGCATCAGACTGGACCCAGTCCAGCTAAGGGCCTCCAGTGATCCTTTATTCTCTGCTCCTGCATTCAGTCTATTTCACAAGAAGACAAGGAATTGGCAAAATACTCTCTTTCAAAAAGTTAAGTCAGCAGCTACCAGATAACAGCTTGAGAGATTTTTGATCAAGACCCGAACCAATCAGTCTACTATGAAATATTTCATGCTAATAAGCTTCCCTTTTCTTTTCAGGGGAGATCTTATTATGTTTGGGTCTAGAATGTTAAGAAAATACAATTTTAACACTTTCTAAGATGTGATTGATTTATTGTTCTGCCACATTATTTTTGGATAATATGATAAATTCAATTCAATTCATCACATCATTCTATAAATATTGCAACAAATTATTAAAGCAATAAAACCTCGTGGCAGAAGTTTAATGAGATCATGTCACATTTGTGTTAAAGCCAAGTGATAAATTGCAACATCTGCAGTGGATGTTCCCTTTTAAAAGGGAAAGGTGCACATTCTCCTAGCACAAGGCAAAAGTCTAAATCTTTACTAAGAGCTAAAAGACAGAAAAAGCCCAACAAAACATTAAATATATATGTCTAGTCACACACCACTCTTCCTTGTAGCAATGTGGACCAATCCTGTCTGGATGCCATTTAGTATGAAATTCAAATATATGAAAATTTGGTTGTATAGGGTAGGGTATATTTACCCTACTGAGATTTATTTACAAATGCATTGGGTGACAACCTAGTTTAACAGGCTTCAAAACTACTGATTTTGCAAATACTTTTTAAATATCCTTGTTCCTTCATTTTCCTCCGCCAGATAAAGCTACTGGAAAAGCCCGTGGAAAAGGTAGTCACTTATCACTTATGGTCGTACAAACCAATGGAAAAAACAAACAAACAAAAAACCACCACCAAAACCAACAAACATATTTCACTGGGCAAAACAAAACAAAACAAAACATGTTGCCACGCTTCGTGCCTACCATGTTTTGGTTTTGGGAAATTCTGTTCCCAGGCACTCTCCTGGTACACAAGGTCACATAATGTGAACTACCTTGTTTTGTACAATTTTCCCAGAGGAGGGATTTTCACGTGGTGGTCTCTGGAACTGACCAATGGTTCCCAAAGGTCCCACCTCTAAGGTGGGCACATCTGTAAAAGTATAAAAGAAGCCCGAGAAATAAACGTGTGGCTCCTCCCTGAGGAGTCCACTGCAGCCTTCTAAATCACTCCCTGCCTCCGTTTATTGTGTCCAACAGCGACAAAAAAACCCACCAAAACAAAACAAAACACAAAACACCAAAAAAACCACAAACAAACAAACAAAAACACCAAAACAAAGAAAAAAAAAAACACCACCACGGAAAGTACGTACAAAAAAGGTCACACTACTTACAAGTTTGGAAAGGAATTTATATTTTAACATATTACATTAGATGACAGTTGGTAGAACTGCTTTAGGGGCTGGCTACTTTTTTGTGTAGATGTGTTCACTTGCAAGCACACACTTACTTGCTTCAGGTGTGCTGAACAATAAGTTGATATCAATTCTGACATGCAGCTGGTATTTTTTCCCCTCTTTCTCGTTTTTTTTTTTATGAGCAACAAAGGCAGATTGTGTGTCAGTTTTACTGAAATACTTTAATAAATGAAAGAAGATGATTTAATAGGTCTTACCTATTATTCAGCCTGAGTACTAAATCTTTTACTATTAAGTGTTCTCCTAATTGTCTCCTGGAGGAGTTCAAAGTTCCAGTGAGTCATTCAGAATCGCTTCCTACTTATTAACAATCTAACCCAGTAAAGGAGCCAAAAGCAAACCATGTGATTTAGAGACCCAGTTCTGACTGACCAAACTGCTTTTGATAGACAGGCTACAGTCCATTCATTGGTTAATCAACCAGGCTAAATTCACCTCCTCAGCCTTCTTCTCTTTGTTACACTATAACAATAGAAAACTACCAAATCTCTGTAAACTGATTTCTAAAACTGAGGGTAGTGCATGCATTTACAGGCACATTGCAGTACTCAAGCAGCTGTTAATTGTACACACCTCAAGAAACAAGCTTTTTGAAGTCTCAGGGATCCTAAAAAAACAGCATTCGGATAAAAACCCCCACAAACCAGTTGTGAAATGGCAGTACCCAAGAAAATATGCACTTAAAATTATATTTTATGAAGTGATTATACTGGAAAGAAAATGTTAAGGAGTTTTCATTTTAATATGCAATTGAGAATTCTAAAAGTCAATTTATCTGCTACCTTTATCAATTGTACTAAATCTAAACTTCCAGATGAGTACTAATACTTGCAGCAGGTTGGCTCTTTGTCCTATTCTTTTATCCAGGTAACACTGCAGCATATTTTTGTGCATCACACTGACTGCCAGTCTGCCCTGTCCTCAATGCTTTCAACAGAGCAATAATTCCTCTACTCACAAATAAAACACCACCAGCCATCACAAATTTTTTTTGGATGAGAGCAAAGACTGACAAATGTTTCATTCCAAACCAAGTTTCTCCTCCCACATCCCTAAGCAAAGCCAGAAATTGCAACCATGAAGTGTTAGGCTGTGGATGTTGATAAAAAACTGGAAGGTTGGGACGTATCCTCAGACAGCCTCTGGTTACTTGCCCTCTCTAAAATCTACACAACCCAACTCTCAAATCTTACCAGCGTGGCTGTAAACTCGTGCTCTGGGATTTCATTTCTTAATGTTGCCACCCTGTGGTCATTCACGGCAAAGACAAAATTGTTCTCCCGGAAAAAAAACACGGAAAAAATACGTTGGGATTTCAAAGAGCAACACTTCATAGTTGAACAAGCCGAGAGATAAAGTTTGTTTGTTTTTTTTTTCAAAATGCTATGTGAACTAACCCATAAGAACAGTAATCTTCTTTATTTCTGTAGGAATCTTACACAATGACTCCAGACAAGCCAGAGTCCTCTGCTTATCTTAGCTTCAGCAACAGCAGAACACAGCAGCACAAGTTATTCACCGAAGCACTACTTCCAACATGGAATTCATTGCTTTATTTGTGTTGGTTTGCCATCAAATTTGCTAAAAGGTATAAATGAACTAATAAAACTTCCTTTTACTTAACTTGCCATCTCCAAGAAAACCAAATCTATTTTGACCCTTTCGTTTCCTCCACTTTTTCAAACTAAAATTCTTTCCTACAAAATATCGGCCACAGTCATGCTACTTTCGCTTTCTGTATGAAAAGGGAATTGATATTCTGCCCTGTATCAATCAGTCTAATTGTACAGCTTTTTGCTAACACCTAGAGAGGGACAAACATTCATTTAAGAGCTGTAGCTATTCATTTTTTATTAGGCACCAAAAAAGCCTACTCAATTGACACTTATCTTTATAGTAGTTCACATGAAGTTATTTACTATTATTACAGACTTGCTTTTGCAAGCTTTACTTTTGAGATGCTTGTTTCCAGCTGTTTAGACACCTGATTACAACAGGAAGGAGGGAAAACATCCCACAAACACCGACAACCAAAGTTCACTCCAACATCAGTGTACACACCAGAAATAAACTAAACCAGCAGCATCCTTTTTTTACCCTCCTGATCTCCCCTAAATGGTCTAATACAGGATGATGATGTCAATAATTTTATGCTGCTCTTTTGTAGTTTTGAAGCCTTCTCCAAGTGCAGTCATTAAGAAAATGAGCTCCCTGACAGCCAGCACACTCCTCCTAAGCACAGGAACAGGAACAGCCCTAAAACACCCACTATGGTCCCTTCCACACTGACCCCTCTTGGGATTTTGTTTTTCTCTGAAGCTTGCAGCACATACCACCAGGACTAAGTTTTTTAGGGGTGTGAAAAGGACAGCTGATACTCTCACACTGCACACAAACACATTTATTTCAGCCTGGCTTGACGTGGTGATTTTTTAAAGTTTTCTGTCTACCTGCTGAACTGAGGAGTGAATCTCTTACAGCTTTACACTGTGAGTATTCTCTGCTGGCTTCATTGTTACAAGAGTAACATGAATGATAGTCTGCCATAGTTAATTTGTAAATCTCTATGAGAGGATATGGATCATTAAGTGGAAGGATCAAATGTCAGATACTTCCCTTTCTTCATTAACACAAAAACCACCTAATTCCATCTGCATAGATAGACCAATAGAGCATCCTACATTTTGCAACATCAAGAGTTCACACAATTTTAGGAAATTTGCATAGAAAGAAGAATGCAGTGAAATTTTCACAAATCAGAAGGACTCTTAATATCACAAAAGTAATAGCAGATTTCTTTTTAGCTGAAATCAGGTTAATAACTGTGTCTCCTCTCATGCATTTTTATCAACTCCAAGTTTTTAAATATCTTCCTAATCCCCCAGTCATCATGAAGGTGCACTGACCCTCAGCTTTACCAAGCCTTAACTTCAATTATACTAGTCTGTGACAAAGTTAATTAGAATGTACTTCCATAGCAGTAGAATATAGTGGCAATATAAATGATAACATAGAAAAATGAGATGATGTGACAGTAAAAAGGACTTTAAGAATTAATTAATCTGAAAACCACACAAAACAATCCATCATTGTTACAACATCAAATCCTTAAAATGTCCCATCTTATTTCTGTAATGTCACCAGTAAACAGCTTCCTAATACTCAAACTCAGCTGTGTCTTGGAATTTTTTTCAGCACATTGCAGTCACATAATTAATTCTTTATTTCCACCTATTTATCAGCCCTTCTCATTGATATAGAGTAGAAACCCTCATTCAGAACACTAATGAAGGGTACCTATCATGTATGGCTGATTAAGCTGATTGCTGAATCCAAATGAACAGCCAGCCAAAGCTCACCCACACAAATGGATGAATTGGTTACACTGGGAAAAAGAGGGTGCATGAGTGAAAGCTTTTGGAATTTGAGCCTCTGGACTCAGAGGGTCTAAACTGAGTTGTGTTGCCAACAGATTAAGGGTAACAGATTTATCAAAAAAATATTAGATATTCCTGAAACACTAGGGTTACAAATACAAAATACTTCCACAAAAATTTCCACAAAACAATATCTACAAAAGGTTGCAGAAAACACCGTGCAATTTACAGAATTCCAAAAGTGTGCTTTAATAGTCATTTCACAAGTTGTGACAGCAGGTAACTGCCTCCCCCCTTTCCCCTGAAATGTTTTTTTTCCACTCTGGTAACAGTACATTTGTCTCAGGGTAGCACTGTACTTTCACACAATAACACTGCATTCTAGAAATTGCTTTTTTCATTGATTTATGTTTTTGCAATTGTATATATACGGTACACAGTAATATGATGGATGCCCTATCGAGAGCCCAGCTACATTATTAGATGTACAACATGTTGATATCACCAACTTTGGAGCAAACAGGCAGCTGAAAGCAAAATGGAAGAACAAGGAGGGAAAAAAACACCTGGTGGATTGAGCAGGCAATGAGACAAACGATAGAAGTTTACTGTTCCCAGCAAAAAATATTTTAAAAGAATGCTATCAAATTGAATTGTTACTTCACCAAGGAGAGGAGAAAGGCAAAGGACACTTGATGAACATTAGCAAGAAAAGCTGGCTTTAGTGGTGGACGACAGTGATCTACAGTCCTGCATAATAGGCTCTGCGCTCTATAAATCTGCTCCACTCCACAGCATTTCCCCAAGTAGGTGATATATTTCTAAAAAGTTCCATCTAAATGTCACCCTGAAAGCTTGCCACACTGAGGACCATTCTAAATGTCAGAACAGTCTCATGTGACCTATGACAGAATTTAGGATTAGTCTGTGCCACATGTTCCTAAAACGAATTTCTAAGACTAAGTTATGCCTTTAGAATTTGGATTCTGATCCGTGCTGTTATTCTGTCTCCTTGCCTTCAAATGTACAGAGCTTATTTTTCACTTTATCTCCGTTTTCAGGGCTCAGTATGCTTGGAAAAAGCTGACATCCTTTGAAAGAATTAATGTGAATCATGGCTGCATTTTGGGTTTTAATCTTTGCACAAATACCAATTCTTTTACAGAATGCAGAGAGAAGTAAATTCCATTAGCTCCACTGTACACAGTATTGAAAATGAAGAGATAGCTAAAGGGACCCAGCCTTTTTGTATCATAACACAGAATCAGATACAATCTTTAAACACCTTTAAAGAAAAAAAAGTGAGTAAAATTCATTAGGTATTTGAATTTGACCTCACCAAGATAAAGAGGCATTAAAACGGAGGCACTAGTATATAAAAGGGGGACAAAATTACAGAAAGCAAGTATGAAATTAAAAACTTTCACAGTTCATATTCACATGAAGGACACACATGCATTAATTTATAGGAGACCACCACTTGGTTTTTCAATGGATTTCTAAAATTATTCACATTATATTCACATTTTAGGGCTCCATTATCCTTAGCACTCATTTACTGTCTAGCATCAACTCATTTTATGTTAGTTATTGGAGAACAAAAGCAGGGAGAGCCATTGACAGAGGAATGATTCTTGATGTACATGTAGGATACCAACCCTAAATGTTTTCTGTGATTTGGTGCATTCAAAAATATTTCATTGTGCAGGTTTTAGTAAGATGTAAGCTTTAGCTGAAGCTTCACCCTGGAGAAAATTGATGCTCTTTTACGAAATACATTCACATAACTTGTAAGACACTCACAGCAAAAGTACCAGTATCCAGAAGCACAATTAAAGTTTAAAAGGTAAAAATTTCACTGATGAAAATGACGGATTAAAAGAAAAAAATGCCTTCTGAGCCACATTGCACAAAAATTTATATAGACTGTAAGAATGTTTTATTACATAACATAAAACCATGTCATCCAGGGGTAAAGCTTGATGCACATCTCAAGGAGCACAGTTGGAGATTATGCAATAGGCAGCAGCATCTGGCTCGTGACTACAAAACCATACAAACATAAAGCACGTGGTTTTTTGAGGAGTTGTTCTTTTCTTGGTAAAAGTTATTCAATCTGGGCAAAACTAATACAATAATCTAGTCTGAGCTTAATTATTATACAAGATATGCTAAATAAAGCATCAAGATCAGGCTTAAGTAGGACTTAAGGCCATCATAAGCTACATGCTGGCCCTCTGAACCAAAATTAATTTCATCTTAAAGACTCTATAGGTCATTGTCATAACAGTTTGGATGAGAAAATTGAATTGGGGGCCAGTATTCATCTCATACTGCTAACAGTAGTCCTTACCACTTATTACTGCAATAAAAGGTAGCCCACAAACTAGAGAGGGTATATGAAAGAGGTTAATAGCAGAGTCATCTAAATGTGCAGTTAGTACTCTGCCAGATTCACTGCACCAGATTTTATTTAGTGTTACTCCACTGCATCCTGCATTACCAAGCGTAAAATAAATTGCATTTTTATAGCACACCGTAACAATTTTATGACTTCTATTTATTAGAAATATTTTTACTGTTTTCAGATAAAAATCTATAGAAATGCTCAAAAAAAAGCATGTTTTTTTCTGTCATTTTTGTTATAAAGTACTTCAAACGTACTTTGAAAATCTTTAAAATTTACTTTGCTTGTTCTGTTGCACACTGGCTTAAAGTGATAGGTAATTTCACAAATTTTACCTGCAAATCTTATTGTGTTACTGCAGAAATGCTGCCTGTGGTGTTCCACAAATCCTCCAAGATTTCATTTCTGTCCTAAACCATCAAGTGGCTGTGCTTTATACACTGTCACACAGTCAGCATACCTGATGGATTAAAAAGCTCCACCATCCCATCTCACCTTAAACACATTAAGCTTTAAGAGAAGCTGAAAGCAGCATTTGTGTTTATGCTGAAAAACACCCCAAGGACAACTCAGTCACTGGTCAGCACAAATTAGTGACAGGAAAGCCCTTCTTGAAAAAATCTTGATTTCCTCTTATGACAAGGTACACTGGGTAATCTGCCTGAGTGATCAAAGGTTGACGAAATCTTTCTGGATTTCAGTAAAGTCTCTCCCAGGATCCTTCTGGATAAAATGTCCATCCCACAGCTGGATAAACACATCATGGGATGGGTGAGTGACTGGCTCACAGGTCTGGCACAAAGGGTTGTAGTGACTTCAGGGACATCAGGCTGGTAACCTGTCACCGGTGGGGTTCCACAGGGCTCCATCCTCAGCCCTGTGGCACTTCAACATCTTCATAAATGACCTGGACCCAGCACAGGAAGGGAGACTAAGTTTGCCAATGATACTAAATTGGGAGGAGCTGCTGACTCCCTCAAACAAAGACAAGTGCTGGATTCTTCACCTGGGATGGGACAACCCTGGATTTGCACACACCCTGAGGAAAGAGAGGGTGGAAATCCATGCTGTGGAATGGGCCAGTGGCAAGTTGGATCTGAGTCAGCAGTGCCCCGGCAGCTGTGTTTGGGCCCTTCTATTTATTGCTTTGATTTCTGGCAAATCTCAGCCATCACACTCCAGTAACCCTTTTCAGTAGGGGGTGGACCCATGCAGAAACAGAGGGAGAGCAGGCTGCAACAGAAGCAGCCAGCATCCCACTGATTCCTACGCCTTCCTCTCTTGGACTTCTTAAAATCACAACCCACATTTCTTCTAGGATACTGTTGGCATAGGCACCTACATATTAACAAGGCTACAATCAAATGGGAGGCAGAATAAACCCTTTTGTCTTTGTTCCTATTAACAGTGTCATAAACTAATTCCAGCAGCACAGGACTACAGCCATGAAAAAGCAGACAGAAAGCGAGAAGCTGAAAAAAATGCTCTCAAAAAATTGACGTCAAGCTTGTACAGACTTTCCCTGGGATTAGTTCACTTCCAGATATTACTTGACCCTCCTGATGCTCTCTGGGTGTTATGTGACAAGACATGCACGGAACGACTCTAACCTGTCAAGTTTAACTTGGGAAGATGTTACTGAAATGTCCCTGCTCATCAATCCATGGCATTCATCTACCTGGGGACCCAAAGCCTGAGAGTTACAGGTCACATTACTATACATGAGCACATGGAGCCATGCAATAGAAAGTGTGCAGCCAAACCTACCAATGTGCACGCTGAAAAATAACCTCTTCCCACCTCCAAGAGAAAAACTCTGCACAAGTGACAGATGACTGACAGTCCAGACCATGTACCATATATTTTATGCACCTTTTTTTTGTTGTTGTTGGATCAGTATGCAGGTTTCAAGTATTTGCAGGTAGAAATCTTAAATATTTTTGAAAGGCAACAGCTAAAAGAAGCAGGAATCCTTGCAAAGTAAATTTTCAGTATGATACTTGTTGTGTAACAGGAGCCATCCAACAACTGATCTGCGGTCACCCAAAACTGTCTTTCCTTTTAAACATCATGAAAACAGAACACACACACACCCCAGATGTCTGCACATTTTGGTTGACAGCAGCAACTTCAACCTCATTGCCCCAACACAAGCCACACTGGTCAAGCTATGGGCTGTGGTCAGGTACTTTCCCCCCACACACACCACTCCCCAGGTTTTTCCATGAAAAATCCATCTCACTCAGATGAGGAAATAATCTTTTTAAAACACACTGATTCGTACCACAAGGTTTTTCCTTACTAAACCAATGTATTTCCTACTGAATTTTAAATTCCCAGCTGGTTTGGGGACAGAGGGGTACATTTGAACTCAGTACTTGGAGTTGCAGGAAAATATTTGAATGCTAAATTAAGGATGGGCTTAGGAAGAGCTTGAAGGGTCTGGTTTTTTTTGTGTTTTTACCCTGCAGGAGCTGCCAAGACTTGGAGAGCCAGAAGATTCAGCTCAGGTCTCTACTCCACCATTTGTTTTCAAATCCCAGGAACTCCAGCACTTAAGAGTAATACTTTTACTGGAGAAAAAAGGAGAAAATCCATGATGTTTTTAACCAAGGAAGCAGAAAATCCTCTTTTGCACAGGCTGATGTTTGAGGAGTAGTGACTGCATTTTCCTGAGAGGCTAAATACTGCCTGCTGGCCATGCTCCTGACAAAGTAGCAACTGCAGTTTACTCAAAAAAAAAACCAAAAAACAAAACAACAAACTGTGCCAAGACACCAATATTTGCAAAGTGCAGGCAGGTACATAAAGGGGGGAGATTTTCCCAGTAGCAGTGGCCGAAAGACCAGAGAGGTGAGGCTGAGGCTGGGAGAGGCATCTTGCTGCTCCTTTCCCTGCATGACGTGTCTGCTCCCATCCCTGACTCCCTTGGTGGGCAGGGCCATCCTCAGTGGGGACCCCAGCACTGCTGCAGCCCCACACTGGGGCACCCTGGTCCCATTCCTGCCCTGCTGGGCACCTCAGGATTTCTCAGGAGAGCAACACCTTTACTACCAGGATAAAAACAGTAATTTCATCTCAAGCTCTTCCTTTGAAAGTAAGTGTAATTTTTTTTTCTGTATCTCTTTGCTTTTCTCATCAATTTTTATATTCCCTTAACTTTTTTCTATGTTCTTCCAGGCTTTTCTTGAATCTTTTCATCACACAATTCTTTTCCCTCTTATCTGCAATTGTATTTTTCACTTACTTATTCATCTACCTTGGCCTTTTTTTCCCCCCACTGCCTTCCTACCCATACTGTAGTTGCAGCTCCATAAAACACATCACCAGTAGGCAACCTTTAGCTCACATTCCAGTGCTTTGTTTGCCTTCTGTGTTGTTTCTTTGGATTCAATAGCCACCCAATATCACACTCTTGAACTTCAGCTGTCTACTCCTTTATATTGCTAACAGAAGACCAAAACAGGTTTTGATTACCCACTCCAGTGTCCTACAAAGCACTGGTGTGACATTTCACTGTGCTCACTGCCTGAACAGGTGCCTGCAGGAGCAAACTTCTCCCCACCACCCTTTGCAATGCAAAGGAGAATGTGCACTGGCAAGTAAAAGAGCTCAAGAAAGCAAAGAAAGGAAGAACGTGTAATAGCAAATATAAAGAACAAAATGGAAAAAGCAAGAAATACAAAACAACAGGCTCAGCAATATTATTCTACAAGCAAGACACATTTCCCCATTAAAGCAAAAACAAAACAAAACAAAACAGATAAACCAAAAGAACCCATACGACAACTATGTATGAAAAAGCAAAACATAAAAATATTTCATTGCAGAAATTATTAATTCAAAAATATTTTAGGTTTAATATTTTAAAATTTAGTTGTAACACCACAGAATGTGTGTGCTGCCAGGCTACTGCAGTACCTCCTGCTGATGACAACTGGGTATTTGCACCTCATTCTATGCTGTGAACTTTCTGCCCTCTGCCAGCTCTCCCCCATGGGATGCCTCTGACCAGCAAGGAGCTCTGGCCTCTTCGGCCACCAGCCTTGAGCCCCACCACAGCTGTGCTGACCCAACCTCAATGTGCTACTCCCCAGCACCCAAAACTCAAAGCCAATCAGCTCTGGCTCTCCTTTTAAGTGCTGTGCAAACTAAATGTGTGCACTTCTACAGAAAATCTTTTACACCAATTCACAGATTGCCTGTTTGGACAGAGCTTGGTCAAACACTCAAGAGCCCAAGCAAGCTTCCAATGTCTAGCAGCTCATACTGGATTCCTACTGTGGAGGCAGGAAGGAGTAGTGAAAAACTGAATATTCCATCAAATCAATTAAATAAGTACTCTGGTTTTGCTTCTCTCTCTACTTCTAATTATCCCAGTCTGCCAATGCTGCCAGTGTCAGCACAGCTTCACATACCAGATCATGATAATTAGCAGCACAAACTTCTGATCTCTGATGTAGGAATTTCCACCAATTAACAAGTTAACAGTTAATTAGGCTTAAACCAAAAAAAAAAAAAAAAAAAAAAAAAAAATCTCATCATCTGGTGCTTGTGCAGCCTGAAATTCTCAATTACACTGAGGTGGTTTAGTTGCAAGGAGCAAGGCAGGTGAGGAGCTGTGAAACCAGGCAGATTGGGAACTCCAGCATCTGGGAGATGCTGTGAAACAAAAGGCAGATGTTGGCATTACAGCTGATAATGATATCACAGAACTAATTTTCCCTTTCCTTAAAGGAGAGCTCCACCCAGGGTTAGAGCCCTAACTGTATTCTGTGTCCTATTTATTAAACCAACATCCATCTAAAGGAAAAAGCCATCTAAACCAAAAGCCATGTAAGACAATTCTTCACAATCAGAAGTTATTTAGCTGGAGATACCTCAAAATGCCAAGTATCCATAGTGAAATGTTCAAGGTGCTGTGAATTTTTGCAGCAGAAGTCAGAGTAGGGCTAAATGAGTGCAAGTGGCAAGCATTATAAAAAGACTAATTTATCAGAAAAAATAAGATGGGTTTGGTTTTATTTATAACTTGAGTAGTCACATTTGTCAAATATCAAAAAAAAAAAAAGGCAATTTTTTTAGTTTGTGAAATCTATCCTCTTAAAAAAATCCATTACAAGACAACTACTAAGGTGAGTGAAGATCAACAGCTCCACTACCACCTCACACTCAAGTCATACTAAAGGAGACAAAGCAGCAGGTTTAGTCAACCCAGTTTGGGAAACAGCTGTTTCTCTGTTGGGTTTTAGCAATCTGAAAAGACAGAAACCATGAAACAAACAGCTTGCCCTATCTAATTACTTCTTTTCTTCATGAAGCAATTTAGACGTGTCTTCTCCTGATAATGACTGGATTTCCTCCAAAGTCAGAAGGCTGCCTCTCTTTCCTTCCCTTTCAGAAGAAATAATGGGTTTACATATTTAGCCTAACTTTGGTACCACTTTACAAATTTGGTAACTTCACCACACAAGCAGAATTTCAGCAGCTCACAAACACATCCTGAGAGCCACCACACTGACCAACCCCAGCACCATCTGCAGAGGGTCCTCAGCATCAACAGCAGTCACCTGTCTGAACTTCTGTGTGTTCTGTGCTCCTCAGGTCCTCTTGCTGTGTCAGTGGAGACGCTATGAGACTCCTGCATTTTCAGAGTCTGTTTTGCCAGTGCTGTTTGGCCTTAAAGAAGTACAGGCTACTCAAAAAAAAAAAAAAAAAAAACCCAAAAACCAAAACCAAACAAACAAACAAAACACCACAAAGCAAACAAACAAACCACACAACAACACACCAAACCCTCAAAAAATGTTTTGAGGTTTATTATAATTATAAATAATTATTTCCTATTGTATGGTATAATTAATGACTCTGTTTCTCTCCTTAAATAAATAGCTGAATATCACAGGATTTACAAGGTACTACAGGCATTGAGGCTTTGCTCCTTTTTTCCCCCAATGCTATCACTACAAATGGGACAAAAAAGGAGGGAAGACCTCTGCATGTTACCCCTGCTCCATACCAGCTGCTCACCACCCATGAACGTGGTTTCCCTCCATGACACCTCCTGACACACGTGTGAGACAAATGAATATTTCAGGACTCCAGTGGAGGACACAGAGCTTGGGTTGCAATGAGAGCTGCCTGCTGTCACTGCCTAGGGGATGATGCCATAATGAGTTTCTATTATCATAGTTTCAACTTCAAGAGCAGTCTGTTTTAAGACAATACACAGAAATTTAAAATTTTTATTTTAGCAGCTGCCTTGTTAGCAAATTATAAAAGCAGCTTTCCACTCTAAACCTTTGCAGCTATCATCACACAAAGAGGATCTCAGCAAGGGTCTGAAACTACACAAATCTGTTAAAGTTTCCAAATACAGAAACTAGTTCTTTAAATTCAAACTGCTGATCAACTAAAATATTCCTCTCTGGAGGTCCCACAGTATTATGACAGCAGCTATCATGTCCATCCCATCAAAGTGAAAGACAAGAGAAAATAAACCCCATAATCTTAGCTCCAAATTAACTTTCAACTTCATTTGGAGGGGGGAAAAAAAAGGGGAAGAACTATTCCCTTAATTACAGATTTTCTTTCTTTCTAATTAACCAGAATAATTGAAGCATGACTTCTTAAAAGCCTCTTGCCTAACATCTCCCACAGTGGAAGCTTTTTGCTATCTGCCAAACAATATTAAGTCTTGAAAAACTTCTGGCTGGATAATCTGCTGGCTAATACTACTGCACAGGGCACACAGTATCTTTCTTAAAAGCCCTCGTGACTTCAAAAAGCATAATTAAAGTTCTGTTGGTTTTTCAACTCTGATTCTTCCAAGTAGAATAACTTAGAGATTGCAAAAGAGAAAATATTGTCCCTTGATAATTTGAGAGTCATAGAAGTACTATTTAAAATCTGCTCTCGTTATGGCTTTTCTACATTTTTTTTTTAAATCCAACATTAATGGTAATGCCATTATTTAATAAAAGCTTTTTCTTTTTTAGGAACATGTATTTCAGTCTCAGCATGGTTTTGCATCATCCTGTTCAGTAAAATGTAATAGTTCCATCCAGTGGTCTTCCCCAGCATTGCAGAACCGAGACCAGAAAGTAAAGTGAAGACATTTTTTGCACCAAACTAATTGCAAAAACGACCTAACATCAGTGGGAAGGGCAAAACTGACTGACTGAAGTCACACAGTAAGTGCTTGGTATTGCAGCAGCATGGTGAGATCACAGGTATATAATAGCTTTTTATCTGTACAGCACATCTGAAAGCAGATTTACCTGGTTACAAGTACTTTGAAATCGTAATGCAAAATAAAAATTTTACTTAATTAGTATAAAATTCCTACTTCCATAGTGTGAGATTATAAGTAACTCTGAATGTCAAAAACTTGTCTTTTTTAAATTTCATAGCATTCAGGAACCAGAGGATCCAATACAGAGCTCACTATGCTGAAAAATACAAAAGCAGAGACAAAGAGACTCTCTCCTAGGAGCTCTCAGCATTGTTTATGTCCCCCAAATGTTTAGCTGGAAGTGTCAATTCCAGATGTATTGGTCACAGATGACTGACAGCAACTCCTGTAGCTCAGATACAACTGGGGAAAAAAAAAAAGAAAAAAGGCAAAACATTTTTTATTGTCTCTCTGACCCACTGTTCCTTCAGCACTTGGGGAAAAAAAATGAACAACCATGTCAGTGGAGTTCATTTGGCATCTTAGATGACAGGGAAAGTGTTTGTCATGTGTGTGCACACACAATGGTCACAGAAAACACCAATGAATTTTACCAAATTGCCCACAAATTACAAAGGCAGAGCAGGAGCTGACGATGAGGTTCAGGTAGCACGCTGCACATTTTGGTGTTGTGTTAGCAACTCTCACCACTGCATTCATAAATATTAACTCTTTCTGGTGTTCTGGATAACCTTCCTCTGACAGCCACTGTTTCTGCTTGCCCTGTTCCAGGTCATTAAGATCAGTCAAATTCACAAGACAGAGATCCTGACCTTGTCAAATCCAGTCATTCAAAAGACAGCTTCAGTTTGAGAAAAAGCAGAACGTGAGCTGCTGTTTTCACATTCCCTACGCACTGGCAGAGACACAGAGTCTTTGTTATTAAATAAGCATTATATTCCCCACCCACAACTGGGCTTCTCTATTCCAAGAGCCCATATGGTGCCACTCATCTTTCCTCCCTCTCCTCCCCTTTTATGCTGTTTCAAAATCTGTAAGATCCAAGCACAGGATGCATTCTGAATAAAGCTTCCTTCACACTCCTTTCTCCATATAAGCCCTGGCACTAACTTAGAAGCCATTTTCCTGTTCAAAAACCACAAGCAAAGTTCCCCAAACAGCCTAACCCTGCCAGTGCTCATGCTCTCATACCAGCAGCTCAGCTTGGAGCAGTGACAGCAGCTGCTTGGGTTATGGGGCTGCAAACCCTTCTCTTTCAGAAGAGAACCATCAAATGAACAGCACAGTCTGCCCCTGGCTGCACACTGTATCCCAGAGGCTTGCCACCATCCTAGACTTTACATTAGGCACTACAGCAGGACAAAGCAAGGTTATACTCAAGGCTGCTTAAAGTTCAGTGCAACTTTTTGGCTTGAGAATCTAGATTTGCCAAGTTCAGCCACTGGGAGGAGTGTATCAGTGCAGGCTTGAGCAGCAGGGAGATAGGGAGAGAGGCTGAACTGCTGAAGGCAAAATTATACCACAAAAACCATTTAAAAATTACTAACTGCTGTCTTCTCCACAGTAGCCTAATTAAGATTTAAATAAATGAAAAAACACTATACCTATACCAACAAATCCCTATCAACAAGGTGGGGCAGGTGGACTTTTGAAATTCAGAATTGCAGGAAGACCAACTCAGGACCTAATTTGTCCTGCCAGTAGCACACCCTTGTAGGAGTAGGTTCCCATGGGCCTAAAACTCCATTTCTTGGTTCATTCCAAACCCCTGGGGTCCCACAGCTCTGGGATCCAGGCACCAAGCAGCCTTTGCATTTCTCATCTTTGTGCACTGCATCCCCAGCCCAGCATCTGGGCATTTTATGCTCTCACAACTACCTGTGACAGAAATATGTCTACCAAGTAGAGTATTAGGCACAGAGATACTAAAATGTGACCTCCACAAAGGGCACAATCATTTAAAATGCTCAGAGCTGACAAGTCTAAGTGGTTTAGGCACCTAGACACAGCCCTGAAATGAGATGGTCAAAAAGCAAGAGACTTCAGCAATCACTTGCCTGAGCAGAATTTTACCAGGGACCTCTAGTAAGCACGCTTGAGCCCTCCAGATGTTATCTTGCACATCTGTTTCAGCAAAACTGACCTACAGAAGTGAACCCTTTCCTATAACCATAGACCTGTCAGTAAAACAAGGCACATAAACACTTCAAGAGCTTAAAAAAGTCTGAGGCCTTTCAACACAGAGCAGGTGAAAGAAAGGGGGCACACACACTTTTTAAGTACTTCCACTATCACTGGATGCAATTCAATAAAAATGAACTAAACATTGAACTGAATTTGAAACAGGGACTGAAGCCATTTCCTAATATGACAAAGGCCCAAGCCATGAAGCTTACTGTCTTTACTCAGTCTCACAGCTCAGTGTATATTTTCAAATTCCTTTTTCTGTAGAGCACAACAGCTTTCAAAGGCCTAACACAAGGAGTAGGCAAAGGGCTTTCCTGAAGCATCACCCTGTGAGGGGAATAGTTTTAGATGCACACAAGTAAAAACAGGGGAAGTAAACTCTGGGCTCCAGCTGACAAGACCACCAAGCTTGAAGACTCACCAGTTATGATGCTGCACATAAATGTTTATGGTTTCATTTTTAATTTAACTTGGTACATTTTGGTAACTGCATAACTTATCTAAAGGCCTCCAAATATAATTTTTATTGATAAGTTAATAATGAATCAGCACTGTAAGACAAAAAAAAGCTGGATTTATCAGGCAATGAGATTCACACAGGAAGGTACCATCTTCTCCAGGGCAGACCAGGTATTCCAAGATGCTCTTGTAATTCAGTGGGTTGAGTAGTTAACCTTTCTGTAGCAAGCACCATAATGCAGTTTGTTTCCTTGGATTAAAAACAAAATCCTTCTGTCAACATCATGAAAAGCATTTTTGTAACAAATTCTTTCTCTACAGTCAGGACTTCTAGACAGTTGTTCTAGTTATGATACTGAAAATTAATTTCTATTCATACCAATGTTTTGTGTTCTGTCCTTAGTTGTTTGATTAAACCAGTTCAGAGACAAGCTACAAGTTCCACAGTTCATTTTTTACCTTCTTATCAAAACTTGAGTGAGCAGCCTACAAATGATGAGAAATTGGCAGTGTGCTAATTTATAAATACATTGACATATAAATGTCTACAAATTCATAACCTACATGAATTGGGGAGCACTCATTTTTATTCCATTCAAAAATGTGAAATTCTAGATTATTTTATTCTTTAAACAAAACTAACAAAACTAGTGTTAATAAACCCAAACAATAGTACACCAAGGAATACTACTTTAACCTGAGTTTATCCCTTCCACACCCTATAAGTAAGCACTAAAATCTGGAAATAGAAGTCTAAAATTTAATGTTGTGTACCCAAAAAGAAACTGAAAAAAAGTGACCATCCAGACAGTGTCTTGGATGTCTCAGACTTGGCACTCTGCAAAGAGAAGAGATACTTCATCTTGATCTCATTCTTCCTTTATTGCTTGCTTGTAAAAATAGATAAAACTTGCACAGCTCAAGGGTGTTGTGAAGGTAAATTAATTATTTTGAGAGAAGTTATTCAGATATTACAGTGATGAGCATCATGAAAAGCCCCTGAGAAAAAGAATCATTTTGACTTCATGGTAAGGGTCTGAATAAAATGCAGGAAATGAGGCCTGAGGCCACATGTTGTACAAAATAGTGAACATCTGTTCATTAAACAAACTCTGTTCATCCAAAAACCTGAATAAGGCAGGAATAGCTTGGAACAAAAATAGCATGGGATAACATAATTAAGTATTACTGTACAGCATACAACTGGAGGCAAACTTCTGCTGCAAGAGTCATTAACCATACTTAGACTATAAACCCATTTTTCTGTGAGTGGTATTTTTATTGCATGCAACATCCTTGTTTACTTTTTCAGAATTAAAATCAAATTCCACTTCTTTCACAACCAGTTTGTCCACTTATAAACATGAGTTTGAAACTCATGCACAATAAACAGAGTGGGGGTGTAAATTGATGCAATTGCTACCCTGTGAGTTTTCAGAGATAGAATTGGCCAGAATGATTTCACTCATTTGCTGACAAAGAGTCAAGAACTGGAGCATTGCTGTGGGCTCTGGAAGCCAACATGCCCTTGTGGCAATAGACTCGTCAAACTACTCAACTCCTCCAAATAAACTTTGCCTTCTACTACAAGTCTGTATCAGTCCTGTGTTGTCCTTTACCCCCACTTCTCAAATCTCAATTTTCCAACTCTATTCTTCCTATTAAAAGTTCAGGATCCCCTTCCAAGTCTAACTCTATCCCAACTCTTTTGACCTACACCACACCTAGTTATCCTGTGAGACACTTAGTTCCCTCTCCTGCATTCTTCCAGCTAGATACCTTATCTACCATTTCAACCTCCAGCAATACCTGTTCTTTTTTGCTAAGCACCACCTCACTTTGGTGTTTGCTCTGAGAATCAACACTCCTAGCCTCAGTTACCCAAGAGTTCCCATTTATCCATCTTGAAGTGAAGACATGTTTTCTTTTCTCCCCCTCCCAAGTCCTATGCCACTACATTACCTCCCTCTCTCTCCCAGGTATATGACAGTGCCTTCTGGCTGCCACTGTTTATTTATATGCAGGATCTAATTCAGAGTCCATTTCAAATTCATTTCCAACCCAGCTTTTCTTCTCCTCTCTCGAGATGTTTCCTCTAGTCTGTATTTATATGGAGATCTCACACAGTGCAAAGTGTTTAAAGATAAGCATCTTCCACCTGAGTGCTGAAGTCAATGATTACCTCACTATCTTCAATATTTATTAAAAGATTTAACTTCACCTCTGAACTAAAAAAAAAAGAATAGAAAAAAATGTCTCCTCTCCCAAACATTTAAAGATAAAAAATTAAGCTAAGAAGTTAAGCTTCCATAGTGGAAATATGTTCAAAATCACGGGACTGTTTCGCCAACTCATATAAAACCTGAATTTCACTGATAGTTTTCAATGAGCAAACACAGACCACAAAGTGATGTTACCCCAAATGTAGCTGGAAACGTCAGAGCAGTAGAGTTCACAGTTCACCTCATCCTTGCATGATGCTAGACCAGGCCTCAGAAGGAAGATGCTGTTACAGAAACCAGGCTGCAGCACCTCCTCAGGTGTGCATTCCTGTCACTGAGCACCTGGCACCTCCAGGAGGCTCCTGCAACACCCAGCCCAGGTGCAAGCACCCTGCACTGCCAAAATATGCACAGGCACAAGGCCCTGTGCCAGGACCTTTTGCTAAAGGACAGAAAGCTCAGTGCTAAAAGCTGGTAGGAGCAGGGAGAAGCAGGCTTTGAACTCAGCAGGAAGGTCCTGGGAGGTCTCAGCCCCACACTGGCCCTCCCCCTGACCATCCTTCTCTTCCTCAATGCCTAGAGCCCATTTTCCAAGTGAAACACCTCATCCCTTTGAGTGGAAAAGCCTCCAGGAATCCACTCCAGGAGACAGCTATGCCTTCCCTACACCCCTGCCTGGGGCAGAGGGAAATTCCTGCTGCTCATCATTGTCACACAGCTGTGACAGCCAGCAGCTCCCAAATGGAGCCCTGGGAAAAATCAAAGCTCCTTCTGGGAGTTTCAGACAGTGCAGCAGAGGAATGTTGATAGGGCATATCAGTGCCAGCTGCTGCCCTGCAGAGGCAATGGCAAGCACTGCCTCCTGGAAACTCCTTCAGCTCTTCCTGTGGATTCCTGGATCTCAGAGGATTTAATCCATGTGACCAAATCAGACTAGTGTTGTGTTTCAGAGCATTCTAGCAGCTTGAAAACAGACTTTATACCTCTTAAAACAAGAACTTGAATAATTCTGGAGTTATTTAAAGCATGACTTGGTACAGAAAACAAAGTCAAAGAAAGTAGATTTTACGTTCTGCAGCTCATGCAACTAAGTCAGCTGTTTCTCTTTAATTTATATCAAGAATTAATTTTTCAACTCAGATACATTAATCTCACATTTCTTTTCAGGATCTCAAGCCAAAACTTTTTAAAGTACTGTTTTGTACCTATGCAAACCTACAGCTTCAAGTGTCCCAAGTAATTTTGGTCAGGCATTTTAACAGGATAATGTGAAATCCAGGAAGATAGAGAAAAGTTTCAATAAGAGAAATTAAGAAGAAAGTCTGGGCTCACACAGCTTGTACTCAAAGTTCACAGAGCTCTTATCACAAAGTTAGTCCCCCTGAAAAAATCTGAACCTGAATTTATATAGTGAGCTTTTTTACAGCAAGCACCTTAATTTTCAGAACTCCAGACTTTGGTGGGTTCGGTCTTTTTTCCCCATCCTCCTTGAGAAGTATTCCTTTTTAAAAAAAAAAAAAACAAAAACCAAACAAACTGGCTGAGAGAGCTGTCCTAATTAATATTCAGTTCAGTGATTAAGCACTCTCCCAAGTGACCTATATGTGTAATAGCATCAAGTACCACCTGCTCAAACTGTTGTTTTGCAACGAAATATTAATCCCTTGTACCTTCTGTTACCAAGCTTGGATGCCATCTGAAACTCAAACGGGAATGATTCATTGCAGATGCTTTGTAAACTCACTGAAATTTGTATAAAAATGTAGCAATTATGGACAAATAATTTGAAATAATCCAGTGCAAAAGGCAGGTTACAGAACTTTAGATAATTTCTCCCGTTTGAAGTTCATTTCATATTATATGATGCATGAAGTGCAAACAATTTTTAAATGGAAAACAATTTTTTCAGCTTTTTCTTTTAAGTGATCGTTGCATATTTTCTACAAAGAAGTGTAAAGAATATAGTTCAATCAAATTGTTTGTTTCTGTTCCAAAAGTTTTCAAGATAAAACTTCATAAAAACCTATTGTTTCAAGAGTGCTGGTATAGGAAGCTGCACTTTACGTGTTTGAATTTGTAGCTGGAACAGAACAGATGAATAACTATAACGTATTTTCTCTATGCTCTGTGGGCAGAAAAACCATTATACTTCTGCCAACATTATACCTCTCATGCAAGCAAAATTGCATACTTCAGACATGTTTGTGCTCTTGATGGCACACAAGTGGAAGGGAGAAAAGAAACAGATTCAGATAATTGGCAGCTCAACAAATCCAAAGGTCAACGTCTGACTTCACTGACTTCAATGGAGAGTCTTCCTATTTCACACAAGTGTTTATTTAAAAAGAAAAAAAAAAAGTCCTCACATGCTTTCTGTCTTTTGTCTACATATCCAAGAAACCTCTAGACCTCAGCTTCAGTAAATGCTGGTAAGCAACCAATCTTACAGAAGATCTGAAGGCAGGAAGTGAAACAGTTATGAGTAAAAAGGAAATTCTGTGAGCAACCTGAAGAGTTGATAATGTAGAGAAAAAAATACTGTAACTTCTTTGAAAGTATTCTCAATGTATTCCCAAATATTTGTGCAACAACAAAGCTTTCCCTTGCCCTGTGTAAGCTGAGGGCCAAACAGAGGCAAATTAACTCTACATAAATTTCACATAAACAGACTTTCAAGACCACAAATTCTGTTTTTAGAGACCAAACAAATTATCAGCATAAAGCAACATATTCTACAGTGAGAGAACATTTACTGCAATTAAATAAAAAAAAATATAGCGCTATCATTTCTAAGATGACTCCTAACATAATGAGAGGGGACTGCAGGGCTGAAAAAGAAAACCAGGCTATCCAAGGGAACTTGCAAGAGGGGTCAGTTTTGGGCTTGGCACAGCCAAGAGCATCAATCTACCAGAGTACCGAAGACAGGCCCCTAAAATCTGTTCCAATATCACTTCAATTTCTCAGTCCTCCTCTCTAAAATGGGTTGCACTGTACTTTGCCTCATTATGGGACAAAGCCTTAAATGCTTGTGGTGTATTCTGGCATCACAGCATTGCGTGCAGTGTAAGCACCCAAGCCTTGCTGTACAAGTGCCATATATCAGAGGACTTATTTGCTTTTTACAGCTTTATCTTTAAACTGCTAACCTCTGGGAATTGCTGATGAAAGCCCAACACCAAAATCTTGAAAAGCAGGAAAAAAAAAAAAAAAGGCAAAGATCCTGTGAATGCCTTAACTAACATTATCCTCCCACCATCCAACTAATGCATATTGACTTGTGTGTTCATAGGGCTCTAAATTTATGTGACTTTGTAGAGGAAAATTGCAGGCTGGTTGCAAAACACATGCAATATTAAACTGCCCAACAGATTTTTTTTTTTTTTTGGAGCCATACATTCAAATACATTCTTATCATTTTGAATAGAAGCAACTGAATCAAATTAATGAGATGCATAAAGACTTCTTTTTGAAAGACATGAATGGGAATTACATAGACAGCTCTCAAAGGTTAATTGCAGCTGAATCCTTAACTATTCTGCCTTTTCTGAGCTGTGAATGGCAGTGACTGTACATTTCCACAAATGTATAAGGTATAAGGAAAGCAAAGGCTTGGCAGAGATGGGTGAATTCTCTCAGCCATCCCCACTCCTTGCTGAGCAAATGGACAAAGAGCTCATGAAACAACTCTTGCTTTTCCACTTCTCTTATACCTGGAGCATTCAAGGTAAATCATGCCAGCTTCAGTTCAGCTAAATAGCATGTTTTAAACCATGGAGGATGAGACAATAAGATCCCTTACTGCCCACATTCATTCCAGCAGAAGGGACAGTGAGAGCCAAATTTGTTCCAAGATTCACTAAAGCATTGATTTTAAGAGTGTATTTCCTGTCATCTCAATATGGACTTATTTTTGTGGATTTTCTTGCCCCTAAATAGTCATAATAGCCTCCAGTTACATAAATAGTAGACATTCTGATTTCTGTATTAATAGCTAGGCAAGCTTATTTTCCAAGTAAATATTTGAAGCTTCCAGGCAGTACTGGCTTATGGAAGAAGAGGAAGTTTTGACCTGAAGAAGCCTCCAAAGAAATTACTATTGAACTATACTTAACCACTTGATTAACAATATGGACAGAAACTAACGTATAAGAGAAATAGAAGTATGTTTAACTACTTAGTCAGCAGGCTAAAATTAGTTTTGTTCCTAAGATACATAAAATATGTACTTTGAACTTTCAAACCTATTTTAGTAAAAACTAGAACCTGCAAAGTACATATTTGATAGAATAGCATGAAAAGAGATGGGAAAGAAAATGATCAGTTCTTATATATTAGTTCATGTTGCTGTATTCTTTAGAGTTTTTTCTGAAAATTTTATTTCAACTCATACTTACTAGATATCTGCTAGTTTTTATGAATACTTATTCAAGCAAAAGACTTTCAAATAGATTTTCCCTTCCCCGTGCATTTCAAAGAGCCAAAATACAAGTAGTTCAGTTTTCAAATAAAATTTGGATGCTAAAATGGAAGTTTCTGGAATATTTTGCCAATGCTGATTACAAGACAATTCTGTTCAAATATTTCTAGTAGCTCACCAGTTGTCACCCAGGCGTATGAAAACCATTGCAGCTACTTAAATGTGTATTACCTTATTCCTGTCCAATGCAGTTATTCCTGTATTTGCATTACCCACTAGAAAGGCACTGACCTCTCTTAGGGATAACACTAAATGTATCAGACTATACAACCAATTTTATAATTCAGAAGTATAAATTTGCTATGTTTGTATTTCAGTTTTAACACTGAGACTGTGGTAGAACTATTTTCTATGATTGAGTCTGTTCCACTGCTGGTGTCAACCTTCCCAATCCAGTAGTGAAATCTGAGCAAAGCACTCAGCAATGAAGTAGGAAAAGAGCTTTTCCTTGCTCTCTGGCAAACATCTTAGGAAAATAAGTTGTGTCATGTGACTATTACCCAAATGCAACCTAAGACTGTGACTGCTTTGAATAAAAGCTGAAACTTCTTCAAAGCTCTCTACAGTAAGAGGGGAAAGGAAAAAAAGTGTCTAACAGTCACTAGGTGCTGTGAAGATATTACAAACATCATGTAGGGGACAAGCTTGGGAGCACTGAAGAACTTTTCCCTACAGTTAAAGCAGGACAGCTTTATCTCTACCTTAAACCAAAGCATATATTGCATATATAGGATATATAGAGAGCTTCACAAAGATGGATACATCCTAACATTCCTCCTATTCCTAGTGTCTCACAATAAAGACCACAAAGTTTAGATATGTATACTTCACATAATGTTTTCCTGTATGAAAAATTAGCCCAATAAGTGGGCTTGAATTAAAAATAAAATAATAATAATAAAAAAAAAAACCTGCCAAAAAGATCCCACACCTCAGGAATACTGATCCTACCTAGGGGCACATGCTTTAGTGCCACTGACATGGGTCAGCTGCAGAGCTGGCTGCTGAATTTCATCTGTAAGCCTGTAATTTGAATTCATTTCATGTGGATAAATCTTAAGCCTTAATATGCTAAATCATGTACATTAAATGCAAGAGAAGTCACTGTGACAATCTATCAAAATTCTTTCAAACCAAGGCCACAAAAGTAACCCCATTTTCATACTGTAATAATTTTACAGTGTCTCTTAAGTGACTATTAAGTGACTATTAAGTGAGTGAAGTCAACAAAAAGACTAAACTTAATTTCATGGGATGTTTCCATACCTGACAGAGAATCATTAGGATCTTTCAATTAAAGTAGTTATCCCTTATTCCTCCCTTTTGTAAAAGTAGGTCTTGAAAATAAGGATAACCCAACCAGTCACTTAAGTTTCATGACTATAAATAAAAAATTATCAAGTTCAAATTAAAATAATAAACTTACAGAGAAATATTTTGGCATGAAAATACATTTTTTGAATTTTCCCTCCAGTTCTTACCCCTTTGTAATGGACCATTTTCATAACACTTTTGTACTTCCCAACCACTTGAACATATACAGTTTTGACAAAAACTAAGGTAAAACAAAGATGTGCTCAGCATTGCTTTTTCCACCAGAAACGTACCAGAACACAAGGAGAAGAGCTAACTTCCAGACAAGTCTATTCATCCATAACCCACAGTATAACGTGGCACTTGCCAGTTAATAGAACCTCCCCCACTGCCTTATTACAACTCCACATTCACTTACTGAAGTCCATCCCAATTCAATAAATGAAGACACCAAATAATGCATCACTTTTCCTTGCTCACAATCAGTTTTCATTTTCCAAATTGTCTGGACCACTTGTTGTCCACCTTTTCTGTTTTCCCCCTTTTCTGCACAGGAAGCCAAAACTCCACCTTCCTCCAACATTAGGAGGAACCAGTGCATCATAACATTGAGCACTCAGCTGCTACAGATGACTTTTGCATTCATCCCTCAATTATCAAGTGTCAGGAAAATTGTATTTGCATGAAACAGGAGAACAAATCCAAACCAGCATAAGCAATTTTACAATCAGTTAGTCTGCACAGTTGGATTTATGTAGCTGTTTCTCTCAAGGCTTCTAAACATTTACCCATCACTTCAGTCTGAGCACCTGACCAACCTATAAAACCAACAGCTGAGCAGTGCAGGGGTCCCAGAGCCACATTCACTGCATGGCTGTTGTGGAGCAGCCACCCATGCAGAGGTACCAAGCAGTGCTCCTCATGTTTACTAATAGGAACACAATTGGGTTTGACTCCACTCTCTCCAGAGGAAGGGTCAGAGCAGATGGTGTACAAACTTCCCACCACTGAAGGTGATCTTCAGAGGGTGTGTTTTTAAATTGCAAAGTGTTTCCATCACAACACACACTAAATGGAACAATTTTTGTCATTCCTAAAGCAACACTTGAATGTCACTCACTACAGTCATAAAGAGCCATTTCCCACTTTAATCTAAAATTCCAGGTAATACACATATTAGAAGTGCATTAAAATGCTCTTAACCTGATTGGATTTTTAAAGGGGATGAAAGGTGACTAAATGGGTAAAACATGTTACAGAGGAGTCTGAAAATTGAAATTCTAATTTTTGAATTATTTATGGAAAGTAGCACAGCAAATAAGTTGAGTAGCATTTCTTCCTAACTTACAAAATTAGCGTGGTTGGCAATTTTCACAACTCAAGTCCAAGCTTAACTTTCCATCAAAGCAAAACTTCCTGCAGCTCTGATGCTAAACAAAAGACCATATCTCACATTAAACAATGTCCTTTTGTTTGGCATTAGGGTGGGATACAGATCCTTGATGGGGAAAGGGGTCCTCCATGTTAAAACCAAGGCCAGAGGATGACTTACTGCACAGTCACCAAAAGAGCAAACCCCAAGGGGTATCACAGGCCACTGGGGGAGACAAATGCCCTAAAAGTCCTTTGAGGGTTTACATCAGGTCAAATAGTTACCGGCAGAGCTTTCAGGGCCTCCACTTACACTGCTGATGAAAATTGAGAATCAGTAATGCTAGAGATTATTTCAGCCTTTTTCAAAAACTGGATCTTTCCAGTTTCTGAAATAATACTTATGTAACATCTCTCTAGGAAAACATTTTCAAGCAACTTACTAGCTAAAACCACCATTATTCATTTAAAGAAAAAAAAAAAAAAACCAGGCCTTGCTTAAAATTCACTGGGTAACACTGCGCTTAGTATTTATTGTAAAAAAAATTTTGTAAAGCTCTTTATCTGGAAAAGTAGGCACACAAACTAAATTCTGCATTTTGCTCCCAAGACTTGTAAAGCATTTCTTTGCAAAAAGGATACATTAAAGAAAAAAAAAAAAAAAAAAGCCAGTGTTAATTTTTTCATCAAGCAATACAACAAACTCCCTATAAGCTATGCTCAAATGCAAGTACAATCAAATTTAGATATCCTTAGATATTTAGGATTTTTCATTAAGTTCACTGCAGCCAGATTCTGAGGTGATCATAAAAGAGTCGAGACCTTTTCCATTAGTTTCTGCTATCAGCTCCAGTCACATAAGAGCACATTATAGCTACTAAAACAAGCTTTATATGGCATGATACATCAGGATTTAACGTGTGGAGAGAGAATAACTGCGAAAATAATACAAGATATGAGATATACGGATTCAATTCTCCTCAACAATAGTTTTTGTTCTACATGAAGATAAGCAACTTCACTGGATTGCTTTATTGTGGGCTTGGATGTACAGAAGACCATTTTCTACTGTATTTCAAGTAGGAAGTATCTACGGACACACATCCACAACAAGAGAGGACACCCAAGGGAAATGCTTTAGAAATGACTGTGTATTATCAGCTAGTACAACAAGCTAAGTAAAAGCTGAGTTAAATAAATGCATTTTCAATATTTGTGGCTAGAGGCTCCTGAATCAGAATACCCCAGTAATTAGCTCAGATGAAATTTAATTACTCATAGAATTACCAATGTCTTCATTAGTAACTGGCCCTTCGGTATGGATTATCACATAAATCTTTTTTCCATACCATCTCTAATTGAAGGCAAACAAACCAAAGCCTGGTGTAAACCCAGTCAACATACACAAATTAAGGCAGTATTTATGCTAGATCTTATTTTCTCTGAACTCCAATACCCATTTACAGTGCCTAATAAAGAATCAAATGCGACAGTAATGCTTGGCTGGTCGCCTGCCAAAACGCTCGACGGCGAGTCCTTGCCTAACTTCAGGATATAAATTGACACAGCAGACCCTCCCTGAGCTCCAAACCTGAGGCAGCTACTTTGCCCTAATGACAGGCTTCATGCTGTGGATTAAACATCAAGGCACGTGTTCAAGAGAGAGCTTGGGAAGCTCCAGGGCGGCGAGGGGAGCAGCGGTGCCGCGGGATGCCGGGTGTCTCCCTGCCCTCCAGTGCCAGCCCAAGGGAAAGCCCGTGCACAGGGACATGTCCTGCTGGTGATGCTGGCAGCTGCAGCTAAGCCACTGCCTTGGCCTCCTCACGGAGAGGAGCTCCAGATTGCTGATAGATGGATGTTGCTGTACTTGAGCAACAAAATAAACACAAAACCCACACAGGGGAGAAAGGAGGGCAGCCCCATGCAGTGGCTGGAGATGCCACTGCAATGGTGCATCCCAGTCTCAGGTACCACAGAAGGCAACCAGCAAGGTGCTTCTGCTCCAGGAGAGTGTTCTAAACACCCAAGGCCAGGAGTCACTCTTCTCAGGTTTGAGGGCCTGGGGAGAAACAAGTACTGTGCCTTATTCACAACTTGGCCAAGATGCTAAAACAGCAACTTAGGCAGTGGCACTGCTTCAGGCTCTACTAATACTGTGCATTCAGGAGACAGAACACAGCATTTGGTATCTTCCCAGAAACACAAGATCATTTCCAGGACTCTAACTTCCTTAAGAAACAAGCATACCTTCTTACCCTTCTACTTCAATAATTTGCAAATCCTGTCCACTGCATCCTACATGTTGCACATTAATGGAGGAAGACAGACACATAGAAAATTTATATTAAAATTATTTAAATAATTTTATTCTTCCTGTTCCTGTAGCTCTCAATGCCATTTATCCAAGTGTGCAATGCAATAAAATGAGTAGTGTTTTATGATGTGTGGAATTTCTCAGCATGATACAAGGAAAAGTTCCCCTGAAGAAGGGGCCTGCAGTCAACCTCAAAACAGAGCCATAGAATGGTTTGGGTCAAAGGGGCCTGAAACATCATCCAGCTCCAACCCCCCATCATGGACAGGGACACCTTTCACTAGACCAGGTAGCTCAGAGCCCACCCAACCTGGCCCTGAACATTTCCAGGGATGGGGCATCAATGATTTCTCACGGGAATTTATGCCACTACTTATTTCAGTTTATAATCCAAACTCTTAAGGCAAACCATATTACCATGTTCACATAATCCCTTTTGTCCCCTAAAGAATGGAAAACCCCCAAGCAGTTCCTTGTACAGCATGGAGAAATTATGTATGATGATGTGAGGTTAGCACGACATACTGGTTGCCTCCATCCACATGGATATAAAACTTGTGTACTTCCACAAGGAAACTTCTGAGATGGTGAGAAAAAAAGTTTTAAAATACCCATCACCATCCTTCATATGCATTTCTACTACAAATTTGATACTTACTCTTACTTAGGTCTTGATTTACTTACAAAGTACTTGCAGCTTCCTTTGATATTAATTTGATTTTCTTTTTTTGCCTCCTCATCCTTGCAGGAAAGTCATTATTACCTCTCAACAAGCTAAGCTAACCTAATACAAGTGCTCTAATGGAAATATCTGTTTGAACCTATGACAGTTATTACTGTGAAAACAAGAAGAATTAGAACCATTTGTTTTCATGCTTTTACAGTGAGAGGAGACTGCTGCCTTCAGCAAGCTTGTAGAGCAGCCTCACTGAAATGCTTTCTAGATTTTTCTGTGGAATTTAATTAGAATGCATTACTTCCCAGCAGCACCTCAGCCACAGCCACCTCTTCTAACAACTGCTTGGAAACATTTTCACAGTAATAATGAGTTTAGATGATCTGTATCCAGCCAAACAATCCTGCACTGCAAGTTCCATACACTTAGAAATACAGACTTGAAGAGGTATGCTAGAAGCTAATAATTTCATGCTGATTCTAGAAGTATCCCATGTATCAGATCCAGAAAACACTGAGGAATATGCAGAGTTTCTTCTTTTAAAGAGGAAAAATTATTCAAACCCATGCAATCTGTTATCAGAAAGTCACAGGCCTTTTCAGAGGCTGGCCTTGTAAAGGACAAAGGACTCTATTAGACAGGATTCAAAAATGGTAAGACAAAATAAATCACTACTTTCCTTCAGAGCTGAAGTGAAGAAAAGACTGTACACAACAGAGGACCCAAAAGAGGCCAAATGCTTAGCTCTTCAATTATGTTCTTATCAGAATTGTAGCAAATTTTACATATTTAGGCTCCATTAATAAAACTGTAGCTGTCCATCTTATTTGAGGGCTTACAAAGTTAAATCTTGCAGGTGCTCACTTACACATGGCCTTGTGTGCATGACACCTTTCATCACATTTACCCTACATGCCACTCACTTCCAGCTTGAAAACAGTCATAAAATTAGCTCTTTTGGGTGAAGAAAAAGCAGAATTCCTCATGTAAAAAGATAGCACAAAAAAAAAAATCAAGGAGGCAAAATGATAAAGCAATTTGCCATAGAAGAAACAGGTGCATCAGCTGCACACAAGTATTCATGACTACTGAAGGCAGATGTAATACTTACACTATTAAAAGCAGTAGCAACACAAAGTCACATGCAATAAATAGAGAAGACATCTTTTGCATACAATTTTTTTTTTTTTTTGACTCATGGTTGTAAAGCTTTTTTTGACCAAGCTAAAATTCCATCAGCTTGGCAAAATATTCATGGCTTCAGAGATTTGAACAGAGCTGGAACACCTAACTTGCCTGTTTAGCTGAACAGGGGCAGGCTGCATGTGCTGTGAATTCAGAATGTCTAAGCACACTGGAAACTCAAACAAAGGATTCCTCACAACAAATACCTTACTCCATACACAGGGTCTATAAAGACAAAGATTTGGAGGAGTGGGGGATTCTAAAGCTTCCAGTGCATTTCAAGTTGGAGATAATGACAATGACCTGCCAGATGAAGTTAGCAGTTTCACAGGAAGCCTGTCATGCTTGTGTTTATTTTTCTTAACAGACATGTATGAGCCCATGCTGTGTACAGTGGCACTTCAAACACAGCATCTGCCTCCTGATTTGTACAAGAATGAACATATTTGTTAAGCTCATTCTGCTGTTGATGGACAGCCCAGTGAAACAATCACAGTTTGCCTGTCACACACACGCATAAATTAAAATGCAAAACTGCATTTAGAATTGCAAATGCCCTCCCCCTTATATTTTTAAGATAGTTTAGAGAGCAATAATAATTCTACATCTCCCAAATATTTGTATTGCAGAGATGTCTGCACACATTCCTGGGCTGCCTGTGCTATCTGAGCCTGCTTTGAGCAGGGAGCTTGGCACAGATGACCTTTACAACCTCAGCCATTGTGAGAACACCTGATCACTTTCTACACAGTGTTCCACATCTTATCTTTTCTGCTTCAACTGAGATTTTAAGGAAAGAAAAGTATGAAATGGCTTTAAGCAAGACACTTGAAGCTTTAGACTCAAGTGGACAGTGCTAGGTATAAACACTGTGAAACCTGAAGCCCCATGTTTCTCAGAGTTCTCTTGGGAACTTAAGAGTAGTCTAAAGCAAAACACCTAAAAGTTTCATAGCGTGTGATTTATGAGTCTTACCATGGAAGACAAATTTTCAAAGAGCACTTCATGAACAGATCTCTCATGTAAATGGAAGTATTCATTCGTTTCAAATTAATAAATAATAAAAACTTGCAGCAAATCAAGCCAGCAGAAAGTGCTTGGCACATACACATATAGCTGTATCTGCAATCTTACAATATACATGAAAAAGGATTGCCCTAGGCTAGTTTTCTGTCATAGAGAAATATGAGAGGCTTTATTACTGGTAATGATCAATGCCAGAGTTTTTGAAAGGAACAGATTTCAGAGAGATCATAAAGAGCATGGCATGCTTTGGACTCCAACTATGGAGCACAGTATTTCTTTTCTGCAAAATAAAACTTCGGTTCTTCTCAATAAGGTTTTGCTCTTATGGTTAAGGCATTTCTGAATTATTTGCATGAAATTAGCAATAACAAAAAAAAATCTACCACGTTATTTTCCCCTACTTTTAACACAGACTGAGAAAATTGAAAATATTCATTTTCACAGTGATAGGTTTAAACAGATAAGAAATAATCTGCATTTTCTACTACATATTAGAATAATGGAAACAACATCCTTCCACATGTATTTTTAATGATATGACCCTACAATTATGAAGCATAGTCACAAAGCACTGAAACATCATTTAGCAAGATGAGAAAGCTGTGACTTATTTTATCTGATCCAGAAATGAGCTGTCAAAGTTAAATTGTTATGTAATTAATTGTGCATTTGCTAGCAATTTTTAAACTGTGAATGAAAAACTGTCCTGAAATTGCAAATCACTGAACTCTTTCATCTCATACATGAGACAATTCTTTGAAGACCACTTTCCCTAAACCGAGTGTTAATGAGAAGTTCCTCACTTTAATAAAATGTGGCCCAATAAGTATAACCAAACAATTATTATTTTTTTTTAAATAGTATTTCTTAGGCAGTATTCACTGGATGGATTCCAGAAATGGTGTTGAGGTACAGAAAGATTCAAGACTCCCAGATAATTCACCTCCAGAGTGAGCACTGAAATGGCCTACTTACTTCTTGGCACAAATTGCAATTAACTGATTCACATGCAAGGCATTGCATAGGACACATTGCCTTTATATTCCTACAGGCCTGCAGTTAAATTGTCTTTGGTTGCTCTCAAGTTCTTCCAAAGCAGAGCTAGAAGGGCTATCGATGACCTTTTTCCTTCACTCTTCCTGCCAAGGATGCCACTTTCCACCTCTCCCTCGCTGTGCCCCTTCTCTATCCTCGCAGGATTCAGTAGTTACTGACTATCACTTGTTCTGATACATTTTGACACTTTTTCCCAGGTTTTTTTTTTTCTTTTGGAAGCTGAGAACTGATGTCCCAATCACCAAGAGTAAAGTCAACTTGAGAGGACTTCTACTGGCTTTCTTCCAGTGAAGATCTGCCATTCCAAAACCTTTGCAGGGATTTATCTCTCCTGGAGAGGTGAGGATTGAAACACAGAACAGCAAGTGGCAGCAGGCAAAAAAAAAAAAAAAAAAAAAACAAAAAAAAAAAAAAAAAAAAAACAAAAAAAAACACCACCAAACAAAAAACCTATCTGATCCCAAACATCACACAGCCAACACAGGAACTGAAAGATGAGAAATGGTTGAGTTCATAGGAAAATATCTATTAATGCTGGAACCCAGGCTTGGCATCCTCACTCTAATAAAGTTTTCACAGCACCTACTCAAGGAAGGATCTGTTTTCAGAAAGGCTAAAATGACTTTACTATTGGGTTTGTTTGGGTCTTCTTTAATTTTGTTGTTGAAAGAGATGAACCCCAAACAGAAACTGAACAGTAAAAGAAACTTGCATTAAAAGCAAATATATTTCAGCCCAAGATATCAAAAAAAGCCTGGTCAAACTATGAGTTTCCTGCAACATCCTTTTAGAGGTTAAAGTCACCAAGATCTGACAGTTCATGGTTATGGTAACTTCTACAAATAAGTGCATAAAAAATTGACAAAGACAACTGAATCCTGAAGTACTTTCATTTAAAATGCAACATAAATAAAGCTTCAAGCTTTACCTCAATAAATATACATTAGGACACTTAGTACTTGCACATGTTCCAGGATAAAGCATTTTATATTACATGCATTGTATCATTCTCCCTACTGCCAATTTTTATTATTTTTCATGAGGTTTACTTCCACAATGACTGCCAAGAACATTTTTGAAGCCTCATACATTCTGTTAAAACATCAAGAACACCATATTTTCCAAAATGAAAGACTTTAAATTATATAAAGTGAAATTTTTTAAATTGTACCAAGTGGTGGCTTTATTTATATCCTGTCATTGAATAAATAAATTTGCTTTTTGGAAAGGAAAATAAAAATTAGGTTTCAGTTTAGTGCCAGAAAAATTATTAATTCCTACACAATGGGATGTGAGTCCTAAACCACCTGGTACAAAAGTTGCCATAGCAGCACTACTGATCTGCATCATCCAGGATTGTTTCCAGGTGATGACATCTGAGGTTCTCATTTACACACACATTCATTAGAAAGTTCTCATTATTCAATACTAAAGCTTCCTGGAAAGCCATGCTTGAGGGTTTAACCTGTTGCAAATTGCAAACAGTGAACCTTCTACCTCAAACAAACCAATCACATAAAGCACACACCTGATCTCAGAAACATTCTTCCTATATAGCTATTTATGGCCCAATAAATAGGTGTATATATATATATATTTATATATATACATATAAATAGAATGATGTTAAAAAAATTTCTACATCTTAAATTACATTAGGCCATAAATTCAAGCATTTAACATTCAGATGGTCTCAGTTTCTCTTAATTTTTCATGTAATAAAAATACAACATTAATTTTGCAGCACAACTTGTACTAGGAAGGTAAAACTACACTCAGTACCTGCTCTCATCCTTTTCACTCATTTTTGGTTGGTTAAGCTACGAGAACTGAAGGCTAACAGAGTTACCTGTGCTCTTTGTCAATGGAACAGGAGAGCTTTCATTACTCAGGTATTGCATCCACCTCCCACACCAGGTCTAATTCCCCTATGCATTGCTCCCCAATACTGAACAATTGGGTTCCTGCTCCCAATAGAACATTTTCAGTAAAAGCAGGTCTTTCACCTCTCAAAGATGCAGACTAACAATCCTGGGGGGAAACAGCAACAGAAAACACAGTCCTCAGAAAAGGAGGGTCACAAGAGAGTCATGTAAATAACCTTACTCAAAGTCATGCAAATTACTCAGGAGGAAAACCTAAGTTTATGCTTAGATAGTTCACATTTTTCATGAGTATTGTCAAGCCCTTTTATCACTTTATCCCAGAAACTTCATGGGTTTTTGACACTTCACAAATAAGAACTCTTTTTTCCTTGGCTACTTAGCAGTATTACCACAATTTTTCTACTTCCTCATTAGCAACAGCTATTCTGCTCAAGTTAGATCTTCCTGTACTTAATGCTGAAATTAGTCCTACCTTTTGTTGCATGATTTCTGAGAATTACATTGTAGTGGAATCTGCAATGATGATGTCTTATATTTAATTTTTTTAGTTACCTTGGATTTCTCTGAAATAGGCAAGACATGAAGTATTTTCTGATTGTTGGCCACGAAGAGCAATGTCTGCATGTTTAATAACTTGTACTTTTTGTGAAAGATGAAGATTAATTCCAAAGAAAAACACAATATCTGTAGGTTGCATTAACTGTGCAGTGCCTTTGCCTGCAAGAAGGATTTATGACAAATGGAAATATAATTGATTGAAAGCAAAGAATGCTTTGTGATCGAATTTAAATTCCACAGCTCATGCAGAAGTTCAGCTGCACTACAAGGTGGTATGTGCAGCTGCCTTATTTCAGATTTCACTTTTCAATGAGCCAGCACCTGAGGTGAGAACACCTTAAAGAAAGACTCTCCTAGTTTCTTTCCCATCAAGAGTTTCTGCAAAGGGTGTTGCCTCGACAATTAGGATCTTTTTTTAAAAAAAAAGGTAATATATTATTGGTTAACAGCTTTTCTTTTTAAAGCTACTTGCCAATTTTAAAATGGCTACTATTAACCATTCCATTAAAAACAAAACAAATCCTCCCTTCAAAATACAGTGTTGCTATCCATTAGCAAAGCTGCATAATGTACAAGAGAGAAAGGTTAAGTACTAAATCATGTTCAATCTCTATAAAAAAACTACTGGTGCTTTGATAGGGTAAAGGTACATACTGTGCTTTCAAATGTATTCTGAGAGCATTATTATGAGACAAGCAGCAGTCACTTTGCATTAAAGGCTGATGCTTCTTTCACTAAAGCTGAACCTCTCCAATACAGGCTGCTGAACCAAAACCAAGGCTTCTCTTTCCAGTTCAGCATTTTTTTTCCATGCACAGGTATATATACAAACCACTTTTCCACCTAGAACATTCCACTTGCACAGGCAGAAGTGAGAACACGAGTTTTAGGTATGCCATTCACACACATTTCCAGCACGGTACATCTTGGCCTCAAGAACAAAGGTTTTTTGTTCTTTTTTTCCAAAAACTCAGTCAAATGTCTCTAAGTGCCTTCACACACCTACAGTGAGGATACAAACACAAGTCTAGCCCCATAATTACTCAGCTGCTTCATCATTTAACTCAAATATCCACCAGAATTCCACAGCAAGGAAGCACCGAGGCAGAAGGAATAACTGCAATGTAACACAACATGCCTGGAGAGCTTTGGTTGCCCCATCCCAAATTATTCTCACTATATCACCTGAATTTATAACAGGTAGTAGTGCACAAGCAAGGACTGCTTAAGCTTGTTACCTGTGTTTAATCTAGATTTGGATCCAAGCACAGGTCTGTCAGAGCCTCAGTGCTTTTTAAGGATTAGCACATTACCTGCAGCTTTGCACATTCATTTATTTAAAGGTGAGTTTAAAAGACTGATGTAAGAGGACTGATTTTCAGATAGCAGAAGTTACCATTAAACCAAAAACCTGCAAGTCAGCTCACATCAGACACTCAGGACACATCTCAACTTTCCTCCTCTGAGCATGAAAACCCATCCTCCCCTGCTTGGCTGTGCCCCAGGCTCTGGATGGGCTGGGTGACCTGGGAGCTGGATGTGCACAAGGCTGGTGTGGGCAGCACCCCCGAGGCAGCAGTGCCACCTGGATCCCATTCCATGTCCCCGTGGGGCTGCTCCTCTGCCCACAGGGAGTCACAAGCCAGGTTACACACATACACTTGGCAGGTCTGGCAGTGCTGAATGCCAAATGACACCACAGCACCCCTGTACCATTTCAGGATTAGCTGAGGTGGGAAATTTGGAACCAGTTCCAAGACTTCCAATTTCTACACACACATTTTTCTGGTTTTACATTTTTTTTTTAAAGCCTAAATCACTGCCAGTCATTTAGTACCATAAAACCATATATGTGCACACACACACACTCCATATATACAAAATACTCTTCCTTACCTTGTCAGAGAGACAGCTGAGCTAGAGAAAGATACTGACACTGCCTTAGCCCACAGCAAAGTGCAGTGCTTGGAAATAGACACCACAGCTTAGTCTCCATAGTCAGAACACATCACTGAGCATGGGTTTGGGAAGGAATCTCAGGTATCCACAATCTGCCTGCCTTCCCACTATTGACAAGCCACAGTAAAATCTCAGAACTGAATGAAGACATTGTTACTTATTGGTTTTGGAGTATGTTTTGAGGAACATTTGGGCTTTTTCAGCAGCACAGACAGAAGAAGGTGAAATTGAGGCAGTTTGAATGCTTGCCCACAGCTATAAGCCCCCACCTTAGGACTCTGAAGCCCAGCAGACTCCCTTTTTTCTGTTTCTGAAGGTACATTGATATATACTTCTGTATATTTCAAGCTAGCCATAATTCTGCCTGCTTTATCATTGATTAAAGCCACAAAATGCAAAAATAAACTGAAAATATTACACACTTACACACAACACTGTTTAAATTCAAAAGTTAAGGTGCATTTCCCCCATTAGACCTGTATTGGGGGGAAAAAGTTCCTGCAGGCAGAGGGTCAGAGCTTGGTCAGCCAGCAACACCCACTGCTTTCTAGCACGTTGTTTGAGCTCTGAAGCCTCTTGGTTGCAGCACATTGCACAGCCTTTATACTTGATCATTAAATAAAGCAACCTGTCAACACTGTACCCTGACAGCTCTATAAAGAAAAAAAAAAAAAGAAAAAAATTGAAAGGCACACCTTGGGCAGGGAGCATGCACCCAAGATCACCAGCACTACTGCTGTGTACTTCAGAGAGCAGACACTGTTTTATCTAGCATCTCTAGAGCTTCAAAGAGAGCACCTGCTTCATCTGTAAAGCAGTGAAATTCCAGATATTAAGCAACATTCACTTCTTTTACAAGTCTGAACGTTATTAGATTCCAGGACTCCTTATTCATCTTCTGTCTTAAATATCAATACTAACACTATTTGTGGATATCACTGAACAGTAGTTGCCTGCTTATTGTTCAAGCTAACTTCAGACTTCCATATATATAATTTCTAAGTTCATCAAGAGAAACAAGTCTGTTTCAAAATACTCTTCAAATTACTCAGGGCTCAAGGTGAGAGAAGTATTTTTCTGAATTTACTTCTGTGTACAAAACATGGGCAAAACATATTTACTCCTGTGAAGACAGAGGAGTAAACTTGCAATATTCAGGTAAGTGAGAAAAGCAGAATGGATGCAAAACACTAAAAACTACACATTTGTCTATTGTGCTGGAGTACAAAATAAATTGAAACAGTTTCTTCCTTACCCAGTCTCTACTGTTCACTTACACTGGGTAGACTGAAGTATCCAGTCATGAGCTACACCTGAATAGAGGAAGATGCATTCCCATGGACTTCAAAAACCAGAGAATTCTTGGGTTGGGTTTATGTGTAAAAAGAGAAGGAGAGAAAGAGCTGTTGAAAAACAAAGGGTTTTCAATTTAAGTTTACTATTCTGGTTGGAAATGGAAGTGGAACAAATGTTGATTTCTTTCTAACTTCCATAGCAACCCACTCACACTGAAGTTATGTGACTCAGAAGCTGTTTTCTTTAAATGCAGCCATATGGCTTTTAAACACTTTTGGTTCAATGCCCAGACACAGAATCATTATTTCTTCATTTTATTGTCCTGATAGACTCCAAACAACCAAACTTTATAATTAATATTAATTTTACTCAAATTCATCAGAAATTACATTTCTCAGTTTCCTCAAGGCATGCCCCAAGGGCTTTACTTTTTACTAAAGAAAAATAAAGTGTTAACAGAAACCCAGAGCAAAATCGCAGATATATCCAGAAACGGAAAGGTTTTGCATTTTTAAAATACCCTGTGTATGTAATTATGCCAAAAAATACTTGTTCCTTGTTTATAATTTACTACTTCATTGCCATTAAAATTTCACATTTCTCAAGTGAAGGTTCAAGCAATGCACAGCAGTTGAAATAAGTATATGCTCAAAAAGTCAACACTGCACTTCCATCAGAGTACAAAGTCTACCAAGACTGAAACCCAACCAGTTTTATTATACTAGACCTGCTTAATATTCAAAAGCTGTGTAACAACCTAGCAAAGTTATTTAAAATCAAAGCAAATAACATGATCATGGTCCCTTATCCTTTTTCCAGTAAGGGTTACTGCTAATTTTAGGAAGACATTTTGCATTTTAGAGTGTTTTGTCATACTAGTTGCATTTTTCTACAATTTGGGAGTTACAATTTGGAAATTATTAGAGAACAGAAACGCACAGAACTGCATGACGAAAGGTCAGCTCACAGATCAAGACTATCTTGTCATCAACCAGAAACTCACAGGGGGTTTAGAACCATGTAGAGAATATCACACAGCACAGGCACCCTCACACGGCCCTCCTTGAAAAGAAACTCTTTCAAGTTGGTGTATATCTGTTTCCTTCCACTGCCATTCACCAGTATTTCATAAAACAGAAGAATTTACCCTACCCATCACTCTTTAGAACAATACCACAAAACAGTCTGTCTTTGAATACATCTGGTTTTTCAATTCAAAGACTGTAATGTCAAAAGAGACTCTTCAGAAAAGCAACACCCCTTTTTGTACAAATACAGTTTATATCACAGGAAAGTTGGTTACTACCTGCAAAATGCTCATGAATGAGACTTTCCTGCTAAAGTCCTACACAGGCTGCCAGGTTGGCTTTTAGGATTTGGGGAAGCAACACACAAGTTACACAGAAGTTTCCAGCAGAACTGCAGTGCACAGTTTACATCCAATTCCTCCCTCTAAAACTGCACCAAGCAAGAGTGAACACCACTATCCTTCCCACAGCCAAGAACTCCTCCTGTAGCCCAAACTGCCTGGGTAGAAGGACCTAGCACAGGCTGCACACACTAACCAGCATCATGCTTGTAGCCAGTGGCTGGAGTAATAGAGAACAGCGAGGCTCTATCAAAAAACATACAGCATTTTCCACACTTGAGGAGTAAATTAAGGATGTGGAAACCTCAGCCTGCATGTAACATGTATTTCCTGAAGGTCTGATAAAGGAATTCCTCAAAAAGGAATGCCTATCTACTTTCCTTTAATTTCAGTGCCTCAAAACAACATTTTCCCCCTTTCCCAGTTTGACACAGCACACAAACACCTTTTATTCTAAATACATATTCAAAAGTACAATAGCCTGGTGTTACCTTTCTTGCTAGCAGCCCTCAGAACAGAAACATGCAATAATGCTTCATTTTCAAAAACTGAAAACCCAAGAAGACTTTTTCCTTTGCCTGTCTGCATCTCCACAGCTGTTATTATGCACCACCATCAGTGAGCGAGACAGAAATGCAATAGGGAAATTATTTATAGCATGGCCACAAAAGCCTTTCTGAATATTGCAGAGATCACAGCCAAACAACATGAAGTATCCATGTCTATAATCTCTTAAACAGCTACTTCTCCACATCTAGAGAGCCAGCAACAGATACAAAGGGAAGATTTATTTCAAGGCACACTTCAATTGCTGAGCACATGAAAACAGATTCAAGCACCTGGATAATCCCTGAAGGCATCAAGACATTTTCCAAACAGAATTTAGCTTCTCAACTGAAGTCCTTCAGGTTTTCATACCCCTATTTTTTGTTGGCTGTTCAGAAAAGTCCAGCCCTTGATCACACAGCCTTTTTTCTCTGACCACTGCTATGCAACACCATGCCAAAAGCAAATTGCAGTAAATGATCCTCACTTACCTTGTCCTTGTCCACTGGTCTGGTGACCCCACAGCATCAGAATCATTGCCAATATCCAGTGCATCTGCTCAGCTACTCTGCCACTTCCTTGTCTTCCAGCCATTGCATTATTGGATGCTGTGCAGAGAAATTATTTAATGTTTCAGTTATAACTCTTGGGAAATATACCTTAGGGTGAAGGACAGCAAAAAACTCCCATAAATTTCCTCAGTACACATCTATAACTCTACTTTAATAAATATTCACTGGTAAAAATGCTGTTTTTTCATTCAGAACCTCCCTGACTGTTTGCTCAAGTCTGTCACTTCATAGGATACTAGAAAATCAAAATAAGCTTTAAAAACGCTTGAATTTTCCTTTTGTACAGAAAGCCTGAGTTTCACCAAAAAAACTCCCAGATCCAGCCAGGTTTAAAAGTCCTGAACAAGCAGCACTTCCCTGAGTCTCTTAGAAGTCTTATTGTATTGCATAGAAAATTTCCTGAGGCAAAACCCCTCAATGTACTTAAAACTTGAATTTTTTTCAGTCTTGGGTTTTACAGCACTGAGCTGTGTTAGCAGTTGCTTTTCATTGCAGGCTTTTAGGGACCAACTGTGTCCTCCAGTCACCACATTTTTCACATTATAAAATGACTTGGCTTGGAAGCAACTTTAAAGCTCATCTCTCTCCAACCCCCTGCCATGGGCAGGGACACCTTCCACTGGACCAGGTTGCTCAGAGCCCCATCCAACCTGGCCTTGAGCACTGCCAGGGATGGGGCAGCCACAGCTTCTCTGGGCATCATCACTGGCATTGGCAACATTTACCCATTTATTATTCCCTACCATACCTCCTCTTGCAGCACTCCGACTCAGATCTGCTCCATCAGAAGAGCTGTTTAATCAAATACTGATTTTTCAGAACTGTACAAATTACATAGGACTGGCTGGAAAACACAGAATTTCATTTCTAGTAATTTCTAGAATTTCATTTTTAGTCATTTCTAGAATTTCATTTCTAAAGCACAGGTAGCTATCACGTAAATTGGTGTATGAATATTTTGAAAGTTTATTCAACATGTGGGAAATCTTGCAGCAATAAGTAGTTTTTAAAGAGATGGTATTGTAAAAAAACTTCTTGCGTTATTTTCATTTGTTTGTTTTTTTCCCATAATAAAGAGCTATAAAATCCTTGTGAACAGAACAATTTAAAAAAAACAACTTGGAAAAAAAAAGGAAAAACACTGCACTAACAGAAGGGTTTGTTTACATACTGGCTGCTTAAGCATACTTTTAATGTTGATATTACAGTAATTTTTATTTTTAAAGAAGCTATTTTCCAAACTCACAGATGCAGCACCCATCCACAACAAAAGGTTCAACTGAAATTACAGTCCATAATTCACAGCTCTGATCCATAATCTCCAGTGATAAATATCACTGCTTTATGCAACTTAAAACCTCAGTAACATTTACAGAATGAAAACTTCAGGAAGACTACAAAAGCAGACATGTAGAACACCGTACTTCAGTTTCTCCCTTTCTCACCTACCCCCACCTATGGAGAGAAGGCAGGCACTGGAAGCTCCTACAGGGAGGGATCTTGGTTGACTGGTTCAAGGGAAGGTGTAATATTTCCTGTTTGCTGTGACCCTAAAACTTTCACTTCTGCATTTAATCAGTGCTCTAACCATCTGCCCAGATCACAGAGTATCTGTCCATGCACTTCCCGTAGCTGTTGGGAACGAAAATTGTCTTTTGCTTCAAAACTGATTGTTGAAGGTAACCCTTTTTGATAGGGGAACCTCCCCAAGGTTACAAACACCTTGATTTCCTCCTGAGCAGCTTGTTTGAGGCCCCCCTAGAGCTGCTGTTATTTCAGCAGAACAGTGCCCTCCCCAGCCAGCACACACAGTTCCTGACTATCCCCACTCAGGCACATGGAGGGAAGACAGAAAGGGATGCTGAAAAGCTTTGTTTGTTTTGGCCTTGTCTTTTTTGGACTATTTAATCCCCACAGGAAAGGAGAAGCAAACAACTGAAAATGGGAATGCCAAAGCAAAAAGGTAGAACAATATAAACAAATGTCTTAAAAATATACACACATTACCACTGTAAGGTCAAAAAAATACTTTTGTAAAACCAGTATCTTGAAAAAGAGATGTTCTGTTTCATGAATATTCTTTCCTCAAACTAACAGACACATTCTTGATGCTCAGCCCAAGCAAACAGATGGTATTCAATTAGTTATTTACCTATGTTACAATTAATTAAAACGTCCAAGATAATTTTTGTTTTGACTGTGTCTGCAGAAAGCTTAGAGTTCCACAAGAAGCTGGCATTTGCATCTACAGCCCTGCTAGCTGTAATATAAATATTACAACCAAGAAAGCATTAAGATGCTTCCCAGTACCTAAAGGCTTTTTCCAAGGGCATGTAGGGTTGGAACCAGGGGAAATGTCTCAGATTGCAAGAGAGTAGGTTGAGATTAGATATTGGAAAGAAATTCATTACTTTGAGTCTTGTGAGGCCCTGGCACAGGTTGCCCAGAGAAGTTGTGGCTGCCCCATCCCTAGAAGTGTTCAAGGCCAGGTTGGATGGAGCTCTGAGCAACCTGGTCTAGTGGAAGGTGTCCCTGGACATGGCACAGGGGTTGGAACAAAATGGTCTTTAAGGTCTCTTCCAACACAAACCCTTCCATGATTATATCACAACCTCACCAGCAAATGTTTAACTTTAAAAAAAGATATTTTTTTTTGGCTTGAAAGTTCATAACTAATAGGCAGAGGGAAACAGCTCCCTTACTAGAGAGAAGCCTAGAGACCACAACCATAGTATCCCAATTAAGAACAAAAGCAAAAATGATAAGATTTGATTTTGGATCCAAGAGCCATTTTCTTCACAGGACAGGAACCATCCCTGAAAGAAACAGCAAGGCAGAAGAGGCTGCAGGGCCTGGGTGAAAGCTGTGCACTCCACAACTGCACAAAGCTCCAAAGAGAGGAAGGGAATCTAAGCCTTAAAGACATTACTCCTGTCGTATTTCTTGTCCTCTATGAGATAATTTGTAAAGGGAAAGAAGCAAAGACCAGTAACTGACACATATGTAACTCAAAATTCAAACTACAGTTTCCATTTCCCAAGGAAAATTCAACAGGAAGCCTTTATTATAGAGGCAGAAAACTACCTCAGATTCAAAACCATTAATCCCCTCTGACTCCTAAGCCTCACATTTCACACAGGTGCAGGCAAGCAGGTTTATCTCAAACAAACACATTTTTTAATTAAAGAACACTTCTTCTAACAGAGAAGTACATTACAGCAAAAAAGCTTAACTAGCAAGTCTGTAATTAACCTTTGCAGCCTTTGGGTTTACACTGGTGCTGCTTCAGCCCCTCAAACACAGGGATAAAATGACCAAGGACAGAATCAAGCTATAAGTATGTCAAATCAATAGGAACAGCAGGTGCAACAGGTCTACAGAGGCAAAGGGCAGGATAAAGTCCTCTTTTTTCACCCTTCCTTTAGTTATCTGGTAAAGAGGGGAACAGAAATTACAACTATACAAAAAAATAATTAAAAGCAAGTTTTTGTTGTTGCAAGGCCTACTGAAGGAAAGTCAAGAGATCCACAAATGACATCCTGCAAAGGGACAAAAAATTTATTAATTACTCTAACTCCACAGGGAAGAATCTATCTTTATGTTACTCTCCAAAGCTGCTACAAGAGAAAAAAAATACATTAGACTAAGAGGGAAATAAAAACTTACCTACAGATCTTCCTTCTCCCTACTCCTTCTAAATCAGCATTTCTCCCTACACAAGCAAGAAAAAAAAGCACAACCCACCTCCCACACCCTTTATAACCCATCCAGCCAGGAGCCCAGCTGAATTAAATAACATCTCAACCTTAATGCAGCTGTGTTCACACATATCCTGCACCAAAAACACATGGGGAAAAAAATAATAAAAGAGCTACCACCACTCTCTATTTTACTCTTATTTTTTTCTCTACACCTCAGCATGTATAACTCTACCTGATAGATAGCCATGAGACTCACCAGCTTCACAGCCAAGAGAAAATGGCAAGAGGACCTTCTTCACATTTATTGGCAATTAACTGCAACTAATTTAAAGTGAACCAGGTGCAGTCAGTTGGCAGGAAATCAGGGAACATGGATAAATCTGTCATAAAAAGGACTCTAACAAAGTCTGAAGTTTGTTTTAGATGAGACTTCTGCTGAAGTAGTCTTGGCACAAAAAGCTGGGAGGCTTTCAGCTGCATTTCCAGAGATTTGTTGCCATCTAAATGGCATGATCCATTAAAATCCATAGGATTTGCAGAATTTAGTTTGTGGGTGGCAACAACTTACATGTATTTTGCTTTCTTTCTGTTACTGCCTGGATTATTTTATCTGCTTTTGTCTTGTTTGAATCACTGAGTGTATCAACTATGTAGGCTCAAGTATCCCTTTTAGTATAATTGATTTATAAGTTTCTCTACAAAACTGTATTAAAAAAAAAAAAAATACAGCATTTATTCCATGCAAGCATGTGCTCATAAGTATCTAGAAGAAAGAAAACGAAAAAAGTAAAAAAAAAAAAGTGCCAGCTTCCTGAAAAGTAATGGGCTCATAAAAGTGGAAGTTACCATTGCAGATTAAGTAGAATTTAGCCACTTAACCATATTTAAAGAACAGCTTTTCTCTCCCCACAGTGCCTATGAAATATCTGGTGGAGACAGTAGGAAGGGGTAAATGGCTTCTCTGGCCATTGTTAACACAGCCAGCCTCACATATCAGGTGGATCTCTCTGAAATGGAAATGTGATACAAGAGTTTTAGCAGGTTCATTAAATGTTTGGAATTGTGTAGTAGTGGAAAAAATAAAACTCAAAAATACTGATAAAAGATCGCCAAACCCACAAAATATCCTATAAATATTTTGAATTCTGATGTCTAATGAAAGTCCAAGGACAGACTAAATTTTTCTAATCCAGATTATGAAGTCTAAAGTGGATGCATTTTTGCATCCCTGAGACAAGACTCTGACCTTCCTTGCATGCACAAAAGTCTGTGGTACCAGCAGGCCTGTTTATATCCATGTAACTGAAATCAGAACCTGGTCTGATGCATTTAAAATAATTTAATTTATCACTGATGTCTTACTTTGCCTATTACAAAGACTGTATTTTTTAACCTCATTTCTATTAGTGTATTAGAAAAGACATTATGAATTCAAGCTCCCTCTGAGAGCCATCTGTGGAACCAGATACTATCTGATGAGGACTTCCCTGCAGTATCAGGATAGTTTTGCCTGTTTAAACTCAGATGCAAGAGCAGCAAAACAAGGTCCATACCACACCAGAGGTTTCCAGTGCTGCCCTCGCTGGGCCAAAGCGCTCCTGCTCCTCACTCCAAGCTGCCAGACACTGTCTTTGTGCACAGGAGGTGAAAAGCCATGAGCTCCCACCCAGAGCTGAACAGATAACCTAAGACATCTCTCAGCTTGGAGAGCTCAAGTGAAAATGGCAAACCTGTTGCTGGAACACAGGTTCTTGTGATATCAGAGCATGGGCCTCTGCAAATCATGGAATCATAGAACCTTAGAAGGGTTTGAGTTCCAAGGGTCCTGCCATGGGCAGGGACACCTTCCACTAGACCAGTTTGTTCAGAGCCCCATCCAACCTGGCCTTGAACATTTCCAGGGATGGGGTAGCTACACCTTTTCCTGTGCCAGTGCCTCACCAACCTTACAGCAAAGAACTTTTTCCTAATATCTGACCTAAACCTAGTCTCTGTCAGTTTAACACCATTCCCCTTGTCCTGTCAATCCAGGCACTTTCAAACAGTCTCTCTCCATCCTTCCTGTGGGCTCCTTTCAGGCACTGGTCACAGTTTGGTGACCCCAAAGCCTTCTTTTTTCCAGCCTGAGCAATCCCAATTCTCTCAGCCTTCCCTCGCAGCAGAGCTGCTCCATCCCTCTGATCACCTTGGTGCCCCCTCTGGCCTGGCTCCAGCAGGTCCCTGTCCTTCCTGTGCTGGGAGCCCAGAGCTGGGTGCAGCCCTGCAGGTGGGGTCTCAGCAGAGCGGGGCAGAGGGGCAGAATCCCCTCCCTGCCCTGCTGCCCACGGGGCTTGGGATGCAGCCCAGCACACGGGGGTTTCTGGGCTCCCAGCACTCACAGCCAGGGCATGTCCAGCCTCTCACCCACCAGCACCCCCAAGTCCTTCTCCCAGGGCTGCTCTGGGGCTCTTCATCCCCAGCCTGGACTGGTACTGGGGATGCCCCAACCCAGGTGCAGCACCTTGGATTTGATCTGTTAAACCTCATGAGATTCCCATGGGCCACTGCTTGAGCTTGTCCAGGTCCCTCTGGATGGCATCCCATCCTTCAGGAGTGTAAACAGCTCCCCCCAGTTTTGTGTCATCAGGAAACTTGCTGAGGGTACACTTGATCCACTGTCTGTCATTGACAATGTCTACTTCAGTTCAGCATGCCTGCCTGAAACTCCTCTGGTGTAATTACAAACTTTCCAAAACATATTTAGTAAGAGCGATTGAGAACATCTGATAGCAATTATTGATTATTCAGTAACATACTAAATCATTAAGTCACTAACTTATAATCAGGTTTGCTTTCAGAACCTTTCAAAGTTTAAGTAACTATTGATTCTTCCATACTCTCTGATTAAAATTTAAAGTGAAAAATGTAAGAGTTGCAATATTTTTATACTGAACTTTTTAAGCATCAGATTAATGTTATAAAGAAAGCAACATATGTACTGTTAAGAGAAATAAAAATGACCTACAGACATAACTGTGAATTAATGGTTCCTGAATGAAGGCAAATGTTCTAAGTTGGGCCTTTAAAAACATAGATTTTGCATTCTTTTATGTATAGAAACTTATCAATTTCACTTTTATGAAACACTATGAACCTTCAAGGCAATTTCATTAAGACTTAAAAAGGGGTTTTTTCCCCAAACTGAAAAAAACCCCAAACTTACTTTGCAATAGAAAGTTTAAATATTAGATTACTTTCTCTTTCAAGATTTTCCATCCAGTTGTTTAGATGATAGGCTCTGATACAGGAATTGGCTGTATCTCTACAGAGAGCAGAAGATGGTTGTCAAAACTGCAACCATTGCATCCCAAATGGTTAAATTAGATATCTGAATGGTCTGACTGGGGAATATCTGTGGGCTGCTCTGGTCAGTCTCACTAGGTTTGTGTAACTTTTGTAAAAATCCTAAAAGAAGAAGAATATCAGCTACATTCAGTTGACATGGATATTTGGTATTTAAGTTTTTCTGATGCACAAGAGAATAAATCCAAGGAGTAAATAAAACTGTGACCAACAAACATAAGTTCCCTAATTACAATCACTCATACAATCTGCTTTTGGATTAACATATCAAAATCAATATAATTGACTTTTGTTCCATAAAACCATTTGTTTTGGTTTTCTTTGCTATCTCATACACTGAGAAGTAAACTTACAATACATTAAGAAATTTCAGGTAACTGGCTCTGTCAATACAGCATGAAGGATGAGGAAAAAGTGACTGGGAGAGTAATACATTTTTCACAAAGTATTGGATCCCATGAACAAGTTAATGATGTTTTAAAGCGAGAAAATGTGAGGACCAAAAGTTTTCAAGTTCCTGAGTGATAATAATGGGGCTATCTATTGTGCATCCATCACCTTGAAGTGCCTGACACATATTTTGGACTGTTTTCATGCAGTTTCTTTATGATGATTAATAGTGGCACTGTACCCTCTGAAATAGCAGCCCATCACAAAGGAAAAGGTGTACTAAATTAAATTCAGATGATAACTATTTTGATCTCAAACACATGTGGAGAATAATACCGAAAGATTAGAAGGGAAAAAAACAAAACAAAACCCACCAAGACCTGTGAGAAAAACTGATGTCTAAAATGAGAATCCACAGCAAACAAAGGGCAGAGAAAAAGTAGCAGGGCCAAAATACTCTGCTTAAACATCGGCACTCCTCTGAAGCATTCAATATTCTGATCTCTCTTCCTCACTCTACATTTACACTAGAAGATGGTGAAGTATTTTAAGACGTATTTTAAGATTATATTATTAAGATGTATTAAGATGTATTTTCTTGTGTTACACTTCGAAGGAGAAAGGGAGCACTACATTAGATAACTAAATTTCTGTAAAAAGGAATAAATAAAAGATGTTGCATACCACTTGCCCACCTTTCATGTCCTAGACATTCTGCTGTGGTCTGGTTTTTCTCTAACACCAGAAGCTCACAGAGGCTGATGTAACTTACTACTTTTTTTTTTTTTTTCCTTCTGGGATTTTAAACATTTTGGCTAAAGCACCTCTTCACTTTTGTTTTGGTGGATGGGGAAGCAAAATTAGAATAGTGACGTTCCACCAGTGCCTTTCGGTCTGGTGGAAGACTTCCAAACTCCCTAAGGTAACCAAAGAAACATCATGACTTTTCAGTGCCAGTGTGCTTGTGCTGACACATTTTAGCCTGCTGCTTAGAAGGATGAAGGCAGATACTATGGCTCAGCAATCAAGTCCTAACCCCAAACTTTCTCTTTTCAGTGCTGGAATTTTGCAGGGAAATTTTCAAGGCGCTCCCTTTGCTCTTACTCAGCAAGGAAAAAAAAAAAAAAAAAAAAAAAGTCCCTGCTGCCATCAGAAGAGCAGGTATAATGACTCTCTGCATGAGTGTCATATGTATATTTATTTAATGACTGGAAATTGTAGCCACGGTTCGTGCCTGCAATGTTTTGATTTTCTGAAATTCCTTTCCCAGGGACAGTCTCTGTAAATAAGGAATCTGTTATTGTACACTATCCTGTTTTTCTCATTCTTCTCAGAGGAGGGAATCTACTTGATGTCCCTCTAACGTGACCAGTGTGGTCCAAGGATCCCACCCCTTGGGTGGGCTCTTTGTAAAAAGGTATAAAGACAGGTGGACTGAGAATAAGCACGGATTTGGAGTCATCTTAGCCTTCTGAGAGTCTGTGTCCTGATTTTGTGTCCTATAGCAACAGGAAACCGCTCTGAAAGACCTGGGTGCCTCATACACAACCAGGAATGCTGAACTGCTGCTGGAACTTGCTCAGGAAGGGCACAGTCCTGGGTCCTCCAGGGAGTGCAGAAGCACAACCACCTTCCAGCTCCCCCTCCATGGGAGCACGGCTGCAGAAATCAATTATTCAGTCTCTTACAGCAGCCAACAGTCTTGCGAGTCTTCGTGGAGAGCACCTCAGGGACGGGAGATGCCAGGCTGACCTGGGGATCTGCTCAGGTACATACAAGCAGGGTGGTAAAGTCTGAGTAGGTTCATCAAAGCCTGACACCTCTCCTAACCACCAGCAAATGATTAAGTCTCAGTTGTGCTATTTCATATGCCCATATGAATTTGCTATTTGAATTTGCTATTTCCCTGCATATTTCCAAATGTGCCCAAGAGCAACTTTGGTCCCTGCTGGCTTGCTTTTTTGTCTTTTTTTTTTTCTTCTTTTTTTTTTCTCTTACAGTTACAGATGTTTGTAATAATATTGTACAGGGCTGTTTAGGAAAAAACAAACAAACAAACAAACAAAAAACCCCACTAAATTAGCTGGACGTTGGTCTATTGAATACATTCCAGTGAAGCATTGTCTAGTACAGCTAAGAAATCTGATCATGATTTAATAAGTTACTAAATTACAGTGTTGTCTATATGCTACATGTTTTTACATTATTACCACTAACAAGGAACACTCGCACAGTTATTCTTTTAAACCCCCCTGCCTGACCTCAACTAATTTTGATGGACTTGAAAATAAAGAAATCAGGGCAGAACAATTGTGAAGGATGGGAAAAGTCAAAAAATCAACTAATTTTTTTGAGTGGGAGTACCAACAGAGATGGAAACATTTGGTTAGGGCTTTTTTTTTTCCTGTTATGTTAAGTATGCAAAATCCAAGTAGGCATAAATCCTAGGGGAATGAGACAGTCAGTGTTCCACCCATACTAGCATTCATACCTTCATATGTTCAGAGTGCATAATTTACCAAAAAATTGTTTTGAGAGTAGTCTAGTGGTTTTCTAATATTTATTGGAATTATGCTTACATCTCTTTAAAGGATCTCTCCAGAGTTTAGCTAGTTAGGGGTTCTATAAGATAAAAAGCACAGTGGCTAATAAATTTTAAAATCCTCAAGAAATTCTTTGAATACATTTCCTATGCATAACAATGTTGCATCTTGGGATTTTGAAGACCTGATCCACAAGATCTAGAAGCTTCTACCTTTAAGGGCAGACACGAACCCTCTGTGACCTGAAGACGTCTTTATTCTGACCAAGCCTCCTGAGAATGTGCCACCTGAAATCCATTGCTCATTCAATATTTGATAGCTCTGATTCTAGGCTTCAGCTAAGTGTGTTTCTGTGACAGAAATCTCTTGTTTACAGGGTGAAGAGGGAAGGAAATGCTTCTGAAACCATTAGTTTGGATTTACTGCTGTGGGCGTTTTGTCTTCAGTTTAAAAGAAATACATTGTTGGAGGCCCTGGGTTTTGAAAGCTGTCTTAATGAAAAGAAGTAAAGTTAGTTTCCAAATCATGGTTGAAAAGAGGTTAGAAAAGAAGAAAACACTAAACTGTGAAAATCAACATAGTATTTAATATTGTTTTTCCCACAGCCAAGGGCATGCTGCTTTCCAGAAGCCCAGTCACAACTCCCAGTCAAACCCCATGAAGTTGTGAGGTGCAAGCTAGAGATGATGAAGAAATTCTGCTGATTGAGAAGCAGACCAGCAGATAAAAGAAAAATCAATGCCTGAGCATCAGTACAGTGTAATAAAAGCAATATCTCATTTTGACACCTTGAGTGAGGGGATTTTTTGGACAAAGACTGCTATTATTTTTCCACTTTCACTTAAGCTTAACCCCTGATGTCATGTTACGCTTTTCTGAGGGCACTGCCTCAGCTCCAATGTGCTTACATCTCTCTTTCCTAAAGACTGGTAATGTTCTGTTTTCTGCCAAGACCTTTCTCTACCTCAGAGCAAGCCAAACATGCACTAGGAGGAGATCAGAGACTGGACATTGTGACTGTGATACTCAGTTGCAGGTATTTGGGCTCCAGGGATTTTATTCCCTCCAAAGGTGCAGACTGCTTTGTCCTTCTCACAAAATATTTCATCAGTAAAGACTCCACAGGTGGCCATTTGTTGTTGCTTGTAACTTCTAGCTGACCTTGTGACAGGTTCCCTATGTTCAATGCTTAAAGACAAAGCCCTTGAGCTGAAAGGCACTCCTGAGGTTTTTCATTGAGCTGAACCACGGATAAAGATTTAATCTGACGCCACTTCCCCACATTCATTAAGATCAGTTATTCCACAGAAAAACCCAGATATTCCAAGGGAATTGGTGTCAGATAAACTGTTTCTCCACTGCCCAGATAACCAATGAAGAAAAGCACCACTTCAAAACACTCTTTAAATAGATGACTTGGCTTTCAGCTTTGTAGGCGTGTTAAGAGATTTCAATTGCTACTTGTGAAAAAGCCTGATGACGTCTCACTGTTGGGAAACTTAATTTTAGCACAAACAAGAAGTCAAGGAGGGACAAAGGAAGGTAATAACGCCCACCTAGTACTTGAACCTGCACAAAAATTTGCATTGGAAACATCAATCCTCCAAATTTCAGTGAAAACATATCAAGAAGTGGCTTTCATCCATAATGTTATTTCTTTTCCTTATTGTTTCTTTAAGTAATAGGATTGGTATGATTGTTTTTCATATTTATTCTGATGTTTACCACCTACCTAATTTAGGAATTTTGGAATAAAGTGACTTTCAGTATAAGCATTTTCTCTGTTGATTTTGAGAATTTGATATCAGAATAGATATTTTTTAATTCATTCTGAAGCCAGAGTAAAACGTGCAACAGATATTCATAACTACTCAGAGAAACAGCACACCATAACTACATGATAAGAAACTCCAGCAGCTTGAGCAGCATACAGATCACATGGCAGTCCTCTGCATACAGGCAAAGGTCATTTAAGAGAGGAAAGACACACATTTACACCCAATTTCTACATATTAACTAAAAAAGAAATTATACATCTGGTGTTCTGAGTTTTCCACAATGGTACACGAGTTACTAATGTTACCAAGATTGTCAGCTGAATGTCCACTGTAACTGTAAGCTACAGCAACAGCCTTCTGAATATCCTGTGCCCATATTAATCATTCAATTAGTCACTCAATCATTTCTCTGACTGACACTGCTGATGGAGCCTTGGATGGGAAGATGCAGGTAAACACCTCCTACTTGCACCAGATTTGAGCTGCAGTGGAGAGCACCTATTTCCCACTGCCCAGGAGGAGATATGAGGAAAGGGAACTAATATTTATTTTGGTGTACACTTACAGAGGTGCAGTGACCAGAAGCAACCACCTATGTACTTGCTGTATCCAGCTGTACAAAAAAAATGCCAGAGAAACAGTGAAATGTGTACAGGTATGAAGTACCTGAAAGGTAACAAGTAACATGTAACTCCAAAATTAGTTTCCATCATTAATTTCTATAACATTAGGAATAAAATATGATTGGTTTTCCACAAGTATTTTAATTCATGAAGTACCATTTATGTGGGTTAAATCTGAAATAAGTAACCCAGTGTCAATAGCTTTAAATAGCAGGTCATACCTTTGTCTAGAAGGATAATTACTTCCCTGGATTTACAGCTGGTACTCAGCCTGTTCTTGACCCAAGATTTTGAACAATAAAGTTAGAACCTGTTTTTGCAATCCTACAGGCCTATGTTAGGACTCATCTTGAGTATCACTGTTACTTCTTGACCATAAATGTTTTATCTATACACACAGGTATGCAGTGGACATATTTCCATTTATCCAAACTTATAAGTAAGACAAGGAAGAAAAAAACCATAACATAACAAAACAAACAAACAAACAAAACCCCATCTCCTTCTGAGTTGGTTGCACAGAGCTTTAATTTTTTAGGTTGGGTTTCCTTTGGTGCAACATGTCTGTACTGAAGTGTCATCACACTCATTTGCATTTGTATTACTTCTCCCAAAGCTAATTGCAACTATCTTTCTTGTCTTTTTTTCTTACTATTAACTTCAACTAAATTTAATATATTATGCTTGTTCCAAATTAATAAAGAACGTGTGCAATTTCCAATTTACATGCTGCACTCTACTACCTTTTATGAGCTGAACTGCCTGGTACATTGTGATCTACGATTTGAAATAACTGGCATTTTGATGCATTAAACTGTAGATGAAAGAGGGTGAGTGAGCAAAACTCCGATGCTCTTTCTTCAAGCCAGCAGGTTGCTGACTCCTCCCTTCGCTTTGGCATCAGGATTCCGAGGGATGCCCAGCACAAGCCCAGCTGGAAGCGCAGCGCAGCTCTGCACCAGGTGCTACCCCGCTGCCCTTGGGCTCCGCGCCCCCGCAGCCCCCCGAGCTCTCCCGCTTTCTCACCTCCTCCCCCGGCCGAACTCGGGGAAGTTCCCCAGCGGGAGGCACCTGCCCAGGGAGCAGCCGGCGCCGGGAGGCGGTGCAGGGCCGGGGGCCGCCGCTCCCGGGAGATGCTCCGAGGGAGGAGGATGCTCCGCCGCGCCCACCCCGCCCCCGGGGGAGCCCCGGCCCGGCTCGGGCTGTGCTGGGGATAAACCGCAAGGTTCCGCTCCCGTCCCCTTTTTTTAATCTCTCAGCTCCTGCCCTCTCCCCTCTTACCTGGGCGGCGGGAGCCCCGAAACGCGGTCCCGGGAGATGCGGGAGGCGCCCGAAGTTTGTCGGGGGAGGGCGGGGGCAGATCCCGCTGGAATCCCGCACCCCCGGGGTGCGCGGTCCTGCACAGCCCAGGCGGAGCAGGCTCACTTGCTCTGTTAAAGGGGGTGAGGAAAAAAAAAAAAAAAAAAAGGAAAAAAAAAAAAAAAAGAAGGGGAGCGGATGGAGAGCGAGAGGAAGGGCCCCGTTCCTACGGGCTCCGGCAGCCGAAGGGAGGAGTTAGTTTAATGAGCGGCCGCGCTCCCGGGAAGCGTGCCCGAGTGGGCGCAGGGCCGGGCGGGGCGCGAAAGTTGCGGCGCTCGGGAGCTGCAGCACCGCGGACAGCGGCACCCGGCCCGGCAGCAGCACACCGGGCAAAACCCCGCCTGCCCGACCCGTGTGGGAAACCGGGCAAGATGCTCCTGTTGTAAAATTGTATCGTCCTTTGAAGATGGCATGCTGTCCCTGCTGGGAATGTGCCAAAGTGGTTTCTGCCAGCGCTCTCTGAAAATAGGGATCAGGTCATGAGTGCCTGAAGCATCACTGATATCCCTCCCAATACACAGAAAATGTGCTTTATTGCATGCATTCTGACAGATTAGTGATCCACTACCTCAGGCTCGTAAATATTATTAACCTCATTCTGCAGCTGGGGACATTGGGACAAAGGGGTTAAGAAATGATTGGGGTTTCATACATAGAGCCAGATGCCTGTAGGATTCCAGATCTGCATGTACTTAACCTGTGGGATGATTTTCCTCTTCAGATCACTTCTTTCCCTCCTCCTTGCTTCTTGTGTTTAATCATGGAATCAAGAGAATCCCAGAATGGTTTGGGCTGGAAAGAACCTTAGAGATCATCTGGTTCTAATCCCCTGCCATGGGCAGGGACACCTTCCACTGGACCAGGTTGCTCAGAGCCCCATCCAACCTGGCCTTGGACATTTCCACAGGAGACCACAACTTCTCTGGGCAGCTTTAAGTGTAGTGCCTCAATAACACTACCAGCTACAGCCTGGTTATCAACACTTGAAGTGCTCATAGAACTTCCCCAAGCACAGAGATATGACTTGAGGTCCTCCAAAAAAAAATTGGTGTTGTGAATGTAATACCCCAAAATAAAGCAGCACCGTTTTTGTGAGGAACAGCTAATGAGGAGCATGAGAATAAACCCAGACCTTTAATCTACACAGAGATGACCATGAAGCAAGTCAGGTAAGAATTCACATTTTAGGCACTCTCAAGCAGAAAGAGGAGTATTCACCTTTTGTAAATCTTAGCAAAGAAAATTTTCCAGAAATTAAATTCTTATTATCTCCATAGTACATGAAATAGTAAGTAAACATTCCAGGACAACAAACAAGCTGTGTTTCAGCATCATCAAAAATGCTTTGTTAAGTTATTGGGGGAGGGAGATATTTTACATTGAGAAAGGAAATTTTCATTTCCAACAATTCATAAAAAGTGTAAACAAAAAAGAACCCACTACTTGCTGTTTGTTGAAAATAGTTTAGTGATTGAAAAAAAAAAAAATAAAGGCAGACTTGGGGAAAATGCAGTGATCAAGAAAGACAAGAGGTAGGCAAGGTTATCTTAAAAAAGTATTCATGACCCTTCAGTTCATCAACACTTATATTATCTACTTATGTGCATGCTTTTTCTAAATACCTGCATGGCATGAGAATAAAAACTACAGCTGTGGAAATGGAATAGAGGATGGAAGGCTGGACAGACAGAACTAATTAGAGTAACTAAATGATTATTTAATACACATGCATTTTATTTTGAATTATATGTGCAATTCCTCACAGCCTTCTCAAGAAGTTTACTGTTTAATGTACATTCTAAAATATCTTATTTTTCTACTGAGCTTCCTTTTGTTAGCTAAGAAAAAAATTTACATATATATATGTACATACACATGCACATGACAAAACCTAGTGCCAGGCATTTACAACGTTTTGCAAAATGGAGCAAAACCAGGGCAAAGACAGACTTTGAAATCTCAGGATCTGAGATGCTGACAATAACATAAGCTTAGAAAAGGGGTTTTAGGGTAGCAACACACTTAAAATTACATGGTGCAAGTTTCCCCAACAACACCCTGAAAGCAGGTGTGCCAATTAGGCTCCTCACAGATTGTGCAGTGAAGACAGAGGCCTCTTTAGTGGCAGTGTCTTGGAGCATGTCCAGTACTGATCCATGACTGTGGATGTGACTGTGTCAAAACTCAGGCTGCTATGGCTTCACACTCAGAAGTCACCTTGCTGTACAGATGGCCTGAGAGATGAAGCATGGAAGAAGAGAGCTAAAATGCCAGTGGCAGAAGTCATGAACTGAGTAGGACCAACTGCACGAAGCAATGACATACCCTGCCCCTGCTGTGGCAGAGGAGACTTGCTTTGCTGCCCTTGGGCTGGCCACTTATTCCCAGCCAGGAAGCTCATTTAGGGTAGTGTCCAGTCTGTATGCTCATTTTACAGGGCAGTCAAAACCATCCTCATGGTTAACACCTGGCAGTGTGGGTAGCACTGCTCTGACATGGCACAAGTTCTTGGCATCCATGCTCTCAGTGCAGTTTCCACCTGACAAATTTTTTTCTCAGACAGTGAAAAATCAAAATTAAACAAGGGCCAGACAGTTATGATCAGAAATTATCAAGGACTGAATAATGATCAGCTTAGAATGGAATTAACATTACAAGATGCATGTACATGTTCTCAAGACATCTTTGGCCTCCTCCACTTTTGCTGTAGAGCAGACAGGGTCCTCTGCTGTCAGACACAAACAAGTATGGGAGAGCAGCAGCAAAAATGTGCCTTCATGGAAGAGCTTATAGTCTATTAAGGTAAAAGTCTTGAGAAGAATAATGTACTTACTGTGTGGGCAGCATAAGTTTTATGTGTTCTTAATTATTCATTTCTTTGCTGCTAAGTGCTTTGATTTAAAAATTATGTGATGTGTACATGCAGTGTTGATACTCAGATAACTTAATTGTTTTGGTAATATAACAAGGCATATGATGTAATGTCAATAGACTGCACCTTGTGTGCATTACAGAGCTTTTCCATGTGGATGCTTATCCTCTAGTGACAAAGCTAATGATTCCTAATACGTGCACAGGGTAAGAAAGAGACTGCTGTGATAGACACTTAATAAACAGTTAAACAGATTGGCGGGAGACCCAAGGAAAAAGCCTCAAAATCTTGGCTTTGAACTGGTTTTGGGCTGATATCAGCAGATGCAACAGATTTGAATATGAAGAACAGGAAAAGCCTGAGGGAGAAAGATACTGAACTACTGCAGATATTTGTTCATCATTACAAACTATTATCTTCCCTCCCAAAAATATGCTTCAAGCAAATTTACAATGTATTCTGAGGAGTAATTCAGGCTCAAAAATATTAGTTACTACAGGGTACCATGATTTTTCTTCTCCAGGTGTTTCAGTAAAGGAGTACAAAGTATCTAATTAAATGTAGACATCCAAGTGGGTATTCATGCCTTCCAACTGATGTCATCTGAATTACTGCCTAGGACAAACGCTCAGTTGACTATACAGAAAATCTACGTTTCTAACCAATTCACCTAAACAGCCATAAGTAGATGGCTTTAATTTTATTTTTTTTAATTTTTTTTTACATCCATTTGTGCTGAAGCAAAATAGAACTGGAAATACATAAAAGAAAGAGAAATAGAACTGGAAATACACAAAAGAAAGAGAAAAGAAAATAAAATCTAGGGAATTACTATCATTATGGCTCTGCCACTTGGGAGCAGTAGCATTTATTGCTCAGGTCTTCTTGAAAGAATACGGTTTATATGGGATAGGAATCAACAGCTCACTGTTCAGACCAAAGAGGAAATGCTCACCTTTATGTATAATTTTGTGCTATGTGGTTTTTTTAAACACATATAATCTACAAAATTAACTGTGAGGGTGGTGAGGCCCTGGCACAGGTTTTCCAGAGAAGCTGTGGACGCCCCATCCCTGGAAATGTTCAAGGCCAGGTTGGATGGAGCTCTGGGCAGCCTGGTCTAGTGGAAGGTGTCCCCACCCATGGCAGGAGGTTGGAACAAGCTGATCTTTGCATTCCCTTCCAACCCAAACCACTCAGTCATTCTATGATTTAATGCAAGAGCATTCATGTAAAAGTCATCTTAGTTCTCCAGTAAAGTGTATCTTTCTGGGCAGCCTGTGGGATTTTTCTTGGTTTGGGTGTTGTTATTGTTGGTGGTGATTTAGTTCATTGTTTGGGGGATTTTTTTTGTGTTTGGTATTTTGAAAATATTAATATTACTGACAGGTAGCAAAAAAGAGCAAGAAATCATCTCCTGTAATTGAGATAGGAAGATCAATTAGAGCAACCATCTTTCTTCTCTACCTCTAAGTATATTTGTTCCATTGAATTAGTTAGTATTTTGGCAGTGATTTCAGCAGAATCAGGATTTTATTGAACAACTTTAGTAGGTATGAGGTATGAATGTGTCAACAAAATGAGAGGAGGATGGAGAATAGGCTGTAAATGTAACATCTCTAATTAAGCCTATAATGAAATATAATCAAATCACTACCATCACTATGGTGATTCACATTTTCTTTTTAGAAGCACATCTACTGATGCCTTTCTTTCCCTCAGTCAGCCTCAACTTAAAAGCCATTCTACTTGCTCAAAGGTATTGCCCAATTCGAAGGATTTCTGACACAGAAAACAGATGTGACAAATAAGAGCAAACCCATCCTTGTGACATCAGACACGAGTACAAAATAAAGTATTGGATGATCAGGATGAACTAAGAGGTCATTCACCTTTTTCCAATTGCTCATCTTAAAAATTAAGATTTGATCTGAATTGTGTCAAAAATAGTTATGCTGCTGTAACAGCACTGCATGATTACAAGTATAATCATGCTTTTGCATGAAAATTAGCCCCTTATGGTGTTGAAGGTTAAGCACTTTGATTACTTCCTACCTAGAATCTGACACAGAATCTCAGTTTCATAATGCCAGACCAATTTCTAATTGATTTTATATCACCACTGATTATTACAGCTATGTAAGACTTCATCCAATTGAGTTGTAGAGGAGGGGAAGGAGAAAAAATCTATCACAAAGATACAGAAGCATCCATTAAAGATGCATTTAGAACAAATGGACAATGCACTTTTATTTTTTTAAAGTTGTAATTGTATTCAAGGGAATGACATTTAGCAGCCATCCACTGTAGGTTATTGAAACTCTGTGACCTTGGCTCCATTTCCAAATGGAAAGTAAAACCAGAAATAAAACAGCAGGGAATACAGAAATCAGATTTTGGTCTCAATTGCATTGTTTTGAAAATGTTCAACAGTATGCTAATGATCTTAATTAGTCTCAGAGATACCAATTTTGGAATCAGTGCTTAGCCAAAAACCACATGTTGAATAAGCTCACAATCTGTAAATGGACAGAGCTCAAATACATAAGTGAATCTAAATTTTTACTAGAGTAGCCCAACTATTTTGGTGAAAGCAGGGGTGTTGTTGTTGTTGTTTCCAAATAGTTGTACCAGTAGCCTTGTATAAGCCCAACACACACACAGAGCACATTATAGGTTAGTTCATTACTTTGTAAGATTAAACCACAGTGAACAGCTGCAGTCACACTGGATGGGCATTTTCCACCCTCCTATATCCTGGCAATTAAAGCAGTAAGCATATGTTTAGCAGTAATGTTCTTTTTTATTAATATCACTACTTCTTGGAATGCAAAATCAGAGTCAATTTTTTTTTTTTAATTTTATTTCAGAAGAGACAGGAAAGTGTAAAAATTGAAGGCCATCCCCTTGAGTGGCAGTCTCTTTAAGAGTTATTTATTACAGCTTGAGTCTGTTCACTGAATATAGCTGTTAAGTAAAGGAGTAGGGAGGAGAGAGAGAACAGAAGCTCTTTGCCTGACAGCAGTTGTTAGAGCAGCACTCCTGATTATTGTAATGGGTTCACTTGCCAAATGCCTTTCATACCAAAAGCAAGGCTGTTAAATGTGAAGCTGAGATGGTGGATGGTTTGTTTTCCCCAACGAAAAAGTACATCAACCCCCCACTGATGAGCATTAAAAACATTTTGATGCTTGAGGGAGTCTTATTTCCAGGGAGACATCACAGCATCTACCTGTCTTTGGTGGCTTCTGAACACTTTGTTCATAACAATGAATCAGTACATTGGAGTCCTTTTAGAAGTCACTAAGGTTTGGTTTTATCTCTTTTGATCAGTAGCATTCATAAATAAGGTCTATCTCTAACTTCCCACTCCCTGGAAACAATTAGAGTGACTGAACTGAAAGCCTTTGCTCATCTTTTCAGATCTTTAGCAGCAAAATTCCTTTTAGAAAAAAAAAAAAAATCAAAGATCAGTGCTTGTTTTTTATCAGCCAGTAACCTGATCCCAAAGCTACACACTTACTAAATGAATATTTGGACACTTTAAAACGAACAAGCAGCCAAAAATCCCACACTTCAAACTCTTCCTCTCCTGAGAGGCAAAAAAACCCAAAAACCAAAAAAAAACCCCCAAAAAACCAACAAACAAACAAACAAACAAACCCAAACAAACAAACAAACAACAACAACAACAAAAAACGCCCCAAAAAAACCACAACCACAAAAAAACCCACCCCCCCCCCAAAAAAAACCAAAAAACTTTGAGCAGCAAAGAAGAAAGCAGGGCTTTGGTTGCTTTGAAAGGAGTACCCCTCCCATGCCTTCGTCAGGGCACAGCTGTCATTGAGTGACAGAAGACAGTGCTGGAGCAAATGCCAGTGGGAGGGAGAGAGCTCCAGAGCTCCCCCCAGCCTGGGAGGTCTGGTGCTGGGAAAACACATTGCAAGGAACATATGGATAGGTGGGGAAAAGCATAGCTGAAAAGACTGATGATTGCTCCTACGAAAAGTACAGTTGAGGCAAATACTACACCCTTCCTGCCATGGAAGTGGAGTGGTTTTAGACATCACAGTAGAACTGAAAACATGAAGATATATAAAGAAAAAAGAAGGAATTCATGCTCTTGCTGATGCTTTCCGGTAAGCAGCACTCAATGAAGGCAGTTACTCTCTGAGTATGTGGTAACCCAATTGGAACAGAATTAGGAAAAAATAAATCACCTCAGTGACTGGGATGCTTACAAGTACTTTTAATATAAAAACAAACAATTTTAAAATCTGCTTTTCAACTCTTTATTTTATAAGGTACATTTTGAAATCTCAGCAATGTTGCTAGGATCAAATTCACACACACACAAGAATGTAAGGACAACCAGAAGATTCGATAAGGGGAGTCACAATAGGCTTTCTTTTCTTTTTTTAAAATTTTGTTTCAGACTACTATTGTTACTAGCATTACTGCTTACACTTCCAGAGAGGTCAAACTGTGTTTCCAGGAGAGAGAGTGTTCTTTGGCTCTTGTGTTAGGCTGGGAAGATTGACTTTCTTCTTTTGGTGCACAGCAAGTCATGTGCACCATATGCTGGCTAGTTTCTTTCAATCATGGAAAAGAAAAACCTTCGTGCACCCCATAAATTTTAAAAAAAACCTGTTTGCTCTGTATGAGGGGAACAATTCCAATTGCATTTTAGAGCATATATGAGTATATAGTGAGTATACAGATGAGTACCTCCACACTGCTTGAGCTTTATGGGAAAATAAAAATGATAATTATTACTCTCAGCTTACCTAACTTATTAAAGTACCAATTTATGAGGCATTTCTGCTGGCTTTTAAACCATCAAAACACCTGCAATTCACTTGAGCCCTTACAGACCTGCAATTTTCTTTGCTGACGCATTATGAACAGATTTTAAGTATGATATTCCATTACAGATGCCTCAAGCCACCAGCCTGCTTGCAGAATTTAAAAGAAGTAGAAATAGGAATTTTAAAGGACAATTAAGAGAGCAAGAGAGCTCTGTGTGGAAAGAAATCACTCCCAAAATTGAAACAAGATTTTTCAATTATTTTTCTAAAGCACTTTTAGGCAAGGCAACAAAGAGAATGTGCTAGTATATTCAAAGAAACCTCAATTCCTTTTGCTGCTGTTCTATAATGGATGTACTCAAAAATCATTAATATATGTCTGAAAGATGAGGAGTTGGAAATACAGCACCACAGTTATTGGTTGTCCTTTATTACAAAGTCAAAGGATTGCTCCAGGTTTTCTTACCATACATATTGAAAAAAAATAAAATAAAAAAAAAAAAGCTGCAAAAAGGATTATTTCTGAAAAATAGCATACAAAAGTAGAAAAAGAAATCAATAGCAACAGGAATCTAGGGAATTGATTTTAAGAAAATCACACGGGCTGGAACGGTTACTTATAAATGACAGATGAAAAGGATAAATCAATAGAAAACTCTGAAGAAGGTATCACAGGAATAAATGAATATATTCTCCAGAAAAATGAATGGTTTGTATATGGCAGAAAAAAACAATGGAACCAGTCATCATGAAACAGAGAAATGCCATCCCATAACACCTTGTAATGACCTTGATAGGAAGACACTGGCTGCTGAGAAGTTACATCTCACTTAATTAGGCAGGAATCTGTGCAGATTTGAAGGTCTTTACTTGATCCTTGCCATGGTTTATCACCAGTCAGCAACCAAGAACCACGGAGCTGCCAGCTACATTAACTACACCTTATCACCCTTTGTAAGTTGAAATCATGTCTTCCCCTGAATCCAGGCAAAGCATTAATAAATACCATCATTCTCATATTTGTTAACTACACCTTTTTACTGCTTGAAGTGCATCATTGCAAATAGCACATTGAGACAAAAGTGGACAGAAAGCTACTGAGTCATAATTTCTGATTTGGAAATGACGATTCAACATTTGTTCCTAACCTGCAACTTCCCAGAAAATTTGATGAATATATCTTCTTTAAATTCCAAAGGGAATTTCTACTGCCAAGGGTGAAATACTGCTTAGGCAACTTAACTGGCTTAAGGAGGAAGCCAGTTCATCTGGTCTGCTTAGATTTGCCTAAACAATGCACCTTTCCTTCCACAACACAGGAGAAATATCCCTGAGAACAAGTGATCACTACTTTTTTCCTATCATTTTGCTCCTGTTCCTGATTACATTTGTGTTTTATAGGACATAGAGCTAATATGGAAGAGAAGATGTGTTGGTAATAAAGTTTAAATAGGTTCATCTAATGGGATTTAATGCAATAGTTTTTGTTTAGTTTCTTAAGCCCCTCTTTTATATATTCTTGTTAATTCGTGTTAAAAGAAGACAAGCATATGTATAGCAACACATTTTCTCTAAGGTTCCTTTTGCAGCACATTAAAGGATCTTAAAATGTCTGTAAAAATCCCTTTAATGTCTTTGATTTTGGTGCTGTGGTATCTTGACTCTTGCCTTGATGTTAAGAAACAAGGGCAGCGTGTTCTTCTGGCCTTGAGCTGGCCCAGTGTCAGGACAGCAGTGACTGGACTGCCAGACAGGCCACCTAAAACAGGATGTCCTGAGCTAGATTTTGTCCCATGGCATCTGTTCTTTGTCTCAGTATAAGGATAGATAAACTAGAAAGACAAATGTAAACAACTAACTGAGTATTCCCCAGGTACTGATGACACATCTAGAAACTTTTAGTCTGGAACAAATTGCTCTCCAGCAATCCAGTCCTTAACTGGGAGAAGCCTCTCAGGGACTGTTAGAATGGACTGTAATTTGAGCAAATTAAATTAGCCTGGACAGGGAAGCCTCCAAAAGGATAAATGAGAATACAGGCACCTTGAAAAGCACCTCAGGATCACATACTTTGTAATATCTGTAATTCCTGAAATCTTAAATGGCTTTTCAAAAATGCCAGTGTGGCCGATGCATGCTTTACATGATCGTTGTATTTTTCTCTTCCTGAATGCTCCCTTGCTTTGCTGACCTCCTTTTCCTTGCATCTGGCTGTTTTGTCCTTGGGAAGAGCAGGACTGGAAGTTTACATTTTGCTCTGGGGAAAGGTCAGAACTCAACATTTTGTGAAAAATTCAGAAAATGAAGCAGAAAATTTTTGTTCATCCTTTACTCTTCCTTGGTGCTGACATGCTAACCCTACTCTGCAGCCACTTAGGTTTAAACCAGTTGGTACCTCACAATCCACTCTGCATATTTTTGAGAGGTTTGAGCTTCTTCCATTCTCCTCCCATTAAGAAATGGCTCTGGACAAGAGGAACCACAGGAACTTCAGACTTTAACCCTTACTTCTTGTAAGCACATTACTTACAAATGATTGAAGTCAGATGAATTTTTATGGAAACCTTGTGAAAATAGCTGCAGATTTCCAATCTGACAAGGAAAGTACAAATGCTATTTCCTCAGTTCTTTAACCCATTCTTTATGCTGCTCTCACAGCTTTTTTTTTTATCTTTTGACATTGGTTCATAGCTATATAACCCATCTATAGCTGGTATTCAGCTGTATTGCATAAGTCTACAATATTGCTTCCCCTTGTTTCAAAAAGAACTCTGTACTACTGCCTCAGGCAATCTCTCTAAACTTCCCTTTCACATCACAGTGCTTGAGGAAGCATTTTTTCTCTCCTTTTCCCAACAACTTCTCAGCTGTACCCTTGACATATTTTAATCAGGGTTTCTCTCCGACCAAAGGACGGACACCTCTCTCTTCCAATTAGTTAATGGTTTCCTCCTTTCTGCTGCTGCTGTTGTTGTTTTCATCTTACTCCCTGTCCTCCTTGACCTCACAGCAGCTGGAACTCTGAAATTAGATGAGACAGGTTCATGCAACTCTCTCAGCTGCACAGAGGCTGCTGGAGTAGTTTTGCTATTTGTGTGTAAAAAATGTCACCGAATTAATATTTTTTATATAAATTGCAGCTATGGCAGGTGGGTATTGATGGACATGATTATTTCAAATGAATGTAGAAAAGAAGCAGAAGCAGAAGGCAGGTGCACTTTCTTTTGCAGCACACATATAAGACATATAAGCCTTCCCAAAGACTGCATTCAAAGCACTGCTCGTCCAACACTGCCCTAGACACAGCCTTACAAAAGAACTACTAATGATAATATATTCCATTGATAAGGAATAGTTTGTTATTTAAAATGCTGTATTGGTATTATGACTGGTAAGGAACTAATCTTTCAATTTTAAGTATGCAGTAGGTGTACTGCAAGGCTCATGGTAATACTAGAATCAAAGTGTAAGGGAAATACAAAGTGTAAGGAACATAGACAGACAAACCTCTATTTTTATAATTCCTGCCTTTTGTGAAGCAACTTTAACTCAAGTTGACTCAAGTATGCTCTCTGATTCTCAGTGCTTATATTTTACAAAAATTTTAAAGAGATATGGGCTTTATAAGCAAGTACTCACAAAGAGTCCTTTCCTGCAGGTCATTTGCCCAGTTTTGAAAAAGTGAAGGCCATGCAAAGAAAACATCCCCTGAAAACTACAGCTAGCAAGAGAAACAGAAGATAAAGCCATTGGTTGAAAATGCAACTGAATTTGGTGGAACAAATTACTTGCTGCTCAGCAAGAACCTGTCACCACCTAGAGTGGGTATGGCAGTGTCCATACTGCACACCACAGATTTGTGGAATGCTTTGGGCTGGAAGGGACATTAAACAACATTTAGTTCCAAATTCCCTGCCATGGTCACAGACACCTTCCACTAGAACAAGTTGTTCAGAGCCCTGTCAAACCTGGCCCTGAACACTTCCAGGGGTGGGACATCCACAACTTCTCTGGGCGATTTGTTCCAGTGCCTCACCACCCCCATATGCACATTAGTCATTGATCTATGAATTTAGAAAAAAAGAAAAGAAAATTCAAGCCAGCAGAAGAAGAGGTACTTATCATCTCTATTATTGCATCTATTTTTTAATACATGCTGGGAAGAAGGAACTTGTTGCTATTCTTTATAGAGGAAATATTACGGTGTGCTAAAGCTTCTGCTGCTTTTCTTAAGGAGCAGTGCAATTTAAGTTTTACACTTCCAACAGCGTTTCCTTTTTCACCTTGAGGCCTCTCTGCTGTTAAAGTAGGGCAGGATCAAAGAGAGATGTTTGTTAACAAAACTTCCTTAGCACCCCCTTACTCAGTTTCAGTTCCTCTGACTGTGACATTTCACTTTCATACAAACAAAGGGTCAAATCCAGGCTGCCTGAGCTCTTTCTAAGCACTCAGGAAACATCCCACCATCCTCACCTCCTCTTATTTCCGTTACATTTTGCCAAACAATGAGGAACCCACGCCTGAAATCAGGCAACTGAGCTCTGAAGGGTACATATGGTTGAATATAGGAAAAGTAGGTCAAGTGTTTCAATTCAAAGAGCCTAACTGGTAGGCTAATTAATCTTTCTGAATCCCAACGAATAATTAGAGACTTTATTTCTGTGATGTCATTACTTTCATTATTACAGTAATGTAAAATAATTTCCTTTGTTTACCAACATGATGCTCTGTGAATGTTAAGGATTTAATCAGTACCTGCCTCCTACTTCTTTTTTTCTACATTCATTTGAAATGTCCATCAATACACACCTGCCATTGCTGCAAATTATATAAAAAAATATTAATTCGGTGACATTTTTAGACACAAATAGCAAATGTACTCCAGCAGCCCTGACAGATATATGTTACTATGCAAGAAAGTGAATTTCAAAGCTGTTGAGTTACAGTGAAAGTTAAGGGGAAAAAATCAGAAAACCCAAATCAGACAAATGGAAAAGAACCCAAAAACAACAACCCAAGCAATAATAGAAAAAGCTGTTATAGAACATAGAATTCCTGATAGCTAATCTGCCCTTCAAGAAACAGCAACTGATCTGGAAAAAAAAGGAGAAAACAAAAGAAGAAATCTTTCCCATTGTCAATCAGAGCATGAAAGACATGAAAGATATTCATTGAAAAGGCAAAATTTCAGAATTTTGTTTCAGTGTAAGCAAAGAGAATTGATCCTGCTAATTGCTTTAATCATCCATTGCAATGAAGCTTACAGAAATCTATCCACTCTGTGGGCTGCAAGACCAAACCATTAGTGTCAGGTCAAGGCTACCATGCACATCAAATGTCACTTGATAGAGTCCATAAACATCAATGTTATTTCATCACAAAAATGAATAATTAAATACATAAAGAGACCTCAACTCTACACCAAGATTCAACTTCACTAAAATTAACTGCAAGGACTTAACTTTGAGAGTATGTGTAGACAACCCTCCCTTACTCAGAAGTATTTATGGCTAGTAAATATAACATCATTTGGATTTATACTGCTCTCCTGAGGTACACAATTATGGCTGCAACAGAAAATCAGTATTCCTTTCACTACAAATGTATTACTATCCTTGTTTTTGGACCCTCCCTCCACTGCCACCGTACTGGTAATATGATGTATTTCAAAGCATTTTGCTGAGTTCAGTGCATTTCAATACTTCCTTTAAGTGTTTTGCACTCTTTGCAGTGCATCAAACTTTGTTTATTGTATTTCAAATACTGGGGCAGATAAATAGTGTCTGCCAAGATATACTTTCAATTGAAGATTGAAAGTGCCTGTTTAAAATTCCCTTTGAATAAATTTTTCTTTATAAAAAAGAAAGCTTTTTGGCAAGCCATTAATTGTCACACAATTGTTTGTGCTAGACAGTCATAAAAAGGGGATGTAGCACACACATTTTGTAATTAAGTTGGAAAAAAAACATACTGAGGCAGGCAGCTCATGGCTACTTTTCCTCAGTTTTGGTTTGTTTGTTTCCCCTACCTCTTTCCCTCACCTATTAAACTGTCTCATGTTGACCCATGAGCTTTCTTATCACAAGAAGAGGGAGTGAGCAGCAGTGTGGGTGCTTGGTGGCTGGCTGGGCTCAGCCCACAACACCTGCAAAGTTATTCCATGCATTTTGTCTTTTCCTGTATCCTTTCTTGCCAACAACCTGTTGCCCAGTCTTGCTCAAGGTCCTCGCTTAGGGACAGAACTGAAGGACACCATATGGAAAGCAATTCCCTCCTCTCTTCAGCTGTCTCATCCTACACAATCCAAAGAAGTGAAATGTGCTACACAGAACACCGAGCTTTTAATGAAGCTGAACATTTTGCAGCTGGCAGTTTATGATGTAAACTGATCCTACTGTCACCTTTTCAGTAAAGAGCTTTAAAAACCAACAGAATTTTTTCCCTGAGAAAGGCTGTCACACACTGACACAGTGTGTGATACACTGACTTACATAAACTGAGATTTCTGCAGTAGAAATCTCAGTTTATGTAAGAGGAATTAATTCACACAATTAGTTCCTCTTACATAAACTGAGATTTCTACTGCAGAAACCTATACCTGACTCCTTCTTCCAGTGTCTGCCTGAAACACAATCCAAACAGTAATTGTACTGTAACTTTAATCTAGTTAATTTGGGTATTTGGGTGTTTGAAACAACCTGTCCATAGATTTAAGTATAGATTCAAGCTTTTATATTTACTCACCTGGAGTGAGGGGAGGTGCTCAGTCAAGCAAACCTATACCTGTGGTCAGTGTAGCCAGAAAAACCCACCACAAAGTGGCTGGGTTAAGGGAAATTTCACTTTTAAAATCTCAGTACAGCCATGGCCTTTTTAGATGTGATGACACTGTATACGGGCTTTCATAATACAAAATTATACAATTTATTCTACATATTTGCTCTGTTTTCAAGAATATTTTTTTCCAGATCAAAAGGCAAGAGAGACTATTTGCCTTATCCACTTGCCTGTGAAGTTTCATTAAATTCCTGGAGGAATTATTAAGATATTTGGAGAATGAATAGGATCATTGAAGATATTTGAGGAAAGACCGTCTGCAACCACTTATTGGCACAACATGTTCTAAAAGGTCATTGATTATTACCAACCATGTCTATTAAAATCCAATTTTATGTGACATTTTAAAGAAGTGCGTTGGGCAATAAATTGCTGGATTGAAAGTGTTTTTCCAAACAAGAGAAGGTAGCCACAAGGGCAGATATACATTGCAGACCAGGAATATTGCAATAAACTGAAGTACACTATCAATCTGCTGAATTAAAGCAGAGGGGCTGATCTGTGGTATTTGCTGAAACAGAGAGTTGTCACAGAAAAAGTACAATGTGATGAGGCTTGATAGCTATGACCATGAGGAATGCTAAAGGACAAAGCAGTTCTGGAGATGCCCATGACAAAGTTCATATCTAACTTGTTTCAGATGGGCCTGAAAAACATTTTTACATTGCCTTTTTATCTTCCAATGGGCTCTGGCATTAATGGCCATTGCCATAAATATGGGCCCCATAAAGGAGGCTGAAGTTTCTCAGGATTCTTCCCCCATCACCTATCAGAGTCTCAAATCTGGTGTTGCTGGCATCTGGGCAATCTACTGCTCACACAGAATAGGGAGAATTTTACAGAAATGGATTACTCAAACAGTCCTCCTGCAATTTTCAGAGATCCAATACCTCTCTGGTATGCCTTTGCTTTCCTTCAGCTACACAAGGGAAATAATATTAACTCAGAGAAATTTTTTTTTATTTACAAATCTGTTGATTTTCAGGAGCGACAAAGCTCATGAAACCAGGTGTTGTATGATGTTGAACTCTCTGGTGTGTAACAACTGCATCTGAATTCTGGGAAAAGTCTTCCTGTGAGTGAGGCACTGGTAACATCTCTCTCCCTCGTGGCTTCTCTGGTACTTAGTAAGGACTGAATTCACCCCACAGCCTTTCTTTCCCTCAGGGGGAGTTAATAGTGTCTCAGCACCTACTGTCAGAAAATGCAAAAGCTATTAAGGCCACAGTATCTGCATTAACAGAAGACTTAGATTTTTCAAATGAATGGCTGGATGGAAAAGCTGCCTGATATCATAACCTATATCCTAGGAAACCCAGGTTTCCTACTACCTTCAGGAAAGAGACATTTTTGTTACATTACTGTTTATACCTGATTTGGGCAAGTTTTATCTCTTTGAAATTTAATTGTTAGAATGCTACTAAGACTAAATAATAGCTATTCCACATTTTACTACTATAGAAACTGTAGGAATGAGAGAGTGAAAAAGCAAACAATTCCAGCAAATCACGTCTCACTAATGGCAACATAAATCTGCAGCTACCCAGTGGACCTCAATGAATCTACTTTACATTTATGCTGCTGTAGCCAAGCATGAAATTCATCCCAGTGATTTATTCCATAGACAGGAGAGATCTTGGTTGGACTGAGTTCTGCACTTAGAAAATGTTCCTCAGTTGAGAAAATCCTGGTAATTAGAGATAGAATTCATGTTTGAGGAATGTTTCCAGAGAAAAAAAACTTTTAAATGTCTTAGGGATGAAGCTACTATGGAGGGCCAGATGTATACAGCCACCTTAGAGTATACATGTTTCATGTATGAAATAGGAGTCACATTTAGGGAATAGATCTGTAAAGGTGATTGCTCCTCACATTTTAACAAAGGCTTCGACTTCATGTTGCAGTTTTCCTGTGTCTTTAATCAATTTCATACACCAAAACAAAAGCTATACCTAAGAAACAGAGTTGAAGAAGGAAATGGGATAAACCCAAACCAGAAATCTGTTGGTCACCTTACTCCCTAATCTGGAGATACAAACACTTAACACACTTTTGTGTTAATTACACAGGCATTAGGAACATAAAGAAGATGTAGCCAGACTCTTCCCAGGAGCATCCAGTGAAGCAGCAATAAGCAGTACAAATTGCAATACAGAATATTCCAGTCAAACATAAAGTCAATGCTCTAACTATGAATGTTTAAGATTCCTATTAAGTTGTTGCAAATTACTCAGCTACTCCTGATATAAAGCAGTCTTTTAACTTCAACAGAAGACCCTAAATTTTTCTGTACCTCACAGTTCAACAGCTTGGGGGTTGTTGTTAAAACAGATCAGTCTTCAGGAAATGAAGTCTTGCTCTACAGCTCTTATTCTGCTTCTGCAGAAAAACTGGAGGAACACTCGCTGTCTGCCATCAGTGGATCACAGGATCACTGTCTGCCATCAGTGGATCACAGGATCAAGGTCATCTATAGTGAAGCCTCCACTTCTTGCCCAAGAAATGTATTTTAATTTGTTAAACGTGGTTTTTATCTGAAAAAAAAAAAAAAAAAAAAAAAAAAAAAAAAAAAAAAAAAAAGAATTAGTAAGGATGATGGACATTGTCTTGTCTGACGAAAAATGAAAAGAATTTCCTCCCTCTTCCAAAACTGGTCTGATCTGAAATTTATTTAAAAATAATAATAAAAAAAATGTATTTCCACTGATTTCAATCACAGCGTTTGAGAAGGATACCATGTCAGAATCCATAAAAGAACTAAAAAAAAAAAAAATCAGGACAAGGTAAATTAGATGTTTTCCCCCTCAACTGACTACACTCTCTACCCTTTTCAGTAGTTGCACAATAGATGCTCTGTAACAAAGTTCAGAAGGAATTTACATACCCATCTGGATAAAATATAAAATTCATTAACACCTTATATTATAGATGAAAATTGCAAATTTAAAACCTTTCTTCTTGTGACAAACTAAAGTCTTTTTTTGTCAGTAGTGTGAATTGATGTTTCCCATCTTTTACTTCAAGTGTTTGGTGGGAAATGTACAATTTGCACTTCAAAGACTCACTCCAGATTAGTCCTGTGCTTTGCAGCTGTAGGAAAGTCTTGCAATTGTATCATTAGAGTCAAGACATTTCCATATATTTAAGGTGACAGGCTTATATTCATTTAATTCCACAGGAAGCATTAGACTGCATATTGTTCTGAGAAGCATTTCCGTGTATTTGGACCTCTGATCTATTTATTTAATCATGTAAATGAAATGCTGGGTCCCCATTGCAGTACAAAGCCCTGTGTGTCTGTGTGAAAGAGTTTACCAAATAAGCCCAAAAAGAAGAGGCAAAATTCAAGCCAGCTCAAAAATTCATAGCCCAAAGCAATCCTCTCAAAACTATTCCTCCTGCCTTAGGCCATCATTTGATTGTACAATTAGCTTTTAAATCCACGTGGCACCAGACTGAACCCTGACAACTTTACTCATTAGGTATTCCTGACGGGGAATGTCCACCACAAAGATTTTGTGTGAGAGGTCACCAGGGCACCCATCACATCCTTCAAGCACCAGAAATTATTCCTGCCATGCATGTTCAGAGAATCAGCTCTGAAATAGCGTGGAGGCTCTGAAATGTTTGTTCTTCCAATTTATACCCCGCACGGAGAATATTTCTTCACAAAAGGATTTGGAAAGTGCATTTTCCATAAAGTGCTATCTCAGAAAGTAGCTGAGATGGCCCCACTCCTGTTGCTGTGCCTCTCCAGAGCCAGCAGCCAGGTGATCCACACCCTGTGCCATTCTGCTCCTGGCACCAGAGCCCCGGTGCCTTGTGGCAGGACACACACTTCGCTCCTGCCAGCTACGGGCACATGGAGCTGCTCATCCCCTGCTCACTGCTCTCTCCCCCTACATGGGAATATATCAAAACCATAGAACTCAAGACACTGCTGCCCAGGAGGTGGGCTGAATAGATCCTCTGGAAATTATCAAACCCTTGGGGGCACTATTTGCAGTGAGTCTGTGACAGTACAATCCTTGGGAACTGTATCAAATCCAGGGGATAAAACAGTGCCAGGTACCCTGGGGGCAGTGGCCGTGGGGCCTCCCCAACCAGCCACCTCCTCAGCAAGGTCCAAGAGGCCAGGGGAGGTGGCTGAGGCCAGGGGAGGTGTCTGGGGTCAGCCACAGCCCAGCCATGCCCAGGCACTGCCCCAGGGAGAGCCATCCTGGATGGGATGGGGTTGGCTGCTGCTGGAAGCCCCCAAGGTGTTCAAGGCTTGGACACCAATATTTCCTCCAGGTGAAACCAGCTGATGTGTAGGGTTTTATTAGGCTTTTAAAGCTTGGATTCTGTGCTGTCCATGACAGCCTAACACCATCACCCTCCCCAAAACAGCACCCAAGTAGCAGAGATGGGGATGAACTGCAGAGCTCTTCCACCAGCTCAGCAGGGCTGGTTTGAATCCAGCCACTCTCAATCTTCCCATTTCCAGTGCTGATTAACTTCCTCCCTGTAAAAACTGCAGCTGCACCAGCACCCAACAGAACCAGCCCCAAGCTACTATTCCCCTTAGTTCCTCAGCACAATGTAAAAAGAAATTAAATGCACACTCTAGTGATGGTCAAGCATTCTTGGGGTCAAGTTTGTTTCAAGCAATTCATCTGTGTAAGCAGTATGACCGTTCACAATAAAAGTCTGATCACAAAAACAGAAGAAACTTGTAAGGTAAAGGTCTTTATTTGCATCAACCCTAGCACAGCTTTGTCTAACCTGGAAATACAGCACTTGTAGAAGTAAAATAATAATAATTATTATTATTATTATTATTATAATAATAAAAGCAAAAAGCAGACCTGTCTACAATCTCTAGTACTAAAACACTCTCAGCTAAAACTGATTGTTAAACTAAAAGAAATGCTACAGAGAATTCCTCAATAGCAAAAAAATCTTTATTTCACAAGGCATTCCATCCTCTATACTTTTGCACTGCTAAATATCAAGTTCTTCACAAGCTTTAGTGGAATTATAACATCTCTAGAAGTTAGAGGAATACTGTTTTTTTTCATTTTACAGAAGGAGAGCTGAGACAGGGACATAATGTTTTGGCTGCCAACAGGTGGACAAGGAAGGAACAGATTCTCTACAGATTCCTTCTGCAGGATTTGCCACAGAACTGTTCTGGGGAGCAGCCAGAAGAAATGGCTAAAAACTCTCACTTACTTACAGTTTCTGTGGCCAAACTGTCCTAAGCCATCAATAAAGTCTTGGCACCAGCAGTAGGGAGAATCAGAATATGTACACTGCTGCTTTTTTCCTGGACTTTCTTAAATGATCCTGAATTCTTTCATTCTTCCAGACACATATTACTTCACTCCAGAATATTTGAGAATTTTTTGCTCTACAGAAGCAAATCATACAAAGACATTACATAAAAAAAAGGTTGGTGACTTTTCCACTGCCTTTCCTGTGGCACTTTCTATGGAATTGTGTTCTCCACTGACTTATACAGTCACATTTATAGTGTATCTTCATAGATAATATTTCTCCCACACTCCCAGATTCTAAACCCTTCTTTGTTTCTTCTGTATTCTGTCATCTAGTCTCCCTGTCTGTAGGCTAAAATATTTTATTTTTCAGAAGTCTCTCTTTCTACTAGATAAAGAAAAATTGCATCAGTTTAATGAATTAACCACATTACTGCTGATACGAACTTACTTAGTTAAACTGTTCATGTTCATAAAACTGCATTGCTTATGAATCCTTGATACAAGTGGATGCAATCAGAGCTAGTCATTGCTGCACTGATAATTTTAGCACTTCAGCTTAAAAAAAATGATTATAATGATCAATCCCTTGGAGTTTGTTGTATAATTTCTGATCCTTTTGTTTTAACACTCTCTGTGGCTCTAATAAGATAAAAGGAATGCCCACTTTAAATAGAAAACCATGTTTTCTTCTTTCTCCTCTTTCAGAAACGGAAACTCCTCCAAATGTATGACAGATAATTGAATAATGAAAATGATGTACTCATTTTTAACTGAAAAACCCAAACCCTGTAGCAGAGCAATTCAATCTGGGCAGTCTGAAAGATAAGAGGAGCTGTTATGCAGCATTCAGATAAGGTCCTTCCCAGTGCTTTGCAATCAGACAAAATTCCTACTTGTTTTAATAGAAGTTTGAAGGAGACTACAATACTCTGATACTGAAAGCTTTTACTTATGAAAAGCATGGACATGAGAATGGAGGCTGCTTATTTAACAAGAAAAGCACCTCACAAGGAACCCAACTAGAAAGGATAAAATTTAGGGACAAGTAGATCTACTGTGACCTCTACAAGCTGTAATGCCCTGAGTTTGGAAAATGTCACGAGACCATAACTTACACAGATTACTTTAGCAGATAACCCAACTGATCACTAATACCTGCACAATGAACAATACTGAAGAGAGAAATTTCAATATCATATGTGAAGGACGGTATTTCTTTGTACATATTGTGACAGTTTACCTGCTGAAAAAAAGTGTGAACAAACATTTATCTACAAATATTGGCTGCAATAAGAACTGCTATAGATTTGGGGTTTTAAAATTGGAATTTGCTGATGGTAATTTTTTAAATTTGATCCATAAAATACTAAAATGTCATAGTAGACTGAATAAAAAAATCATATTTTGTTTGCCTTCTGGGTTTATGTTCTTTTTATGTTCTTTTCCTATCATTACATGACATCTGAGCAGCAATAACTCCTACTGACATGTCACAATAATTGAAATGTTCTGTTAGTCATGCTCTCTTTCTAAAACCAACACAAACACTTGAATATTATCTTCAGATGTGAAGACAAGAAGATTTATTATATTATTCGGAAATATGCCTCCTATGCCTGCTGTAATGAAAACACTGCCACTGGCACATACTCAGCTCCTTTGTATTGATTCACCAAAGTCCTGCTATTTGCCGTCTTGATTTCAAAGGAAAACCTAAAATGCAGACTAAGGGAGTGCTTTAAAACATATATCTTTCTTGCAGTAAAAGCAGATCATTCTCATCCTCACATTTTATGACATGTTCCCCAAGTTATGTCATACAATTGGCTGGAAGTCAGTGCAGTGAAACCTAATTCTGTAACTTAGTGGGTTACAAACATTTGAGAGGTGTCTTTTTAGCTTATTTTACCACACTGGTTTTTCCATTGCTGAGTTCATCCTTTTGACAGTGTGCTGGCAGAAGTTAGAAAGCAATAGACCATGAGGGTAGGGAAAAAAAATGAATGAATGAATGAATGAATGAATGAATGAAAGAAAGAAAGAAAGAAAGAAAGAAAGAAAGAAAGAAAGAAAGAAAGAAAGAAAGAAAGAAAGAAAAGAAAAGAGAAAAAGTGGAGAAGTGGTATTTCAGAATAGCTTCTCAATTTAAGACAAGCAGTCAGACCAGAAAGCTTAAGTGCTGAAGAGACTGATATGCAGAAAGCCAGAATCAACAGGTAAGATGGAAAACTGCTCCAACCACAGCAAGAATTTCCCAAATCTCAGAAGGTATGCAGATCATTCAGCAGCTGTGGTAGACTCAGAACTAGCTGGTTTTGGGACGAGTAACAAGAGCTACAGCAGCTAGGGAATTCATTGAGCTAGATTGACTGTGCTTGAGAGGATTCTACAAACTATATCTGGGAATTGGGCTCTGACAAAAATCTTTCCTGCTTTTGTTGCTATTATTATCAAGCTTGTCTGTTCCTTGGTTCAGTTCTGCCATGTAGTGAAACCATGGTTTGAGCATCGCTTAGACAGGAGTTTCAGCTTCTTTCATTTTTAATTACTCAAAAAAATTAGGTGAGACAAGATCCAAATTAAGCACACTGATGCAGGCTTGAGACCATTTCATGAGAAAAAAAATTTGTAACCCTACATGCTTCTGAATAAGCACACATCCATAAATCTTCAAAAGAGTCAGGATGGAATACTTCACAGTGTAAGCATACAAAGTAGGTAATTACTGGCTTGCTCACTCTTCATGCCATTCTGCAATTTTCATTTCACTTTGCCAAAATGCCTGGCAGGAAAATATGGAATAAGAATGAGAAAGAGAACAAGCTTGAAGTGCCACCCTCAACAAGTTAGTAAGACATTAAGGGTAGTTTTAATGATATTTTCTAGAATGACTGCAGTGTCAAAGCATATTGAAAGAAATTTATGAAGAGCTGTGGAACAGGCACATAATAGACACTCAAATCCCTAAACTTTGGAGTATGCAAGCATATAATTAGAGAGTGCTACATAATAAACACCAAGTAAGCCAGAATAATCACAAGGGAAATAACAAAATGAATACTAAAGCAGGGAACCCAAAGCTATCTGCAAACTGAAAAATACCATGAATCCACAACAGTCTGTGTTCGAATGCATACCTGAAAATATACTTATTACCAAACTGGGCAGAGAGGGGGAAAGGATGTCATGAAAACAACATTCTTGTTAGAAACTTCTCCAACTGGGAGGAAATTAATATATAGGCACTAAGTGATAAATTGTTTCACAAAAGACATTAAAAAAGAGAAAAGAAAAGAAAAGAAAAGAAAAGAAAAGAAAAGAAAAGAAAAGAAAAGAAAAGAAAAGAAAAGAAAAGAAAAGAAAAGAAAAGAAAAGAAAAGAAAAGAAAAGAAAAGAAAAGAAAAGAAAAGAAAAGAAAAGAAAAGAAAAGAAAAGAAAAGAAAGAAAATAAAAGGGGAAGGATCATGTAGAATTAATTATTTAAAATAAGAAGTTTAGGGCTGCTCACAGCCAAGACCGAACCTAAATATTTTAACATCAACCTGGTGCTATAACAAGAAAAGGTTTATTTGGCCAATGGAGATTCAGTGAAAGTCCTCCTCCTGTGACTCATCTGATCACAGGCATCCAGACCATGGACAGCAACAGCCTGCATCAATAATAGTTACAACACCCTTTTTCTAGCCAGTATCAATCCACCTGCTTCACATTCCTCTCTACTAACATTTTAAGTTCTTAATTTCTGTACCTAAAACAATCACATCTATAGAAGTGTCTTATTTTCCCAGACATGGAGTGGTCTCATTCCCTTTGCCTGGTAAATAAAAGCCTCATTCTCACAAGGAGTTAAAACTAATTTCACAGGGAATTTGCTACATCAGTAGTAAAATTCACATCAGTTGGGATCTGTCCTGTAGAAGCACCCAGGCAGCTGTATTTAGTGCTGCACCTGTCACAGGAAACAAATCTTTAACCATGTGAAGTGTTTTAAACTTCAAACTTGTGAGTTTACCTGCTGGCTTTTCACAGGGGAGTTATTTATAGAAAAGAATCCTTCCATTGCATCCAGCATCATTGTTGCAACCTGACATCTGACCTCTGAGTGCCTGTGAGTGCAGGGAGCCAATGAATTGACAAATTCCCCTCTCTATTAAGTAATGGCATCAGCAATACCACCAAGAAGGAGGAAAATAAGGTAAAAGAGAAGGACAAGATGCAAAGGCTATAGTTTAATTAGGCTACAACTTCATTACATCTGGGATCATTTCTCAGCAGTAAATTGTTCCACCCATGATTGCCCCAGTCCATTTAGGAGGGTGCTGATCAGCCTGGTGACATGGTGGCAATCTTTCAGTTCCTCCTTGGCTAAAAATCAGAGCGCTGATCACTGTTATTTGTTACCCTGTGATCTCACAGAATATAGGTATTTTAATGCCTTTCATCTCCATCCTGACAGCCCATTTCTCACCTGGCTTATCAGATAACAAGACTTTGTGGTCCTTCTTCTACTTTGGGTACAGTTGGAGTAAAATCAGAGTAGAAAAAAACAAAGAAACTTGATCACTCCACTCTCATAATAAGGGAAAATTATTTTCCCCCTTGTTCACTTTCAATCTCCAGCAGAGTGCAGAAGTCCTCAGTGTGAATTTTCAAACACACAAACAACAAGATGGGTGCTGGTAAATTTTGTTTACATGTCCCAGGTGAAAGGATAAGAGGAAACTGCCTCAGGTTGCACCAGGGAAGGTTCAGATTTCTTACATTAAGAAAAAAAAAAAATCACTGAAAGAATGATTTGACATTGGAATAATTACCCAGGAAGACAGTGGAGTCACTGTCACTGGAAGTGTTCAAGAGGCATCTGGATGTGGCACTTGCAGAAGCCATTTTGGGGTTTATTGTAGTGTTGGGTTGATGGTTGAAAGAGATGATCTTGAAGGTCTCTGGATCCTCCTAAATATTTACCTGTCTCTTGTTTAAATCTAGATGACAAATTACATGTTAGAGACCTATATTTTTGACAATACATTATTTCCATAAAATTAAAAGTCAGAACAGAAAATAAAACACTATACTCAACAATATTGATCATTATAAATTATGCATGACTCATTTTGAATTACTTCTATTACCCAATATTCTCATCCTGCTAGTGGAAATAAATTAATTATAACACGAGGAGCCATTGTACAAAGGTTAAAAACAGACATGCATGCATTCATCTGCAGAAAACGAAAAAGTTTAGGTTAATGAAATGTCTGAGGAAAGGAGTCTTACTAATTAGCAAGTTCACAGCATTCTTCACAGCTGTATTTTAGAGATGCCAAACTGTAATATATTAACGCTGTAGGCAAAATCTGTCTCTCCATCCTGAAAATCATTTCAAGCTTCTTTTATTCAAAGTTGGATCTTTTATTTCAGTGATTTGTATGCCTGAAATCACTATCTCTTCTTCAAAGTCTTGCATGAGATGGAAACCAAGTGCAATGTTTATGTCCCTGTAGATAATGGGATAAAACTACTGCAAGAGCTCTAGTTTTATATATATATTTTTAGAATGGATAGTATTTTCGAAGTTCCATTAACATTGTACCTCATTTCCCCTTCATTGGCTTTATGTTTGATGTTGATACTATCACTCTTTTTTTTTTTTTTTTTTTTTTTTTTTTTTTTTTTTTTGGGGTCGGGGGTAGGTTGGGAGGAGGCTCATCCAAGCTCATTGCCATCAGGAGGAATTTTTCCACAGACTGCTGAATACTTCAAGACCTAGTAAACAAAAAAGAAATACAGTACCTTGCAATTTAATGAAGTGCAGAGAAGGCATGGAGTGAGGAGTATTGGCACTAGCTATGACCCTGCTTCAGCCCTTTAATTGCAACCCAAAAAGACATGCAGGGGCAGATATCTTAGTGATTCATTTTTTTCTCTTTTCAGCCTTTGTGCTTTGAAGAGTGTCCATAATGGTTACTGGGATTGTTTTTGTGTGATAGGTGTTTCTATTTTTTAAACACCAGGGTTACTCTGTCACTGAGCATCACCTTTAAGAACCAAGCAGTAAAGTAGGGTTTGTGGTCCTGTGAGTTTGTTTTTTTTTTGTTGGGAGGAAAAGTTGCTGCTGGAGGGAGGTTCAGGAATGGGTGCGTTGCCAGACTCACAGGCAGTTCCAATGACAGGGACTTCTTGTTCTGTGCTTGAGTGGGCAGGGGAAGGAGGAGCTCACTGCTGAGCCAAGTTTGGGTGGCAAGGCTCCCAGAAAAAAGTCTACCAGCGTGGAGAGCTGCACTTTTTCAGCTGACAGACAGCTCAGGATCCAGCTCTGACTTTAAAACCCACTCATCTGAACTAGAATGAACCCCATCTGGCTCAGCCTGGGATGGAACCATGTCTATGAAAAAAGTCCTCCAAGTTTTAACATTTCAAAGTACTTTTCCCAGGTAGAACTGCACTCAGAAATCTCCCTCTTTTACCCTGGACAGGTTCCAGAATTTGTTTCTGTCATTATTTTGACTGTCTCCTGAGAGACTTCCTTGGTTTTCCTTTATTTCTCTCACTTTACACAGCTGATCAGCTTGACAATTTGTGTTATTTTTCAGCTCTGTCCTTTAGGACTTGTCACTCTGTCCTTCTGGTACTTACAGTGTCCTCAAAGCTGCAAGCTTCCTACCTAGCCAAATAAAGGTGACTGACACAGCTTAGCTGAAGCAATTGAAACACGAGGTCTTTGACACCAACCAGAGTACGCTGAGGTAGATGGAGCAGCCAACAACATTTGCAGGAAAGGCAGATGGATTTATCTGGATATAAATCAGCATAAGCCCTTGATAGAGCTTAATAAACACTTGATAGAGCTAAACATTTCACCATAATAAATATAATATAATATAATATAATATAATATAATATAATATAATATAATATAATATAATATATCACTACATAACAAACATAACATATTATAATGATACATATTATATCATATATATTATATACTAGCATACTACAGTATATAGTATAGTATAGCATAGTAGAGCATATTATATTATATTATATTTATTATATTATATTGTATTTTTACTATATTTTTTTAAAAAATTGTTCTAGTTTAAGATTTTTTTAAAGTAATCTGTCCACAATAAGGACACATGACTTCAAAGTGGATGATTTTCCTGACCAGAAGTGACTTTCTCCTCTCTCTGTCCAGAAAGAAAAGATTAAAACCCAAGAAAAAATAAAATAAAATTAAAAAAAAAAAAATCAATCCAGCCATTGCCAATGAAAGGATGGCCTAGGAATCCTAATGACAAGCCAGCAATAACTTCTATGAGGGGAGAAATTTTCATTGTGTTGTACTTGGGGTTGTGTGACCAGGCATGACCTTGCAGGAAGCCCACACTGGAGCAGGCTCCTGACGGGACCCGTGGCCCTGTGGAGAGAGGAGCCCACACTGGAGCAGAACTCGTGACCCTGTGGAGGACCCACTCTGGAGCTGTTTGTGAAGAACTGCAGCCTGTGGGAGGACTTCAGTTGGAGAAGTTGATGAGGGCCTCCCATGGGAGAGACCCCACATGGGATCAGGGGAAGAGTGTGAGGAGTCCTCCCCCTGGGGAGGAGGGAGCAGCAGAGACAACCTGTGGTGAGCTGACAGAGCCCCTGTTCCCCTTCCCTCTGTGCCACTGCAGGGAAGGAGGTAGAGGATTCATCAGTGAAGTTAAGCTTGGGAAGAAAGCAGAGATGGGAGGAAGGGTTTTAATATTTTGTTTCTTCTCTCCTTATCCTGCTCAGATTTGACTGCTAATAAATTAATTTGATTTCCCCAGTGTGAATCTGTTTTACCTGTGACAGAGACTGCTGAGAGATGTCTCCTTGCCCTTATCTTGACCCACAAGCCTTTTGTTGTATTTTCTCTCCCCTGTACAGATGAGGAGGGCAGTGACCCAGCAGCTTTGGCAGGCACCTGCCACCCAGCTGGGGTCAGCCCCCACAGATACAGGTAGAGAGACAAGGATGCAAGGCTGCTGCCTCCAACCAAGCTCAGAAGGAAACATCATAACTAACAGAGAGAGTCATACTGTTCCTGGAAAATGTCCAATTTATATGTGTCTCTTCAATAACATGGACCTACCAGGAACCCATGTGTTTTGCTAGTCAAAACATTGGGAAATATCCAAAATTCAGCTATCACGAATACAGTAATATGCTGTGTGTTTGTTCCTTAACTGGAACAATGGCATAAAATGCCTATTATACACAAACTAAATATTTCATGATGTTTTTAAGTACTAAAAGAATCTTTAATCTCTGAGCAAAAAGCACTTAAGCACTCAAGACTGCAATTAAAGTGCTTAATTCTTACCTTAACCAATCACTTAAATTACTGGAGTTTAACTTCTTTGCTGAATCAAGATCTAAAAACGTCATTAACTGAGGTTGAGCCTCAGTTTATGAGGTTTAGCCCAGTGTCTAGACCCAAACTCCCAGTCCAGATCTTCGGCCTGGCCTGGCCTTCCATTCAGAGTTCCTGCTCCATAGTCCATCCCTGCCACGAGCCAATTTACTCACAAAGAGACACAGCCACAAGGTCACTCCTTCCACTCAGAAGGAGTAAGAAAATTAAAAAACAAAGCAAGAAATCAACAAAACAAAACAAACCCCAAACAACCAACCAAACAAAAATGTAAAAAAGGCACCCCTCCCCCCCAAACCCCTCTCCCAAAAAAAGAAACCAAACCAAACTAAACCAAAAAAAAACCAAAAACAAACAAAAAAAAAAAAAACAAAACAAAACAAAACAAAAAAGCAAAAAAAAAAAAAAACCACCAAAAAACCAAAAACGAAAACCCAAAACAAAACAAACCAAAAAAAAAAAAAAACACCAAAACACCACCAAACCATCTTCATAATCTCTTTATAAGTTTGCTAATGATGTTCATTCGAATTCTGGCACTTTTTCCACTGCAGTGACAAATTCACTGGAATTGTTACAGACTAGTTGTATCTGGAGCCTACTGACAGCAATGAGTTCTGTAGGAAACCAGTGTAGTCTGCCAATTGTTTATGACATAAATTTCACTACTTGAAACAGTCTTCATGAACCACATATTGTATTTGAATAAATACTGAGACAGATTGATATGATTAGGAATACATTAATAAAGCATCATTCATTTAATTTTCTAGTTCTTTGTTCACTCTTAATCCAAAGATTGGCTTGCTTCTCTGCAATATTTAAGCAAGCATCTTTTGTCCTTAATATCCCAAGTATTCAAAGTTCATTTCTTTTTAACTAAAAATAAAACTAAAAAGAAGGATGATTTCATTTTCCTTTGTTGACTCATCTTACAATCATTTCTAACTCTATTGTCTGAACATAAGAGGAAAAAAATATTTCTACAAAGCCAGGCCTATGTCCTTTGAAAATAGCACAAAAGAGAAGCATTCTTCTTGTGATCAAGTTTTGTGCATGTTCCAGTTTCCTTAACAAGGTTAGCCCCACAGTGGCATGCATAACTCCAGTGAAAGGAATAATTTCAGATATTTTCTCTGTTGTTTGTTTATAGTTTGTGGGAAAAGGCTGCCCTCTTCTGACAACTTCTTAATTTCTTCAAAAATCTTAACACATTTTCTAATCTCCATTTATGGTTTCTCCTTTGTTTCTCTGTACATTGTATCAGTAGGATTGTTATCCCTACTCCTTGTGCTTATATTCAGAATGATATAACAGAAATGAGAAGGTTAAATACACCATACAAGTAATGTATAAACTGCACATATTTGATAAACATGATGAAATCATCCCCTCTTCATACTCAGTCAAGCAGGAAGCAAGTGGGTGTCTGGTATTTTGAGCTGTGGTAGAAATATTAACCTCCACACTCCCACTTTTTAAACAGGTGTCAATGGCATAACATACCTATTATACACAAACTGTCCCATTTTTCAGACACACTCATTCTATGGATCTCTTTGTCCACAGCACCTTGGCAGTACCTGCACAAGCCTTTTAGTCTGAATCCTGACTTACCACGTCAGACTTCTCATTGCAGGCTGCTCTCAGAACAGGCAGAGTGGGTTGCTTTCATATGAAATTAAATAGAAAGACACTTTCCAGGAGCACACCTAATGCACTCTGACCAGTGTTGGGGAGTCAGCCCTTACATTCCTACAGTAGACAGGAGGATGCAAGGGCTGAAAATAAAACTGAATTTTGATGCCACAGTGCAGAGCCTCCTTGGCAGCTGCAACAAATGCAGAGTTTTGTGGCACAGCTATATACAGGTGCTTCTTGCCTTGAAAGAAAGGGCAAGCAGTTCACTTGAAACTGACAACTGAACATAGAATTTTAGGAGTTACACATTGGCCATTCAGTATTAAAATTATATTAACAGAGGAGTCCCTCTCCCACTGAGAACTCCAATTTCAGGGCTATCCTGAGTGTTCTCTGTCCCGACAAGCTCAAAAGAAACCTTGGAAATTTCAAAGTGGAAAAAGAAGATGAGGTACCAGCTGAGTGCTCCCAGTGGCAGCTGTCACATGCAGAAAGTGACTGAGGACTTACCCTGTTTTAGTACCTGTTTAGGATCCCATGTCTCAATCCTTCCTTCCTTCCTGACTCATATCAGCTCTGCTGTATTGACCCATCAGTTTCCATCCAGACATTAATGCCTCATGTAATTATTAATTACCCTGAAATACTCCTTCAGAAGTAACCTATAACTCTATTTACAAAACTTGCATGAGAAGAGTAGATGTTTTTATGGTGCTTTCTGCTTCTTAAAAAGATACCCAACCTCATTTCAGCATCTTCTTATTAAATTGCTTTCCACTTAGCTGAGTATAAACCTAGCCCTTAATTCCACCATCATATATCTGCACTTCACCTTATACAAATAAGTAATTCCAATGTGTAATCAATCCTTATCTGAGGCAGAGATCATAAACCACAGCCTTAACTCTATAGAGCATCACTGGAATCAATAAAGCCATCCCAAATTAAACTAGCAAATGGTCTTGTCCTACGTATCTTTGATCTAGACCATTTCAGCCTACTGTGAATTAAGATGGTGATGCAGCAAACATCTCCTGTCTTTTACCCATTGCCTTTCATCCATGTAAGATCCTGCTTGCTCCAGTGACTCCTAGCACTTAATGAGTTTCTTGACATATCCTTTCTGTCATGCCATTCCAAACAGTATAGTTAAAAGAAAAGATGAAGTTATCAAATACTAAACGGGTCCTATACACACACAGGAAAAACATGTTTGCATGAGATTTTAAACCTGCCACTTAACAATTTAATCTCCCTGTGACTACACACTAAATATAATACTGCATTAAATTTCCCAAGCTTGTTGCATCTGATGGAACCAACTTAGAGCTCATTACTGCAAGTACACACTAATGAGATCCCTTTGGCACCACTACAATGCAGTGGTTAATTACAGAACCTACATTTACTCATGGGATATAGCTTTCTTCCCATGTACACGGATTCTCCCTTACTGTTTGACAAACTAGAAACAAGCACATTTAAAAAAAAAAAAAAAGTTAACAAATTTATCATCACAAATTGGTAAGTGTTTCCATTTTACAGGTGAGAAAATCAAAGCACAATGGCATGACCAGGCAACCCAAGAGGGCTCATTGCCAAATACAGAACCAGGAGCAAAATGGATCATTTAAGGCAGTTGTATAAGGCAAACATTTAATTCCAAACCAAACTGGTCTGAAATTACCTAATTCACCACTTAAGATTTTCTCAAAGGAAGCTGATCTGGCATTTTCAGCCCTTTCTGAATTTCCCCAATGGCACCTTTTTGTATTAAAATGAACAACATTAGTGGGTATTTTGCACTCTGAACAGAAATGCACAAGTGAACTGCAGTGAGTCCAGCCTCCCTTCAGGTCTGATGCAGAAGTTTGCTCCACTGAGCCATCACCACCTCTTGCTCCAGAAGAGGGAACTCCCTGGAAGATTTTCATTTTCTGCCCGGCTGTGGCATCCTCTGCTGAGTCTGAGAGAGCTGACACAATTAGTACAAAGTAGCATGTGGCAGCGAGCCACAGAAAGCGCTGCATTTCTGAACAATTACAGCCCATTTTGTTGGTGCTGGGAGACACAAGGGCTCAGCCACTTGAGATGTTCAATTATGTGTTGGAAATGCACTGCCTGGAACAGTCCCTCTTACAAAATGGGAATTACCAGCCAAAACTGGAAACTGGGGAAAGAAAGTTTCTTTGTCTCACGCTGTTTATTGGAACCTCCAGAGTTATCAACCCCGTTGCTTCTTTCCTTTTTACCCAAAGCTTATGAAAATCAAGGCAAAAAAAAAAAAAAAAAAATCACTATTCCTGCCCCAAATATTTTATAGGGATATTTGAATTGTGTGAAAATGTCATTCCCTTTATAAAATATTATCCTCCCCTTATCACAGCACTGAGCAACACTTACTCATGTCTGTATGCCTTCCTGTGTCAGCAGGGAAAACAGAAACATTTCAGGAAGGTATCTCAGTCTGATATATTTCTGTGCCTGAATATCTATATCACACACTGAAAGACTCTAGTTCCAGATATTTGAAATCTAGTCTCAGGTCTCTGTGCTTGTTTAAAGGGATATAAGTAGCAGAAATTTGGAGGCAAGGTGAGGAAAGAAAGGAGACACAGCGACCTGTTAAAGTCATACTAGGGCAGATGAGAGAAAGGCTGGACAAAAACCTGCAGAATGAAATAAGGAGAGTAACAGTTTCAAAACACAAATGAAGAGAAATTCATTGTGTTGAATGAAAAAAATGTCTTCTCCTTTGTATCTCCTAATGACTCACTCAAAGGAAAGGAACAAAGAATTACATAGCAAAATGCTAAAACTGAGAACTTGACTATAGCTATGGTGGTTGCCTACCATAATGTAATGACTATTTCTGTAAAAAAAAAAAAAAATTAAGGAGTCAGTCCATAAACTTGTCTGTCCACAAGTCTGTATATTTGTTGTTTGTCTGGACAAGTAAATGCATGTGCAAGGGCTGGTTCAGAGCTTTTTCAGGACTGCCCAGCAGTGAAAATGTGCCTGCCTGCCTTAAGTCACTATATTCCAGCTTCCTTCAACACAGCTTTTGACACACCACAAAATGTGCAATTCACAGCTTTTGGACATCTCACTCCACTGACATTCAGATGAAATTGGTTAATAGGCTCAACCAAGCATTGCTGTCAAGCATAGGGACAGAGGGGCATAGGAAAGAAAGGAAAGGGGTCATGTGCATAGAATATATTTGGATGAGAAACCAGCACAAAAAACATATAACAGACTTACAGAAGAAAGATACACCCATCTGTCCTCCAATCAGTTTCACCAGGAAAGGCAGTCTGGGACAAGAAAACATTATTTTTCTGGACTGGAGAAGGTAATGGTTTTGTACCAATTATTCTTTCTCACATCCCAACAGGCAGAAAGCTGTCATCAGTCTCAACCCATGCAGCAGCTCTAATTCCAAGAGGCCCACACAGAAACCAAATGAAAATACATTTATTTAATGTCTAAGTTTTTCTCCTCAAAATAGATATTAAATTACTTTGTATCTGAGACAACACTACCCTGTCCATAGTGTTTATTCAAAAAAAATTGAATGCAATAGCATTAATCTATGATGAGCATAAAGAAAACAGATTTAAACTGGAAAATTTACAAATGTGCTCACAAATATTATTGTTCCACTTCTCATACTGAGACATTACATAAAGAGAAAATGTGAATTCATTTAGCCAATGAACACAGCGCAGCAAAACTGTTGTGTATTAGATCCATAGATCACATGTACAGTATATTAAATTCACTTAGTAGACAGATCATTATGTTTCCATGTAAAAGCCATTACAAATAATAAATATTTAAATATACATATGACAAATAATGTGCCAGAATTATGCAGATAATTCATATTTAATTCAGTAGTTGCTTCATTGCTAACAAATAGTAATGAACAGACCACTGTATGTTCTCCAACATGATACATTTACTTTACTCAAAATTTTTTCCAAGCACATACATGTCTGAACTTTTCAATTAATTTCAGCCTAAGGCATTCAGGACAAGTAATGCATATTATCAGGTAGACTCTTGAAAATAAATCTAGCTTATCTCATTTCCTTTCTCATTGCAGTCTTTATCCTGAGGAAGCATCAAAATGTCACTGCTCTGAGAGAAATTAGGTTAGTAGGAGCTCTCTTTTCATGTACCCCTCTCAGAGCAAGGAATAGGTTTGAAGGTCAGTTCAGTGCCCTCCACCAGTACAAAATCATATCTGCACAGCTGTAGCCTACAAAAAGAGAAAAAAATCACAACAGAAAAAGTTAACTTTAAGAGAAAAATATTCCAGTATTTTATTTATCCAGTTATTAAACCTCCAGTATATACCAGCTCTCAGAGACAGCTTTTTTACTCAGGACAAGAAGTGTCTCCTTGTCTAAGTTTATACCCTATTTCATGCATTCCTAGAGTAGCTTTGACAGACTAAAGAATAACCAAACTTCAGCTGGATGGTGCAAAGAAGTGTATCACATTGTTCTGAATTACAAAGATGCAGCATTTCATCCATTACAGCTATCAATCTGCATTCAAATTAACTCTTTAGCAGCATGACCCAAAATCTGCACAGTTCTTGTTAACAAAGGGCCTGAATAATTTATTTTGAGTTCCCTAGGTAGAAAAATTTCTCTGCTTTTATTTTACATAGGAAAGTAAAGAACTACATCATAATATTTTCTCTTTCACTTGCAATAACAGCATGTGTAAGAAGTTTTAATGCAAGAGATCAATTTGTCTTCAAAAGATCTAGAAAACTCACAGCTGACTAGTACTACATGAATACATAAAGAGGTCACAAAGGGAGCCACATATACATGTGAAAAGAACATTTTTTTTCACAAAATGAGCTTTTTGAGGTCAGTGTAAGTGCTCTGCCTTTTAGGGCAGAGGCAGGTCTCAGTCCTGCTCTTCATGCACTATTGTAATGTATGGGGAGAGCTGGTTTGAGCAGGCAAATGACAGACACGCTCTCTGATGGCACCTCCATAGCATACAAGCTACGATAGTTATTTTATTTAAAATTATCTTCTCTATTGCTCTGAACGGTGGCTATATCACACAATTCACCTCAGCCTGGGATGTAGAATACAGTGAAAGAGCAAAAGGAGAGAACAGCACACCAGACATTTCTGCTGTTGCCCATTCTTATGAGATTTCCAACCAGTTAAGGCTCCACCTATCTGTATGTGAAAGCACTGTCAGGTTTCTGTTTAAGAGTATGACACCTTTTAAGGTCTCCACAAAGTTATGACAATCACTGTATGACTAAAAAGATCAAGATGAATTCTGGTGTTCTGTACAATCCAAAGCATAGAATTTCATCCAGTTCTTCATCACCAATTTGTTTTGATTTGAATTCAACGTTTCATTATTATAGTATTTTTGTAGTATAATTTCTATCTAACCCCAGGGGGCAAAAATAGCTAGCCAAACCACAATGCTGAATTCTAGAAATAAAAGCTTATGTTTTCCAACATATTTTATCTTATTTGAAGTTCAATCTATCTCAGCTTGTGATTCCTGAGTAACAGGAATACCTCAGAGGAGAGCAGCCCTGAGCAGGGAGCAGGTTCACCAACAAGGAGCAAAATACAAAAAAATTTTTTGTTAGGTGAGGCCTCCTTAACTCCTCAACCCAAATGGTTTCTCTGCTGTCTACTAAAAAGCATGGGCATGCCACACTTGTTCAGAAGAGGAATTTGCAAGGTCTTCTTTATATTATCTCTGTTCTTGTTGGTCAGAAAACCCCAGAGGTGTCTTGGCTAAATGTCTTTGAGAAATTCACCTTCCCCTTTAACTGAGTTTGAATCCACTGACAGGTTCATAAGCTTTTTGGGATAACTGACACCTGGACATGCACAAGTTAGCAAAGCTTTCTGGTTTTGTGGGTGAGCAGAAATGATTTATCTCAGGGATCAGAAGAACAGTATGAAAATCATGTGTACCTTTCAGCACTCCCATATTCACACATTGTCTGTGTGAATAGTGGATCAGCAGAGCAGACAACTGTCTGTGATACTCCCCAAACTTCCACAGTTTGCCCTTAACCCAGACCTGGGGAGACTGAGACTCCTATTGTCTTTTATCCCCTGGTTTTTATCTACTACTTTGTTGTGTATAATTTAAATATTTTGAATGTAGTTTCTAGTTGATCAGCTTGTATTCAAGTAATTGTTGTAATTATATGTAAATAAGGTAAATATAGGTAGCTATAATTACAATGAGCAATTAGGTAATTATACCAACCAATAGTGTTGTAACATCTGCATTTAAATTACCTTCACATGCTGATTCAATACAGTATTTTTCACTGTTCTCTAAAAGTATCTAACATGCCTCTACAGCTGCAATCTGATGAGGCTCCACATGAAGGACTTTAGTGGATCCTATACTAAAGCATATCAAGTGCATCTTACTTTGAAACTAACAAGAGTCAGACTAACAGGAATGAAAACTCAAACCCTATAAGGGCTGTTCACTGAAAATCTTTCTTGTTTGCTTGCTAGATCATTATCTGAGACAGTCCAAAGTGCTGACAGGCTTACACAAAATTTATCCTCTGATTTATCACCATTGGGCTGAAAAAAAAAATTGGAATGTGATTTAGAACTTTTCACCCTCTCTCCTCACCAAAGGCTTTCAAACGAAATCATGCCATTTTCACCTGAGAGCTTGAGACTTATGGCTTTCAATAAGTTAATAAAGTCAAATGTATGTACATTCTGGGGTACTATTTTGATTACTGAATGTTTTGTTTCTTCCTAAAGTAGTAGATGAATTTAAAAAGGCTTCATAATTTCTATAAAGTATCATACCAAATTCCTACTAGGCTATTATCGTACACCATATAAGAAATGCTCAAATGTTACATCTCAAGTTAATAAAATATACTGACTTAAGACTAAGTATTTTAATATTATTCTCACTCATTTGAAATTACTTATTTGATAAGCATTTTAAGTTTTTTATTTTAAATTCAGACTTTCTTGAATCTGCCATTAATAAGAAACAAATTGACAACTCTCAAACAATACTCCTGGATATTTTTTACCCATTCCATGTAATACGTTATTTTCAAAAGATGCAAATATGAAATTTGTTAGTGTTACTGTACAAGTAAATTTGGAGATTTAAAAAGTGAACATATGGTAATACTGCTGAAATGTTTTAAACCAGAATTAATAAAAGCTTAGTAATCACACTCAATTACAAAACAAAACAAAAACAACAACAACAAAAACCCCAAAAACACAAAAACAAACAGATTATTTCATTTTAACTGTAAGCAGACACAAACTGTGTTCTGATCTTAGAACTAAGATCTATTCCAGTCACACATGTTGCTGAAATGCTCCATTTCACACCTGAGTGTGAAAAGCTGTGTACAGACACATGAGAAAATCAGAAAAGTGCTTGATAAAATTTATCTTATGGAGGAGAAGCTGACCATACAGGTGTAATTCAGGCTGGTTCTTGAAAGCCCAGCTGTGGCACACAGCACATGTGACACCTCCATGTATGAGCTTCTGTGCACTAAATGTTAATGTATACAGCAGCTCTTCCACATGGCAAATCTGATCACCAGGAGGATGAGAAGAATATTCATACACTTAAGAATATGCAGGGATATACAGGTTACTGAGAAAACATCCTGAGCACCTTAGTTGCTGCCCAGCTGTGATACATAACACTCACCTTTTTGGATTATTGAGAGATTTCAGCTTCATCTGAAGAATCCTAAGCTTTTGGTTTGGGCCTATTAAATTCTTCGTAGAAAAGGTCAAGGAAATTTTTGCAATTTTTTCAATGTCTTGGTGAAATCCAGTCAGTATTTTGACTGTTTTATATTGCTGAAATTTTGAAGCTTCACTAAAAAAAAAAAAAAATTAGTCAGGCTTTTGTTAGCGGAGTAATATTCATTATTGCTAAGCATTATTATTAAACTGGGAAATCTTGTGAGATGTATCAACTTTGAGCATTCAGAATGAGGACACTTAGAACAGGATTCAAACAAGTACTGAGCAGAGACTTGGGAAAGGATTGTTTCAGTGTGAGGGCATTGCCCCTGACACTGAGCACATCCAGCAAATGGTGCCATGGCCAAGTCTTAACAAACTCATGATACTTTCTCAACTGACAATCTTACAAGTTAAAAGGTTTAGAAAACTCAGAAAACTACTCCTATAAAGTGATTAAAAAAAAAAAAAGATTTAAAGACAAAGAACAACATACCTATTCATCTGTGACTCTACTGTGTTTCCAGCATAGTCTATTATTTTAACTTTAATGAAACCTCTCCTAATGCTTTTATTCCAGGTAGTAATGTCCAGTAAGTAGTTATACACTGCAGGAAGAAATAGGAAATCATGAGAGTCAAAGAATGACCTCAACAGGAAACAGTTGGTGTTACCACCCTGTTAAATGCTTTCACTGGTAGATGACAGGAATAGTGACTCTTTACTTTTAGGCTACCCGTTCAAAGGAGAATAAAAAGCTGACCTGCTGCTGGACCTGCCTTGTGCCCTTAGAAACCCTGGCCTGGCCTTCTGCAGCCATCACCAGTATTGCAACCACACACCTCTACTGCTCCCAGTCAGGACACCAAGTAATCTTGCTTTATTTCCTGGCATGTTGCTTATTATCATTCTCTCCTAAAAGACCAGGCCTCATATGGGGCCTTGTCTTGTTTAAGTTTATGATTTCCCTTCATTTTAAGGCCTCTTCCTCATTTCTGTTTCCTGATGTTTCCAAGTATCTAAAATTTAAAGTTTTAATTAATAAATACACTATTTTTCAAGCTGGTTTGTTTTGCTTCCTGACTTTGCATATTCCTGTTCTTCTTGATTTTGCATATTTTCCTTTAAATATCTACTGTCATTACAATATTTCTTATTCTGCTCCATTTGCCTCCCCCTTTTCTCCCTTCTACCACCACCAGAGAGGGGAAGGGGAGAACAGTAGTAACAGGTTTGGACTGAGCTGAAAAACACTGGGAGGAGTTGTTATTTTATGCAAATTCTATGTAAAAAAACCATGTAAAATCAATAACTTCATTCATTTCTCCTCAATCCTTTGGAAGATACAGTGATGTCAGCAAGCATGACTAGGATCATGTGCTCTTGGTCACAAAACTTGCCAAGATGATGACAAAACTAATGGGAAAACCTAATTTCCCATTAATTTCCTGTAAGCATATCCCCCTATCCTAAAAGAAAGACCCTTAAACATAACTAATTACAAGTGTGTGTTGTACTTATTCAGGGTGCTAAAGTCTTTTACTACAAGCAGAAATTGGATGAGAATCTAGACTGGGCCTGCATGGGTAGGTAGATATCTAAACTATTGCAGCTGAAGCCCATGCCATGAGAGCTCATTGCCACAGAGTATAACTCTGAAGCACTCAGCTGAATTTTTCCTTCAATGTTTTACTCCTGGGGAGACATGGAGTAGCTTTAGTTGACTTTAGGGTGATCTTCTCCTCAGGTGGAACATAGAGATGTCTCTCTTTTGTCCTTCACCCAGGGCAGTCTTGTTTCCCTTCCCTGATCTCTGGAAATGGCATTGATCCCATCTAAGCAGGTTCCATCTATCCAGCTTTTGCCCTCCCTCTTGATTCTCATTTTCTGGCTTCCTTCTTCCTCTTGGCAGTCCACCCCATTACATTTAAAGTTACATTTCTTTCCCAGTCCACACAGTATTACTTTTTCTTTTGCCATCACCATTCTTCTTCTTCCAGTCTGTGAACTGACCCTTAGTTCATGGTTTCTTAAATCATTTTACACAGTGGCTAACACTAACTTGCTACTTTTAAGATGTTTTCAGTCCAGATCAGCTAAAAAATAACAGTCATAAAATTTTATAAAGAGGTTTTATGTATGTATTTATTCACTCACTGCAAAATGGGTCTTGGTCCGAGGTATCAAAGTAAGCTTTTGTTGGTGAACTATATTGTATCAACATTTTTTTCCATTTGTCAGCATGATAACCTGAAATCCAAAGTTTAAATATTTAATTTCAGACATTTAGCGAAATCATGATACTCATATGCTTACGCAAAAGAATCTCACAAAGTGACAAATTTGTCTTTAATTTTCTAAATATCCTCTGAGAAAGAAAACTGACTAGAAAAAGGAAGGAATCCTCTGAGTATAACAGATTTTAGTATGCAAGTATTTAATTTCTCTAATATATTAGTATCACTGAAATTGCCATGACGTAATAGTTACCTCTTTAGTCTAGATGCTAACTCCAAAAAGTAGTGCCTACAAAATCCTGAAGAGGTAATAAAAACAAACCCCAAAACGTACCCCACATATTTGCAGAGAGCACTTACAGAGTAGCACTCCCTTCTTTCTTTTGAATCATTACGTATTTTTAAATTGTGTAGCCTATTTGTAGGTATTGTTTAATAAAATATAAGATACTCTGCAATCCTCCTAAGCTCATGGATTTAACATAGAAATAAATTTATACAATTCCATGATTATCATCTTGGGGGCTTGATAACAGTGCTTGTTTTTAGAACAGATGATCCTGTTCTTTCCCTGTTAATCTCTCTACCTAGACTGGACAAGGAGGGCTAATTCCAGGTTGCAGAGCTGCCACTGCAAAGCAGGAAGCAGGGAAGATTGCAGCAGAAGGATGCTGCTTCTCTGCTCAGTTCCCAGACTCAGCAGCTGAGTGGGGAAACATTCCTCCATGTCTACCTTGGGCATTCTGTCCAAGTGCATCAGGCATGGCTAATAACCATGCTGGGGAAATCCTGGAGTCTTTCTGCCCTACTACAAAAGCTTATTATGGTTGGTTATTTTTAATAAAGTAGCACACAGATCTATCTATGCTTTTTCTTCTAATGTGATCCAACTAATATAGCATGCACATCCCAGCGTAAGGGTGCAGAAAAAGACGAGATACAAATTGAAAGTTAAATTCTAATTATGGATTTTTAAAATTTCATTCTTAAGAAAGCCCTGCCAACTAGGAAATAGTCACACTATTTTCAAAGTGTATCTAGATCCTCTAAAAAAGCAAACCCCCAAGACATTTTAAATCCCCTCCAAATAAAAGCTTGATTCCAAAGGAAGAGCAAAAGAAACCATGAAGCTGCTTTGAACATTACTACTCTTACATAAAAAAACACAGACCCTCTAGGGATCATAAGACTCTCTTAAAGCCTGAAGTGATGAACTAAAAGCACAAACAGTTTCTGTCTAGAAAGGGGAAACACTGAATCCATTCCAGACTAGAAAGCAAAAAGACCAAGGATTAGGAACAATCAGCACCTGTACCTAGCAGTGATAACTATAAAGCAGACAAACCCATGAACTTTAAACTACTTTAACTTCCCAGGAAATCTCACCCAGAACAGATATGGTAACACTTACCCAGTACTGGGCAGGACAGTGGCTGGAAAGCATCACAATCAACACACTTTCCTCTCTTGTAATCCGAATAAGAGTCACAAGGATATGTTATTATGTCACATTTGTTTTCCAAAGATGATAAGAAAAGGAAGACAGATCTCTGATGGTCACATTTAAAAAACTGAGATCCTTCACAGAAGAAAAAGGAAAAAAGAATACTTAATAATTTTTATTAACGAAAAAAAAGATTTGTGTTAGTAGAATCACAGAGTGGTTTAAGGAAGGGACCTTAAATATCATCTTGTTCCAACCCCTCTCCTTGGGCAGGGGCACCTTCCACTACACCAGGTTGCTCAGAGCCCCATCCAACCTGGCCTTGAACACTTCCAGGGCTCATCCTGTGATACATCCACAACTTCTCCATGAAACCTGTGCCAGTGCTTTACCACTCTCTGAGTGACAGTTTTGGAAAAAAAATTACCACAGAGATTCTTCCCTCTAGTTTTCTGGGAAAATAAATTCCTTCCTTTCCTGACAAAGCAAACTTTGGGAATTGTAGAGATGACAATCATGCTCACTTAAGGGATTCTCCCATACTCACAGAAACACAAGTGAGAGGCTTATGCCTTTGCAGAAGCTCTAACTGGTGGCAGCACTGTGCAGATTAGTAATGGGAAACACTGACATATCAGATTCTTTCCCATTACATATCAGAAACAAACATATCCAAAAGAGTAAACAAAAATAATTGCCAGCAACATTGCCTAACACTCATTTGAAATAACCAGAATTCTGCATCAAAAGATCATTTCACAATACTATTTACTTCCTTGAGCCTAAAAGACATGTCCAACACCAAAACCTCATTTATCATTGCCAGCCAGGAGGGACCTAAAACATAGTGGGGACATGGAAGCCTTGCCTTCCATGTCATAGGCAAGGAATCCTGCCCAAACCACTGGGACACAAACACCTTCCCCTAAGCCTGGACCCATATAACCATGGAAAAACAGTATATTCGGGCTTTATATATATAATATACTAACATAATTCCATCATGTAAATATTAATGATATGATGGGATATATATGTTATAGCAAGATTATTTTCAAATATCTTTATTGTTTTTCTTTTGCTGCATAGGGATGGAAAAGAAAGAATACAGTCTCGAGTTCCAGGTTACTGACTAAATGCAGTGTACACTCAATTCAATTTAATCTTTTTTGATCTGATCTCAAACTTTTCTTCTCATTAAATAAATATTTTAATTACCACTGAAAATATATTTTGGACAACCAGGCTGATCCATTCCTCCATTTGGATAGAAATCAATGGTTCCTAAAGGCTTCTTGAAACCTAGTGCTAAAAAACATCATGAATGAAAAACAAAACAAAACAAAACATAAACAGAATTATGAAGGCAATTATTTATCACTACATTCACTCCAAAAATCATAGAGGTCTTAAAGAAATTTTTTGCAATTATACCATTCTTTATGTACTGTAAATGAAAGTCACACTATGAGGTAAAGGTCAAGGATTTTTTTCTCTTTAAGAAAATTATATATATGTGAATTGCTGTACACAAATGTATACAAAATTGTGTAAAACTCCTACTGCTGCAAAACGGAAAGAACAGAAACAGCTGTAACTGAGATATTATTTACATTAATAAATTTATGAAATTCATTTTCTCTCCAGCAACCAAAATTCTTTCCTAGTGCAATTTTCATTGGAGTAAAATTTTCCAATTTTTTTTCAGGACATTGGATTCTGAAGTACACTAATATTAGCAGTAAATCAAAGTAGAAACTTGGTATCTGTCCTATAAAAGTAAGCAAAATTCCATGAGTAAGAATTAGTTCAGTCTGACCTACCTTCCTTTTTACCACACCTTATCTTTATTCACATAACGGGAACATTACATAAATTGGTATTTTACAGACTTGTGTGTAAATTTATATAGGAAAATGCTTAAATTTTAATATTATTTAAGAAACTGATACGAATCTGCACAAATAAGGGGACAATTGAGGTATTAAAGGTTTACTTATGGTTTAGAGGAAAAAATGAAACCAGCAATTAAAGCATAGATGAAGCAGACTTTACAATGTTCTTTTTAACCTTACAGTGACCTGATTTAGCATTTTAAGCAGTGGCTCTGTGGTGCACTAAGTTGATACAGCAGAGCCTGACTGTCTCAGAAGGGATTAATTCAGTGATAACTACGTGCTTACAACCTCTGTGCTCGTACACACTTGCACAGCAAAAGAACATTCATGGTAACAGAAAATATTCTCCTGCAGCACTATCTGGATGTTACTGAAACAGCTTATCCCTTCTCTTTTGCTTTCCTGCCTTTCCTCAAGCTGAAACAGGCAAGTCAAGGCTATGTTATTACCATCAGTATCTGAATGGATTACATCCACAAACTGTGCATCAGTAGGATCCAGTCTGTGCTCCGGTGGTTTTCCAGTGAAGAAAGGGCCTGCTGGATCCAGACCTGAATAAAAACAACATTTGCATCATAAGCCCTGGGCTCCTTCTACACATATATAAAAGACCAACATTCTGAGTATTATTCAGCAGTGATTCTTCACTTTCTTGATAAAAAATTAAAAAAAAAAAAACCCATAATTTTTCTCTTCAACTTGCTAAGAAATGCAAAGATTCCTACCACAAGACTGATTAACCCCTATCTATGAATTTCTCTCTTTCCATATCTAGACGTGCTCATCTCCCATTTATTCAGATGAATATAAGCCAACAGCACTGGGGATCAAATCAGGAGAATTTTTTGTCCTTTTCCCCAGTAAATACTGTACCTATTATACACTTCATAAAACTAAACTGCACAATGTAACTGCTCTCACCTCCAGAACACAACTAGTCAGACACTCAGGTAGCATATAATTTAACTTAAGTGGCATTTAGATGTAGCACTCAATTTTCATTTGAGAGACCAGAGGTAACCAGGTTGGAAAATTTAATCTGTGATTTATGTCCTGAAGGCAGACTTGCCCAATTTCCTGAACTGCTCTCAGGGCTATATTTTTCCTCATGTATGTCATTAAATATTCAGTTCTCGTTTGTCGATGTCTCAGTGCTCTGACAACAATACAAGGTACAATAGAATATGTGCACTGGGATTAAAAGCCTTACCTGTAATTCTGCCAAGTTTGCCATTATACTTCTGGCCCACAAAACCAGCTATATGAGCACCAAGACTAACTCCAATCATATGTATAGAGTCAAGAGAAGCTCCACCCACCTATCAGGGGGAAAAAACACCAAAGTCACACACAAAAATAATAGAACAGAAATAAGTAAGCTGATTTAGTGTTCACTTTTTGTCAGTACTTTTAATTATATTTCTAACTTTCTAGCTCTACAAAAAAAAAAAAAAAAACAACAAAAACAAAGGATATTATGAAGTCCCTTTCAGTTTGCTATTCTATATTAAAGTGTAGAAATTATGAAATTCTTTCTCTAGAAAAATGTAAAAAGGAAGCTTGAGTCACATTTCTCCTGAAATGTCACGTTAGTTAGAAGGGGAGCAGGGAAGGGAAGAGGAAGGCATTTATCAGATATAAGAAAGTTGAACCAAAACCATGAATGAGGAAAAAAAAAATCTTGCCCTGCTTTATCCTTCCAATAAAACATATTTAAAACTTTATACCATTAACCAATGCCACACAACTGCTGAATAATGATGCCACATGCACACCTCAAAATGCCTATTCTACACAGCAGGCAGTATTAAAAAAAGCCCAAATGAAAACCTACTGAAGATTTCTAAAACAGTATCAGCTGACCTAGTTGGAATCCCTGCAAAAGATAGGGTGACACCAAGAATCTGAAATATTAATATGTCTCCAAATGAATTGCAAAGGCCTCAGTTTGTACTAGAGTTTGTAAGTGTGAAAGCAATACCTGTGGGACACTAGAGACCCCCCTCCCACCACTTTCAGGACCCACACTGTCACTGTTTGCCAGGCAGATCTGCAAACAGCAAATAACTTGGAGGCTCTTCTTATAGTCCCATTTAATTTTTTTTATTCAATAACAATAAATCTACTGGCACAGTTGCAAATTGCTATCACTGTATCTAGTCCCAGAGGATTCTGGGAGATTCTGATAGGTTTTCTCTCCTTTCACCTCAGCCTTTCTCAAAATGTTGGATGTTTTTCTCAAATTCCACGTGAATATTTTTTTTACCACATAGCATTCAAAATTTCTGAGAATGGCTGAGAAATAAGTGCTGAGAAAAGACAAAAATTCAAGTGACAAATCAGACAATGGCATCAATCACATCACGACGTGTTTTGTTCATTTGATCAAGCAGTAAATCTAAAGCCCAGTTAACAACACTGGCATCAACTATGGTTTCAGTAAATAACTGCCTCTAGAGACAAGAAGTTTATACCATTTTGGAATTAATATTTATATCTTTGCCAGTGGTTTAGTTCTCATTTAAAACCTTTATTTATAGTAGATAAATAGTAAAAAGAGCAGTGCAATGCCTTTGCAAAGTGTTTCCACTGCATACTATTTGAACATCTCTCCCTTCGCCTCCCAGCTGCTGAATTCACTCTTCCCTGAAGACCTAAAACTTCCAGCTGGTTCAAGAAATCAGATGCACTTTCAGGCACATTTCAGTGAACTGGAAATAAGAACTCAGCTGAAGTCAAATACATCCAATAATAACTGCATGTAAAGTTAGTAATACCTCTGTAAAGAAATGTGATTTGTTGTTGTTCACTGGACTTCTCTATAGATATATTTTAAATATCCATTCCCACTCAAACCATGCTCTTTACACTTATTCAGAACAGACGCAATGCTCTGCCTTACCAGCATCTGGTCAACATAATTCTTCAGTATTTCTGCAACTTTTCTGCAGTTTTCCACAGCAGTTTTGTAGTTCACAGTGGTAGCACCACGATTCCAATCAACTATAATGAGATTAATATCATCTGAAGACAGTAAAAGCCTCTTCATGTTGCCCAGCCATACTGGAGGAGATCCCGTTGGCCGGAAGCCGTGAATAACAAAGACAATTTTCTTGGTTGTGTTCAGGTACTCAGATGCAGTAACGTTGTGCTCAATGAGTTTCTCAGAACAATCATGATTTTCCCTTGTGTATAGGAGTAGCTGAACATGGAGTTCTGTTCCAGACAAGGCATTGCCTATGTTAAGGTCTGTAAATTCTGGACATTTTTGTTCCTCATCTGAAAAAGATGAAAATGTTAAGACAGTCATTTGATGAGTTGGGCTACCTGAAATACCAATTCTTCACTTCTCTTTCCATATCTTTTTCTGCTGTAAGTGGAGAACTTCCACTTCCTTTACTCTTGATACTTGGAAAGAGGTATCAATGCACTGAACAAGGAACTACAGTTTAACTAATGACTCTGCAGATACCACTATGCTCCTCTGAACCCTTCAAATGTGAAATTATCCTAACTTTTCCTGAACTGCATATTTTCTCTTTATAAGTACTACTGGCTACTAATTAGTAGTCAGTGTTGATAAGATCCTTTACTTCACCATCAAAGGCATGTTCTCAGAATTTTTTTCACAAGAAGTGTGTGCTGTATAAACAGGAAGGTTGTTGTGGTTGTTTCTTCCTCTTTGGGCCAGGGTGGCTGTGCTCCCAGTTCTTAGACCTTATTTCTTTGATCTAGCAGTATGAAATAGCTGCCTGACAAAACAGGAATCATCCAGAACCCTTTCCTAGCTTTGGATCACCATAACAGCACCATTACCAAGAAACAAAGGCAGAAGAAACAAAGAATCTTGCTCTGAGTTTGAAAAAATAAGAATTAAGATTAGTGTACATAATGGCACAAGACAAACAGTAGGATTTGGCATTTCTGTCTGTACTTGGACAGTTAGGGTGTACCAGGTTAAGCTGGTCAACAAGAGGATTGAAATTTCCAAAAGAGTCTAAAAAGACTACATTTCTCCCCTGTCTGGTTATCAACATCCAAAGTTTACACTTTAAAGATATCTTTTGGCTACTGAGGTCACACTGTGTGAGTAAAGCACTCCACGACTCTGAGCAGAACACTAACACCTGTCACAGTTCTTCTGCTATGGCCCCTTCACCTTTGCTAGGATATTAGTTGGTTTTTTGGCCAAGGTTTTTGGCCCAACTCTTCACTTTTAGTGGGTTACACTACTTTACACAGACTTTTGTCTCTGGTGCTTGATGGCACCTTTCTCAACTCTTCTGTCATTAAAATCTTTGCAAAACAATCACTTTCAAGAAACCAAAAGTGAGAAGAGAAACAGTGTCTTCTTAGTTCCCTAAAAATAGTATAAAAAATTAACATAAATTTCTCAGATCTTTTGAGTCATAAGAGAAGCAGCTCTGGCCCTTTTCCTCTTCCCAGGGAACAGCTCACATGCAGAACCAAATCCACCACATTTGAAATAGACAGCAAGCCTGCACCCCTTCTTAAAGCTGCAAAAGGCAGGCGTGGGTGGCTTACAAGGTATCTAAATATGTGTTCAATACTACAGGTCAGGTCTAAGCAAAGCTAAACAATGTGAATTACAGCATTCAAGGTGCAGTAAAGACTCAGAAAAGGCATTAAAGACACTAATTCACTAGTTTAGGGAACTAGACCAATAACCTCTAATGCCAAACCACGTATCTACAAGGACTAGATTGGTCATGTCGGAGCTGGACATCACAAAAAAAAAAAAAAAAAAAAAAAAAAAACAAACAAACAAACAAAAAAAACAAAAACCAAAAAAACAACAAACAAACAAAACAAACAAACAAACAACCAAACCAAACCAAAACAAAACAAAAAACCACCAAAACCCCGCCCCCACAAAACCTGAAACTTCCTGCTGCAAATCAGCCAGGCAAAAGTTTCATACCTATCATCATGTTATGACAGTGACTACAATTATTACATGGTGAAAAAGACAGAATTATATTTCAACATAAATACCATTGTTTTCCTCATTTAAACACGTAATAGTATAAGTAACTTTTACTAAGATTATTAGACAGGTTATTAGCTAATAAGTGATACAGGAAGGCAACTAATTTCATCACTTGGACTTATCCAAGAAGTTCTGAAACTGAGAACTGTTCAACTGAAATGGACTTGAAATTTAGTAAGAATAATAATCAAGAATCTGGTAAAATGCCATGCATGTGACATGATCCTGAGATGTTAATGGCATGTGTCACATTTGATTTCTGGTTTTCATATATTTATATACGATGATAAAACTAGAATATAAATTACATTACACTAACTTAACCTACAAAGTGAAAATAAAAACCAGTCACTTGATTATAGTTTCAAAGGTACAACATGAAAACTTCATTTTGCCTGATGTGGTCTTTAAATCCAAGTTTGATCACCGATCCTTAAAATTCAGTCCTTCATATCTAAAATATAAAAGATTCATGCTAAGATATTGCCCTGTATCCCTTTAAATATTTCGATTTATTTAATCCTTTGATTGGTAGAAATAAAAATTACTTCTTCTAAAACCAGTGGAATGACAGTGAGATAAACCAGACACAGTCTGTTCCATGGGAGTGAGAAATCTATCACAAGGAAATTATTTTAGTTGCCAAACCTATTTACTAGCTGGCAAATGTCAAAGGGAAGCAACTCGTTTACTCCTGGCTGTGAAATGACAGAAGTTATTCTTTAAAAAGTAAATAGAGAATAAAACCAGAATGATGATGTCTTTACTGTGGAATTAGATAAGTTCTGCAAACAGGTTTATAGACTTAATACTTTGAATTGTTTAGCGAGGAGTCATTGGGGGAAGTTTTTCAAACTCCTGTTTCTCATTGAGTACTGGAAGCAATACCCAGCTGCCCTTTGTGTGCTCTTGTTGGAGTACTCACTCTTTTCTGTACAATCAAAACATACACGTAGGCATTGGGCTGTTACACATGCAGTTTAATCCAGTTAATGAATAATTTTAAAAAAACTTTCTTGCGCACCTCTGCAAGCATTTTAATTCTCTTGTGTGGTTGAAAAGGGGAACATCTTAAGTGCACAGTCTTTTTTGTAACTAAATTTTACTATTTAAAAGTGGAACTTGAAAATCTAAGCACCTATCAAATCAGCAACAACCAGGAAACTCTCATGAGCATATTAAGACTATTTCACGATTACGTCTACTTTGTACAAAGTGCACACACCTGAGCAGGTCTCTGGGCAAAGTACAGCCAGAGATAAAGTATCAGGCTTGGTTCTATTTACTTTAAAATGAAAACTTATGTTTCAGTTTCAAAGTTATTGAATTATTTTTACTAATCATCTGCCCCATTAGGCATAATTCATAAGATTTCATCTTAATCCTTTGGCCAATTAAAATGAAGGAATATTAATTTTATCTTAATATTTGATTAAAGCGAAGATTCTACATCACAAGTAAGCTGATGGTTCTTACCTGATTTCACCCAGTATATCAAACATATGAAGAAACACAATTTCAGCATGAGGAAGTGGAGAAAAAGTGATGTGTAATATCCACAGAAAAGTGGTAAATTGAGTGTTATGCTAGATTTCTAACACAACTAAATGACACCAATGAAGTGAGTAGGAAGCAGTTAAGTAAAGCTGTAGTCAAGCTTCTGCAATTTATGACTCCTCCTATTGAGTGACTTCAGTAGATAGGGTGGTTTCTGGGCTTTGAGGGTTGGGACTGACTTTTAATCTATTTCCCACTCTATCAGCAGAGTTACACGTAAGCAAGCTATGTCATATATTGCTGACTACTGCCTGCACAGAGTTTAGGAGCTGGGGTGACTAGTGGTGCATGCCATTAAAGATCCACAATAGAGGGGGTTTAAGAGTTTCACTGAACTGCAATTAGGGGCACTGAGATGGGCAAAAGGAGCTTAGAAGAAAGAGTCATTCTGCTGACAGAAGGACCTTCCTGTAAGAACGTGAAAATAGTTCTTGAGAACTGTGTATCCAGAGATCATTTTTCCATAAAGTTATCATCTGAGTTTCTCCAAGGATTCATTCTCTTATCTGATTTCTGAGAAGGTCTGCAAAAGCCTCTCTGGCAGAGAGATGGAGGTTAGAGTCCCACAAACCTCACCCAGATATTGATTTGCTGTGTGTTTTTTAACCTCATTCCCTTTGTATCCCAGCTGCAAAACAAACGAAGAAATATTTATTTTTATGAAGCTCATTTATTTACAAATCACTTCACTTGGTAAATACAGGAGTGCAGACTACAGGTTTTTAAAGTTTATGGTGAGGCAAAGAGGCAGATAACCCCTGCATTATTCATGTGTGAAGTGTGGAAGCTCAGTTTGCCTGTATCTGTGTCCCAATTATTTCTAGTGCAGGAAGAAAGAAAACCATACCATAACCATTCCAATAGGATGCAAATGCACTGTAGGAATATTTTTTGCATGGTGTGTCCTTTGAAGTGTTTCTAAACATAAGGTCTAGGTTTCCTTTGTTTCCCTCCACTACAGTTAAGGGTGTGTGTGTGTGTGTGTGTGTGTGTTTACGAGTTTCATTACTTGATTTTGAGTGATCAGCGTCTTCAGCTTTAAGAATCTGAGCAGCTTATCAAAGCTGTGCTGCACAAGTTTTTGCAGCAGACAGCCTTTAGGAGATATCATCAAAGGTGTCTTTTTCACTCTGAATGCAGTCACAAGCAGAAAAAGATGCGGTATGTCTGATGGTATGAAAACCAACTGGGCTCAACAAATGACCTTTAATTAATTTTTTGCTTCCATTTCTCAATTTTGTCACTTTGTTTGGAGTGAAGTTCACTGTGGCAGCTCTTGAGTTCCTTTGCACTTCCCTGCCATCTCAAATCTTTGACACTTTGCCCAACCACTACTATAACAGCACAGCTTTACTGACATTACATACTGCTTAGAACAAGTAATGGCAGAGTGTCAGTCTGGCTCTTCCCTCTCCCTACTTTTTAATCTAGATTATTGTTGCAACAAAATCTTAGTGCACCCAAGAAACCTGCAGTCAGAGAGCCTCAGCATGCACTCTGTATATAGTACCCATTCATATGCAATTTAAAGTACGGAACATTTAAACCCAAACTGCTAACAGCCTCAGTAAAACATTTACTGGACTTATCCAAAAGCCAATCACCTGGTCTTAGAAGAAAATCTTACATATGTACTTTTACATCTACCTAATGCCACTAGTTGTGAATAAACTGCTAACATTTGTTCTTATACAGAGAAACAGGGAAAAGAGAGGACAGTTAAATTTCTCTTGAACTGAAAACTGAAATAAGTCCAGCTCACAGTACTGTTGATATAATCCCCCATGGTTTGAAATGGTTTCAAAGACCTCTGAAACCAGTGTTGGGAAAGGACTCCCATACCAAATCAATGCCCAGAAAGGTTTGTGGTATTAATCAGCACGTTGAACTGGGGTGAACTCACGTCTCTGTCACATGACAAGGGAACTGTGCTCACCAACAGTGGTACTCGTGCTTCTGAGAAATTCAGAACTCTCAGCTCCTGTTCCTGGTTATGCTGTAGGTTCTACTGACAGCTCACTGAAAGGTAAATCCTTCATGGTGACTCCAAGTCTCACGTACACTCTCACAAACTCCAAAGTTTTCCCACCCCACTTTGCTGCATTGTTATCATGCCCACTCATGCCTCGTGCTTTTCCCACAAGGATGCACTCCTCCTCACACTGAAATTCAGTTACCTGCTCTGAAAGTGCCTTATGCAAACCAGAGGAGGATGCTGGCACTGCCTCTTCACGACACTGACTGTCCCTCACAGTGCTTAGGGCTGTCAGAGTACCACCTGCTGAATAAACCCTGATAATTTTAGGGGACCCCACAGACTGTCAGCTGCTAAAAAATTCTCAAGACTGGCCACATATTCAAGCTGAAAAAAGGACATAAAAATTTAATTTTGCTACAGTACAAGATTGCTATGGTTTATCAATAAAAGAATGGCACTATTACAATTGAATTTATCCCCAGAAGTTTTTGATAAAGTAGTATCTAAAAATGTTACTGTGTGGTTTTTCAAGATTAAGACTGAATTCTTACACAAGCCTTGATATGCTGATCTGTGGTCACATGCATATGGTATTTCTCCTTCTAATCTCCTCTCTGCCCCCAGGGATTCCATAGTGTTGGGAAATCCCATTCTCAGAACAACTCTCATTTCTCTTACGTCTCAAGCCTCTTCTATAGAAATATTCTTCTCCAACCTCTAAGCTTAAGAGCACTGCTTCCTTCTAGGTAAGAGGAAATTCCACCAGGCTTTTGCAATGCAGTATGTTTAACTATGAAAATAAGCTGTCTGAAGATTACAAACAAAAAAACCCTGACTTGTTGGAAGAAATCTAAGACTTACTGTCTTCTTGCAAACACTGATGTTTGCAATTCCTGTAAACTGATAATCCCTTCCTAAATAGGCTTGACAAGTTGGTAACTAATCCTCCATTAGAAAATATGGGCACTGAGGCAATGCACATCATTTACCCCTTGGAAAAGAAATTATTTAATGATTATTTTTCACATTGTTGTCATCAGGATGACTTCTGAAAATGCCCTCCTTTGTAAAATAACACTTTAAAAATGTACTTGGAATGCTGAATATGTGTACAGAGTTGAAACCTGTTGGTAGCCATGGGTCATAAAGCAGGTGTAACTCCAGCTATGAAGACAGCAATCATACTCCAGTAATTTTCACTGAGAAGTGAACAACATCCAATATTGTAAACATGTACTTTGTCACTAACCATCTCAATGCTTTACGCCATGCTGATGAGGGCAGCATTTGGGGAGTACAGTTTCTTAGCCTGATTTCCACATAATTATGTGGTTTCCCAGTAGCTATTCACTGTGCACTTGCAGTTTCACTCACAGGAGAAGGAAATACCCTGTGGCACACACACACAATTCTTCCCAGGGTCTTGTTCCTGTGCCATGCATGCTTCCACTGCAAGGCTTGTTAACATCAACCTTTTCCTCCTGTCAGCAGGGGAAACCCAGGAAAGAAAAACTGAATTAAGTGCATTAAAATATTGAAGTGTCATGCAACCACCGTGACACAACCCCCAGCTGAACCTGTGCCCACTGTGCCACTCTTTGCTCTGTCCCCATCCCCACCTCCTCCAGCACACCCAGAGAGCATTCACCCCCCTCAAACTCTTTTCTGACCTATTTCTTTTCCCAGCTATACTAGATGTTGGAATAAAGTAGATCAGCTTTATTTTCAAACATTCTGTGCTGTTTTAGTTTGTCAATCTTTTAACTTTTCAAGCCATAATGCACACGAAATTAAACTCTTCAGAACTTTCACAGTGTTAACAACTCAAGTTTCTATTTCTCTAGAAGTACGATTTTTTAGCATGACAGCACACAGTAAAGAGTCCATCAGGTCAACAATTTCCTTACCAGCAGATGCCTCTACCAATGTCTTCAAATTCATAGTTTTGTCCTTACCAGAATCAAGGTGCAAATGTTAAGATTACACAGAGCTCTCCTGAACTGGCCCTGCCACGTTCAATTGAATGTGAAGGGCTCCAGGTGGAGGAAAGAGCCTCTGAAAGAATGGGAAAATGGCAGAGTTGTGACAATGACACACAGAGTACCAAAAATAACAAAAGGTGACAAAGAGAGCATGGCCAGAACCACAGGAAGTCAAGAAAAAGTTAATAATGGATAACTGGATTTATTTTTTTGGTTGTTTGGTTTGGGTTTTTGTAGTTTTTTTTTTTTTTGGTTTTTTTTTTTTTTTTGGGGGGGGGGTCTATTTTTAAATGGGAGAAATTTTCATATCTTTGAACTTTATCAAAAAAGCAATGTTCAAGATTTATACTATTTTTGAAATGTGTTATGCATACAATAGCTACAGAACCACAGAATCACAGCATACACCGAGTTGAAAAGGACCCATCAGGATCATGGAGCCCAGCTCCTTGCCTTGCACAGCACCATCCCTAAGAGCCACAGCCTGTGCCCGAGAGCATTTGTCCAAACACTTCTGGAACTCGGTCAACCTCAGTGCTGTGTCCCCTTCCCTGTGAGCCTGTTCCAGTGCTCGAACAGCCTCTGAGTGAAGAAGCTTTTTCTGATATTCAGCCTAAACCTCCCCTGACTCTCAGCCTCAGGCCGTTCCCTCGGCTCCTGCCCCTGGCTCCCTCACGAGGTGCTGGGGCTGCCGAACAGCACGGGCCCGGCAGGAGCGGCCCGGGGACCCTTCCCTTCCCTTCCCTTCCCTTCCCTTCCCTTCCCTTCCCTTCCCTTCCCTTCCCTTCCCTTCCCTTCCCTTCCCTTCCCTTCCCTTCCCTTCCCTTCCCCCCGGCGGGCGCTGCCGGAGCCATGTCCGCCTCCCGAGGGCCCTGGCGGGGCCGCTACGAGCCGCTGGGTCCGGCACAGAGGTGAGGGGGCCGGGCAGGAGGGAGGAGGGAGAGCTGTCTGTGGGGCTCCGGGCGGCTGCGGGACCCCGAACGGTGCCCGCTTCCCCCTACGGCCGCCTGAAACCCGCCGGGATTCCGGCTTTGGTGCCTGCTAGCCTGAACGCGCAGCTGATGTGGCCTCGGATATATCCTTTGCGTGGACAAGGAAGGAATAATCGCGGGGAGGAGCAGGGTTGAAGCAGGGAATGGGAACGACCATGGGTGTTGGTGCCCAGCCAAGCGCACCGTGCTGTGAGGGCGCGCAGGTGCGGGAGCCGGGTGTGTTTGCCAGGGAACGGGGGACATACACGTTTATCGCCTGTTTGCGGTCATTCGTCGCAGTATCGTGTAACCATTCGGCACTGTACTGAAAGCGCAAGAAAAATTATTGTGGAAAACGACAAGAGGGGCGCCGGTTGTGTCGGTGGGTGTTTCACGGCACCTGCTGGAAAAGGCTGCAACTGCGTCCTTGGGCTGGGATTAGTGTGGGGAGGTGGTGAGCGAGGGACAGAATTCGCTCCTTGGGTGTGCTGCAGTCACTCCTGGGCGTGGATATGTGCACATTCCGCGGGAACTACGGGAGAGTTCGTGTTTGTTTGCTTCTGGCACTCTTATCTCCCATGCCTTATGAAAACTGGCGGCAGTGCACAAGCCTTATACTCATTTCTGTGTATATGGCACATGTTAATAGTGCGTTATTTCTTAGGGTGTCCCCAAAGGACCCTGCTGTTCTTTAAGCATTAAGCATTTCAAATAGGGGAAAAATAAACCCTTCTGGATTTTAGCTGTCAAAGATTTAAGGAAGCCAGTTAGCTTGTTCGTTCATGAGGCTGTAGACCTCTCTCATTCCTCATACCTTGTGTTAGAGTGTGTTGGTGGGAGAAGGCAACAGGCAAAAAAAAAAAAAAAGTTTGTATAGGTATAGGCCTTTTGACAGCTCAGAATTAACTACATGTTTAGTTAAGAAGAAAACAAAACCACCAACGAGAACATTGTTCTTTCAAATATCATTAATACTTTTTCCTTTGTTTTTAAACAGAAGTGCAACACTGAGGAGAATGCTTCTTTCTTCAGTAAATTAACATATCCCTGGGTTAGCAGGTGAGAATTTATTAAACTGGGTGTTGCTGTTCATTGATGCTCACAGAACTGTAGACTGTGCATTTAGGTTCCACATGTCATTGTGGCTTGAGCCTGACCTTGACAGTGCTGTTAACTTTTTGTACAAAAATCAAAGTTTGCAACGTTCAGAGATCACATTCAACTATTTAGTGGGGTACTGTTTATACCTGGTAAGTCACGTTATACATTATCTAATGGCATTATTTAACAATGGCAATAGAACAACTTTCTAGATCTCCAGGAACAAATATTCTGTAGTACAAGTAAGGTATTTTCCAGTTTGCCAACTTCATGCTCATTTTCCTCGTTTTTATGGCAGGCCACAAAGTTGTTATTGTTGCTTACCTGCTCACATACACCAGGAACTTCCTCTGCTTCTTGGGAAATTGCACAGAATTATATGAAATTACCATGTTGTCAAAAACAGTTCAACCCTTCTGTCTGAACTTGTCTGTTTCCCTGTGTCTTTTCTTTGCATCTGTATTTCAGGTAGGTAGAGAACTCCATTATCATCATCACTATGATAATTAAGAAAGTCTCTATTTTATTTTTTTTTTGAGCCTTTCAAGAATCTTTGCAATTGTTTGAGCAAAATTCAAACTCAAAAAAAATGTCAATGGCTGTGGACAACTGAAGATATTCTGAAATAATAGAAGGGTTATTCAACCTTAAATATAAAGTTGCTGCAAGCCTGCTATAAATAAGAATACATTTCTATTGAAGCTTATCTCTGTTTATTCGGATACATTTTGTTTTGAGCTGTGATAATAATTTGAGGATTAAGGTATATTGTAATTATACTCATGGATGGTAGGGGCTACCCTAGGAATTTAATTTATCCTTCCTGAATAACTATTAGCTAGGCTAAGTAAAACCAGACTTAATTTCTTACTCCAAAGCCTTTCTTTTATCTGTAGGAAATGCTCTTTTTCAGATGTTAGTACACTGGTGGCTTTAGATGGACACTCTAATATTACATATTTTTTACTGTAAATGTGGGTGAAGTTCAATTTTTCAATTATCCATATTTTTGTCATCTTGCAGGCTTCTTGCATCCAAAGAGTGCTATTTAAGAAAACAAGTTTCCTCAAGCCATCTTTGATTTTGCCATTATGGCAAACATTTAAATATTTATTGATTAAAGTTGCATTTCTGGAAGTTACAGCTGACATTCTGGCTTTTATGAGTCCATAAAGTAAGTAAAGTAAGTTTTTAATGTGTTTCATTTTTGTTCAAAGAGCAATATTAATAATAAAGCTTAAGTGTGGAAAATCAGTCAGTTTCTAAACCTCCCTCCCCATGATTATTTGAAAATGACCTAATGAAGGAAAGCTCAGAGAGATCAGGAATTTCATAGCTAAAGGACTGAGACAAAAATAGTAAAGGTTCCACAATATTGTTTGTAAGTATTTAATATACAAATATAAAATCAAATGCTAAGAAAAATGGACTAAAAAAGATACTTAACTTTTCTTTTGTTTTGTCAATTTTTTTTTCATCTCTACTTTTAAAAAGCTCTCATAAATGTATAATATTTAATGGCATTTAATGGGAAAATGCAGTGACTCTGGTATTGTGTTGCTGGTACCATGACATTGATAGAAATGGTTTTTAGAAATTGTATTTTCCACAGATGAGTTAAGAGACCATCAAATATTTGAGAGTGTTTATAAAGAAAAGACTTAATGAACAGCATTGTTGTTTACCTCCAAAATATGCTCTGAATCAATGTAATCCTAATCAAAATGGTTAACTATAAAATACATTTGAAGATGTCATGGCTGATGGTTACTTAAGATTGTCTTTTATTAACACAAAACGTCACAATTTTCCTAAAGATTTTTTTCCACTCTTGCTTCCATGGTTAGTAGTTACAATGTTTCTAAGTACAAATACCTAATTAAAAAAAATCTTTTATAAAAGTCTTTTCTTTTGTTCTTCATTCTTACTCCATTGTCAGAGAAGTCAGCATTAGCACTTTCATGTTGAGATTTGTATTTGAGAATTGTTTCTGAGCCAAGAGATTGGAAAACACAGATAAAACCTGTCATTTTTTAACATCATAATTTGTTGTGATTTTTAATCATATCTAGATCCAAAATAGACTCAATTGAAGAAGTTGTGCCAGTGTTTTAGTTTGTGAAATGTTTGTTGTTGGCTGTTGATTTAATGGATGGGATTTAAAATTAATTTTGTTGTATTTTCAGAGCAATGATTGAGGCCAATCAAACCCAGCCTAGTTCATATGGGAGTGGCAGTGGCTGTGCTATTGCCCTGGATTTTGTGGTTCTCTCACAAACTCTTCTCCATCAGTTATACCATCAGAACAATATTCTTACAGCAGTCAAAATCAAGACTGCAGTTGTTGGTCTGATCTACAAAAAGGTAATCATGTGTCCTACTCTTTCAAAACAAAAACTAAAATGCACTTTGTTAAAAGAAAACATGCTTACTTAGCCTGATCAAAACACAGGATGTTACACTCTGGTGACAGGCTGACAGAGTGACTTTGTATTTTTATGATTGTTTATTTATAACAATTTTGAATTTCAGCAGAATTTCTCTTGTAAGACTGTAATCCTGAAATTGCATGCTTTTTGTCAGCCACCTCTACAGGCGTAATATTGGAAATATATGTAGAAACTAAACATGTTTTGGTTATGGGTTAATTTCCAAATTTACTGAATGACATGGGGTTGGATGTCTGGGAAAAAGTAAGGGTCTACAGGATCACTGTTTTTTGCTGTATAGTAGCAGTGAATATGAGAAGCTGAATTTCCCCACAGTGTCTCCTTCAGAATTTACAATTCCTGCTGATTTTAGTGAACTGAGTGATTACAGAACTGAGTTCTATGCCCGGTAGTTTCATTGTTTTTCAGATGTTTAAAAGATGACTAACCACTGTGCAAGTCTATCTACAACTTACCCTGCCTTTACTAAGATGTGCTGAGGCAGCAGCATTATTAGCTACAGGAAATGCAAGGGCTAATAATGTAGAAGTAAAAGTAGTTGTCTGACCTACATAAATGTTTGCTATCATTTTAATATGTAGCATTTTAGGAGATAAAGAGTTGCAAGTCTGTTTCACCAGGTTCAACTTCGCCCTAATTGTCCTTTTAGCAGTCAAGAATGCTGATTTTTGTGACCTCTGCATTTTCTGATTGCAGGCCTTAACTCTAGCAAATCCTCAGAAGAACAATATACAGCTGGCCAGATTGTTAACCTGATATCAGCAGATGCTCAGCAGGGCCTGGAGCTTGCCATCAGCATGAACTTGTTGTGGTCAGCACCTTGTCAGATCATCATGGCTGTTGTCTTCCCCTGGAGAGAGCTTGGTCCCCTCAGTCCTAGCAGGTGTTGCACTGCTGCTGCTTTTGGTTATGCCTACAAATTCACTCACTGCAGCCAAAGTGAGAAGGCTGAAGGTGAGACATTTAAATAAACATAATAGGGAGAGGCTAAGTTGCCACAATACAGGAGTGAAGGGGGAGGCTGATTATGCTTGTATTAGAATAGTGTTGTTGCATCTAAGCTAAACCCCAAGCAAATGAACAATGCCAAGATGCAGCTCTTTTGCAATGAGGGAAGAAGTGTAACTGCAGGAAGGGAGGCCTGTGTTTGATAGCTAAACTGGGATGTAGGTCGGGTACCTAAATTTTCATTATCCTGAAGCAATACTTTTGTATTAGGAAGAATCACTGTGTGACTCAAGTTAGGAAACAGCTATATTTTTGGATGTGAGCTAATTCCATTCAGTAAGGGATTTTGTAGGATTATGCCCTCCTTCCAGTTTTCCTATTCAGGCTAAGCTGCTCACTAAAATTTAGCACATTCTCTTGAGATGACAGGAATTCCCCTGGAGGTACTGTGTGTGTTCTGTCTTCTCTTCTGCTCCTCTGATGCTACAGATCTCTTGGCATGTTGTTGCCTGTTTCTATGACAATTTCCATTGGAAAAAAAAAATGCTACAACCCCAAATTTTTCATTGCTATCAGGGCAATTAGTTGTTTTATTCTGCCTTTGATGGTGTAACATGCAGTGAGGAATCTGAGTCCCAATTAATTATTTTGTAAGGCTGTGACTGTTGAGAGACATTGAAAAAACACCAAAATCTTCTGTCACCTCTTTTGCAGGTGAGGTGCAGCAGCTGCATATGCACTTAGATCCCTTCTGTGATATGAGAGAGAGAAGAAATACAAAGGACTAAAAGTTTTCAACTTGCTGTTCTGTATGAATAAGCCTCAAAACATTAAAGAGGCTGTTAATGACTATTTTAGAAATGTGAGATGCAGAAGTGCCTAACTGTGGTACAGGATTGATAATTTCGATGTTTCTTTGGTTCTTTAAATAGCAATGTGATAATCAGGAACAGAGGAAAGTTTCATCCTATCTCCTGTATATATACATATGTATGTATACAGTGTTCTGTATTGTAAAGCATTACATACATATCCATGTGTGTCTATTTAGTGTTGAAATAAGCTGTTATTGAGTCTGTTTTTGCCTACTTAGAAATTTTGAAGAGTAAAATGGTATTTTATTTCCTCAACACCCTGGAAACTTGAAGCCTGTAAAGATTTTAATTCAATGTGAAGGAAAAAAACCAAACCAAACCAAAAATCGAAATATTTTCTTTATGATATTGTAGGGTAAAAAATTTGTTTTAATGCATTTAATCCTTAGTGCTATCTAATTTTTTTTAATACTAAATATATATCTGAAAAGGCTGTAATTGCAGTACTAGTGTGCTTTTCAGCAAGGTAAAAATAGCATTAAATGTGTTTATTGCCTCCAGGACACTGCATGATTTGCTTTTCAAATACATTAGTTCATTGAAAAATTAAACCACTTCTTTTCTTTAACCAGAGAAGCCAAATGAAGTATTTGGGTCAACAAGTCAAGCTGCTAAGTGAAATATTACATGGAATAAAAGTAATGCCACAACTAATAAGGGGCTTGGCTGTAAAGATATTATTATTATTATATTATTACTACTATATACTATTATAAAGCTGTATAAATTATTTTTAAAACTCAGGTTTTATGAGTAATATTTCAGCTGACAATCATAAATTATATATTTCATAAAAATAAATTATAAAATTTAAATATTTTAGCCTAATGTGCTTAAATTGTTTTTGGAAAATATTTACTGGTTTAATATGACTTGAAAAGCTTGCTAGCCATGATGCATGAATTTTATTACCACATTTTAATGAGAATGCAAAATATGTTAATAGATGCCAGAAAACCTTTAGCAAATTGGGATTGTAGCATAGAAGAAAAGTACTTTTAAAAGTGATCTTATTTTTGTTACTTTACCTGCTTTGAAGCCAGCTCCTCCTTTATGACACGTAAGGGACACATTGAAATCTGAAAAATTAAGAGTGACTAAAGTACTTCTCCCATGAGAACAGCCCCTAATTTAGAGCTACAGCTTTCTTACTTTCGTTTGTAAAGCATTTAGATTTTTGTAGTTTGGCATTGCTGAATACTTAAAAATGACACTTGGATATTAAGTTAATTTCTGAAGCAGTCACTGCTTTTTGGTTGTATTAAATTATGCTTATTTGATAGTCCAGATCCTGAAACTTTATGGATGGGAACCTGCCTATCAAAGGAAGGTCATGAAGATTAGAGAACATGAAATGGATGTTTTGAAGTCATCTGGCTATCTGACAACTTACTCCATGCTGACCTTGAGGTGTGTTCCTTTTACAGTTGGTTTTATAAAATTAAAAATTTTTGCAGAGATGTTTCTCATATTCCCTCTTGCTTTAGCAGCTGGCTGGGTCACAAGTGTCGTCTCACAGTATCTCAAAACATTAAATTTCTCAACACAATATATTTGAATTTTCAGGTTCTAATGCTATGTGTATGACTAGAGAAGAAGGAGAGAGATTATGAATTGACCTGTGTTAGAAAGTCAGAAACCAAACCCAAAGCTCCTGAACATCATGCACTGCTTTAATCTGATTTAATCACACCATTTCTTTTGCGTAGAAATCAACTCCCTTCTTTATATCCCTTTTTGTTTTAGGGGAGTGCATTTTTGATCTGTATTGTTTAACTATTCCTTCTCAAACACTGAACTCTAAATATATGAAGGCTTTGCTTAAAGAAGCAACTCTTAAAGGTGCAGGGAGAGGCAATCCCCGTGTGCTAAAAGATGAGCTTTGCCTGGAATTTGGGAGAAAAAAAGAGAGTTTAAGACCTTTGGAAGAAGACTCAGGCAACTTAGGAGGACTACAGGGATGTCATGAGGGAGGGAGAAAATTAGAAGGGCCAAGACCCAACTAGAACTTAATCAGGCTACTGCCATGAAAGATGACAAACATATTTCTATAAATACATCAGCAACAAAAGGAGGCTAAAGAAAATCTCCATTGTTTATTGAATGGGAAGCAAGTAACAAAGACTGAGGGAAAGACTGAGGCACTTAATGCTTTCCATTCCTCAGTCTCAATAGTGTAAGACCAGTTGTTCTCCAGAAAACAAAAATAGTATCTCTGTATAAATTTTAGTTATAGTGTAATTTTACTTCTTAATATATCTTTTTTTTTTTTTTTTTTTTTTTTTTTTTTTTTTTTTTTTTTTTAAGGTCTCACTGGCCACGTTTGGAGTCTTCTTTTATCTGGACAAAGAGAATGTTTTAACATTCAACTAAAATGTTCATATTTATTTCTTTATTCAGTATTTTGTGACAGCCTTTGTTGGATTCACCATCTGTGATCTCTGCTGTAGCTCAGGTAAACCTATTATGAACAAGTGCTATAAAAGGCTAGTTTTGTAGTCTGTCATGTTTCAGCCATTTCTGTGAGGGATTAAGTAGTTTAATTATTTTAAGTTACATTTTATTGAGGTGAAACTGCACATATTTTTATGGAATGCAAGGCATGAAGGCTGTTTAAAGGATGTCTCTCAGTTTTTTAAGTAAAATGAAAACTGGGTAGCACACCTAATCGTGACTGAGCTTTCTGTCTCTCGCTTTTCTTCCTTCAGTGGGCTAGGCTCAATTTCTGCTTGTACTCTCAACCCCTTTTCTTGATATTCCACAGAAGATAAAGCATCAACAATTTTGACTGCACAAGCTTAAATCACTCAGCCACTGTTAGATATTGGAGCCCTTGGTACCAAACAGGGGAAACCAGTGGTGGGCTCTACAAATGCTTTTTTGTCAAGTCACCACTGAAGGAAGTGGAGAAGAAAAGGATAGAGCTGCTGAGGATCCCCTATCAGCAACCTTCAGGCCTAATGGTACAGCAGTAGGCTTGCCTCCTGAGTTGGGAACTTGGATTAAACTCTTGTGTGGGTATATCATGTGAGCTGCTCATGAGTGTACTCACAGCGAAATGTTGTCTTTCTTCATTCTGTGAAGAAACAGTTGTTGTCCACTGATGCTGTTTAAGATAAACAACGACACGGACTCACGAGGTCAGAAGGCTGAAATGACTCCAAATCAATCTTTATTACCTGGGAATTTTTTCTCTTTATACTATTTTACAAAGAACCACCCAAAGGGGTGGAAGAAAGGCAAACTTCTTCAACTACATTGGTTAAGTCAGAGAGACATCAAGAAAAGGTCCCTCCTAGGGAAAGGAATGCAAAACACAGGATACAGTTAGGAAAACATGTCTCTTGTTGACAGAACAGTGCCTGGGGAAGAGTTTCAGAGAAATCAAAACATCACAGCACAAACCATGACTACAGTCCACTATTTAAACAAAATAATAAAAAAAGAAATCTAAACCACAGGTTTATGAAAATAAGCTAATTGAGTCAGAACTACCCAGTTCTGCAGAAGAGCAGCAGTAGTTCCCAGCTCTTCAGGGGAAAAATAGACTTACTGATCACTTTAGGTTGTTTAGTACATCAAAGAAAATATTTTTAAACACCTTAGCACCTTCTATGTCTGGCTTCAAGTAAGACAAGGAATATGTTTTTCTGTATTATCTAAAGCTTTTGAAATAATATTTAAACATTTAGGCAGCATGTGCATGTTATAAATATTTCATTTATTTATTTATTTATTTATTTATTTATTTATTTATTTATTTGTATGTGTTCATTTTATAGACCAAAGTTTCTCTGAGCTGTTTAGAGGAGTTTCTGTTTGCTGAGGATCTTAACCCTGAGGATGTCAGTATGAACTACAGTGGAAGAAAGCAGTAGTTATGAATATTTAATTGGTCTTGATTTTACATAGAAAATGATTCAGAAATCAACTGAGGGGATGTATAAGCAACATTTTATTTTCTTTACTGCCGCAGAACATGCTGTTGGTTTTATTGGTGCTTCTTTCCACTGGGGAAATAAAATGGCCTGCCAATCCTGAAAAAGTCAGATACTTGTTACTTATTTTTATGAGCTCCTTTGGCAGAGTGTGATGTCTGTAGAGATTGTTATCAGCTTTGACGTATTCTGATTCAGAGTAGCTCATAATGATTGTTCTGGGTTGTGGAGCCGGGTTTTGTATATTCTATTTACATCTGTTTTGAGGCCTGATGACCCACCTTGATAGGCCATTGTTACCTTCCCCAGCCTGTGCGGTGCATTTGCATTTCTATACATCTCATGCCCTGGCGGTGGGGGGTGGGGGGGAGGGGGGGGGTGGCCGGGGGTTGGCGGTTCGGCCCTGCTGCAGGAGTGGTTCGGCCCTGCTGCAGGAGTGGTTCGGCCCTGCTGCAGGAGTGGTTCGGCCCTGCTGCAGGAGCGGGGTGCGCGGCGCTTCCTTCGCGGCGGTGTGGCAAGAGCTTTTTTTGTCTCCTGTGCTCGCCATCCTGTCTCCCTCCTGGCCGTCCCTGAACCGGTTTCTTCGCAGAATCATCTCTGCTCCAACAGGATCACGTCTGCCACTCCAGAAGTGTTTGGACTGTTTACGTTTGGACTGTTATCAACATCCTGAATCACAGGGTCAGATTGAAACTCTGACTTTGTCAGGGTTTTCTTCTAAAATTATTGTTTATTTGTTTATTTGTTTGTTTGGTTGGGTGGTTTTGTTTCCTATCCCATTTGTATTGTTAATACCTCCTAGTAAAAAAACTGTTATTCCTATTCCCAACATCTTTGCCTGAAAGCCCTTGATTGCAAAATTATAATTCGTCGGGGTGCGAGGGGTTGGTATTCTCCATCCTAGGGGAACCTCAGTTTCCCTGGCAGATACCTGTCTTTCCAAACCAAGACAAATTTTGGCGCCCAAGGGTGGGGCACGAGGGCATTGAGAGAGAGGAATAACAGTTCTTGCGTATTAGATAAAAGCCCACTGGCCAGAATAATGTGGTCTAGCTTTCCCTGGTTTGGGTGGCACGTGGTGGTGGCTGTATTTCTGCCATTTGCTACTCCTTATGTTAATATGGGTCCTATGACTAAGGCTACTGTGGCTGGCATTCAGTTTGTTTTGTGGATTAATAAGGTGAGAAATTCATGGATTTTTAACTTCCTCTGGAAAGCAAGCACATGGATTCATAGCTATCATAGGCTAACTCTGTGCTTCTGGGGTTACTTTAACAATGGTACCTATTGTAAGGAAATGGCACCGGGGGAAATTTTCTCCCAGCCCTTCACACAGTTTTTTGGGTCCACCCCACCAGTTTTTGAAGGGTTGAAATCTCTGAGTGCTAATGATATCATACAGTGGCTGGTGTTGCTGGTATGCCTGTTCTGTTTGGCATTCAGAGATAAGGGGAAATTGGCCTGGGTAAGCACCTTAATAAGTACCCCAGAGAATAAGAATGCAGCCCAAGAGTCCGCTCCTGCCCCACAGCCTGCCTCAGAGATAAACCACCCGGTTTGGGCGGGGGCTCTGATTAAGGAGATGCAAGAAAAGATGAGCCAGATGCTGAGGGAGTACATCTCCCCAGTTAGTGGGAAATCCTTCCCCTGCCCTGACAAAAGAGAGCCTGATGGTGCAGCAATGAAACCCACAGAGATTACAACTGCTCAGGTCCCAGCTGAACCACAGGGGCAGTCACAGCCAGCGGCAGTTGCCCCTGTGGAAACAAAGAAATCTAAGGTGAAAACAGCAAACCCAGACAATAAGAAAGGAGGGCCCTCACAACCTGCAGGGGAATCACATGTTCAGATCATCACCGAGTCCCTGTCGTATGAAAGTCTCCGTAACCTGCAAAAAGATATCGTACGGCGGGGGCGTGAGGCTTACACAGCCTGGCTACTTCGGGTTTGGGACCTCATGGGTACTGGTGTGCAATTGGACAGTGGTGAGGCAAGGAATTTGGGACCCTTGACCCAGGACTCAGGTATAAATCAGGTATTTGTAAGAGAGCCAGGACCCCTTTCCCTGTGGGAGCGGCTTTTAATGAGTGTGAGAGAGAGATTTATCCACAAAGAAAGAATGCAGGAGCACCACCATAGAATGCGCTGGAAAACTCTGGAGGAAGGGATCCAACAGCTGAGGGAAGTGGCGGTGCTGGAGGTACTTTTTGGGAGGAGTGGACAGCATGATAATGACCCTGACAAGGTTAAATGCACAGGGCAGATGTTGTGGAATCTGGCAAATCTAGGGCCATCTCAGTACACCACCTTTATTGCAACAATTAATGCTGAGGACAATCGAGAGACAGTGGGGTCTGTTGCCAATAAGCTTAGGAATTATGAAAGTATGATCAATGGCCCGATGCAGGCTCATATCTCTGCCGTGGTTAGAGAACTCAAAGAAGAGATAAGGGGGGTGAGGGAGGAGATGAGGACAAACAGTTCCAATGTGGCACCAGTGCGAGTCACAGGCCCCAGAGTTAGAGCCCAACGACCCCCAGCTCGAGAGAGAGGGTACACCCCAAGAGCTGACCTGTGGTTTTATCTGCGTGACCATGGGGAAGACATGGGAATGTGGGATGGGAAACCCACTTCTGTCCTGGCAGCACGGGTGCGTGAGCTCAAGGAGAGGAACAATCGCCAAGGGGAATCTACAAAAATGAAAGTAGCCTCAGCCTCCTATAACCAAGCTGCCAATGCTGTGTTGAATCCCCTTGAAGGAACCTCTAGTATGTATGCTCAGGGAGGGGATAACCAGTGCTAGAGGGGCCCTGCCTCTAGCCAGGTAGAGGAAAGGGATAATCGGATCTATTGGACTGTGTGGATCCGATGGCCTGGCACATCTGACCCACAAAAATACACGGCTTTGGTTGACACTGGTGCCCAATGTACCCTGATGCCATCAGGGTATGTAGGAACAGAACCCATTTCTATTTCTGGGGTGACAGGAGGGTCCCAGCAGCTGACTGTAGTGGAAGCCGAAGTGAGTTTAACTGGGAATGGGTGGCAGAAACACCCCATTGTGACTGGCCCAGAGGCCCCGTGCATCCTCGGCATAGACTATCTCAGAAATGGATATTTCAAAGACCCAAAAGGATATCGTTGGGCTTTTGGAGTAGCTGCTGTAGAGACGGAAGAGATCAAACAACTGAATACCTTGCCTGGTCTCTCAGATGACCCTTCTGCTGTGGGACTGCTAAGAGTTGAAGAACAACAAGTACCAATTGCCACAGCAACAGTGCACCGTCGGCAATACCGCACTGACAGAGACTCTGTGACCCCGATCCATGAGATGATTCGTAAACTGGAGAGCCAAGGGGTGGTCAGCAAGGCTCGCTCACCCTTCAACAGCCCCATCTGGCCTGTGCGTAAGCCCAGTGGGGAATGGAGACTGACAGTGGATTATCGTGGTCTGAATGAGGTCACGCCACCACTGAGTGCTGCTGTGCCAGACATGTTGGAGTTGCAGTATGAGCTGGAGTCCAAGGCAGCAAAGTGGTACGCGACCATTGACATTGCCAATGCCTTCTTCTCCATTCCTGTGGCAGCAGAGTGCAGACCCCAGTTTGCTTTCACCTGGAGGGGTGTGCAGTACACCTGGAATCGGCTGCCCCAGGGGTGGAAGCACAGTCCCACCATCTGCCATGGACTGATCCAGGATGCACTGGAAAAGGGTGAGGCTCCGGACCATCTACAGTACATAGATGACATCATTGTGTGGGGGAACACGGCAATGGAAGTCTTTGAGAAAGGAGAGAAGATCATCCAAATTCTCCTGGAAGCCGGTTTTGCCATCAAGAAGAGCAAAGTCAAGGGACCTGCCCAAGAGATCCAGTTCCTGGGAGTGAAGTGGCAAGATGGACGGCGTCAGATTCCCACTGAGGTCATCAATAAGATCACTGCCATGTCCCCACCAACCAACAAGAAGGAAACACAAGCTTTCCTAGGGGCCATTGGCTTTTGGAGGATGCACATCCCTGAGTACAGTCAGATTGTGAGCCCTCTCTACCTGGTTACCCGCAAGAAGAACGATTTCCACTGGGGCCCTGAACAGCAACACGCCTTTGCCCAGATCAAGCAGGAAATCGCACATGCAGTAGCCCTTGGCCCAGTCAGGACGGGACCAGAGGTAAAGAACGTGCTCTACTCTGCAGCCGGGAGCCATGGTCTGTCCTGGAGCCTGTGGCAGAAGGTGCCAGGTGAGACTCGAGGCCGGCCACTGGGATTCTGGAGCCGAAGCTACAGAGGGTCTGAAGCCAACTACACTCCCACAGAGAAGGAGATCTTGGCCGCCTACGAAGGAGTTCAAGCTGCCTCAGAGGTGATTGGCACTGAAGCACAACTCCTCCTGGCACCCCGACTACCGGTGCTGGGGTGGATGTTTAAAGGAAAGGTTCCCTCCACCCACCATGCCACCGATGCTACATGGAGCAAATGGATCGCCCTCATCACTCAGCGCGCCCGTATTGGTAACCCGAATCGCCCTGGGATTTTGGAAGTAATCACCAACTGGCCAGAAGCTGAGAACTTCAGTCTCACTGACGAAGAAGAACAAGTAACCCGGGCTGAAGAAGCTCCACCATACAACCAACTGCCAGCAGAAGAAACACGCTACGCTCTTTTCACTGATGGTTCCTGTCGCATCGTAGGGATGAACCGGAAGTGGAAAGCAGCCGTATGGAGCCCCACAAGACAAGTTGCACACGCCACTGAAGGAGAAGGTGGGTCAAGCCAGCTTGCTGAACTCAAAGCTGTTCAATTGGCCCTGGACATTGCTGAAAGAGAGAAGTGGCCGAAGCTCTACCTCTACACTGATTCGTGGATGGTGGCTAATGCTCTGTGGGGCTGGCTGGAAAGGTGGAAAAAAGCCAACTGGCAGCGTAGGGGAAAACCAATCTGGGCTGCTGATGAGTGGAAGGACATTGCCATCAGGGTAGGGAAACTACCTGTGAAAGTCCGTCATGTGGATGCCCATGTCCCCAAGAGTCGGGCTAATGAGGAGCACCGGAACAACGAGCAAGTAGATCAAGCTGCGAGGATAAAGGTATCCAAGGTAGACTTGGATTGGCAACACAAGGGAGAGTTGTTCCTAGCTCGGTGGGCCCATGATGCTTCAGGTCATCAGGGCAGAGATGCCACCTATAAGTGGGCACGAGACCGAGGGGTGGATCTAACCATGAACAGTATTTCACAGGTTATCCACGACTGTGAGACGTGTGCTGCCATCAAGCAGGCCAAGCGGGTGAAGCCCCTCTGGTACGGTGGACGGTGGTCCAAGTACAAGTATGGGGAGGCCTGGCAGATTGATTACATCACACTGCCCCAAACCCGCCAAGGCAAGCGCTACGTGCTGACCATGGTGGAAGCCACCACTGGGTGGCTGGAGACCTATCCTGTGCCTCATGCCACCGCCCGGAACACCATCCTGGGCCTGGAAAAACAAGTCCTGTGGAGACATGGCACCCCTGAGAGAATTGAGTCGGACAACGGGACTCATTTCAAGAACAGCCTCATAAACACCTGGGCTAAGGAACACGGCATTGAATGGATATATCACATCCCTTATCATGCACCAGCTGCCGGGAAAGTTGAACGGTGCAATGGACTGCTTAAGACCACCCTGAAAGCACTTGGCGGGGGGACCTTCAGAAATTGGGAAGTGAACTTAGCAAAGGCCACCTGGATGGTCAACACCCGAGGGTCTATTAATCGAGCTGGTCCTGCCCAGTCTACCCCTTTGCACACAGTGGATGGAGACAAAGTCCCTGTGGTACATATGAGAGGTATCTTAGGAAAGACTGTTTGGGTAAACCCCACCTTGGGCAAAGGTGAACCCACCCGTGGGATTGTTTTTGCTCAAGGACCTGGTAACACTTGGTGGGTAATGCAGAAAGATGGGAAAACCAGTTGTGTACCACAGGAAAACCTAATCCTAAGTGAGAACTGAGTGTGAGGGTTCATTCTGTATAGTGGAGTTTATTAATTTAGGTATGATACAGATGGTAATAGAATAAGGGGTGGATAATGTTCTGGGTTGTGGAGCCGGGTTTTGTATATTCTATTTACATCTGTTTTGAGGCCTGATGACCCACCTTGATAGGCCATTGTTACCTTCCCCAGCCTGTGCGGTGCATTTGCATTTCTATACATCTCATGCCCTGGCGGTGGGGGGTGGGGGGGAGGGGGGGGGTGGCCGGGGGTTGGCGGTTCGGCCCTGCTGCAGGAGTGGTTCGGCCCTGCTGCAGGAGTGGTTCGGCCCTGCTGCAGGAGTGGTTCGGCCCTGCTGCAGGAGTGGTTCGGCCCTGCTGCAGGAGTGGTTCGGCCCTGCTGCAGGAGCGGGGTGCGCGGCGCTTCCTTCGCGGCGGTGTGGCAAGAGCTTTTTTTGTCTCCTGTGCTCGCCATCCTGTCTCCCTCCTGGCCGTCCCTGAACCGGTTTCTTCGCAGAATCATCTCTGCTCCAACAGGATCACGTCTGCCACTCCAGAAGTGTTTGGACTGTTTACGTTTGGACTGTTATCAACATCCTGAATCACAGGGTCAGATTGAAACTCTGACTTTGTCAGGGTTTTCTTCTAAAATTATTGTTTATTTGTTTATTTGTTTGTTTGGTTGGGTGGTTTTGTTTCCTATCCCATTTGTATTGTTAATACCTCCTAGTAAAAAAACTGTTATTCCTATTCCCAACATCTTTGCCTGAAAGCCCTTGATTGCAAAATTATAATTCGTCGGGGTGCGAGGGGTTGGTATTCTCCATCCTAGGGGAACCTCAGTTTCCCTGGCAGATACCTGTCTTTCCAAACCAAGACAATGATACATACCAAAAAGATCATGAAGTATTGTTTCCAAAGTATCCCATGTGATCAGTGTGCTCCAGAAAGTCTGTGCAACAAATTTTTAACTTGTCAAATTTTCCTGAATTGCATTTTGGGGAGAATTAACAGGGAAGATGCCCTTTTGGTGTTGTCACCTTTTGTATTGCCTGCAAGTAGGCTAAGGTAGCTTATGCAGCCTTGCATTGAATACTAACTTTAAAACTGGGCCATGGCTCCCTTTGGAAAAACTAGCAAAAGGTTTGCTTCTCTCACAGTGCTCTGTCTTGCTTGAAACTACCCCTCATTTTGTTTATCCTTTCGTAACAAGGTGTTTCTTAGGTGTCAATTCAGCTATGCTTAAACTGCTATGCAAGGAACACTTTGGAGGATTAGTTAAGAAATTATGTAACCCGGTCCAGGGGTGTGATGGAAAACCTATTTGATAAGCTCTGTACAGCTGTTCAAGTTTACTAAGGCAACTGAAGAGGTTCAAACCTACCCAGTATAATCCTCTCAGCTCACTGTTTACCCTGTCCTGTCCTCTCAGGGGTGGGGCATAACTTTACATAATATGGCACTGAGTTGCTATATCTCAGCCACCACAGCCTGCACTATAGGGGCCAGGTATGAGCTGCCTTCAGCTGCCACCCTTAACTTGCAGACAAGTAAATTTATCCTTTAAGTCATTACTGCAGTTCTTGAAATGGTACATGGCCAAAAGGTGTGCAGACTGAAATGCTAATTTCTCATCATTCCAAGGGTGATACAGTCTTACAGTGACCACAACCCATGCATGATAGAGTATTTGCAGAGAGGATAACTGATTTGTCTTCCTCAATATTTCCAGCTTGAGTCAGCATTTCTGAAGGCTCTTTAGTTGCTGTTGTGGGACAGGTTGGATCTGGAAAGTCATCTTTTCTCTCTGCTGTTCTTGGAGAAATGGAGAAACTTGAAGGAACAATTCAGAGAAGAGTAAGAGCCTTCGTGTTCCCCTGCTCTTTCCACTTCTCAATACCCCAATTAGGCAGAACTAATTAACAGATTTTCAGAGGGTGTGTAGATTAATGTAAGAAAATATTTAAAAGCCCTTGCAGCTATTGTTCCTGCCCTGTAATCTTAAATTCTAAAGCTGATACATTTCACATTTTATGTAAAAATACAGACTGTCAAACTGTATTTTGATGTCTAATACAGACCCAGTTTCCTGCATACAGATATTACTACTAGGGATGCCTGTTTCACTGTGATCTTTCCCTGAAAGTCTTTGCTCCATATATGTCCCAGCTTTGTCAGTTTTAATCAAGGTCATATGTGCTTTTTTATAGACAAGCTGTTCTACTGTAATATTCAGCAGATTGTTTTTATTACCTGACTTAATAAAAATTTTAACAATACTCAAATCATTGATGACAAATTTTTAATAGCTCTCAGGTTTTGGAAGGAATTACTGGTTACTTTGAGGCAAAGCTGGAATTTTAAATTTATTTTTAAATGCTGTTTTTATGTTCAGAAATCCCAAATAAACATAATTGTTTCCAATTCTCTTTAGGGTTCTGTGGCATATGTTTCTCGGCAGGCCTGGATTCAAAATGCACAGTTTACAGGAAAATATTCTCTTTGCTTCCAGTCTAAACAGGCCATACTACAAACTCCTTTCAGAGTATTGTGCTTTACTGCCAGATTTGGAAGAGTTACTGAATGGAGACCAGAGATTTGAGAAAGGGTGAGAATTTGAGACGTTAGAAATTATACAGTAAGATAAGTTATGGCTTCTATGGCTGTATGATTATCTGTTTGATAATTGACACTGATGACTGATCAGTACTCATCCAAGTACATCCTGCCCATCTCCTTACTTTGGTTACTTACTTTGAACTTAAATTCTGTTTGAGTTCTTAAGTCTTAATAATTTTGGAAATGGTTTTTTTCTGTATAGGGTTTTGCATCTGTTCTGTCCTGTTCTCCAGGGGCTTCTTCTATACTATAAAAATGCCTGTATGATTGTAAATAAAAGTTATTTTTTAGTTTTACAAAGTAACCTTGCGTTTGCCCATTTTGGAATGGGAATAATCAGAAAATCCAAATGTCACCTTTCTATTTTCATATCTAGTATAAAATCTACCTGAGAAAAATAATGCCAAGACTGAGTATAATACACAGGTCTTCTTTAGTATTTCCTATTTAAATGGGGATTTTTTTGGCTTTCTTTCCTTAGGGTGCCAGTATAAGTGGAGCGCAGAAGCAGAAAGTGAGCCTTGCTAGAGCTGTGTACAGCAGTGCTGACTTGTATCTTCTGGACAGCCCTCTGTTTGCTGTAGATGTACATGTTGGAAAACATCTTTTTGAGAAGCTTATTGGCCCTTCAGATCTCCTAAAAAGCAAGGTAATGTAGGATGGCTTCCTTTCAAATTGGGGATGAGCTTCTTTGTACATTCATTCTGCAAAAGCTCATCTCTTACCTAACACGTTGGTGACAGTTATTCTGAGTAAAGAATAAACAAAAAGCAGCACAGGTTACAGCTAGTACAGATTGCAGAATTAAAGGGTTCCTGTTGAAGAAAGAAATTGCTAGGGGAAAGTGGAATGTGAAGGAATAAATTCTCCCATTTAAAACCATTCATATGGGAAGGTAAGGTTTGTCAAAATCTCAGTGGTATGAGTTAGTACAGATTATTCCCACTGCTGTCTGCAAAACTCAGGTATTAAAGGGAAATACCTAGTATTGGGTCAACATTACTGACTTCACAATTGTCTTTTCCTCTCTTCCTTCGCCCTGTTCTTAATTTACCTGCTCCATGGCTTATAAGTATCTGGCAGAAATAAGAACTCCAGTAATGGTAGACTTGTAAGCAGATTTTAATATTGAGACTATCAAACTACATGTAGTATATTAAAAGCAGGACTATATAATTCTTTTCTTTAAAACCTATTCTAAACCATTCCTGAGCAGGGAACAGGTGAAAAACATTAAACATTAAGAAACAGGTAAGTACAAGTAATACCAAGCAGCTATAAGCTTATAATTTGACATTACAATCAGCAATTAAAAGAGAGGTGTAGCAAAGTAGCCAATAAATAACAAGAACAATAAGAAGAATAATAACAATGATAATAAAGTAGACAAAGACATGAGAAAAATCACAGGAGAATTCCATTATAACATCTCAGCTGTCATAATGGAATGGCTACTTTTAGTATATGTTTATATTAAATGATTATAGAAAACATTGTGTTACAGACTCATATATTGGTGACCCATGACCTCACCCTCCTAGCTCACACTGATCTAATAATAGTGATGGAAGAGGGCAGAATAAGTCAAATGGGAACCTACCAAGAACTCATTTCAGGGAGAGCTAAGTTTTGTGAGCTTGTTCAAGCCTTTAGTTCAGAGCATACAAGTGAGGAGACAAACTCAGTGGAAGGTGAGAAAATTTGTACACTGTGTTGGCTTAGGATTTTTACTTTTCATTCCAGCTTGTCAGTATATTCCTTCTTCCTTTCCTGGAAATGAATGAAAGAATTGTGGGAAAATTAGAACATTCCTGTCTACATTCTTCAGTCAAGAGAAGGTTTGTGCTGCTGGTGTATCACTGATAGAAAAAAGTTAGACATTTGTTTTCATTAAAATGTCTTCTTTTACAGTTGCGGTTTCTTACATCTCTTTACTGAATTTAAAGTAATACCTTACAGGTTTTTACCAAAATTTTAAGTATGTAATCTGAGATCTATTTTGATGATCTGTTATTGGCTGTATTTTTCTATGACATTGTAGTCCATCTAGTTTTGCATGTTTCAGAAAGAAGAATATGAAAAAAAGCTTTTGCCACCGTTGGAAAAACATTCTGTCTTAGGAATTTTAAATAGTTTTGTTCTACAGCACAGACTAGAAATTTTGCAAGGTAATAGTGCTGCAGGATTTTCTTATGTTAGAAGCATGCTTTCTGCAGTCTTCTTTAAAAAAACCTGCCACTTGCTAGAGAGATGGAAGAGAGCAAGTGAAACAGTGTGGAGGAGGTCAGAACTTTCTGGGAGGCTATGGTTTAATTGAAATAGGGGCAGTGGGGTGGAGGGGTGAAGAAAGTATGAATTTTTAGCAAGGTACTATAAATAGATGCTTAGAAAAAAAGTGAGTTTACAGGAGAAGCAGAACAGTTTGTGCCAACTACAGCTCATTCCACTCCAGACCATGTAATGAAATCCATGAACCTGCTCCTACCTGTTCTGCTTTTCAAGTGGCCCAGCTCAGTTTAACCCCATTAGTCCTTATCTGCACCAGGAGTGAGAACTTTCTCCGGCAGACACTGATTTCCTTGGCTCCAGTAGCCCAGACTGGTAAAGTTTCCACTTCCATTGATGGAGTAAGATTTGCTTCATACAAACAGCCAGGAGTTGCACACTCGATTGGTTCACTGGTTGGGCTTTTTTATTTTCTTTTTCTTTGTTTGTTTGGTACAACTTACATATGTGAAAGTCTGACGGGGGAAGTGTTGCAAGCAAGATTGCCATTAAAGAACATTCTAGTGGGAGAGGAAACCTTCTCACAGCATGATTTCATATAAATTGGGTAATTTTCATAAATTAGGTAATTTATCCCATTTAATTAGGAAATTCTTTAGAATGATTCTGAATTTAATATATCCAGTTCCCATTATAGAATGTGTATTTGCCTTCAACAATGATAATTATTTTACAAGTAACTCCTTTTATGTAATGTGTTGGTTTTTTTTAATTTGTTTGTTTGGTTGGTTTTTTTTGGTGATTTTTTTTTTTTAAACATCAGTTGTTGTTTAAAGCCTTTGACTTTGTTGTCCTATGCCTTTGACTGGCACAGGATGTGGCTGACCATAGCTGCTTATACAGGCCGGAATGCACTGGCCATTGGCCAATATTTATGGCTTAGCAGCTGGACTGCAGGAACAGCACAAGTTAGTGATTTCACAGAATGGAAACAATCACAGAACTATAAACTTGGTATCCGTGGCCTTCTGAGATTGATTCAAGGCAAGTGTTTGAATATTAGTGTCTGTTTCCTCACCATTTGCCAGGTTTAATCTGCCTGAGTGTTTTGGTGAGGAAATAATGCTGGTTGTTTTAAGGTGTGCAACAAGGTATAATAGTTAAACCTGGGAAGAGCAGATATATACAGACATGTAGAGAAAATAATGTTTATTTAATGATACTTGGTGAATTCTGGGAACATCCAAGTGTAATGTAATGAAGTTCTGTTGGCATCTCCTTGAGGGGAGAAGCAGCACTGATGTGTAGTAGTGTGTTTGTAGCCCTGGTTCGTGCCTGTGATGTTTTGGTTTTCTGAAACTCTTTCCCACAAAGTTTTCTGTCAACAAGAGACATGTTTTCCTAACTGTAACTTTTGTTTACATTCCTTTCCCTAGGAGGGACTTCTTCTTGATGTCCCTCTGACTTGACCAATGTGCTTGAAGAAGTTTGTCTTTCTTTCACCCACTGGATTGTTCTCTGCAGAATAGTATAAAAAGAAAGAAGTAACCGGAAGTAAACGGAGTCATTGTCAGCCTTCTGAGTCGGAGTCTGGGTCGTTGTGGTCTTTAACAGCATCATGTGTTAGTAGGAGAGACTTAATGTCAGGAAAAACATTCTTATTACGTAGTAAGATGGATCAACAAAATGCAAATATGTCCATTTGTCAAACTGAGGGAGGAAGTGCACCTGTTGGATTGCTGACTGGGGTAGAGAACAGTGACAGAAGCAAGCTCCATCCCCTTCCCCACCCCAGCCATTCATACTGCTTTCAATTTATCCCTTCCCAAGAGCTGCTGGTTTGCTGTGGTGCCTGTGTGCTTCCCAGGGGCTCCCTGTCTGCTTCCCGGGCCTTCCATCATCAGCTGTTGGACAAAGTCTTGCAAATTCCTCTTCAGTGGTTTGAAACCGACCCAGCTGGGCAGATCATCAGTAGATTGACAAAGGTAAAGGGAAAACTCATGCATATGTTCAGTTTTATCAAAATGAAGCTTGAGTGGCTCAGTTGTAATTTATTATTGATAAAACAGTGATATGTGATGGTACTGCAAGTTTCAGCACATAAAGCTTAAAGAACTCTTTTCTTACAAAATCATCAAAGCATGTTATTGGTAGAAATTATTTAGACCCTATCAAAGATCATTAGGAGGCCATTCCTCAAAGACCATTCCTGCAGTCTAACTGATTTATCAGACCTAAACCTGGTCAGGTTTTTTTTTTTTTGTTTTGTTTTTTTTTTTTTTGGTTTTTTTTTTTTCCTTTGGTGGTGTATTGCATGTCCAAATCAAATGTTATTGTCTAAGCTGGTTAATACATTAAATTCACATTCTCAGAGGCATATAGACTTGAAGTGAATGTTATTTTCTACTTTTGTGCTGCTTTGGCATTAATTGGAACCTCTAATACACAAACAACTGCTACTTACTACAACTTTTAATACTTCCCACTCTCATCATACCTAGATTGTTGCCATGCATTACAAATTATTTGAGGTACAGTGACTGCTGATGGTGTTCCCTAGAGCAGACCCAAAGGTGGTTGTGTACTACACTGAAAATCTGTTGATTTAGATTTCACTCAAGCCCTTAGTCTTTAGTATCAATACATTATAAAGTGGGTTTGAAGAAATTTTACCATATATACTAAGAGATTACTAAGAGTAATATTTCAGTACATTTCTAGAATTATTACCAGGATTTTAATTTCTGGCCTCCTTTTCAGTCTGACGCATTATGTAAGCTAAAAAAGTATTAAGTAGCAAAATAGCAAGAGCTGTGTCTTGTGGACTTAAAACACTCTGAGCCTGTTCTACTACCATTAGTGTTCCAAAAGCTATTCAATGTATTTTGGTTTTAGGCAAATAATAAAAACACATGAACACACATTTTGTTAGAACATAATCAGGGGAGTCCTGTTAGTGTTTATGGAAGATACATTAGTTTTATTCCATTTCTTAAGGATGCTTTCTCAAAGTTTTTAATGGAATTTACTCAGAAAATCACAATTCTTTGTTGCTGGATTTATTTATAGTGGATGTTTGTTTCCATTTCTGCCTGTGAACTTGGCAGAATTGTACACTGGATGTTATTGGAACCATTCTGATTATCACATCTGCCTCACCCCTATTCATAGTGGTAGTTATTCCCCTGGGATACTTTTAGTTTACTATCCAAGTAAGTGCATTGCCTTTTATAGGGATTTCTAGATGTGTGTGGATAAAATTTCTAAAACAATCAAAGATACAGGCTCAAATTATTTGTAATTGTGAAAGAAAATGCATCCATATATACAAAACATCTGAAATTACTCTCAGAAAAATTCTTTAGGCTTCTTGAAGTGAAATTTGAATACTTCCTGAATCTATCCTGTAATGCCTGGTAAGTTTTAAAAACCTATGTGTTTCTTTTCATACTTTGCTTTTTCTCTGGAAGATACAATTTTGATATAGACCCCAGGAATAAATCATGTAAGGTTACATGAAGAGGTGAGGTGTATACAATAGTGAAAGTTAGAAGTTGAAGGGTAGCCCTGAAACACCGTAGAACAATGCTTAAAAAAACCTGTGCAATTATTGTAGTGTGTCAGTAATACTAATGAAAAATTAAAAAGTAATCTTTCAGAAAGACTAATGGCTGCATATCTGTTTCTTGATGCTCAAAGTACAGTCTACGATTAAAGACCTTAAAGATTCTTAAAATCACAACACAGAAGAAGGAAAAGAGTGCCTGGATTCAGTCTCTGCTAAGGACCTGAAATTCAGACATCATTACATTGAAGAAATAAAGGCTGACTTGCATCTGAGAAACATGCAGAACGTTTTAACTTGAAAGATACATTGAAGTCTTAGTCAGTTGTTACGTACGTCTTGTGGTGCAGCACATTTTTTATAGAATTTGGAGATATTTTTATTTTATTTTGACCTTGCCAGTAATTTATATATTGCACTGTCATTACAATGGTGGTGTGTCCCAAGAGACAGCAGGGGTTTTTTTCTGTTGTGAATATTTTTTCGGTGTAGGGAAAAACTTCCAGTTTTTTCCATATTGAAAATTTATGGGAAACTGGAACCTGTCCGTGCTGTTCTATTAGCACTACTACATCACGAGTTCTCAGCAAATCTGACAGCTGGCAGGGAGCATCACAGTCTCCAGTGATCTCCCCCTTCAGTGAGACTCTGGCAGGGAGATCAACAATTGGAGCAGTTGGCCACCAGGAGAGATTCATTAGGAAAAATAACGATGTTGTGTATGAGAACTGGGTTGGCTTCTACAACAACCTCATCTCAAACAGGTACTTGACAGCAGGTTTGCATTTGTAGCTGAACCTTCCCTGGAATTCCACAAGTCAGTGTTTAGCTTTAGTCAGAGTAAAGCCACTGAGAAACAGAGAAGTGTTTGGACAACCACGTGGTGGGACTCTTAGGGGTGGTCCTGTGCAGGGCCAGGAGTTGGACTCGATGATCCTTGTGGATCCCTTCTGTGATGGTTTAAGGCCACTTTGGGAGGAGAACTCCTAGGGAAACCCTCCCTCTCCTCCCCCAACCAGTTCGGGAGAAACCTCCTCAGTGAGAAAGTGGAAAGAAACCTGTTTATTAAACCGGCAAAGCACTCCCCCAGCACAATAAATTGAGCAATACCAGATGATGAATTAAGGGAAAACAAAGTCCCTCCTGTAGATGGTTTCTGCTCTCAGTTCTTTCCAGCACTGGTGGAAGTTGCTGCACAGGGTAGATCCCGGTGGGTCCAGGTGCCAGGTCCCCCGGCTCCCCCCGGGTCCTCAGTCTGGAGGAGGTTTGAACAGTTCCAAAAAAAGGCGGAAAAAAGGGAAAAAAAGAAAAAAAGGAAAAAAGAAAAAAAAAAAAAGGAAAAAAAGAAAAAAAAAATGAAAAAAAAAAAAAATGTGAAGCTTCTCAGGCTTAACTAAGCTACGCTAACTAGCTACAAAGCAAAGCAAGGCGAAAGTGAATGCCCGAAAAAAAAAGCCTCGCCGTCTGGGTGCTGGTACTCTCACTCTTCAAGGTCAGTCCGAGAGGTTTCTGAAAACAAACTGTGCACTTTTCTCCAGGTTTTACTCTCAGATCCAAATTAAAGGTACAGAGTGTAATGTCCAACATAAACCCAACAGACGACTGGGGATACATCGTAACGTCACCCCAGGACACCTTCCTCGGCAACTTCTGCGACTGTGTGACAAGAACTATTTACCCACCACTCTTTGTAATGAATGCACAGATCAAGTTTAAGTGCTAGGGTTTCATCTTTATCTACCAGAAACTGGCAGGTTTATAGAAAATATGCATATGCTGTCTAGGATGAGAATATTTTAAAAAAGAAGAAAAATGAGTTTACCAATAGGTCATAAGTATGGACTATGCTGCATTTCAGCTAACAGTTCCTCTTGCAAATTTATGAACAAATTGAATTTATATTTCAATAGTTCATGTGGAAGTAACCTGGTGTCTGAACTCACAGGCACCAGGGAGTTCTTGAGAGTGGAATCTTGGGTTTAAAGAAATAAAGTCTATTTCTTCACATTCCTTTGTGATTCAGTGCAGTTACAGTCACAGAAGAGCTAAGAGATTCCTGGTCTGTTTTTCAGCCCTACACCTAAATCTTTTTTAGACAGGAGGAGCAGGAAAGCAGTATGAGGAGTGAAGGGAGTTGACATGCATTTTGGTTTTAGTACTGCTACCAGTTCCAGATAGATCATATTGCCCTCACAGTTCATCTGTAAAATGGGAATGATAGTACTTATCTCTTTTGTGAAGTGGGTAAACTGGTAAATAATGATCTCAGTAGGTAATTATTGGTAGGTAATTCCGTTTTTTCTTTGCCTTGATTTGCTACAGGTGGCTGGCTTGATTTTTTGGGAAACGTAATGGTGTTCTTTGCTTCATTGTTTGTAGCACTGTCTGGAAATACAGTGAGTTCTTCTACAGTGGGTTTATCGATATGCTATGCTCTAAGTGTATAAATGTTTTGCTGTTACCACATTGCATATGAAAAGAGATTTATAATGAAGTTGAGTAGGTGAATATACAGGGGGGCATCAGTGACACCACATCCCCTGGACAGGACAGTTTCCCCTTTAATTCCATTAATTCTGGGAAGCCTACGATAAATTATTTTCCACTTTCGAATGTAAATGAAAAAATAATTATTAAAATATATTTAAGATCAAGTTAATGAAATTAGATTTATTTTCAAGTGTTTGGTTAAACCAAAGAAGCAGCATAGTTATGCACAATGGTACTTCATATATAATTCCTTTTCCTTGTTCACTTACTGAATGTCATGCAGGATTATTTACTTAGAAGATCAGTAATATAATTTACTTTGGCATTGCCCTTGCAAAGGTAATATATGAGAACCACATAAATGAAGTGTGTCCTAAGTCAGGTAAGTTTTATTGATGAGTTGCTAGTTTTTATAAATTTTAAGTATTACGTAGACAGAAACTAAGCATCCAATTTTCTTTAATCTTGTGATGCTTAGGAGCCAGTGTTGTCCAGATTCTCACTGTTATAAGAGCTTCAGTAACACAGCTGACAGCTACAAATGAATAGAAATTCAAAAAAATATAGAGACAATTATCTGTCATGGTATATCCACACCCCACCCAGCTCCCAAGAGTTCCTTCATCTCATCCTGTACTTGGTGATGACAGTCACAGTTTTTCACCTTCATCTGTTGTCCAACTGACAGGGTTCTTTCTTTAGCTGCACACAGCATTTCCAAAGGCTGACCTTCAGAATTGGTTTGGCTCACTTTTTTCCTATAGAAGTGGGAATATTTAACCATGGAGTTGGTACCATGGGGGTTTGGATCTAGGTAATCTTAGGAGCCTCTTCTAACCCAGGCCATTCTATGATGATTCTGTCTGCAGAAATATCCCCAGTGCTTGAAGGTGACAAATTTGACAGAACCAATAGATACCTCCATCACAAATCCATTGTTCTACGTTGCTGGCTTGCTTTACCTAGGGAATAGTGCAATAATTACACACACAACATGAGGCATATCTGTTTTTCCTTTCAACATTTCATACAAATACAGCACACTTGCTAATGATCCTAAAGTAGTGTCCAATATTTGGAGCTTTTATGTCAATGCAAATTACAACAACCATTGGGCAGTTTGAAAGCAGACAAGATCTGCTCCGAGGAACATTGAGATCAGGGATTTTCTAACCGTTGGTTCATGTGATGTGCCAACATGTTCTGTCCATTTTTTGGCTTCTGTGATTATGCATGCAACTTATGAGTTGTATTACTTTAGTGTAAGTTTTTGAGTTAATGTGCTGTGTTCTAGTAGAGTCCAATTTTTTGTTTCTATTTTTATGCTTATTTCCCCAGGTGATTCAGATTGTAAATGTTTGGGTGTGTAGAGCATGTGAAATCGAGACCAATGCAGTTTCAATTGAAAGACTTTGTGAACATGCAACAGATGATAAAGAGGTGAGCATTCATCCTGAATGCTGGACATTCATTTTGAATATTTCATTTCTGTGCATAGAATATGACCAGTTAGATTGATGTTAATATTGGTGAGTGGTGGTAGCAGGTAGTAGTTATTAAATATTTTCTGGGGTTTGTGGGATTTTTATTTGAGAATAATACATAGCTTCTTCATGACATTTATCATAGTTTTATAGCAGTTCCTATTTTGACCAGTAAATTTTTTGTCATCCTTCATAGCAGTGGATTTTGTAGTCAGACTAATGCAGCTGCTATGCTGTGTGCAGCCAAGAGGGAAGAGAGGAAGAGAGGTCTGTCTGACCCATAACTCTTACTCACCTCATGCCTGGGGAGACATTTGTTTCAAATCACTTTGCCTTGGCTATTGTGCTTTTCTGAAAGTAGTGCTCATGTCAAGAACAGAGGTGCAAAAGCCCTTGGCAGCAGGACTCTTCTATTCTTTCACTCTCTTTTACTCCTCTCCCGTGTTTATGTTTTAATTCCAGGAACCGTGGATATTGTCTAAAAGACCACCAGTGGGCTGGCCTGATAAAGGAATTGCGGAGTTTGTTAACAAGGCTCATTACAGGAAGGATCTTGGTTTAGCCCTGAATGGTGGCTCCTTTCAGACAAAGTAAAATAGAAGGTACTGTATGCAACAAGAAATAAATCAGGGATATAAAATCCTGTTTCCCAACTTTCTACTTCAAAAATATTTTAGATAAGGAGACTTAATACTAAATGCAGCAAGATGATGTTGAACAGGGAAGATGTTAAGTGGAGAAGAGAGCAAAGACACATGAGAAAAGTATTTTAAAGAAATATATAGAAATTCTTATCCTTGTAAGATAAATGAGGTAATGTTTTATGAATTTGGCAGCTCTAAGGAAGAAGACCCAAATTTCAAGTTAAAACTCTTGTCCACTTTGCAGAATGTTTGTGCAGAGAAATAGGCTGCCAGGTTAGGGCTGGTCACCATCAGGCATGGGATCAAGGAACACCAGGTGAGACCTATTTTAAACCATTGGTTTGAGCTGAGGAGTGCTGGACAAAAGGGAGAGGAGATAGAAAGGATTCCCATTGAACCAGGCATGGGCTGTACAGCTTCTGAGAGAACTGGACTGGGAGCTGTGAAACTGACTTCACTTTATCCTATAATTCCCTATAATATCTATATAGTTTTTCATTTAGAATGTGTAGCATGGAAAGTTACAGTCTCTGTCATAAAACTTTCTGCTTCAGGATGGAATCGTTGGAAGAGCAGGAGCTGATAAATCAACACTCACAAATTGCTTATTTAGAGTTTTGGAGAGATGTGAAGGCAAAATAATTATCGATGGAATTGATATATCAACTATTGGACTCCATGACCTACATGGAAATCTTAACATTATTCCACAGGTGAGATGTGGTTGAGAGATAACTATTTATTCTTTCTTGACTAACACAGGACATCCAAATTTTGGGAGAAGTTATAACCTCAAAGTCCACAGGCTGCCAGTGGAATTTTGGCAATTATATGGGAGAAGCGTCAAAACCTGGACACCACAAGTATGACATTAGGTTTTATGTGCTGTGTTTAGTTTAACAGTCTTAGCTAGAATAACTACATTTGGTGTTTTCAAGTTCCACCATGAGGGAAAAAATACTTTGAAATAGGTCCAACTATGTTTGAATAAAGTTCAATTAGGGAATAAAGTGATGGATATACAGGGTATGCATTATGTATTCAAATCAATCTGCTGTGGTGTGTCATGTAGAGCTTACTCCTTACTTCAGAAGAGGGCAGGGAGCTCAAGATTAGGTCATGTATCATTAGGATTGTCTTCATGCTGGTAAACTGATTTATGTTGAAATGCTTTAGTATAAAGTAAAACCTAGGACACAAATTCAATGGTCACCTGAAGTCTCCTTGCACTTTCCCTGAATGCCATTCATACAAACATTTTTGTGAATGGATGATATTAATGTCACTTGCAATTAGTTTACCTGACTTTTTCAAAGGGAGGCTTTGTTTCTTTCCTAGCCTTTTAGGAGCTTTAGCCTTGGTAATACTTCCTGTGTGTATCTACCCACAGACCATGCATAGAGATGATGCTAATATTTAAACTAAAATAGATTGGGTCTTTCCAAGAAGGAGATGATTAAAAGAAAATACCTAAAGATTCCTGCAGATCCTTGCTTTTGGCCTGCTTTTCCTTTGAGAACTGTATTAGGGGAATGGCAAATTCACCATTTTTTAATCATACTTTCTAATTTTGATACAGCTGTTTGATGTAACTATATTCTCAAAAATAAGAATACAAGACCAGAATTGATTATGCCCACAGGTCTTAAGAACACAATTCATACATATTTGGTTGTAACATTTGTCTTGTTTTAATGCTCTACAAATCTGGACATCTGGCAGTTGTGAATTACACAGTATTTTCTCAAGTGCAGTTGCAAGTCTGATTTGCTGTGGGTGGAGTATATTGGCTCCACATCCAGAGAACAAAACGGAGAGAAACCCAGTGGTGAACTTACAGGCTGGGTTCAGACAGGAACTGAAAGGTGAAAAAAAAAAAGGGAGACTGAAGCTTGTGAAGATTAGGTGGAGTCTTCAGTGTTGAACTGAACAGGTCAGGAGAGTGGGTGAAGGTAAAAATCTGGGACAGAAACAAGGGCATGGCAAGTACCAAAGCAGACAGTGTGCACATCTTCAGATCAGCCAAATACGCCTCATACAAACAGCTTTTAAGAATCACATTAAATGCAGATTTGCAAATTGCTTTAATGTTGTTCTAGTGTAAGCAACAAGTTTAAATGAAGAACAGGCACAAGCTCTGCTACCACTGTCCTGTTTGGTTCACCGAGCTCCCTCAAAATTATCACTGTTCTGTTTGCATGTAACTTGCTAGTGACTGTTGGCCTCTTATGCCTGTTGGGTCACAGCCACAGTGACTGCATTTGGTCAAGGTGTGTGTTCACCATCTCTAGGAGAATTAGTTCAGTCTATAAATCTCTGCAGGTATTCTTGTTGCTGAATATGTAATTCTTTCCTATAGGATATTAAGGATATTTAACTTAAAGTCACAGCCTTCTAATTTTTCTTAACAATGCTCATGAATGTAGTCTCCAGTGCTTCGCAAACCTAAGTATAGTAATATTTCATGTGTTGTGGCAGTTGCCAGGTGTAGGGCAGGTCTTTAGTCAGCCACAAAAACAGAGCACAGAGAAAGCACAAGAAATCTCTTGCCCTTTATATTTCACCTTAATGAAGAACTGAGCTCACAGAGACTACACAAAATTTTTTTCCTCCTATTCACCAGCTTCAAACTGTTAAAATTTCCCTTGCAAAGATCCATTCCCAAGATTATTTGTCTCAGATCCTTCTGTTAATGTAAGGAGTTATGACAGCCTGTTTTAGGATCATGTTGGAATTGTGCATTCACATTCTGCTGCTATTTAGGACCTCATCTTGTTTTCTGGGACACCGCAGTCCCAGAATATATAATAATAATCTGGACCCACTGGGAAAACACTCTGATCTTGAACTGTGGGAGGTGCTGAAACTATGTGACTTAAAAGCTTTTGTCCAGTCACTGCCAAAGAAGCTCCTCCATGAGATTTCAGAAGGTGGTGAAAATCTCAGGTACATAACCAAGAAAGTGCTAATGCTGTTATTTTCCAGTACTGTAAAACTCTGTGATCCTTCCAGAGAATTTACTTCAGAAGGTATCAGGATAGAGATGAGACATGTCCTGTCATTCTCAGTGGAACTATTCTGGTAGTGTAAGTTTCTTTGAGGTGACCAACTGGTCACAGTGGTATAAATTCTGATGGCCTGTGCTGTATGGGAAGCCAAGGAAGTAGACTATTTTCAGCTCAAGTACATAAGTAAGTGTAAAGAAGGGGGGCGTGGTGTTGCAATTCATGCAGCACCTCATTAGATTTGGGTAGAAAAGTGCTCATTTATTTAAATTTAAAAAAATCAAACCAGAAGAAAATAAAAAAAAAAAACAAAAACAAAAAAAACCCCAAAACAAATTCAAAACCCACCAAAGTGGAGCTTATTCTTTTGTTCTCTTTGCTTAGAAAAAACAACTCAGTTTTAACTTCAAAACATTAACCCAGAGTTATGCAAGGAGGGTGGCACTTCAAATAAAACACTAAACTGAGTAGACAAACATCAAAGTTTTCAGCAGCAAAGGGACAGGTCTTAAATAGTGTACTGAGTATCAGCCTGAATTTTTCTGACAGATCATTTTCAGGAGGACATTTCTAGAAGGCGCATACTACAGCTAACATACAGAAGTATCCAAACTTTTACACTGAACATTATTAAAAAGTGGTTCAGCATTCAGTCTGGCTCATTCTGAGTGCCCACCAAAATGTGAATATAGAAACTGAAGACTGGGTTTCAGATTCAAAGTTCAGCCACGGGTGTTGGAGGAATCCTACTTAACTACTATTGATATGCTGAGCAAGAATAAAGAAAATTCCAAAGCAGGATGAACATATTTCAGTAGTCTTTTCAGAAGCATAAGGTGTTGTTAAGAAAGAAATAGACATGCTCCAAGGTAATCTCAGCTTTATCTTGTGCCTCCTTCCCTCCACGTGCCTGACTTGCCCTTCTCAAAAGTATTTTTAACAGTGTTGGGCAGAGACAGCTGGTCTGTCTGGCCCGTGCTTTGCTACGAAAGACAAAAATCCTGGTCCTAGATGAGGCAACAGCTTCTGTTGACAAGGAAATGGATAACTTTGTGCAGTCCACCATCAAAAGAGAGTTTCACAACTGCAGTGTTAACTATAGCCCAGACAGTCAAGGATTCAGAGAGGTAAGTTTTGATGATAAGCCAGTTGAAAAATCAATTACTTCCTTGAAATGCATTCCCATAATCCAGAGATATCGGTACCAGGACTGGAAAATGTGGCTGAAGAGGTGATTTTTCTTCTCTAAATTTTCTGTTTTTCTATTGTAGAGTGCTTGTTCTGGATGCAAGAAGAATTCTAGAATATGACACACCACAGGATTTGTTAGAACAAAAAGGTGCCTTTTCTGAAATGGTTGCAGAGGCTGGGATAAGAAGATAAAGAAAACTAATGAGTGAATTCTGAAGGAATGCTCAAGGGATCTCTGGTATTCCACATATATAGGTGCAATATTTTACATTCCATATAAAACAACTGACTTACTCAAGAGCTGCTCGCAGCATTGCTGTTTACTACAGCTGCAGTCTGTATTGATCAGGTTTCTTAAAATTCAGATTTTATACAAATCACTTTTTTTTTAATCATATTGGCACTGGGACAACAGAATGAAGCAGGGATTTTCATGGTGTATGTGTTAAAACTGTTGCATTAGTAAAGACTGATCAAAAAATAAATCTTGTTGTTAACATGCTGGTCTTAACTTGAACTAAGTTGCTCTGACATTATGCTCATTTAGTTAATAATTCTTATTCTGATTACACATTCAGGAAAAAACTGCTTGTTGTGCGGACACAGAGATAGATGTCATTTTGGGCTGATTTTTAGGATATGCACATCTCCATGTATACTTAGGTAGTTCTTGGAAGTAATAAATGTGCCCCATTAAGTCAATTTGCCTTTTGTGATTTCTGAAAAACTGAAAATCACACCTTACTTATCTGATTGAGCATTACAAAATCCCATTGTGAAAGAATCCCCAAAAATGTAGTCAGGTGGAGCTGCCTCTTTGCGAGTAAAGAGATTACAGAAGCAGAACAGGTTATAGTGTCAGCTAAATGTATCTGCTTCTGTAGGCCACATAAATAGTCATTTCCATTTTATTGCAGTTTCTGAAGCTCTTTAAATTTAATACCTACACAACCAATGTAATCTTAAGATAAGGTCCCCATCAACTGCTTAAAAAACCCAAGAAACTGAATAAAGTTCCTGGGTACAGCCCTGTTATATTAGTTTAATATTGACAGCTGATGTATCAAGTAGAGTTTTAATTCCTTGCCCAAGACAAAGTTTTGGGCACATAGGCTAGGGGAGGTAGCCTTCAGTACCTTAGGAATCAGTCCCTTTTGCAAGGTCCAGAGAAAACAGTCTGAGGAGAGATATCAGTGTATTTACTTGTATTTGTGGGGAGGGCGCTCTGTGCTTACTGCCAGGCCAACACAACCTTTCACTTTCAGATACCTTCAGTCTGCAGCTGGGAGAGCTGCAGACTGAACAATGGCAAAATCTGAGAGAAAAGAAAATGCTGGACTAGTGTCAGCACAGCCATTCCTTCCCTTTCAGCAAGCTGTACCCCTCCCGTTTGACTGTAACTTCAGAAAAGGAGCTGCAGTGGAGGCAGAAGCAGCAGGAAATGCTCCTGCTGAGTTTCCATGCAGCCATAGTTTCTCAAAGCAAACCCCCTCACAGGCCTAGGGTGGGCAGGGAAAGGCACTTTTGCCTTAAGCACATCAGCCAGGCTCTGCAGCCTCTCCTCTCCTCACACACCTGATGTTGGAGACTGACTCTAGGAAACCAAGGAGGGCCACTTGGCTGAGTTCAGAACTGACTCAACCCATCAAACACCAAGGCACCAGCCAACACAAAGCCAGGTGGTAGCTCTGCAGCTTAGCACACACACCTTGCTCCCCGACCTTCCTCCTCTAAACAGGAATTCCCTGAGCTTCTTGGTATTTGGGGATTGGGTTCCAGTCTTGTCCTGTGGCATCACTCATAGGAAAAGTGGGGACAGGCAGGGGACCAGAGCAGACCTGAACAATGAGGCTTTTAAGGGGCCAGGACTCTGTTATTCCCTTTCAAAGGAAGGAGCATGGAGCAGGACCTGCTTATGCTCTGCTCCCACTTTATTCCCCACTGCACTCAAAAATCCCACCTGCACCACCCTCTCAGGAGCTGCTTCCCTCAGCTCTGCACTTTCCTGGCAGTAGCACAGGAGAAATTGGAAAGAAGTTGAGCAGGAACTCCCCCTTTCCCTCACAGGAAGAGACACCTTTCTGCATTTTGAAACATTTATGAAACATTGTGATTGTTCAGGCTCCGCAGACTTGATAACAAGACAACACAGATGCAGAAACTCTCTCACAGCTGATACAACCTCATTTTCTATGCTTCAAAGAAATTTGAGAAAGACAGAGAATTTCCTTGAGAAAGTGAAAGAAGACAGATCCAAGGGGTAGAAATTGCCTTTATTTTAAAAAATCTAAAATGTTATTATAAAATGCATTTCATCATCTGCACTGCGAAACAATTAGGGAACACAAAATTGTTGAGGCCTCTTGATGCCTTCAGAATTTCAATTCACCAAAAAAGCCTTAGCTAGAGAAATTTGTTACACACAGGAAATCATAAGGATTACAGAAAGATTTCAGCTTTCAAATATCAATTCTTTTACAGAAAGACTTTTGGTAAACAGCCCATGAGCATACCTGGAAATATCCACTCAGTGTAGTGGACTCATCTTGAAAATTCAATTGTTTGTGCCAAAGTACAGTATTAAAAGACACAAAATAAATAATTCAGAAAAATTAATAAATAAGGATGCATTGTGATGTCCAGTGTACAGTAACTTCTCTACTAAAAACTCCAACCTGTATAGAAATCTGAATAAATACCCTTTTGTGAATTTAGTTTTTACAAGTAAACAACCTGCCCTTCCCTTCCAATTCCCAGATTAATACTGAAAGAGATTTACGTCCCCCAGGCTGAAGGGGGACTTTTTTTGTGAAAGCAAAAAAGTACTTCATTTATTTGCTTTGAGAGTTTTAACAGCTCCTACCTAACTTGTCCCAAAACTGCAAAAGCTTTTAATCGTTTAACTTCACTGTGATGTGGTTCTGCTTCTATACAGGTCTGCTTGTTTTACACAGTGCATTAAAGAAATGAAGACCAACGTCCTACTGTAACTCCAGTGGATTTTGAGATGAACTTACAGCAGGGCAGAAGGAAAGGCCACAATGACTCTAAAGATGTTGGTACAGATGTTAAACACACAGATTTACATCTGCAAAGCAAAGGCCCCCCCAACAGCAACTGGGAACTGTACTGCAAATTGGCATTCATCCATGGTGTCACTGAAGAGGCAGCTCTTTCATTGCAGGAGTTTTACTTACTGGAAGTTCCATACAGACTTAGTTGGGGTCACTTTCAAAGAGGCACAAAGGAAAAAAAAGAATTCTCAAATAAAAAAATCACTTTGGTTTTCATCTCAGGAAAATTAAACAGATGTCAGCAGTACTTTGGGAATCCTCTGTCGAGTTAAACAATGCTGATGGAATGGCTGTGTGCAACTATGATTCAATTTAAGAGGTTTTTAATTGGATTACTTCAAAGATGCATTTAGACAATAGCAATGCAAACAGCTGAATCAGCACAACTGATTTATGGCACTGCCATAAATCAGGCTTACTGCCAGGAGAATAATAAGACTATTTTAATATAGTCATAGGTTAAAACAATAAATCTAAGCCCCACACTTTATCTTAGCAAGGTTAATACAAAATTATTCTGGAGAAGACAAGAAAATCCTTAAAACCACCTGTTACTAGAGCTTACCTGATGAAGACTGGGCTGATGGATGTTGAAACCAGTCTTAGCTGAATGACATGGAGTTTTTTGGTAGGAAGTTCCAAGCAGATAATAAGAGTTCAGCTGGTGTTTGATTATTGCTTAATCTCTCCATAGAGAGAACTGTCACCAATTTGTTGTTGGTTTTTTTGGGGTTGTTTTTTTTTTTCAGATCGGTAACTTTGTTCCCCTCACACATTTTCAGCATACCTGGATAGCAACCTATCTGCCTAAAATAGAGTCCTAAGAAGTGCCACCTCAAACCCCAAGCTACACTCAAGACTGCTTCTTTCCCAATAGGACAGCTACAACCTCTCTTCAGTTTAGAGTGGGGATATGACAAAACTTAAACCATAAGTAAGAGCTAAAAAGCACAAAGTAGTTAGATAGTTAGGTCAATTTTCATTTATACGGGCTACAGGAACTACATTTCATCCAGGCCATCCCTTCTGTCACACACCTGTAAATGCAGAACAATGAAATTTGTGTTGGTCAAATTCAAGGGAAGACAGGCAGGTGTGGCTTCAAGACACATAAAATCACCGTAGTTTTAAAATAAGGCAGGGGCAGGTAAGAATATTTGGCAATATACCCTCGTTCTCTGTGGAGAACATCAGGGGTAAAACAGCAGCACCTGTGTTTAACCATCACAGGTCAGGAATGAAGCCCCTGGAGACCAAGAAACTGCAGTGGCAAGAGCTACATTTTCAGTTAGGTTTCCTAATCATGGGACTGTTTGCCACAGAGGCTCAGCAATACCATTATGCTGTTATGAACAGCAGAAGAATCAAGTGAATGTCTCAGTCTCATTTAAGCTGCAAGATGCCTTTAGGAAAGGTGCTTAAATGCTCAAATGGCTCAATCTAATAAATAAGTGTAAGCTGAACATGGCCAGTTCTCTGTGCATTAATGCTGCTTCACAGTCCTTCCAAGTCAATACACTGGATCCAGGAATACCCCAGAACCACATTCTCTCAAACCTTTGGTCACACTCCCTTTGTATTTTAAATACACACCGCTCCAGGATTTGCTAATAAAATTTAGCAAGAAAATGTGGGTGTGTCATCACCGGCATTTTCATCCAATAACCCATCTCCAAGTAAACACAGCACACTTCAGAACTTGTTTGTACCTTTAAAATAACATCAAGCTTTAGCACAGGTAGGTGTCCAGTAACACCTAACTGTGTGGTGAGCAGTTGAAACAGGTGAAAATTGAATAGAATGCAGCTAAGATTAGGTTCCATTACCAGTCAGGTAAGTATGGATCCTTCTGGAGAGCTGGAATGCAATTGAGAAGAGTTTCTTCTCAGTTAAAATTAGTCTTTTTTAAATGCTTGTTAGGGATTTCTATAGCACTGACTTGGAGAGGCCAGGACCCAGCAAGAATTCCTGCTTGGATGGCTACGCCTGTCACAACTGCCAGGTCAGGATCTACTGAGGTGTTGGGTTCCTTCCCAAAGAAGTCCCGAATAACTTCACGTATTTTGGGAATCCGTGTGGAGCCTCCAACTAACACAATTTCATCCACTTCTTCTTTGTGCAGGTGCCCTTCCTGCAACACTTGTTCAATGGGCACAAGAATCTTCTGGAAAAGGTCCTCATTTAGCTTGTCAAACAGCTGCCGAGAGATTTCTGTTTCAAACACAACTTTGACAAAGTTGTCCTCTACTTCAGAAGTGTCTCCAAGACTTTCCAGGCCTTCTGCGTTTTGTGAGGCCTCGCCTTTTAGCGTACTCTCTGTTTTTACCTGGCTTTTTGCAAGCTCTCTTGTAAGCTTGTTTGCTGGCAGAGTCAACAGCACCCTCAGTGTGGCTGCCTCATGGACAGTCAGGTTTAATTTAACAGCTTCCACGGCCTGTCGGAGGCGGTGAATCTCCTCTTTTTGTGTTGGCAGAGAACCGTACCTTTGACGGAGCTGATCATATAAATACACCATCAACCTCTGATTGAAGTCCTGCCCTCCAAGCTTGTTGTTACCTGAGAGATCAGAATAGAAGGCATCAGACACAGCACCTTCAAAGCCCCAGAAAGCAGCACACTGCTTTCTCTTTCACTGGGAGATGGTGCTCAAGGGCCAGAACAATCACAGAAGGATCACAAGCACATAAGCTCACAGGGCTGTGACAACAGACAAAATTGCTGGCCTCTCCATCCATTACATGATGGGTAATAATTTCCACTGTTCTGTTTTGACTGACAACAGTAACTCACTTAGTGGACCTCTGTCTAAATCAGAGTGAAGCTGCTGAATCTTTCTTGCTGTTCCACTCTAACTGGACTGAGCAGCAGCAGCTCACATCAGAACTTGCTTACTGAAGGCAACACAGGCAGCTGGCACTGCACCTCAGAGCTGTGTGCATGCAGGCAAGGTGAAGCACAGCTGTCTCTTCACTACAGTCTGACCAAACACTGCTCCAGAGCTCTGTGCCCAGGGATGAATCATTCATACACCAATCACAAAACTCCTGGGTTAACAGCCTGTGCATTCCCAAACCCTGCTCAACTGAGCTGGCACCAAACACAAGGCAAGGACACACCAAAGCACTGGTCAGTGATCTGCCAATATTCCCAGTCTGGGCAAAGGTGACAGAAAGATTTTAAACAACCCCGGCCCCCCAAAAGTCCAGTCAAAGTAACTCTAACATGCACCAGCACTTTATTAGTGGGCAGAAAAGTTAACAGACACGGATAAGATGAAAGCACAACTTACCCCTCTGGGTCATCCAAAACCTATGACTCTGTGGTCTTAATTGCTGAAACCAGCCACAAACCTAATTTTGCATGAAAATCAGCTGAGAATGCATTGGGAAAACACTCTGTGACATGGTTGGCATGTTTTAAAAAGTCCCTCCAACAGTGACTTCAGGTGCCCCTTGCCTCCCACTCCTTGAGAAACAAAAGCATTTTTCTCACCTGCCATGGCTCGTGTGACAAACATCCCTCCCATCTTGTTCAACAGAGACACGTCCAAAGTTCCTCCACCCAAATCCACCACCAGCACATTAAACACATCAGCTTTGTGGAGCCCATAAGCCATGGCAGCAGCTGTGGGCTCATTGATTACTCGCAAAACGACGAGCCCTGCGAAGAGCAGAGACAACAAGCAACACTCAGCAACACCTCTGAAAACTGCAGTTCTTACAGCAGAATGACATTTGCCATTACTTGTTGGGTTTTTTGTAACCATATTCACCTTTAGTGTCAGATCTAAAGGAAGTAGTTTCCTAAGCAGTAATAGACAATGAACTCTTTTCCTTAATCCTAAAATAGTACTGCTTCAGCATCAGGGCGAAATCACAAACCACAGTGTGCCCAAACACACTGCTTCCAGAGAAACCTTGCTAAGGAGATTTTACTTCATGAATTCTATTTCTCTTTAAATGATTGTCCAAGTGTGCTCTGTATAGTCTCCCTATTTGGAGATTTTTAAAAAAGACTATTTTCCCTGAAGTAAAACTTACTTCCAGCTATCTATTGTCGGCATTAGCCAGCCACACCTGTCGGTACTCAGTAGTTCTCAGCTGTTCCTCACAATGAATCCATTCTAAGCTTCTCTGTCACTGAGTCACTGTTTCTATACCCTCCACGAAGACCTTACTGTTAGTGAAACAGACCTCAAGGTCTCCAAGAAAAACTCTGGAACAGAGAGACATCACCTGCAAGGTTGGCTGCCTTAATGGTAGAATTGCGCTGCCTTTCATCGAACTCTGCTGGCACGGAGATGACTGCCTTGGAAACGGACGTGCCAAGGTTGGCTTCTGCCATTCTCTTCAGTTCCAGCAGCAGCCTCGAGCCAATGCGCTCTGGAGTGACGTGAAAGGTTTCATTAATTGTCACAGAAAATTCAGCCAATCCGTTGTTGTTGACAACCTAGAAGGAAAAAGCGACACAACGCTCAAGTGGGAAACCTTCCTATGCTCTCCCACCCTGTTCCCACCAAATGCTTTATTTGCATGTAGTCTCTTTATTCTGGAAAAGTTTAAATCTGGTTTTGTCATTTCTGGATCACTTTTATTCCTTGATTAGGAGGATTATGCAAAAAATATGCCACTGAAGGGGTCACAGTACATCTAAACAAATGACACCCACCGTGCCCCAGCAAAACACATTAAAAAAACTTAAGACTTAGAAAGTGTGCAATCAACTTCCAACACCACAGTGAGAGATAGAAGGGATGATTTTTTAGTCATTAGGTTACCTTTTAGGTTTCTGAAAGGAAACACATTGCTACCAAAACAGCTTCTCTTAACAATATTAAAAAATTAGGAAGACTTTGAAGACCACTTGCAGTACACGATTTTTTTTTTTTAACCAGTTCTGCACCATGGTTATATAATGCAGGTTAGTTTTTTTTAAAGCAACTTTCAAGTTCTGCTGCTGGTCAAGTAAGTAGTAAAGTGCTGAAGGAAAAACACTGGGACAGAGAAGATGTGGCTTTAAAACTTTTCTGGGTTTTGGTTTTTTGGGGGGAGATTTTTGTTTGTTTGTTTCTGTTTTTATTCCATAATTTCAAGGAGAATTTTCAGCAAAGCACAGTTAGCATTTCAAATTGAAATTTAACCTTTCAGAGAAGGGACCAGAAGGTTACCCAGAAACACATTTTTGAGTAGGAAAACACTGGGTTCTCTGGAAAATCATTATCAGCTCTCATGCAGAGCTACACAACTTCCACAACCATTTCCTTCCTCTCTCTGGATACCCCTTACAGTTTTCAGGCACATCAGATTGAGCCAAATGACTCAAGGTCTGCAGAGGTGATCAACCACATTTCAGGTGTCATAAAATTGGGTTGGAGGGACCTTATAGCTCATCTCCTTCCAACCCCCTGCCAGTGGCAGGGACACCTTGCACTAGATCAGGTTGCTCAGAGCCCCATCCAACCTGGCCTTGAACACTTCTGGGGATGGGGCATCCACAACTTCTCTGGGCAACCTGTGCCAGTGCCCCACCACCCTCACAGTAAAGAACATTTTCCTAATCTCTAATTTAAACCGACTCTCTTATCAGTTTGAAGCTGTTCCCCCCGTCCTGTTGCTCCAAGCCCTTGCAAGCATCTCTCTCCATCTTTCTTGTAAGCTCCATTTGGATGTTGGAAGGCCATAATTAGTTCACCCCAAAGCCTTCTCCAATCCCAGGCCAATCCCAATTGTCTCAGCTTTTCCTCACAGCAGAGCTGCTCCATCCCTCTGATCACCTTGGTGCCCCCTCTGGCCTGGCTCCAGCAGGTCCCTGTCCTTCCTGTGCTGGGAGCCCAGAGCTGGGTGCAGCCCTGCAGGTGGGGTCTCAGCAGAGCGGGGCAGAGGGGCAGAATCCCCTCCCTGCCCTGCTGCCCATGGGGCTTGGGATGCAGCCCAGCACACGGGGAGGCATGTCCAGCCTCTCACCAACCAGCAACCCCAGGGCTGCTCTGGGTCTGTCCATGCCCAGCCTGTCCCTGCATCCTGCACCTTACAGCCTGGAGGGACCTGAAGGTGGTGTCTGCTTACCTTAAAGGGATACCTGCTGCTTTCAAGTTGCAGTTCTTCTGCAGTGAAGACCTTCCCAATGAATCTCTTGGCATCATAGATGGTGTTCTGAGGATTGGCATCGGCCAGCTCCAGGCCCTCATAGCCCACGTGCACGCCGGTGTCGGTGAAGGAGACGACGCTGGGGATGCTGCTGTGCCCCTTCTCGTCCGCAATCACCTTCACGTGGCCGCTGCCGGGCAGGAAGACGCCGACGGAGCAGTAGGTGGTGCCGAGGTCGATCCCGATCACCCTGGGGGTGGGCATGGGCAGGTACTGCTGGGCCAGGTAGCCGGCTAAGAGCAGGGCCAGCACAGCAGAGCCTGAAACACGGAGCGGGGGAACAGCAGGGTGAGGGGATCAACTCTGCAAACCTACCAGTCCATGCGAATGACACGGTGTTGTGGGGAGACAAAAGGAGATGCTGCTGAAGGCAGTCTCCCCTCTGATATCTTACAGCTGTGCTAATTATCCTAAAGTGGCAACAGCCTTGCCCTCACAGCCATGGGTGTGATAAGGAGTGAGTTAGCTGATAAGGAGTCAGCTGGTTTCTGCTCACTGTGTTGAGAAGAGCTAGGGACAGGAGGTGGTGCAAGGGCCAGAAAAGGTGAGATGCTGTACGTAGGACAGACAGGGTCAGGCGGCCGTGCCAGGGACAGGAAGGAGCGAGCCAGAACTGAAGGAGAGACAGAGCCAGAGCTGTGTGGAGCTGCTCTTGGGAGATACAGAGAGAGGGTACGGGAGACTTTTGAATAACAATGTGCTGCTGCTTGAAGCCTTCTGATGATTTTGGTGAAGCACCTTAAGTGCAGTGTTCATGTCAACTGCCACACATCGACCATGACATGGTGTGACACGCTGCACCTCCAGCAGCTTTATTTCACACTCCAGAGCCTGTTTAGCTACCTAATCGAGTTTTTAATTTCCTTCTCAACTGAGAGTGGCTACGAGTAAAGAATTTGAGGTATTAAATATTAACCTGATTAAGGAAAAAAAGCCCAAGAGACGGCCAAGTCAAAAATATCACCACACTGTAATAATTCTATTTCTCTCTGCACGGTACAGCAAAAACACAGGCTAATTAGTATTTCTGGAGGAGCTGCCTATGAATGACCCTAAAAGGACATCGAGTTAATGGGGCTGCCCAAAATCACAGTGAAATGACAAACTCCCAATTCTAACACCTCCAGCTTCACCAGAAGTCTAAAAATAAGGGGAGATAAACCCACACTAACACATTGTTTCAGGCACAGCTCCCAAAACAGCATCTTCCCACCTCTGAATCTTTTCTGTACCTTGAGACCCAAGGGAAGACCAGTTTATGTGCAGAAAAGTTCATTTTTTTTTTTATTGATTTTCTTTTAATTTTACTTAGGAAACCCGAAAGCCTAGCATCAAGTAATGCCTCAGATGATTACCAAAAAAAAAAATCACCAACAAACAAAGGCTCAATAAGAAATGTAAGTAAGTTAAATTTCAAGAGTGAGTGACCTCTTTTTTTCTCAGCAGGGAAGGGTGGTCATCGAAGTGCTTCAAACAGACTGGTCAGAAAGCCCCCTTGCTCTGGGCTGCAAATCTTCCCAGGTATTTCTGAACAATGTGCCACCGAGCACTTTGGCTTTTGCAGAATCCCACAGTGGGGTGGAAGGGACCACAGTGGGTCATCTGGTCCAACTTCCCTGCTCAAGCAGGGTCATCCCAGAGCACACAGCACAGGATTGCATCCAGATGGTTCTGGAACATCTCCAGTGAGGGAGACTGCACACCCTCCCTGGGTGATCTGTTCCAGTGTGTGGTCCCTGCACAGTGAAGAAGTTCTCCCTCATGCTCAGGTGGAACCTCCTGTGCATCAGTTCCTGCCCTTTGCCTCTTGTCCCATTGCTGGGCACCACCGAGCAGAGCCTGGTCCGTGCTCTGACCCCTCCCTGCAGGCACGGACAGACACTGAGGAGGGCCCCTCTCAGCCGAACAGCCCCAGCCCCCTTAGCCTTTCCTTGTACAAGGTCCACTCCCCTGATCGTCTTTGTTGCCCTCCGCTAGATCCGCTACAGGAATTCCACATCTCTCCTGTACAGAGGAGCCCAGAAATGGACACAGCGGAACACGCCGGGCACGGGAAACTCGTGTCAACCTGGAGAGCCAACTCGGGGCGACACTGGCGACAGAAAGACACGAGAGCGGAAGCAAAACCCCCCCAACATTCCCCACAGCCCAACCGCGCCACCGTCTTACCCAACACAGCCATCTGCCCCGCCATGTCTGCCCGTAGCTCCGGCTGACGACTCTTTCCGGGCCGCGCGGGGCACGCCGGGAAAGGTAGTACGCATATCCCGCCCGCCCCGCTCACGTCAGCTGCTGCTGGGGGAAAGAAAACCACAACTCCCTATGCGCATCGCAGCGCGGCCGGTTCCGGCGGGTACCAGCCAATGGACGGGGAGGGGAGTTACCTGTTAGCGGGGGGGGGCGGTGCGTGTCCTCTCAGGAGCGCATGCGCGGATCCGGGCGGGGCGGTCGCCATGGCTGCTGGGAGTGGTAGTCGCGGGTCCTGATGCCATGGTGCTCTGCGGCCTCCCGCCGGCGTGAGGCGTCAGAGACCGCGGCTGTGGCAGTGCCAGAGCAGGACACATTACTTTATCTCCCTCGGTTTTCAGCTCGAAAGTACTGAGTTCCGCCCTCTGCAAGGGTTTCGAGAGAGCCCGGCAGCGGTGTCTTTTACACGAACAAGAGCCAGGTTCGAAAAGGAGACATTGTTTGTTCTGCGCAGGGTGAGAGGTAGAAGCTTTCCACAAGTACACTGATTCTCAAAACTTTACGATAAAAATATGCGTTTCAGCAAACAAATCGCAGTTCACTGGCTACAAGTTGCCTAGTTCTCTTATCAAGGGTGAAGGGAGATTTCCCCTCTTGCCCGCCTGGCATTTAGACGAGCGAGGAGAAAGCAGGTGAAAGCTGCCCCTCAAATCAGTCCTGGAGGGGCAGGATTGGTAACCCCTCTAAGAAATGCGGTGTGAAGTGCTGTGTGGGTTTGCTTCTCTTCAGCTGTCCCTCTGCTCTGCTCCACTCTCATAAGAAGTAATGGGTTTTCAGGTTCTTGCAGGGCAGAAATTTACATTAGAAGCTTTTTAAAATAGAAAGTATTCATAAATGAGTAGCTGGTAGCAAATAGTGTAGTGGAAGAAAAGTTAGACTAAGTCCTGTAAGTCCCTGGAGTTGCCATCTTTACCATCTCTGTCTCTCCTAAGTGATGGAAAGACACATAACCCAAAAGTAATTCCCAGGAGCTCACTTCTTAAAAGCTTCTTCTATATGCACAGAAAGTGGCACTGCTTTAACTTAATAGTAAAAAATGTATTCATCCTCCACTTATGCTTAATGCTTCATTCTCAGCATGGGAAGGTGGAAACACTTTGGAAAGGGAAGAGAAGGTTAAACCCTTCAGCCTCCTTAATGACTCATGTTCTGACTGTAATTAGAAAACAGTCACTTCTTTTTTAAATTTCTTTTGGAAACTTTAATGTTTCTTGAAGTGGGACCATTGTAATTGTGCTCATTCTTAAGTGGGGGGAATCTTGTAATCATTGCTTGCAGTATTTCTTCATCCATATAGCTCATGAGCAGGCACTTTGTGTTTTATGCCACTGTCAGTGGATGGTGAGCAGAAAAAAAAAAGGTTTAGCACAAACAGGGCATACTATCAAACTGGATTTCACTCATGATTCTGATATTTAATAGCAGCCTTTTAAATACATAGGAACCATCTGAAATATGATGCTGCAAAGTGCAGATATGCAAGAATGTGTTTAAAAAATACTGATACAAGCCCCTCATTTCAGAGATTTCTTCCTTTCCTGGAGCAGAGGCCAGGCTTTGCTTTTTGTCCTTGAGGTTAAACCTCTAAAAGACTTTGGGATCACTTGTTACCATACCCGCCCAAGGACGGAACTCAAATGCCCTTTCTTGTATAATTTCCATTCTATTTCTCCTTAGCAGCTTAATGAATTCAGTGTGTCAGTCAAGGCCTCCCCACCTGACTGACTCCCTGGAGGCCTGGCTGTTCCCTGCAGGATTACACAGCACAGGCCACCTGCCTGGGAGTCAAGTCAAGGGGATGATCTCTTTCTGCCCTGCAGCAAAGCTCTGCCATGCCAGAAGCTTCTGCAGAAGCCACTGACTCCCCTGTAGCTGGTTTGGGCTGCTGCAGAGTTTGAAGGCTCAGTACACCACATGTATTCTGTAGTCCCTTGAAGGCAACACATGCTCTTCAGCAGATGTGCTTAGAAGAAGTCCAGGAGTGCCTAATTACTTCCCTCCACATCTTCTCTATGACCTATTAGGATACCTGCTCATGGATACTCCTGGACTCTGCGCAGCGATGCCAGACTTGTCTTGCATCTGCAAAACAGGCAGAACTAATCCAAGTGATCTTGCCCTTGTGTTTTTGGCCATTACCACTCTATCTTCTGTATCACCTTTTTTTTTACCTACTCTTGTTTGTGAGAGGTTGGCTTGTCTCCATTTTCTTCCATTATCTGAGGGAATGCTACACTCAGGAATGGGTTGTTCAGGAACAGAAGGGAGCATTCAGTGTTCCTGAAGAAAAAGCCTGGTTTTGCACAGAACGATTCAATATTCATTGGGCAATAGAGGGAGAAGCTTATTTAACTGGGAGAAAAAGCTATGGGTAGCCCCTGCCCCACAGAGTGCCTCATGGGGAAAGCATAAGTGTGGTTGGGACAGACACTGGAAGGCTGGTCTTTGTTTTTCTGGAATGCTGTGCTTTTGCCACTTCCCTGTAACAGCAGGCAAGGCACAAACTCCCTGGTGAGCACCCTCACCAGAGGGTGGGCAGTGCAAATTCACACCTGCTTTGCAAAAGCTGTGACAAAGCTTCTCTGGGTGCCCCTGAGTGAGAGGGCACGAGGTGCTGCAGTGCCAGGGGCTGCTGGTCCTGAGCTGCTTGCCTTGGGTACCTGGGCTGGGCCACACCAAGTGGCCCTTGGCCACCACACACCGGGACCCTGACAGCCACCTGCTTCTGGTGTGAGTGTAAAGGGGCTGTGCAGCCAACTCCCTCCGAGGGGCTGGGCAAATGCTTGTTTATCCTTCTTAGTGCATCTGTTCACTCTGGTAGTAAACTGTTTATAGCATTTCAAACGCTTTTCGGGGATTAATTTCCTTCAAGGGGCTGTTCTTTTCCCCTGGTGCTTTGATAGGTGGAGGTAAACATGTTTTTGTCTGCAAGTAGCTTGAGGGAGAGAGTTGTTCTTACAATGTAAGAGCAGAGGCTGGTTTTAAAACAGTCTCCCATCAGATGTGAACTGGTGTCTGCAGGAAAAATCCTGCTACACTGGGGATTACCACTCAAACCCTACACCTGTGATGTGCTAAACACAGTTCAAGCATTCGGTGTGCGTGGAATCAAATACAGCTTGTTTTCATTTGCAGGATGCTTTGTATCAGCTGTGTGCTTGCATTTGGAGAAAAGGGAATTGAGTTTGCAGAGCATCCTCTTTTCTGCTGTTGAACAAAACCAGGTTTCATCTTTCGAGGGTTTAGTTGGTGAGCGCTTTCTGCTTTGTCTCAAGCATTTTAAAGCCAGTGTCGAAAACTGAAAAACAGGATGCTGGGATACGGTCAAGGCACGGTGTGATCCCATCAACCCAGGATGATCAATCCATGTTTTTCCACTATGAAGGAGGAAGAGAGAGAGGGATTGAGATGCACTTTGTCGGTGGAGAGTAGAATCAATGTCTCCCTGAGAAGGGAGGTGATTGATGCTAGGAATTTAAGAGACACTAGAATCTGAAACCTTGTTTTCAGTCTTTAACTTAGATAACAGCGCTGTAGTGCGAGCACGTTGTCAAAATTGCAGAGGTCCCTGATAGTTCCTTTCTCTAATTAAAACATTGATTTTCTCCTCCTGTGTATGCTTGGGAAAGGGAAGAATTTCGCCATCCTTCCTCTGACAGTTCAATATCAGGCAGCTGGATAGAGGAGCGTAGCCATCAATTTAGATGCAAAAGTTTCCATTAAAATTCCAGCATATAGCCTAAAGATTTCTGGCTCCTGTTGAGTGGCTGACTGGCCATGGCTGGGCAGGAGTGTGCTGAATTCTCCATTAGCCACAAACTCACTCCCCAGCTGGAGGCAGCAGGAGCAGCTCAGGACTTCTCCCAGGATCCACAACCCCGAGGAGCTGAACCATGAGGCGTGGGAGGAGTGCAAGGAGCCCCCAGCAGATGTCTCTGCCATGCAGCATTCCTTCCCCAGATTGCTTTTTGGTGTCTGACAGATACCTGCAGATTCATATAAAGCATATTAACCTTTAGCAGTAGTTATACAAATTCTTGTAAAGGCGTAAGTCATGAAAACGGTGCCACATTTTCATTACAGTTTCTTTAATTACTTTAACATACCCATTTCACTGAACCCTCATGAAATAATTTTGAGGTTAACAGTGAAATTACTATTTCCCCTCTCATGCATAGAATTGCAGTGATGCCAGTATAATGTAACCCAATAGACATCTCGGGAAAACAATCTGGAAGAGAAAAGAGATTTTCACAGATTTTTTATCTGTCCCACTTTTCTACTTGAATTTCAGTTGGTATGAATGCTGATGCAGCTTTCTGTGGTGTGAAAAATAAAAACCAGAGACATTTTATTGAAGAGACAAAGCAGTTTGGCACTTGCTGGTCTGGTAACTGAGAGTTTCTCTTCTTGCCTGACCATGGTGAAATAGGTCAGTGTTACTGTCTTGGGTTATGGAACCAAAAATGTGTATTCTGTTTCATCTGTTGAAAGCAATTGGGGAGACTTCTTTTTTTTTCTTTATCTCTTGTGACTCTGAGAGGAGGGGCGGTGGATTCCTTCTGATAATGGGCCAGCTGTTAAAACCAGGTGGGGCAGTGTTTCTTATCTCTTTCACCACCTGTCCTCCCTCCAGGGGGATATTTTCTGCTAATGGGCCATTAAGGCTCACTTAAGGGCACAACATATTCCATTATCCCATTGTGAGATGTTCCACCCAGTGTAGGGACATGAGGTATCTGGCTCCACTGGATTCCCGGAGGAAGACTGGACCCTTCTCACCATCACTGGACCCTTTTCTCTCAGGATCATCCCTACTCCAACAGAACCACATCTGCCACTCCAGGAGGACTCACTTTTGGACTGCTTCCAACACCCTGACCAACAGGGTGTCAGGTTGTAGCTCTGACTCTGTCAGGGTTTTCTAGGATTGCTGGTTGTTTGTTTGCTTGTTTGTTTGTTTTTGTTTTACACTACATTTGTATTGTTAATATTCCTAGTAAAGAACTGTGATTCCTATTACCAAATCTTTGCCTGAAAGTTCTTAATTGCAAAATTATAATTTGGAGGGGGTGAGGGGTTTGCATTCTCCATTCCAAGGGAAACTCCAGCTTTCCCTGTCAGATACCTGTCTTTCCAAACCAAGACAGTTACAAAGCCAAAATGCAGCTGTGAGCTTGGCTGAATTCCCCCAGGCACAGGAGCCTGGGGTAGTGGGCCTGAATCGTGGCTTGGATTCATGCTGGTGCCTGGAACACATCATCCACCTTCTGCTCAGCTTGGGTGTCCTGTGTGGGAGCAGGGAGCGTGGTACTGCAGGGGGTGGCAGGAAAAGCCATCACTCATAGCAGGGCTTGCAGCACCTCCCGGTCTGGAGGGCTGCAGAGCTCAAGGATGGGACGGCTGGGAGTGTCATCATTGCACCAATCATCATGGTGATAATGATAATGAACCAGAGTTCCAGCAGTCTCCCAGGAGGCCACTTTACCTCATTCATGTTGTTGCTGTGTATATGAAATCCATACAGATGTCAGTCAGGCTTGTCAATTTGGTCTATTGTAAATGACAACAAAAGGATAAACACAAGAATGCACTCAAATATAGCTGCCAGAACAGTGAGCTCCCCAGGCAAAGGAGAAGTTTTGCAATATGTGTGGATAGAGAAAAGTTCTGGGTTGTTGTTGTTGTTGTTTTGTTGTCGTTGTTGTTGTTTGTTTGGGGTTTTTTGTTTTTGGTTTTTTTGTGGAGTACTGCAGCTGAAGTATCAAAGTATCTGTTTTACATTTATTCTTTTCCTGGAGGTATTGCCTACAGTACCTCAGTGGGTTTGTACACTGGATATGAACTTTTGGGCCTTTACTGTGAATCTTTTGACTGGCACAGAAGATCTATTTCAGTCATCACTTAGAAGTAATGTTATGGTACTCCAGGAGCAACTATGCCCTGCCTATTTTCCTAGAAGATCTAGCTCCCTGGCCCATATTTTTTCCAAACCACAAAGAAATAATAGGTAAGAACATGTATTCCTCTTCACACTGTGTGAAGCGAAGGGACACTGAAGGTCAGTGACTCAAGAATAAAGAACAAGCCTGGAGGGCCAATACAGTTTGAAAAAAGATGTCTCAAACACTGTTCCCGAGATCTCACAACAACATCAGCCTTCTTCCATTATTTTTAGGAATCTGTATTAAGCAGTGTCATCAAAGATTTGATGGCAGAGAAGTGTCCTCATTTATAATTGCTCATTGGGCAAGGTGGTAGTGGCATTTCCTAATGATCTTTGTAGTACACATCTGTCCTGCAGGAACCAGAGTTGCCATTATTGTGTAAGTGCCCAGCATATTTAAGTTTAGTGGATACATGTTTCAGATACAACTGAGAAGTGAGCAAGCTCATCCAGCATTACACATACTCAGTTTGGTGTCATTCCTGAGTGCCATATTTAAAACCAATAGCACTTGACAGCGTAGCCCACCATGCTTCTTTCATACTCCAGACCCTCTGAAAAAAGGAAAAAAAATGTTGAGAACACAGAAGAAGAAAACTGTGTCACTCGCCTAAGTCAAGGTCCTTAGTGTTGCTTTGTACCTTCCCAGAACCTCTGGTCAATTGGCAACCACTTTGCTTCAGTTGTTCCCTGTGCCAAGGCTTGCAACCTACCTGGAGGGCTCTTAAACCTATTTCTGACACTATTGATGGAATCATTCCGACATTACTCAGATTAGTCTTCCAAGACAGGCAAAGATGTCAGCCACACCACGTCTTCTTTTTTCAGCATCACTCCCCCGTGCACTGTCGTGTGAGTAGCAAGTGTCTGTTTCGCCTGGAGAGAAGTTTGTTGGAAGCAGATACTGTAAAGTTAGAGCCTTTCCCGAAGAACTGTGTGCAGCTAGGGAAAATGATCCATCCACAGAAGTAGAGATTAGCCTTTCTGTGCAATCACAATAAAATAAAAGCTCCATGCCAGTTTCCTCTCTATTTCTTGAATGATTGCACTGTGTGTAGGTCTGCTGGACTGTATCAACACCTTCGTGCAGCCCATAATTCATTGCCATGCTTTTGGCTCGGTCCTGCAGCTCAGATATGCAAGTGTTTGAAAAATCAGCTGCTCCTTATGCACACCCAAGCACAGGCAGAGACTTTACGAGATATGCAAAATCTGTGTGCCAGCATATTTGTGGGCGCTGAGCCCTTAAGCTTCAGAGTATTTTTACCAAATACAAAGTACTGATAAAAATGCAACAGTATGTTTATGTCATGGTTCTAAGAAACATTTCTGACTGTGTGCAAACAGTCTCATTGGGCTGGACTGCTGTTTTTTTTTTTTTTTTTTTTTTTTTTTCCCTGTTTGCAGTACATAGCACAGAAGGCTCTGTGGCTGTCATCACACTAAGGTGCTCCCACAGCACCCACAGCTGCAATTAAACAGTGTGAGGAAGGGATTTCACAAGTTCTGAAAGAGGCACTAGAAGTATATCAGTTTCTGCTGGATTGTTGGGACAGAGAATGCATCTCTTCATATTGTCTGGAGAAGTCTCAAATGTTTCCCATCTCAGTATAATGCTCTTCTCTTGCTGTCAGTCTGTCCCAAAGTGAGCAGAGCTGACAGATGTCGATTCTTTCAGATTTTCCCTTTCCTAAGGACCTTGACAGCGTCAGCTGCTGAACAACAAACTTAAGCCTTTTTTTTTTTTTTTTTTTTTCTCCTTACCTGTTTACTCCCACTGTAGCTGTCCTCTCTCTCAGGAGGAGATGTAGATTCAGTTCACATCATGCAACATCAATACTTTGCACTCACTTTGCTGAAAATGATCCAAGGAACAATAGAACAAACTACCTGTCCTTCTCTCTCTGCTGTTTATTGCAGTCACCATCATCTGTGCTTTCATTTCAGAAGCAGTTAGGTATGACAGAAGCAGTTTAGGATAGACACAGATATACAGTGCTGTGCCAATCAAAAAAAAATACAGTTAAAAAGTCTCCAATATGCATCTCAGCAAAATTAAACAAGTGGAAAAGAAAGGTGTTGCAATTTCAGTAGTAATGAGTAACACAAATTGCAAGATCTGTCTGCATCCTTGTTGCTATTACAGTAACTGAAACAAAACAATAATTGTAGATCATGCTCTGTCTGGTCACTGTTAAAGCTGTTAATACACAGCTTTTTGAAATTGGATTACACATTCTGGATCACTATATGGAAATGCCATCACTATATGGCATGTCTGGATTGTTCCAAAGTGTATGGGATTGGGAGCCAAATAGTTAAAACTCTTTGGTAATTTGATTTTGTACAGGGGATCTCCTGTAAAATAACATTGTCTGCAGTCACTGAGGGTTAGTAATTCACTGCCATTTTGTTTCTTCTTTCTGATTATTGTGTGGGTAAGATTCTGCTGGTAAGCCTCTTTCTGTGTGACGTTTACATATTTTAATTTCAAAATCTGTGGCCCTAAAATCTGAGAAGGACAAGCAAAGATTTTTTTTTTTTTTAATTAGAGTAAAAGCTCTACTAGCAGAAACCTTTCCCCAATTCTCAGAACTTTTTTTTGTTGTTGTTGTTGTTTTGTTTTTTACTGCAAATTGATAGATTTTAATTCAAGTGTATGATAAACAGCAGAGCTCTTCCTGTAAAAGACAGTCCTGAGAAAATGCAGCTTAGGTTGTAGCCTGTCATAATGAGATAATTCATGGAGGCCCTGTCAGGAAGAGCAGCTTGCCATCTCTATGCCATTTTTAAACAATGTGCATTATCTACCTTTTTTCCCCTCCACTTTTTTACAGAAATATGAAGCTTTCTCTATATTACACTGAGGGATGGTAACAGAAATGGGGAAACCCCCCCCCCCCCCCACTTTTCTTTTTAAAGACAAGCATGTTTAATCAACCTGGGGGAAGTGATTTCTGTTGGGCAATGGATCCACCTCTCTGCTCTTCCTGTTGCTGATCCCCATCCAGCTGGGTGCTTTGTAGCCTCCCTTGCACTGACATTGTGTGGCTTTTCCAGCTGGTGGAGCATCAGCAGAACATGAACACAGTGACTCACATTCCTGCCCCTCTGGGGGGAGTGCAAAGCCCAAAAATGCTGTCTGATAGCAGAGCCTTCAGGCCTCCTTTTCAGCAGTTAACCCAAAAGTCCATTGCAAACCCATCTATGCAACAATATTTGGTGCTAAAAAACCCCGAGAAAGTCAGGACTGGGGAGAAAACTGCTCATGCTAGAAGAAGAAGCCTGCATTTGTTGGGTAGTGCTTTAAACCAGCAGAACTGTCTGGTTCAACCTGCTCTCTCCACTGTTAGGCCTTTTCCACATCTATTTTCCAGCTCTTATTTTTTTAATGTAGAATAAATGTTCTGTCTGTAATTACATTTAAGTTATTCTATAAGATTATAACATTCTGCTTTTCTGTCTGAGCAGTGTCTGTTCCATCTGAATTGCAAAATGGATATAGGATTGCAGTAGTTAGAGAAGGAAAAGCCGTATTAGACTGGAGTCCATCATCCTGTAAGGCTATGATATAACACTGTGACAGAGGCCATATGAGATATTAAATTGCTATAATACAGAAGTGTTTTACACTTTCTTAAATTATAATGAGAAAGAGCAGCCCAGGAGTGAATTTCTTATCAGTGCAAGAGCTGGGTTACCGTAAGAGCAAGAGGTAATGCACAGACTGTTAGAAGAAACAGTCTGCCAGGTGGGTTCATGTGCTTAAACCTTCTGCAGCCTCAGCCCTGAACATTTGGGACCACAAGGTCCTGAGTGACCTGCTCTCATACTTCAAAGCAGAAGAGCCTGGTTATGTTCTGGGGTCTTGAAATATAATCTGTGAAAGTCCAGTGGGTCTTTGCCTGTTGTTTTGGTGCAAAGTAATTCCCAGTTCTACACTTCCAAGAGGCAGGAGGGGACTCTGTGCCATGGTGGATCCAGTCTGTTCCCAGGCAGACCCATGCCCTCACAGGGGGCACTGGGCAGCTGGAGGTGGTGGGTTTGTGCTTAGCACCTGAAGGCTGGGAGGATGAAAAATCCCATGGCATGTTTGCACAGGGAGAGATATAAACCTTTTGGCATCCTGGCTGGTCTCAAATTTCAGTGGCTCAATTCTGCTTAATTTCTCCTGCATTTTAATTAATGCACCTGTAACTGGTGCCTAGTTTCAGCCAGAGTGAAGCAGGCTTTGAAGCAGCACTTTAAATGTATATACACTCCTTCCTTCCCCCCAAATGCCAGGTAAAACAGCCTTTTAACACTTGTTGTTAACTGGTACTGCACATTAATGCAGTTGTGGAAACTGCCACTTTACAAATATCCTCTTTCATAACTATTTTCTGTAGATTTGTTTTCAGCAGAGTATCAAACTATGGTTTTTATAGTGTCTGCTTCTGGACATATTATTGAGAGACAAGGAATATCTTTAGTGCAGAGCTTTAAACTCTCACAACATTTTTTTTTGTTTTTCTTTTTTTTCTTTTTTTCTTTTTTTTTTCTCTCTCAAAACACTTGTAACAAAAATACATTGCACCAGGTGCCCTGGTTTCATTTCTGCATGTGCCTTTCTCAGAGGTTTCACATAACTCAGAAATGGAAAGTCAAACTACACAGTGTGCATTTGCTTCTGATGGGTATATACACAGGGGCAGACTAATAAAAATACTGTATTTCTTCTCAATACAGTGTACATTTCCAGTGCTGAGTAAAAACTAAATGCAATGGCTGAAAGATCCTGTTACTAAGGCAACCAACTCCCGTTTTATCCTTAAATATATATACATAGTCTGTCTGCTACTTGAAAAGAAAAAAAATCTTGTCAAGATTTGCTGAACTGAATTCTTAATGAGGTCTGTCTTATAGAAGGCTAAATGTTGTGGGTACCTCAGACTGGACTTGCAGGTTGACAATAAGAGCAAGAACAGAAGCTGATGGAGAGGTAAATGATTTTCAAGTTGCAGAGTTATGACCAACTTGTACAAAATGATGGTAGGACAAAACTTTTCTAAGGCCTACCATAAGTGACTTCAGAGAATTAATGTGTGTAAATATTTCCCAGCACCTTCTTCTGAGACGGCTCTTGTACCTTGCTGTATTAAGCAGACCAATGTATTTCTATGGTAATTCCTGTTAGGAATGAGCTAAGGAAAGCAATGCCCAGTGGCATGGAGGTGTTGTGCAGCCTGTATCATTTGCTGTTACTATTTATTTCCAAATACATATTTTTGATATTAGACCACATCATATGCTATAGCTGGCAAGAGATCATAATTCAGTGCTGCTCCAAAAAAGTGAAGAGTATAGTTGAGGCACCACATGCACAGTAGATCTTTCCCAACTTTCTCAGCTATGACTCACTTCTTTTTTTTTCTTTTTTTTTTTGCCAGAAATGTTGATTTTGAAGGCCACTCAGCTGTAGTTTTCACCCAATGTAAAAAGAAGAGTTCCCTCACTGAAAGTTTAGTTCTTATGCAGGTTCATTGTCAGTTTACTTCTGGACTGAAAATTAACTCAGCAGAAACACCCCAGCAGAGAGGGAGGCTGAAAACCCAGAACTTCATGGCCTGACCTAAACCATCCTTGGAGGCAATCTTTGGTTTCATGGCCTGTGGAGTACAAATATTTCAATGGACCTTGGACTGGACAAGTTTGCAGCTTCTTGACCTCATCATGCTTTCGGTGAAGCACTACAGGTATTAATAAGTTCTGTATTCAGGCTTTAGGAGTTACCTTAAAAAAAAAAATGAAATAGCTCTAGCTTAGTGCCTTATCCCATAGCTTGGGGCACTAAATGAAGTTATCCATGATGGTGTTAGTCCCATATGTCTCTGAAGAGCAAGTATAAAAGCAGATATAAAAGAGGTCACAGAGTAAGATTGAGGAACAGTGAAATGGTATTAGGTGAGACTTTCCCCTCCTAGTGAAGTCTTAACCCCAGTCGGTCTCTCAGAGACATAAGTAGTGAGGCAATTCACAAATACTTTTTTTTATCTTCTGTGTTAAGTCTTAAGAGTTTTTTTGTCCAGAACTGGGGAAATTCACCTGTGGGGCACAAAGATCTCTCACTGCTTTGCTTTCCTTTTTTTCAACACTGAGAGAAGTGTCTTTGCCTTCTCTCAAATCATGCAATAAGACTAGGAGGTCCTTATCCATGTCCCTCAGTTGGGTTGCTCTCTCTCCATGGCTTGAGTCCAAGTACTTTCAGCTCTTTACAGCATCTCAGAAGTGACACCATTCTGTTCCCATTTTTAGAAAATACCAGGGACACGCTGAGGCTGAGAAAAATCCTTGCTCCTAAATAAGCTGTTCTGGATAAAACTTTCCTTGTCTCAATTTCTTTCTGAGTCTTTTCAGAGGCTTCCCTAGTGTGGTCGTGAAGGCGGTGCTTGTAATTAGGGAAACTCATCGTTCCAAGCACAATTGATACAGTGCTTTTGTCACTTATCCCCCAATAGGGATAAAAGTATTTTATCCTTAAATCCAGAGGTTAAATGCGTTTTAACCAAAGTCCCTAAACCCAATGCTTAACTGCAACGTGGATGAGGTCTGTCCCATACAGTCTCCCTGGCTCACCAGCAGATGCTCAAGGAATGCACCCTCCCCTTGGAGACCTCCGTCCATCTGGAGTTCCCAAGCAGCCCTTAGGCTGCACTTCTCCCTTTTCATCAACAATAAGCTCCTTGCTCTCAAAACCTTCAGGGAATGTGGATTACACAGGCATGGAAATGGGATTTTTAGTAACAAGTGGCCAAATGTTCAGACATCTCCTCTAAAGACATTTGTGCTTCTAGTTAAAAAAAGAGCCTGATCCCAATAAGGAGTCTATTTCTAAATTAATAATAATTTTTAAACCCCCTCAAGTCTGAGATACATTAAAATACAAGGTGACATTTGAATACGTGCTGTGGGTCAGACGCTGATGCTCTAAGGCACGTTGAGTACTGTTTTACTTGCAAGCAGTTCCATTAATTTCAGTGACCCAGTTATGGAGTAAGACACCACTCAGCAAGAGAAGAGATGTTAAAAACCTGCCCACAATATTTGATGATAATTTGATTTCTCTACTGCCTTCCAGACCCAGTCGCCCCGTTCTGCTTTCACCATAGTGCAGCATCTCTTTCATAGATGCTGACATCTCTAGATGGCTGTCAGCCTTTGTGATGAAGAATATTAGAATAGCATTGCAGCTGTGTCAATAAAGCAGATACGCATCCATTCATGAAGAGGATATTTTTGAGCAATTCTTGTAAAATTCCTTGGTTTTTTCTCTTCTAAGTTGATATTCGGGTTTCTGTGACTATGGTAACTTCTGTGCATTTGCATATTGTAGGCTGTGCAGCCACAAAAGGAGATAATTGATTTTCTCCCCAAAAGTAATTTGGTGCTCTTCACTTCAGAGATCATCCTTTGGATTATCGACTCCTTATTATTAGTCATTTGCAAAATTATTGCTATAGCTATGAGGTTCATAGCCCTGCCAGACTTTTGGCTTCTTTTCCTCTGGGTTTTCTACCTGACCAGGAAGGTTTTAATCCTCTTGTACTTGAGAAAAATTAAAAAAAAAAAACAAACATAAAAGCCAGCCAGCTGTACTGGCACCTCCTCCCATAAGGCTGACATTTCAAGTCAGTTCTTTATCAGCACATGCTTCTTGCTTGCCTTTACGATAGCCTCAAAAAAATGTTGCAAAGAGCTTGGTCAGTAGTGATAACCTCTCCAAAGCAGTGACCTACAGCAAGGAGAGGAGTTTTTCTGAGCAGCTATGGTATAGTAGCAAATAAATAGTTTGTAGTTGACTACACTGTCACTCTTTTCAGTGTTCACATTTGGACTAACACTGTGCCTGTGCCCACTTTTTTTTTTTTTCCTCTGTTTCAAAACAGAAATTTATTTATGAAACTTCAGTGTAAAGCCTCACTCCAGGTTAAATGGTATGTCAATATTAATCACATTATTTAGTCCAAAATTTTTGAAATTCTCAGACTAGGTTTTGAAGACTTAGAGTGAACCTAGTGTGGGAACCTTTTTGGTTTGGCCTGGACAAAATGCAACTGAAAATGGTTTCTTTTAATGATACAAGGTGAAGTTAATGTTTTAGAAAAAAAGTCCTGAAAGTATTGATAGTGCAGTGCTTACTTGCAAGTGTAATTTTTGTATTACACTCTTGCAAGTGTAATTTTCAAAGCATTTAGGACTTCATAGAAGTGGTAGGGATAATATGAATTCAAGGTAATATTTGAGCTTCAGACACAACTATTTCTCTGTTTGCACTCTATTTTCAAGTGGCATTTCTCAGGCTCTGCACTGTTCTGCACTGCAGGTAGCAGTGGGAGTGACTCAGTGCTTCCATTTCCTTCTGCTGTTCCCCGCCTGTGCCTTTGTTGATTTCTGGCTTGTAGTGAAGGTAACCATTGAGTAGAAAGGACCTGATGTTGTGCAGTTGTATCTGAACTAGTCATAGAGGTGAAATGATGGAGCTGTCACAGTAAGCCTCCATGGCAGTAGCATGCTTGGCCATCCATGGCACTTCCACATCACGTGTTATTTTGGTTGTAAATCAAGCTCTATGAGCTTCCTGCCAAGCTCACCATCCTGTGGGACAAATAATGTAGAACTGAAATGCAAATTTGTATGTATGGTTTTACTGATGTCCCAGTTATGACTTCCTTAGTGTTGGAGAAAGATTGATGTGGAGACATGGTGTTTTGGAACAAAACAGTAAGGGCTGTGACTACTGATAGCATTTTTTTTTTTTTTTTAATAGTATTAATTACAGCAGTGTTCATAAACACGTGACTTCATGTGCATATACACAAACCCTTCATTTTCCTTTCTGATTATTAGGAGCCATCCTTGTCTGCCTGTGAAGGGCTCAGGATCACCTCTGTGCAGTGGGGAAGAGCTCTGTATGTCCTTAGTCTTAGCTTAGCCCTGAGAGACAGGTCTCTCATCTCAGCCACATATTTCTCCACTAAAGGTGATTTTGCAAACTTTACCGTAAACTTGTTCCGTAGCCTAACTTTTCCAACAGTTATAACATTTGCCTATTATTTAATCTAAATTCCCCCTTGCTGCATCTTAAACCCATTGCTTCTTGTTCTGTTCTTGTTCTCTAATGAGAATAATTGGTCTGTGTCGTCTCTGTAACAGCCCTTTGCATAGCTGTAGACAGTAATGCTTCCCCTCAGTCCTCTTTCCTCCAGACCGAGCAGCCCCTGCTCTCATAACCTTTTCTCAGAGGTCTTATTTACTAACTCTTAAATCATTTTTGTTGCTCTCATCTGAACTCTCTCCAGTGTCTCTGTCTGTTTTAAAACGCAGTGCCCCAAAATGAGCGTTGTTCTCCGAATGAGGCCTAGCTGGTGCTAAGTAGAGCAGAATAATTATCCTGCTTGTTTAACATGAGGTATTCCTCAGCATGGCTCTCGCCTCGGCTGCCAGGGCTCGGTCCCCTGGCCTCCCCATCCATTTGTTATCCTCTGCAACCCTGCAGAAATGGGAGCTTTCTCACCCAAAATTTTTAGTGCAAAAATAAGTTAAATCCTGATGTCTTAATTATTCCCCATTCCTAAGGGCAGGTGCTGCACTCTTCATCTGCTCACAGCAGGGAGGGGCTGGCAGTGTCCCTGCTGTGTCCCCACAGTTCCATGGGGGACTCTTGGATAAATCCAAGCACCCAGCCTGGGGTGGCAGCCGTAGGCCCACGGCACAGTGTGGGCAGTGCTGACCCAAGGCTCGCCTTTGGCTGAGATGCACCCCATTGTTCTTGGTGTGCATGCACTGTTAACCTCTTGGCCAAGCCTTGTGACTCAGCCATTGCATTTCCCCAGTTCATTGCAGCTCTGGGGTCCTGAACAGGAGCCTTGTGCAGGAGGGAAAGGCAGGTCTGGGGAGTGTGGGGTGGCTGCCACCAGAAATAGCAGGGTCAGAGGAGGAAGAGCATGTTAATTTTTTCAGTCCCATTCAGTGAGTGGAGGATAACTTCAAAAAAAGTTATCAAAGCAAGTGGTTTTATCTTGTTTTCATGCCTATACCGGGAACAATTTGCCAGAGAATCATTCCTGATACTTGTTTGGGCACTTGGTGTTTAAGGCTTAAGGGGTGAGGCTGTCCAGCAACACAGGGACTGCAGGGACAGCATGGCCTCACAGGGAGGGCTCAGTGCTGGTGACAGGCAGGCACTGATTCGCAGCTCCCTTGCAGATAGAAGCTGAGAGGTTTTTTCCAGTTCTGTGCTGGCTCACACCTGTGAGAGCTGAGGTGCTGATACCCTCAGAGGTTCATCATCGAAGAACATGGACAAATATCAGATATCACTCATAATACCAGCCACCACCATTTTCTGGCATCCTGTAGCAAAACTTGTGTCATTTTATGTTACAGTTTACACCCAAAATACAAGGACAGCGATACTTCCAACGAGTGCCATGTGATATATTTAAAATGTTTGACAGGCCTTGGAGCTAGATTCAGAGCCCTCTCTTTCAAACACGCCCTCTGACTTTGCAGGACTTGGAGTCGGCCCTGGAGACCCTCTGACTGGAAGTGCTGCTGAAGATGATTACTTCTTTCAGAGAGCAAGACAATACCTGCTGACACATTGTTTTGCCTGCAAAGAATGAAAAACTCAGCGAACGAATTCTGCATAAATGTTCCAGTCAGACTTCAAGAGAGAATGTAAGTGGTAAAAATCCACCCACAATCTCAGGCTCCATGTTCAGCAAGGGCGCTGGGCCAGAGCTTCAGCTTTGCTGAGTCCACGTTTGTTGAAGCAGAGTGAGAAACTGGTTATGACTTCCTAACTCTGTGTCTGGCTGCCAGCCCACACCAGGCTGGGGAAGCCGTGGAGCTGCTCTTGTGACAGCATGTCCCAGGCCTCAGTCCCAATGCATACGGATGTTATAACCTGGGCACATCCCCTTGCCCTTCCTTCCCTTTCTTGTCTCTGCCTCCCCTGCTGACATGGGCCTTGGAGCAAAGGTGGCAAAGGAGCAGCAGAGCAGTCTGAGGGCACATTTCAGTGCTGGCAATCAATCATGCATGCAGGTAGCACAGCTTTCCTTTTTTACCTCAGCACCTCTTAGGCGATGCAGAGAATGTGCCCAGGATTTACGAGGCTCGTGCTGAATGCAGCCAGCATCACTGCCTGCTACATTTTTCCACCTCGGTGCACCAGTATGCTGCTTAATAGACCTCTGGCATAATGTGCAACAGTACCCAGCTCTGTACCTTAGAGCTAAAAATGAGGAGACAGGAAGAGATGAACGGCAGAGCTGTTTTTCATGCCGCACAAAGGGAAATTACACAGGAAGTAAGTCACCTCCTGAAGAGACTAGACACAAGAGGAGTTATCTTTCTCCGTTAAATTAAAAAGAATGATTAAGTGCCAGATAGTTCAAGCTCTTCGGGCATATGCTGCATAAGCACTTTTCTTGCTAAGAAAGTAACCACGTAAGTTACTGACTGATTTTAAAACAACTGAGAAACTGTAGTTGTAAAAAATCACTATTGCTAATTTACCTTCTGGCAGGTGTAGGAACCAGTTTTGGCTCCAAGTAGCACTTCCTGCAGTACTGCAATACTGCAGCTTGTAAGGAGCACCTGAACATATGAGGACATGGTGTCTGGCTTTCTCCGTGCTTGACTGCTGAACTTGAATGGCCCTCACAAAAGCTTCACATATTGAGCAAAGAACTGTGAAACCCAGCCCCAGCTGAATGCATAGTCTGCTGTCTCTTTTGGCTTTGCAACACTGGATTCACATGAACTGACTGAAGCTGGGGACACTGGAGCTAGGTATCCTCGGATCTCTTATCCCATCCAGCATCTCTTTGGCATTCCTTGTTAGCTAGGTCAATACACCTGCCAGAGGAAATCCTTTTCTCTAGCTGTCTCAACACCAACCCTCTTCTGTCTCAGTCACAGCAGGTAAAATAAACCAGAATGGTCCCTCCAAAGTGTTAGAGGTTTTTCAGCACAGTCTACATAGCAAAAATCTTCATATCAGATCTTGTACCCAAGGAGGTACAAGATCTTTTTCATCTTTCTATTTTTGTCCCTTTTACTTCACACCAGTTAGCACATTAGTCATATTTAAAGGAAAAGTACAATTCATTTTAAAGGCTGTCCCATCTCAGTCTGTATGAAAACCTTTCCATTCATCTCAGCAGATACTGGCAAGTTGTAAACCTTACTACTAAAGGACAGTCCCATAGGGAAAGAGGTTCATCCCATCTCTAAGTTCTCTGATTCTGGGGTTTAGCAATTTTCTCTTAGTGAAGATTTGCCTCCAACCAAGAAATATGTGCAAGGTGTTTATAACTGTGGTTTAATTGGAACTGATCGTACAAAACTTCCCCTAAAACCCTAGTTTCCTCATAAAGAGGAAAAAATTGCTGCAGCCAAATGAAATTGTCTGCACAGAGACCTGGCACAGTATTGCTACCCCACACTGGCCATTTCATGCAATCAAGATTTAGGTAACATCTACAGGCCCTTCAGCTTCCCCAGCAGCAGGAAAATTTGGGGAAGTTCCCAATTTACGAATTAGGAAAAAAGCCTCTGAGTCAGTGGAATTGTAGTAAAAATAAAGTAGTGGTGTGTGAACCTATCTCTCTAGTGTCCCAGGCTGGAGAGAGAAGCAGAAAAACTTTGTTATTCAGATCAGCTGCTTGCCTTTGCTTACTGCTCTGACTGCAGTCTGAGGGCAGTAGGGGAAGGAGAGCAGCACAACCTATCATTTGCAGCTCATATCAAAAGCTGACCAAGCCAAAGCAGCTTCTTTCTCCCCCACCCTTATAAATGATAGTGATAACTTTTATGGGATAGGATAGGAAGGGATCAAACTTGTTATTATACCTTGCTCCTTTGGAATACATACTTCTAGCTGCCCATAGATGCTTTGCTACTCAGGTCCTAACAACGTGATGGGCTATCTATAACCCTTTTTAAAAATAATCTTTGAAGGATGACTGGGACAGAAAGCCTCCATATCTTTTAAAGACCAGCCCTAAAAGAAGAATCCTTCTAAATCCATCTATTCCAGTCAACAGGGCTTGGCACAGCCACTGTGTCTACTATTCCAGACCTTAAAAGATAATTTATAACAGAACTTTGAATGTTTCCTGGCTCAATGCATTTTTTAATATACTGGATCATTTGCATTAGTGTCTCTGTTCACCTTATATTTCATGAGTAAGTAAATTGTGGAAGGTTGACCTCTTCTATAAAAAAATAGGATTTTATGTGGAAGTCAATATTGGCAGAGTCTGGAGAAGAACTCTGTCTCAGCTGTCAGGGTGAATGTTTTGTCTGGCCTTCATTGCAATTCTTTTGGTTTTACTCAGTCTTTCTTTCCTTTTACTTTTTTTTTTTTTCCTTCTTTTTTTTTTCTTTTTTCCCCAAAGCTAAAAAAGGAAATTTAATAAACTAACATTAGCATCAAATTCTCTAAATTGCCAAGTCATACTCTGGCTAGCTTTTCCCCCATGCTGTGCACCACGGTGAACATTTATGCTTACACCACGTCTCTTCTTGAGTAATTTATAGCATTTAAAAGCTTAGTTGATCTTGTGGGCTGCCTGGTTCCTTGGTGCTTAAGTGGACTCTTGGCTCTGAGGCAGGTCTAGGCTTCAGGTCTAGCAGGCAGCAATGCCCCCTCGGTGTTTGATTGCTCCCCTACTCATCCAAGGACGTAACTAGCAGTATGAAAGATTTCTCCCAAGACTGATGCACACAATTAACTGAATTACTTCAACAGGGTGTGGATAGGATGGATTTAAAGTGGAGCCTGTTACTGTGCCAGTGGCTGGATGAGGATCCTGCTGTGCCAGTCACAGGGGAAGAAAATCCTTCTCTGCCAGTTCTCAGTGAAGAAGTTCTTGCTGTGACAGCAGATCCAGCTCACACGCTTGATATAATGTCCTCAATTACCATATCTTTGTAATTATCATCCCTGTCTGATAAGTCTTATGGAAACTATCAGATCTTGAGTAGAGGATCTAGGAGGCTTGTAAGAATATAATGTCTTGAATTGATCTGTCTGTTTAATGTTTCATCACTCTGCCACCGATTGATCATTCTTTGAATAAAATGATAGCATAGCTGTATGCCAACACTTGTGATTCATTTTCACTTAGCTAATCAAAATGTTGTTTCACAAGACCCTGATGATGTTCAGGATGCCTTTTAGGAGGTATTACCTTACACCAAGCTGGCTGACTCAGGTGGTCTTTTTCTTATAACATTACCAGACCAAGCCCCATGATTTATGAGGCATGTTTTCCTCTAGCAAGTTCCCACTAGGGTGCAGAATGGTTTGATTAAAAAGTTTATCAGCTAGAGAGAGATCATAGTAAATATGGGTTTTTTTTAGTTGAAGGAACTGCAACATCCCCATATATCCTGGGTCAAAAACTGAAGATTTTCTCTTTTTACATGAAGCATAGGGATTATCTGAAGATTTCTCCCAGGTCTGTGCAGATCACCCATCCAGTGTTAGCTAGACAAGCCAAGCATCTGTTTTCACTCTATCTCATGCTGAAACCATAATGCTGAGATTCAGACACTGACTTGTTTTTAGGAGGGCTTCTTTTAGCAATGTGAAAAAATGCAAAGAAAACTTCTTGCTGCTTCTGTAGTCATGAGCTGTGTTCGTGTTTGTAGCTGAGCTTTGAAAGCACGCACCCATCAGCTAGGGAAGTGACTCGTGCTTTTTTTTTATGAATGCTAGTTGTTCTTTTTACTGCTGTAATCCTGATGAGTTAAACAGTGTGATACAGTTTGATGTTTGCTGTAGCAATGAAGTGGTAAGTAAAAATCACCTCTAGGAAGAATTAAGCACTGAAGTAGAATGAAGCAGTGAGTCAGGGTACTCTAATGCAGTAAAGAGACTGTAGCTTTCAGACTACAGTTGTAGGCAAGTATTTCATAGGCCTTAGGGACACTGATGAATTTTACACAGAAAACAAAGCCTTTTCCCACAGGTTGATGTCTGGTATAATTACGTTCTGAAGTTCTGGCTTTTTTTTTTTTTTTTTTTTTTTTTTTAATATTCTGTGAGTCTCATAGCAGTAGCACTGGAAAAAAATTGCTCTGTAGTACTGAACACGGTCTGCCTACAGCAAAGGCAAAGTTCATAAAGGACACAGAAAGCACAGAGCCCCTGTTAACCTTCTGAGATGGAAGGTGTGTTTGTACGCGCCAAGAAAGCAATCTTTTTTTGCCTTAGGTCTTTGTACAGTCTCCTATGATTTCCTTCTAGAGAGAGAAGACACCACTGTAGTCATTTTGTAACTATCATCCACTTTAAAAGGACTGTGGAAGCATCTGGCAGGGCCAGAATTGTGATTCATCATGTCAGCCACCACCTTGCCCATAATTTTTTTAAGAATTGAGTTAAACAGCCTCTCAAACACTGACAAGTTGGATAGAAGCCTAACTCAATGGCTGGTGGCGGGAATGGCCACTAGAGAATGTCCTGCAAAGTGATCAATAATCCATATCAGTTTTTGGGGGTTTGGTTTAGTTTGGTTTTGGGGCTTGTTTTTGTGTGTGTTTTTCTGGGTTTTTGGTGGGGTTTTTTTGTTTGTTTGGTTTTTTTGTTGTTGTTTTGTTTTGTTTTTTGTTTTTGGGGTTTTTTTTGTGTGTGTTTTTTTGGTTGGTTTTTTTTTGGTGATCTTTGTTTTGTTTGTTTTTGTTGGTTTTTTAAGTAACATTGTAAATACTAACTTAGAGAAAACCAGCATTCTCTAAATCCAGGGATTCGCCTGTATTTCCAAGTGTGATTTCAAATATTTGATGCCTCTCTCACAGACCATTATGTCAGACTCCTAACCACTTGCCTTTGCTTTCTACAACATTGATGGCCTTTTGAGTTAGTGATGCTTGTGCAATTCCAGATGAGAGCTCCCAGTGCTCACGTGGTACCACTTCTTCCTGATTAAGCAGAACAAGTGAGCACCTGATTGACTTTTACCATAAATGCTGACATTCTGCAGCCAAAGGGGAGGGGTGGGGGGGGAAGAGAACCTTTTGATAGTGTTTAAAGCACACAGGCCATTTTCAGCAAGGATTTCCATTTCAAGAGATTTGTTAGTGTAGTCTTGGATTAGTGTATGCATCGAAAGCTGTACTTAGGAAGATTTTCATCCTTTGAGGCACACACACACCAAAGCTCTTTGTTGTTCCGAATCCATGATTATGTGCTGAATAATGAATATTTTTAAAAGCCTTATGCAGCCACACTGTGATACCTTGACAGTTTCAGCCAATCTCACTCTCTCTTTTTTTTTTTTTTTTTGTGACATTTGCTAACATAAAACTTTTAGCAAAGACTTTTAGCAATTTAGAAGTTCTTCAGTGCCAGGCAACCGAATTGCTGAGATGCTGATTTAAAAAAAAAAAAAAATGAAAAGCATCTTATGTTGATTTTGTTTTAGAACAAGCTGACAAGCTGCAATTGAGGTTAATTGACCTTTATAATGGATACACAGGACAGTGCTAAAGCTGTATACATAAACTGCAAGTTTATTTGATAGCAAATTGTGTTAATTGACATTCATTGTGCATCTTTCTGTTGTTTATTGCTAGTTGCTCATGTGAATAGTTTGTTGATATTATAGATAGGACAAACATTTGCTTCAGATAAATAGGATTTTCAGTTGAATAGGTTTTAATTAAATGATCCCCTGTATTCAATTTTGAAACTATGAAGTACTGACAGTATGTACCTAAACCTCTTATCTAGGATCTTATATTGTTGAACCATGTCTCACACAAATTTGTTTATTTATGTCAAATAATGCCTAATTTTTCTGCCAGCTGGGCAAGATTTAGGTCTTTTGCCAGAGGAAACAACAAAATTGCAGTGTTGGAGAAACAGAATTTCTGCAAGAATTGTAGGTGACTAGTCTGCATATGCTCATGCACAGCTCCTGTTCTGCTGGACACTCAGCCATCGTTTTCCATTCACAGACTTCACTAAACAGCTGTAGGGCTGACCCATTTAGCTATAGTCTTCATGCTTTTCACAATATACAAAGTATCTCATACCTTAACTAACTGTTAAATATATCTACAAGTTCAGTCCAAACCAGTCAATTTTTCCCAGTTTTTTTCTCAAGCAAAATGAAACTGCAGCTGACAAAGTCACTGGTCACACAGCCCCTTCCACTGATGATGGCTTTCCCTCCACTCTGCAAGCAAAATGAAGAAGCAGCCCCTCCAAAGCCTTTTCTAGGTCACAAGGCATGTTTTTCTTAACCAAGTTAAATAAGAAAAGACTGCTATTACATTTTGTCTGAAAAATAAGGCATAACTAAGACAGGTAGATGTCCTGCAGGCATGTACATACAATTGAGTGGTGCACAGCTATTAGTTAGCTGTTATGATCTTTTAGCTCCTTCTGATACTTCAGCACTCTCTTTAAATAGCCATGTAGCTCAAAACATCAATAAGGAGGTATTTGCTATATATTTTTGCCAAAGAGACATTTAAAGAGAAATAACTGTTCTCAAGAAAGTTACATTTTATTTTAATATTCCTGTGTAAATAATGATAGTCATTCACCTCTTATGTTGGAGATGAGAGCAAACTTAGGAGGCAAAGTAGTTAGGTAATAATATACAGAGAGATTTCTTTAAAAGAGTGCAAGTTCCTCGGGTTTGCTGTATTCATTTTTCTCTAAAGTGTTTTCTTCCTCACATGAGTGGCTTTCTATTTCCACTTCTTTTACATTTGCAGTCTCTAAAGTCTAAGGTTATTGCCAACAGTATTTTGAGAAGTGCCTTCCCTGGAGGATTTGTTTTTTTGATAGGCAGCAAGGGACTGCTCTCAAATAGGATGGTGAACATTTTAGAGAGATTTGTGATATAATGTGCATCACAGGCATAAAGACCTTGTTTCTTTTCAAAGAAAAGTGGCAAAAGGCTGGAGCCTGATTTTTCAGCTCTGGCTGAGCTGACCAGCTGCAGGAGCAGTCACTGAGACCTGCACTGGGTACTAGGCATCAGAGCAAAGCAGGTCAGTGTTGTCTGGGTGAAGTGCTTCAGAAGATGGGAATAGAAGAAGCACAGGCTGTCTGTCCTGGTGGCAGAGTACACACTGCATGCAAACTCCACCCCAAGTCACTGAGTGACCCTCAATCCTTTTATGTTTGTTTGCATTCAGGGTATCTATGATCCACACAGTGTGGTTCCCCCTGCAGGAAAGCTGAGGCTTGGGAATGATTCAGGTTGAAGCTCTCCCATGCCCTCCCTCCCGTGGCCATATGAATGAGTGGTAGCCAAAGGGTGTCAACCAGCTTGGCCACAGTCTGTCAAAATTACCTGATGGCCCTGCACAGTCCTGACCTGTCTCCATGTCCTAATGCTGAGTTGCACAACGTGGCTACACCTTTGATGTTCCACCCTAAAAACCTGTGTATAGGACATAGCACGAGAGGTCCTCCAGAGAAATATTCTGCATTGGCCTGGGGAAAGGGACTTAGGAGCTGAGGATGTGTGCTCTGCCCAGGAAACAGGCACTTTGTGGGACACTGGATATGCTTAAATTAAGCAGCCAGGGTATGTGAACTGTTAAGGAACACCACTTGCCCTGCAGCCCTCTTGTCCCTCATTTGTGTATGACTCCTTGGCACAGGCAGATTTTCTGTGCTCTTGCTGTCAGCAGACAGTTCTCATGCCTAGCAGAGATTTCTGAGCATGTCAGACCTAATTCTGCCAAGCCACAGAAAATAAAATGAGCCTCTCAGACCCTCTGAGCCGATCGTGGACCTCCTCCCACCTGTGTCCTCGCAAATACGTATTTCCCTGAACACAAAATTCATGTTCATTGCAATGACTGCTGTTTATGCATACATGATGCAACTCTGTAGATTCAACAGCTGTGTTTCCTTGAATTTATTGCTGCTCTCCAGCCTTTTTTGCCCATGTGTCTGTAGTGGCATTTGTTGGCCTTTCCTAGCCAGGAGAAAGTAGAAGGTTTGAAACCACTTTTATTGGTTTCGCAGTGAACAGACCAGCCCTTCCTCTAGGATCAGTTAATCATAGAATTATAGAACCATAGAATGCTTTGGGTTGAAAGGAACCTTGCAGACCATCTATTCCAACCCCCTACCATGGGCAGGGACACTTTCAGAGGACCAGGTTGTCCAACCTGGCTTTAAACACTTTCAGGGATGGGGCATCCTCAACTTCTCTGAGCAACCTGTCCCACTGCCTCACCATCCTCACTGCAAATAATTTTTTCCTAGTCTCTAATCCAAACCCACTTTCTGTCAGTTTGAAGCCTTTCACCTTTGACCTGTCACTCCAAGCCCTTGTAAACATTCCCTCTCTGTCTTTCCTTTGGGCTCCCTTCAGGTACTGAAAGGCCTCAATTCAGTCACCCCAAAACCTCTTTTCCAGGCTGAACAATCCCACTTCTCTTCTCTTAGCCTTTCCTCACAGCAGAGCTGCCCCAGCCCTCTCACCTTGGTGGCCTCCTCCTGTTGGACTGGCTCCAACAGGTCCTTCCCGTGCTGGGAAGCCCCAGCCTGGGTTCAGTTCAAGGTCCTGCATCAAGGTTTCCAGCCTGTGCCTGTAGCAAGGATTCCTGCCTGTGTTTGTCCTCTGGCCAATCCTCAGGAAACCACAGGCAGATGAGGAGCTGCAGACTGGTGGTTTCATCAGGTAGTACTGGGGACATACAAACTGAATGCTCCATACAGCCATTTATAGCCTCCTCCACATTCTCCTCAGTTGTAGACAAAAATCTGCTCATTGCCTACCAGGAACCGAGGATCAGGGACACAAATGAACATCTCATGCAGGAAGTTTTAAAGCAAAGGGATATACTTGTACCATCCTATTCCTGAACCTGCACAAAGAATGTCATTGAACAAAGCAGTACTACAACATACACAGCCAGCAGAGAGAGCATGGTGCAAATAATCTATTGAGAAGCTAACATAGCCCAAAACCTCATCTTTGAGCTGTGAAAAAGGCAGAGTGCTTGCCATGCTGTTGCTAGACATGTTGAGACTGCTTCTCTCTGACATGACAAAAGGCTCAGGCATCTGTGATGCTATGATTCAGTCGTACAACTGCCACCAAAGCTGCCTTAGGACAGATGCCAAGCTGCCATTGTGACCCAAGGCACTGGATCAGTCTGTGGCACGTCTTCCCTTACCTGTTGACCACAGATCTGTGTGTGTTTGTGTGGGCAGAAAGAACTGTACTGGCCTTGGCTTGATGGAAAAGCTGATTTCCAGGCAAGGGCAGGTTGTACTCACCCTGTGAACACTGTGACATCTACAAACTGGCCTGTCTGTTTCACAGCACCCATTTATTCTTCAATATTGCCTTGTTACCTGTGCACCAGCCTTCTTTACAAACACTGGTCTACCAGCGTGGTGCAGCTCCATGACAATGCCAGAAGTTATTTCAATTGCTGCTACGTGGGAGAAAGGGCTGTGGTATAAAGGCACCCTTTGTATCACAGCTGATGAGCTTTGGGCTTCCACACATCACAGATCAGACACGCTGGGGTAGAATTGGTGAGGTATGGGATGGAAAACTGAGTGGTAAGGTGGGTGGAAAATTGGCTGGGCTCAGGATTGTGTGAGTGCTGTGAAACAGACAGGCCAGTTTGTAGCTGGCAGCCTGCAGTTGGTTGAGTCCCTCAGAGACTAATCTTCTCCAGATATTCCACAGAACTGCCCATTCTTCTTCGTGCTTCCTGTGCTCATGGGCACCTCAGCAAAATGAAAGCTCCTTGCTGGCAGCCCCTATGCTGCTGCGTTCAGGCACTCTGACTTTTAGAAGTGTTGTTACAAATTCTGGAGAGGAGGATGCTGCCTCCTGGGATCTGCAGGCTAGTCCACACAGATCACAGGGCTGTGGCCTGGCGCTCAGCTCCTCTCTTTGGTGGCAGAGCAACCCTCCTTTAATGTGATGCCAGCTGTGGGTGGCAGCCACATGGGGCTGAGCGTGGGGCAGCACTGTTAATTAAACATTGCTAAGTTTGACCAGAGATGGTTTTGCTTTGGGAAGGAGGAGGCCTGACACCACCTGAATTTTTGTAGGGGTCACCAAAGTCTTTCTGAGTTGTTGCTTTCTGCTGTGGGCAGCAGCAGCAGCAGCAGCACACGTGTCAGCAGTCAGCCCTGGGGGAGTCTGCTGCACCTGCACCACAGCCCTGGGCAGCCAGGAAATCCCCACTGCCTAAAGGCTAGAAGGGCTGCCCTCCTTAGCTTTGCCTCAGCTGTTACTGACTGGTTTTGCATCTCTTTGTAACTGCAGGGAACAGGCTCCAAATAAGAGACTTGCAAATGTTTTTATTTTCCTTAAATGTAGAGGAAGGTTAATAAAATGAAAAGGGACGTGACAGTCTTAAGTGACAGAGAGGAACAGAACCTCTACTGCTTTCTTCTCTTCCCTATCTCAGAGACATTTTAAGAATTACTTGAAAGTCACTCAGATCTACACCAGATTTTTTCCAAGAGTTCCTAGAATAACCTTTTATTCAGATTTCTCAGCACTTAAACCAGTTGAGGAAATGCTTCTGCTCTTCCAAACAGTTTAATCCATGATCCATGTGATTAACGAGACCACCAAGAGAGGAAAGCAAGTTGGGTCTGCTTCTTGTAGGAAACACTTTTCTTTTTTTTTTTTTTTTCTTTGTGGCACAAAATTTCCTCATTCTTTTTCTCAGAACAGTGTGAGAGAGCGGAAGTGTCTCAGTTTGAGATCTAATCTGCTCTGCCTTCGCAGGAAACTATAAAAGCCTCAAACCAGCTTTCAGTTGATATATTTTTCTAAATAAGAAGCCCTTTGGACAAAGCCTCAGTGCTCAGAGATCAGAGCAGTTACAACTCATGCCCTTTGTTCCCAACTACTTAACCTTACACCTGTATCCCCTTGCCATCAGCCCAACAGGCAGAGTTTAATTCCTGTAAAATATAGCAGCTGTTGGGTACTTTGCTCTGCTGAAAGCTTTTCCTGTCTCACTGCAATTGGCTAGGGAGGCCTATTTTCATTTGCAAACCTGTGCAAATTAATATTTCTCAGAGTATTTATGTCAGGGCACAGCTCTGGTCTCTGTGGTTGTTAGTCCTTGACCCAGCTAACTTAGCTGCTTCTTGACAGTCACAATCATATGTAAGCTCACCTCAACATACTTTCACAGGTTCAGCAATTTTCCCAAGGTCTTCAGAACCTGAACACTCAGTGCCTCTGCCACAAAAGCCAAAGGATAAGTCCCTCTGAGAGGACTTGAAGCTGAATTTAGTCCTTCTCTAGAATGAGGAGATGACAGAAGCCAATTCAAACCCATTCTTCCAGAAGTTAAGTCATATTAAGTAATGTCAGTGCTGCATGTCATGACACAACTGGCTGGAAAAGCATTAAGAAACAAATATAACTGCTTGATACAAGCTCTCACACCCTTCATCCCTCCAAGGGTTCTGCATCCCCACCATGCCTGGCAGTGTGGGATCATTGCTGCTGAATGATGACATTTGTTGCTGGTATGAAAAGTAAGTGAAAAGCAGAAACAAATCATTGTAGCTCCCTTTCTGGTATAATTTTTTTTTTTTTTCTAAACAGAAAAAAAATGTATTTACTCCAAATCTTTGAAATCTTGCTAATGCAATTTTCTAAAATCACGATTTTTATGCTACAGCCTTCAAAGCGGGTTTGTGTATTAGGAGTCTGACAGCAGTAGGCTTTTGAGAAGTCATGACAAGTACAGAAAACACTTACACTGAGGAAAAGAAAAAGAAAGGGAGAAAAGATTTCCATTTGTTTATAGCTTCTTCAGAAATACTCTTTTTGGGGCGGAACTTTTTGTGTTTCATCTCTTCTGAAGGTGATTTTCTTTTAAATTGTCAGCAATACGTGGAAACTTTTTAACATAAATGCAAAATGCCTTAAATTATGAAAATTGTGTGACTAATGACTGAGTAAAAAATCTCTCTATTGATTTGATACACAGATTCTTATGCATGCTAAAAATGCTCAGTGGAATTACCATTTACTGTGTTAGTCTTAGAAGAGAGTAGTCTTTGAATTGTAATGACCACATTAAAAATCAAGTATTTTTAAAGGGCTTAAACACATGATTCTGTTTATTATTGAAGGAAGTACTCTAAAATAAGACAGACAGTTAAAATGTGTATCCCAGTGTGAAATATACTGGGAAAAGACAATAAAATCTCATATGAAAGACAATTAGGTACAATAACCATGTTAGCCTCTGAGTTCTGTACACAAACAAATACTCTATTAACAAACTTCACACCACACACAAAAGGCAGCATCTTCACAAAATGTTGTCATAAAAGCATAGCACTGATTCTGATTTATTTTTTTTTCTTCAAGTTTGAATTCTCTGTATAATGCTTGGGACAAAGGAGAACAGGTGTGAAAAGAACCATAAAAAAATTGCCACTGCAGAAACCATTCAGATGGCTCTGTTCTTCCACAAGATAAGGATCACAGTGAGCTGAATTCATATTCACCCTGCAGTTCTCTCATGCCTCTAGGAAAAAGTACAGGAAATGACAGTCTATTTAGAGCTCATTTTGGAGGCAAGTGGTGTGAAACAGCTTTAATATTAGTGAGAATTGGCTTGGTGCTTTTCAAAGTAGGGTGTGACGGTATCCACCTTTTTATTATGATGATCTATCAATGAAAATACATTCTGTACACAAATCAGCAAAACACAGATGGAAATAGAGACAGTGTGATTAATCCATGTATTTTTAAAATAAATATGTACAATATTTACAATTCAGACAGTTCCAGAAATGAACCTCTCCAGATTATGAACCACTACTTAAAAAAGAGTCTTTACTATTATAGAAAATGCATTCGCTGTACAAATATTTATAAATACTTTTGTATAAACTTTTTCTGGGAAATACCTGTGGCTCCATTGAAAAGAAAAACATGAGAAATTCTTATTATCAACTAACATTTAGCTATCAAGTGTCCATGTATGAAGCCATTTAGAGCATCATGAATCAGAAAAAGGTAGATTTTCAGTGTTGAGAGTATTTTGTGTTCTGCTTCTGTGCCATCATACTGACAAATGTGATTCTTTTCTGAAAATCTGCAGCAAAGCAGCAGGACGGAATCAGTTGGACTCACTGATTGTTATTGACTGCACCATGTCAGACAGGGCTTCTGGGTCTGCTTCTTCTTTACCATTATCTGAATTTTCTGATGAGATGTAACAGCCAGAATCTCTTGGACAGTCATTTAACTGTGATTTGTCAAAACTCTGGTGAAGGCTTAAGTTCTGCGTCTCCTGACCACCCTCACTTTTCTGCTGTTCTTCAACTAGAAAGAAAGGAAAAGAAAGAAAAAAATGTCAATACAAGTACCTTGGGAAAGAGCTGAGATAGCAGCATGACTGATCTTGAAGAACTTTGGAAACAGAGCTGGTAATCTACACACGACTACATCAATATCGCTTGTCCATCAGAAACAGAAACCTCAGCACCCGAGAATGAAAAGTATGACTGCACGAGTGTAACAACATCTGAGTTGACATTGAGGTCTGTCTTTTTCTTTCTGGATGTTCCTCAGAGATGAATGCTGGAGGCTTTGGCCTGATCCTTTGTGCTGAGGTCCTTCAGGCTGTGCACAGTGCAACAGTCACAGCAGAGATGGGACCTTTCCCCCTCCTGTGCTCGTGTATCCCAGAGTGGGATACTGAATTAACCGTGGAGCCCACTGTGCCTTGCTTATAACACACTGCCCTATAGATCTGTGTCTTCTGAGTGCAACCCCCACCACCTGATGTGCTCTCTGCAGGGAGAGACTGCCCTGGCCTTCAGAAGTGCTCGGCACAAAGATGTGGTAACCGGCTTTTCTAAAGCTCTGAGCTTTACAGCAGGAGTGGGTGGCTGATGGAAACTTCCTAAGCTTAGCTTGATATTCAGAAGGTTATTTTCCAAAACACAGAAACCTCAGAGGAAGCTAAGATGCCTAATTTCTGCTGCATGGTTTTTGAACACTGTTCCAAAAACTAAGTAGAAACAAATCATCTTGCAAATAATTTGCCCTTGTTTAGCTGCTGTATGACTAATCTGTTCAAATTCAAAAATCTGGAACTCAGTGGCAGTATCAACAGACTTCTCAAGAAAAGCTCAACAAAAGAGGACATATAAGTATATAATGACTCTTATATGTACTGGTTTTAAATTTCCTCTTCTTGTTCTCTGGCTGTGAAGTACATGTTTACTCACAGTAAATTTCTTAAGAAAATAAGCTATAAAATATAAATCTTTCCATTTCCTATCTTTTTTCTTGTGCTGTTTTCAACCTCCTGTAGCTGTAGTTTTACTTCAAACTGTATCTGGCTTTCTGAACAAAGTATGAGGAGCACATCTCAGAGGAAACAGATGGTTTTGCTCAGATTTTGAGAAAAATGGTACCTTTTTGCTTTTGTAAAGAAAGTTCCCTTCTTCCACTTGATTTGTTACTCCTTGGTTAAACAGTCAGTTCTGGATCGTTAGTCATATTTAAACTGTCTCAATTCAAGTTCAGGCAGAATGGAAGTCCAAAGATATGAAGGATTTAATGCTGTGTCAAAATCTAAATCTACTTTACTTCCTAGAATTTTAAAATTTCTACAAAGAACATTCATACTGACTTTTATTTCGGTGGTGGGAAATTATAATATTTGGTAAAATGGGGAAGATTTTAAATTTGACCTTTTTTTCTATCTTTTATTGAATAACAGAATAAATTAGAAATGAAAGACTAAAATTTTTCCCTCTTTTAGAGTGAAATGGAACAGTGGGAGAGTTTCTTTGGAGACCTTTCTCATTGTGTGAGATTTCAACAAGCTTATTTCACGAAGAATTTTGATTTCTTGAGAAACGTTCTGAGGTCTTGATAGAAGTCTTGTAGATTTGTTTGGCCTGATTTAATCTGCCTAATATCTTCTAACTTCCAGTTTCCTAATGCATTGAAAAACTAAGCTGATTTTTTAAAGAATCCAAAGTCTCAACTTAGTTATTTTTCTTTCAATAAAGTCTGAGGCTATAGACATAACCAGAATTACTTCTAACCAATTTAGAAGAATAAAAAAATGACTTTAAATATTTTCTGAGGAATAAAAGTTCCACCTTGTTCCCAAATAAATTAACAGTTAATTGCACTTGCGTGAAGGAGTACACGTTGCAGCAGATTTAATTGATACCTGTAACTGTTTTATCTCCTTCTCACTTTACAGAACAGAGTTTGTCATGTCAAGTGTTATCTCTCTCTTTGCAAGGAAAATATTTGATCATGTAGGGTCCAATTGATTTCTGATTGAAGTCAGGAAGGAATTACAAAGGCATCGCACCGGTGAAGGGATTCGCGCTGCTGTTGGCAGCGACTGAAGTGGTTCAGCACAAAAAAACCCAGCCATGCCCCGGCAAAACCTTGTCCCGAGTGTGTCTGCAGCTCCTTGCAGCTCCATCCCTCCAGGGCAAAGGGAACCAAGTCTCGTGCAGCACTGGGGGCCCTCCTGCCCTGCTGCCTCCCCGCTAATCCCCTCGGCAGCCTAATGCTGCTTGCTGCCTTTTCATCTGCTGCTCCAGCGTCATCCCCTGCCCTGGCAAGCACTGACCTAAAAAGTGTTAATCCTGTTTACATTTTCAAGGTCAGAGAGGAGCCCCCATCCACTTTGTTTGTTTTACAATGGAAAGAAGACCCAGTAACCAGTGGATTAAAAGGAAAATGCCGTCTCAGTCACTGTATCAGTGCCTTGTAACTGGTTGTCTAGATAATCTGAGCAGTTCCTATGTGAACAACAGATCCCAATTTTTTTTAATCAATTTCTACCTAGTGTGTTTCAGGGAAAAATGCAGAGACATGCTTGGAACTGAGATTTTTTTTTTTTTTAATCTGAATTTAGGTCAATTAGGAAAATGAGAAATTTCTATTTAGAAGACACACATATATGTAAAACTTCCTGTAAAACTAGTTGAATTTCCTTACATGAAGAACTGAAAGCAGAAAATATTCAGGTGTTTGAGACAGTAAAAATGTTGTATTTTCTATTTTTCATTCTAAGCAGAAAAAGTTGGAAGAACACCCCTCCCCCTCCATTTTTTATGAAGAAAAGACTGAAAGCAAACTTTGGAGCCTTTTTTTTTTCTCTTTAAAGCAGACTTAAACATTATGCAGTAACTACTAAACCACTTGAACAGGATGCTGAGTATTATAAAAATACATACCATGCAATTTTAGAAGTTGCTTCATGAGAAGAGCAAAGCAACTTTTGCTTTATTTTTTTTTTTAAGCTTTTGGCTCTTCCATTCTGCTTAAGTCCTTTCTCTAACATATACATGCTCAAGTTCTACCTTAGGAAAGGTAGGTTTGCTGCCTTAATCTTTTGGACATCAGAAGAAAGCCACGCTGCACAGAAAACAGGAATTGATAAAATTAAACTGCCGTTAGATGTTGCGGAATCATCAGAAATAACTATCTTATCAACAAATGGATGTCCTATCATTTTTCCACAGTAAAGCAGTTTCACATAAGATAAATGGCTCTCAGTCACTGTTGTCTATGATATGGCCAGAAGAGCCCAAGATATGCATCATTTTGACACATATATTCCAGTACTCCTTTAGACAGTAGGATTATATTCAGACTTCTGAAAAAAATGTGAGGCCTTTAGCCTTGGTAAGAGATGTGTGATGCATCCCTTATCTTCCTCACTATTTAGACCTTTAAAATGAGTTTTTGTTATTCAATGACTTAGATGAGCACGGCATGTGCAAGGATAGATTTCTTTTTTTCCTTCACCAGCGCTTTTCCCCTTTCTAATGAGGTTAAAGTCCTGATTAGGGAAGCACTTTAATCTTGGGTTTAAGGGAATTCAACTCAAGAATGCACAGAGGTCACTCTGACATCTGTGCAGTTATGTCAGTTTAAACCAGATGAGTGGCAGGAGGCTTGGATTTTGTCTTGGACAAAAAGAAGGTCACCCAAGAGCAAGCCAGACTTCATGAGTGTGCTCTCTGAGAGTTTGCCTTTGTGACTTTTGTCCAGGAGGATGGGGCTAAGAGCACCGTGCTTTAGGCTGAGTCACTTGCTTGCCCCCCTGGGAGGTACAGCACCTTTCAGTAACTAAAGACTCAAAATCACAGAATCACAGGATACTTGGAACAGACCTTTGGAGATCATCTGGTCCAGCCCCCCTGCCAAGGCAGGGTCACCAGGAGCGGGTGACACAGGAACGTGTCCAGGTGGGTTTGGAGTGCCTCCAGAGAAGGAGACTCCACATCCTCCCTGGGCAGCTGTTCCAGTGCTCTGCCACCCTCAGTGCGAAGTTCTTCATGTTGAGGTGAAGCTTCTTGTGTTTCAGTTGATGGCCATTGCTCCTTGCCCTGTCACTGGGCCCCACTGAACAAAGTGAGTTTTGGAGGACGGAGCCAGACCTCCTGTGTATGTACACAGGCCGTGTATCACCTGTGCCAGTTAGACCATCTAAATGTGGAAATGAAATAAGAACTCACAAAGCATCAAACTCAGAAGGGATCATTGTGGAGCAGTAAAGGGTGGTAATTCTTGGAAAAGACACAGAGACACCTGAAGTGGTTTGTGCAATACTTTGGGGATTCAAAAGACCAAATATTTTGTGGATATTTACAGACAGGCAACTTGAAATATTGCATTCATTCAAATCAGTGGCATAGCTTTTGTGGGAGGGACAAGTTACTGAACTGATGTTAGAACTTGTAGTGAAAACAGAAATAAGAAACTTCTTTTTTCATCTAAAATATGGAAGCAAACAGATATGACTGAAAAAAAAAAAAGGTGAAAAATACTAATACTCATGCAAGGATGAGCTTCCTTGGGAAATCTGGCAATATTATGTTCAGGCCAGTGAGTTGTACAACAGTGCAGAAGGGGAGATTTTCTTTGAGCACTATTTGACCTTGACAAGGTGCTGTGTGATCCCGTGTATTGAAAGGGACTGCCCAGTGTAAAATGGAACTCTTGGTGCTTAATTCTCACATAAGAAACGTGACTGAGAACTGAAAGTTGTGTCCTTAACTATCTCCTACCTTGCTGTCCAAGAACAATACATAAAGAATAAACCTTATTTGGCATTGGTAGTGGAATTTAAAGTATGATCTGCCCTTAAATATGAAAAGTAAGCTAAGGAAATGGATTTGGGGAGATAAGTGGGATAAATGTTATTCCCCAAATTGCACATATTCACCTTTTGGGGGTTTTCCATAAAATGAACTGTATGCATGCATCCAATGAAGTCTATTTTTTTTTTAGCTCAGAATAGCTTTGGACTAGTCTAACCCAGTGGATTTCAGGGATAAACCTCTTGATTTAAATCATCAATGTGAGAAGAGACTCAAGCTTATTTTGCACACCCAAAAATGTGTGTGACCTGGGAAGCGGTCAAGAAAAGAAGTTCCAAACTTCTTTTATTACTTTATTCATTAACCATCCAGCAACTGCTTTGCTTTAAAAATAGCATCCTACAAAAGCACAGACATCCATCTCCTGTCTAGAAGCCATCTGGGAGAAGAATGGAAAGCTATTAAGAAATACTTTATGAAAAAGACTTTTTTTTTTTTTTTTCCCTTCACAGGCATGAATTCATTGAAACCAAGACTCTTGCCCCAAATGCAGAGGTCTGACCAACTTGTTGAAAATCTAAAAAGATATCTGAGAAGGGTGGGAAGGTCATGAAGAGCTGACAAAGCCTTGCAGTTCTAGGATAGCCTTGCTATATGAAGTACTTGAAGATGATGAATTTGGGCCTGGACTCCCAGGAAAGGGAGAAAGAAGATAGTGCAGTAATAGAAAGAAAAATCTTTAAAAACACTGTGTGGTAGCATTTGCTAAATAATTGTTTTTTAATTAATGGTATCAAATGGGTAAAATTTATTCTTTAAAATTCATTCAGGTCTAAATCAAATATCAGATTAAAAAAAAAAAAAGTCACTGCCAAAAATCCTATATTTTTTGTGGTTTTAAGTAGCATATAATGTGGAAACTACTGCTGCAGGTCTTTTGGTTAGAAAACTCAATAAATGTTTATTCTGCAAAATGAATTATACACCACCAGTACGTGTCATGAAGAAATTACTTAGTATAACATACAATAAATGTCAAGAAAAAGCCAAGAAATGACAAAGAAATTGAAAACCTTGTAAAAACTGCTGGACATCTCACAAGATCAGATTTCACATTAAAGAAATATGAAATCTTGTTTTACTACATTTATAGGAGGGTCTAGTAAAATGGGGCTATGTTCCAGCACACTTGGCTGTTCTGAGTAATAGCGGTGTCACAAAAACTCAGAAACCCTGGTATTTCAACTCTGGGCCATACCTGACTCTCCATCCATTAATCAAACATGTGCTTCATGGAAGCATGAATGGAATGCAGAGACATGGAAGTCTTCCAAGCTCTGTGAGAAAGATGGGCCTAGAACAGTAAATACAGTCTATGGCCTTAGCTTATTTTTTCATAAAGTTTATTTTTAAAAAGTGAACTTTTTACCTGGAAAAGTGCTGAAATTCTATCTAGAATTCTCTTGGCCAGTAAACAGATTACATTATAGCTCTGGGTAATTATGCAGCTCACTTCTAAGCAATGTACAAAATCAATTTTAATTAAAAAATCATTTATGCTGGACTGAGCCATGCCCATTTAGGAAAAAAAAATATTGACCCAGGAAAGTTCAGTCCAGATGCAGAATTCACTTTCACAGTAGCACCCAGCTCTTTCAACCCAATTTTCCAATCTGATTGACAGAAGGACAGAGAGGTCAAATGATTCGTACAACGTCAGACTCATGCAGAGCTTATCCCCAAGATCATCTTGACGCCCTGTCTTTTGTTATAACAACTTAACAGATAGCTTCTATCCCTTTTGGTCTTTAGTATCCCTCTTTCTGGAACAGGTTGTTCAGTTCTGTCCCCACCAGTCACATGACAAATGCTCTGATCCCTTTGCAAGCAGACAAGGCAAGGATTCAAGAATCAAACTAGGACGGTATTTACTCATGGCTTACCTTAAAATATACATGAGTCTTACAAAGTTCAACTAGACTTATATGAATGCTTATAGCTGGCATGACACAAGAAGGTGTTGTGGTTCTGGTCCCTGTGAGCATTCATAAATTCTGGGAAAATTATTTGATTGAATTTGAATACTGGAAAGATTTGCTATACTTATCTAAAGTGCATCTGAAACAAGTATTCATTTCATCTCTCGAAATATGACTACAGTGACGTCACTGATTCTGAAGCATGGACCACTCTATAAGATCTAATGTTATTATTCCCAGAGGTGTTACAAGAATTTGAACTGTTAGACTACCATGCAGATAGCATCAGGAACATTGTTTTGCCTGGAGAGGTGACTTAATCCTATGCTGCCAATGTAGGAAGAACCCAATTTGGATAATAAGGGTGAATATATTCGTTTTCAGTATATGGGACATGTAAGGACCTTGTTAGGTTTGGTTCTTGCACAGGTGCATGTAGAACATTAAGTGTTAAGCCACCTTCAGTATCGAAAGCTGCTTGCTCTGCTTTTTTCTACCCAGCAAATATAAATAGCTAAACCATACTCTCACCACCACAGTAACAGTTTGGCACTCGTGTGGTCTGTTAGAAACCATTATGTTTCAGTTTGGCTTTCACACTGAGGCAAATCTGCCAAATTACAATCTAGCATTTTTTTCTTTACTATTTTTCTGGTGTTAAATACAGAAAAACATTCTCAATAAAAGGTGCAGAAAGCACAGCAAGTCTGGTTCCCCCCCAAAAAAACACACTACAGTCAGTATAGACATTTTCAGGTGACTTCCTGGCAGATCCCTGCAATAAGACTTCTGCAAAATGTAACACTTTTTTTTTTTTTTCTCTGGATTCATTCTTTCAATCGTTGCTTCTACATAGACAGCCCTTCAAGAGTTCTTTTCAAACCTGTCATCTCACAAAGCTATAGACCAGAAAGAACTTCTGAACCTGGAGGGCAAAGAAAACCTTTCCAATGCCACTCCAACACGTTTGCAAGAGCCTTTTCTGTGGAAGCTGAATGAGAACAGGAGCAACTTAATGTACAAATGGGGTTCCAAAAAAATCCCAAACGTTCAGCAAAAAAAAGAGAAAAGCTGCCTACATACTGAGGAGATAATAAGCAGATGCCCGACAAAAATTTATATTAAACTATCCCAGGAAGACATTGTTTGTCCCTCTCTCTCTTTCCTATGCTTCTCATTTGGAAGTGCACATTTGATGACACGACTGTTCAGCATAGGGGGAGTATGTACAAATATTAATGAAGACAATAACACCTCCTGTTTTGGCTGAGGGTCTAATTAAGTAGCTGCTCAGCTGTAGTTTCTACAAAATTGACATAAATTATTTACAATTTGAAGTCAGACTGGAAATATCATTAAAATATAATGAGAAAAGTTTTTTTCTGTTTTGTATCCTAGCTTTTTCACTTCCCAGGAAAGGAACAAGTGAAGAAAACAAAATGGTGATCAATACACATGCATATGCACACCCCATATGTTCAACTCTTGGAAGCTGACCACAGACACAAGTTAGATTCATTTTGAGAGAAGAATGCAAACGAGCTATTAATGCACCTTTTTCTTTTTTTTTTTTTCTTTTACAATACTTTCCTACAAAATAAAGTCAATTTGGATAAGGATTGAAGTGTGGGATGAAGCGAGGGCAGAAAAAATTCGTAATTATCTGCAGAATGTTGTTTAAAAAATTAAAGAAAATTCTTTACTGGAGCTCTTTGAACTAAGGTCTCTTTTGCTTAAGATAGTAGTGCATATACTCTTAATGACTCTTAAACACTTACTGTCACAGTCCTGGAGATTTTCAATTGCTGATAACAATCTTGCCCTGTCTTCTGGGTTCGAAATATTTAATTCAATAAGGTGGCTCTCCTGTAGATCCTTTAAGTCCTCTAGAGTTTCATAGCCATTCAGCAGCAGGGTTGAGGCATATTCCTATGAAAAGAAACAAGCAAATCCTCTCATGGAAAAAAGCACTATGTTTACTAGAGGAATAGACATAATTTCACGTTTTATTTTTGAAAATGGGTTGAAATGGACTCCATCCTCCAGTCCAATTGACTTACCTCTGGCAGAGGTGGAGAGCAAGAGAGAACAGAGGCAGAGATGCTTGGGAGTCCTCCTGGCCATGCCAGCATCTCTGCCTGAACTCCATAACACAGTTCAGCAGCAAACAGGACCAGGGCAGAGCTCTGTCAGAAATTACTTAATCTGCTGAGTGTCTGGACTTTTGTGGGTCACTCCATGAGTGCCTCCCATGCTCAGGCCGTGGGGGCCTCTGAGGAAAGAGTGCCCTGCCTTTTCACAGGAGGAACCCCTCGATACAAGCAAGGGGAGAAGCAGAGGGAGCCCTCGGCCCTGCTGTGTCACACAAGGTCCCCCTTGAGCTGTGTGTCAACTCAGTACAAAACTCTGTCCATGCTCCAGGGAAAGGAGTGTTTGCATCAGCAGCAAAGCAATTACCCTTATTAAAAATGTTACTTGTAAATCATGACCTCATTACACTTTGACACTCAGTCAAGATCTAGGGTTGCGGAGAGGGAGAGAGGCACAACATCAGCATGGTGCAAAACCACTACTGCTCCCTAAAGACCACAAGAAATTAGAAACACAAATTCTCAGCTTTGGGGCTGGAGTCAGACTGCAGCCCTGCCCCTGGACTGTCCACAGCCACACATCTCCTGTACTTAGGCACACAACTGCAGTCAGACCTGACAGGTCAGTGTCAGAGAGGGACCAGTGTCCCTCTCTGAGTGGAGTTTCCTAGCCCAGCCACACAATGAGGCAAAATACAGTTCTAGAAGCCACTCATGATGGCTTAAAAATTGAGAGCCAGATTAAGGGACAAAGCGTTTTTACCTGGGTATTTTAATAAGGATCCTTATAGTGCACCACTTTGCCAAGGTGGCATGCGCCACAATGCACAAACATAATGCACACAACAGGTCATGTATAAAATTTATAGACCTTAAAATCTGGCATATCTAACAAGGATGCCTCAATGGGAGGCCTGGATGAGTGGTGTGATATTCCCCCATCCATGGAATTCCCCCCTGGATGGGCCAAATCTCTAGTTTATAGGATATATTCTAGAGAGGGCCTTGGTTTCCCAAGACTGTGTAGGGTTTTCTGCCCCTCTACTACAAGACTTTTAGGATGTTTGGTCTCCTGGCCTAAGAGAATACTAGGATTATGCTAAATTATCAGATTTAAGGAATTACAAGTATGCATGCTAAGATACTGAGGGTACATAGAAGTTATACAAAAGGTATATAAAAGAAAAGGCAAAAAATCATCTTGGTACCATTCACATCAGATAAAAGACAGACACAAGGTTGCTTTGCTTTGCTTTGCTTTGCTTTGCTTTGCTTTGCTTTGCTTTGCTTTGCTTTGCTTTGCTTTGCTGACATCAAAATTGCTGAAACCTGCCTTTCTCCTGCCTGGAAATGACATTCAAACCTGAGTGCACAGAAAGAGAAGGTTTCAGACAGAGCTGGGAAATGCCTTGGCTGACCTGCAGGTGGACACATTCCAGGAGCTCTTGCAATGTTTTAGGCTTGGTCCTTCTGCTTCCTCTGTGTGGGTTTATCTTCCTGGGTGCAGCTTCTTCTTCCAAGATAATATCCACGTAAATGAACTTGAAATTTCCTACTTTGTTGTTCAGCATGCCTGTCCATATGCCCATGGGAGTTTTGCAGATGATATCTATGATGTCTCCTTTCTAGAACAATAAAAAAAGCACACCACTGCTTACACCTCTGGTTTATTATATGTAGCTTTCCCTCTGTGGACCAAAATCAGCACTAGTCAGTGCAAAGTTACCTTTTTTAATTACCTAGATTTAGTTCCTTTGCTTTTGTAAAATCCCAGGAAAATAATTACAGAAAGTGGAGCTAGTCCTTATCTCCAAACATTTGCAAGGGAGAGGAGAGCATAAGCAGCCCCTCTCACTATTTTTGTGCTCCACTTGGTCCCTGAAAAGGGATAGGGTTTTATCACCAATTAACTTTTGTCATGGGAAGTAGGCAGAGTTTTGACAAAAAGCAAGGGATTACTGTAAGGTTATTTTCAAAATATGTACCATAGCATATACAGAATGATCTTATTATCTAGCCTCCCAAGGTTCTTCAAAAACAGATAGCTGGTCTGTGTGAAAAGTGGACTCCTACTCATTTTACAGTGAAAAGTATTGGCAACATTTCTCAAAGATAATAAAGAACATTTAACTCCCCTAACAAATACAAGTGCTTAAAAGGGTGACAGCACAGCTACTTCAAGAGGGCTTTTTGGTAAAGGTGCTCACAGCCACACTGTGGGAACCAAGGTCTCAGCTCAGGAAAACATTCATTCTGAGTAATTCTCATAGTAAAAAGGCTCTTACAGAGTCATACACCCTACACTTGCTCCCAAGGACCTCAAAAATGAGCCCTTTCTTCTTGGCACACATCACAGAAAAATGTTGAAAGCCTTTGAAGAGTTATCCAACAAAATGCTACATCATTTGTGATTCTGTTACAAAAATGCTACATCATTTGTGATTCTGTTACAAAGTTAGATATCAAACTCAGTTTGTTAAGATGCGTCCACAGCTCCATGATTTACATCTTTTCTGGTCAGGTCAAGGAACAGCAAGTCAAGTGGTCACCCTAGCTTTGGTACAAAACCAAGTACAAAATTGACTGTGAGCTGGTGACCTGGTTTAGCTAGAGCATGGGGCTCAGAGCTGTGAGCACAGTTGAAATGGAAATGAAACAAACATTTATTTAAAGCTCTATAAGCATACATTACTCTACAAACTTGTACAGGCTCGGGAGCTTCAGATGTGGATGCAGGTCAGGATTAGGCAGTGTCCCCAAGCCAAGCTGCAGATGCACTTGGAATTCAGTTCAGGGTACTGAAATTTTGTGTGATAAATATAGGGGATTTCAACCCTTGAGTATCAGTTTATCATTCCAAAATGCACCACCCTAGTGACTAAAAAAGAAACCTATATGAGCCAGCAGATATTTGCCATTTCATGACCACTTAAATAGTTAGAACAGTTAAACTGTATTAGAAGAAATGCCCTAGATGTGGTGGAAGTGGAGGACAAGTGGTGAAGACTGCAAGTACCAGAAGAGTAACAGCTCTCAAGTAGGCCAGAGAGGAGAAGAGGGAGATGTATGAGATACAGGACTTGGCAAAAAAAAAAAAAAAAAGAGGCTGTGAGGAAGAAGAGTCTGAAGGGCTGGGTTTTTTTAGTAATGTTCAACTGGGCCCTGGCCCATACATCTCTTGCCATGTCTGGGCTGAGGAATGTTCATAGTTCAAACATAGGCTTAAAGAAAAGTTTAATGGAAAGGCAAACTGCTTTTATTAAAGGCAGTGGGTGCCTTTGGATATATCCCAGTTGTGGTGGGGAAAGCTTGGGGAGACAACTTCACATCCAGTGGGACTTTACTTTTTCATACTCCAGGCCATGGATGTGGGAAGCAACACGTGGTTTGCTCTGAGGAAGGCTGGGGTATGTAGGGACATACTATGAAGAGGTTCCTACCTGGGATCTGTGCCTTAAAAAGCCTTTAGCAGCACTTGGCTTTGCAGCCTTGTCTGAGCTAAGTCCTTATAGAGGCATTCTGCAGCCAGGTCAGGCTTGCTTCTAGAGTATTCCACGTGCTCCAGTGGATAAAAATTCATTATTAAGTGTACTATTTACATGTAAGAAACGTTCTCCCAGCGTAGTCAGTGGGAAGGAAGGGATCCTGGTGTCTGCCTTACCTTGATTTTCAGCGAGTCGGTGTCGTAGGGGCTGGGTGTGAAGTCGGTGTGCACCTTGGCCCGGCCGCAGAAGGGGCCGTTGTAGGGCACCTCTTCCTCAAACCGCAGGCTGTCCCTGTTGCTGGTGCCATCCGAGCAGCTGGTCACCCCACCTGGGAGAGAGGCAGCTTCAGAGACCCACCCCTGCACCAACCCCCCAGGCATGCAGCTCGGCACAGCAGCCCAAAGGAAAGCGTTCAAACCCACTTTTGAATCAGAGAGGGAGTGTATTCTGTGTGGGTTTGACACGTTCCAGGATAACTACAGTCAATAAAAATCATGCTACGAGAGGCAGAAGAAAATGGGTAGGAGATCTTTCATTAATATCTTCCCTAAAGTAATCTTTTTCTGGTGATGATACTAATAGACTACACATTTTATTTACAGACTTCTTGAAATATTACCTCTGCAGATTAATAAAATGTACCCTAAAAGTGCAATTTAGGGAATTAATTCTGCTGAACTTCTCCTGTTTATTCAGCGAAATGAAAACAAGTACTGTAGAAGTTATTTTATTTCATTCCAGAGCTAGCTGAAACATCAAAGGAACCTGCATTGCAGAGGGAAATTTTAATCTTATCAACATTTCTGCCTGTCATTTTATCCAAGTTGAGCAATAAAATATCAGCAGAGTAATTCAAGCAAATTTGAGCAAGCTCTGCAATATCCCATCCAAATATGTTTTTAGATAAGAGCAGCGGTGTGTTGGAAGTAAACTCCCATATACGATTTTCACAAATCACATCACAGAAAATGATCATAAAAATGGTTTTGTTTGAGGTGATTGCTTAAGTGCACAGTTCCATCTCAGGGCCAGATTAAGTGCAAATAGTCTGGGCTGCAGCTCCAGTCTGCACTCAGGCCTCGGGCAGTGCCTGCAGGGTGGCACAGCAGTGTCACCAGGGATAGCTGTGGCCTGCCACCCAGCAAATATCCCCAGCAGGGGCACACAGAGTGAGGTGGAGGTGCATTTCTCATCAGAGACTCCTCTGCCCTCCAACTGAGACTATCCTGATAGGGGAGGGTTTTCAGTGGGTTTCAGGTGGGCTGTGTCTCTCTGCATCGTGTCCCAAAGCTGCCAGGTCAGACTCACATGCCTCACCATCTCAGAGAGACTTTGTCTGCCTCACATCTCCAGGGCAAAGGATGAACTCACAGCCAGTCTGCCAGGAGAGGATGCTCGTGTGGCTGCACCCAGTGATTGCAAACCCAGCACCATGGCAGTGATAACCCCACAAAAACTTATGGCATATATACCAGCACTATGCCCTATAATTCATGTTATTTTTTTCTTCAGTTAGTACCTGCACTCTTAAAAACACTCAACTTATTTCTGGATAGATATATGTCTACCCCAGCTGCTACCCATTTAACCAAATTACACTTTTGCCTGCCAGGATGAAGAGCTGTCTACCATCACATTTTTGATCACCAGCTCTGATTCCACAGACATAAGCAATAACTATATTGATCCAGTGACTGAATAAGAAGTGGAGGTGTCTTGTACTTACTTGATGAGCTCTGGCCACTGTTCAGACTATAGAGACTTTCCAAAGAGTCACTGGTTTTTAGGGAGACCTTCTCAGTGTGTGTTCCACAACCAGGATCACTGTCATCTTTTCCCTCTTCATTCTTTAACACATGCACACACACACACACAAAAAAAAAAAAAAAAAAAAAAGTTAACCCCCAAGAAATGTATTTTAGAGAAATATTTTTTGTTTGTTTGTTGTAAAGCATCATTGGAGATTAGCTCATCATTGCACTTTATTAAGAACTCCTTTGTGTAAGAAGGCATTTTAGAAGTTGGTGCTTGGTACTAACCTTGCCCAACAATCACCCCTAGTATTTTATGATCATGGAGAAATTCCCTGTCTGGTTTCTGCCCTACTCACTTCATCCCACCCCTGCTCACAGCTAAGCTAGGAAGACTGCAACACACCCTGGCAAGAGCTGAAAGCTTGTAATGGGAAATTTGTAGGCAGCCTGATAAGATTTTGTCTCTTGTCTCAGAGAAGGAAATATAAAGCTCAGTCCTGAAAGCAGGTGGTGAGGAGCTGGCTGGCACAGCTGTGTTTTACACTGAACTTCTGAAGGTGGGGGTTGCTTGGTGGCAGGCTGGGGACAGCTTGCACACACGTAGGGCACCGGTGTGTTCTAGCACCATGCTCACCACACTGCCCAACGTTCACCCTCTCCTCAAAATCCAGTGCATTTCAGAATTAGCAGGTACATGTTTCTCTCACAAAGTCTAATGGTGTATGAAATTGGCCCCTTGAGTTTATACCAATAAATCACACCTCAGGAATCACAGCCTGCTCAAAACAATAAGATCCATATTTCAGTCACAGTTAAGTTGGAGACAGTGTAACAGATAAATGTAATAGGGATGATCTTTCAAAGGGAGGGATTTTTCAGCAGAATTCATCATGTTGCAAGTGCATGTGATGTCCTGATGCAACTGAAGCTTTCTTCAGCACATTGTATTTGGGGAAAAATTAGTTATTCATTGGTTAGGTGATGATGCAAAGATGGCACTGCATGTGTGAAGCAGAGACCCATGCAGCTACATATCAGGCAGAGCACTGAAATGAGGAACTATACTGGTTTCCAACAAGAACTGTGCTTGTTTCACCAGCCAGCAGCATAACAGATTAATCAGAAAGCTGGTATTGATTGTAATCATTTCTGGCTGGAATGAAGATCATGCTACATGTGTGTCCAACCACATAATCCATTGAATTTCTGTCATAGGAATTGTTGCTTTGAATGTGCAGAAAGGAAATATAAAAACATAATATAAAGTTCAAAGAGCATTTTAGGGAAAAAAAAACCAAAACAAACAAACAAACAAAAAAACCCACCTAAACTAATGACTGATCCTTATCTTGGTCCTCCAAAAACCAATTAAAGGTATCCTATGAAAAATTATTTTCTACTTGTGAAGTTCCTCATTTCTTTTCCTTACTTACTTGATATTGACACATGAGATAGGATGCAGACTAGCTAGATATTTTTAGGATTGTTAAGTGTGACAAGTCTTTTTCCTTATGTTTTTAAATTTTGGAACTTACTGATCCAAAGTACTGAGAAAACAGGTTTTCCAGTATGCACAAGGTTATGGGGTTTTTGTTTAATAAAGATAGTTTCACTAAGATTAGATAAGGCAAAAGGAGATAAAGCAATATGAGTTGGAATTCTCTAGGATTCTGGCTGCCCTTTACAAAATGGACTTCAGAAGTAACTATTGTATTGGGAGATGGACTCTTCTAATGAAGCCTTTTGTACAAACTGAGCATCAGACTGACGATGGGGTTCTACCAATACTCCCTTGTGTCCTCATGAAAAGGGTTTTTTTTTGTGCTCATACACACAAGCTCATACAAATATTCCTTTATGAAAAAGTAAACTTAAATGATGTAAAACTCTTACGACTCTCTTGGGCCCTTCCTATGTGATTTGTGTGCACACTAAAATGCATGTGAAAGAGCAGGTACATACCAAAAGCTGGCCTAATTCAGTATCTGTTGTCACCCTGGTTGTTTTGTTCTGTCACAACTGAGGACAGTTGAAACATGAAGAGGAAAAATGCACATAATATTTTTACTTCACATGTATTTCCAACAAACACAGGGCTCTTAGGCTGTATTTACCATCTCCTCAGAGAGTGCCTTGATGTGTTTTTTACCCATCTTTCTCTTCATGGTCAGTGAAATAGCTCTCATCTTCTTACTCAGACTTCCTCCATTATTTGCTGCTTTGATTTGCACTGCTTCCCCAATGTCACTTATAGTCTCCAGCTCAGATATCTGTTTTGAAATCAAAAAGTAAGCAATAACTCACCACGAAGATAAAATGCAGCAAACTGAAGCAGGAATTACTGGTAAATATTTAGGACACTAACACAGTTAGCATGACAAATCTCAGTCATGGCCATTTTCCTTAGAAACTGTGCACCAAAACAGGTTTGCAGCACAATACTCTATATATGAATGACAGAAAGAAAATATATTTCATGGTAGGTAATGTTTTTTTCCCCATTATTTATTGTCCCTAATATCAACAAGAATTAAGGGAATTTTTGCAGAGGTCTTGAAATCAAAAGTGAGACATCTGTGGGTTACTTGTAAAGTGCTGGTTACTTTGGGCAGGCACCAATGTGAAGTGCACTTGTTTTTTTTTTAAATTGTTTCTATGTTCACATCAAAGTGCCAAAGTTTAGGTGTGACTCTCAGGTTTGTTTTGTCAAGGCCTCAATCTCTCAGAGAGAGGCAGGTACACCAGCAAAGTTCTCACCACTGTAAAATTTACACAACAGCTTCCCAATGCTTTTGCATAACTGCCACGGGCAAGTGAACTGCAGAAATTTAAACTTTGTGTTCTACAGACCTCAGCTGAATCCTCTGCCTTGGATATCGAGTGATGCCTGAAACGGTCAAAGCTTCCAAAGCTGCTTGTGCGCTGCAAAAGAAGAGGAGACAGACCTTGGCTCACTGGTGCTGTTTTGCTTTGTCCTGCTGTTAAGACTTAAATGAAACTGTCAAGCCACCTGTTGGTGTTAAAAATCCCTCCCATATCAGTGGACCATGAGCTGCTACATCCATCTAGAATCAAAATACAAGGTGACTGCAGGGGGAAAAAAGTATGACTGTACAGGCAGAAGTAGAAAAATAAGTAAGAGAAACAATACTGCTTCAAGTACTAATTAGGTAATGGATATGATTACAAGTTCTTCTACATCTGTTTCACCTATATGTATGTAAATAATCATGCATTATTTGCAGGTAAGAAAGGCTTGTTTATGAGTTTCAAAAAAAACCCCAAGTCTATCGCTTGTATCATAAATATGATACAAGCGATAGACTTGGTTTTGGTGGTGTAAATTGTGGCAATTTATACAATGTGTTTTTGCAGCTGGGGAGACAATTTATGGTTCTTTATCATCAGGAATGAGCGAGGACTGCTGAGGATTATGAATACATCTTGTCCAAAATGCACACATTGCAGAGGGAGTAAGTAACAGAATAATCAGGCAGGCCTCGTGCTTCTCTTCCCAATTTTCCAGTTAGAAGTTCTTATTTTTAAACATGAATGGGTACAATTTTCTGCCATGCCACAACTTTACTTGGCTCAACAAAGCTGCATCACCTGAGCTGTGCTCTGACTTCCTTCTAGTTTTTACTCTTTCTGCACGCAGATAAACGGCATGGAAAGGAGGGAAGTGGCACAGCAGATTTCAAGGAGTGGGGTCATACAGAAATACCTGTCAGACATGGCCAGGCAGAGCTGCATGGCACTCCCATGGTGGCATAAAATTGGCATTGATGACAAGTCGGGAGTCCCTTTAAGTGTGGCCCTAGAAACAGCCAGAATTTGGACATCTATCCACTCTACAGTGTCTTTAAGAGCCTGTTTTTATGTCTTCACCAATACTCACAGCTAAATCTAGAATGACATGGGTTTTTGTAAGTACTTCCCTCTTCCATACTAAATGGAAGTCTTTAATGCTGTATGAGAGTTCTTGAGCAGGGTTCACTATTATATGTGAGGCTGTATGATCTCAGTCTATTTCTGAGTATTCAAAATCCCCTCTGGAGAAAAAGAACACTGAACTAAAATAGCAAACCACAAAATAAATACGTTCTGTCTGATTTAATAAGTGATTTTGGACTATCTGGGCTGCAGTTTTTCCTGTACTTATTCATCCTTTTGCCTTCCCTGTATGATTTCAGCCCAACTAGTTCCTTGTTCCATTGCTTTCTTCCCCCACCCCCAGCCACATGAGTCATATTTTCATCTCCCCCAGGTTTCTAAGCACCCACTGTGTAGTTTTCACCTGGCATCTCCAGCTCCCTCCCTTTGCTGTCAATCCAGGAATTTCACAAGCCTCAAAAGGCTTGTGAGCTCCCAGCTTTCCTGTTACAGAGTTCCAATCCTCCCCATGGGGCAAGAATTGTCATGAGGCAGTCTCAGAAGCAACAGGGGTACAACATCCTTTGGGCAACAGAGGAGGAGGAGCAAAGGACTGGTTTGGGAGCCAGTGCCTTTCCCTGCCTTCACACTGCAGGCATGCTTGATGCTGGCACGGACTGCTTCCAGAGAAGTTAAGGAGAAATCTCTTCTTGATGTATTTCCCTGTTTTCCCAAACTTATTTATTAACCAGCTCTGCCATCTCCCCCAAAAAAATTAGTGTGGGCATAGCATTGGGAGCCTGAGCAGAGTCAGATGGAAAAGAAAATTCTACCCATATTTTGGCTCCATATTTTAAGCAGTGCAGCTTAAAAGGATAATAACATCCTCTTCCCCCCCTCCTCCACCTGTATTTCTGGGCACATCTAACCTGAAAAAATATTTCCAGCCAAAGGTTATTTGAAGAAACTGACCCAGATTTGTGAATATTTTTGGACAACTCCAACACTTACTATTCACAGAGGGAAAAAAAAAAAGACAAAAATCACACAGCTCTCCTCTTAATTGATTGTAAAATCTCTGTTGTCTAAACATTGTGGTTTGTTTGTTCATTTTTACATTGTAAAATTGAAAATGACAATTTGAATAGTACATTTAATTTTATCTATAATTCCCATAAAGAAGTTTGCTATTAAGTAGATGAAGAACATCCTGTGACAAGGGGTTAGCTCAATAGTATGATATAAAAACACAGCCCTGAGGATTATGGTTCTATTAGACAGGATTAACACCTTTCACTAGCTTGTCAACCCAGCCAAATGTGCCCTGCAGCACAGAGCAGGAGGGAGAGGGGAGCCTGGGATTCACAGCAATACTGGGAAGGGAAAGTATAAAATTGTCTCAGCAATCTCTAAACATACACTGACCTTTCTGTTGCATTCCAACACTTCAATATGTCTAGCAGGAGTAAGTGCACATTAAAGTGCAGATGTGCTGGAAATAGTTTAAAAGGAACAAGAGGGAAAACACTGTTTAGTGTTGGTCTTACCTATAAACAGCCTGAGCAGAGGGAAATCAGTTATCCTTTTTTGACCCTCGAAACAACCTTATATCCTACATGTGCAGGAGCCTTGGGCTATTTGGTAGTGTACTTCAATGTTGCTTCATCCTTATTAAATATTAATAAGGGTTACAGGATGATTTCCACTGTTCTAGATAATGGTCTTGCTGCACTGGAGAGCACTGAATAGGGCTGCTTCAGCAGTTCTCTATACTAACTTTTTCCATTAAGTAATCAATAGGCACCACCTTTTAAAAATGTATCCAACCCCATTATACTGATAACGAAAAGCAGATTTAGGAGCTCCTGGCTGCAAAGGGAATGGGACTATTACTTTCAGCAGTGTCAGTCACTGCATTAGTGTCAGGGAACACCTACTTTGTGAAGATATGGACAGGCCTTATTTCCAGGTGAAGGGAAGCTTTTAAAGTAAATGCAAAGCTACTAAGAGAAAATACGCTATTGACTTTTGATACCAGGATTCAGCATCCTATAAAGTTAAGTGGTTTTTCTGGCTCAATTCATGCAAGAGCTACCCAGGGATATGTTAAGCAAATACGAATTTGCTCAGTAAAATCTAATGGAGGCATGGGCACAGGGAGAAAAAAAAACCTGTTTTCCCGCACAAGGGCTGATCAAATAATTTCTATAAATCAATCCATTAACTTTCATCTCTTCCTGTTCAGTATTCCAAACTAACATAATAGAAAATATCAAAGATACCTTTAAGTATTTGAAAACTTTCTTCCATCTTCTCCTATATCATTTATTCCCCGAAATCCAGGAACTTTAAGTAATCCCTTTAAAGGGATAAGTGCTATGTAATTGTTGTTTATTTTAATTTGGACAGTCTGCAGTTGATTGTCTGGTTTTTCTGTAAATAGCCTATCATTTTCCCTAGAAAATAATAGGGTATGATATGCAAATAGTAAGACAACAACAGGTTCTGCAATCCATGTCTTTCTGTTACTAAACATCCTTCCCTAGTTGGACACATCACAGGAGAAGTAAGTTCTTGTCTGTGACAAACTAGTCAGAGCTTCCCTGTGTCTAAAAACAACCTTTGAGCCAAAACTGACTGCAGTTATCCTGATAAATAATCATTATGGAAAATATTCATCCCATAGTTTTCTCTGGGCAATTCACACTGTTCAGCAATCTGGTTGCCTGCTGTCAGAAATTCTGGCCTATTATATTTTGCTTCAAGTCCTATTCAAAATATCTTTTGAGTCCCACATGTGTCAAAGGCTTTGTACTGACCCTCTCACACAAGTAAATCTCTTCAAATTCCTCCATGCATTTTAATTTTTAGCTTCCATTCATCCTTAAACTACCCAAGCCATGTAAGATATATAGGGGCAAATGTGGACACTGGAAGTAATAAAAAGGGAGCTCAGCATGTTGCTCAATTTCCTTGCCTGCCACAGACACTTGTCTTCTTTCCTCTTTTTTTGAAAGCAGACACAGCAGCCCTCAAGAGAACAGCCTGTTCTTGCTGTTCTGATTGATGGAGATAAGTGGAGATCAGGATTTGATTCATTTGTTCTAATTTCTGATGGTTCTTGTCCCTTCAGAAGGAGGAGACCACTCTGAGAATGAAGAAGTTACCAAGTAGGGATGAATATTTCCACTCTGCTAGCTTATCTTCTTGCATAGATAATCAAAAGAATTGTCTCCTACTTTCCCAGATGGCAAGATAGCAATTTTTAGCTTTTTTGGATGTTCTGTGGAAAAAAAAAAATCCCACAAACCAAACACCACCCAAAAAAAAAAAAAAAAAAATCCTCACTTTTGTTTAAAAAAAAAGAGAATCTGTGTAAAAGATTAAGCAGTTCTCCAAAAGGTAAGGGAAGCAACAAAAGAGAAAGCATCATGACCTCTCTACCACAGGGAATTTTTCCTATTTACACATTAGTTACACATACAGAACTTCTGACCACTAACCAACACATTAATATAACTTTATAGCCCACATGAAACACGGCCTAAACCTTGCACTTCACCAGTCAAAAGCAATAAAAAAAGATACAGCTTGTTCCTGCTAACTCAAATAGAGCAATCTACTGAAATGGCATTTTTAACTGGCTTAAAAATGACTCTATAAAAGACTGGTTGTTATCGTGGCCTGGTGTTCAGCAGCTGCATGGAGGTGGGGGGAGAGAGGGGAGCAAAGTGGACTTTGAACAGAACTGCCACCATGAAACCTCAGATCAAACACCCTAATTTTAACAGTGGAAAAGCAAAGCTGAATTTAAAAAAAAAAAATAAATTAGTTAATCATACCTAACACTCCTCCAGGTGAACAAACTGAGCTCTCCAAAGTAAACACTGAGCAGCTGTTTTATCAGTGCCTCTAACTGGTACCAGCCTCGGTCTCTCAAGCCTCAATCCTTGCTGACACGAGGCACGTAGTTCCCAGTTAACCCAGTTAGAGTCACCACTAGAAACCCAGTCTCCAGTGCTTTCCAGGGGCACCTTGCCCTGGGCAGGTGCTGGGGCAGCTGAGAGCGAGGGCAGAGCTGCTGCTCCTGAAGGTAAACGAGGGTGGGACTGTTGGCAAGGTCTTCCTCTGGAAGGGGAAGCCACCTGGGACATCTGAGCAAAGAGGCAGTTTGGCCTGGCAAAAAAATGTGCTGTGTTGATTAAACAACTCTGTGAGGGACTAAATAAGGAAGCAATTTGGGAAACTCCAGTCTTAACACTCAGAAAGTTTTGTGCAAGTGAGTATTGCAAAATGTGCAAGGAGGGGAGGCATCTGACTCTGCTTTCTTTAAATGCGCATTGACCCTGGATTTTGAGCGCCGTCGTTCCTGCCCAGTTGCTGCAGAGCACTCTCAGTCCCTGGCGAGAAAAGTCACTCCAAGTGCTCTTCTGGCAGTCTGTCCAATTCTGGGAGTGTGCACACAGGTATTTGCAATAATTATGTAATTAAGACTTTATTATTTATACGACATTTAATTAAAAGTGACTTTCAGTGGCACACAAAACCATGAAAAGAAAATGACTTTAAAAGAAGGTTAAGGATGTGTGACAAACTCAGAGGAGCTATGAAAATGACAGTTAAGGATTTGGCATGATGTGCACTTCCACCTCCCTGCTATCCTTTTTTTACCCTTCATTTGCACATGGGCAGAAACACCAGGGATGAGCCTTGAAATCCACCCTGCACAAAACCATGACTGCAGCAGAGGGGAGCGCTGCCTGAGTAAAGGCTGGTTAAACACTACGTAAGCATCGCGGGCTTTGATCTTTAATCCCTTAAATACCAACATCTTTCCTCTCCTGAAACTTCCTCCTCTTCAAACCAGCTGAGTTCACAGATGAATTCTCACATTTTAAAACCAAATCACCTAGCAGCTTCAATTAAAGTCCTTGCCCTGCTTGCTTATACAGATTTTAATAACGCTGTGTGTTATCTAGGCCCTGACCTTGCAGGGTTTTGCTGGATTTCCTGTGTGAGAGAAATTACTCACAAGCATGTTTACTTTAAGTGAAGACAAAAACTTCATATGGCCAAAGAGGAGCTGAGAAGAATCCAGCCCCAAAGATCCAGTTTTACAGGGACCCCCACGCCTGACCAGCACACCCACAAGAGAGGCAACCAGCATTCTCTGGCAGAGGAGGCGGGGGGTGGCTGTTCAGTGGAAAGTGTTCCTTCAGATGACCTTCCAGATGAAAACAAGATTAGAAAAATAACCTCTGAGTCGTGGTCAAGTCTGACCGTCCCAAAAGCTCGCTTGTTCTTTTTCTGAAGAGTAAGCAAACTTCAGAAAGCCCTTACACGAGTTTTACTGCCCTACTGCTGCCTTACCCTTGACAACAGGTAATGACCAACAATAAGCTAATTCTAAGAAACTTGGGGGAGGGGGGAAGAAAGAGAGTTAGTTTTTATTACTTTTAAATGAGTGTTTGATACATCGTCTTGGTTCCCCTGATTAATGTTCGCAGCAAACTCAGCCACTGGAGTTGTAATGTTTCTGCAAGCTTCCCTACAGCAAAGCCCAGCCATTAATTCAGTGGCATATGTCAGCTCAGCAGAGCAAGGTCACTCTTCTCTTTCAAGGGGAACCTTTTTAGAAATAATAAAACTGACAGAAAGTTCTTTTTTGCATGCTTTATGTCACCTGAGGTTGAGTGCTGCAGTTAATATCACAGAGCTTATAAACATTCCCATCTTCAGCAGTCTCCAAACCCACCGGGCTCTTTGAATCTCAACATTTTTTTTTTTTTTAAAGTAATATAGTGACAGCTTTATGTGGGGCAGATATACAGTATGTAATCCTAAATGAGTAAAAAGTAAGTAAAAAATGAACAAATCTTTTCTTGGGCATTTTAGAGGAGAAATTTTGGAAGACACTAAGGACTGCTGATACTGCAGGATGTTAGTGCTTAGAGAAAAAGATGTGGGATTAGGGACTTTATCTCCATGGATGCTTTGGATAAAGGGAGGAAATTTTAAAATGCACCCATCCACCTTGTTTCCATTTCACTGCTAACGGGTACTGTATAGGCATGTGATGGAAAGAGAACACAAAATTAATTTATCTATTTTTGGAGCGATTTTGGATTCATAGGTAAAGATGTCCTAGTCATCTTTTATGATAACTAATTGCAACTGGAACTTATTTATTGGGGTACAAATATTATGGAACATGATAAACAAAATAACTAGCTGAAAAATAAGATCCAAACAATAGGCCTTTTTTCCCCCTCATTATCTCCCTTCAGACATCCTGACTACACTTGATTAATGAATCCATAGTGAGATTAGCTGAAATTGCCTTAATGGAGATGCACTACAGTAGAGAAGCAAAATTCAGTGCAGTATCTATCATCAGTCACTGTGAGTTTGAGTGCTTCATCAGATCTAGATGTCCATTTATTTAAATTATTTTTATATTGGAAAACAAAGAAAAAAAAACCCCAAAAACAACAAAGAAATGAAATACTACACTCATTAGAGTGGCTTAACTTTTGACTCCTTTGAAATGTAGACTAGGGTCACCATTTTTTCTTTTTCTTGTGTCCTCCCTTGTCAAATGGCTGTGTTCCAACATTGGCTTATTGTCATCCACAGGCCATTATTGTCCAGCTGAAGAAGGCACACGTGGCACTTCATTGCAGCTTCTCAGGCTTCAAAAACTGGACATGCTCACACAGTTTATGCCTGGAAATCCTAAATATGCTCCTTGAAATTTGAACTCCTAAGTTCAGCAAGCTTTTGGTTTTGTATGGAAGCTGAAAGAAAGTTGCCAGCTCAGGGTTTCCATATGATTTAGGAGTGTGTAAGAATCCTTCTTAGTGCACAAGTTACAATGTATTACATTCCACGTTTGCTTTGTAGTGTAAGCTCTATAATTGCAATTCAAGGGAAAAAAAAAAAAAAATCTAGGAATCTGAAGATATTGTCCTGATTCTGTTCAGGACACTCTGGAAAAGGAATGAATACAATCAACAGCTCACCAGGGTACCAGTAAGAGCACATCAATTCTCCTCTCTCCATTTGAGTGTCTGTGTCATGGGTTGTTGTGATCACAGCTCAGTGGAAAACTACAGCTTCATTTCATGAAAAACAAGTGTACCAGGTGCCTGAAGTGTATTTTCATTCTGACACATGAGAAGAGTAAGATTGAGCATTTTCCCCCTCCCCTGCTCCCCAGGAGCCACACGTAGTGGAGAGACAGTGGAGAGTGAGGTGCTGCTACTGGGGCAGCGACAGCAGCGAGAGCTTTGAGGAATTCTTTGAACCCGAGATTTAAGGACCTACTCCAAACCCTACTGAAATCAGCCCTATCACTGCAAAGGGAACTGTGCAAACTGCATGATTTTAAGTTGTCATGAAGGTGTGGGAAGATGTTGCCTCTTGCCATTCCTTCAGATACTGGCTAAAATCGCAAACATGAAGATATTTTCGAACATTTTACCACCGTTACCAAGAAAGATTAGTCAAGCAAATATAAACCCCATTACAGAGACAGGAAGAAAATAATGTAAACATGCCAATAGCCAACATCAGAAGAGCCCTACCACATGCTTGTGCTAGAGCTGAATGCCTGCTCTACCATCATCAGTCATTTCATGCATCCTCTCCACAGGTTCTGGGCTGCTTATCCATCAGTGAACCATGTCCCCTTTCCAGCTTTTTGAAGTGGTTTTTGAACTTTACATCTGATCTTAAAGAAGGAGGCAGAGAGACAGAAATGTAAGAGCAAAACAGCACAGCTGTGGCGAGTGAAACAGTTCAGGAGCTGTGGAGCCGAGCGTCCCCTTTGCACAGGTGGAGGCAGCAGAGAAACTGCGTGAGCTCACTCGGCTGTCCCGGCCACTGTGTTGTCTCCTCTTCACACATCTGCTTTTGGCTGGGCTGCCACAGAGTGAAGCTGATTTCTTTATCTTGTGGCTGCAGCCTGTCAGTGACACGTCTCCATCTCTGTCTCAGACATAATGGTAGAGGGAAGACATGAAACTGCACCATGTTTTCTGGTTGAGCAGAACTCCTCTAGTGTTTCTCTTCTCCCTGAAGGAGCCGTGAGGAGCACTGCAGAAAAACCTAAAGGCGAGTATTCAGGGACTCGTCTTCCACTTGTCCTCTAACATACCTGGAAGAACAGCAAACCTGCCACACCTTCTGATGAAACCAGCATGGACAAGTAGAGGAATTCTCACTTCTTACAGTTCTCGAGGAAGTGACCATTCTGCACCTCATGGAAATCGAGTTCAGTAGCATTTGGTTACATGGTTGTTCTTGTAAAAATGATAAAAGAGATGAAGACACAGAAGGGAAGGAAAAGGACTAAAAACTCCACCCAGAAGACATAATGGTGCAAAATAGAAGGTCACTAGAGCTTCTTGTCAGCTTCAGTGCTGGGTGATGAGACAAAAGATCCTTTACTCTTGACCTTCAGCTTTCCAGAAACGGGACAGAAGATGTTATGACTGGCAATTAAGCAGCCTTAAGACCCTGTACAGATGAAGTTATTATCCAGATTTCTGTGTATCCATGGAATGAACCAAAGAAGGTATAGAGAGGAAAAGTGGCAGAAAGGTATATATTGTGCATAGTCAAAGAAGCAGCTTGCCTGGAGAAGACTCTGATCTTTTTCCCAGGCTGGAATTTCACTCTCAAGTTTAAGAAGAAAAAGAGTAAGAACATGTTCTTGGGTGTACTGTCAGTGGAATAAAATTTTTAAAAAGTGACAAAAATAAGAGTAAACTGGAATACAGAAGTGATTTCACTTAAGAAAAAGATAAGTGGTTGTTCATCTTCCTGTGGAATAACAACACACATACAACACACCTCTGTCTGATTCATGACATAAAGTTTTTCATTAGAATGGTTTAAAGGATATGGTAAATATTCAGAGCATATATAATCTGTAGCCTGGTGCCAAGCAGAAAATGTTGAGCAAAACCACGGACACTACCAATTTGTGGAATATAGTGTAACTGTTTCTAACAACTGCTCTAGTAACTCTAGTAACTCTGCTGTCTTTGTTGGAGCCTTTTAGAAGAGAAAGCTTAAAGGGATATTGTGATTACAGAGACACAGAAAACTTTTTTCCCCTTCTCAGGTGGGGGTATTCCCAGCCAGTTCTGCCCACATAGCAAGGGGTTGATTCTCCTGGCTGAAGTGTTTGTAGCCACCCAGAAAGTGCTTATACAGCTGCTGAGTGATGGCTTTATAAGAGATTTTGTCTGAATTTATGCCATGATAGTCTGCATAGATTACTAGACAAATATTGAAGTGCAGGAAACTGTAGGCCACATCCTCTGCCAGCCCTGCCCATACATTGTTACTGCTTCTTTCCCAGCAATGACCGATATCCTGACCAATGTTTACGTTGGGGTATTTTGGTTTTCCTAGAAACACAGTCCATCAGTCAACTGCTCTTAAACAACTCTTACAGAATTAGGAGGCAACTAGTGCTGATTTTATGTCACCTTGGTAGTTTGTGCTATGTTATTTATCAGAGAGCACAGTTATAAATGCTGTGGCTGATAGTCTGGTTTCTAAAAAGGCCTGGATAAGGTGGTTCAGGCAGACTTCTTGAAATGCTCCAACTTGCTTAAGAAAACAAACAAAACCCTGGATTTGTTACTGTAAGCAAAATGAATATTAATGTGTAAATATTCCCTTCGGAAGATTGCCCTCATTTGTTTTAAAATATTCTGCTCTTAAGGACTTAAGCGTGGCTAGTGAAGGAAACCAAGACAGGCACAAAACAAGAAATTAGATGAGTATTGAGCAAAGTTGATGAAAATGTAAAAGATGCCTTAATCAAGGCAACACAAAAAATCCATCAGTACTGGAACAGGCCACAGGTATAGTTCTTCCTTTGTAACAAAAGCTAACCAAGAGTTGTGAGAATCCTCAATGAGACTATGTCTTGATGTGAGCATCAAAATGGGGAGTCTGGTCATCCTAATCAGCCTCCTGCCAAGGGCCAGGTGAGAGGTGGCTGTCCTTTCCCCACAGACACTCTGGACCTTTACTTCCTGCTGAGGAAACAGAATTCCTCAAATTTCAATAGCTTTCTAGAGGAGATCTGTTAGCATATATGTTAAACCACAACTTTCTGAAGCTGCTCTTGAAAATAAAGGAGAATTAACTGATGATTGAGAAGCATGATGATAATACAAAGAAAGAAAAAATAGCAGAAGAAGAGTAGTAATACGATTGTAGAACCGCCCACTGACACAAGGAAAATAACCTAAGGTTCACTCTAACCTTGTTCCAGTGTTTTATGAAGCCTAGGGGAGACAGAAAATACCTTATGAAGTGTCACCTGCAATCCCTCCTTTCTCCATCTACACACACATGGTTTTTACAAGTATCATTATTTCTTTCTTTGAACCCCCCCCACCCATCCACTAAAGGCCCACAGGTATTTACACCACAAACCAGGTTCTTGAAAATACTCCCCAGATGTTGTCATCTGTTCCTGTTTATTTACCAGAGTTCAAATGGATTTTGACAAACAGTCTTTCTTCAAGAGGCAATGCAGTAAAGCCCTTTAATGACAGAACTATGTGTCATCTCTGCCTATAAGCATAAATTTGCACAGCGGGCAGTGCGGTGAAAACAGCCTATCATCAACTCATCACCTCTCATCATTGTTAGAAGGAAATGCAAATGGAAACGAACATCACTTCAGTCATGGTTGTGAAAATTAGCATCTGTGACATTAGCAGTGCCTCATTTATTATGCACACGAAACTTCAGGGGGAAAGAAAAGAATATAAAACTTCATAACTCTACCAGTCTTTACCTTTGAAATAAAATTAAAACCTTCAAGCTTTCCCCACTCAAGGATAAATCCTAGTTAATATTCATTAACACCGAGCAATCTCTTCATTGCAGATCTTGTCCTACAGAAGATCTAATTATGTCTCGAATTATTTTTGGTGTTTAGGTTTGCTGTACCTATTTTCTATTTTCTTTTCTTTAGTAAGTGTTCCCTACTGGAGAGGCACGAGCCACCGTCTGAGAAAAATGCAGCACCCAAAAACTTGCTTATAGCATCTGTCTGCATTACAGGCTCCAAACACTTAGGCAAGCGATAAACCTTACTCAGATAATCCTGCTGAAATCAATGGGATCACAGCTAATTTATTCATTTAAGTCAGAATCAGGATCAGGCCTTCTGTGAGGAATATATAAAAAGGTGAAGCTCTGGCCTCAAGTCTATGGCAAAAATGTGCATCGATTTCTGCAATGTCAGAGCTTCATTTGAAGCTTATAAAAAGCAAAATTACTGGTATGAAATTGTACTAGGCAATGCATTTGCATATTAAAATGTTTCATCCTTTTGGATTTGCCACTCTTTTCTCATAACCCTGAAAACAAATTATGGTTTATCACCTAAGTAAGAGAATATTGATTTAATTAGAAGCCTGGCCGTCTTTTTGCCTACACAAAATGTAGAGGCATTGACCCTGAATTGTCTTACACACCAGAAGTACGCCGAGTTTAAAGCACCATGTGCATTTGGAAACAGAACAAGGAAACAGAAATGTCTCAAACCTTTAGCATAAACATAGATCAGCTGTCATGTGGAATAATGACACAAGACTTTCCTCAGTCAAGCCAGAAAAAAATGGCACAAAGTCGTCTTCGCTTCGCGTTGAAGTAAAGCCAAGAATCGTCAGGCAGTTCTCAAGTTTGTTGTGTCCGGAGGAATGGGGAAGAGAGAGAGAAAGGAGTAGGTTCTGCCCAGCACATGACATGTGCTGGCAAGTGGGCAAGACAATGCAGGGATGTTTTATCTGCACCTGGGCAAATGTGCAAAACAGTGCAAAGTGGAATGCAGAATAGCTGTGAGGTGCTTTAATAGGGTTTTATGTGTATGATGCTGCCTGCAGGGTGTGTAGAAGAGAAGATTAGAACCTGTATAAGTTGTTAGAGTGTTTTTTCTTACCATCATTCTAAATCTTCTTCAGTATACTCCCCAGATGCCCTGACATCTGTAACATCATAAGGCTCAAAAGGGCTGAAATCCAGATGATTTCAGGGCTCTTTCCTTCATCCTCTAAGTCAACTGCTTTCCTACTCCCTAGCTCTCTGAGGGGTGGTGGGACAGACTGCACAGACCCATAGCTGAAACATATCTAGGACACACGTCCTTCCCCCAGTTGCTTTCCCACTCTGCAGTGCTCCAGGAATGCAGGAGCCACGCGCTGTCCCTGCAGTGAGCCACTCCAGCCATCAGCGTGACCATGGACCTCAGGGCTTTGTGCAAGACCTACTTTGTCTGACCTCACCTGCCCACAAATAACTCTGCAGCTCTGAGCTGCTACACCATGTAAACCAAGTCATGTCTCATCTGGCAGAAATGAAAAGAGGGCAGGTAAGGACTCCCTAAAGGAAGAGATGGGAGATGCACAGGTTCTGTTGTGATAGAAAGTCATTTAAGGTCCTCGATAGACAGATAGGTTAGATTAGGTAGGCTTGGAATAGAGAACTTAGCTCTTCAATTGCTTGAATTTTTCAATATAAAGCAGGGTATTTTATTTAAGCAGGGACTTTTCCTTTACAATTCAGCTTCCTCAGCTGTTATATGAGGTATAAATGTACACTAGTATGTGCAGCTACAATGATAAACATTTGCAAAAGATCACAATCCTTCCAGTATCTCTTTTGAATGCATTTCTCTCTCATTTCTCTCCCGGTTTTCTCTGGAATAACACCTGGTTTAGATGTCTTTTCACCTAAAAATGAATGCTTATTTATATAAATACGTTCAGTAGTTATATGCATATCCATGAATACACAAAAGCTGCCAGACATTCAAAGAAGTTATTAGCATGGCTGCAGCACTACTGAAATCTTGCTGCATGACAAAACAACCCTGCAAAACTATTCTTTTGTGGCATAGATCAACTTTTTCGTAGTGTACACTGAGAGTGTTAAAACAGATTTTTGTCTATGCAGCATCCAACACATCTGCAGAAGTCTCTTAAGCACAACAATTGTAAATAAGGTGAATGCACTGCACGTAGTGAACAGTGAAATACTGAACCTGCATTACTCTTGAATTGGTCATAGAATTGCCCACCACCATGAGGGGTTTTATACAGGGATAGCAAATTGCCCCTTGAAAGGCTTTAACACCAGCTTTCTGTGATATTCATTCATCTTTACCAAAAGGCATCAATTCATGCCAGTATTCTTCACATTAGAAAGTAATGAAACCAGAAGGGTTAAAAAGAAAATATTGGTGGAACACTCTGATTAAGGCACAGAAATTTGTACAATTGTGATAAAGACAAGTAGTCACCATGATAAAGATTCAATTACCTAAAAATATCTTTTTGGTGTCCCCTTTGAGGGTCGAGGGCTGCAAACCTTTTCATTTAAAACGAAAAACAGGCCTGATGGCTCTCCCACAGGTCTGTGTGAATGTCTTGGAGACACTGGGATGTCTAAGTGGCCCAAAGGCAAGGTGAGGTAGCCCAGGACCTGCCCAGTGGCAGGTGAGCATGAGGAGCTGCCAAACGTTGCCGGCACAGAGCAGGGCCAGCCAGGACATGATCCACAGATGTCACTTGTGGAACCCTGTGACTTCTCCAAGAGGTGAGGACCTGTGTCCCATCTTGCCCAACTCAGCATTAAGCAACTTGGGTATTTACGTTGCTTCCCTGGGACGAGTTTTGAAACGTGCTACAACAAAACCAAGATTCCTGTTCTATGCAACGTGGGGCTGTCTGCTCCCCTGCCCTGGCGTTCTTCTCGTGAAAAGTTTGCACAGTTCTGAGCAAAAGTGGGCCTTTAAAAATAAAAGTCAGACTATTGTTAAGGAAAGCCTTATTCTGGAAGAAGAGAGTGGCTAAAACTGGCTTTTGAAAATATTTTACAGACCAGGAAACAAAGCCCATCCCCAGAGCCTTTCATGGTCATTTCTTGTTTAATCGATAATGGAATTAGATATTAATTATAATTCTTCCCTGCCGTTAAAACAGAGTATAATGAATGAGCAAAACAAAATGCATACCAAGTCAACCAGTGCAATGCTTAAAAAAATAAAATATGGGGAAAATGGTATCAAAATCACTTCAAATCCATGGAAAAAGCCATTAATTTTAACTATTAATGAGTCATAGTCTAAAATTGCAAGCACAATCCACAAAAACCTATGCTGTGTAAAACCAGATGGCATCCTTGCTGAAACAGTGTCTGTAATAATCTCTTAGGACACAGGAGTCACTAAGGGAGGTCTATCCTCAAACAATGAGAACATGGATCTGCAAACGGGGAGACACCAGTTGTTGAGAGCAGAGAAATACCAAAAGGCTTTTCTAATCTCTTTGTCAAATTTTCAGCACTGATAAACTGAGGCAGAAATGGAGTCTGAAGTGTTCAGGTCAAGCAGTAGCTGTTGCACTGCAGCCTTACAGCACTCCACAATGCAATGTCCAATACATTGCACAGAGGTCATTTTGCACTCAGTCCGGGGACTGAAAATACATTTAGAGCATTGGACACATCCTTATGCGTCTTTCAAAACTCCCACTTCCTTTCTTACAATTCCAGATTGTGGAAAGTGTCCAGAGTAGCACATAGTCAATTTGTTTGGAGTACTTCTTTCAGGCTGATATTTTAATGATTCCCAAAGAAATTACAATGACAAACACTGATTGCCAAGTACCCTCTTCTCCCGTGGTTATGGTGATGCAAAAGCAAATTTATTAAAATAAGGAACAAATTTAAGAGCTTCTCTAATTCTTCACTGATTCTCACACTCCTTTCTGGGACATCACTGGTTTATCATAGATGAAATAGAGAAAGGGAATTTTGTGTGCCCATCAAGAGTGACACAGAGCATAAAACAGCAGACAAAGTCCAGCACCAGAATTCTTTAGCACAGCTATAGCAGCTTCACAATGATGATTCCTTGGATTGGATCTTTACTATTATAAAGTGAGTATATGCAAACTGATTCCTGAGATTATAGCACTGAGGTGCTTGGAAGCACACAAGAAAATCCTGCAGCTAGGATTAAAGAAGAAACCCTCGTATTAAAAATTGCTAAGAATTCCCGTTGTTATTATTCATTGCCAACAAGAATGAGACATTCTTACCTTTGGCTTTTGACTTTTCTCCTTATCAGACACGTTAGATGGCTTTCTCTTCAGCATGTTTAACTCAGGTTAATCCACTGGATGTGCAACTGCTACGAATTGGCAACCAAACTAAATGCAAGGGAGGGCGCTCCGGACGTGTACATTGCTCATGCAGTTCCTTATTCTATCAGGATGTGACTTCACACAGCTGCCCTGTTACATGGGGGAGTAAACTGAGCTCTTCCTTTGAGGAAGGGGTGAGGAAGGAGGGGAGGAAGTGACGGGGACAAGAAAGAGAGAGGTGCACCAAGGAGATGAGTTGAAAATTAGGGCAGGGGTCAAAGTGAGAAATGCTTTAAATCTTATCTGCTGCTGTGTCACCATCAGGCCTCAGCAGGACTTTGGAAAACCTCAAGAAAATCATTCTCTTTTCCTCTCTCAACAATTCCCTCTCAGCCTTATGGCACTAAGTGCACCTTTATTTCCACCTGTGCTGGGACTGTTGTGTGAAGAAGGTGTGCTGATATTCAGGGCACCAAGAGACATTCTTGATATCAGATGTGAGCTACACTGTGGGTGTAACTGGCCCCTAACTCCTCCATTCCTCTCTTGGCTCTCCAGCAATGCAATAAAAGCAATGAGATTAAAGGTTGCTGTTTGGTAGAGAAGGGAATTATCTAAAGCCATCTTTTTATTTTGGATGGTAATTTTTTTTTCCATTCATCACATAACTGGGACTCCCTGAAACAGCACTTTTCACTCCTCCATTTTCCTTGATTTGCTGAAAAATTCACAGAGAGAAAAGGCAAGTCTTACAGAAGACTTTAAACAAAGAGGCAGAAGGAAATGGCAGAGGTCCTCTACAACCTCTTGAAAACCAGTAAAAAAGCTAAAAGAAAGTAACACTAACAAAATAACTTAAATTCCTTCTTCATTTTGCTTGAAATTTTTTACCTTAGAGAAAAAAACAAAAATCTTGAGCACCTTAATCAAAACTTATTTGATGTGAATCATAGGCCACAAACCTTGAAACTATTAAATATTCCCAACTTTTGGCTGAGCAATGGAGGCAAATTCTCAGTTTCAAACCCCAAATTTTCAGGCTCCCCACAGACCTTCAATTAAATCTTAATTTAAGATTACTACAAATGTAAAAGAAATATCTTAGTAAGTTGCAAGAAAAAGGTTCAGGACTAACTGTCAAGAAAAAAATTTTGGGGTTTTTTGTTTGTTTGTTTTGTTTTGGTTTATTTGTTTGTTTGTTTGTAAAAATTTTGTGGTTGGTTTTTTTTTTTTTTCCCAAGCAAATTTATTCTAAGCGGCCTTAACTCATAATTTTGGCATAAATAAAGAGATCTTTTAAAAATACTCTTCTTTCTCTTCTACCATATGAATATTCCAAGTAGGGATAAGACATGCTCATCAGATGAATTTCCATTTTGGTTTGCTATTTGGACTTCTCTTTAAGTGTTTAAGAGAAGTTTTGGAGGGCTTTTTTGGGTTCTGGTGGATGGGCAGCTGGATGGACTGAGACTGACTGAGGAGGGAATAATTGTTATACATTAATGGTATTATGAGGTTTTCCTTTCCAGGCCTTCTAAGATGGGGTTGGTAAGAAAGGGAGGAGGAACTGCAGTTAAGGTACCAAAATTCTGTCAAATATGGCCCAGAAACTCTCTAGGTTTGTGGGTTACAGGCAACTACATTTTGAACCTCAGCCCATGATGCTTCACTTCACATTTTAATCAGAACATCACTAATTTAAGCCAAAGTTGAATGTGAGGGTTTTATAATTGAAAATAACATATCCACCAAAGTTCCTAATAATTGAGATTATTAATAACAATTAATTAATTAATAATGGTTAACTCGGAGATTTTTTTCCCCCCTGTATTTGAAAACACCACCTGAAACATCAGTTTAAGTTTCTAAGCAGAAGGAGGTTTCACCATGGATATTTAATCAGCCTCAGGAACTCAGTAGGGCCATAAGTTGTTACAAAAGCTGTACATATGTTTAATAGTAATTAAACTTGATTCTTATCTCCATAGATTTACATTGCAGTATATTGGTTTTCTTTTTAATCTGATCCAAACGTGAGGATTAAATCAGACTCTGCTGATCATTAGACTGTGATTTCCTGTCTCAGGCCACTGTTAAAATCTTCATGATTAATAAAATGGGAACTCAGCTGAAGAGTAATATATGAGCTTCCTTGCTGTAGAATATTTATTGTTAAACAGGAAGAAAGAGGCTATTTCAAGAGATATAGTACCCACCCATATCTATTTCCTTTCCTCATCCACATATCAGAAAAATTATAGCAGCCTGAAGGCTGACCTGATTATGTTCTTGCCCTTGGAAGGTTGACCCACCAGTTTTAAAAGTAACAAAGTGAAGAAAGTCAAACATATATAACATTAAGTTCATTTAATTTAGTTAACTATTAAGTTTCAAAAGGAGCTCTTTTGAATTAAAAATTAATAATAAGCTTGGTGCTTATATCCTCTGTATTTGAAGCTAATTTTTCAAAGGGGAATGAGTACCTGTGTAAAATTAGAAGAAAAATTCTTATAGTTAGCTTTCTGTTGGACATGACTGCATGTAACTTATTCCATTTCCTTGCTGGGCTTTGAATCTGATCCAAATCCCAGTGAAATCAATAGAAGTTTTTCAGGTGATTTTTATGGTGCTTGGACTGACTCCTCCATCCTGAAACAACCAGGCAATGTCACTCTTTTGTCTGGAAAGTCGTGTGGGCAAAAAGGCTATCCACTTAAAAATAATTAAGATGACCCCATGAGAATGATTCCCACTGTCATTATATTTATAAAAGGCAACATCCGTTATAGCTTATTATTATCATTACTCACTTCTAATGAATGGACCCTGATGAATGGTCCTGGATGTTCCAGTGCTTTATGTGCCTCCCTCCCACACGGTATCATATTCCCTCGGGGGCTCCATCCAGTTACCTTCCCTGAGAGGAGAGATCACTTCCAGGCTGAACTGCAAGAGTAAACTTATCCTTTCAATGCTTGATTATTCTGATAAAAACTGGAAAGTAGGGCGTGAAGTAGATTGAAGGGCTTAGCACACTGGCCACCTGTCAAAAAGCAAATGAAATGAGACTTTCTCCATATTAGTGACTCATTTTTCATTGTCTGTCAGACAAGGGTGGTCCAAGTTTAGCTGGAGACTCAAACCTTGGGGCTCTACATTGTTTTTCCTAGTGCTAAACAAGCCCAGAGTATCTTAGTCTGTTTGTTTTAATTAAAAGAAGACATATTTTGAAAAAGAAAGGAATCCTGCCTTCAGCTTGTGGTTTTCTGGCCTTGCATCTCCCTGTGCCATCTAACTCACTTAGATATTGCAGAAATCTCAGAACAGCAAGTGAAGCTGAGTGAATAATTTGCAGTGAATAATTTACTCAACAAATTTAATCTTTATTTCCTCAAGGAATGTTCGTGAGCAGAACACAATTTCCTCAAATGTATTAATTATGGGCCAGAATTTAGCTAGATACTTCCCTCTCCTGGTCTGATTTGAGCCAGCCACAGATACAGTCACTGCTAATCCTCAGCAGAGCTCTCTCCATAAGCTACCACAGCAAAGACTCTTCAGAAACTAAAATGAAAATTGTGGAAAAGTGAAGCCAGACCCTCTCTCACTTGACAACAACTCGTGAATGAAGACAGAGGTTGAAGGCTGGGCTGTGATTCTTTAAACAACACTCTTCAATTTTAATGCCAAAGATCAAGGCTGTGATTTTCCACTGGGATGCTGGAGAATGGAACTGGATGCTTAAAGTCCCATCTTTAAGACTCCCATATTCTCTGAAAACTCCTCATCCAGAACTTAGTATTGAAAATTGGTCCAAAATATTTAGGGACTTCACGCAACAAGGTGTATGATTTCCTATTGAATAGGCTCCCATGTGCTTTTCTCATCAGGAATAGAAAATCTCCATTTTCTATGGAGATTTCTACAGAACCTCAGAGTCCTAGAGAGACAGGACATGATTAAAGAATATTCTAAGCTTACAGGTTTGATTTGTGGCTGTGTTGACCCTATGTCAAGAAGACTCCTATCCCATACAAAGTATAATACTTATGAAAACTGGTTATGCAACAAAGTCAACAAGTAACACCTAAATTGTGCTTCAAAAACTTATTTTTTGCTAAATCATTGACTTTGTGTGGATTTTAATGACATACATAAAATGAAAAGTCGTCAGACACCACAAAGAGTGGGAGTCAAAGCTGTTTTAGGCAACCATCAGGGTGCAGAGCAGCAGGAGTACCCTTAATTGTGCCAGGTCCCAGGAAATGTGATTTTGGCCTCTCAGACTATTGGGCTCCCTTCTCTTCCTGAAAAAATGTTACTGTGATTCTTCCTTCTTTTATGCTAATCCTTTGTCTTTAAGGTCAAGGATTTAAGGTCAAGGAGTCATGAAGAATTATGGCAGGGACAGGCTATAGAACACCACTACCAGAGTTTAAAGAGGTGTCTAGCCCAAAAGAGTGGTTGATGCTCTATGAGTAAGAAAAAGTGTCTCTCATTGCCAGGTCCTCAGACTGTGTCCTTGGCATGTTCCCAACACCACCTGGCCTGAAGGGAAATTGAAGTACCGGGAACTTATCTCAAGCTTTGATCCCAACACATTCTCTTGCATTAGCAGCAGATGAACAGATCAGTCATACCTACCCTATGTCAGGTTAGCAGTAACACTAATAAAAATGTATACTACTGTGACATAAGGGTTCTCAAGGAGATTGGCTTTCGCCTGTTGAACAAATCCCTTCCTTATTAGCTTGAAGAGCAAGAGCCAAAGTTGTGTCTATATATTCCAGGTGTTCCTTTTAAAGAAAACTCAAAGTCAGCAAGGTTGATGTCTTGTAAAGCAGAAGCCACAGCCTTATCCAGCATCTGTGCAATAACTCGATGCAGAAACGAGTGTCACTTGTGGTTTTCCTGTGCAATTCCTGTACTCTGCAAGCAGAGTGCACATTACAGCCTGTGAGGAACAGCAGAAGGCCACGGGCAGGATGCTCTGCTGTGAGTCCAGACGTGCAGGGGAGCAGCCACACTGCTTCTCAGAGTGAATGTTAAAATCAAGGCTCCACTGTAGGGCTCACACCTAGAACATCTCAGTGGACTCTGTTAGCAAACACTGTGATTACTAATCAGCTACAAGGGCATTGCATCCCAGGGAATTTGCAGCTTTGTGTGACTTGTTCTATAGTCATCGAGCTGAAGCTCAGCCTCCCAGAAATGCTTTTACAGATAAATATTGACGGTTGCTTTGTACGTCTATTTAAAAAGCTCAGATACAAGATTTTTCAATAAAGGAAACTGATACAAAAATAAATTTAGGCTCTCTGTTTTAATCTCGTACACAAAACATGACATGCTTCATTTGGTGTTTAGAGGACCAGCTTAACATAGCAGCACTGACAGTGCAGCACGGGATTTTTTCAAGGTATGTACATGATGTCTACCAGCCTATCTCTGATTAGAATCAAGATCAACAGAAGTAAATTCTGATTAACTTTAATGCCAGCCTGCTGTCAGAAAACTCTGCAGTTCGAACCATCTTTTCCCAGTAAACATCTCCTGCTGAATTCCTTCACTGGTGTCAGAGTGTCACATTGCTGCGCCGTCACGGCGTTAGGGCTGCTGTGCAAAGGCTAACAGGAAAAGGAGTAACACAGCACACTGCTCATTCATTCACTTGCAAGGCTTGGATTTCCTACTGATTCTAGAGGAAAACGTTCCCCTTTTTTCCTTCAGCATGGTGAAAATCATAATCTGGAAGTGACAGAGAGGGACCAGATGGCTTTATCTGTAATTGGTTTTAAAAATCTATTTCTACCCATTTAAATTATGTGATACCTGACTGATAGCCAGCAGAAACACAGTCTTCATCATCAAGAAAAGGTGGTTATTGGCAACTTTAGTCTTCCTTTCCCTCCTCTCCCCGCCACTATCTGCACCAGACCCCTGGGCTTACAGTAGCAAAACTAAATTCAGGTGCTAACATTAATGGCAATACCTTCAAAATCTGGCAGGATGTGGGTCAAAACAGCTCCATCAGCAGACCTGCCAAATCACACACACTGGCAATGAGACTTGAGAGGCCAATTTTCTCTTACTCCCAGGTCTGAACCTCAGTGTAGGGTGGCCTGGCTCATGCTCTGTGCTTGCCTGGCTGGTGTAGAAGTTTTCCTGGGTCCATCAGCTTCTTGCTCCAGGACAGGATTGAGGAAGGGTGGGCAAGCCATAGCCATGCTGAGCTCCCTGACAAAGAAGAGGAGATGCTTTTCCTGCTGGATTTTGGCGCTGAGGACTGGCAAGGTGATTGCTGCACCCTGTGCTGCTCATGGCTGGTGCCCCTCTTGCCTCACTCAGGATTTCAGGGGATGCTCCAGGCTGTGGCTGAACAGTCACAACCAATTGAGCCTCCCTAGCAGGGTGGGACCTGCTCTCAGCCCATCAACAAGGTGAAGTGAAGCACAGTCACATACATTTATTTCATTAAGGGTTTGGGATAACATGCTTTATCTCGGGCTATGGGCTAAAGGCACTCACAGGGCCAGTCACAGCGTGCAGCATGTTTAAGGTAATTACTTATGTGTCAGTAACTTGTCTTTGGAGAGACAAGGGAATGGAAATGGAAGGCTGTCTCCAAAACTGTGCTTTTTAGAGAGTAATGCTTTGCCTCCTCACAAACATCCCCCTTTTCTTCCACATTCCTCCCACCAATCTTTACCTTTTTTCATTCTACTTTCAAACTCCTGCGCCTCTCACTTCCCTCCATTTGTATGACCTTTTGACTCATACCTGGCATACCTCTTCTCTAGAGAACTTTTTTTTTTTTTACCATCTATTCTCACCTATGTAATACTTTTTTCTTCTATCACATGCATAATTTTGTCTGGTTTCTGTTTCCTTTGTCTTACTGCTGCCACAGAAAGCAGAAGCTGATGAAAGAGCAACAAAACCTTTCCTGGAAACAGCTCCGTGATCTGCTGAAAGTTCTTCTGAGCTACAGACAGCAAACTGGAGAGGATCCTCACTCCAGGAGGAAACTTTGAAAGCTAGATTTAGGCCTCTTAGTACAAACTGGTGGAGAGAAACTTTAAGATTATACTCCTCTGGTTTGTGAGGGAAAAGTTCACAAGAATCCTCGAAATATCTTGAGGTTCAAACACTTCTAGTGGTCAAAGGAATAATATCTAAAGTAAAGGAATAATATCTAAAGTATCAGGACCCTTATGTACCATACACACCCAAACTCATTAGAGGAAGAAAGCAAACTTTTGAAGCCAAGGAAAGGCAGAATTATTGCTATCTGTGATACCTGATTCTCACCCCTACACGTGTGCTTCATGGTGTGGTTTTAATAAGACAGCTTTAACATTTACCACATTTTCTTTACTGAACATTTGTCTAATTTAGTGCAAACTATGAGTCTGAATGACAGTGTCAGAGCTTGCAAATAAACTGTTTGAACTGCTCCCCTTCTGGGGCACGAGTTGGAATGTGCATCCTTGCTTGTGCAACAACCATCTGATGTCTACAAGAACACACTATAACACACTATCCCCATTTTGCAAATGAAGCCTCAGGCAGACAAGTGATGTGTCTGATTTCACAGAAGTGTCTGTAGTAGTGCAGGGAGTTGAATCTGCATTATCTACACCCTTAATCACTGGATCATGATTCATGGGTTTAAAGAAGCTATGCTGCTATAAGGAACTGGAGTAAGGATTTATTTTGTCATTCTAGTTCAGGAGAGCACTAAGAAGTTGTGTTAAAAGTTATTTACTTTGCAATTGATAATTGGCTGCGAGTAATTCTCAGGGTATGACCCTGTGGTTAGATGTGCAGAAAATTTGAGCAAATATATTTAATTTGAGCAAATATATAGCTGCAAGCAAAGTTTGGGGAGTTTGATTTCATGTCTTTCAGACTGGAAAATCTGAATACTATCCTGCCATAGTTTTTAGGGGAATTATGTCAAAGCATAAATGTGAAGAAGGAAATCTAGGTATTAAAACACTTACACAATCTAGAACTAAATATAGAAACCCTCAAGATATCTGCAAAAGTTTCTGTTTCATGATCTTAAACTATCTGAACTCTTGATTTTCCTGCTTCCCCCACACTGTTTGTCATCATTTCTTGTGCTGTGCTATCAAAGATAAGTTGTAAGTAGAAGCGAACAAGAAGTTTCACATCATTTAACCTAATTAATTTGGTTCTTCTGCAAAAATTATTCAGCCAGATTTCTTCAGATGGATTGGAGTGTCAGAACTTCCAGCAAAAATTATGTTATTTTCAAGTTTCCAATTTGCTTTCCTTATGTATTAGGGAAGGTGATCTTCTTCAATCAATTAAATATCTACAGAAAAGCAGTTCAGAAATTTCATTACCATAGGTGAATTCCCTTCAAAATAAAAATGAATACTCAGATACAAATCCCTGTCCATTTTTTTTCTGAAAAGCCCTGAGTGTTCCAATTTGTCTTCCAATGATCTGTCCATATATCTGAAAGTATTTAAATAGCAGAATTACAGGTGTATCCACTCTGTGTTCCTTGTTTCATTTCCAGTCTTATTTTTCAGGTCCTCTTCTTGTTCATTTCACCCACAAATATTTTTTCCAAGTTGGATGAACACATAGATTTCATATTAAATTTTCAGTTTCTAAAAACAAGTCTGGAATTATGCAAGACATGCCCTGCTTTTGGAGAATGTCACAACAGAAGTGCTTCTTTTAAAGGGTTTTGAAACACATTCATTATAATAATGCTGCAGCCCTGGAAACCTCTAGTACCTTTTTGGCACTGAAAATCCTCACTCTTCCATTTGTGTCATTGCTGAGCACTGGTATCATGTGACTTTCCCTTCACTTCTGTGTGAGGGAGATGAAAACTGAACGAATGTCTTCTGATTTATGAAAGGCCTATTTCACAAATAGGCTTTAGGGAGAACTTTAAAGTATACAAAAGCGACTTAGCAAAGAGAATAACAAGCTTAATCTACACCCACAAAAGAAGCAAGCAAACATAATCAGCCATCTCAGAACTTCCAGAAAATTGATGTCCCCAAAAGAAGACCCATCTGAATCAGCTAGAGAAGAAGACAAGGAGTACCAGGCATTGTGGTGTGCACTGCTAGCCACCACTTAGCTATTCTTGTAACTTAGGGTCAGTAGGGATCCTTAAGTCATCTTCAGTTGCTGCTTCCTTACCAAAGCCTCAAAATCCTAATTAGCCTCGTGGGTAGAACTTTAATTATAGTTCCATCAGGGATTCTGAGGGAATCAGAAGTTGAGCTTGCTCCTTCTCCTGCAGGAAGATGAGCACACATGAGGAGTGCATTGAGCTACTGCAAGCACAATGAAGATTCAACATTTTGGCTACAAGTGGGAAGCTTGTCACCAACTCAACAGGCACAAGATCTAGAAAATATTTAGGTTTCGAAAGTAAATCTACACAGAAGTAAAACTGCATTATTTTGTGTGAGGAGATAAATTGCACTGCAACAATTTTAAAAGTTGCCTGATGGTTTCATTGGTCAAAGTGTCCCTGCTAGCACCAGGAGCTGATGCAGTAGCACAACACAGCATGAAAACACAGCCTGTATTGGCTGATTCATTCAGCAGGAGCACTGATCAAGCAGAGTAATGTGTATTTTTTTTTCTTTGTATGGTGTAAGGGAAGAAATGATAGCCTTAAATAATTAAAAAAAAACCCAAACAAACCCAAAAAACAAACCACCAAAAAACAACACCAAGAAGAATGTCTTTTATACTGGACTGACAGCAGATCCACATAAGGATGATACTGTCACAGAGTAGATAGATAAAGCAGCAGACAGGCAATGCAATCTATTTCCTTCAGTATGCAAAAGTGCATTCTTTTTGTAATTCTAAAGTAGGCTTACAGGAAATCATCCTTTCACCAGACAGTTTGTTACCAACATCTTCACTTAGCATAATTATATTTTAACTCTTAATCATGTCTCATGAAGCAGGTAGCACTCTTTCTGTTGAGAATTCATATGCCAATTTACAAAGAGGAAGTCTACAAAATGCACAGTTTTTCCTGAAATTTCAACTATCATATTGCCCTTCATTCTACATTCATGACAGTGATCCAAAAATCTTTCATTTCTCTCTCTAACTGTAGCTCTGCAGGACCCAGCAGCTGTCGGAAGCAAACCCATGAAACCTGCAGAGGTGAATTGCAATGTTCTGCAGTTATCTGTAACGACATTAAAAATGTTGTGGTATTCTAAAATATCTTTTAGTGCAAATAAATTCACTTCTTATCATTCTGCCTCATATATACTTGCAAGTACTAGCAATCCAACTTCACAAAACAGCCCAGAAGTTTGTGGCAGAAAAAGTTAGAGAAGATTTTTGGTAGATTTAGGTACACATGCCTCTCAGATTAATGGAAAATATGATATCATTCCCTATATAGCTATGAAAATTCTAGTCAGGTATTAAAAATAAAAAATAGGACAAGAGTTACCATAGTGAAGAATAACAGTATCAGAGTTTTCGCATTTTTTAAAACCTGCTTTAAGACTGCATGGTCAAAGTCATCACAGATGAGGACACCAAATTTTTCACGTTACTGTGCAAGAAATAGCAAAAATCACTGTAAGAAGTGGAATGGTAGTGTTAGATATTTGCTATCAGCACACTGCAATGGTGCATCTTTAGAGAGGCTGGATACCCTCCCAGTTTCCTGTCTTCCCAGCACAAAGCTTGAGAGAAGAATCCTTGCACTTTAAGAGGTGATTTTCTCTCACTTTTTGTATTTAACTGAAGCGAGTTTAAAAAACAAAGCCATTCAAATGTCAGCAGCACTTTACTACAACAGTTTTACATAAAATCCCACTCACAAATCTTAAAATTAAAAATAAGTTTTCACAAGGTTTTGGAACGGGGTTTGAACGGGGGAAAAACGAGTGCCTTTGTAGCACTGTTCCTTTTTGTCTATCAGTTCCTGTAATCAGTTCCTGACATCCCATGTCTGCAGCCTGGGGAGCATGAGGGTGTTTCTAGCTGTCCCTTTACCTTGCAAGAGAGGTGCTGAATACAGAGGGAGAAGGGCCGAGCTTGTGGACCAATGGGGAGTGCAGGGTAACCACTGAAATTATCTAGAATGTTATAAACAGCAACAGGAAACCTGTTGAAGGCCTTGTAAATGAAGATATGACAAGATGAAAGAGAAGCAGCTGGGGACAGTTTCATATCTTAGGAAACAAATCCTGTTTTCGTGTCTTAGCCACAGCTTGTCACCTGAACATGCATATCCTGGTCTTGACTGGTTTTGTTTACTGCCTTTCAGCTGCCCTTTATCTCTTCCCTGGGCAAAGACTTTGAGCCTCAGCTTGGCTACAGCTGAGTAGGACTCTCTAACACCCATAGAAATTAGATTTATGCTTGGTGAGGATCTGGCTTCCTACCTTGTCACTGAAATAGGAACAAGGGCTATAGCTTTTTAAAGGACCACTTATTGCTGACAGTGAAGCAGCCAGAGTGACCGGAGCAGCTGAAAATTGGTGCCTCAGAAAAGTGATTTGGGGATTTCCAGGCATTCTTTTTAGTGCTGTATTTGTGCCAAATGAGGATTCAAAATGCAGTTGGGAAAGCTCTTCTAAGGCATGTTCAGGTGTCTCTCAACAGAAAGATATTAGCTGAAGAAAGGAAAAAACTGCAGAAAACAGTCAAATTGCTTAAGAAAATTGAGCAGTCAGAAAGTCCATTAAAGCCCACAGCATCCTGGTGAGCAGCAGAAACTCCTGGCTGAAATGGGGCAGAAATCTTCCCTCAGAAGTTCTCTGGGCAGTGCAAATACAAGTTTCTGCTTTGGAGCACCTTTTGCTAAGAAGAACACTCTGCCCTGTTTGTTCATTACTGGCTCTCCGTACCCTTCCTCCCCACTCCACTAGTCCAGGGAGCAGTGATCAGTCACTGGTATCACAGATAACCAACGCCTGCAGAAACCTCCAGGCAATATGCAGCACGGTTTTGAGAACCAAAAATGATCAGGAGCAGCAGGGGAGGTGCAGAGGGCAGGGAAAGAGCAACCACGGCAAGGAAGCGAGGCTGTCATGGAGCAACCGGCAACCAGAACTTGTTACGTACAATGTGTCAGGAAAAGTTGGAATAAGCAAATTTACAAAGCCAGGGCTGACACTTGGAGTGTTTCTTCAACCAAAAAAAAAAAGAGTGTCAAACTAGCCATGTCTCCTAGGGGGCAAAGGGAGATGCTGAGAAATGGCTTGTCTGACTAGGAAGCAAGCCGGACCAGGAGGAAAGGAAAAAGCCACAAGGTCAATGAAATGGCAGAGAACCATGGCCAGGAACTGCAGGGCAAACATAACTGTGATAAGACCATAACACTTTCCTGAGAGGAATATGGAGACAATGAACACAGGAACTGGCATACGGTCTTTTGCAGTTTCCCCAAACTCATTGTTCTTTCCACCACAGTGTAATACATTCATATCAGATAGAAAACAAATCTTTCAAAGTTTTCTAATCTCCTCTTAACCTGAAAATGGGAGAGAAAATATATCTTCCTCTGCAATACCTTTAGTTTTTTTCTTTTTCCTCATCAAAATCCCAGTTCTTTTTAGTCTTTGGAAATGTCCCTCATGTTTCATTGTCACAGAATGCCAAACACACGTTGCACCAGATAATTATTCTTATGGTATTAATGACTTAATCCTTCTTCTGTAAAACTTAACCACACTGCTAAGGTGTGTGAAGAAGAGAAACCCACTTCCAGTAACTTTCTGCTGATTTGTCTCCAACAGAGGATGTTGTCTCCTCTCCCTTTCCTGTAAAGAAGGTCTGTATTATTCTACAAGCACATCTTCCATACTCTACAGATATTGGGAGAGTGGATGGGTCAGCCAGCCATGTAGCACATTAAAGTATTGAGGGAGAGGAGAAAAGGACTCATCTGCTTTTCTTCTCTTTGACTCAGACTGTCCAAGATAGTCTGGGGAACCCTTTTGTGAAGAGGACCTCAGCTGTGACTTCACCGTGCTCCACTGTGCCTTTCAGGTCCATTCAAGCCTAGCAAGCTCCTGTAGTTTACAACCTTCTGACTGTAGATTTTTCCTGCCTTATGAGGTTGCAAAAGCCTTATGCAATTGCACAGATTGAGGAAAAAAAAAACAACAGAGGGCTGAAAGAGCTTGTATAAAAGTCATATGGACATGGCACTTCTAAGTATACTCCTTTGGTTAGCGAGTATCTTAGCATACAAATGACAGAAGGGCAGCTTTTAGTAAATACACAAAAAAATGAGAAAAAGCTAGTCTGAGACAGACAGCTTAACTGTTTTCTGCAGGGCTAAGCCTGAGGAATAAAAACAAGTATAAAAACCCAATGACCTTTCCCATCGGGGTCAAGTGGTTGTTAAAGTGGTGTCTGGACAATCTTTTCTTCCATCCTCTGCCTGCTTTTCAGTTGATTCATAACATCACAAACATCAGCCCAGATCTCCCCAGTATACTTTTGTGATAATAGAAAAATATGCAGCATAGTAGTCACTTTATCCAAGCATGCAAGAATATTTTTCATTTTTTTTCCCCTCAAGCACTCTGTATTTTTTTTTTAAATATACTCTTCCACTTTCTAAGGAAGAAGGAAGAACTATTTATAAATTACATCTCTCTGGAAAGAATACCAGTAACAATAATTTCACATGGCAAGCTTGACACACCAAGAAAAGCAATGCTTTATGTTGCCCTTAGCAAAATTTTGACCAACCACTAATTATATTTTTAAAAGCTGAATTTTACATATATATATATATATATATACACACACACACACACACACACATACCGGTAGTTAAGTTAACTCTGTACAAAGAATCTAATGGCAGGATGGGTGAAATGTGAGTGGTCTGAAATATCCCTGTGCCAGAGGCTGTCCACCTAATGCAAGTGATTCCCGAGGGCTTAACTGGAGGAAAAGTAGCTGCTGGAGCTGAAGATGGATATAGTTTTTGGAGTCTGTTCTCACAGTCCTTGCCTAAATAACCTCTGTCAGCCTTTTTACTGGTTTAGGTGACAAAACCTGGCAACATGAAGCACCATAAGAGAGGCTGTGTCAAGTGCTGAGGCAGAAGAAAGGAAGAGGGAAGGGAAGAAAGCTGTCAGGGGAAGAAATTGGAGGAAGGGAATCAGGATTACTCATATTTTGTCTCTCTAATAGGAATCTATCATGGAGATATACATGTCTTTCCTTGTGATTACAGGAGAGCACTACTTAATTTACTATCTGCCATCCAAGCTTTATTAATAAAGGCCAGGCCTGATCAGCTTTGCCTGCATTGTTGAGATATGTCTGGATAATATTTGTCTGATCTGTACCCCAAGCCAGATAAGCAGCAGTTTGCTGATGGACTAGTAGAGTCTTGGATCTTTGTCTTGCATCTACCAGTTTACTCTCAATTCAGGACACACTAACAAGCATTTTGATAGTTCATCTCCAGCTCTCTCCTCCACAGCTTGCTGCAGCAGAGACAACAGAGGAGTTACCAGGCCAAGAAAATGAAACCATAACTTCTTTCTCACAGAATAGGGAAGAGCATTATGGAATATATTGATTTTACTCTAATAAGTAAATCAACATCAGAAAGAACATCTGCACCACCCTCTCTGTCTGATCCTCTCACTGCAAAGCCACCAGTGTCCGCTTTTTGATCCTTAAACAGCAAAACTGAAAATCCAGCCTTTGTAATCTTCAATTGAGCCGGCTGGTAGAATGCAGATGCAAAGAATGAGATGTCTTGCCATTGGCTGTAATCTAAATCTAAAGACACTAAGCCCACAGAGATACATTAAAGTCAGAGAGCCCGTCAGGAAGGCAGATGGCAAAATAAACAATTCGGGAAAAAAACGCACTAAACCCCTTGCTGGCACTTAATAGTAACATGGGTAGGACAAATCTCACCAGGGTAGGGAACGTTAGCAGCATGTTTGTGACAAAATGAAATAAAATTATTTGAGTTGACACTTCACAATGTTCTCATAAATCTGACCGACACCTCTATTACTGCTTTTACCTGTGACTTCAGCCTTTACTTGGGATGCTGAAAGCTGCTTGCATAAAGGAGCCAGGCACAGGATGGAGCCCAGCACGCCCCACACAATTCACTTTCTGCAGAGGCTCCTGTTTCCTAGCATGCAGGGGGATTCCCCTGGCAGCCTTTGTTCACAGCTCTCAGCCCATTTCTGCCAACTCTGTGTCCCACAGGTCCGTCTGCAGGTGCTCTACCCAGGAGTGTGCAGGGCTGAAGCTGTCCAGGGTTTCATTGCTGCATCTCCCTTAGCTTTTTTTCAGGAGTCGTTTCCTTTCTTTCTTCTTCTTCTAATTATCCATCAGTCAAAGTTTTAGGCTCTGTTTTCCACGTCAAACCCCAGGAAAACCTGCAGCTAGACAAATCCCACATTTCAGGCCCTGCCCGGTGTGTCAGCTGCAGTGCCATTGGGAAGGAACTGAATTTCCTCCTCCATGAATACGGAAATGTGGCTGCTGTCAATGCAGACCCACATCTATTACCTTGCTAATGCTGTGTGGGCACGTGTCACAGACCAAGCTGCTCTCAGCAGGACACTCTCTGATCTAAGGCTGTGCCTGCTCAGGCCTACATTTGAGCACTCAGCTGGCTCGGGTTTCAGCAGGTGTCTCACCTCCTGTGGTTCAGGTACACTTTCCTGGGAGCTGGTCTTATTTCACAGTGAGAGACAGCTCTGTCCCTGGAGCACTGTAGAGGGAACAGGCATAAAGGGGAAAGTGGCAACTTTTTACTGCTTCCCTGATGTATTTCACTCTACCAGTCACCCTCCATGTGCTCACCACTATGTGGAGTGCCAGAAGACCTGCTGTGCCCAGTGAGGAGAGGGAGAAAAGCCTTGTTACAGTGTCTGTATTTCCTCTATCTCACCAAAAGGAGTTTCTCTTGGTTTTCTTCTAGTTTCTTCTAGTTTCTAATACCCCTTTTTAAAAAAACCCAGCAATAAAAATACTAAAACCTCCTCCAGAGATCTATCCAGGAAGATAATTTCAGACCAAGATTAAACTATGCTTCTTTGTTTCTGTCCCTAGAATCTTCTTGCTGCCACACAGGTAATTGCAAAAACAGGCTCCACCAGCTAAGCTGACCAGGAAGGCAGAAACACAGAGGCTACCTCTGCAACCTCTGACATTTGCCTAAACAACTCTAGTGCCCTCTACTAGAATTGCAATGATCTCTAGGACCTCGCTCCAAGTCCATTGGCTTCATTGTCTCTTACTGACTTAGCCCAGACTTCCAGAAAGCTTTCCAAACCTGGAAGGATGAGTATTGTACCGAAGAAAAAAAAAACCCAAAAAAACCCATGAGTGTGCTGATGAGAAACAGAATAGCCTAGAGCCTTCCATCTCTAAGCTGCTGATGTCTGCATGGTTAAAAATGAACTACCTAGGGCTGTACGAACTCCTGGTGTTAGCCTGAACAGTGCATTCACATCCATTTACCTGAAATCTAAATTTGGTTTACTGCATTTCATAACCACACGGAAGATGACAGCATCTCTTTAATGCTGAATCAGAGCAAAAAGTTTCCAATTTTTATGCATATCAGCACAAAAGAAATCTCTTCCACTTACCCAGGAGTACTGTAGATCCATATCAGTTAGGGAATACGTAAGATGTGGCTGATGAGTAGAGCAAGTACAATTTTCCCATTCTTCTATTTTTGAAATTAAAAAGTCACAAGGACAGAGCTGGTTGTCAGGAAATGGCTTCCAGTCACTCCACAAGTGAAATTCTGTTTCGGAATGAATTGAAATTGTTCCTAAGTTATTAAGTCTGGAAGTGTATGAGCGGCCCAGAGAGGCAGAAATGAAATCCGTCCTGGTCTCAGCCTCTTCTTTTCTCCTTGTGCTATCTTTCCATGTCTTCTTTTCCTGAGGTTTTGTCAGCTTCATGCAAGAAGTTAACGCTTCTTCATCCTCTTCAGAGAGATAAGCATCTTCTAAGGTATCTTTAAAAATGCATACACTTGTTATAGTATGTTACAATTCATAAAGAAAGGAACACAGTTTCCGTTTTTTAGCTTAATAGCTGTCTTTCACTCTATGTAATGAAAAAGCCAAGGACTCCGTTAAATAAATTAACAACAACAAAGACTCTCACCAACATCCCCCCCAAAAACAAAACAAAACAAAACAAAACAAATAAACAAAAACCCACAAAAACAAACAAACACCTCCAACAAAACCAAAACCAAATAATTATGACAATTAGGGAGATGGAAAGGATTTTGTACCGGGTCAGGCATCTGAGCCAAAAGTGAGATCTATTCTCCATTTGGTATATTTGTCTTTCTCCCTCAAAGGTGTGGAAAATTTTATTAGTTCTGCCCATGAAAATTTGCTAACTGAATATCATATTGCTGATAGTTTCTGAGAGTATGAGTTGAGCTGAAAAAGTTCAGGAAGCTTGTATGCACATTGTAGCTACAAAGTAGTTGCTGAAATCCCTATTTCCTCATGTGTTTCAGCCCAAGCAGTGATTTGGCTGGAGCAGTAGTTCAGCAGACAGTTTAAACTTGCTTTGCTAATACTGGATTATAAATAATCACATAAACAAGTGCATTGTACAACCAATGCATGCACTGTTAAAATAATGCTGGCAAAACAAGTTCAGAGGAAGAACTGCTGCACAGCCAAATCAGAGATGAAGAGGAGACTCCAGAAAATCAGCTGAGGCCAGAATCAGTTCAGAATTCCCGGGTCTTACAGCCCTGGGCACTCAACTATGATGAGAGACCAACTTGCTTATCATACCTCAGACCTTCCTGCACTGGCAGATGCTACTGACCCATGGATTAGCACTGGAAATTATCTCCCAATTTGGGAATTTTGCCTTTCTGACCCAAAATGTGATACAAAACCAGGAAACCCAAAGCGTCCCCAGCAGGGAGGCCCCGCTGTTATACAATTCTATTTATCTAGAAACCCCGCTTGCGAGATCCACTGTTACAAAACTCCAGCTAGTGTGACAGGAAGCAGGTTTTCACACTCTGAGGAAGTCAGCGCTGGAGTGGTATCACAGTAACATCTCAGCTGGGGGTTGAAAGCCGTGGGTGGTGAATGACAGAGCGGGACAGGATTGTTTACAGTTATGTTCAATCCAGTGCCATTTGCCAAATGTTGGGAAAGAATGCTGATGTGATGCTGTACTTACTGAGGGGAACCAGGACGTGCTTGACATCTTCCAAGCTTTGTGTGCTTGTTTTCTTTGTTCGGACCAATTTCTGCAATCTTTTTAATGTTCCCCTGGACTCAGCTTTATTGTCTGCTTCCGTACCCTGCCAAAAAAAAAAAAAAAAAAGAAAAAAAAAAGAAAAAAAAAAGAAAAAAAAAAAAAAAAAAGGAACAAAAAAATCCCAACAAACCAAAACAAGAAAGACATTAAAATCACTAAACACTAAAAAAACAAACCAACAACAAAAGAACAAACAAACAACAAACAAACAACAAACAAACAAACAAAAAAAAAAACCAAAAAAAAACCAAACCAAACCAACCAACCAACCAAAAAAACCTCACAAAACAAACAAAAAAACCCAAACCAAACCAAAAACCACCCCACCAAAACAAAGGGAAAAAAACAAAGGGTAACACAGTGTTTATCTTGAGAAGGACAAAGTGTTGGATTCAAAGAACTGATCATTGAGACAATGCTTTAAAAGTTAGGCTTTTCCTTGCTTTGGAGTAATGGGTAAAAAAAGGGGGAAAAGGCAACTCACAGATAACATCAAGCTTAGGCCAGTGTTCACACTGCTGTTCACATATTACTTTTCTTGAATACCTGAGCATTACTGAATACAAGCAGTGTTCTAAACCCACCCCCATAGGACACAGTGTGGGCATCAGCTCATCAACAACAACTGTTCTGCTGTGCTTTTTCTGTCCTTCACCTGTGTGTAGATTTCTGTCCTCCTCCAAATTCGAGGTAGCAGGAATGCATTTTACCTTAGCTAATGAGAGAAACTGAGGTGCAATTTTTCTATCTCTCGTTGTGGGATGTCTTTGCAAAATAAATCACAGTGGTTTAAAATGCTAATATTCCTCTCATATTATACCTCTTGTAGTAATAATAATTTGTTCACTTATAAGTAAGGACACAAAAGCAACATGAGGACTTTGATTTATGATCTGGGATTTCCATCACGGAGACATCAAGACAAATGGAAGATAATCTATTCAGATAATTTCATTAATGGCAAACTCTAATCCTCTTTTCCTTAAAAGCACTCATTTCATAGAGTCTATTGTTAGGGAAAAGTCGTAAGTCCTTAAATAATAAATGCAGTGACTCTCTTTCATGGAGAAAAAGGCTCATGCAGTATCAGCTGGTGGTGAGACAGCTTTTAAATTTACAGTATTTTATTTTGGCTTACCTAAGCATTAAAATATGGAATTTTATCTGCCTATCCAAACATTCTTTGATGTAGAAACCAGACAATCAGGTGAACTGTGTTTTTCCCCAATCTATAACAAAGCTATCTATAAGGAAAGAATTCCCGCATGAGCAAGAACCAAGAATATTATTGATCTCCCTACTTAATGGGTTTTAATGGTGAAAAATCATATCACATCACAAATCAAAATGAATTGTTTAAGAAAATAAATCACAGGCTACCCTTTAGTGACAAATAATTTGCATGAAGTGTGCAGGAATATTTAAGCACAAAAAAATACACATTAAAAATGCATTACAGAAAAAAAAAAAAACAACCACCTAAATTGTGTCTGATAAACTGTTTCCAGTTTATACAAAGGTATTTTAAATACCTTAGAAATCTTTGCAGAGTGAGATGTTATGAGGATTAACCTGGTGACAGAAATACAGTAATTTGGAAGCTAAGTGTAAAACACTGCTGGTCAGATTCCTGCACTCTCAGTCCTGTTGAGCACTCTCTTTCCTGGGTGTGACTGCATTAATTTCAATAAAACTACTTGCACAGCGTGTCACTTTTAAAGAATTTAGTCATGGCACAGTCTAATCTCCATGATTTTTCTTCAACTGCTTTGCCTTTCCCAAAGAAGTGCAGTGGTTTAATCATGGCAAATCCAGAGCACAGTGTAAAAGTGCAAGGACAAAACTCAATGTGTGTTTACTGTGTCCACGGTGCTAATTGTTGTGGTACCATAACAGTGTTTGGAAAGTTTCAGCAATAAAGGGCTCCACATAATTAATATTAAGACAGTATGTGATGATAGCCAACTTCTTGCATTATTTAAAAGAGTTCTGTAAAAAGCACCAAATTTGGATAAATTTGCCATTAAAAATGTCGATAAAGCCACTGTTAACCAGTGTATAGAGAAGCACTGTGCAGACTTCTTTCATGTGCTCCTGGCCATACATATCTGACCTTTAAATATTCCCATGATGTTGGTCTGGTACTCCAACTCGTTTGAAATGAGTGCAGAGTCAGACTAAGCAGCCTAGGATAATAGGCAGATTCCATCCTGGGAATCACAGCAATACTACAATATTCTATAAATGATAAAGAAATATGATGATTAATAGCAGAGCAATAGTAAGGTATTCTACAGAAGACAAAGAGATATCCTGATTAATAACAGGGATATGGATAAAGATCTTTCAGCTTTTGGAGAAAGAACACATAGCACAGGAAAAACCAGCCTGTTCTTCCCAGCTGCTGGTGACAAAAAAGAAACAATTTTCATGGTAACTCACCATTTCACTGTTACCAGGCACACCTGGATTGTGAACTCGTGGTGGGATCCATTGCTCATAGTTTATCACCTAGATAGTAAGAAAAGTAAAATAATAATAAAAAAAAACTTACATAAGAAGAATAAGCATAATTAGCATAATGTAATTGAATATAGATAAGAGCTCAGCAGTTTTTCAGCCTGTTACTGTGTGGATATGAAAGTAAAAGACTGACATACACCAGCTGCCACCCATTGAAATTATTTTGGTGTTGAGCTGTCTTGATTTCTTCAGTTATTTGGGGCTCAGTAACATCTTGGAGACATCACAGTGAAAGTGGCACCATGGCAGAGGCATGCATTGTAGAATGGGATCCTTGGATCTCATCCTAGATCTTGGCTTTCCTTGTTCAATGGACAGGAAAGTCAGAGAAGACTTCCCTCAGCAGCAACCCCCCAGCTGAGGAGCATCACTGATGCAGCTTTAAAAAGGGTCTTGTTTAGTTCACCTCATTTTTCCTGGGATGTTGAGCACCAGGGATGTGAATTTGAAGTGGATTAACAATGTGGATAAAATGGGACAATCCTCAGAACTAAGACAAGATTTTCATCATCTGCCCATAAGCCATTTGTTGGTCAGAGTGTCCTCAGGAGAGGAACACCAGGGGAATACACCTTCCTTGGGGCACTGCTGCAGTCCCCAGGGGGCAAGCCTGACAGTGCCTACAGCTCAGCAGGAAAGTTATGAACACTGGCCTTTTTGCTTCATGAATATGAATGGCACGTTGAAGGCTGAATGCAACCTAAGAATTTACCTGAGAAATGAAGCATGAAACATTTTTGAAAATGTATTAGCCCAAAGACTGTGTTACTTGATATTTTATGTCCTTCCCAATATGCTACAAAGGCTTCAAGCCATCAAATGGGAGCCCTGCTAGACACAAGTAAATAAGAATAAAGGTGTGAAAACTAAACGCAGAAAGTAAAAGCACTTTCTATGGTAAGGTACAATTACTGCAGTGGTGCTCTTGCTATATCCCTCAGCCTGTACTTCTGTTTCAAGCCCTATTTTCCAGCACTTACAGAATGAATGGAATGAATGAATGTCAATTTAGGAAATGGAGAAAGATTAAAGCTTTTGTGAAGCACTCAGGGAAACTTATTTGCTTTCTCTCTCTCTTTTTTTTTCTTTCTTTTTTTTAATTTTTTTTTTCTTCCACAAGAAGAAAAAAAATCTAAGGTGTTCATCTGTGCTATTTACTCCTGCTTGTAAATTTGCCTTTTCCATGGCTCACAGAATCACAAACAGACCAGCTGAGGTAGGAATGCACTTTTGGGGATTGTCTAGTTTAGCTCCCTGCTCAGAACTGGTCACCAGAGCAAGTGGCATAGTTCCACCTCCCAACAGGAATGTCTCCAAAGATGAACTTCTCATATCCTCTCTGGGAAGCTTCATCAGTGTCTGACCACCTCTTGTACTAGAAAAGGGCTTTCTTTATGTTAAATGAAATTTTCTGTATCTCAGCTTGTGCCCATTGCTCCATCACACTCCTGGGAGTATCTGCCTGTATTTCCCTGAACTTTCTGGGACAGCCCAGTTGTGTGAGCTATCCCACCCAGTTTTGGGATCCTAAGGCTGCAGTTGTGAAATTGCATGCAGACTTCTAATTCCTCCTGTCTGTTTCCCCATGGTGTGTGCATCAGCAGACAAGCACTTCATAAGGACATTCATTTGTGCTGATTTTGCAGAAAAAGAGCTTCCCCCATAATGCTGTTCTCTCAGCATTTCCTTCTTTGTGTGCATAATGTAGGGCAGCAAATGAATACAGATGTAATCAGACTATTTTGGAAGCTTAAAAGAGAATTATATCAATGTTACCTTGATGATAATGAATACAAGAGGTAACAATCACTGAAATTCAAAACAATGCCATTAAACCTGGATTTTTTAAAAGCAATAGGTCTTAAACTGATACCAAAGATTGGAGGGACACAAGCCCTGATAGTTTATCATTTGTGCACCTGAAAAAAGCATCTTCAAATGCTTTGAGAAGTCAAAAAAAAAAAAAAAAAAGGACTTTGCTTCTAAAATGGGGCAAATGGTTAAGTGGGGAAAAGTTTTAAGGGATTTTATGGGAACTTAAAGCAAACATAGGCCTTATTCCCTTTTTCCCTCCATAGTCTGTCATGTCTGAGGAATGACCTCCAGGATCTTTACCAGGAGCCAGTCCAAAAGCTGTCAGGGCAGGATAGGGGCAAAGCCAGAGGTCCCTCACACTAAGGGAAGAACTATTGTAGGAAATCAAATAACTATCTTTCTCCAGAATACTTAGAAAACGAGAGAAAGAAATCAGGGAAAGAGAGTGAGAGAGGCAAAAGAGAAAGAGTTTTTTTCTCCTTTCCTTCGTCCTCAGATACTCTTTTGTCAGCTGGGAAAGGAGATAATCATGGGAACAAACTATCAGTGCAGAGACAGATAAAACCCTGAGGGAAAGCAGAAGAAACCTGGGACACACTGACTTTCCAGGCACCAGTTTCCAATAAGGTTGTCTGTCCCCTGATACGCAGATCATTTGACTTTTATTTTTTCAAACCCAGATCTCGACTTTGACCTACACTGGAGCTGAGCACTGCCTAAACATTGGGTCTTCACAGCTCTCTGTCTTATCTCAGATGCCTTGAGGGTGATGAGTACACTTTTTTTTTTTCTTGGTTTTAACCTAAACATCTAAAAGGACTCCTGACATTGTATAGAAACAATAGAGGAAGCTCAGCTCAGAGCTTTTTCTAAAGTTTAATGCTCACCTTGAATTTAAAACTTTTCTGCTTAGAAAAAATTAATAGATTTTCAGCTTCTAAATAATTTTATTGTATTAATTCCTCATTTGGAACACACACATATGCACAGGTGTGTGACACATTTTTAGTCCTGAACTGTTATGTCCCATGAAATCAGCAGAGCTGAGCTGGTTTGCCACGGATAGGAACTGAAGTAAAACATTGTCAGAGCAAACATTGGACTGGAAGTGAAACAAAACCCAAACACCAGTCATTCCAACTCCAAAGCTGCCAGTCTTTCTTCTCACCTCTGCTGTTCACCAGCTGATGGCTTGTTACCTACTTTCATCTTGTTGCTATGATTATGCAAACCCAGGGGTTTGGGTTCATTAATTCCTTTAATTAAAATGATTTCCTTTAATTTTAATTATTTTTTAAAAAAAATTCCATTAATTCATTAATTCCTCGTGCCAGTAGAATGACTAATACAGATTTAGGAAGAAGAGATGTGGTGTATGTTTGCAGAAATTCAGAAAGCATTAGGATACTTATGCCAATATGGATCATGCAGGACAGATGTAAACACTTAGTACAGATCCTAGCACATCAATTTGGCAGAAATGTATTCACTCAGGGAAGGAAAAGGTTTTCTAGGCAATGAAATCCATATGGCCTGCATAAGAGAAATCATGAACAACTTTGGATGCCACCAGAGTCTTCTTTTAAAATCAGCTTCTAAAATACAGAGGCATACTGAATATGAAGTTTAGGCTAGGCAAATGCTGAATGGAAACAAGAAATGAAATTTTATTTGAATGAAAATTTAATTCTGAAAAAAAAAAGAGAGTAGTTGTTTCACCTGACATGTTGTTTCTTCTATCTTCTTTCCTTGCAGCAAATGTATTCCATCAGCAATAATATTATCTTCTGTGAATTATGACCAAAAAAGAGAAAACATGCTTTAAAATGTCCTGCTTTATGCTTTTATGAGGAATATAGTTTGAATTGCACTTGATGTTTTGAGCTGACATTTTGACTCTCTGAAGTAAATCTTATATCATTTAAGCATACATTTTATCTTAAAATGCTTTGAAGTGAGACTGCAGAGCAAATTGGCAAACTGACTCACAGAAAGAAAACTCATTCGTGCTTATTTCTTCTTTTGTACTCAGTCCTCAGTTTACTAACCCAGAATCCCACTGTGACTTTTCTCTTGCCCTGCTAATTTACAGCAGCAAAGTCTAGAATATTCATATGAAAAATGAAGGGCAGAAATGATCTTTTCAACTGAGATCTGCTTAGCTTAGATTAGATTAGAAATTGCTTTCAAAGGATGAACATCCTCCCATCTCTTGCAATAAATGAATGTTTGGATGGGAAGAGCATTAACCTTCACTACAACAATGAGCAACAATAGATCAAACAAGTCTGAAAAAATATTTTAAGCAAGCTTACTTTTAAGGATCTACTTTAACTCCCAATCTTAAGGCAAAGCATCCACCACTGTACAACCTAGTAGGACAGCTCTAGTGATTAGACTCCATCAGAATGGATATCAGGATCACTCATATTTTGCAGGGAGAAAAAAAAAAACTTGAAGAAAAAATATCTGCTAATCACACCACATTTTCTAAAGTCACTAGAAAACAGCAGGAATGTGTTGGGGTTTTTTTCTCATTAATCCTAATTTGGCATCTTTATTGCTTCTGTGGAACACCTTACAGCATCAGTAGTTCTCCTGTTTACAAAAGGACAGCTTACTTAAAATATAGATCCACAAAAAACTAACTGTAGGCAGGCGAGACTGATTGCATTGTATTCTCTACAATTAACAGGAAAAGAAAGAGTAATTCAGGGAATAATTCTGAGTGACTTAGATTCTTTAGCTATCACATGGAGAAAATGTCTGAATGTGATCATTAAAATTTATTTTCAAAGAGGCAGATAAGATCCTGGTCCAGATTTTGCCTTAAGCACCAACAAATCTCCCTGAAGTCACTGAGGGCCTGGTGTCTGACAATCTGGTTGTTTATGTCATTGTATAGCTAGCTGGACTTCCAGGAGCACCATAACTCATGTTAAACAGTGCTCATGCAGCACCAGATTAGCATAACTGGGTTCTTTCTGGTCCTCAGCATAACTTGTTTTCCTCTCCTGCAGGCATCTCTGTACACGACATCCCTGTGCTCTGTGAGCTTACTCTGGAAATTAAATCGTGCAGTGTTCAACTCTTTGCCCCAAAGTTCTCCTACAGTCTAATCCAAAATACTGAGTAGCTGTTTGCAGCTGAATCACAAACAATTGTGGGGCAACATATAATGCCCTTAACCCAAAAGACTACATACAGTGACACTGCTTTTGACAAAATATTGTTCAAAACCAAATTTAAACAGTGAGTTATTAAAGCAAACCTTTGTGGTCCCCTCCAACCACAATCTTTTGTGTTAGCCATAACAACCTGCACCCACAGTGCTCTTACACAATGCTTAGATCAGCTCTCTAGCCCACTGAATTATGGAATAGGGTATTTGTGTACAAAAACCAACCAAACAACAAAAACAAAAAACAAAACCCCAAAACAAAAACAAAACCAAGAAACCAAAAAAAAACCCATGCAAAAGATATAAATGAACAAATAGAGCTGCAGTGTTCTTGTCTTCCTAGTCTGGCAACAGGTACCAGTCACCCTCCTGTGGAATTAATTAGGAGCAGTGGAGACTTACATCCACTGGGGTGTCAGTTCTTTCCTATTTGCCTCAATAATCCTTCATGGAAGCCCAATGGCTGTGGCTTCCACAGTCAGCTTGTCAACAGTGACGCTTTTAGGCTGGCAGATCTCGTGCTGGTGATTTGGGTTTGGCCTTGTGAGCAAAGGCAGGTGTTTCCACCACCATGTCTATGGGATCTGTATGTGTTTCACTGAGCTTTCATCTGGAAAACTTGGGTTTGAAGATGTAATAATGCACATGCTGTCATTCAGGGCTTCATCCAAAGCCCTGAGCATCCAATTGTGGATGTCTCTACAATTATTTTGGTGAGACTTGACACGGGTCTGTGGATACAGCTCAGAGGTAAGCAGAGGAGGCTGTAGTGACCACCATACAAGGCTTTTTCAATCTAACAGAAATTCATTTTATGCAAAAGACTTGCAGACCTTGAAGGATTATCTCTGCTAAGAGAAAAGTTTGATCAATAGTGACGAATTATCTTGATCGATAGTGATACACTGCAAATCTCCTTGCAAAGGTTTTCAGCACTGTGTGAAGGGGACTTCCCTTGAAATAATTTTACTGCAGTAGGGGAAAGGGAGATTTTTATTTAGCTGCCAGCTTTGCTTCCTGTTCCCTCTGGGCCCCTGCCCTTCAATTACAACACTTGTCAGCTTTTAAAATGTGCACTGCTTCTTTTGCATGCTTTGGATATTTAAAAGGGTAAAAAATGCCTGGAGTAGAAAAGACTTTGGAGGAAGGTCAAAAAGTTCTCCTTTCTCATTCAGCTTCTCCCCACCTCCAATTCAGCAACCTCTGAAGTATCATTGGAAGAATCATTCCAAAATGGTTTTGGTTAAAAGTCAGACTTGTCAGGAGAGAAATGCCTAATATTTCTTTCACCTATCATTAGAACCTGTTCCTTGCAAGCCAATGACTTTTACTGAAAGTCCCTTTTCCCCTCACTAGTTCAGTACAAGAATTCCTCTAAATCTTCATGTCCTCTCTTAGTTCTGCTTCTGGTTGAAGAAACCAAATTTGCCCATAGATAGGCAAATGCAATTTGTATTGCAATTTCAGATCTGTTTCCAAACACTTAAGAGTTTAACTTCAAGTGGTGAACTGGAAAAAATTCAGAGGGAAAGTTTGGGCCCTGTCCTTTGCTTTCTTTGACATATCCAGGTAATAGTGGAATCTCCTATCAGTGGATGATCTCTAGACCATTTGTGCAGGAGATATTCCCACTCTTTTGGTTTAAATTGAGAACAAGACATACTTCCACTTTAATCTCACATATCTTGGTTTCTGCTTCTGCTGAGCTTTGTCTGGTTTGTTCTTTTTGCTGATTTTTAGTTGCTTGTTAACAAACTTCTCTGTTGATTAAGCAACACTAAGAGATCTACCTTACCTTTGAAAAGTATAAATATAAACGCCATTCCTGGAAGCAACATCAAGCAGATTATCAAAGCATTTTGATTTTTAAAGTCCACTTTGTGTTTAAATAAGTAAGGTGACTGCTCACTTGTTAATACTCAATGTTATTTTAATGAATTTATATTGGTACACTCTTAAAGCAGTGTCAGTAGTGACTTCCCATGCATTAGCTGTAAGGTTGTTTTAATAAAGTTAGTCAGAGCAGGTTTAGAAAGAGAATCAGACTGTAGGGAAAGTCTCCTTTGGCCCATGGACTACAGAGTCAATTGGTCAAGGAGTGTGTTCTTAGCTTCACAGTTTCAAGATAAGCTTTATTTTAACTACTTTTACCCCCCCTGAGGACGAAATAAATCTCTAAAAGACCTGACAAATTATTTAGCTGGATTATTGGTGAAAAAATGAGAATTTTTCCTCGGTGCCCTTTTAAATACTTGGTTGAAAATGCAAAATCAGCTGAAATATGTTTAGCAATTACCTTCAAGCTGGCAGTGCCTTCTGAGGTAAGAATCATTCTCCGCCTTCCTGGAACCCTGCCAAAGTGTGCCATTCACATTTTTCCTGTCTAAAGTAAAAGCACAGAGAGCAGTCACCTGAATTCATAGCAAACCTGTGAAATAACAGGAAATTCTATAAAAATAGCTTCAGAATGCAAATCAAACAAGCTTGCAAAACACTGGAGCATCTGCTCAGACATGGAAATGAGCTGATGAGTTTGCAGTATAGGAATTTGGATGGATGGATAGATGGATGGATAATATTCATTATGGTCAGACTTCAAGTTTGATCATCTCTTGCCGTGGTCTAATACCTCATTTAATACTGTTAACACATGATCAGGATGATTGTTATCTTGACCCTGAATTTAAGATCTAAGATCCCATAGAACATCTGTGCCTTTGTTTTGCTTCCAGGAATTGTATAAATAATAATAATAATAATAATAATAATAATAATAATAATAATAATAATAATAATATTTTGTTTGTGGTTTGATGGTGTTTTTTTAAGGCTACTCTTACTGAACGAGAATGTCTGCAAGGAATAGCATCAAAGATGCCCACAGTGATGCCCCATGGACTCCAAGGCTTGGACTGTCTCAGCCTGGATGGCTGAACTAGGCTGGCTTTGAGAGGGAGATGGCCATTCTCCTGCTCCCTCAGTGAACTTCAAAGTGCTCGTGCTTCACAACAGGTAGATAACTATTCAGGGTTTGTGCTTTCTGGATTTGTTTGGTTTCGTTTTGTTGCGTTTTATTTAATGCCGAGTTTGACTCAGAAAATGTTCTTTGTGAAAGTTCTTGTTGATCCTGGGAATTCATTACAGCCTGTTTTCTGTAGGCTAAATGACACTGTCCTGCACTGAAATGTTCCCAGTGCAGGGCTGCAGAGTGAAGCCTTAACAGAGGGGAGCTTTCATCTATCTGAGACACGTTGTGAAACAGAGCCACACCATTACAGCCACATACAATGCCCTTTATACTCAGCAAGGACTAGATACAGCAACTAAAGCAAAACTCCAAAGAATAAATGAAAGCATGATAACAGGAAGCTCTCACTGAAAAAAAAAAAAAAATCCAGGAAATTTTACTTTTAAGAAGCTGATGATTATTTCCTGTAGAGTATTTACAAGATAGAACCCATTGAAACACAAGTGCAGATAACAACACACAATGTCAGGATGGGTTTAACAAAACCCCTGAATTTCCTTCTTGGTGAACTTATTTGTGAAAAATCTCACAAAGTAGTTTAAAATGGGAAAGGGCAGGGACCTGAATTTTCTTAGATCAGAGATATTTCAGGGTTTTATTGAAATGATTAAAAGAAACACTGGACATGCTGAGTATTTCTAAAGTTGTCTCATAACAGATTCTTCAGCTCAATGTGGTTTCTATATTTAACTAGTTTGTTTTCAATATCTACCTACAAATGTGTGTGTGGAAAGCAGGGAAGAGGGGAGAATATATTGAAAGCTTAATTCTATTTTTCCCTTTCTTTTGCATTGGCTCCAACAGCTGTAAAACAAATCAGACCCTTAATTAAGTTGGCTCTCTGAGATTAGCAAGTAAAGAGTAAACAATTTAAGCAGCTACTAACCAAATGCTTCATTTTCAGACATGGACTTCTGGATGGATCTAAAAGAATTAAAAGAATTTAACATTAGCTGAAAGTCAGAATGAAAAAAATTAAAGCGTGTTTAATCAAATATGGGTATTTTCAAACTAATTCTTCAAAGCAGGGCATGGGGATTAGGCTGTGTCATTCCCACTGGCTTTAATTGGAGTTACTTGTCTCATTCACCCAATCATCTACTCCCACACACCACACAGAGCTCTGAAAGCATCCGAGGTTCCATTCTGCAAGAACATGTGACTCAAGTTTCTTTTTGAAATGAAGAATTCATGTTGGAATCTGGGGAAACCATCAGGAAGAAAAAAAAGGATACTTTCCTTCAGGCATGATCTGAAGCACCCTACGACTTTTAGAATTACTGCCTTAACTTTGGTGACGTGATAATGGATTGCACCAAAGAGCTACATATGAGCATACCATCCCCAGGACCCTGAGTGACCTTTTATTGCCCCACTAAACCTTCAGCTTTTTGCACATTTACATCAAGGATTAGTCCTAATTCATGCTTCCATCTGTGGTCAGTAGCTCATAGAGGACAACTCGGAGAATAGACTAACTTAACAGAGGGAAAAAAAAAAATCTTTGAACAAAGGTTAATTTGTTTCATGTTATCCATTAAAAACCCAGTGGAGAGTAGTTTATGAGCAGTGGTTATAGTAGGTGAGAGAAGGGACTGTCTAATCTGTGACAATGATCAGCAGAATGGAAGAAGCACAAAATCTGGGACCTCTCTCCCATCCTCATGTAGTTGCTGAAGGGTTTCCTGAGCCAGAGGACGCAGCTTAACAGTTGTGGGATTTTTAAGGAACTTGTCTGTACCCACTAGTTCCTTTTAAAATGATTGGATTTTGTGATTCCAGAATTCCACAGTTTAATTCTTATTTTCTAAGCAAGGAATACTTATGGTACCATATAATTTGGTGCTTCCTTGTTGCCCCATTGTAGGGAACAGAGAACCATTAATTCCTTGCTCACTTCACCCATATCTACATGAAAGGTCAATGGGGAAAATTTCCACGTTATCACTGGGAGTGCCATGCCAGGATAGTGATGGCTGGACACAATGAAATAATTTTCATTACTAAATCTTTTCATGTTGATTAAAACTGTTTTCTTCCAGCCTACTCTTTTTTTTTTTTTTTAAATTGATCAGACAAATGATCTCAGCAATGCTTTTAAATTCCGATGGTTTATTTGCAATAGGATTAGGTTTCAAAGACAATAGTTTTATTTGCATTGTAAAATTTGACATTTTAGCTATAGACTGCTGTTTCTTTTCCTGGGGCAGACTTAGTTCTGATCTAAGCAGGACACTTTTAGGCATCCAGGTGATTTCGTCGTATTTAGTAGAACTTGGTAAGGTCTACACAGTAGTTTGACTTCCTTTAAAGTGTAAAAGAATGATGAGAAATCATTCAAAGAATGAGCAATAGAGTTTTGTCCATATTTTAGTTAATGAAATTTTGGGAAGAGTTTCACGGAGCCCTGACTGGTGATATATAGTTGAGATCTCACAGGTGAGTGCTCATGTCTCTCTGAAGCTGATAAGTTACTAGTGTTTTTATCAGATGACAAGATATAGATTAAAACTCCTATAGAAGACACAAGAGCTCTTAATTTTCTTAGAGATCTTTGCCCATTTTGGGATTTTTTTAGCAGCAGACACATATAAAATTGATGTTCTTAATTTAGTGGAGCCCCACCTACAAATGAAAAAAACAAAATACAACAAAAACTCCAGGGATTTTCATGACTGTCACAGCAGACAGATAAGATCTGTCTGTATCATTCCATTAGGCAAGATTTCAGATTTCATTTGAAAGGGTCTACTTCAGCAATGCAATAGCCTTCAACATGAAGGGAAAAAAAATCAAAATAAATTCCTCTGCCTGATAATAAATATTGATCATTAGCCCAAACCATAGCATTGTGTCCATGAATGGATTCAATACATGCTGCTGTCACAAAAATTATTCATAAAATTACATCCGACCTGCTTTATCTGAATCATTTTCCAAACAAATCTTTTACTTGGATTAAAAACATTAAAAAAAAAAAACAAACCCAAAAAAAACCCAACCAAACAAAAAACCCCAAACAAACAACACAAAAAAACCCCAACTTTTCAGGAGATTATTAGGTCAATGGTGCAACCATGCTATAAAATAGGTTACCACTTCAATCTCTCAGAAAAGCAGACATATGATTAAACCAAGTTCAGATTAACTGCATTTGATTTTAGCTGTCCTGGTTCTGATGTTTTGGAAGAAAGCTGTGTGCATATGAAAAAGTCATGGCAAAAGAGCCTTAGTAATGCATTACAAGCTTGTTATGTGTTCTTCAACTGCAACATTAATACATGTACTTTATGAGAATAAAAGCAACATTGGCAAACATTAATAAAACAACAAGGATGAAAGGTACAGACAAATATAGTGACACTGTGTAGACCTTGAACTGGTCTCAACTTACTTTCTTTTTTTGGTCAGTGTGTTCTCAATGTCAGGAAACTCCTTTTAAAAAGATAGAGAAAAAAGGTCTATGAAAATCAAAAACGTTTAATCCAAATATATTCTTTCTGTCACTGAAAAGACAATGAATTATATACTTTTGATGTGTGTGTTTTTAATATCCACTAACATTTCCAGTCTTTCTTTTCCTAAGAGCTGAAGCTGTGGAGGACACAGAGCAGCAGAGAATGCATGTAACTATGTCTCCTGATTTCGGGAGGCTTCAGTTATCCATGGCTCCCAGGAAGCTGACAACAATAATATCCCTGAAAAAACAGAGAACCATGCTCATACCCTAGGAATGAACATCATATTTCTTCCACAGTATGATTCTTTGAAACTTTATGAGGACTAAAATGTCCTCAATGTTGCAACAGGTTGTGTTTTCCTGACGGACACAGGACACTGACTCTGTAAACCCAAATGTGCAGGGGAATGTGGAAAAGGGCAGGAAACTGCACATAAAACTGAAAGTTCTGACAGGGACCAAATCAGAATCAAACACTGGAGGCAAGATCACACAGCCCCCAGGGCCCAGACAATAAGTATGGATACCCTGACAAGGTGTGAGAAGGAGGAGAAGTGACATAGCTGTTGAAGGAGAGAAAAAAAAGGTGCCTTGCTGGGCAGATGATATCAAAACATCTCAGTGGATGTTTGCTGTGCAGTTAACCATGGACTTGAGGTTAATATTAACTGTAGGAAAACCTAAGGATGTCATGCTAGGACAGAAGAGATCCCTGTCCCTATATTATTCTGATATGCTCTCCTGAGACAGCATATCAAAGCCCTGTATCACTTTCATATTTATTTCTTCCAGCCTGAAAAGCAGGAACTGGGTTAAAAATGTCCATGGTGATACCACTTCAATCTGTGGTGCAACAAGAGGCATTAAAAAAATAATATAACCATTTATTATTTTATAAATCTGAAAACTTAGTCTAACTGGGCCTATTTCTCATAATATTATGTTTATTTCATTTCCTTCTGGTAACACTAACCACATCTGCATGACTCTGACCACTGTAATTTAAAAATGTCATCCAGGTTGCATAATAAAAAACCAAAACCTGTACTACATAAAATCATGTAGGTGCATAATTGAGCATTTTATACTTCTCCCCTCCTCTCCGTAAAGCTCACCATAGTTATTTTTTAAGCTGTTTCAGGAAACGCATTAAGAAAAGGCTGTTTTCCTGTTATTAAGTTATTTTAGCTGAGTGTAGGAGGTCCTTTCAGCATGGATATTTGTGAATGTTAATAACTGTATTCAGTTTCCACTTTTTTTTTTTTTTTTTTTGCCTTTCTCAATTTGCTCACAGATGCTCATGTAGATCAAAAGATTATACAGAATTTATCACTCACTTTGAAATAATGTAAGCAATGTAAGATGAATTTCTTGCTGAAAAAATGTCAGCATTTTAGTCTCGGGACAAGTATTTTCAACAACTCAAGAGAAATTACTAACTGAGGTGCACAAACACAGAGAAGTTTAAAATAGTTTAAAAAGTGTTTTTAAGGCTTCTTTAAAAAGCTAGTGTCAAAAATTCATTGAAAAATATCAAATATTTGATTTCAAACAGATTTGTTAAAGGAAGCATTGTGCATGGAGGTCAGAGACCAAAGGATATTGTCATTTAAAATCTGTTTATGATCCAGGGTAAAAACTGGAGACAGGCCCCATTGTGGGATGGGGGCATTGTGGCAATATCCCTAGAAATATTTGATTTATATCTTCACACACCAAATATCTGGTGTAGACCATGAAACAGAGTTTAATCTTTTGTTACACATCTTGAAACCAATTCCTAAAGCCCAGCAAAGTTGCACTGATGACAGTACATCATATATTGAGGTGATGACTGATGTGAGTTCACAGGATGAGGTGCAGTGCCAAAATGAAACACATGGTGGACTTAAATGGCCATTTAAAAATGGGACCTTTCATTCAGCACACTCTTCCTGCTATTTCTGATTCAGGTGGCTAAACTGGGGTACAAGAAAAAGTTACTCTGGTTTGTACTTTTTTAAAACATATTTTCAATATTGACTACATTTAAAAGTATATGTAACTTTAAAATGAAACTAGTTTTTAAAAACATATTTTATCTTAGAATGCAAATAAAGGTTCACCTAGGCTCTGTTCTCCACATTCTCTAAAGAGCATAATTATCTTGTTTATGGGAACAATTCTTTCCTTCCTTATCCCAGATGTGAACAATCTGTTTCCTAGAAAAAAAGTTTGTATGCGGAAACCCTACATGATGAAATTATTGATAAAGCCCTTTTCTTCCTGATTTTATCAAGTAACTCTGAAGTAAGGAATTGAATTAAACCCTCTGGTGTTTCCAAGCTGGCTGAGAAAAGCTAGAGAGCTCCTGTGTGTGTTAAGACCTGCAAAGAGGGGAATGACCATTTCAAATAACCAGCTCTCTTCTTGCCCTCACTGGGCTCAAAGGCCAATTATGACACTGCAGATTAAGGCAGGTATCACAACTGATTCTGATATTCCTGGCAACAGCTTAGAACGACTGATAAATATTTTGGCACTCTTCTGATATGCAGGGTAGTCAATCATAGCAGAGTCAGCAGTTCAAAAATATGTGGATCTCATGACATTTGGTGATTGCAGTCTGACAGGATATATACAAAAATGGTTTTAATACTGAAGACTCTTTCCCTGAGAAGCTGGAGACAGCTCATGAGGTCGAAGGCTGTAACACCAGGTGACAAGAGGTAGAAATTCAGTTTCCCAGTTAATAGCATAGTTATAGGCAAGGAGTACCCATGTGATTCATTATGTGCTCATGGCTACCAGCTGTTTCTGAGGAAGATCCAATTCAGATTTGCTATGCATGAAGTACAAAAACAACTCCATAAATCTATATTTTTTTTCTTTCATTTTTAGAATATTACTGAAGCGGAGCAACAGGCCAAGTAATCACAAAGTTAACAGGCCAGTTCTCCAAGAGGATTAAAATCAAAAGGCAAGTGCATAACAGGCTCAGGATAGCACCACAGGCACCCAGAGTGGAAACATCCCTAGTAAATAATTCTGGATACTAAACAGGTCTCTAGACTTATGTGAAGGAGAAGAACAGTGTACATGAAAGACAGATTTTTCTTCATACAGGATGTGTCTTTTGGGCAGATGTTTGGCCAGAAGCAAAAAGAGCCATGGTTCAAAAAGGAGTGTCCAAAGACTATGTTCAGTGAATGATGTCCTGCACAGATTCAGTGATCACACTACTCTGTATTTCCCACATCTCCAGAATTTCTTGGCCCAGCTATGATTAGGACGAACCACCACAGACGAGTTCTCTGCAAGAAAATCACTACCTCGTTGCATTACAGGGAAGAATTTTCCCTAGCCCTAGTCACCTTTTTTTAAATATGAGTGGAGCTGATCCTGGCTGCCTGCCCTGTTGATTTTGAAGTTATACAGGAAAAAGGAAGGGGCAAAGCCCCCTGAGGAAGAAATGTGCCATGCCAGGCTGCTCCACCCTTTGGAGATTTAACAGCTCTGTGGAACATGCAGTGCTTCAGCCAACCATTTAAACACTCACTTGAGTCCATACCTACTTAGCAGTGCACTTATATAGGTGCATTACTGGATAGTGATGGATGGCTAAATGGAGCCAATAATGTCCTGAATTTATCATGCTGTGGGGGCTGCCCCGCAGCCTGGAACCGAGTGACGGAATTAAAAATGGGAGAGAAGTACAAATGGGCTCGGTTAATGAGCTTAACGGCTTCATCCAAGGTGTAGCTGTAATAACTCACAGGCCAGAAATAGCAGATAAGATTACACACAGGCCTCTGGCCCTAGAGACATTTTTCCATAGGTCTTACTGCCGACACGTCATCACTAATCTTGTTTTCCATTTCTAGAAAGTATTTTATAAATAATCGTGTTGATTCTACGGCCAGCACAGTGACACAGCACCCAGACGTTATTTTTAGTTAAGTGCTGAGCTTAAATCTGTTATTTTCCCTTAAACCAGAAAATAAAACCCAGAGCCAGCCTTGGGAAAGCCTCTTGGTAATACCTAGTGAACCAAGTGCGCCCCTACCCCATTTAGTGCTGTTTTCATTGAGGATGAACTTTATACTTAATGGTGCACAAATGTGTCATCACCATATCTCCTTTAAGAAAACAAAAATATGTGATAAGAGGTAGCAGAAACAAAAGTGCCTGGATTCTTCTATTCAGTGTTACACATGTATCTTCATGGACTATGCAGTGTTATCCCACAAAGCTCTGAACAATGCGAAAGATGTTTTCCTAAAATTTGTTCAGATTAATGTATGGGATTTTCTAATCCTACACTAGTAGTAAATCTGCTTCTGCAGGCTGGCTCAAGGAAAACAAAGTGCTTTACTGGATAGGTTGATTATTTTCCTTTAGCCAAATAATTTATGAAGCCTAACTCTAAACCAATACTAAAAAGTCTGAAGATGCTGCCAAATAAAAAGCAGAACAAAACAAGAAAAAAACCAACAAGAAACAGCCTGAAGTAAACAACCACTGCAGTTTTAAATCTTAGTTTTACACACTGTGAAAACCAGAGTAAAGCACTGCACTATGGGTGTGTCTTTATTATACCTTGAGAAAATAAAGGGCAATTTCTATTAGTTTTCTATTGCAGTCCATTAGGATATCATATGTCCTATTCTGGGTACAAACCAAAAAAACAAATCTGCCTTTTTCATTTTCATTTGACTTCGTCTAAATACTGCTTCTAACAGAGGAACATCCATTGGCCAAGGCAGTATTATTGCAGCAGTCATTGAATACTAAGTTGGTTTGGACTCATGGCAAAGGGGGAAAAGACTGAATGGATGTAGGAGCTACGCTATAAAGTTCATCTTTGGGCATGTGGAATGCCATGCAGTATAGAAATACAAATAACCAGAGCTTCCCACAATGAAAATGTTCCTGTCAAGCTAGGATGAGGTTACAGCTGTATTTCAAAACCACAATTATGCACTCTTAACTGGAACATTGTAGAGGTAGCTCGTTCTTATGGTGACAAGACCACAGCCTGTTAATGAGGAAAAACCCTGTGAACCCAGGAGAGCATCTCACACCTATTGCAGGAGAATGATAATGTAGGGACATTTCAGAGCCCAGGCTCACAGATCTTGCTGATGCCATGAGGAATCATCCTGAGATCTCTGCACTGCTACACTCTCAAAAGCAGGACCATTATTTACAGTCCCGAGGTGATTATGTGGCAGAGAGTGAGTGAGTTACAGCAGATGGGTCTGAGAACAAGTTGTTTTCAGTCCTTTAGTAATTTAACAAGTGCATGCCACAGTTCCCCAGGCATTCTCCCATCCCACCAGCTCCAGCACTTTCTCCAAGCAAATCCTGTGTGCAAATGTGCTGTGTGATATTGCAACACCAAAGGCTCAGCAGTCTCATAGGTACATGGTAACCCAGAGTGCATGAGGCCAAAACTTGGCACAATATCTGAAGGGAGGACAGTCTCCTCTGAATGATAAACATCCCATTTTCCCCTTTATTCAATCACCAGACTGCATCATACATTGAAATAGAAACAGTAATTATAAGCAAAGGCACATTGCAAAGCAGAGAACAGAGATTATGAAATGAGTAAGATTATGAAATTTAATATACCATGTTAAAGTATTTTTCAAAGCCTCACCAATAACATGCATATAAGGAAGGATTAAATAGGGTAACATCATTTAGGAAGGGAAAAAAAAAACCAACAAAAAAACCCAGAAGACATCTTTCTTCACATGTTTGCCTAATGAGGTCTTGTAAAATGTCAAGTTTATTCCAGAGGCCATCAGTTACAAAGTTCATGCAATCCATGCTTTAGAAATGCATTTTTTGTATTAATAAAAAGGACAACCAAAGATACCAATAGCATATTCTTTAGAGACAAACCACACCAATATCTGTACCCAGAGTTTTCGTATACTGTCACAAGAGAAATTCCCTTGTCCAGTGCAGCTGCACTAATCTCCCTGTGCTGTAGAGAAACTCATGACCTGCTTTTCCAGTGTGCTTGTTACTGCTGGACAGAAATCAGGTCATTGGCTACAGAGATGAGATCTGAGCAGCGGCTCTGAAGAGCCTGAAGAGTTCAAACTGGCAGATAAGCCACACACAGATAAGGAACACACACGTGCCCATCTACAGAGCAACAGGGTTTTTTTGCAAAGTGCATTGCATGCTTTGCAATGAAGTGTTACTTACCAAAGACATAGACCTGTCAGGTGGCTCACAGCTCACATGTGTGCTCTCTGGAGTGGTAGCCTGGCTTTCAGGAGGAGTTGTATCCTTGGCTTCCTGATGTTGTGGGACAGGCTCATACAAGCTGTCCATCGAGCCCTCCTAAAACACATTTGAACAGAGATGAACACTTGCAAACATTAAATTAACCATAACTTTAAAAGGAAGATATTTGTGTGATTTGCATAATGGAACGTGTTTTACATCTCCCATCTTTTGAAATCCTTTAATTTTTTTTTTTTTTTACTCTAAAAAGGCATATAGATGTTGATTTAGTAAGCACCCAAATTCTGGCATTCACAGTATCATGACTTAGACACCAGAGATTGCCATGTTAAAGCTGAGGGTACAGTAAAAATGAATATTATCTGCTCAGAAGGAGTAAAACCAGGTGTAGATCTCCAACTGAGCACTATATGAAAATTCCTGTGAAAACTATGAAAACCATATGCCATGAAAGCTTTTATATGAACAATAGAAATGTTTTATAGTTACTACTTCTATACAGGAAAAAAAAAGTTAATTTGATGAGGAAAGGTAACCTCATTACTTAGAATTACAGAGAAACAATGCTGCCAGCTCCAGAATTTCACAATTATGGTTTAGCCCCCCAAAATAAAGATGATGGCTAGAATTAATAATTCCACTTGAGTTCAAATTTTTTGAACTCTATGTTTTAATGCACATGTAAGGTTCTTCTTACCCAACCACCAAGAATACAAACATTTTAATAGAAACTAAGATTTTCACATTTATCCCACAACTCCAAGAGCTAGGGTTGCAAATACACTCTGCCATTTCATAATTCAAGAGTTAAGTGAAAGCAGATGGCAAAACTAAAGACACTCTAACTGATGATCCTAAATTTTAGATGTTGCCATTTTGATCTGCGCTGAATATTTTCCCAATGAATTTTGATTACTAATTTTAACTGCATTAATTAAGGAATAAATCAAATTTATAGCAGTGTGACTTACAGCGGAGCAACACCATTGAAATTAACATAGTATCTTATTATTTAAAGGCATTTCTTCCTTTAGTACAGAAGATAAACACAGATGTATATTTGAAGTTACATTCTTAATAGATAAAGCTTTACAGGCAATATTTTTGACTGGTGGAGCAGCAGTTCAAAGACATGACTAATTTTTGCAAGCACAATGTTTATCAATGGATATTTATTTGCCTCAGTCTGCTAGATTCTTGATAAACTAAAATAAATATTTTGGGAGAAATATTTCCTGGTAAACTTCTTGAAAATACTCAAATTACATACTTGAGCCTATTCTAGGAACTAATGAGTTAATGCTTCCTGGGAAATTGGTGCCTAGTTCATTAAACACATGGAAGTGCTGAACATCCAGCTGAGCCTGGGTTTTGACAGCAACTGCATTTCTTTTTATTACTGCATTTATTTCTTATCACTGTAAGTAGTTGGCCATATTGCAATGATGGTTCCACCCTCCCCATCTGAAGTTGTGCATGGAGCACTTCTAAAAAAAAAAAAAAAATGATGAGTTTAAAAACTTGTTACACACTTCCAGGGCTCTGAAATGTGAAATGTGACCATAAACTTCTCCCTTGATCAGGAATAAAATGCAACTTTGGTGAAGAGAGTATTTAACAAAGAGATGGAAGCATAAAACAGAACTCACATGAAAGAGAGAGTATGAGAGAGCTAAAGAGGGAGAGAAAAGGTAGGACAAGGAACAGTGAAATGAGAGAGTGGTGGGGGGAGGAAAAGGGTAAAAAAATACACCAAAAAATACAGAGAGGAAGGAAGAACTTGGGAAAAGAGCAAGGAAAAGAGAGGGAGGAGAGGGGGAAAGATAAGAGGTGAAACCTGGAGAAAGGGAGAGACCATAACGGGGAGCACACAAGAATTAGCGCTTGAAAGATGAAAAAAAAATATGAGGAAAAGCCCAAGTGAGAAAGAGAGGAACCTTGTGTGAGAAAGGGTGAGCAGGTAAGAAAAAGCAAGTGTGCAGAAAAAACAACAGGTCCGTGTGAATGAGCAAGGGCACAAGGAGTAGGACGTGCAAAAAAAATTATGAGGGCGTGAGGAAGAGGATTCAGGAGGTGGAGCACACAGGAAAGCACAGCTGCTGTGAGAAAGAGCACAAGAAAAAGAGGGTGCACAAGGAAGAGGCAGCACACAAAACAGGGAGCAGGTGGGGAAGAGAAAGAAAGAGATGAGGTGGCAAGGGAGAGAGAGGGAATATGTGAAAGCGAGAGGAGATGTGAATGAGTGGGAGAGGGACAATAAAGAGAGCATGAGACAGAGATATTGGATGGGAAGTAAAGTTTTCCTGAGGAAGAGTGAACATAAGGGAATGGAAAGGTTGTGAGTGCAGGAGGAAGCACAGGAGTGTGTGAAGTGGAGAGTAAGCACTTGGGAAACAGCAAGTGTAGGTGAAGAGTCAGGGAATGAGAAAGAGTGAACACATGGGAGTGAACACAAAACGATCAAGTGCAGGGAAATGAGCAAGGGTGTGGCAAAGGGAGGACGTGGACATGAAAGCAAGCAGAACAGCAAAGTGTGGGAAATGGTGGCCACAAGAAAGGCAAACAAAAGGGTGGGATAAAGCCCACGGTGTGTGGGAGCATGGTTGCAGGAGAAACTGCCAGCACATGCAAGCAGGGTGCTGGAAAGAGGGAGGTCACAAGAGAAGCAAGGCCACAAGAAAGGGGGAGCACTCCAGAAAGGGAGTGCACAAGAAATATAGAGGGAGAAATCACAAAAAAAAGGGCAGAGAAATGGAGTGAGAAAGCAAGCATCAAGGTGTGAAAAGGGTTAAGCATAAGGTCGTGAGGAAGAGTGTGAGGGCAGCAGAAAGGGAATGTAAGGGAAATCAAGGTGTGAGAAAAAGAAAGTATCCCTGCATGCAAGAAAGAGTGAGATAGGAGAAAGGCAGTGCTCACAAGATAGATTACAAGAGCAAATGTGACTGTGAGACAGCAAGCCCACATCAGAGGGAATGCTCACATAAAATAGAACACTCCTGAGAAAGCAGGAGGGCACAGGAAAGACTGGGTGCAAGAAAGGGCAGGGCTGAAGGCAAGAGAGCAGGAGAGCACATGAAGGAAGTCACAAAGGGTAGAGCAAGGGTGCAAGAAAAGTACCATCATGAGAAAGGTCAAGTGCTTGAGAAAGGAAATGTGCATAGAAGCACAAGCAAGGCTGCAAGAAAGTACACATGTGAGAGAAGGACAAGAAAGAGAGTGTGAGAAAAAGGAAGAAAAAATGTGAGAAATAGAGTGTGCTGGGAAAATATGGCATAAAAAAAAAAAAAAAAAAAAAAAAAAAAAAAAAAAAAAAAAAAAAACCAGCAAACACAAGAAAGCAAGAGTGGGGGCATGAGAAGAAGGGAGTGTGAATAGCACAGAGAAGAAGAGTGAGGAAGAGATGGTGTGCAGAAGAGAAGGCATGTGCAAGAAGTGTGCAGGCAGGAGAGACAGTGAGAATGAGGTTGTGAGGGAAGGGGTGAGGTCATGAGAAGGGGGAGGCAGTGCAAGGCCACAAGAAAGAGGGGCTGTGAGGAAGGGGATAAGAAAGAGCAGGACAACTTGTGAGAAAAAGTGAATATGTGAGAAATGGTGGACAAGGAATCCCTGTGACAGAGCTCTCAGGAAAGAGGGATAAAGGGTGCAAGAAAGTGAGCACCAAGGGTATGAGATTGAGTAGCCATGAAGTATTAAGCAAGGGGGAAAGGGCATGAGGGTGCAGAAAAGAGAGTGAGGTCACACTAAAAGAGAAAATGGCTTAGAGAGCAGAATCACCTGTTCTAGACAAAATGGATGAGTTTAAAACCTTGCCACATATTTCCAGGATTCTGCAATGTAAAGGGTAACCATATACTTCTCCCTCAATAGGGAATAATACATGACATTGTTGGAATAAGGGAGAAGCATAAAGAGAGCTCATGTGAGAGACAAGCATGAGAAAGATAAAAAGGGAGAGAAAAGAGAAGGCAAGGAACAGTGAAAGGAGGGAGTGGGAGAAGAATAAGAAGATAAGAAAGGGACACAAAAGAAGCTGAAAAGAGAGAAGAGAGGAAGGGAGGCTTTTGTGAGCTCAGGTGAGCGCAGACACAAGAAAGAGTGAGAACACATGACAGAGAGGATGTGAGAGAGGACAACCAGGAAAGCAAGTGCAAGAAAGAAAACTCACACAAAAAAAAAGCACAGGAGTCAGAAGGAGAGCAACCCCCAAAAAGAAAATACATCTTCAGTTTTCAAAATAGTTTTCTTTGCTTGCTGGTTTTATACTGTATATGAGTGTGTTTCCCTTGTAGTAATTGCCTTTCTTTGAGGGCAACTTAAAGCATTTAACTGAAATTGAAATTTTCTTGCTCCCTTCTATTTTATTTTATGGTTTAGTCTACTTTTATACCAAAACCTGCCAAGTCAGTAAAGTCTTTTCATTCCATATGTTTATTCTTTTAGTAGTCCTGAGCACAGTAAACATCACAGGGGAAAATGAGAGATAGCACAATAAAATATGAACTTAATTCTGGAGTAGTTAGCACATTTTCTTTATCCTACATGGAATAAGAAAGCTTTCTGAATCTCTTTGCTTCAGGAATTTTATGGGACAAAATATCCAAAATATCCTAGTTCAGATCAAGAAGTAAATAATTGCCTGTAGCTCTTTCCTTTGCATGACATTATTATCATCATGGCATGCAGAGACTAGGTTGATCACAAGGTGGAGAGGGAGCATTTAGTAATGCAGTCAGGTCATTTTACATCTCAGGTTTAGGGGCGGAATCCTGTGCATGGTGGGATGATACCAATCCAGCTGAAAGGACCAAGGACTATACAGAGATGATTACATGGGAAGCACTATAAAGTTTAACCACTTAGATCTCTTCTAATCACACTCCACTTTGGAGGAAGGTTGTTCCACATTCAGCCAATCCTTCTTTGGTAGAACATATTTTTAAGTCCAGTCCATTTCTAAGTACCATCATGTCCCACTAATCATTAGCACCTTCTTATTTACCCTATGGTTTCTTTAACATAGAGACTCCAGCTAATTCATAACTTACCCACTACATCACTTTTATTAATACTTATTCTCTCTGCATTTTGCACTAAAGAAACATTAGCTTTTAGTGCCTAGGGCTTTTTCAGTTTATAATGTTAGATGTAATATGTTTTACATTGTGCTGTCAGCACATCTTTAAACCAACAATCAAAATAAAACATAACTAGTCCAATACTGCTGAAAATCACTAAGAGGATTAGACTTCCACTCAGTACTTAACTTTACATTTTACTAGCAGAAGTGGTGGTTGGAAAGGCACCATATGGGAAAGAAATAGACAAATGAAAGGAATCTTGTTTGGCTTAAATCCTAAGAGCAGTGCTCAACTTGAATAACTGATCTGAACAACATTATGATTAGGAGTGTCACAGCCTTTCTCTACTGGCCTTCTTACACAGGTTTCTGCTGTGCTTTCTCATGAAAACTTTACAGGGCAGGGGTTGTGAGTATAAGTCAGGATAGGTTTAACATTTACTGTTCCAGGTGGACTGGTGTTAACCCTAGTGTGTATATCCTTGATACTGGAGAGCCAATTTAGGAAAATAATGCAGGGAAAATGTTCTACCTTAACAAAAGGATTTGACAGTTCAATAATAAATTTCATTTATCAGATTTATAAGATTCTGACATTTATAAGATTCTGATACATGGGCAGTGTATCAAAACAGGTGGTTTGGCAGCATAATTTCTTGCAATTCATACAAAAGAGCAGTGCTTGATTTGGGACTCTCTCTGTATATTGCCCATAATACAAAGAGTATTGTGCTGATTCAATTATCTGACATGCTAAGCACCATCAGATGGAAAAGACACTGCAAATTTAGTGCCCAAGGTTGACTTTTTAACATAATATATCTACCAAAAAAAAAAAAAAAAAAGGACATTTTTCCTGTTGATCATTTTGTAAATGGAAAAGGGACACAAGATTTTGAAGGCAAATCTAATTTTCCTGCAAATCTCTTGAGAACAAGGCAATGAGTCTGAGAAAAATAATCTCAGTGGAGAAACCAAATCATCTTTAATTCAACTCAGGACACAAAGTACTGCTGGAGAAACACCCCATGCTGAAACACTCAGACTAGGAGATCAGAGGACTCCCAGGTGGTGACAGATTGAAGTAATTCTTGTTTGCCTCACTGGGAAAGCGAGAATCCAGTTTGGGCTCCAAAGCCCCATCATAACCATCTTGTGACTATTGTGTGTCTCCAGCCTCCACATCACCACTTGCTACACTGGCCCATAACAGTTTTCATGCTAGAACTGTCTCCGTTTTGTGGACAGGTATGAAAACAAACTCAAATTAAAATTCACCTGTACGAACAGGTGTTCCGCTAACTACCCGGATGTTCAACCACTTTGGATCAGGCAGAAGTCTGGTTAAACAGAATATTATTGTCATTCTCTCAGGTTGTAGATTACTCTAAACACTATACTTCACTATAGGGTAGAAAGCTATTTTCTGAGCTATAAACCAGCGTATTTTAACAGTATGTGCATATGCACACATACGTGCACACACGCACACTCTTTGCAGTCTGAAATCTTGTCAGTCAGTCTACATTAGATAAATACTTCCATGAGAATATTATTTATTTTGTACAGATCTTTTTGTTGTCTGTCAACAGTCTGAATTTCTCTTCCACAGTTTCAGGTTTAGCAGTTACTCAGGTGTTCACTCAATGTAAATGAACCATGTTTTCTATTCCTTGGCGGCTATTTGCATCTACTAAGGAACCGTCTCCCCTAGCACCTTTAAAATTTGCCTCTGAATCCTAATGATGTTATTGCTGTTCGTTATTTCTTCCTCGACTCTGTTAAAGGGAAAAATACCCTTATATTGATACAACAACTACTTTGTAGCCAGCTTCTCTCCATGGTCACAGGGTGACAGAGTGGCCGGTGGGCATACTTGGATAACCAGCTCATTTCCAAGTTAGACCATCTGATTACTGAAAGCAACAGGCACAGGGAGGACTGCACAGGGCTCTTCCTTTTATGAAACCCATTAATGGCCTATAAATTATCTTCAGATGTTGATAACTTGTGAGGTGTTTTGCTGGGTGAGCAGAAGATTACCAAAGCGGACAGAATGGCTCCGGTGTAAAGCTTGTAAAGAACGGAGTTTATCTTCTTAGCAGCAATCTTTAAACAGAACTAATTATTTCATTACAGAAACTATCATGGCACCAGCTTTCACTTGTCTGAACCATCCATTATCACAGCAGTCATTGCCTCTCCCACAGAAACCCTGGGTGCTGCAGACCGAGTTTAGCAGGGAAACGGGAACTTGACCTACTCTCACCCACACAATCTTCCTGACATTCCATCTAAATGTTGGTTCCTCCACTGATGCAAGGCTCAACACCTTCTTTACAAGTGCACTACTTAGAAAACAAGAAGCTGCTCCAACAGAACAATAAAATACTGATAGAACTGTTTCTTCCCAAAGAACTTCTGAAGTGAGTGTTTTCAAGGTGATACAGATTGTACCACAAAGCCATTGTTAACTTTATACAAATACATAGGCATTCACACTAAAATATGATCAAAATTGTCACTCAGTTACCAGGGAATTCTTTTTCTGAGTGGCTCTTGCCACAGAATCCTGAAATACCACTGCATTTTACTTTAAATACAAATCAGCTTTTAATCCTTATGATCTGGAAAACACCAGGACTCTGCACTAAGATAGTATTAGCAATCAGGAGAAACCATTTACACAAAGCAGTCGCCCTATTTGAGTTTGTATTAGTGTAGCTTGAATATTGACTTCTATTGTTCTTTCTAAATGTATGGGAAAGATACACTAAACATCAGGACAAAAGATGAAAAATGGGCAAACAGATCTACTGTGCTGCATAAATACAGCAAATATACTCAGCTAATTACCATTACTAATACTGGGCATTGGTATTGGCAGATGGTTAAGCTCTTAAAACAGAAAGAGTTTCTGTGGATTTCCTATCCTGATTTACCTGTTCATTCTGAGCAGTTGCCTTGGGGCAAGGAAAGAGAAGAGGGAGGAAAAGGAAAAAGAAAAAAAAAAAACAACCTGAAACCCACAAACAAAAAACAAACCAACCAAAGCAAACAAACAAACAGAAAGTGCAAAAAAGCAACACCAGCTAAACAGGGTCTTAAATCAAGTCTTCTGTGTGCAACTATTGCCATGACTAAATTATCCCTGATGACTATGTTTAAATATTTGGCTAATAGAAAACTATTGCTTGAAAAGTTCTAGCAGTTCTCCCAAACTACTAAAGAAGGAAAACGGATACTGTTATCTAAAAAAAAAAGAAAAAAAAAAAAAAAAAAAGAAAAAAAAAAGAAAAAGAAAAAAAAAAACCAACAAAAAAAAAAAAAAAAAAAACCTAAAAAAAAAAACCACCACAACCTGCTACAGGTCACAGTGTAAAAAAGTTATAACTTACATATATATTAATAATTTTATCTTACTTATAAGGAGTTTTGTTATATTTGGATAAAATGCCTCATGACTAAATCTGCATGGTTTTGCAATAGTCACCGATAGTGCGCGGCACATTTATTGTACATTCTCTGCCTTATATTTTTACTGAATACATACATACAACTACATACAACTTCTTACACAAAAACTCTTTCATCTAGGCTAGAGAGACTCACCGTTGTCATACAACCCTTGCACCGTTTGTGATATAAAACCTTCACTATTTTTCCATGGAAGCACACCTACCAGTTCAGTTTATAAACTCAGTAACCTACTAAAAAAACAAACATGTGTGTATACACTTACCAGAGAAAAACAGAAAAGATTCATGTTGGTATTGAGATCCACTCCAGCACCCTAAAATTCTGCTCCACAAACTCCTGCCGCACAATGCAGTTCCTTCTTGCTCTCCCAGCTGTTTGTACATTTCTCCCTGGAGATTACTGCAAGATAAAATCCCTGCAATAATCCACTGGATTCAGAGCCCATTATCAAATGAGACAGGCTTCCCCAGGCCAGCACAAACTGTTTTCTGAATTAAAGAGCAATGTTTACTAGCAAAGCAAAAGCACGGTCTGAATGACTTTCATGAACTCAGAAAATGCTCTCTTGCAGGCTGTTGTTTCCATTAATCATCTAAGAGAAATAAAACTCTTTCTGTCTGAGACTACTGGCACATACACCTAACTCCGAGGCAAATCTTCTCAGCTTACTGAGATTATCAAAAGACAGAAATTCTCATGAAATGCTGGTTTCCTATACACAGGAATTAATATACAAAAATCAGCAGTTATTTTTGACTCTGGTTTGAATGGAAGCTTCTCTACTTACAAACCTTGGGGAAAAGCTTGTGAGCCACAAACAAATTATGAAAAATATCCACAGTTAACCAACTAAAAATCAAGAAAACTCTCAAATTGTACACCTGTACTCCAAAGAATAGTTACCAATCTGCTGCCTAACATGTTGATTGCTTGGTGATGAAGATTAGGATTAAACCAATTTTGCCATTTGAAAACTTGGCAAATCTGGAAAATAATAAAATTGGGAGTGGTCAAAGCTGATCCATTGTCACTGATTTCACAGAGAATTCTTTTTCTGAGTGGCTCTTGTCAGTGAGAGATATTATAGAGATAGTGAGAGATATTACAATGTATACAGACAAGCAAAAAAAAAAAAGAATCAATTGTAGAGAAAAAGAATAGTCTATGTCATTAGATGGTATAAATCAGGAAAATTCTATCACCTATAGTGGAGTAGAACTGTGTAACAAAGAATTAATGCTGTAAAAGTACTGTCAATCTCAATTTTTACAGATTATGATATACCTGATTTTAGACTCTGTTTGGAATAATATTGGCCACCAACCCACAAATAATTTCCCATAAGTTAATTTCCTACAGTTTTTATGTGAATGCTATGAAACTTGATTACATGAGCAAGCAGCAATTGGTACTGAAGACAGAACAATTTACCACATTCAGAGAGGCAGTGTAATTTCGTGACCATGATCTTGATTTCCTTTCTTTGGGCCCAGAGCTTCATACTTGTAATGGACAGGCATCTCTTTCATCATTCCTACTTCTGGGGGTTTCAGATTATTCTAGTAGTTTTGTAGTCTGAATCTGCATCCCAGAAAATTTGAAATGTCTGTACCTTGGCAGGATAAATGCATTTTAACATAAGTTGGTTACTGCCCTGAGCAAAACGCAAACAAAGCTCACACAAACAAACACAGATAAGATTCAGGATTTTAAAATGAAAAAACCTTAGCTTACACTTTTCCAGTTTGCTCTGAAGTATGTAAAAATCTTTTTCAAGGCTTTTCCCAGGCCTTCTTTTAGTTATAATTTCAGGTTGGTTTCACATATTAGTAAAGTAGGGTTTGCTGTGAAGAGCTTTATGACAAATGTTATCATTTAGAGGCAAATTAATGAGAGACTTCTCATTTACTCTCCTACAAACTTGAGGAACAGTAACAGATTTTGTCAATTACCACCTAGTGACACAAAAATAGACATTTCAGAGACCAAGCTTGCCACAGATGGGCTTGCATTTGCTTTATGGCTCACTTGCTAGTTTTCTTGTGAGGGAGCAAGTTCTCATCCTTCCTGTGCCTCGGGTTCTCCAGCTGGAAAAACTAAACTAAGATCACAAACCCCATGTGCAAAGCACTATGAAAGTAATGACCAAAAGCACCCTTCCCCAGCTACAGAGAATGACTTTTTATTTTTTTTTTTTTTCTTTTCTTTTCTCTTTTTTTTTTTCTTTTTCTTTTTTTAATGCCTATTTACAGTAATAGCTGTCTGGAAAACTGCAGCAAGACTGAAGAGCTAGTAAAATGAAAATAAGTAACTCAGGGGAATGTCTCTTTCATTCAGACTGATTTAACTCCTTGGTTTGGGGTTGTAGCTCTAGAGGCAATTTGGCTATTTACTCTAAAACATTTATGAGGAAGTTTCTTAATTTTATACCACAGCTCCTCGAGGGAAAAGTAACTAAAAGGGCAGACCTTAAACAAACCGATTAAGTTTTCATTTTGCATATATTTGCAGACATGCAGGAAATATATTAATTTAAGAATAAACATTAAAATAGAAAAAGCAGCCTGTACCTGCAGTTACTGATACACATATATGGCAACAAACTCCAGGAGGGCAAAAATGCATGTTATTACATGGTTTTGGGTACTGTCAGTGTTAAAACTCTTCTTGTGAAAAAGTAACACTTTAGATGTTTATTATTCACTGATACAGCCTTCAGTAAGGATCAAGTTTGTTGATAGGCCTAAACTAGAGATGACATTAGACTGCTAGATAAATCACAAACTGTAAGGAAACACCTACTGGAATAATTAAAGTAAGAATCAACAGCTTATTATCAGGATGAATATTATAAATAAAATACTCAGCAAGAGTTCATAATGCCATTTGATGTCACAGCTGTCTGTGGAAAGAATTTGAACTTTGAAAATGATTAAAAAACAGTAACTAAATAGATCAAATTTAAAGGTAACATCAGTGTTGTGATCTCTATGTATATTTTATCTGGTATAAATAGAGCACTTTGCTGCAGCAGTAGCATAACAGAACAGTAAACCCACACTATAATAAGGGGGCAGGAAAAAGTTTTTAATCAAATACTTAAACCTTCCCTTTCCAGCTTTAATCTTGCATTAGTGTTATTTTTTAATTCTCTTTCTTCACTGCTGCATCGTTTCTACATACTTGGGCTCTACAGCCTCAAAAAAATTTTTAAAAAACTGCAAATTGAGACTTTTGTATATTGAGTTTTCTATTCCTGCATAATGAATAGACTTCATAGCTAAGATCTTGAGGCATCCTTGGCCTTTTCACGAGACTGGATTAAAGCTGTGCATTCCCAGTAAGTGGCAATCCATAACCTAACATGGCATACCAGCAGTAAAGGTCGAGCCCTGCTGCAGGTACTCTCCATTGAGCCCTAGCTCCAGGCTCCCCTGCTAATGACAGCCACTCTACTGGTGCAGCTTCATCTGCCACTGGGAGAACTCACCAGCAGGACTCTGTACTTCACAGATTTCACTGTGTGATGGACAAAGATCAAATAGTGTATCAGCAGTTGTTAACCTGGACACATTTCAGTAAATCTGGAAGTAATATTTACTCCTATTCTCTTCCTCCTCCTTTTTTTTTCCCTCTTTGTCTTGGTTTGGAAAGACAGGTATCTGCCAGGGAAAGCTGGAGTTTCCCTTACAATGGAGAATGTAAACCCCTCACCCCTGCCAAATTATAATTTTGCAATTAAGGGCTTTCAGGCAAAGATTTGGGAATAGGAATAACAGTTCTTTACTAGGAATATTAACAATACAAATGTAGTAGAAAACAAAACCACCCAACCAAACAAGCAAACAAGCAAACAAACAACAATTTTGGAAAACCCTGACAGAGTCAGAGCTACAACCTGACACCCTGTTGGTCAGGGCGTTGGAAGCAGTCCAAAAGTGAGTCCTCCTGGAGTGGCAGATGTGATTCTGGTGAAGTAGAGATGATCCTGTAGAACAAGGGTCCAGTGGTGGTGAGAAGGAGTCCAGTCTTCCTCCCAGAAATCGGGTGAAGCTGGATGCCTTCGTGTTCCTGTGTCTCAGTTTTTATCCGGGCAGGAATGGTTGGCTCCCCCCACTGGGTGGAGCATCTCACAATAGGATGATGGAATGTGGATGTACTGCTTTTGGGAGGGTATAGTTTGGGGATGTGTTAGTTTGGGGAGGTGTTAATGGTTCATTAGCAGAAAAATATTCCCCTGGAGGGAGGAGAGGTGGTGAAAGAGATAAGAAACAATGCTCTACCTGGTTTTAACAGTTGGCCCATTATCAGAAGGCACCTGCCCCTCTCCCCCCTTGAGTTACAAGAGATAAAGAAAAACATGTCCCCAACTGCTTTTAACAAATGAAATAGAATACACATCCCTGGCTCCACAACCCAAGACACTCTTACAGCATATCAATCTGTAATTAAAACGCACATCTACTTCTCTTCTGACCATCATTTATTTATCATCTGAAAGTTTTCGTACAGTTTTAAAACTAAAAGCAACAATGCTACTGCCTGATATAGTCTGAGTGTTAAACTTAAAGGCTGAGTGGTCATATTTCTTTATTCACCCATGTAAAAAGCTGAATTATTACTTTTTCATCATTTCAAGGTAAACACTGTGCATTTCTACTGTCTTGGTGGAAAGGGAAAAATTCAGAAATTAAGTCAGAGGCTTCCTCTTGCCGTCCCATTTCTCTGGAAAGAGGAAATTTCATCACTTACTTTCAGCCAGTGCCTACTCCATAACCCCCATATTCCCTGACATGTGAGGGCAATCCTGTATGTGCACACTGGATAAAACCCCTGTCTCCTTTCACGTCCTCCTGTTCACTTCCAACAGGCAAGTGACAAAGCAGTTCTGTGCAGAGCTGTGTGATCACAACCCACAGCCAAGTGCTCAATGAGAAGCCCCTGTTTGCACCTGGGAGACTTCTCCTGTAAGTTTAGCATTTTCTGTCATGCACATCCCCTGAAGACACTCTAAATGCTAGAAAGCTCCATTTCAGACCACAAGATAGTGGTCTAACACAGTAGTGTCTCTGAGAGCTACTAACATTTGATATTCCTGAATCAGATCTTCCAATCAGTGGCTCTAAATTACATCTACTTAATAGTTTGGAAAGGACCCATGAAGTACCAACTAAAAATCTGATTCCTTAAACGGTATTGATTTTTTTTTTTCTTTTATAATCTCCTTCAATTTAGAGGCAGCTTCTTCATTTCCTCCTTTTACCTTCAGCAGCTAATTAAAAATTGGTAAGGAAAAAGCCTCACAGTCCTCCTCACCTCTGCCAGATTGCAATAGTCTCTTCCTCCTCTGTAAAGACAATCTTACAGATGAAGGGATAAATTCAATACAGCAGTTTTTACACCTTTGCAACAAGGATTTTCAACAGAGTTTAGCTCAGTTAGAGATTATTTTAAGCTTACTCAACATAAAACGCTATAACATTTACTTCAGCCCAGAAAATCAAGCAAATAAAGAAGAGCCAATATTCCCTAACTCAAAATCAAATAGGCAAATAAAATGCTTTCACAGTTTCCAGGATCCAAGGGAAGCTCTGTGCCTATTAAAGTCACTGGCAAAATTCCCATTGAATTCTCTGCAATCAGAATTTCATGCACCTTCTCCTGCTAACTGATCACATTTAAACACAGCATCATAAAAGCCCATGGTGTTTTCCATATGATTCATTGTAACATTCAGCTATTCCTTGAGGCTAACCTTCTTTTAAGGATAAATAACCACATTGTTCTTTCCCTTGTTCCAGAAGATTTAATTTTGTTTTTCAGAGCATTTATATTTTAATGAAAGGAAAAACTGCATCTCTGTTTTAGAGAGGAAATGTATATTTCCTAAACAGGAGGGCCAAATCCTCTGCTCTATAATTTACAGAAACTCAATGAATAAGGCCCACACATTCTTTATTGCTATCTAGCACTACACTGCAATTTAGAGTGAAAACTGCTAACTTCTATCATCAGGTCAATTTATGTATTATCAGACAAAACTGATGTCTACAGTGAATTATGGGTATAGGAGTCATTATCTTCCCGGAGCACCTTGAAAACGAGATGTCTAATCTCAGTAATGTAAGTTTCCTGGTTAAATAAATCCCTTGTGCTTAGTAATTCTATGCATTTATAGAAAAGATGTCACCCCCCCCTTCGCCTCCACACCTCCTTAGACTTTAAAAAAACATTTTAAATCCTCAAGGGGATTTGAATCCTCACTAAACAGAATTGATTTCTGTACTTACTAGTTAGTGTTCTTAATCACACAGTTCATGCAATTTTTTGTTATGTAATGGATTGGGAAATTCAAAGAACCAGCCTGTTTTGCAAACATTCTCTTTTCCATCACCCCACTTCCCTTTTACTTTGATGGCTTTTTTTTAAAAAAAAATAATCAAGATGACAGCACCCTGCTGGAAAGAGCTCCAAACAATCAGTGCTGCCTTCTAAGTTTGCAGCCACCCAGGCCTGGTGGGAGCAGTTAGAACAGAATTGGGAAAGGCTAGCAGAGTTTTTTCAATCCACTCTGCAAGAAGGATTACCTCTCCACTCTTGCCTATGAGAATTCAGGTTAAGGCCTGTAGTCATCTATTTTTTCCTTGAGTGCATGATCCAAAGCTAAATGAAGCCAAAAAGAATCCATCTATCGATCTGAGCATTTCTGGCGATTTAATTCAGAGTTCCTCTATCGATTTATATGTTCTGTAGGATATAGCCTGAGGACACATCTTTGTTGATGACAGGACAGTGGGACTGAGTTCTCCCTCAGCAGATTTGCTGAGAACACCAAGCCTTGTGGAGCTGTGAACATGCTGCAGGGAATGGATGCCATCCAAATTGGCCTTGACAAGCCCCAGAGGTGGATCTGTGTGAACCTCATGAAGTTCAACAAAGCCAAGTGCAAAGTCCTACACCTGGATCAAGGTAATCCCAAGCACAAAGGCTGGGAATGAAGAGACCCAGAGCAGCCCTGGGAGAAGGACTTGGGGGTGCTGGTGGGTGAGAGGCTGGACATGCCCTGGCTGTGAGTGCTGGGAGCCCAGAAACCCCCGTGTGCTGGGCTGCATCCCAAGCCCCGTGGGCAGCAGGGCAGGGAGGGGATTCTGCCCCTCTGCCCCGCTCTGCTGAGACCCCACCTGCAGGGCTGCACCCAGCTCTGGGCTCCCAGCACAGGAAGGACAGGGACCTGCTGGAGCCAGGCCAGAGGGGGCACCAAGGTGATCAGAGGGATGGAGCAGCTCTGCTGTGAGGGAAGGCTGAGAGAATTGGGGTTGCTCTCCTTAGAGAAGAAAAAGTTCTGAGGAGATCATAGAGCACCTTCCAGTACTTGAAGGGAGCCTACAAGGCAGAGCATTTACAAGAGCATGTGGTGAGAGGACAAGGGGAAATAGCTTCAAACTGACAGAGGGTAGGTTTAGATTTGCTATTAGGAAGAAATTCTTCCTTGTGTGGCTGGTGAGACCCTGGCACAGGTTGCCCAGAGAAGCTGAGGCTGCCCCATGCCTGGAAGTGTTCAAGGCCATGTTGGATGGGACCCTGAGCAACCTGGTCTAGGGAAAAGTGTCCCTGCCCATGGTAGTGGGGTTGGAGTAAGATGGTTGGACCCTTCCAACCCAAACCACTTGATGATTCTGTGATTCTAGAACAGTCTATCCTAACTTTCCCCCAGTTCCTGTGGCCATAGACACCTATTCCTGTTCCCAAGCACTGCCTTATCTTCAGGACATACACACAGATGGCTGCTGACAGCACCAGGCTCTGAGTGACACAGGAGCCAGCTGCTTCTCACAGCCCACCCTCCACTCCCACACCTCCACGAGTAGCCTCTCAGCAGAATGCCACTCTTTCATCCATGCCACTAAATTTTCTCCTGTTTTGGGGGGCTGGATCTGGCTCTTAGCCAGCCAGTTCGGATCTGCATCTGCCTAAATTTGTGGACACAACACCAAATTAAAAATATTCTTCTGTCCTCAGGAATCTTCCCCAACACTCTCATCAAATCAGAAGGAACTCACTGGTAGACAGTGAGGCTGAAGCAACATCTAGAATAAATAATAATAATTAAAAAAATAAAGCCTAACAGTTACACTGGTGAACTCCTGGTTTGTGTTCTCATTTTCTTATCAGGCTTGTGTGAGACTCCCCATTTTGGAAATCAAAATTAGGAACTCAGAAATGCCTCGCTTTGTTTTCATTTACCTAACCCATGGATTCTTAGCTGATTTAGGTATGTATCTGCTGCCTGCAGCCTGTTCTTTTATATATCATTCCCAACAAATTCTGTTGTACAAGTAACACATTCTCATTACACTAATTCTAACTTAGATTCAGGGACTGTATAAAACAATTTTTCTGATAAAAAAACCCCAATTCTTTTATACAGCCTGAGAAGACCAGCAATCCAGAGCAGTTACACGTTAAGGAGTACAACAGTGCAAATGTTGCTGTTGTGTCAAATGAAGTTTTTCTCTAACACTCTACAACTTGGGTTTCAATCTGTACATAGAAAAATCCAATGAGATTCTAATATTCCAGACTACTTCTGAAGTGTGTACCCAGTGCACCCAAGAAGTACAAAATTTTCTTGAAAGACAATGGTCTAAACACTTAAGAGGCTGCAAATATATTAATGAGCTGGAATAGACCATATAAAGTAGTTCATACTTCAGGAAATAATAGATGCTGGCCACAGAGCACTTCTTCCCACCTTGCTGTTTTACACAGCTTGACAGATCCACACAGTTTGGGTGGAACATTTGTGTTCTTTGAAGTTGCTCTGGCTAGATGCTGAGCTGGTGGATATTAGCAAAGCCTCATATTTCTCATCTGGGCTGTGCCAGCTGATCCAGTGTCCCCAGGCTGTCACACCCTGGTGGCTAATCCTGAGGACAGTGTTGCTTTTTAGAGGCAAGGGGACATCAACTGACTCAGTGGCAATCTGAGCTGTTTACATCCCTGTGCATGTGACTGCAGAGCCTCCAGCTTGGAGTGTCCTCGTTTTTGTCTACCCACAACCCTGCTACGCTCTCTTACTGCCTCTCCATGTGTTATAGCACTTTCCATCACTTCTACAAACATACTGTGCCATGTGAGAGACAAACTGTATTTGCCTTTTATGGCCCCTTTGAAAAAAATGGCAGTTCTCATGCCCAGTGGCAACTCCTGGCTTTATGCTCCTCCAAAATATGACCCGTCTGTAGCAGCTATTACGGGCTTTTATTGAGGTAATCAAATATGCAGAAAAAGCCAACCTTAGGGGGAAGAAGTTCGTACACTACTGTCAGGACATGTTGTAACAACAACACATGGCTGGTGTGTTCTAAAATATTTAGGGAAAACAAAATTTAAATTTGATTATCACATCCCATCAGTAAAAAGCTGCATCGGCTACACACTGCCTGCACCAAACCAGGCTTATACAGTGGGAACAGTAGATGCCATCTGCAGCCCTAGAATAATCTTGGCAGTACACCAGCACATATTCATTTCTGTGGAGGGCAGCCTTGCTTGCTGTAGCTGAGTCCTCATGGTACCTCAGATGGCCAAATTGTCTCAGAGCTGGTAACTGGATATTATCACTCATTTAAATCATCCTGGTTAAACAAGATGCTTAGAGTTGGCAGTTCCAGAAACTTTATAAAGGTTGAGCAGGGTAACCTTTCTTGCCCCCATGCCCTGATTTAGCAGAACATGATTACCTCAGGCAACTGACCAAAAACCTGGGATGGATAACTTGAAAACTGGAGCAATATATTGGGAAAAAAAAAAAAAAAAAAAAAAAAGTAGACAAAAAAAGCCCCAAAACAATACCACAAAAAAACCCTCCTTCTGAGGAAATGTCAGTGTTGTTCTACTTTAAGTAGAACAGAGTCTTTCAGCAGGACAATAAACATCATCCTAATGAATTACAGATGGATTGAGAGGGGAGACAAGGGAAAACGCGAGGCAGTATTTCTGTGTTTGAATAGGAATTTCTGTCTGGATAGGCTAACTTCTTTTAATTTATGAGAGCAAGGAACAATCAGGACAGTTCTTGAAGAAGACTGGCATCCAGCAATCTGCAAAAAGGGTATGGACAACAGGCACAGTTACAGTTCAAAGGCTTGTACATCAAAGAATGACCCATTCCCCTGTGACTCTTCCTACTCTTATTTCACTCAAATTATTCAACGTGGGATTCAGTGGAATAGATGTCTGGGTTTTTTATCTGGGATAACCATGGAACAGCCAAGATTTACTCTAACTATTGAATCCACATGTAGTTCAAAACCCTGTTACCCCAATAACACCAAAAGGAAAACACTGCTTTCCGTATATAGAAAGAAATGTTCACAAATAAACTCCAAATATCCGTCAAGAACAGCTTGGTGAGCCAAACACATACTGGCTTAGTGCTTCAAATGTCTAGAAGCAGTTTTACCCAGGATAGGTGGGACTTCAGAGGCAGCACTGCTGGCCATCCCACCCTCATCACAAGCACTCACATGGCACATGTGGTATCAGATCTAAAACTTCACAATCTTTACCACAGTTATCCTTTCAGTGTCTCCATGGCAGGGAATGTAGCACTGCACCAATGCTGTCATACAGCTGAGTTTATTGTCTGTATCACTAAAAACCAAAATCATATACCTGTCACCTAGCAGTCACTGAGGAGGGAATGTCTGCAGTCAAAATGCTGATTTTCAAATCTGTGGTTTCAGTTGCTTTCTCACTCTTAAGATGCTTAAAGATACTTAGAAATGTAAAGTCTGTCTGTGCAAAAATTCAGACACTGTAGATTTCTTGACAATATTTAGCAGCTAGACAGCTACCCTACATTTAAGCTAAATCAGGATCCATAATTTATGCATTCATGTTCCTATGATACCTCTGCAATTAATCTGACTGCTTTCTTCAGAGCAGCCTTACCCAAGGAAGCTTTGTAGAGAATAAGGGTAGAGGAGTGGGCAGGACTTGCCCTTCCTGCTGCAACCCACAAGTCACAGCATCCTTTCTCCCTAGGGTTCAAATTTTCTTGTTTTCTCTTCTCTTCTATGCAATTTCACCACACCAGGTGACTTTCTCCTTCTCCAGAACCTTGAATCAACTGTTCTGCTTTATGTAGACTTAGACACCAGTGGAGCTAAGGAGAGCTTAGCTTAGAGGTGTGTATAACTGTGTGCTTGTGCATGACTCTTTGGCCTGGTTGCCAGAACAGTCACTTGACAGAGGATACAAGTGGGTTCCCCAGTCAGAGCTCCAATAAACATTAAATATTGATTTCACTGGAGTAGAAATGAAAATCGTTGCAGCAAGTAAAATAGAACATTTTGGTGGGCTGGCTATGTGTGCTCAGGGAAGAAGTCTGCAGAAAAACAAAATTTGAACCACAAACCAGAGTTGTAGATTTGTGTGCTGAGCATCCAGCCCAGATACTTATTCATCCTCATAATGAAACTGGAAGCAATCTAAGTCTGCAGTTAGTTTGTAAACTGTGCAGTATATGTAGTACAATTGCCAATCTTGTTTTCTTTATTGCTTGTGTGTGATCTCCTGAGGAGCAAAGGCTGGCACACATCTTACTCTGTCATCTCCCTCTGCTCACCACTGCATCCCTTCCTCCAGTCTCTGGGAATTTCCAGGAGATAAATGGTGAGGGTGAGGAAGGAGCCATTTCAGAAAGACAGTGTCAAAGCCAAATGCAATGGGCTGTTTTTGCTGATGTGCACAGCACTAACCACAGGGAATTCAGTCCATTTTGTCACCAGTGCCTTGCTGGTAAATCCCAGCTGGATTGAGTGCATGCAGGGAATTTTATTTGAAAGAAAGTGATGGCACTATGTGAAAACTGAATAGGAGAGAATAAATATGTGTGCACATATCCTAGCCTGGAACTGGAAACTTTCACTGCTCCTGCAAGTGGTGTCAGCCATAGCCACAGTTCTGCTGAGTGTCAATTTACACTTCCTTAAAGAAAGCATATTATTTATCTCACAGACACAAAGACATAATATATCATGAAAGAATTAGGTAGTCAAAAGGAAAACCACAATGTGAGGCCTGGAATTACATTTCTGAATATGACTAATAAAAATCTCAGTCACTGCTGGAGATGGCATACTCATCTGTTCTTGACCAAACACCTCAGTGCAAAGTGTCTGCTTGTGTGGTCTGAAGTACTCCAGAGATGTTTTCCCATTTTCAAATGGTATCCCAAATCTCCACGTTACCTGTAGATTTTGTACTAATTTGTAGCAGCAGAGGATAAAATAAAGTCCAGCCTACAAAAAGAAACTGTGAGCAGATATTAATAGAGCAAAAGCTGGAGAAGAGAAATAGATCTGTATCAAGAGTCGTCAGTGGAAACTGAGACAAAAATACCATGTAAAAGAGATTCAATGCAGCTGTCTGAGAGGTACAGGCTTTCATGCAGAAATCTTACTGAATTTGACAGAAAGATGTAAAATAAAAAATTTTAATCAACTTACCACTTTCAGGATTAAATGCATACTCTTGAGGCAGAGAAATCCTTGTGCATATATACATATATACACACACACTGGGTTCCATAAACTGGTTTGTGACATCTAGAAAACCTGTAAATACAGATTTTTATTTTTTTTTTCATTAAAACACATGTTATATTAATGGGCTTCTATTTACAAAATGAAGAACTATTCTGCAATGGCATCTTTACAGAAAAACCACAGTACAGTTGCCACTTGAGCATTACAACTTTGGATTTGTAGAAACTCAAAAAATCATTGAAAAGCTACTGCAGTCATAAAATTCTGCTAAATCCAAGTGCACAGAATAAACAGAAGTGTCTGGAAAAATTGCCAAAGCATCCAAGTGAAAACAAACATGAGGGAGATATAATTACAAGGGATAACAAGACTTTGGTTGTAATCTCTTGCATGTATTGGTATTATCAGCTGAATCTTTGGGCAGGTCTGATCCAAAGGCTGCTAAATGTTAATGAGGATATTTCTTCTGAGTTTAACAGGTTCTGAACTAAACCCTAAACCATTTCAGGTATGGGATGTGAAGCAAGGTATATAAACATAAACCTTGCATGGCATTAAGTATCAAAACCAGTGTCTCATTATTCTTCATTTTTAATGTAGCAAAAATGGCCTTTTCAGAAATAAAGTCTCCAGATAACAAATTTTTTCAGCAGTGCTTTTCTTGAGTCCGTGCACTTAGACTTTGGCTTAGATGTAAGGTGAAGCAATTAATTTCCTCTGTTTGGCAGGTGAACAAAACTCTTGCAATGCAACTTTGACTTTCATTTTAGTTGCAGTCTGTTATTGCTAATGAAAAAAAAAAAAAAAAATCCTTCCTAGATTTTCTACTGTATCAGCTGGATAAATTGTTAACACTTAAGAACTCCCCAGGCAGTAATGAATGACACAGTTTTCTGTGTTATCCCTGATAAAGTTTAGGATATGGAAAGCAGCTTAATCCTCTTTCTATACTCCCCATCTGTGCTTTAGAGCTACCACAGTAAATTACTACATACTGAAGCACTGCTTCAGATGCAATTTCATATTTTCAAAGCTGAGATAATTTTACTCCACAGTGTATTTTTTAATCTTTGTAAGAAAAAGCAAAATGTTTAAGGAAGCCAGGTCAAATAAAATTGTTGAATTTAAGAGATGGGTGGTAGTTTTCAGTGAAGTAAACCTTTTATAAAGGTTACTTGGAGTACAGAATTCAGCCAAACAAATTACTTTGTTTACAGAAAATCTGCAATGTGAAGTGTTAAGATTTAACTCAATTGTAATCTGCTTTTAATTATGAGACAGGAATAGCAGATGACAAATATGGCTTGAGGCACCCTTTATTGTACCTTAAACATCTTATTGCCTGTGTCTAATGTCTTTGATCTTGCTTTCATTTTGCAGAATGATTTCACTTGGTACAGTTTTGCCATAACCTGCTCAGTCACAGTTAGGACTCATTTCTTTCTCTGTGAGGAAAGTTTAAGTTTTGTGTTGGATTTCTCCATGTTTTATCAGATGTGCCTTTTGCTGCTGTCTAATCATTAAGGATAAAGGGACTGATTTAGTATCTATTGTAGTAAATTCACTGACTCAGTTCAGAGGCTGAGCATAAGCAGCTGCTCCAAGAGTAGAAGTGAATGCAGTGAGAGATATTTTATGAACTTCTCTATCTTGCATTTTTCTGTATCCACATAAAACCCCACATTTAGTAAAACTGAAAAAAATCCAAGTCAGTACAGTGTCTTGCTCAGGTCACCATATGGTTGTAGAACAGCTGGCTCATGTTAAACCTTCAAAAAATTGAGATTATACTTAGAGGAAGCAGCAAAGAGTTTGAAGAATCTGCAGCCACAGTGCAGCATTTAAAACAGCCAGCCACAAATCATCAAAACACGCTGACAGAGAAAGAGTTCCTCTATAACCCTTTTGTTACTTTGAATTTCAAAACATCATCTCACTACCTATCCTGTGTCCTGGGACTAACCTGAAGAACAGAGGCCATACCACCCAGTGACCTCAACCCAGCTAAACAAACATCTGTCACCTTACAGCCGGATTATGGCAATCCAGCACTTTCTCTAAAACCTGTCAATTGCTTCTAAGACTAAAAATTGTCAAACCTGAGTTTAATCTCCTAATTCTGGGTGGGGAAAGGGGGGCATGGATTTTTCTCTGGGGGCAGGGGATCCAGCTCTGCAGAGAGTATCCTGCTGACACTGAAACAGAGCCGCTTCCCCCTGCAGATGCCCGGAAGGAACTCCTCTTTTTGTTCTGTTTTATTTAGAATATATGCTGGCTGCTGGGATGGCAGAGGAGCAGGGCCCCATCTCCATCACCCGACCCACACACATCTGCTCCTCCAGTGTGGTGTGCAGTGGGCGGTGAGCAAAGAGCACCTGAGTGGGCAAACCTGGATTTGTGCTCACCAGTGGGAGAAGTGACACACGGAGCTGAAGGCAGCTTGGTAATGCTGAAAAAATACCCATTGTGGCAAAACTGTAATTGCATATTGTTGAAATAATAGTGAAGTGGCACAGCTATGCTACTGTAAAAATTGGAAGTTTCAGAAAGCCCGTGAAAAAATAATAATACCTGAATCTAAGGCGTTCATGTGGTCTTAGCTTTGCCCCTTTGGGTACCTGGTGTGATGTTATCAACAAAGACAGTAATCCAAGGGATCATGTAGGAGAAGCAGGGACAGGGTCTAAACCCTGCCTCCGGGAGGGAAGGAAAGCTCACTTCAAAGCTGGTGCCTCAAGAGGCCAGAGAGAGGGTTACCTTGAGCCTGAGAAGGTCGAGGAATAGAGGGACCTGCTGGCAACATCCTCCCCCCTGCTTGTCTCCACTCCTCACTCCCTGTGCTTTCCTTGGGAACATGACAGCAGCTCCCAGGATCTGCCTTCTGCACACCCAGATCCTCATGGTCTGTCTCCTGCACACCCAGATCCCCAGGATCTGCCTCCTGCACACCCAGATCCCCAGAGTCTGTCTCCTGCACACCCAGAATCCAGGGACAGCATTCTGCCCCCTCCATGCCCCAGGGGCTCTGAGGAACAGCAGGTGCAACAAAAAAGGAGGAGGACCTGGCTAATCTTCTGCAGTTTAACCTGAACATCGGTTCACAAAATTAAACAACAGATGCTTCCCAAGGGCATGACATGTAGAGGCCTCCTTGAAGTAGGGGAACAGCTTAAGCCTTCCAGCTAAGGCTGACAGATTTTCTGATAACAGAAAATGAAGCAATCTAAAAATATGCTCTTCCAGCTACCCCTACAATCAGTTACAGGTAGATCATAGCATATTTCATAAATGTCAAAGCAAGCTGTCCTGACATCATTAGTCCTTTATTTTAGACACTGATAGAAGGAGATAAGCTAATTATTTATGGCTATTCAAAGGACAAACAAAGCACAGAAGTAGATTGATAGGAGCACCCTTAATAACCTGATCCAAAGATAATTCATGACTTCCAGTTGTTTGGGTTTTTTTTAAACTTTTGTAGTTATGATACTTCTTGACTATATATTGTTTATTGTACTGCTGTAGGCAGTAATGATTTAGAGGTATACAAACAGAAAGCAAGCAGGCTAAAAATTAGCTAGTTTTTATAGTTTTCTGATAGAAAAATAGAAATACATACTTGGTATAATAGACATTAAGTTTAGGTCTTAGGTGCAAATATAGAGCAAGACATATGGCTTTCTTAATGGAACAGTGACATGAGTTCACCTTTTAGTGAATTCGTGTGTGAGCTTGAAAATCATTGTAAACAAAGTAACTGAGATATTTTGGAACTGAGCATTCATATAAACTGCTAATAAGGTAATGCTGGAACTTCTGAAACGTGTGAAGTTGCTGCTTGAATAACACTGTGACTCTGCAAACATCACAATATAGGAGAGATATAAACGAAATACTCCAAAATAAGAAGTATTCACAGTAAGTTGTGGAGCAAAGGGATGGAACACAAGTAAACTGCATGATTTAAGCAGCAGACATTTCAGTTACAGAAGGTTATAGATCTTTGTCAAGTCTTGGGAAGGCACAGAAATCCTGCCCAGATTGCACAGGTCTTCTTAGTTATGAAGAGCACTAATAATAAACAATGTATACTTACATGTCTCTGTGTCAACCATCCAAATGCACCATATCTCCTGATTTTATAGTAACATTCATGGAGCTGTCTAGAAGGCAGAGCTGTATCCAGCAGCCATGGGATTCACCTGGTCTGCCATTATCTGACAATCAACACCTCTTCACTGAAGCTTGAGATACAGACAACCAGAACCTCACTGTGCAGCCAGGATCTCTGTCATGAAAAGCTGAGAGAATGTTCAACAATTGAGTAAAAAGAAAAGGAGGAAGGTTGTGATAAACCTGTGAGGAGAATTTGTACTTTTTTAAAGGAATAGTTGTGCTTTCTTTCAAAATGCTTTCAAGGAAACACTTATTTCCTAATCAGCTTAGTCATAGGTTATTATTAAGAGCACTAGGTTGGTTTTCTTTCTCCCTTTCTGAAAAGAAAAAGAAAGCAATTATGTGAAACAGATGTCATTTGTTCTCATAACTCTGTCTATCTGGGCCAAAACAGTATTACCCCTAAAAGACTGTAAGCAGAATTTGAATATAATCATATAACCAGCCAGGGACAGATTACATTCATTCTCACAAAGAAGAAGAGCAACAAGAAGGAAGGGGAGGGTGGGGCTGGTGGAAGAAAAAGGAGCAAAGGAGAACACAAGAGAGCTCCATTCATTCCCTGCCCTGGGTTTCCTCGCAGACACAAGGCTCAGCCTGGTTTTGCAGCTTTTAGAAATGTCAAGAGTGTTGGGAGCAGCATCCATCATCTCACTGGGGAGGACAGGGCTCTGACCCTACTCTCTGGTGCACAGAGCTGGCTGTCCACAGACTCTGTCTGTGTCTGTGAGCTCCATTAGGGAGGCTCTGCCAGAGGCCACTCTGGAGAGCTGTGGAATGTTGTCTGATTCCCTCTGCCCCTTGGAAGTGGGGTAGCTAGCACAGGCAGTCCCAAGAACCCCTGAACATCTTCCTATCATTACTGCTGTGCTCTCCACACAGTGTGAGTAGCCAGCCGGGTTAAATAATTGCTGTTAATCAGAGGCAGCCTTAATTAAACTTTTGCCAAGCAAATTTAGTTAATCGTTCAAAACACATTTGTGAGATTCTGCAAAATGAACAGCTTACCCTCCACCTTTGTGAAATTATGGTTAATCATTCACTAATGTCTGCATCATCCTATTTAAACCTTCCCCCTGTGGTTTTAGACTTCTTTCTGCTTGCTAATCCACCACAGGGGAGTGATATGTAAACATGCAAATACATTATTGTAGGCTTTTCCTATTTGTGGTGCTGGGTTCTACCAAGCCATATTTATAGCCTCACCAAGAATGATCTATAATTCATTCGTCTCACATTCAATTGAATTAATTTAAAGGTATAATTCAATTTAACAAACATGCAGCTCGGTGTACTGAGCAGAGAGACGCTGCAGCTGTTTCAGGCACGCTGCACTTCACCCCATCTTTCTGTTCTCAGCCAGCCTCCTGGCTCCTGGTATTCTTATATATCAAACCAAGTACCACACCAGAGCCACAATGGACCATAACAAGTCAACAACAGCTTTTGAACCTCCAAGCTGTGTGACTATTACCTGGCTGTCGCAAATTTCCTCAAATTCTCCTTCTCCAGGAAGATTATGTCCTCTACTGTGCAGCTATTTTAAAATCCTCTTGATAGGAACTGCTGCACTCTTGCTCCTAGCTCTACTAAGTCCATTATAGACAACCCTTTCCTGTGATTTACACCTCATTATAAAAATCAAATTTCTTGGTTGTCAAAAGTAAATTGACTGCAGCAAGCTGAAGGCACCAGATCCCTGGCATACAAAGCCATCACACCATTCTAAGGGTGCAACTTCCAGTGTGATGGAAGGATATCCCATAAATACAGAGCTCTCATAGAGAGGGAAATGAAAAACCCATTATCAGGTTGAGTGAAGAAAGTGCAAACTGTCTCTCTCCTAACCTTAACCCCAGCCACCAGGATGGGCTGAGACTTGGCCCACGCTCACAAGCCATCACCCAGATGAAAAAACTGTCAGCAGAGAAAATGTTGTGCAGGATATTGCTCCTTTGCAGCCCCACTACTGCTGGAGATTTAGGCATTGTGCCTCTCCTAATACTAAAACTTTTCTTTACTGTATTTTTAACCATAAGCCTAAATGAGTTGTGCTCTCAGCCATAGCCTGGGTCCCCAATATATGTTTGAGATGAGAAAGTTATTACAAAAAGAAATAATTACAGAATACCATCTAAAAGGTCTCTGTGAAAACTAAGAAAATTATGGGCAACTATTGTAATTTCTGAGATGGCATTTTAGTTTTACATGTAAATCATTGATTTTTATAGCTTGTTATTTGCTGAATTAAAATCAGAAGCACAGTACATGTTCAACAGACCCTACATTATCTTTCTTCATTGATCTAATCAACCATTCCTCATCAGTGCTGAAATGCTACTTATAGTCCAAACTTCCTTCCAACTATTGGCAATTCTAGCAAGAGAACAATTTTTAAATTGACTAAGATATACTGTATGTGCCATACACTTAAAAGAAATTATCCAGGTTTATGTTTTTCCTTTAAAAAACAGTGAGTTACCATAAATTTATTTTCTTTGGCAAATTTTTCCAATGAATGTTACTGATATTATTTAATTGAATAAAGATATGTAGTCTTTCTCACACACACATAAATATTACAGATTCTATCCCCCCCAGCATATTCCTCAGAATTTCTGAGTTTTCCTCTGCCATTTTGCAAATCTTTCCTGCCCATTGTCAGCTTTAAACCACTATTTTCTCCTGTTTACTTTGAGGTTATGCAAGTGGGCTGTTGGAGTGCACCAGCACTATCAGAGGTCCACAGGCTACCCCATATATCCTGGGAAGTTCCATCAGCTCCTGCAGCTAATACCAGGGAAGGTGTCACACAGCCAGGTGCATTTTGGACTGTCTGTGACCTCCACACACACCCATGGCCAAGAAGATTTTGTCAACAAGATCACCAACAGACACCTGTGGGGCTGGATCTGGACGAGGGCATGAACCCACACCCTTTATCTCTTGCAAGTGTAACTTATCTAAGTAATTAATTAATTTTGATTAATATTTTTAAAAGTCTGTCCTTATGCTGCATGTATTAAATGGTAGTAGGTGACATGTAGTAATGTAGAAATTGATTTTTTTGGCTACTTTTTTTTCTATATGTAGGAAATCTTAGAATATTTACACTGTCTACACCATTCTCCTTTTCCCCTTAAGTCCTCTTCTCTCTGTTCATGCCTGTGCACATGAAACCCCCTACTAGTTTTACTTTCTTTCTTTTCTGCCAAGCTTGGCCATTACCAATCTACCTCAGAACCTGGGAAAAGGAACATATTCCAGTTACTGCTCTGTGCACCCCATACCAATACAGCAGCCTTACATTAACAAACAAAACAAGCAACACCTCAACCAAGCAAACACCCCAAAAAAAAAAAAACAAAACAAGCAACACCCCAAAATCTTGAATATGCCAAATGCTTTGCATGAACAAACTGAAGAGGAAGAAAGCATTTCCCCCTAATTTTTCTGGTTTGATATTTCTAAACTTGTCTCAAATAGAGGGGACCATATTTGTACCCTGATATGGGATTCTCGTGTTGATGTGACTCTGACTTTAGCAGAACCTGAAATTAGCAACTATACCAGGCTTTGGATAAAAATGGTTTATGAGTGGTCCATCCCCCAGCCCCATCATATCCGAGGGATGTCATGGCCTTACAATGGCACACTTTTTGAACCCTTTCCAATTTCAGATATTTCCTTTCTCTTTTAATACCTCATTGCTTTTGCATCAATTACAGCCTGACCTAAAGCCACACTGGCAGTGAATGTGATATATAGTGGAATCCATTTAAATGAATTTCTGATGAAAGAATAAAACTGTTAAAAGAATAAATTTACTCCACAGATTTATACAAATCCTGTATATGCACTGAAATCCTCTTAAAGGAAAAACTGATGGAAGATTAAAATGTTAAATGATTTAAACCCCAGCATCCTGGTGAAATATAATGATTATTTGACCTATTAAATGAATAGCTCCACTGACCATATAATGCTAAGTATTCAAATATATGTCAATTTTAAATATGAAGTGAAAAAATGTAAAGCAAACAGTGATCAATGAGAATATCTATTAAGACAATAAACCTACAGAAAAGCACAAAAATGTTCTTGAAAGGTATTTGCTCACCCAGCCTTAAATCTAGAAAGTCCTTAATTTCTGTTAAGAAAGAGAGAATTTTGATGATTATTGAAAGTTATTAACTGTACAGCACAAATGTAATTTTTGCTTTGCTTAATTTCAGCATAATAAAATGTCTGAGAAAGCCATTCTCTTTTCTTCTGGCTGTGGTAAATTTTTAGGGATTTATTTTAAAAAAAAGATGTTGACCAACATCTGCCATTAGGGTAGTCTGAATTCCATTTTACAGAAAGTATCTTTTAAAACTGCCTTATATCTGTCATCACTAGAAAATACATATAAATATACAAAAAACCCACTTTGTGAACACTGTAATATTTATTTTAGCTTTCATCATTTTAGTGTATAACATATAGACATATTTATGAGAAATATTACATCCATGTATTTATTTCAATGCTAAAATAAAACTAGGGATTTTGTCTTTCCCACCAAAAGCACTATTCTGGTAACACTAACATTCTGTGAGGTGATCCTACTTTGGAAAAAAATTATGCTTTATCTGCCTATCTTGGTTTTGGCCAACTCCTCTACTAACTGGTTTCAGATTTAAATCCCAGATTAAACCACTCAAAGCGTGCACCCTAAATCCCCTGGCAATAAGCTGAAAACAATTTTATACATCAGCTTCCTACCTGAGAAGAGTTGAGTTCATATTCAGTTTAGGTCACAGGTGAAATGAGTTTGTCAGTCACAATCCAGTCTGTAACAAATTTATATCTTGATCACAAAATTACTGTACTACTCAATTAAATACTGCCTGAAGGGACTGATCATTAGAGATGGAGACCCCACGATGGATATTGGGGACTGAAGTCCATTTTCAGTGTATGAAGAAGTGTAAAATTCCAAGACAGTCCATTCTCAGTGGCAAGATGCTATGCACAGAAATGGCATCCTTCCTCCTGTCAAGTCTTCCCATTTGCACCACCTCATGTTTACATGGCCTCATAGATTTCAAAAATTCCACACCGAGAAATACTATAACCCTTGAGTCACAGCCTCCTCTGCAGAAAAGGAAGGCTTTGTAGAAATTCAAGGGGACTTTTAGTGACTCCTTAGCCATTGTAATTATCCTTTTGCCATTTAGCCCAAAACCTGTATTTTGGAAGGATGCATGGATAAGACCAAATCTTTACCAGAGGGATCTGGCTGGCATTGAAGAATCCTGAAAGCCACAATATCCCTATACTGAGGGAACAAAGAGTGCATGTCAACTGCAGGCCACCAGAGGAATGCACCTAGAAGGGTACAAATGTGTCGGTCCTTTTCCACAAAATAAGATGTCTTATGCCTGCTCCTCTCCTAAAAGCAAAACCAGATGGATGTGAAAGGTTGGGAAGGGTACTTCAGCCCCCTAGGTGAGGATAATTTCAAGTCCTTTGAATTTCCCCCTGATTCTCCCATAAACTTTAAAAAAAAAAAAAAATTGTTTACTTGACTGGCAAAATACAAGGAAAATAAGTCTTGGGCTATTGGACGGTGGAAAATCAAGGAAGAATTTCTCTTTGATTTTCCCTTGTTGTATGGACAATATTCCCCTAAACTTACAGTATTCCCCTAAACTTACAGTATTCCCCTAAACTTACAGTAGCATTGATATCAGAGACCACAAAGAAATTCTTCATTTCCCAAAACTCCATCCACCATTATATTCTGATAATCAATACACTGCCATAGCCATAAACAAGAAGGCTGGAAATAACCATGCAAACACTTCAGTCATCCCTTAAATTGTGTTCTACTCTCCCTTGGAAAGCAAAAATATACATTGAAAATACAAGTGGATGGTAACAGGGAGACACAGGAGATTAAATTCCTGAAAAAAAAAAAAAAATGGCTGTATGGCTGGGCCCAGAGAGTGATGGTGAGTGATGTTTAATCAGCTGGTGGCCAGTCACTAGAGGTGTTCCTCAGAGCTCAGTATTTGTGCCAATTCTATTTAATATCTTCAGTGATGATCTGAATGGTGGAATCAAGTGCACCCTCAGTCTGTTTGCAGATGACACAAACTTGGGCTGGAGTGTTGATCTGCTGGAAGGCAGCAAGGCACTACAGAGGTGGTGGACAGGCTGGATCCACGGGGTGAGGCCAATGGTTCAACAAGGCCAAGTGCCTGGTCTTGCACTTGGGTCACAACAACCCCAGGCAGTGCTACAGGCTGGGAACAGTGTGGCTGGAAAGATTCTCGGTGAAAAAGGACCAGGAACCAGGAGGTGCTGGTGACAGCAGCTGAACATGAGCCAGCTGTGCCCAGGTGGCCAAGAAGGCCAATGTCACCTGGCCCGGATCAGCAGTGGTGTGACAGCAGGACCAGGGCAGTGATTGTCCCCTGTGCTGGACACTGCTGAGGCCACACCTCAAATCCTGTGTCCAGCTCTGGGCTCCTCACTGCCAGAAGGACATTGAGGGGCTGGAGCATGTCCAGAGAAGGGAACAGAGCTGGGGAAGGGCCTGGAGCACAGGTCTGATGAGGAGCAGCTGAGGGAGCTGGGGGTGTTTAGCCTGGAGAAAAGGAGGCTCAGGGGGAACATTACCACTCTCTACAGCTCCCTGACAGGAGGGTGCAGCCAGATGGGGATCGGTCCCTTCTCCCAAGTAACAAGAACTGGACAAGAGGAAATGGCCTCAAGTTGTTCTAGCGGGGATTTAGATCAGGTATGAGAAAAAATTTCTTCATGGAAACAGTGTCAAGCACTGGAACAGGCTGCCCAGGGAAGTGGGGAAGTCACCAACACTGGTAGCATTTAGAAGACATGGAGATGTGGCACTTAAGGACACAGTTTAGTGGTGGACTTGACAGTGTTAGCAGCTGGAATCAATGATCTTAAAGGTCTTTGAAAACACATATATATTGGGTCAGGGTTTTGCAAATTACAAATTTGATAAAGAGGTGATTATTTTAACACTCATGTTAAGACAGTCTGTAAGACTGCCTAGTTGAGAAATGAAAAGTAGTTGAGAGCTGAGAAATGAAGAGCTTTTGTTGACAAGACAACCACTAAAAAGAACTAGAGATCATTGGATAAGAAATAGAGAGTGTCCAAGGCCAATTTGCAGTCAGCAAGGCTAAGATGAGAAGCTGAATATTGTGAAATATAGTCAGAGAACACTGTTTTGGTAAAGGTTCTACCAGGCCTGACAGAAAGAGCCCTTTTTCTTAATGATGTGATGATGACCTAGTTGAAGAGTGAAGCCCTTCAAAGCAAGGCAGGAAAGAATGCTGCAAATACATGCAAGGCATGCATATATCTTTGGAGAGATATACAAATGTTTATTGCCTTTATGGGACAGCAGAAAAATGTAAGCATGAGGAAGGCCTTGATTGTTCCTTTGCCATACATAAATAACAGCTTGTATTAATCCAATATTCACACTAAAATCTTTGGCCACACACCAGAGAAAAACACATTTCCATCCTCATCTCTTGGGAATCCTCTTCTAAAAGACTTCTCCTTTTTTAACAGTTCAGCCCACATCTCTATTAGTCAGCTCTGATTATCCTTCTCAGTGAACACTCAGAACAGGTGGCTGCAACCCTTTCTTTGCAGCCTTTCTTTGTCCTATAACCCTTTCTTTGACAAATTTTTCACTTGTATCCTTGGTTTAGGGTTTTTTGGTTTTTGTGGGTTTTTGTTTGTTTGTTTTTGTTTGTTTGTTTTTGTTTTTGTTTTTTGTTTTTGTTTTTTTTTTGTCCAAAGCAAAAAAAAAAAAAACCCACACCAAAAAAACCACCCAAACAAACAAAGACAAATAAACAAAAAAACCAACCAACCAACCAACCCCCCCCCAAAAAAAAAAAAAAAATCCCAAATCAATAATAGAAGAACTTAAAGCTAAGAAGAACTTAGCATTGGGAAAAGAAAAAACTGAATCAGGATCTGAAGCTATGTTTAGTGGGTTAATCTGTTTTAATCCATGAAAATCAGTCTCAAGCCACGCTCATTAAGAGGAATTTAATTTTGTTTTCTGTTATTTAAGCAACCTAGGAATCATCTGACCTTCCTGCCAATAATTTCTCTGTACTATTTATAAGCCTTTTGAAGGTGCTGATTACAGTGCTGAATGTCAATAGGATTCTGTCTATTATTAATGCCATTACTATTGCTGTGGATCTTAGAGCTGCAATTATGGAGCAAGACCTGACTGAGCTACAGCCTGCACAGATCCAGAGTAAAAGACAGGTACTCTCACAAGAGCAATATGAGTAATATTAAGAGCTAAAATGGATTTGTAGGTGGAAAACTGAATCAGTGTTGGTCAGAATGGCAGAGAGGAGTTGGATCACTGATGTCTTCATTGGCAAGAATTTTAAAGAATATTTGAAGCATGATAAGATAATAAACATGACAATTTGCAGGTATTTATTGGGATCATTGCCCAAGAACAAGGGCCATCTTCAGAAAGGTTTGATATGTTTGATATGTTTGATATGAATGTTATTGATGGGTCAAGAAGAATAAGCCCTGAATAACAGCCCTGGCCATTTCTGAGAGCAAAGGTTTTAGTGACCTCAGTGGGATATGTCTGATGAAGCAGAAGGGAAGAAAAGTAAGGATATAACTGAAAAGTAGACCTTCAAAGTCCTAAACTGCATCTTCAGTTACACATAAATGAAAAGGAGAAAGACAAAGGAGAACACATAAAGGCACATTGAAGCTAAGGATGCATATGAAATTTGTATTAGGAATAACTGAAGCATGACTGTACTGTGAAGGGAAAAGCTGGAGCATCATAGGAGAAAGAAGGGAAAGGAGGGAAGACAGATACAAACTGAAGACAAAACAGGATGGCACTGAGGTAGATGAAAATTACTAGAGGAGGAGCATGACTCAGGAACTTCCACTTGAATCAGGGGAGAAGATAACACAGAATCTTTGCAAAGACTGCAAAGCAATCTTGGAGGGGATGGGAAGCTCAAATGGTCTTTTCAGGGGGGAAGGTATGTACAGTTTTCACTGGAATAAATAGCTGAAACTTGTACAGGGAATTCAAGAAGAAAGGTATGGAAGGTTTTGAAACAGGATGCAAGCTGGGAAAAACGTGACTGGGATTGTAAGCATGGAATTTCAGCTGGAAGAAGAAAACTGTTTGGTCAGGAAGAATGGAAATAGGAGAGCAAATATTTTGCAGCAGGAGACAAGCATGGGGAAGCAGAATTCATTGTAACTCTGAGATGTATGGACACACAAGTACTGCAAGGTGAGCACCAAAATTGGTTCTAAGCTGCAGCTTAGTTGGGCAGACCATACAATTAGAAAACACATTGAAAGAAATAATGGCAAAAGGGAGTGAAATGAAAATAATGCATCAGTGCACAAGTTAAAAAGAACAAACAGCATACCAGATCCATACACAGCCTCCAAAAGAAAAAAAAAAAAATCTATCCCAAACCAGAAGAAAAGCCCAAGAGTAGATGAAAAATTGTCTGGATTGCCTGTAAGAAATGATGGGGGAAAAGATCAAACAAGAAGGCCTGTGGATGGCTGATCTCAGTATCTTGAGAATAAATACTTTCTTCCCATGTGTCCTCCAGGGCAGATAAGTTCCACACAGCAGATGAATTCTATTAAAGCAGAACAGGCATGTGCAATGATTAAATGATTTGTGTGAGGTGACACAGAAATCAGAGCCAAACATTGACCCCAGAACCCCAAGTCAGACAGTTTGAGAGCTAAGAACCATCTCTGAGGTACAGACTGAAGTCTGATAGCCCCCTGCTCTCTGCAGAGCCTCTCTTTATAGGTCTACTGATAGAAGAGCATCTTGTGAGGTGCAGATTATATCTCCAAATATTTTAACTTTGTCAGTGTTCTGTGAGCACTATGAACTCTGAAACTGTAGGAACAAAGGCATACCCAGAAATTACTCATTTTTTTATCTGCTGACAGATGGGCAGAGGGGGAAACCAAACTACACCCCATCACATCCTAGAGTTTAATGCTCCCCATAGCACAGGGAAACAAAGAGTAAAAATTCACTACTCATGAAGCATCTACCTGTGCTGACAGCTAATTTAGGCCCAATATACATGCTATGCAGATAAAATAAATTCTTATGACATATCAGGTCTGGAATCCAAGGAAGCCTGGCAATGATATTGAAGCAGCATACTGTTTGCATGCTGTTTTCTGTGGTACCACTCTTTGTTTTGAAAAAAACATATTTATGCAGTTTCACTGGGAACAGAGGTACCATATTCAAATAAATGAGAAAATCCAGCCACAACCACTAGTGTGTTTACAGTTCATCCTATCACTATATAGAAATTCCTTCTAGGATTTTGGGGTTTGGATTCTGGTTTGCAAAATGAAAATCACAGATAGCCTCTTGGCCTCCTTTCAGATTTTTGAGATATAAAATAACTCCCCATCTAATTTTAGAGATTCTGTGTATCGTGTAGACTCATTTCACATGTAATTTTGATCTACCAATAGCTCACTGAACATTTAGAAACAACATAATTCACTAGCTTCTAATTTTTTATTTGAATGATTTTTGAAACTTTTTATCTGCTTCTTAGCTAAGTGCTTCTTTAGCCCCATGTGTTCAGTATTTTGAGAGCTGCTTTTAATAGACCTGCTCTTGCATGCACTTCATCTACACAACTCCTCCTCAAGAAACCTACAGCACAATAAATAAATAAAAGAACTTCACCTCAGTGTATCTACTCAGTGGTTTTGCGTGACTTTTACTTCACCTCTTGAACCTCTTCAGCACACTGTCAAACTGACTCTGCTCCCTGTTTATCTGAGATTACTTTCCCTCCACCGAAATGCAGTTCATTACTTTCTTCAATGGAATTCCAAATCTGCTCTCTAATAGATCTCTAATCCTCAGCAAGCCCCCGCATTAGGGGAGCACAGTGCTCGCCATATGGCTAACCTGGATTTCGGTGACCCTGCCACATCATTTTCATTCAGAGCATGGGAGTGACTGGGAAAACACCACACCAACAAGAACGTGATCCCCATTTCCGGCTTTCCCTCATTGTTCTGGGGGGTGGTTCTGATTATCACACACCCTTCACTCTCCACAGAGAGCTGCAGTTGCTTCCACTCAAAAATCTGCTGTTTATTATTTTTAGGTACATTCAAGAGCATCATAGACTGCTTCTCAAGCTCAGAGTGATGGATGCTCAGTTCCCTGGACATTGCACCTCACTTCCTTGTAGAAGAATCAATAGATCAATAGATTTGTGATCCCTCACTGCAAGGATGGGGCTACAACATGAAGTGTGTTTCCATGCTAGCACGCTGTTAAAATAAAAATGGTGCGTTATTTTTATCCCATTTCTGACCATGCAAAACGTTCTGACCACTTGTGATCATTAATAATCTTGTGCAGCTTTTCACAGCAATAGAGGACCTCATCAAAATGTCCTTGGAGAAATGCTGCTTATGTAACTCTATATCTCCCAACTATATCCTTGTTTCACCAACTGGGGGTTTCTAGCTCACGTCCTGTGACAAGCTGTTCCGAGATCATACTGAATATTTTTCAGTAGCAGCAACCATTAACCTTCAAAGTACAGGAATTTTGGTGTTGGAAGGAGAATAAAAATACATACACATCAGAGGATGTGTAAAAATCAGTGATTTTTAAGTATCTGTTGCAATGCATTGAAAAACTCCTTTAGTATTTATAGCAAGTAAAAATAAAAACAAGGGATGTTTAGACTGAGCAAGTTCGAGACTTTTGGGTGGAAGATTTTATACAAACATTGAAGTTTTCATGTTTTGCATGATGGGTGTGCTCAACACCTCACAGGATGAAGTTCCAAAGTTTTGGGGGTTTGATGATTTATTATGATAGGGAGGTTTGGGGGTTTTTTTCTTATATGAATTACTTAGTATTAATTTTAGAGATACTTCCCAATGCCAGGCAGTCTCAGGCACCTTGGGAATGAGGCCTGCTGAAGACAGACATTTAGAAAGTAACAACCACTCAGGTGGGTGAACATGCTGTTCTTTTCACACTTTAATATACACATCTTGGTGTTTTTAATTAATATCCTCTCACCATGGCAGAACAACTGCCCTTGATGTTTTACATACTCTGGAATTGGGACTGTAACAGTGGCAACCAGTGTGACACAGCCCCAAAAAAGGATACAAACACACAATGTTGCCGTGCTTGACTAAACACCTCTCTCAGCACTTTCTGAATCATCAGCTATTTATTTCAATATTCTGCATGTCATCGGTGCTTTGGCAGCCCATTTTTTTGTTTTTTTCTTTTTAATACTCCTTGTGTATAAACAGCACATATAAAAGTTCTGTTTTGGAACAGTTCATTAATCTTAACCTTTTAAAGTCTGGTCTGGTAAATGCATCATTTGTGTCATGACATCACCCCTACTTGTGAGGGTAAATGCCGTAAGAATTCGTATCAAGGTGCTACAAGCCTTGCATTTACACGTTTGACTGATAATTTCACCGTGGAAAAATATCTGGGTCATCACTTTCCAGAGGCACCAGTGTCTGTGTTTCTATTCCTGGTCAACATCAGAAACGTGTTCCAGAGCCTGCTCGAGTGGTGTTTTCCCTGCTGACGCGACTAGACAGACAGAGCTGTAAATGTTATTGTGAGGCACAGCAACTTCCACGTGGGAGAAGGGCTGATAAGTTTTAAACTATTTTCTTTTGGCTTAAAGAAGCCTTCAGTGCTTCCAGGATACCCTCTTGATTTAGCTGTGCCTGTTGAAAGGGCAGGCTCTGACCAGCTATGGTGCTGTAAACAAGCATGCAGGTTTTTAAAGATACTCCTAGTTTGGGAGCATGTATGAAATCCATGTCAGCTGCTTGATTTACCTGGAACTTCAGCGGGGGAAAACCAGCCCCAGACTGTTTGAAGTGGCTCACTTTCAAATATTAAAGTGAGATTGCAAACTAGCAGTGACACCTTTATTTTCCTTATCTTTGGATTGACTATTGATCTCGCTGACTGCAGTGAAGGAGGCTCCAGCATTGAAAGCTGGTTATGGAGAGACACCTTCTTAGAGAGACAAGAATATTTCTCTGTCCCTCCTTGCTTCATTAACATTTCACTGAACTCAGCTGGGACAAAAGCCTCCAGAGCCCACTTCTCTTGGAAAAAATGTTGCCTTTCAGAACCTGACATTTCCCAGCTGGAACTAGATCTGTTTCTACGAAATCAAAAAAGCAAGTGTAGCTCATGGCTATTAAAGCATAATTTTTTTGATGTGCATCCATCATTCATGCTGGTGACCTAATCCCTCTAAAGTCAATGGGAAAGAAGAAAAGAAGACAATTCACAGACCCTAAAACACCCACACATCTGCTCAGAATTCTTCCACAATGCCCCTTGCACATGAGTTAAATGTGCAGTATTTGCAGGAAGAACTTGACAAATAATTTAAAGTAAGTAAGAGTTGAGAGAAAAAGTTGTGACCTTTTCCACAGAAAATTCATGAAGGAATTAACAGAAAAAGAAACATCCACCATTTACATAATTCATAAATAATTACTTTATCAGTTCTCTTTTCTGTCCATGCACTGTCAGGGAGGGACATGCCATAACCACAAGGTTTTTTTTTCTTTTGTTTAATGTTTTTTATCTCTTGTGCTCTTCAGAAGTGTTGTCAGTTTTGCAACCAGTGCAAACTAGGAGCAATGTGCACTGAGTTCAGCTGTGTGATTTACACCAGCAAGGACCTCCAGCTCTACTTCTCTGACTTTGTAATTCATCAACTTGCATAAAGCATTAGTTGACTCACATGCACAGCCCACCTGAATTATTCACCAGGGTAAGTAAAAGTTACCTGTTTAGGCTCTCTGAGTCAGATTTGTGATATTACTTTAATTACATATTTCCTTTTCATTTCCAAAGTGTCATCCAGGCCCACATCACTGGTTGCCACCTGGCCACAGAAGCACACAGTAGCCTGGGCTCAAAAAACCTGTACAATGCTGACAGCTGCTTTCAGCTGAGCTCCAGATACAACTCACCTGCAACCTTTGCTTCCCTTCCTCCTCACTGAGGTGTGTGAAACCTCTTAATAAACATCACTATGAGAAAAAGGTATTTTATCTAACTCTCTTATGGGAATTGTACACTCCTGGAAGCTTCTGAAAACAGCCTGTCCTATGAAACCTGCAGCAACAAGGAAGCCACAGATAGCAGAGGACTAGAGATTCATGTTCATAAATTGTCAGGCCAGAAGGAGAAACTACACTAAGGAGGCAAAGCCCTGCTTAGGTCAGATAACCACCCCTGTCACTAAGCTATCCATGTAATGAGGCCTCTCATCAGCACATTTGCCAAAAAAGCACTAAATCACCCCCATCTGTCCCCATGCATCCAGCATTACCTTTGGTGATATTGCTCAGTGAAGAGGATCACTGGATTAACAGGTTATAAAACCAGGAGCTGCTTGGAGAAACTGAAATACAAAGCTGAGCTCCAGACCCTGAGTTGCAGGTGAAGACTCCTCATTGAGTTAGGGCAGCTTTAAGATCCCTTGAAGCTAAACTGCCTTTTCTTTTTTAATGTCAGTGTATCTCAGAGCTATTTTAAATTGGAGTCTGCCAAGACCTTCAAGGGGCCATTATGACAGAGATCACCAATGAATAAAGATTTCTGGTATGTCCCCTTTATAATACTTGCTGCAGGGTTGTAGGATGAAAATTAAGGACACTATCTCCTCAAAGCTCTCCCACTTTTTTTTTGACTTTTCAGATAATATTTCTCTTCTCCAAATCCCTTTATCATTTTATCTCATTTCCCCTGGCTTCTTCCACTGGCCTCACCCCTGGTTTGTTCTACAATTTGCTTCCATCCCCTCTCATGCTGCCCTCAGCAGCTCCATTTCTCTCTGAAAGCCCTCTCCAGGACTAGATTTCAGCTTTGCCTGGTATGCTTTAGGCCACTGTCAGCTTTCCTCACACTCAAGACTCATCTTTCTTCCTGCTCCCCTTGTCTTTCCCCCTCCCCCAGCAACTGCCATGAGCTGCTATGAGTTTTCACATGGATTTGCTTCCCTCATGAGCTTCTTCAACATATGACCTGCAGTTCCTTTCACTTTGTCCCTAATTAGTTTCAACAACCTATATTTTTTCTTCTCAGACTGTGTGCACCATCAGATGCTCACTTTATCCATCAGAACTATTTGTCCTCCAAACTCTTTTTTGTTTCTTTTTTTTCTGAAGTGATCTTCAAAATTATGGGTCTTATAGAAACAATCCTTAAAATTCTCCTGTCTCCTGTAATTTCAGTTTTCTTTAATGAAGAGGTTGGTGTTAGTACAGACTTTTAATTTACCTGTACTATTTCTATTTCAATGGCCTCAGTTCTATTCAACTCCATTTCCAATGAGAAGTGATATTCTGAAGCATGTACTGTATACATGCTTTCCTTTAAATGTAGTATCTCAGCTGTAAAGCTAAGCATGTTTTCCTCTTCCCTTTCACATCAGAGAAACTTTAACTTTCATTCCCTGTCCTGTGATCTGAAAGTTCTCTCTCTCTTTTTCTCCTCTTTCTAATCACTGTTAGTCTGGATATGCATGTCCTAGTAGGAAATTGCCCCTATAGACATCAAATGAGACAGAAGTCACACCAGCAAAAAAACAGAAAATAAAGCAGACAAACCCCTGCTTAATTAGAAACCTGAAAAAAGGCCAAAAAAAAAAAAACCAAAAACAAACAAACAAAAAAAACAAACAACAAAAAAAACCACAAAAAAAACAAAACAAAAAAACACAAAAAACCAAACAAACAAACAAAAAACCACAAAAACCCAAAACAAACAAACAAACAAACAAACAAACAAAACCAAAAAAATCAACCCAAACCAAAACAACAACCCAAGCAAGGAAACAAAACAAAACCAAAAACAAACAGACAAACAAACCACAAAACGACAAAAAACCACAAAATGACAAAAATCCCAAGGAACTCCACTTGCCCCATGTATCTTAGCTCTTCCTGAGGCCCACACCCAGTTGCAGTGGCAAAATACCTTCGAGTATTTTCCCAAAGGTCAACCAGTGCTGCAGTAATATTTCCTTTCCTTCTTTCAGTAGATTTATTTTGTCAATGCTTGTTCTCTGCCTCAGCAAAACAGCTCCATCTCTTTTCTCTATTTAGCTCTTGTGGGGCTGAGTCCTGCAGCAGCAGTCCCAGTGAAGTCGGTGGGAGTGCTGACGCTGTAAGAACCAGATGTGTCCCACTGAATAATTATCCAGGGCTGAATGAGCTCCCAGAAGTTGTGTGTGAAGACAAGCATCCACATTGAGAGGTTGTTAACCAAAGCAGGAGTCCCACTAAAACAGCCTTCCCCACTGCCTCCCAACAATGCCTTTACTGACCTCTCCAAATAAATATTTTCACTAAAAAAAACCCCCAAACAGATAGAGATAATATTTCAACAAAGAGAAATGGTGTTATTAAAAAAGAGATTGGGGCACTAAACCTTTCCCAACTGTAAGTCAATTTGATCTTTAAACAGAGGTCAGCTGGGTTTTTTCTGCTGTAAAAACAGATGCAGACCTTCCTACTAGAAATGCACTTTCTAAAGTTTTAATAATAATATGCCAGAGCCGTAGGAAGGTGAAGGTCTTATTAATATTGAGGGGGTGTTCAGAAACCACAGGAATTATGAATTTAACTACTAGAGTAGTATCTTATTGACACCCAGTAGCTGCCTTATTGCTGCTGATTTTCTAGCTTATCTTCCACACTTTTCTCTCCAGCCACTGCAGATACTTTCTATGTGAAAAACAGAGGAAGAAATCGCTCTCCTGGTGAAATCAGTGAATACTTGGTTTCTCATTTAAATAAGTATTTAAAGTTTACAATCAAGTGTTAAAGGCAGTCTTCAAATTTTAAAATGTTCCTTCTAGTAAAAAAATAGCATCAACTATACAAACCCTGAAACAGTCAGAAAATGTTTCAAAGATACTCTGCCTTACATCTTAGTGATGATGATAAACTCACAGGTAGATAAGGGTGCCATTCACCTCTTTTTTTTCCCCTATTTCTTTTAGGAGATGAAATCCAGCAACCCAGAAGAAGAACCCTCTGCCACTGGTGGGATAGAAGAGAATATGGAGAGAGATCTAAAATTCTGGAGGTTCATTCAAGGAACAAAATCCCTTTTGTAGCCTTTCTGGCCAGGACCCACTCTTTCCCAGGGGTTGAGCATTAGTGCACTACACCTCTGGTCAGGGACGAGGAACTTTATACCTTTTTCCAAGGGAAGAAAAGAAACAAGGCAAAAAATACAGTGTTCATTACAAGACTCCCTCTGGAGTTGTTTCCTGAAGGAGTCTACTTGCAAATTAATGTCATGGGGTCTCTGACTTGCCACCCTGAACTGGACTAGATCTTGTAATGCAAACCAGAGATTCTTCCAACTTCCACAGCTTCAGTTAAGCTGATACAAAAAGTCCATGTCGTCAGAAGATCCGCATGGCAAAGGAATAAAATTTTTTTGTCTTTCCACTCAACTGGTTTTTTTTGATTACTGACTTTCTGCAAAGCCCATAAGGTGTATGGGTCTGAGCTTACCATGGGTTTTGACTCAACTTGAGCCAAGTACATTGGATACATTAAACACAAATATTTAAGCCCACAAAAAACATCTCCATAAAGCCAGTGGGACATTTTGCACCATCAATTACCCTGCCACTGTCAGCTGACTGGCAATCTGTAATTGCTCTTGGATTAAAATTTACAGGAGCTCTTCCATCTTGGTTTGGGTCTGTTTTTTTTTGTTGTTGTTGTTGTTGTTTGTTGGTTGGTTGGTTTTTTGTTTTGGTTTTGGTTTAGTTTTGTTGTTGTTTTTGTTTTGGTTGGTTTGTTTGTTTTCAAAAAATCTCCAAAAAGAAGATAAAAAGAGAAAAACAGAACAAATTGTGCAGGGAGACTGAAATTAGTTCTGCTGACAAACCCAGGCATGTATTACCCCCAAGAGTGTCAGGTACTGCAGTGAGAGGGAGCAGGAGGTGGTCTCTTCTCCCTTCACTGACAAAGCACCCCAGTGAAACTCGTAGCAGGACAGGTGAGTTGAAAGTGGAGCTTGGATTTCAGATGAGCCATTATTGATCCTCCTCTGGCTTGCCTTGAGAGCAGGGGCTGGGTCACACCATCACCGAGATACAGCTCAGCATGGAAGAATAAGGCTTTGATGCTCTCCTGATCAAAGAGGCATCCCAGCCACGGGAAGCAGGGGAAAGGGTTGGGCTCGATGACCTTGCAGGTCTTTCCCAACCTCAATGGTTTTGTGTGGTTCTATGCAGGGGAAGGCTGGGTGGCCCTCGGGAGTGGTTGTGACTCAGGTCCATTCGTCGACCTCTTTCTGGGGCAGGCTGCTATAATCCAGCCCTTTATATGCAAGTGACTGGGGGAGAGCACTATAAATATGGAACATCAAAATGTCATTTGCACAGTCACTTTCAACAGATACGTCCCAGCACTCCCTTCCTTCTGTGCAGGAAAGATAATAATCCCTTAAACTTTCTCCCAGAACTGTACTTCAGCATTTTAATTATGGACCCAATACATGCACCAAACACACTCTCACTAAAGGGCACACCTCAATAAAGTCAGGGCCTTGTGTCCCTGTGACCCAGCAAGGTCGGAGCCTGCCAGGAATGGCCAAGGACCTGCTGGCTCTGGGACAGGACAGCGGGATGGGGCAGGATCCACTTGTGAGGGCACAGAGCACAGAGCACAGAGCACAGGGCACAGGGCACACAGGGCACAGGGCACACAGAGCACAGGGCACAGGGCACAGGGCACAGAGCACAGGGCACAGGGCACAGGGCACAGGGCACAGGGCACAGAGCACAGAGCACAGGGCACAGGGCACAGGGCACAGGGCACAGGGCACACAGGGCACAGGGCACACAGAGCACAGGGCACAGGGCACAGAGCACAGGGCACAGGGCACACAGAGCACAGGGCACAGGGCACAGAGCACAGAGCACAGAGCACAGGGCACAGGGCACACAGGGCACAGGGCACACAGAGCACAGGGCACAGAGCACAGAGCACAGGGCACACAGGGCACAGAGCACAGGGCACAGGGCACAGGGCACAGAGCACAGAGCACAGGGCACAGGGCACAGGGCACACAGGGCACAGGGCACACAGAGCACAGGGCACAGGGCACAGAGCACAGAGCACAGAGCACAGAGCACAGAGCACAGAGCACAGGGCACAGGGCACAGGGCACAGAGCACAGAGCACAGAGCACAGAGCACAGGGCACAGGGCACAGGGCACAGGGCACAGGGCACACAGGGCACAGAGCACAGGGCACACAGAGCACAGGGCACAGAGCACAGAGCACAGGGCACACAGGGCACAGAGCACAGGGCACAGGGCACAGGGCACAGAGCACAGAGCACAGGGCACAGGGCACAGGGCACACAGGGCACAGGGCACACAGAGCACAGGGCACAGGGCACAGAGCACAGAGCACAGGGCACACAGGGCACAGAGCACAGGGCACAGGGCACAGGGCACAGAGCACAGAGCACAGGGCACAGGGCACAGGGCACACAGGGCACACAGAGCACAGGGCACAGGGCACAGACACAGGGCACAGGGCACAGGGCACAGGGTACAGGGCACACAGGGCACACAGAGCACAGGGCACAGGGCACAGGGCACAGGGCACAGGGCACACAGGGCACAGAGCACAGAGCACAGAGCACAGGGCACAGAGCACAGGGCACAGGGCACAGAGCACAGGGCACAGGGCACAGGGCACACAGGGCACAGGGCACAGAGCACAGAGCACAGAGCACAGGGCACAGGGCACAGGGCACAGGGCACAGAGCACAGGGCACAGGGCACAGGGCACAGAGCACAGGGCACAGAGCACAGGGCACAGGGCACAGAGCACAGGGCACAGGGCACAGGGCACACAGGGCACAGGGCACAGAGCACAGAGCACAGAGCACAGGGCACAGGGCACAGGGCACAGGGCACAGGGCACAGAGCACAGGGCACAGGGCACAGGGCACAGGGCACAGAGCACAGAGCACAGGGCACAGGGCACAGGGCACAGGGCACAGAGCACAGGGCACAGGGCACAGGGCACAGAGCACAGGGCACAGAGCACAGGGCACAGGGCACAGAGCACAGGGCACAGGGCACAGGGCACAGGGCACAGAGCACAGAGCACAGGGCACAGGGCACAGGGCACAGGGCACAGAGCACAGGGCACAGGGCACAGGGCACAGGGCACAGAGCACAGGGCACAGGGCACACAGGGCACAGGGCACACAGAGCACAGGGCACAGAGCACAGGGCACAGGGCACAGAGCACAGAGCACAGGGCACAGGGCACAGAGCACAGAGCACAGGGCACACAGGGCACAGAGCACAGGGCACAGGGCACAGGGCACAGAGCACAGAGCACAGGGCACAGGGCACAGGGCACACAGGGCACACAGAGCACAGGGCACAGGGCACAGACACAGGGCACAGGGCACAGGGCACAGGGTACAGGGCACACAGGGCACACAGAGCACAGGGCACAGGGCACAGGGCACAGGGCACAGGGCACACAGGGCACAGAGCACAGAGCACAGAGCACAGGGCACAGAGCACAGGGCACAGGGCACAGAGCACAGGGCACAGGGCACAGGGCACACAGGGCACAGGGCACAGAGCACAGAGCACAGAGCACAGGGCACAGGGCACAGGGCACAGGGCACAGAGCACAGGGCACAGGGCACAGGGCACAGAGCACAGGGCACAGAGCACAGGGCACAGGGCACAGAGCACAGGGCACAGGGCACAGAGCACAGGGCACAGGGCACAGGGCACACAGGGCACAGGGCACAGAGCACAGAGCACAGAGCACAGGGCACAGGGCACAGGGCACAGGGCACAGGGCACAGAGCACAGGGCACAGGGCACAGGGCACAGGGCACAGAGCACAGAGCACAGGGCACAGGGCACAGGGCACAGGGCACAGAGCACAGGGCACAGGGCACAGGGCACAGAGCACAGGGCACAGAGCACAGGGCACAGGGCACAGAGCACAGGGCACAGGGCACAGGGCACAGGGCACAGAGCACAGAGCACAGGGCACAGGGCACAGGGCACAGGGCACAGAGCACAGGGCACAGGGCACAGGGCACAGGGCACAGAGCACAGGGCACAGGGCACACAGGGCACAGGGCACACAGAGCACAGGGCACAGAGCACAGGGCACAGGGCACAGAGCACAGAGCACAGGGCACAGGGCACAGGGCACAGAGCACAGGGCACAGGGCACACAGGGCACAGGGCACACAGAGCACAGGGCACAGAGCACAGGGCACAGAGCACACAGAGCACAGGGCACAGGGCACAGGGCACAGAGCACACAGAGCACAGAGCAGAGGGCACAGGGCACAGAGCAGAGGGCACAGGGCACACAGGGCACACAGAGCACAGAGCACAGAGCACAGGGCACACAGGGCACAGGGCACAGGGCACAGAGCACAGGGCACAGGGCAGCCGGGGAGCTGTCCCACCCAGCCCAGCCTCTGCCGGAGGGCTGTTCCCGGGCTGCTGGCGGTGCTGTGCTGGCCATGGATGTCCCAGGAAAGCCTGAGCCTGTACCCTCCTTTGAGCGCTATCTCCCTCTGCTGTCCTGCCGCAGCCCTGCGCTGGGGACACGCAAGGTGACCTCCGAGGAGCAGCCCAAGCACAAGACTTGGACAAACGCCCCCGAAAAAAAAATTATATATATATATATATATATTTATTTTTTTTTCTTGATGCTCTTTAGTTTCACGAGGAACACTTTAATGTCTGGAAGGATCAGTCGCAGTGGAATATACATAAATAAGGAACAGCTGGGAAATGCATTTTCTCCTTACAGAGCTGCCCCAATCAGGTTTCCATTACCAGTGAGAAGTAATAACCTGTAACAGCTTCTTCTCTGAGAGAGAAGTAAGGCGAATTTCAAAGCAGCAGAGATTCTCTGAAGAGGGTGGAATATGAAAAATGTTCACAGCTTTTGCTTTTTGATAAAGCTGGGAGGAAAACATGGAGCTAACATCTGATGAGGCAGGGGAAGTCCTTGCATGTCCCTGCATCCACATGCAATATACCAGGATTCAGAAGGCCAGGATTCTGAAGATAGCCCATGAGGTGTGTGGGGCTGGACAGCACCTCTGGGAAACCTGAAAGTTTGAATAAAAGCACTCATTTCCATTGGCACAGATGATTTGAGCTTGGTGATTTTTATCCCTCTCAGACAGAATATGGTCAGCCTCTCCAACAGCCCCTGGGATCTTCTTTGTTTGCAGATCAGCAGAACTTCTAAGCCAGTCTCAGTTCTGAAAGGAAAAGAGCCAATGCACTTAGGATTTCGGTTTAATTGGTATTTTTCCAATGTTTTCATAAGCAAATCCAAAAGTTCTGTAAACCCTTAATGAGTACAATATTCTTGAAGCAGTAAGGCCAGCTCACAGTATGTTTGCAGTGTCAATAGCTATTTTTATGTTCTCCATGAATGAGCCATGACAATACAGTCCTGTGTGATAAAACACGTATTAAACTGTAGGATTGCAAGCCTGATCCTACACTCTCAATGGTTTGCTTTCCCAAACACAAGATAACAATTTGCTGAGTGAGCTGCTCTGAATTCTTGCAGGCGCTGTATTAAGTTCTATTGTGATTTAACAGGGGCTAAAATTTGCTCTTATTTGGTTGTGAGTCTTTCAGCAGCCAGTGTATGCAGGAGGGCACATTCTGCCTCTTTCTATTTAATGTGCACATTGCAGTTCAAATCCTTCTCTTAAATGTACTTAGTGTGAGACACACTGAATATTTTATTTACACTAGTAGTGGGAGAGGTGTTGAAATTTTCATTATTCCAGTTTTTAATAGTGTTGGAAAAGGAATGTCATGTTTCTCAGTCAGCACCTTTTTTTTTTTTTTTTTTTTTTTTTCTATGACCTCTAAGTAGAAGCAATTTGCTCCATACAAATTAGGACAGAGACTGGAAGAGAGGTTCAGCATCATTCTGTAGCTCTATGCAGTACCTTGTGCATCCAATTAACTAATGAAATCTGAATGAAGGGTGGGGGGGGAAATAAAAATCTTTTTTTTTTTTCTTCAAAACATTCCCAGTTTGCAACAGACAAAAGCGTGGCACTGCCCTGTTGGAGCTGCAGTGTAAAGTAATAAACCAGGGTGCAGTGTCAGACTAGAGAGAAACCTGACCCACAGACATTAATCTGGGTGTATGGGGCCAGGAGAACAAGGAGTTTTCAAAATCCTTTGCCTTGTTATGGATCCCCATGGCTCCTTGGCAGAAGTCCAGAGCCATGCATTAGCCATCTCAGAACAGCTTCCTCAGGTTTCTAGTGCCCAAATAACCTGATAATATTGTGCTCTTTCTGGCACTAAAAAGCCTTCCCTGAAATTATCTGTCTTTTAATTCAGGTGTTGGTTGACTGGTTTAGCAATTCTACTTTTACCTCAGCTTGCACGTAATTCCAGAAAACCATAAACCAAGAACAGAAGGGCAACAATTACACTGTGTCCCTGATATACACAGACCCAACATCCACACACTCCCAAATTAGTATACTAATGATGTTACTGCTTTAATTAACCATGCTACTGTGCCTGTACTGGACTCTTTCCCAAGAACTGTTCAGGTTACTGCATAAGGCAAGGACACTGATTTTCCTTTAATGCCTTTTTTTTTTTTTCCCTTTATTGACAGGACTGCCAAGTTCACAGAAGAATCAATAGCCAAGGATATTCACATAGGATAAGATTTACAAAGCATGTTTCACAGACAGTAACAACTGGGACCTCGGAGCACTTACTGGAACCAACAAAATGACAACTGATATGTCCTCCAGTGAATCTATGTTAAGACGTTCTGTCTGCAGTAATTAAAAACTAGGTAATGTCACCTGTGTGAAAAGCCCACCATAAAATCAGCTCCACTTAGGAGTGTAACTTGACATGTTGACTTTTTCCATCAGCAGCTCTGTCCTCTAAGCCAGCCTCTGGCCCTGCTATGCTGAGTAGCACCTTCCTTAACTCATATCAACCAACACTCTTGTGATCCCTCTTATTTTTCCTACCATCTCTTTCCTTCAGTATTATGTGTGGGATGGTCTGCTAACTCATAAATTGCACCTGACCAAATTACCCCTCAGTGAACACACAAAATGTTTTTCCACACAGGTGTTTTTTGGGGGTTGTTTTTTTTTTTTTTGTACATAGGTTTTGGAGTAATTACATCTCTCTTTCAATTCTTTGAGCTTATTTAAGCAAAGTGATCTCGTGCCAGTAAAATACCCAAGTTTTCTGTTTTGTACTTTTAGCTTTGCAAGACCTAGATATCCCTAAGCACAAGGATTCCCTGGGTATTTGTAGTGTACAGTATAAATTAAATTGATTTTACTTCTTCCTGTACTCCAGAAAAACCTAAACTTCTACCAAAATCAGAGCACACACACACAGCCTGAAATATGTATTTTTCATGCTTTTTCATACACATATTTGTACTGACTTGGTGCAGCAACTTTTATGCAGAGAAATAATGAAGGGAAAAAAAAAGGAACTAACCTTATCATAGGTTATTGCATGTAGGAAGTATTATAAATATTATTAATTGCTTGGCTCTCTTCCTTCTCTGTCATATTTCCCTCAGGTCTCTGTTCCATGCTCAAGGCCATTATTTGATGGGGGAGGTATAAAGTCATAACAGGCTGATGTAAATTTCCTTTGAGGTACCTTATATATCACAGATTCCACGAGGGAGATGAAACAGCAATTTTGTTCCTGCTCATAAGTAAGGGGTGGAAGAAATGCTTCTTGTGAAGAGAACTGAACTCATGCCTATTCTCTAATTGAGGCCAGTAGAGTATATTGTTCTTCAGGTAAATCTTTGATAACACTTATTGCCTTTTGCAGGTCGATCTTTGATAACACCTACTGCCTCTTCCAAGACCCCTTCTGCAAGGAGGGCTTGTAATTCTGAGGAGGAAATTAACAACTCCAAAACTGAGGGAGATAAAGGAGATGTCTGTGTCAAGAGTCTTAGACATGGCCCGTCAGCTGAAATTTTATGTTTCTGCTAAATTAAAATCAGAAACTCATTACAGAAAATTAAACAAGAAGGTAGTTCAGGCAGTTTTTAAGATCACCATCAGCCTCTGAACAGTTAAGAAGCCTATTGTCTATCTACTGTAGATACCTGGGTTGCTGGCTTGAAAAGATGCAGATCTACTACTCTGACAGGATTGGTATCAGGGCTTCCCTGACCATGCCAAGAGAGCCACTTACTGACCTTAAAAAGCTTAATTAAGCTGGGCAAATGATGATCAAAACCTTGGGAGAATACTCATTTCACAAATATTTTAATGGGTCCACCTGGGGAAGTAAGATAACTTCGGTGTGCACGTTCCATTTCATTTCCACATACTGCCTTTAGAAATCACCTATTATTTAGGATGCCAGATGACCTTTTCATAAAACACCAATGAAGTGACATCTTAAAATGTTTCTGATTCAACCACAGTCCCTAGCTCTTGTCTAGCAGCACATCTGCACAGTTCAACTGGTAACCTGATTTTCTTCCTCCCAAGGAATTTCATCATCCACAGGAGCAACAAAAGAGAACGTGTGCAGATGCCAGTTTTTGCAAGTCGATTGTAGACAAGGGAGGCACAGTGTTTCTTTACAGCCCTTGAGGTTCTATTCCAGAAAGGATTCAGGCTTTGATTCCCTTGCAGTTGTCACAACTATGTTCTCAGAGGAGCCAGTTCAGTTAAATACACTGGAAGGTGTCAATGACACTGGTTTTCCTACAGCTGTCTTCCAAACTGGGTGACAAATGGCACTTTTGCTACATCAATAAATGGCATTAAAATCATAAAGCAGAGCTCAAGGGGAAGAGAATTTGCTGAAATCCAGCTCTTTTTTGCACGTGGACATGAAGCTGCTTTTACACACAGGTTTTGATCACAGCAGTTTAATCAGTGAGGCAACAATATCTTTGCTCAACTAAAGCCATCTTACTTGTGATGGGAAGGATTGTTACCTGTGCAACACATATAGAAATAATCACAGCATTTTGCCATCAAAATCAGTGGCAACACTTTATAAGCAGAGTAAAACTAAGGATGAGAATGGATGTCAAAATCTAAGTGGGTAGTATCAGCTGAAAAGTAAGAGGGAGACACAGTCATTTAAAATAGAGAGAGCATCAGGGATTGATGAGGAATGAGTTGAAGAGCCAGGAAAGTGTCTCTAGCAGAAGTTGGCAAAGCTGATAATTGAAGTCAATAAGATAAAATATAGATGTATGTTTCCTGGAGAATGGGTTTCCCAGAATTTTGTGTGCTATTGATTTTTTGTTCAATTAAGTGACATATTTGGTTTTCAAAACTGCTTTCACTGAGACTCTGTAGTGGTATAACCAGAACAGGCCTTTTTAAAAAAAAAAAAAAAAAAAAAAATTTAAAAAAAAAAAAGAGAGAGAAAAAGAAAAAAAAGAAAAAAAAAATAGGTAATGCATTCAAATATAACAGTGAAATGGACCTGCACAGTCAGAAACTGGTAATGTTGTAAATATTCTTAAAATTTCAAGGGTCAGGCTATGGCAACACTTTTAATCCTATTAATTTCAGTGGAAGTCCTCACTGATAAAGATACTAATCAGTAAAACTATGGAGAACAGCAGCCAGCCCTGAAAGGGAATGGCATCACTGTAAGAGTTCTATCCTATCCTTCTGGGTCTATTGCAGGGTCATTGTAACAGTTCTAACACATTTATCTTTCTCTGAATATAACATTTTTTAAATTACTTTACCTTCCATTATCGAGGTCTTAACCCCATATATTTGGAATCTCAAATTTTATCTTTCATGCTAAACATGTTTTGCTGTCTGGTGCTGAACTGTAGAGGACTATTGTATCTCTGTCTTCGAGACATGCTTTCAAAATGCTGATAATACTGGATGATAAGACTGTCATATTTAATTACCAGGCTCCCAGTTATGAGGACATTGGTATCTGATTCCCTTAGGTCTACAAATATATGACCATAACGTTGCAAACAGCTGTCCATCAACAGCTCTGCTTATCAACATCGATGTGGAAGGGTTTAAATGTCTTCTCCCAGTGCTTCTGAGCTGATATTCTCTGCTGCATTTTCTACAGCACACGAGGCTGGTCTATCTGCCAATCCATGCTCTAATCTCAGTGAGACCAGAGGGGAAAAAAGCCAGCAAAACTTACTGCACTGTCTTTAGAAAGATAGTGAAGGTCAGACTAATCAATCTCAAATAAAAATGACACTTCGTGAAAATTCCCATTTTACCTGAGTCCATATTAATTCCTCCCTATCAGAACCCTGATGTCCTGCTTCACAAAGCAAGTTTCATCACTGTTTGTAGGACAGTACTTGCAGCTCTTCTACAATCAGCTGCTGAAATTTGCCCCTGGTTTATTCAGTGCCTGTACTCATTCATCCCTTTCCATACAAAATGCTGCATCCCTTGCAGTGTCACGCAGCATCATCTATTTCAGTCACATTGCTAATAACATTTTCTCCTGTTTTGGAATCCATGTAAGTACAAAGTCATGCAGGAATATGATCCTGTTGGTGAATAGCAGCCAGGCAGCCCACAGCTCCTCATACTTTTAGTAAAATAGTTACTCAGAACAGTAACAAGATCAATTCATTTAAACATGCATTTAAAAAACTGTTACATTTTTACAGCTAACTCTTGGCTGGTGTGAATTAGCAAGGATTGATTGACTTTGTGTTAATTCAGCCCTCACTGGCCTTAATAGAATGATGCTAACTGGGGGCTGACCCCGAGCAGCTGATCCTCTGGAAGCTACAGAACCACACTAGAAAAAGGACGGCACTTGGAAAAACTTAAAGTTTAAAAAAAAAAAAAAAAAAAAAAAAAAAAAAACAAAAGAAAAAAAAAAAAACACCCAAAACCAAACAAACAAACAAACAAACAAACAAAACCAAAAAAAACCCCCAAAAACAAACAAAAACAGAGGCACAGCAGCAGGTTGGAGAGAAGGCTGCTCAGTGGGATGGCCATAACAGAGTTTACCTGTGAGGCTGCAGCAGAGTTCCCTTTAAAAACACTACAAGATGCACCCCAGAGCAAGGCTTTCATTAAAGACCTTCTTAGGTTGAAGTGAATCCAACCACCAAGAACCAAGCCCTTAAGAATCAGGTTCTGTGAGTTTTACCACCTGCAGATTTGCCTCTTATATTACCTTTTCATTATTTGTTGTGATCAATAAAATTCAGCTCATGTCAGTTACCATGAGAAACAGCCATCCTTTGGGTTCTTTGAAACATTGTCCCCTGTGGGTGTAACACAACTTCCACCCCTGCTAGAGTTGCTTACAAAACTCTTTCCCATTTTCAGCATTTTTAGTGCATTTTGAAATCTATTTATGTAATAACACTGAAGTCCTGGCTTGGCAATTTATGAAGAGCTTCCTTGAAATTCAGATAAATTATGAGCTGTCAGTGTCAATCTTGAGTGTAATCTTATCAAAAAACTTGAGGTTAATTAGGAAGGATCTCATCCTTCTAAATCCATATAAGCTTAACATAATAATTGAGAGTTGAGATCAATTACTCATGGTATGTCAAGGGTATGAACTTATATGGTAATGATTGAGTGCTTGGCCTGAATGCTCAAAAGTCAAGGTCAGAAAGCACACCAAATGCACATTTAACATTTCTTGAAGTCACAAGTGGTGGGGAAAGGAAAGGATTGAAAATCTTATGTGTACATCAGCTAGGGTGCACGCTGATGTGAAACCCTGAGGTCAAATTCAAAAAAACATTGAAAGAGTAAGTACAGGGAGAGGCTGGGAATGACTGCATCTGAAAATGGGATTGGCAAGGGTTGGGGGCATTTTCATGGGCCAATTCAGAAGCTCCAACTCATGAACACACATCTAGTTTTCTCAGTGGGCTAGCAACTTTAACTAAAGTAAAAGTAAGGGCCTCTGTCCCATGCAGTGCATGAGACATTCACTGTGTTACAGACTCACTTTAATGTGACACTGACAGTCCCTTGCAAGCACAATCTCCATAACATTCTCCAGTCCTCTGGAAACACACTCCACTTTAAACCCTTCAAGACAAGGAGAAAACAAGAGTCCTGGAGCTGTCCTGCTCACCCTGGGGGGCAACAATGAAAAATCCTGAAAGATTGGCCTTTTTTCTCGTTCTTTTTTATTTTTTTTTTCTTTAAGAAAAACCCACAGCTGAAAAAATATTGTCGCCAGTACTCTTGAAGGAGCTGCCTTCCAAATGAACCACAGAAACAGAGAGTAGACTGGATATTCATGGGTTTCTGTCCCTCATGGCATTAGAAGCCCAGAATAAAGAAGAGGATGCAAAATTACAGCAAATTACTTACAGCCTTGGATATGGCACTAGATTGCAGCTGCCCAAAGTAGGCTCTGTAGGCCTACTCTGTATGTCAGAGGAGGTATGGACTTGCAGAGAGTGCATCCCAAACCTCTCAGACAATTCCTAGTTTGTGAATAAATCCCTCCATGCTGAAAATGGGGGGGTCTCACAGTGAGACTGAGAGCCTGAACACACTGAGAGGATCTCCCCACTGACACAAGGCAGTGTGTTGTGAAAGATACTGAGCAAGACCTGAGCAAGGCAGCTGGGCTACCAGGAGCAATAGGAATGTGTTAACGCAGCATTCCACGGGGCCGCTTTGCACAGTCGGCAAATCCCCGTTCTGCAGAGCACTGCCAGGCAGGGCTGAGCATCCCTGGGACCAGGCTGGCCCCCATCCCTCCAAGGTGGCTGTGAAATGCTGGCACGGGCTTTAAAGAGTGTGGAGCTCCAGTTCTGCAGCATGTGGGAACCGTATGGCAACACGAGCACACGTGAACACCTCAAACATGTTGGGTACATGCAGTCGTACCCAACACTTCTGCACAAGGACCATTCCCTGGGAAGTGGGGCTTCTCCCCCAGCATGCTTACAAAACCTGTGCCACCTGAGGCCACCACCTCAGAGAGTGTTATAGCTACAGCCTGATCACCAACTCTTATTATGTCTAGGCTACTGCAGCTACAGCCTTTTGTGGCTAAGCTGACTTCTACACTGCACTGTGTGAGCTGAGACTGTCACACAGTAACTCCAGACTCCTGACTTCATCCCAGCTGTGCTGATGCAGCTCCTGGTTCTGTGTTCCCACATGTGGCAGGCGTTTACCTTTGTATTTGCCATCAGCCAGGAGTGCACAGTGGGGGCACAGCTGGTGCCATGTAATTTGTCAGGCACAGTAACTCCGTCATGTGTTTGCACTGTAGGGAGCGTGGAGAACAAAGGAAAACTGCAGTGGAAGGAAAGTGGTACAAGCTTGAGAACAGGAATCAGGGGTGAATGAAGAAAGGTAAGAAATGAAGAACACCATGTCAGCAAAGTGACGGAGGTAAGAGATGAAAACCTCCTGGCAAGTTCATATGAGCCTACTCTGAAGTAATAGCCAAGGAGCACTCCACCACTAGAAGTATGCTTTCTGTTTCTTCTTGCCCTACAAATTTAATCACAGCATTCAATTCCTGACTTCATTTCCAAATCCATTACTTCAAACCATACGAACATTTAAATTCTTACAACAATGCAAACTCGGATGAGGCAAAGCTCTAAAATCCTTTTTGGAAATTCAGATAATAAATTTATCAGGCTGCTGTGTGGAGGCCTTTTTGAGAGTCTGTATCCTGCTGGTATCATTACAAATCCTTAGTCTCTAGCTTGGCTTGCTGAAGATCTCAAGCAGGTATTTATTGATACACTACCCAGAGACCCAGATTACTCTGCAGAGTAACTGAATTTCCTGAGCAGTCAGCTCCTGCACATAACATTGTTATGCATATCCTTTGCAATTAGGCTGAATCTTTAGTGATCACCTGTGGCTCAGTGTCCTTTTTGTCAGTTCCTCAAAGTCAGAAGGTGTATTTTTGTCATATACTAGCTCCACAGTTGCCAGCCTGCAGCTTGATCAGTTATTTAAAGCCTGCAATATGGTTTTTGAATGCTGTCCCATGCTAATGTTTGATAACTACAGTTGTCATGACTACTCAGCCCCTATGTGGGGGCTGTGTTGGGCAGCTACTGTGATGATTCCTTGGTATTTTCCCTAAACATTAGTCCCCCTTTCTCAAAGGCACAACACAAAGTCCCTGGCCCCACAGAGAGCCAAAACACCACCACCAGCTGCTCCAGCCAGTCCCACCCTCCAGGTGTAGCACACAGAGCAGTGGAACCAGAGGGGGGTCATGGCACTGCTCTGCAAATTCACATGAGAGGAATGTGCCACAGTATCTGCAAGTGAGTCAAGTTAGAAGCCTCCAGTGTGAGGCTGGTCTCACAAAGACAGAGCCCCTCTTATTTCCTTAAATAAGGTTGGTTACAAAGTGGTCACAACTTTCCCCCAGGTTCATTCCCCAGCTTTTATTCCCATCATTTCAGGCACGTAAGTCACCCCACAAATCCTTTCTGGCTCCCAGAGACAAAGCACAGTAAAAATAACCTAGAGCCTTAAGTTCAAGATGAATATTTTGATGCTAGAAGTAACAGCAGAACTGTGCTCCATTTTGTTGCCTCCAGAGAGGGTTTTGACACTAACTTAATAGTGGTTGACTCACAAATCAAAGACTGTCTTTGAGAAAACTTTCTGTGAGGTTGATAGACAGCTAGCATACTCTAAGGCATTTTCTTCTGCATTACTTGGCAGGAAGCCTGAGACAATTTGAACAACACTGTGCAGAACGTGCCCAGCTCAGCCAAAACTCATTAAGGGCCTTGTCTTCTCTTGTGCACTTTGTGAAGCACATTACTGCACCCCTGATGGGCAGCAGTTATGCTAAGATTAAAGATCACCAAATACCTTTAATGTACCAGTCAAATTGCATTTCTCAGCTGTGTATACACTGGTAAATGTTCTGCTGCTTTACCAGATGAAGGATGAAGATGTAATGGCTGCTCTCCAGCTACTGAGCTTGGTTAAGGAATTGCTCAGAGAGAGGTTCTATGGGATGATAATCTCAGCAAAATGTGAGACATTTGCTGAGAGATACTCAAGTTCATGACTGCATTAACTCTGCTTGCTATTGAAAGACTCCTCCCTGGTGAACAATATAAGGCACATGCATCTTTGATCACTTTGAAATATATTTTTAAAGAGTTGCTCTGGATTTTGCCCTGGGAGCCTCGCTGATTTGCGAGGCAACCACTTTATTTAAAACTCCATTGACAGTGAGCGTGAGAGCACGGCTGACTCACAGCCTTACAGACTGAAGGGAGAATGCACTGCTGCATTTCTGCTAAACTGGGTATTACAAATACCCTCTTTCCTCCTTCATGTACTTTCCTTCCTCTCTTTTTCAGTTGGTGGGAGCGTTCAGCCAGCATGATATTTGCTGTCTGGTTTCCTTGATTTAACATTGCCAAACAACTGCCACCACCACCCTACTTTCAGATGTTTGCAGAACTAAACTTCCCTATGGCAGCCAGTTCATGACAGAGGCCTTTAGCAGAAACAGCCTTCTTGATAAAGGGTAGATGCCAGATCTTGGCATGATAACTTTATCTCTTTCTAACTGCAAGACATGAAGGAAAAAGAAAAAAAAAAACAACCCTTCCTGAACTGAAAGTTTGTGATACCTTCCTCTGTTTGACTTATATTAATATAAAACCTAGTTAAAGATGGTGAACACTCAGCTCAGCAGATCTTAGTAGGGATAATAAGTCTCAATATGAATTAGATGAATTTCACAAACAGAAGTGGCTGGATTTGCCTCTTGTAAACTCTGTGCCTACTAATACACAGGACAAAAGAGCAGATGAACTGGAGGAGTGCAGTGGAGGGAATACATTCTGCCAAAGGGATTTGCTTTACCATCCTTACTTTTCCTATTTTCACTACTGCAAACTCCCTTTTCCCCTGCCCTCCCATTTACAGCTCAGCTGGGGTAAGAGGCAGTTACAGGAACTGTCACCTTGATAACTTCAAATTCCCACTTTTTGTTAAAAGAAGACCATAGTCCTGGTCCTTTACTCAGTGAATCTTTACTGGTTGACATTGACCATAACATTCCATAGGCACTGTTCACACACAATGATGCTACTAGTGGTAAACAAAGAGAATAATTCAATGAGTGCTCAAATGCTATGAAAATGAGAGATGAAAGCAGCCTCTGCTTGAGGTAGCAGAGGAAATATTTTTTCCTTGACTGGATAAATCCTGAAAGAGAGATATGAAAATCAGCTACAAGACATCTAAAGCAAAACTTGCCAAGAGGTGGACAAGATTCAAGATAAGTCAAGGGTATGTACAACATGAAAAGGATTTAGGCCAAGTACGGGTAGCTCAAGAAGAGCCAGAAATTATGACAAAGATTTTCAAGAGCAGATTTGACAAGGATCTTCAGTGCACACCACCTTCATCAGTAGCTGATAAGAGTCCTGCCAAAGCCAAGTAGTGACAGGCTTTCTTCACCATGCAACCCAAAGGCACCTTTCTCTCAGCAGAAGTAGGCTGAGACAAAGTGCCTATAGAGCTTATCAGGTTAATCAACCAGTCCCAAAATGTGTCAGGTTTGAAGGAAAGTCAGCTAGAGAAGTTCCTGTTCTCAATTAGTACTAAAGTAACCAGACCAGGGAAGGAAGGGAGGAAAGGAAAGCATCATTGTTTAAATTATACAAGCATTTAGAAGGGCTTTAGACTTAAGAGACTTTCCCTGCATTACAACAATCAATTAACAACAGAAGGTAAAAAGAATTAGTTGGGATTAGTAGCTGCACTCACCAGTCATTTGGAGCTGCGCATGGAAACAACAGAGATGCAGTTTAAAAATTGCACACAAGATGGCATGAGGATGCTCCACCAGAATTAACTGAGCATTTGGTCCACCAACCCCAATGCCCTCACATGACTCTTCTCTTGGAAACACATGAGAACAGGAGCTTAAAGAATAAGCTGTTTACTCAGAGCTGTACCCTGGTTAACAAACATACATACAGTGACATCCTGAAGCTACCTTGACCTTTAGCCAAGATGCTCCGTTGTGTTTGAGAGACCCAAGCTCATCTTCTGCAAGCACAGCTAACCCCAGCTTGTGTTTTGTCTACAGATTATAAGAATGTCCTGCTGAGCCCAGAACCATGGATACATTAGGCCAAGTCTTGGATGTGAAAACCCTTAATTTTCATATTGCACAATTTTTAATGGTCTCATGAAATAATTTTACAAATGAAGTAGAGCAAAGAGGACATAGAAATAATTGACTCCTACAATAGGATTAAACTTGGAAAATAAAACAATGAGCATCTGGAAACACAAGTAAATTTGGTGGAACAAAGAAAAATGCATTAATAGAGTCAGCTCTGAATACAGATAGAGCTTCTTCCCCCTGAATCCAGGTCATTATGAAGATGTTAAATGGTATTGGACCCAGGATTGACCCCTGGAATACACCACTAAGGACTGGCCTCCAGCTGGACTTTGCACCACTGATTACATGAAAGAGGAATGCAACAATAAACAAGGATAGGTATCACAGTCAGCACTGGAAAGCTGCTGATACTTAGGAAGCAATTCTGGAAGACACTTGTTTTTTCCAGTCGTTATTTCTGCAAAACACCTGAATGTAATGTCCTCAAATATCACTTAAATCAGATGTGTAAAAGGTAAACAACAATGTCAGAATTTGTTGAAAGAAAGAAAACAGAAAAGATACCAAAGGGTTGTGTGAAAAAATACTGAGTACAAGCGTGTGGGCATGTCTCTTTTATCTCAGAAAATGCTAAGCTTTCAACAGTAGCAAGTATGTCCTCTATAAGTTTAGGCAGTAATAAATTTCTTGGTTATCCACCAGGTAGCTGTTTTACCCAAAAAAATGATTATCACTATTGTCAGATTAAATGGCAAGACTTGGAGACCTCAGGAAACATATGGATTTTATAATCAGAGCAAAAACATCAAGTGACTTATTCACATTTAATTCCCGGTAAGGGTTATAAATTTAATAGAAAAAAATAAGGTTATTAACTACAGCAACTTAATTTTCCATGTGCATCAGTGAACTGTGTAAAACATCTGAAGGGAAGCTTGCTCCAGAGGAGATTGCAGGATAGATACATAGAGAAATTTTGTGCTGTCCTTGCCTACCTATCCTTTAATCAGCTCTGCCTCACATCACTAAAACATAAAATAGAAGTATGGTGATTTAATTAGTTTGGAAATATTTGTAATTGGAGATGGAGGAAAGGAAAATTTGTGGAAAGATATGTGCACCAGAAGAGTCAAGAAAGGAAGTATGAAAATGAAACGAAGAAGTAAAAGCACCTTAATCTACACGAGTTTTTTTCACTGCCCATGGCAACATAAAAACACCTTGCACTTAAAAGAGTGGTTTTGTGAAATTTGGACATCCATGGTATTTGGACTTGAGTGACAAGGAGAGTTTATAGACCTGCCACTCCCTCCACCCTTTCCACCAGCTCTGTTCTCATCTCCAGTCCCTACCCCTTCCTTGGTTACCTAAACGAGCTGATATATGGGCATGTTTTGATCACCCTTCTGACTCAGGGCTTTTTACTTGGTCCTGAGGAAATTCAGCATTATTCCCAGCTGTACTGAGGGGTCAGTACCAAGGCAGAGCCAGGGAAAGGCAGGGACTAGTTGATCTCAGACTGCATCTGTGAAGCAACACCATAAGCATCAACAAGGCAAAGTTGGTCACAAAAGTCTGGACAACAAAGGACTTCAGCCAACAGGTGTCACCTTCAATTTAAGAGGCAATTAAAATATGATTCAACCTAAAACCTGAACCTTGCAGATGCTGGCAGTAGGCTCTTAGGCACATTGAATCAGGAAATATTCCTGAAAACATGCGGGGACATAGGCATCCTGCCCGGCTTCTTTTCAGGAATGTTCTACACTCCTACTTGTTCTGCCAGGAAGAGTAGGAATTAGTCCTTATTTCTCTTTGCCTTGGTTAGTTTGATAGGACTACATCCTGCAGTGTGGGAAAGCCCTGTTCAAATCTTGTCTTTGACTGGAGCAGGGATTGTAACCTCGATGATCTCGATGACGATGACATCACCACCGACCTTCGCTTATTTTTAGACAGATTGTTGTCAGTCTCACTTGTCCATTTTGTACAGAATATTCAGAGATTTCCTGAGCCAAGGACAGGGTTAGGTTAACACAGTACTGGGTAGCTCTGGATACTGATCTCTGCCCAGTGTTTGACTCAGACAGGAAAGTCCCTCTGTAAGTCAATCCTGACATGACGCAGGCTATTAATTAACTCCTTCTGTAGCTTGAAGGATGTTTTGGCATCAACCACAAACTCCTACCCTGTGAAGATTTCCTTCACAGATTGAGATTATTGTTGATGAATCTGTTAATCTGTACTTTGATTTCATACTTAGCTGAAGATTAGACATTATTACCCAACTATACGGTTGAGAAAGGTAGATATCCAAAACTTAGAGAAATTTCTGTGTTATACCCTTACCAATCAAAACAGAACGACAAGCCAGAACTGGAACAAATTTTCTTCAGAGTCACACATAATATTTCAATAAAGCTGTACTTTAGTACTTACCAAAACGTTACGTAGATAAGTGGGACCTACTCCACTTTTTTGGTAAAAAAGTTATCAGCCGTAGTCAGCAGGAGTTCAAGAACACTTGTCTTGAGTCAGAATTACCTACCTAGATGTAGAACTGTTCTTGAGCTTGTATCTCCAAAGAATATCAGCAAGAAGGAATGGGCAGGGCTCTGACTTCAGTTCACACTGTCTGACCACATATTTGAGCCCAGAAAAAGTTCAATGCAACTGGCTAAAGATACAGATAACCAACACCACAGAAACAGGAGGGGAAAAAAGTAACATTAAAAGAGTCATACCTTAGAGCCAGGTCCCAGCAACCACTACTCTCCAAGGCTGCTCCTGAGGGAAGATGATTTATGGAACTCAGGCTTTAGGACAAAGGTGTTATTGTAGGCTGTTGTCCCTTCTGTAACATAGTTCCAATTTTCTTCTAGCTGTTCAGCTGAACTTGAATCAGTCCTCCATCTCTAGTACAGAGATCCCATCTTTTCTCACACACTTTGCAGTCACTTAAGTACAGACTCTTCCATTCCTCCCTAACAAGAACAAAGAACACTGTGTGTATACTCATTTGCAATCTCTGTTCCAGTTCTTCCTCTCCAGCAGCTGTCAATACTCCTGAAGTCTAAAGAGTCAGATCTTCTGCTAATGCTCAGAAGTCAGTAGTTCAGAGTAAATTCCTACCTACTCCTCTTTATGACTTCTCTGCCTGAGGAACCTGGTGAAATAGAAGCAATTTTCTGATTGTCTTCCCAGTGGTCTTTCCTAAACAGCTGGCCTCTCCTGCTGTCTCCACCAAAGCTGTTTCTTAAGTCCTCCTTTATGATGCTGTCCTCCTCTGAAGAGTCTTTGAAGGTCTCTCTTATTCATCTTTACTTCTGGCTCTTGCTCTCCTTCTCTTTGGAAAGAGAGTACAATTCCCCTGTCTGGAAGTATGTTTCAGCCATGGCAGACTTCCCCTTGGAGCCATGCCAGTGTCAGATCTTCCACCTGCTGAGCACTGGAGCCACACAACTCAATTCCCAGTGGCTGCTCATCATCTTCTCAGTGCTTCCTTTTAAGGAGGCCACAACATGGATTTTCTGCCCTAGATCCTAGAGGATCTAAAGAAAATACCATTAAGGGACATGGTTGGCAACTTAGGCAGAGTCTACTCATTTGAATTAGTCACCTAGACTCAGTTAAATTTAATGAAGCGGAAAAAAGTGGTTCAGCAGCAGTTAATTTCATCCAGAAATAGATATCTATATATCTATAGGTGATTTGAACTCTAAAAGCTCTTATTTACTACTCAAAAAGACACTGTACAGTGGCTGGCTTAGATGAATGCCTCGACACTGCAGAGGAATGAAAGGAATGGCAAAATAACCCAAAGAGAAGTCCTACCACTGTCATCAGTGCTTTGCCTTCTAGATGAGTGAGCTTATTTCACACTCTTTCCTCATTCAGCTCTGCATATCCTAGCAGAGATGGCAGAAATATTTAAATTCTCTGAGTTGCTCAAGGAGAATATGGACTTTTTTTTTTTTTTTTTTTTTTTTTTTTTTTTTTTTTTTTTTTTTTTTTTTTTTTTTTTTTGTAATTGTTTTTGGTCTTGTTTTCAAGTAACTCTGTGCACTACCATGTATGCAGCACTGGTTGAGTACTTTTAAACATATTCCCAGCTTTATTTTCTGTCTTTATAACAATCTTTATTCACCAGCAGATGCTATGTCACATATGAATGTGTATTCCAGATATCCATCTGCCCCATGTGCATTTCTAAAGCCCACAAGTCAAAGGCTGAGTGCTCCCATCAGTGTGGATACACAGGATCATGGCTAAGAGGTACCACTGTTACTTTTAAGCAAGCATATTTAGACATGAACATGGATTACAAGGCATTTATGTAAAAATGGCTGGTTTAAGTCTAGGTGCTTTGCAAATATAAGGTTTTTACAGAGAAGATGTAACTCAGTTCCCAAAGCCAGTGGAATTTCACCAAACACTTCTTGAATAATCAGAATTCTGGCAAACATGACCCTTGGAAGAGTCCAGAAAGAACCAAATTTGTTTAGCTTAGAGAACTAAGAGGTGACATGATAACAGCTTCCTATTTTATCAAAAGTTGCTATGAAAAAAGGAGGGAAATAAAGTGTTCTTCTTATCTATTTTGGAGAGGACAAAAATAATGGGCTTAAATTGCACCAAGTAAATTTTTTCTCCCAGGGAAAGCTTTTTTTTTCCCAGGTATAAAGACACATTGCCTGGGTGGGCCACTAAGTCCTCATGCTGGCAGTTTTTAAGAACAGACCTGACAAAGCATCTCTCAGAGTGCTTTAAGTAGGACTGACCCAGGCTCAGGACAGAGGGAATGACCCTTCAAGATCCTTTCCAGCTCTGTTTTTTATCAATTTATAAGACATTGAGAACAACCAGCATTAAGTAAAATCTTCTTGGGAAATCTTACTATACTATTTATTCATATACCAACACTGTTGTGTTTCATCAGTAAGCATGTTTCATCAGACAAGTGTAAACCTGACTGCATTACAAAACAAAAACAGTTGCTACAAAGGAGTCACCTGTTTGATGGGCATGCAGCAATCCATGTCCATGGAGTTCAGCAGCTCTCAGCCCACTTTTCTCCCTGCTGGGGATGCTCAGAGCACACAAGGCTGTCAGATAAGAGATGCTGTCCCCAAGAAAATATATAATTCTCAAATACTATTATGAGATCCACTCCCATAAAATCCTCATGATGCTCCTCCTGCTTGCTTATGATCTCCAAATATCCACTTTAATTCCATAAATGGAAGGCAAATACATCACACAAACCAGACTATTTGTACTCATATGAACATTAGTTTCTTGTGTTCTTTCTTTCTCAGGCATCTTTGGGTTTGCAGTGAGGAGTCTGAAGGACAAAATAAAAAACTTTTAATGCCAGGCACAGCAAAGTGCTCTGAATTTAGAGTTAAATTATTCTACTGTGTCTTTTCTTAAGAAATGGATCACATGCAATTCAGTGACAGAAATACTGTCTCAACCTAATTTTATAATGCAATCAGACTGACCTGTCCTACACACAGTAATTGGGGAAAAAAAAAGGAAGAGACTCTAACAGACTAAACAGAAGTTACCCTAGTTTTTAATCAATAGGCTTATTCCCACTGGCTATGTATTTCAGTCCAGAATATTGTAATTAAATGTAGTGATGAGCTGCATTTCTTTATGAATGAAATAATTTGCTTTCATTTATTTTTATATATGTAGTTATATAGAAAATAAAGTATTTACAAACAAAGTCCAAAAATGTTGAGTTTAAACAAAATAAAAAATGTAGGAAATGCTAATTTTGAAGGAGAAAATCCTTTTAATTGACCCATGTCCTGGGGTCATCAGGAAACTGGAAGAATATTAGTAGTTTTGTTCAGACATAACATTACATATTATAAAAATAATAATATAAAATGCCACTTAAAATTAGAATCAGGACCCTGAGGATAATTGACATCATCATATTCCACCAAGTGCTCCCACTGGCTCCCTGTCATCTACTTACAAGATTAAGGTGAATGGGGTCCAGTCCTACAAAGATATTTTGAACTTATTTTACTTTGAAATATAAAGGTTTAAAAGAATTTCCAAGCCAGAACAGCAATACTGAAAAGTTCACATACAACCTACCATTTTGCCCATAGGCAGTTTATGATACAGTAATTTGAACTACCATTTGCTTAGCAATCACACACAAAGAAGTGCTAAAAGACTTAGGAAACAACTGCATTTCTAATGAAGTTTCACCACTTCATGTTAATAGATTATATTATGATTTCTCTTTAGAAGTAGGAGAATGAAATCCTTGTAATTTTTGCTATTTAAAAAAATTAAAGCTGAAAAGCCATATGAAGGTCCTCTGAAGGCAGGAATATCTTCATCCTAATCCTCAGTGATTAGTAGCACACCTACAGTGATTCTGCTTTGCATAAGAATATCCTTTTGCCCTTGAGTTTATGGCAGGCTAAAGTTAATGGGCCAAATGCATCCATTGACTAAAATGGTCTTACTCCAAGAATAAGTTTGGCTTACCACACAGAAACACGGCTGAGAGCAGCCTAGAGAATGTCATCACAAGAAATAAACCTACATCCTGCCACCACCTCCTAAGGGTGTTGCTTGACTTAGAGGCATATTCAAGGTCAAATGTGCAGATTAGAAGGAACAAATGCTGTTTTCAAACTATTACTTTTTTGTTTTTAGCAAGCGAGTTACTTGGTTTTTCAGCTCTAAGCCAAATATTTCATATCAAGAGATCAATTCTGTGAGGATGACATGCACAGAAGCATCCTGTGCACCTGCACAGACCAATTACATTAAAGAAATTAAAAGAATAGCTTTTCCCCAAATTAAATATATTGTGTGCTGTTTTCTGACACACCTAATGTCAGTTTATTAATACTGCAAGTTAGGTAGTACCTTCTACCAGATGGGCGTCCCATTTATTCAGACAATTTATTCAGCCCAATCTGCCTCAGTCTGTGCTGCAGGTACCTCCACTGAAAAGCTTCAGTAGTCTGTCACAATGGAAAGTTCAAAATACTCAAAGTGATGCCAGCAACAGCTACTTTATAAAAGAGAAGGGAAGTGTAAAGAATATATTTTTCTCCAATCTAACAATAGAGCCAATGGATATTGGACTATTTAATAAAGAATAAAGCAGCACTTAAATGGATACCTATGTTAGGACACTGAAGCCTCTCTCTGTTACTTGTCAGTCAGCTTAAGATTTTGTGTGAAAGATGGGATGTTCAGGAGGAGTTATTTTCCTGTTTAAAAGGAAGAGAAGAAGCTTCTGGAAAGAGTTTGCAGAAGAACACATTCCAGGGTAAAAGCACCATCGTGCAAAACTTTTAGCTGCATGGCTAAGGGCATTCCTTTGCTCAAAACACAAAGCCTTGCTGGTTCAGCTGTAAAACAAAATGTGCCTTACATCTCAGAGGGCAAGCTGACATAGAGGATCACCTCATGGAAGAATCCACTTAGATGACTGAGACACTTCTAGGGCTGTCTGAAACCTGGCAAATCAAACCACCAGAGTCTGTGTTGTGCCATAATAATAATGATGAAAATTACATCTATAACTCTTTGGAAAAAAAAAAACAGGTTTACATCAGGCAACAGCAACATAACAAAGCTCTTGGCAAAACATACCTCCTGGTCATTGCTTTAGATAAATATGTATTTATAGTAGTTTTACTATATAAAATAGGTTTCTTTAACCACTACAACTTTTTATAGCAATTATTTGATTTCTCGAGTAAGAGGATCAAGAAATAAAAGTCACATATGGTTCCTAGAATTGCTACAACAGGGTTGTATCTCTGTTAAGTATTTTCTGTCATAGTGAACAGCAGTTCAGTCTGATCTCCTTGGAAAAAAACATCCCCCACTTACAACATCTTTGGATGCACCTAAGGTCAGTCAGCAGGAGCAGGGCTAATGAATATACTCTGGTGATCAGATAGAGGAGATATATTGCAGGATGCTATATACAGATCTATTAGTTGCATTCTAAACCCAGAACACAGACACAAACAAAAAATGATATGAAGGAAAGAGAAGAAGCCTTACACTAAGAGACAATTTCATCTCTCTTTTGGACGAGAAAAGGAGTAAATCTGAATGCACTTTAAACCACTTTACTGGGAAGAAAGCACTTGTAACATAGGGGCTCACCAATTTAGCAAAGCAATTAATTAAAAAAAAATTAAAAAATTAAAAAACCCCAAAGGCTGGGCTCTTCATATATCTAATTCCAGTTAGGAACATAGTGCTGGAAGTGAAACCAGTCAGGCTTATGGTAGATTCTCCTCCTTCTAGTGCCTTTCAGAACACATTCATTGCCCACATGAAAGTTACTCATCCTTTAATACAAACTACTGGGCTTGTATCAAAAAGTACTGTGTGGCCCAAGTTGGACAATAGCATTGAGGTGAATGTCTAGATCTATTCAGGTACCCTAAACCCTAAACATTCTCAGCTCCTTTGGTGCTATTAAAATAGAACCATTAATGTTTTAGATAGAAAATAATCTCAGCCATTAAGAAGGACTCCCTCTTCTACCTGCTCCCTCTCCTACCTGTGCCATCTTCTACCAAGTGCTCCCTCCCTCTTCTACCTGTGCCATCCTTAAAGGCAGGTCCTGCTTTCAGTCTTGATTTCAGGTACTCAGTGATTTTTTTGAGCACTGCAAATTCCTGCTGTTGCATGGAATAATGCTTTAATTCCTCTGAAGAGAGTTGTGTGGATGCTTCCTCTCCAGCCTCTCCCTGGGACTGTGCACCCCTGGTCAGGTTCAGCTGCTCATACCACCAATAACAAACACACTCTTTTCTCCCAGGATTTCAGTCCAGACAATTAAAGGAGCATAACTCACCTTTGAACAAAGTAAAATAGACACAGATATGCTTGCACTCACACACAGACACACACATATATGATATGAGACTACTTGTAGAGCCCATTCACTACATAGTATACGTGAGCGTGTGCACATACACATACCAGCATACACACCTTCGATCACCAGATAAGCCATCTCAAACAAGTTATTCAAGCCCTCAAAACCTTGTGGAAATTGTTGTAGCTTGAGTGAGGAAAGAAATATTTTTCTAATAAAAAGCTTAAAGTAAAAAAAAGACAAAAACCAAACCAAAAAGTAAAACAACAAACAAACAAACAAACAAAAAACCAAACAAAAACTCAAAACAAAACAAAAAAGCCACTTGTGCAAACCTCTTTTCCTTAAACAAAGGACTGCAGTTGTGATAGCATATTGTTACATGAGACTGCTGTGGCAGAACTACCAGTATTTGAGTATATAAATTCAAATAGCTCCCAGTGCTCAAGGCATGAACAGGCTTCACCATGCCTTCTTACCATGGATTTTAAATACCAAAAGAAACACAGAGTCCAGAGATCATAAGTACCAGAGGCAGATCATCTGAACACTGTTGCTTGTGGAGGGAATTAGGATCTCTCCACAAGCAAACAGCAGTAGTGTGCAGTCACTCCCCAGTGGAACAACCACCAAAGGTAAGTGCTGTGCACACTTAACAGGCTTTTATCATAATAATATATCTGAACCTGTACACATCTATCTGCTGTGGAACCCTGAACTATTTTTGTTCCTTTGTCTGATCAGAGCACGCTGCCTCTTCTGCTTACTTCCCCATTGGAAGACGGCATTTCCACTGAACCATGAACCCGCTTTGGCATAACAAATTTTCCTGGATGTTTCTCAAAATGTGTCACAAAGTGAACATCCTTTGTCCACTCCAATTATATCAGCATTGTCCCCTTCTTCCAGCTGTCATTTGAATATCTTCTGTTTGCAACCTTTCTTCCAAGCATGCCGGCCTTTCTTCCTGAATCACCACGTTCGTGTCTGATCACAGAAAACAGTCACCATGCTGTGTGATGAAACAAGGGGAGGTTGCCATTTCATCACCCTTTGTTATATCCTTTCCATGGAGAAGGATCTGATCCTGCATCACTAATGGATCAAAGGTCTCCCAGTGACTTCAGTCAGAATTTCTAAGTCCAGGAATGAAACCAGATGGAGAACATAAATCTGCCTATTGGTTTTGAGTCAGCCAAGCAGAGTTAGATATTTGAGACACTTGTTGGAAGAATATTTTCCCCTAGGAGAAGAACTTGTACAAACAAGAGTGGACTTGAAATAATGCAATATTCCTATGCAACAATGGAGTCATATTTACACACCCATTTCAGTCTCATTTACACTGAATTATTTCACTTAGCTATGTTACAAGGAAAAAAAAAAACGTGTAAATCAAAGCTCAGGCCTTGTTGTCACAGTTCCTTCTGCTTGGGAAAGGCTTTGCAACTGCAATGCCATGACTACTTCATACTGTTGTGGACCCACCAAAATCATTGACCAAGGGCTGGGGAGCAGAGAGAGGGGGTGATCTGCACATCACAGCAATCATTTTCCTGTGGAGGGCATATGGAAGCTAATAGCAATTTTCCCTTTCTCCCCCTCTACAAACATGCCTTTGCACAAGAGCTCTGAGAAAACTCACTACTATAATGTTTTTCACTGTAGCATTTTGCTGGCACAAGTGAGCTGACCCCAGCCCCTGGAATTCCCTGCTGTGGGGATAACCACAATCCTCCTGGCAGAAGGGCTGCTGTAGCTTGCAGGCTCACAAAGCTCTGCAGAGCTATATGACAAAGGAGAGGAGGGAGCAGGAATAACTCTTCCACCCATTGCCATAATCCACATCCCTAAAACAGGGCAGGCTGAAGGGCACACAGAGTTTTGGGGTTGTCCTGCTCAGCTGAGTCCAGCAGCCCAGAACCTGCAGTTCCACACATTCCACTGTCCCCTGTACCCTCACATGCTGCAGCGAAGGAGCTTTTCCTGCTCCAGCCATGAGGAATGCCTCAGACCCCAGCATGTGGCACTCCAAGCTCCAGAGCATCTGCACAAATCTTCCAGAGCCCCTCAGTGCACACAGAACAGGCCCCCCACCCCTCATCTGCCCCTCTGAACCCTGAGCAGGCTCAGGCCCTCGGTTCAGTCCCGATGCACCGTGACACAAGACAGACCTGTGACAAAACAATAGGAAGGCTTATTTAACCTGGCTTGAAGCCAAGGTTCAGAGGTATTCATGAAAGGGCTGGGGAAAAAAAAGGGCTACAAGAAGACCATAATAAAACTTTGCTTGCAGTACTTCCTACTCGTTAAGCTATTCACCCAAAACGTATTCTCTAGACAGCTGATCACTGATTCCTGTATGTTTCCCACATTCTTATCTCATTGTCTAGATTATTTCCTCCAGTGCCTTTTTTGAGGGCTTTTCCTGGAGACTTACACTTCAGAGACCCCTTCATATCCTTTGCCTTTCTGCTTTTTTTCAGATTAAGTGCCCTCCCACAGGCTCTCATGACTAATACACATCCATAAGGACCTTTGAGCTCAAAAGCATCACATACTGCAAACTGTATGTGTTGTCCCTGTATTTTGTCAAACAATTCCAGACATAAAAATGAGAGTCTTGATGAGACATACCTCAAGCAGGCAGCTCCCTATGGCTCTAATTTCCTGTTAGATTTTGGAGATTTCTAGAGAAACCAGTTAGGCGGTAGATGTTGGAAAAAAACCCAGTTATTTCTTTTTGAAAGATTCTGATCACAGAATCTGATCTGATTCACTCCTGTATTTAAAAATATTTCAAGCTTTAAATGCTTCAATTGTTAATTTATCTCATTTGAAATTCTTATATTCAGACAGCTTCCCTTCATACCTATGAGTTTACTTCCTTGTTTTCTAGAACACCTGAAGCATATGTTACAATTAATTAAAATAGAGAGAATATGTTAACAGCTCCTCTGCGTGACATATTTCTCTAACATCCTGCTTTAAAGCTAAAGAGGCACATACATAATGAAAGATCCTTCATTACTCAGCTTTGCACTGTAAACTCTATCAAACGTTTTTGCAAGAGAACAGGAGAAAGTGAACCCTCCAGAATGCCAAAGGTTTTAGGCTTTCTAGAAAGAGTTGTTTCCTGAAGCTTCAGGCTTGTAAAAAGGTCCCTTTCACCAAAAGGTTTGGACGTCAGCACAGGCAGCCCTGCGTCACACTTCCTGTGCTGCAAAGGTTATGATACAGCAGCTAGAATCAACACAGAGTCAAACTGCAAATTAGATTACAGAGCTGAAAATAATTAAGCAACAACGACAGAGGAACAGGGTATTTCCTGGGGCTAAATGACCTGCTGGGAGGGGTTGAGGTCTTTAATATTACTTCCAGCTCAACATCAGGAAGAAAAGTGCTATACTATATTTTTTTTTTACTGGTCCTTGCATGTACAAAGGGCAATGCCACGCTGTTGCTACTCCCAGAGAGTTAATGTTCACAGCACTAATCAATCAGATTTATTTATTTGCCACCAGACGCAGTCTGGGAAACTGCAGGTCCCTGTCTATGGCAAAGTAATTGGAGACAAGACAATGGGAAGACAACTGACTTGGCCAGTTTCTCTCATGCAGAGGCAGAGGGATTAAATCAGTTGTCCACTGAAAGTGTTCCTGCAGCACTGGATGGGTGGCTCCAGTCATCTCTTCTCCTCTCTGTACAACAGAAGTTCCACTGTCTCATCCTCAGGCACCTCAGACCTTTCTCTCAATCCCATAATCTCTAGAAAATCTCTAATTTGTCATATTTGTGTTCCCAGTCAGCTCTATCCCTCTCCTTCCTGCATTTCCCTACTACCCTCCCTCACTGAAACCCGGCCTGGTTTCCCACTGTTCAGGGCAGAAAAGGTTTTCTGGTGCCCTCAGCCTCTCCCACAGGCTCCTGTGGGTGCTCAAACCCACACCAGGCTCTCTTTGTGCCTCCTCTGTGGGGTGCTCAGGTGAGCATGTCCCCTCCCATTGCTAAGCCTTACCCAGTGCTCCCAGCTCAGGCAAGGAACAAGCCAAAGGAACCCAATTCCTTTCTTGTGTTTGTGGCAGAATTGCATTTGTGTTTTCAGCAGGAATTATATCACAGAGGAAGGCACAGCTAACACAGTATTTTTATTTTATCTTCTGATTTTGCTGTCATTTACAGTCTTATGCTTACTGTACAGTGGCTAGAAAGCAGATGAAATACATTTTTCTTCCTTTTTTTTCAACTAAACCATGTCTATTCCAGCTCCAGCTAATGTCAATGAGAAAAAGAAAAAGAAAGAGAAAAAGAAAGAGAAAAAGAAAAAGAAAAAGAAAAAGAAAAAGAAAAAGAAAAAGAAAAAGAAAAAGAAGCAAGAATAACACTCCACCCAAATACTAACTTTTTATCCCTAATCAAAATAGAGTTATTCTGCAGAATTATGAACTACAGTCATCTCTTGTGCAACCCTGCTTGAGTCAAAGGAGTCACCCTGGGAACAGATTTGGCCCATTCTGTGGAAAACAGAACTCAAAGGGCAGGGTGACCTGTTTTGCAGCAAGAATGTAAATACAAGTGATAGAGTATTTTTTTATTATTATTTTAATGACTGAGCTACAGAATAGGAATTTAATTTCTAGACCTGAAGTTTTGTTCAATGAGGCTCAGCAACATGAGCCTGAGATTTTCTTCATATTGTATAAGAAATCAGTAGTAAACTGCACAACAAAACATACATCATAATCTTTTTCTTATCAAACTGTTATTACTATTATTGTAAGATAAATATTATCAAGTACTTTTTTACACACCTGGACACACAAAGTGCTTCACAAACAGCCTGAACAAACTGTACAGCAGACATCTCACTGCCTATTCCTAAAACACAGCCACTTCTGTAACAAAAACCAGCAGCTGTTAACACTACACAGCTGTACCTGGCAAAACCTTCGGGCATAAAATGAACATGATGACTCTACTTATCCAAAATTGCAAGTGAAGTGTGAGTAGGTAGAAAGCATGGTAATAATCCAAACACAGAGAGTGATACACTGCCAGCCTCTTGCCAGAAGCAGGAGATTGTACTTACAAGGACATCAGTCTTATCCAAAACCCCTGCAGATCTTCGCCCACTACTGTCAAAGGCAGTCTCCAGCTGTAAAGAGAAGGTCACAGTATCCAGCCTGCCAACTGCATCTTCTTTTTACAGCATCTCGAGCTTTCCCCAAGAGGACTGCCTAAAACTGGTCCCTTTAAGCCAGGAGTTCTCAGAGGTACTGCAGCAGGTCACAAAAATTCAGCTTTCTCATAAACAAAATGTTTTTCCCATTGCCCTCTTACAACAAGCCTCTTCCTTTGTCTGTTAATCTGGATTTTTAAAGGAGATGGGACTGATGAAGATTCCTTTTTATATTTTCCAAGCTCTTTCCCTCTGGAGGAAAATTATTTGCTCAGAAAGGGTGATAGCATAAGGGACAGAATCTGCCATCTTTCCTCTTCATTAAATCACTTAGCTTATAGTAACATAGCAAGAGACTGTGTTAGACATTGCTATGCCTGTTAGCACATGTAAATACTCAAAATGCCCCATAAATACAGAGTGCTCCCTCTTCCAGCCAGGACTGCAGGCCCTGCTTCTGATATCTGTTGTGTCACAACAGAAAAGAAGATTCTCCAGTAATTTCGATGCCTTTAGATTTTTATTTTTTGACTGCAAAAGTGTTTTTCAGCCTCATTTGTAATAGCAGACTGTTCTATGATCAACCAAAGTTCACATTAGCATGTGCCATCTCCAGATGCAAATTACATAACACGCTATGGGGTTTTTTTCTGGCTCTCTTCAGATTGTGGTTGTCATGAATAACTGTCAACTGGCTCACAAGAGCAGAAAAATACAAAAGCCCAGTAATGTTTTCATCATCAGAGGCACAAGCTTTCTAGATGTTCCTGTAACACACCATATTCCCTCAAATTCCCTCTTCTTCCCTCCCCAGTGGCCTCCCAGCCTCTGGAGAGACCCTGTTCTCTCTGTGTCTCACTGATGGATATCCCCACAGGGGGGGTATATAACCATTAAGCAAAAAACCTGCCTGCCATGATAACAAGAAGAAGAAAGGGAAGATTTGCCTAAGATCCAAGCAATGGATGAAAATGTCCTTGGATTGTCAGGTTGCAGAGATGAAAATGCCTTACAGCCAGAAAGAGAAAAGGGAGAAGCAAGGATGCCACGCCAGCAGGTGAGAGCAAAGGCTTTTTACTTCATGTCTCCCAGGAACAGGATAGAGAGATATACATTTCTCAATGGGTTTTGTTCCCTTCTCCCTTGTTTATGCACCTCCAGCTGACCTGATTATGTCAATGCTTCCTGAAACTCGTTATAACAAGTTTTCCCACTGCAGTGACACTTCTGATGAAAGAAACATTGAGCTGACCCAGGGAGCAGCAGCAGGTTCCTGGAACTGGCTCTGGATCCTGTGCCACCCTGAGCTGTACAGATCAGGGTTTGCTACCCTAAAAGGAGAAGATGGCAGCACACTCAGGGAGGCTGCAGGGCTGGGCCCAGCACCTCTGGGAGAAAAGGCAGGCTTGGGGTGATCCTAACAAAGTTTTCATACAGTGCTTTCTGTATTCCTCCTTTTCCCCTTTCTTCCTTGGGGAAGGCTGCTTACATTAGGTGTATCAGTGCTTAGAAACAACATGTGAAGTCCCTTAGGACACTAAAATTACTATCCTTCAGGGGACAGGGTGCTTGTTTACAAAAACATCCTATGGCCCAACGTGAATGCACTTTGTTAAATGTTAAACGTGGTATGTATCTGCCAGCAAAGCAAGCATGTCAAATTTACAACTGTGACTAGCAGAGATGAGGGGATTTTTTTGCTTAGGTGGTAATGTGCTTTAAAAGGAGAGTGAATCTGCATTTCTTGGGAGGGAAAGCTGGGATACAGCCAGAATTCCAGCCAAATGATGACTCCTGGTGTTCTTTCACTGGCTCAGACTCTCAGCTTCTCTTTCTGATTTTGTTGAACTTTCCCTTTTACTGCCATTTACCTCAATTTCCTTAAATAGTGAGAACTTAGGTAACACCGATTGTTTCATTTGTTTCTTCTCTGACTTTGACAACGTGTGATGCTGGATAAATATTAATTAATTATAATTATGTATTTCCAGAACATAATAAGGGTCCTTTACAAGAGGAAGTGAAGCATATATTTCTGAGTTACTAGCAGCAATTTTTCAGTGGCATAGAATTGATGTAATCTTTTCTGTACTGCTTGTGACCATTGATTTTGTGGAATCCTCACCATGGTCACCTGTTTTGTGCTTTGATTTGACTTTTGTGGCAGGTCAAAAAAGGAAGCCTTGGGAATAAACATCAGAAATCCCACACATACAAACAAGTATTCCTTTAGTATAACATTCAGCAGTACTGATGATCCTATGGCCAGTAAGGTGGGATTTTAGGCTTTAGATTTTAGCATTTTATCATATGAATTAGGCTATGCACTTATGCCTTAAGATGCTTTTCATAAAAAATTGATGAAACTGTGAAACAATTTTTTTTTATAAGAACAAAAATCTGATCATTTTTGATTTATTCATTTTCTATTCAATATGTCTTCCTTTGAAGCCTGAACACTCCTTTTGCTATTTGTTTTCCTGTTCACTAGCACATCTGATTTAAACACTGTATTCTTCTAAAAAAAAGTCTTTTGGCCTTACCAAAGGAACTTCACCAAAGAACACAAGAATATATAGATTTAATTATATGGCTTTGGTTAGGCACAAGGCCTAACCAAAAATCAAAAGCATAATTTGATCTTTATTCTGTGTAAGAAGTCCCACTGCTGTGAGAAAAAAATAATAAACAAATTATAAAAAATATAGACATAAAGACAAAAAAGTCCATTAATGGGTCCCTCCTCTGTATAGTTCTATAGTTTATCCAGTGCAGTGTAATATGCTCTCCTCTCCTGGCAAGAAAATACCATTCAAGGGAGGAAGACTCCTCTGCCAGAAGGCAGCTTAGCCAACAAGGTCTGAAATGTAATTGGTAACCTGATTGGAATGCTCTTCTGTTGGGATACAACCATGGCACAGAAGAGAAGGAGAAACAGGAGAGGTTTATTTTTTTTTTTTACCATGCTGTTGCCTTATGAGAAGTTCAGCTTTGTAGGATGACCTTCAAACTTAAAGTTTCCTTTGATTTGTACACCAGGATCTGCTTGGCTACTTCACAAACTTTAGGCACATCATTTCTAACACCCGTAGCAATGGATCAACCCCACATATCTACTTACATGGAAACAAACCCCAACCAACCCAAAACCTTTGTCCAACCCACCACAAAGAGAGAAGGCTTTATTAATAAGCATGCAGTCTGGTCTTCTAATAAAACTCCTGCTCAGCCTACATCTATTCACCATTGTTTCCTGTCATCCTTCATGATCAATTCCCAAATTTGATTGCAAGCAGTTTTCATCAGGGATCATGTCTTCTTCATCCCTGTGGACATTCAGATGTCTTCTCTGCAGAGTCATAAACTAATAAAAACAGACACACACATCCATCAGCTAACCTGGCATAAGTAGTAGTCACTACAGACAAATCTTTGCATGTTATTTTACTTACACATAACCTAAGAGAGCAACAGCTGAGGAATGAAAATGAGCCAAGGTGAGATTTTGCAAGCTTGCCTTTGAGAAACACAATGAGGAGATGAAACCCACGCCTCCAGAAGAGCCTGATTTCTGGGTCCCAAGGAATCACTTGCTCAATTTCCTGTATGGCTCCTTTCTATTGCCAAAGCTTTCTCCTTGCACTCCTCCTTGAAATCACTCCTGCTGGGCACTGTAAACCAGGGGTTTTCCAAGGCTGCATGATCATTTGGTGTGAGGCGTGAAACAGGTACCACAGGCCGTTTTCACTTTTTTCAGTGAAAGAATCTTGCAGGAGAAAGTTTTAATAGGATCAGCTTTTACTACAGTCTTTGTGTTTGGCCCCCAACTCATCAATCAGCCCCTCTGAGCCATGCTCAAAGCAGCCAAGGGCAGCTGCAGGCAGGGCAGAGCCGTGCCAGGAAAGGACAGAGGTGGCCACTGCCAGTTGTCACTGCTGTTACTCTCACCCTGACTAACATGCTTAGAACTAGGGGTGCCCTTCCCCTTTGTCTCTAGGAAGTAAGGTGCTACCCCCCCCAATACCTAACCAGGGCTTATAATTCAATTATAGCTCCTTTCTGTCCCTCACCTTGACCAGAATTAGGCTGTAAGAATCCCTTTGCAAGCTGGAGCAGGCTTTTTAATTCCTCTTCCTTCCTTCCATGCAATACATTTGAGCCTTGGACATTTGGCTCTGAAAGACTCAAGGGCAGAGTGTGTGGGATGTGACATTTACCAGGATTCCTCTTTCATTCCTGCTTCATTGTGCAGGGCCAGGTGAGAATTTTGCTTTCCAGTTTTTATAAACTCTGTCCATCACACACCCATGCAGAAAGCAGTGAAAAGCAACATTCAGCAGAGGATAAAGGTACTGACCTGTGGGTTGAGTGCAGGACTGACAACAACACTTTGACTTTGAAAACTTTATCCTGACATGGTTTCATGCTGAAGCCTTTAACTTGTTGATCTTCACTTAAATAAAGATGATAACAATTATTTGGCTTATATTTTATCTCTTTCCATAATACCTGTATTCTCCAATCAGGAAAATAAGGGGTGGGGGGGGGGGGGGGGGGGGGGGAGTGTAATTTTGCCTCAGTGATATCCTCCTGTATCATATAACTACCTCCTGAAGAGCTCTCTGTGTACAGTGCACACAAACTCTTGTGCACGTGGGCACTCTCCATCCATCCCCACGCTCACATGCAAACGCGCTCCCGCTGATTTTACACGTTCTGGCTCCGTGTGGGAACTGTGAGATTGCAGGAGGGGCTGCTAGCAAGGTTTCCCAATGCTTGTTATGGTAAACACCCTGCTATCAGTTGCCTGTAACTTTGCCAAACTTCCCCTGTCTAGCTCCAGCTGAAATTCTCTGTGCCAACCACATACCGCAAGCTGAATGCTTTTTGGAAAAAACCCTGCACTAAAGCAGTTCAGTGATCTGGATCGGGCAAAAACACACTGTTGTGTCTGCGCTGAAAAACAAATTGAATCCAGGTAACCTGCTAGGATACATGCTCTTACTAACCCCATACTTTTTAGCATGGATTTAAGCTTGTCTGGAGGACCTGAGCCTTTGTTCTAAGAGTAATTTTTGCAACCCACGTGAAAAAATGACCACTTCAGCCTGGTGACCAGACTTTGAAGCTTCCTACCTTGCAGCTGAAAATCTGGAAAGCCTTCAGAGCTAAAAGCTGCAAAGGGAGCAGGGAAATCCTGCACAGCCTGGGGATTGCTCGATGCTCCTGGTGCAGCAGGGATGGACAAGCTCAGCCAAGTATGAGACTTTGCTGTGGTCTGAGGCCATGGGCACAGGGAGAGGATTCATTCTACTCTGCAAGTGGAACAGAAGAAAGCTGGCTTTTATAAGCAGACCCCTATCTCCCTTTCACTGTGCCCTGTAGAGGTGGCCATGTCCCCATCCAGGACATGAGAAAATTCCTGTTGAAACCTATGCCTGAGAAAAAGAAATGTCATTAATTTTCTTATATGTAGTAACTCAAGTATTTTCCCTTCACCATGGTTTTTGACTAATACAGCACAAACACCAGGTTCTAGCCCACTCACAGTTTCACTTCACAGACCTATTTGTGTCACGCTACCTGCTAATGCAGACAATATTTTTAAACAGTAGAAAAGCAATGCAAAACAACAGAAAACCAGGCTGATTAGTGCCTTTCCAAGTAGAGGCACGTTTTTGCCAAAATTTTCAAGAGATCTTTTTCTCTAGGACATATGGGGTGATCCCCTAAACAACAATTTGATTTGGCTGTGTTTGGCTGACCTTAATCAAGAGATTTAAAAAATCTTCCAAATTCAACACTTGCAAGGTGCATCCATCCATACTTGCCACAACATCTAGCCAGCCTCAAGATTTTTCTGCTAATCTAATAATCTTAATAAAGCAATTTCATGCTCTGGCACATCTGCTTCCAAAAGACATTTTGCATTATTTTTCTGATTGTGTTTCTGCAGCTAAAGAAAACTGAAATGAATGCTACAATTTACACTGAACACTGTTGAGTTCCTAGTGGAGATGACAAAAAATGGTTATGATTGGACACACCATAATATGCAATAAACGTTTAGGGAACCATAAGACATAAACTCACTTGTGTTCTTCCCTTCTTATGGCTAAAAAAAATTGAGAGGATATTGACATTTTGTCCCAGAAGCTTACAGCTTTCTCTTTCAGGAAATATTTTCATCCAGTATTCTTTGTAGTTTTTTTCAGCTAATTTTTTTTTCCTCTGACTACATGGATTCAAAATAATTCTATTTTACACTCCAATAACAAGAATGCTAGGAAGCTTAAGTGAAAATTTTACAACTTCCCACGTTGTTCTCCAGTTCTTAGTAAATAGTATCCCTGAAAAAAAACTGATCATGGATAATCTCCATCTTGCTAAGACAAGAAGCAAAGGGGTTGGTTTTTTTCTCTTTTATTTATATTATAGCCACGAGGAAGTAAAATTTATCTTCTTAAATACAGAATTCACAATGCTACTTGTTTGATTATTTCCTGGTCAATAAATCCATAATCTCCTGGGCTGCTGAGTATCACTATTTTTAATGCTTGAGGAAGCAAAGCCCAGTTGGAGAAAGAGATGAAACACCTTACAGAGTGTAAGGGAAATTTTGCTGAGGGGCAACACTGAAACACTGGTGTATGTCCTAAAGGTAAAACCCAGCACAACCTGAATTATAAACCCTCCTGCAGTGCCTGACAAATTCATGGCTGCTTCTCCCTTTGCTCATCTACTGTACTTGCCAGTTCCTGGAAAAGAGTTGTCTCTGTCATTTTTTGTATCCAAACAATATCCCCCTAGAGTTTTAACTGCTACACAAATAGAAATATGACATAGAGGACGAAGGATAATTTTGGCCTGCTGACAGTTTTCGTGTCCGTGGGTTAAAGAAAGTTAATAAGAGAGTTTACTGTGTGTACCACTTGAACACTAAAAACGTTCCTCAAGAGGTTAAAAGTTCAAAGTTGAGTCAAAGTCTGCACTGCCTCCACTCTTCCCTTTTAATTATCTGAGGTCAGGAAGTTAATAATACCAGAAATCCCCAGTAGAGACCTCTTGCTCAGTGTATGAACTTTAAACTTGTTCAGCTTTTTTCAAAGGGTAAAAAGTTCACTGAAAACACAGTGGATTTTCCCTCTGGTCTCCACCAATTCAACCTCAAGGGTTAAAAGTTTAACTGTAAAAGAGGAACCTTTGTTCTCTGAGCTACATTTACAGAGTTCACTTATTAAAAGGTAAAGATTTCAAACAGCAGCTAAAGTCCAAAGTGATTCTTTTCCATAATGATGAAAATATCGCAATAAAAGCAAGTCCTTTGATCTGTTATCACTTCCCTCAGAAGTGACTGTCAAAACTTATTTTTCTCTTCATTTTGAACTTTGGACCAGTAATGGAGCCACATGGGTCCCTAAGGCCACGTATATCTGTTAAACAGCAACATGCTGCATTTGTGAATTTGTTCTACATTTTTCAGCCCGGCAGTATCTTTTCCCCACTGAAACATTTGTGGCAGATGTTTCTCCAGCAGGATTTTTTGCACAGTTTATTTCACACAAGCTCAGGTTCACAGTTCTGACAATGGTGCATGTGTCAAGAAGAGGTGTGCTCACTATCTTCACCCCCTAAAGACAAAGATCCCCCTGCTGATTCTTTGGAAACTATGCTGCTAGAAAATCTAGAAAACAGCTAATCTAAAATCTGTCTGGTTTTATATGATGCAGTTGAGATTTGAGCTATGGGAGTTCCCTGGGCAGTATTCAATAGGTGCAAAGCATGTGATATTAATTGGTGTGGGTCTAAGGTTTCCAAAAAGAGGAAAAGCCAACAGAAAGGTTACTTTTGTTTTTAGTATTTGTCCCGTGTCTAATGGCCAGGATAAGTATTTCTGCACCTGAAATGGGAAATGCCCTTGGCTTGGAGGATAATAGATTGCTATGCACAAATTTGAAAATCTTGAAAAACAACAAATTCTAATTTGGGCCTTCCTTAGGGAATCTGTTATAACGTGAGTTTTGGATTGCAATGGTGTGAGTGGCCTTTTAATTAAAGATCAGCTTATTAAAGTTCAAATATTCCCAGAACAGCTCATTTCCCAGTCCTGCTTCATTTATGAAGAGGTTGAAGTTCAGAATTTCAGGCTTGCTGTACCCACAAGCAAAAAGCCCTCAGTGTGTACCTGAAAGTGTTGCTCTGACCACTACCTGTGACTCTGTTCTTTGATACAAACCTCAGCAAAATCAATACAAGCTCTCACTTTGGAAAGCTTTAGCTCTGCCCATCTCACTCTCAGAACAGAACTCATGATCATTCTACTCCATCTGACCCGTGCTTGGCAGGACTACTCAGGTTTGAAAAATTAGGTTTTAAATTTAGGTCCACTCTAAAATTTCTTTAACTGGGATGTAACCCACACTTTGCATTTACAGACCTTTCTCAGAGAACAATATTCACCACTGCCTATAAAATGCACTTCGCAATGAACCTGCAGGTTTCTAAATTACTCTTTCAGTTTTTAATTTTCCTACAGAATTTGCATGACCTAGTATTCCATTTAACCTATCATTCATCAAGCATTAATACAAGCATCTCCTCTTTATCATTTTGGTCCCTTGTTTACACAATTTGGTCCTGTCAGATGAGGACCAGAGCAAAGATTTCTTGATTACTCTGAGAAACATTTTCTCTCTCCTTTGCGTGACCACCTCTTGAGCTCTTTCAAGCTCAGTTCAGCAGGAAATATTTGCTACTCTGGCAGAACTACTTTACTAAGTCCTACAGCTCCAAAGTTCAGCTGAAGATGCTGACCTTAGGTGAGGGTCTGGTTGGGCCAGCCCTGCTGTGCTCTCACCAGGCTCTCTGAAGAGGGTGCTTGGCATTAACTCTGCATGACCCTCTCAGCAAGCTCCACTCAGACCACAAACTCACAAATTAACAACAGATTCTGTAGGTTACAGGCCATTGAGATAGAGGAAAGGATGGCTGAATCTGATTATGGAGCCACTTATGAGACTTGCAATAGGTAGCATTGCATATTTTTTTATTGGAAGAGGTCCCTTTTGGACATAATTGCCATTTTACTCAACTAATTATAATTATGCTTAATACAAAAAAAAAAAAAAAAAAAAAAAAGGCACAGACTGTTCAATACAGCTGACACTGACAATATTTGTGCAAAGCATGACTGTTTCACAAATATAATCTCAGTTCAAGTGATTCCAGGACCAAATTGAATATCTGGCAATCAGACCTCCATAAATTATCATTTTCAATGGAGCGTACACTTTCAGGCTCAGTGAGATATGAACTATTCTAGTTCACTTTTGCTTCTCTGTCAGTCTCCACATATGGCCTTTTGTTTTAACTGTAGCTAACCCATGTTTCTATGGACTAACTTGAACAGGCTTTTGCTGTGTCTTAACCTTCAGGCTAAAGTATGGGTTTTCTTTGCAGCAAAAGAAACTTCCCATGCAAAACTGTTAACACATAATGTACTCTTTTGAAACTGAGTTGTTGGGTTTTTGGGTTTGTTTTTTTGTTTGTTTGTTTGTTTGTTTGTTTTGATAGTGCATTTGTAGCCAGAATCCAAAACCAGTACTCCAGAGTATTTACTCATTCCTGCCATCATGTCACCCCCTTCACAGGCATGCATCTATACAAAAGCACTTCTGAATGCAAAATTCACCCTCTGACAACCAGGGTGGGAGTAGTGCTTTCTAGAACAAGAACTCTGACCTGAGAGCACCATCAAGTTGCACTGGGAAGATCAGAGGATTACATTTCCCACCTGCTCCTGGCTGGCAATAGAGCCAGGTGTTTCTGCCCTCCTGCTCTGTGTATCAATGTTCTATGTTACAGAAGTCTAAATTAAAACAAATCAGCCACAATCTTTGGTAGCTTACATGCAATCACACATTCAGATCTGTTGCCTTTGCATCTAGGGTGGTGACCTCCCACGGATGAACTGGGAAAGGTGCAAACTTCTGACATTTCTCCAAAATGAGTCACTGGCACTGGTGAGAAGAGCCCTGAATGACACACTGTACTGGGAGGTGGGGCAAGGGGCAGGTACTGGGTGTTTTCATCCTCTCTACACTTTGCCAAGACACTACTATGGTTTGTTTCATTTGCTTTTCCTCCTTTTCATTCTTTGCTAAGTCATTCTGCACCACTTGTGCCCTTTTGCTGTTAGCCCAAGTGACAAAGCTCTGTCCCTTGCCCTGCAGGAGCATACTGCCATGATAGATATTAGGAAAAATCAAAGTAATTTGAATGTCTTTGCTACAGAAAAATCTCTTCTGGATTTGCTGCTCCTCATGACATATTCAGTACGAGGAGAGAAGGAGAGAACATAGATTCAATCACCATATGTTACAAGAAAGCCACCCACAGATAGCACATAATCTGATGCTATAGCCCCTAAGTTTAGACCTAATGGGTCCTTCTGAACAAATGGATCTTGCCTCATGGTGTAGCTCCTGCTCATCTAAAATGGAAAGAGCCAAGGGAAGTAGCTGCATGCGAGCTGCCCACAGTGCATTTCACACGAAACTTGTGAAAAAGACTCAGTCACGGTGAAGAGCAAACTATCCACGGACAGCTCTAACAAGCACTTTGGGCTCTTACTGTTCTTTTATTGTAGCATTTTCATGTCTGTTATTTTACTGGGATGGACCCACTTAATAAAAGGATAATGTGCCTTGTAAGGAGGAGATGATCAGATTATCTCTCCGATAGCTGCATTCAAAGGTGATGTGAAAAGGAAAGGAGCCTCCCCTTCTGCACCCAAATCCTTCTGCAGGTAATTGATTTGCAATATCTGCAGCCACAAACAATAAATCTTCCTTGAATGGTAGGATTAATTTTAATTCAATGATTTACCAATTCAGAGGAGAGAAAATCCCTTCTCCCCTTATGAGTAGAGAACTTCCTGAGCTTGGAATCTGGTGACCACCATTAGGCTCACAGTTACTTGCCAAAATTATGTCCTATGACACCAAGAGAAATGAAAGGTCATAAAACTCACAGTTTTCAAATAATCCCTCAAGACCCAGGCCCCTAAAGTACTGAGCCTTTTGTCCTTTCAAGAACAGCAGCAAAGGGAAATTCTTCAGCATGTGAAAAAAGTCTGGAGCAAGCTCTGCAAATGAAAACACATGGCACCGCTCTCATCCACCACGCAGGGAGCACACATGGAGGGAACAACTTGGCCCAGCTTGGAATGTACTGGCCAATGAAACACATTTCTTCTAAAGACACATCTGACTTAGAAGAGGAACAAGGGAAGGATGAGGACAGAACAATATAAAAGTGGCTACATACTCTCATCAGAACCAACTGTGAGATGAGTACTCCTAAAACAATGGGGTCTTTCAAAACCCCCCACAAGTTAACTAAAACACACTTCTTTTGAAAGCAGTTTGTGTGTTAGCCCTCTCTTTCCTTTTACAAAGAACATTGAAGGTCATTATAGCAGAGAGCTCCAGGCAAATTTTTCAAAGTTCACAGCACCTCATGAAGACAACTCACTTCGATAAATTATTGGGTGATAACTAATATGAATTCTGAAAAGATTTGGGCAGTGCCCAGTGGAAAAAAAAATCTGCTTTGAACTATCCAAAAATATGAGTAAGCCATGTAGAAATAATTAATCATATACAACCATTATAATTAAAAGTGTATTCTTAAATAGCTTCTTGATTGAGAACAAATGCCTCATTAATCTGGGGCATACTGACTTAGGAACATAAGAAATGTCAAGCAGAGAGTGATGACCAAAATGACACGGGACTCCACATGCTGCCTGTGCCCCATCTCAGAGGCTCACAGAGAGCACTCAGTGCAAAGGTCAGTGAATGTGGTGACTTGGGAAAAACTCCACCGACATCTGATTTTTTTTAAAGTCAGATTATTTCATTGTAGACCACTAAACATTATAGGAATTCAAAGTGGCTGTGTTATCATCCCATCTGTCACTGTTCACAGTAATACCTTCCACTCCAGTATTTCTCTGGGAACATATCTACTGCTCCTACTTTCACTTGAACAAAAGTATATTGCTGCATCTCACTCTTCAGACAAAGGTGAATTTGCTCTGTCCATGTTACAGGTGAACCAGGAGTGCTGCAAACCACAGTGGCATAACCCCAAGCCTGATCCAATACATCTGCCCTCAGCAGGGTGTAGTGTCCTTGGCTTTTTACCCTGTTATTCAGCTATCCCAACACAAAGCTATCCCAATTCAAAGAATATAATCTAAATAAAAATAAAAATAAAAATAATTTTTAAAAAAGGCAAAAAAACCTCATTGTAACTTAGAGAAGAAATTTCATTACATTAATATTTTGTAGTAGAATCTCTGGTGCAAAAAAAAAACCCATAAATTATTCATTTTTCCTTAGAGATTTAATTTTGTTGGTAGATTTCACCCAGGGAGTCAGAACTGGCTCAAGTGGCAAAGCCAAGCTTTTTAGGTCTTTAAGCATCAGCAGGCAGCAGAGCTGCACCAGACCACTTTCAGCTGCAAATTTGCTGAGACAATTAGGCCATTTGGGTTCAAAACCAGTTTGAAATGAAGAAGGACTTTATAGAACAGCTTTGGAACTTTGAAAACTCAGCTAATACTTCTTTTTTTTTTTTTCTCCTGTTGTCATGTAAGGAAGGCCCTGTCACCATGACCATGAAGTCAATTTCCTTCCATGGAAAGACATCACCTTTCATAAAAATGCAGATGCAAGCCATGTTTCCATTTTCTTGCATGGCAAGAAAAGAAAGGAAACTTTTTGAAAAAAACCCCAAAATCATACAGAGAGAAAATTTGGATTTTGCTGAAAAGTTGTTTGCTAGTTCAGAAATAGCTCCACTGCACTAACATTGTCCATCTGGCTGAACTGCAGCAATGGGTCACAGGAGTTATCTCATGAGCTGTTTATGGGAGCTCATGATGATCTGTCTCATAGCTTGCTTGTCCCCTATGCCCCAGATTGTATTTCCTATTATACAGAGTGAAGTTCAGGAGATTTGCTGGACAGGGGTTAAACCTGCTGCTCTTTCAAAATGTTTTAAAATTTATTCCAATTCAATTTCTGTGCAGTGTAAACTCTACAGATATGTATGAAATCGTGTTTAAATAGCCTGAAAAGCAGTTTTACAGACAAAAAGAAAAAAATAATTACAAGCATGGGGGAGTGTCTTGCCTGCACCAGCTGTCTGATCAGAGGATAATTCAATATAGCATAATTTACCTTTCACATTTGACCAGTAGGACTTCAGAAAAAAAGTACTGAAAAATCTCATTGAAAGCCTAATTTAAATGAGAAACATTGAAGTTATGCTCTGTCAAATAATTCTGAACAATGAATGCTTTAAAGGGCATCACAGATTTCACTGAGCTATTCCATGGACAGAAAATATTTACATCCATTAAATAAAGTACTCGTTGCACGTTAAGTTACACTGGCTCTGGATATTCACCTTCATTTTTCAGTAACATAGTTAAAAATGTTTAAGTGCATGTTCCTAGAATAGTACTATAATTGGATCATGGTGTTTATTTTACTGCAGTTCGTCCAGTTGTCCCTTGTGCTTTCCCAGCCTGGCAGCTCCCTTTGGGGAGAGGCTTAGCTCCCAGCACTCAGTACAACAGAAGCTGCTCAGTTTTGATCAGAAAAAATGGGAAAATATTGTTAGGGATCCTGTACTCTGAAAAATGCTGGGTGTAGATGACGAGATTCCCAGAAAAGGTTGTGCAGTTCCACGCTGCCTTGTAAAATGTGGGACCACAGCAGGGGAGCTACGAGTTTATTGATCACAGATCCACACTCTGATCGCTGTGAGGGGCCCGAATAACCACGCAGAGGATGGCAGGGGAAAAGTGGAATGTTGGGTCAGTGTCCAGTGAGGACACAACAGGGCTGAACTCACACAGTTCTTCCCTCTCAGCAGCAGCAGGTCACAGACATCATGCCCACGTGGTCCCAGAGCAAACACAACAGCGTGGCAATAAATAGAGGCGGGGGTCAGTGTGACCCGAGGCTCGGCAGTGGCAGGATGTTCACTCTGTGAACTGGGATGAGATAGCACACGCTGAGCCAAGCCCTTGACTCTGAGCCAGCCTCCCCAGCCTCCCCTCCCCCTCGCACTGGGTGCCACTGCACAGGACATGTTTTCAGATGCAGGGCAGGAAAAGTGACTGAAATTCTGTGACCTGTTCCACACCTCTTCACCTGTAACAATCCCCTCAGCCTACTGGATCAAACTCTCTTGTATCCTTGCACTTCTCTGCTTGCAAATGACAAACAACCAAAGATTGCCTTTCCTCTTGCAGCACCATAAGATGCCCAGTGGATATGTCTGGTTTGTGGTAGCTCCACCAGTTCATTGTCATCATTGATCAACTGATCAACTATCTGCCACGTGACTCCACCAAATTCTAAAAATATTTGTCAGTAATTTAAATATGTGATCATATTTTCAAAACACACTTCATTTTCACACAAACAAACTTTCCTAGGTTATAGTTTAAAAAAAATCCTCAGATAATCTCTCATTGCAATTAAATTTAATCCTTTAAATAAACTGCAGCAAATTAGAGGCAAAGGTGAGAAGGCTACTGAGGTAAAAGAAAGTCTGGGGGGGGGATGATACACAAAGAAACTGGTAAGAAAAGCTTTCTCATGTACTACCCACATGTGCCATCTGCAGAGTTATTGATTCAAGGTCTGGGCTGGGGTTTTTTTCTGTTACTTGAGTTATAAGGAAACCATATTTGGCAGAATGTAGAAATGCATTCCTTATACATAACGATGCTGCCAGTGGTCCCTGGGTGGATCCAAATTTGGTCCTGCTGAATAGAGTGCACAGCTCCCACCTCTGTCCATCCAGACTGCCCCTTGAAACATGTATGCCAAACATGTTGGTCCCCAGCACAAACATATATGCCCCCCTCACCAGAAAGGATCAGGCTGCAGCATCTTTAAGGAAAAAGTCTGGGCTTTTCAGTTTTAGTCATATCCCTCTGTTCTTTCTAATATGAATTTTAAGGGGTGACACAGACCTTTTTCATATTTAAAGTCATCTTTTTGTACTGAACTGTCATATTTTTGCTGGCACTGTCTCAGAGTTGGTCTAAACTTTATTAATAACTTCGGTGTTCATCGTGGCAACATTAATAATGAAGGAGTCATTTGGTATAAATCTCCATGCCATATACATGTTTGTAGAAATTCCATTGCAATCCAGCAGTAGTTTACTGCTCCTGCCAATCCTGGTTGGATATTTCAGCACCACACCACAAAAATAATCCTGAGAATTTTTTAAGTCTCTGCATACCTGGTAAGAAGTTTAATGACTATTGTTATTGCTTTTATTAATTTGCTTAAAATACATTTCAGCTTCTCATAAACATTAAACTGTCTCCCAAGGCTTGCATCACAGTAACATAAGCATGATTATCTAATGCCTTAGCTGCTTTTAACAGCAGTTTAAGCCAATCCAGCTCATTTTGTACCCAGGAAATCTGGGAGAATTCATACCCCTTCTGAAGTAGCTCTGCTCTCTGATTCAGCTTGGGCACAGCGGGCAGCAGCATCTTAAACATGCGTGGTGGTGTTTGCAGCCCCTGGCTAAGCACAGCCCCAGGCTCATTTTAAATCTAAAATCTTAATACTCTAGTTTAAAAACTGAGACTTCAAGTAACATTACAGATGTCTTTCAGCAAATCAAGGCCTTAAGAACTGACTGACCTAAAACGGTATTAATAATTTCTTACCTTTTCTCTTGTTCATCTCAAATCTACTTCATTTCTCAATAAATCCAGGAAGAAAATGCATTTTTAACAACTTACGGTATAGGTGTTACGGTGCCTCTTGCTACCCTTTCACATGAATTTCTGATGGGGTTAAAAGGGAGGATTTCCATTTTCTAATTGGATTTCTTTCATAACAGCACTGTCTCAATAACAAAGCCTACATGGCCCATTATGACAGCATGACAGTGGAGTGAGGGAAGACATGGTCATGGAGTAGGAGTCAGGAAAAGCAGATCTCAGTTAGAGACTTCTCATGGTTATGATTCATTCAACCATGCAGCCCTTTCCAGTGCCACATATTGTGCCATCTAAAATGAAGAAGAAATTGTGCTGGACTTGTGGAGTTTCCATACAGCTGTCAGAGTGGATGATCCAGCTTCTGCACCTAACAGTCCATAAAATTCAAGTGCAAGCTCATGTGGCCCCCTGAAGGAAGCATGGTCGGTGTTCCACTAATGCTTCAAAGGAGTCAGCCAGGCTTAAAAAAGCCATGGTATTTCACATACAGTCCCACTCAGGGTAACAGAACCCAGCACTGCATCGAGATCACAGCCCAGCTTCTGCCTTGTGACATTACAGCCTAACCCTGGCCCTGAACTGTACCATGTTCTAGGCTAGAGACACCAACCAACAGAACAGACCTCACTTTTTGACCTTTTGACCTACCTGATACCCTTAAAATTAACCCAAATTCAGAGCACGATCCAGCTAAAAGCTTTTCCATCTCAGAAAATCCATCCTAACAGAGCTACCTAGTATTCTCTCCAGGTCTGTGAATAAATGCCACTGCATTTTCAGCTGTCTGTAGCTATGCAACAGGGCAGGAATAATTGTCTCTTGGCTAGCCATGCTCATGGTACCAACAAAATGAAATCACAAGAAGAAAGAATTCTACGTTCTTGCCCTCCCTTACATTACTACTTGTGATGAATTATTTCTACTACTTCTAAAACCACTTAGGCTTTTTAAATACAGAAACTTGTACACCCAGGTTAAAAAAAAATAAAAAAATCACAACCCTGTAATAGAAAGCTCATTCTTTTCAGATGTGAAAAAGCACACACTGTGTTGGGTCACTGAAAGTGTTCCTATAACAGACTCAAAAGAGCATAACCAGACTATGAGGATGACTGACAGCTGACTTCAGTACTCAGTAGAAAATATTTAGCTGCACAATTAACTTCGATTGGACAAAAACATTTTAGATAGCCAAATAAAAAGAAAATTAATTGCACCTTCTCTGACTCTTCTCTGTAATTCCAGATTGTATCCACCTGAGCCTGCCAAGAAAAGCATGGTCAGAAAGAAATTACTCTCTCCCCTTCAGTTCAGCAGTGGTGGAAAATCCCCACCAGAAAGAGAGTTATATCAGTAAAATCATACTTTCTTTCAAAAAAAAGTGAAAAAAACCCCCACATTTAAACAGGGAAAAGGCTTATGAATGATTCAGTGAAATAACAATAAGATTTTTAGGAAGTCTTGCATGAAAACATACATTAAAAAGAACAGTGTTAATATCATAGTAATAATGTATAATTATCCCTTCACATTTATCTTGCCTCAAATAGACTTACTAAAGAAGGCAAGAACTAATGCTCTCATTTTACAGCTAACATATCACAGAGTAAAATATCCCTCTCAAAGTTCTGTAGGAGAGGATATAGTGGATTCAGGCATCCTGCATAAGTTTTCTTTTAATATATAACTTTATTTCAGTAAAAAGAAACCCCAAATCAACCAACCAACCAACCAAACAAACAAAAAACAAACCAAACAACCAAAACAAACCAAACCAAACCAAAAAAACACCAAAAAGACCTCACCCCACCAAACTGAAAAAACCAACCAAACAAAAAACCATATGAGATTCTTTGCAGAAGAAGAAAACAGTGTTTTATGAATGTATGATGAATCAAATCCTTACTACACTATTCTGCAACCTAAAGTATCTGCTTGCCAGGCTTTGGAGTCCAAGGAGAAGTAACAGTTTAAAACTGGTAGGAAATGAAAACATGCATTTTGTCTGACTTCTGAAGTTGTTTCAGTACTAAAGGAATTTATAAAACAGCACCTATCTACCCCAGTACTTGCACACACAAACTTAGAGTTTATGTGAGACAGCTGTTCAGGGACCCCATTCTCAGTGTATACGAAGGTGCTCACATATATCAACATGCTTGCTGTATTTCCAGAACCATTGTGCAAAGATTTACACTTCCCATATTTGCTGAAATCACTGGGAGATTCCCACCTAGACAGACATGAACACATGGATGCACACACACAACTTTTCAGAGGTAAACAAGAAGGTGAGTAACCAGCTGCCCTTTAGGACTGGAGGACTGCAGCATGCAACTTGTTTTGCTTATTGTTTTGCAATTTTGGGGGGCTCTAACCTTATTTTGAAGGCTGTGTCTTAGCTGAGGGATGTAGTAACGTGCCATCAGCTGAGGGCACACCAGGAGGCATGTGCCTCCCAGCAACCTGGAGACTTGTGGGAAGCCCAGTGTGGAGTCAGATCATCCTAAAAAAACAGGCCAAGGGGTTACAGGCCTGAGGCAGGGATTTGGGAAGTGTCACAACTCACAAGGAAGGGCTTGAATTACAACGAGCAAGAAAACGCTAAGACCGAACTATATTTTAAGCGTGTAATCTCCCATCATGTGGCATTATTCAGAAAGCTGCTTGAGATTGGGGGTGGCAGGGCTTATTCTCTTAGTGAGAGCCGGTGCGTTAGCAGGAGATTATGGCATGGAACAGAAAAGGAAAAGGATTGCAGTGCCTGTGACGTAGGAGGGAAAGGAGGTTACGCGGCGTGAGCCGGAGGAGGGAAAAGATCCACAGGCACCATGGGAGGGGGCATGTGACTGATAATGAAAGGGCTGACAGCCTCTCTGGCAGTAAGGATAAGAGTTGTTTAAAGTTGAAACCTGAATCCCAAAGCAAGAAGTCACTGAACACCCGTTTTGAAGGAAGGGAAAAAAAAAAAGGGTTAACTGTGAAATATATATTAGATTAGCAGCTATGGGATTATGCTAAGCATTGCTGTACAGTTTGCTGTACAGGAATTATTCATCCAGATATGCAAAACCTGCTCACTTGATAGATGGCTGAAGTCCTCAAAAGCAAGCTGGATAAGCTGACTCTGTTGCTTTCACTGGGGCTGAACCTGTGCCAACCTTTTGTAGAATCAATACCTAGAGATGCTTCCAAGGCATCACAATAAAGCGTTGGCATTGTTACAAATGAGAAAGCACCCTCTCCAGATCTGCATGTGCCTGCTGCCTTTTGGACAGGTTTGAGCTTCTAAATCTTTCATCCCTCTTGCAGCAACACAAAAGAGCTGGTGTGCACTTAAGGCAACCAGTGGGAATAGGGAAGGTATTTAACAAGGTTCACTGCAGTTTCAACACCCAATTTAAACTTTTCCAAAAGAGATAAAAAGTAATAAGGCTGCAAATCCCTCTAGTTAAGACTATCACATCTCTGTATGCATGTAAGAGTAAGCAGCTGTTAATTCAAGTCACTGATTTACATTTACCAGACATATGAAAGGCTAGATAATTTTTTTTTTCTAAAAAATCAATGCATGAATTAGTAAGGGTTTGGGGCACATAGGCTCTTGACATGGTTGTTCCAAGTGTTCTTTTGTCATCTTGTCAGGTGTAAATCAAGTAAAAAAATGCTTATTATTCTTTTTTATTGGAAAAGGCAGCAACGGAAGCAGTGTGTCTGTTCCTTCTCTGGGGATTTTTCCCACGTATTTTCTATCTTTGATTTTCAGTATTTCACTTTTGCACTGATCTGCCCTTGTAATTCTTCCACATTCTCTGCTTTATGTTCTTCTGGGCTCAGTAAGTGGTATGACACCCAGTCCCACTTTTTTAAGGACCTGCAAGGGTTTTTAGTTTTAGGTGGGTCTCAAAACTTCATCAGTGCTTCCTGACCACAGCAGGCTTAAAAACCCAGATCCCACAGGCTACGTGTAAATCTATTACCAAAAGCTGTTTAAAAACAAACAAACAAACAAACAAGTTAAAAAAAACCTTTGCTAAAATTGAGGCCGCCCTTGATGGTTCCTCCAAACACCCTAGCTGTTATTGTTCTAGATATTAAATGTTCTAGATATTAAATAATGCCCCTTACTGGGCTTTCTTGGGTGCTATGTCTATCCAGTCAACTCAGGTGTTGTTTTAGAGGGTGGAAAGGTAAAGGCAGAAGGGCAGGAGAGCAGGGCAGCACAAGCATAAATAGCAGAAAGCATGGAAGAGGTCCCTAACAGAGGGAACTTCAGCCACTATAATTACCAGAGCCCCAATTTAACTGTGCTACACCAATTTTTGCAAAACGAGCTTCTTATCTATTAAAGATGAAGCTGAGAGCTTCAGTTTGATGGCCTAGTTCCTTTCTAAGGCTATCTCCAGAGATGCAGCCTTCCTGGTGACTTTAACAGCACCATTCCATCAGTTTCTTTAAATCTTGGATATTTCACTTCATATTACCTCCATTATCAAGTTGCTTTGTTCAGCAGCTTTGAAATATTATATAACACCAATCTCCCTTGTCCCCTTGAATACAGAATATTACTATTAATCCTTTTGTAACTGTGAATCTAGGTTACATAATTTCTTCTACAGACTTTTTCTAAAGTTGACAGAAAATGCAGAAGAGGTCTTTTCCTGATTTAAATTTCAGAACTTGTTCCAAATGAAAAACTACTCTATTGGCCTTTAGGCAGAGTATCAACTGAGGCTGACATATTTAAGCAAGACATTGGATGCACTGAAACAGATAAGGTGCTGATAAACTCTTCTAGGCATTTTCAAATGTAGACTGAAATCACTACAGAACTTAGACATGTATCAAAAAATATGTGGCTGAACTTTTTTGTAATGAAGAGCTTGGTGGCTTTATGCCATGGTATTTTACAGATTCTAACTTCAAGGTTTATTACTTCTTACTTCTTACTGCTCAGAAGTTACTCAGGTTAAAAAAAAAAAATAAACAGTCTAGGTGTCTCTCACACGTGGAATACATGCTAAATTTTTGTTAAATACTGTGAGGACGTTAACAACTAGATTCTTTGCATTCACATTCAGAAGCTTCATAAGCTAAGCAATTTAACCAGTGATGATAAAATAAATCATATTTTTTTAAGGCTATGCACCTAAAAGCTGCTGAATGAAAGGGGAATTCTACTCAGTGGGCAAAGCTGTTAGATGAATTTCAAGTCCTGCAGATTAAAAAAAAAAAAGTTATCTCTCTCTGTGCATTGAATTTAATTCAGATTCCCATTCAGGTCTGAATAAACTCTGTAGGCATTCTCCATTTATCTTCAGAGAGCTACAGATCAAGCTCAGGAATCATGCTCAAGCCTGAGAGGAGATAGTATTGTACTGCCATTGTCTCTGCTGATGTAACAGACCTGCAGCTGAATGAGCTTCATTTCTGAAATTTCACAGACTGAGAGATAGATCAACTATAATAGTTTCAATTTAATAACCAAGAAAAATTAAAACCAAAAAAGCCCATTCTAGAAATGCAATAAGAAGAAAAAGTTATATTCATCTTATTTTATTATATGGGACATGTTGCGGGAAAACAACCCCAAACTTCCAAAATTTAACAATAAAAGGGCTGTAAACAGTGAGTCTATCTAGAGCAGACTCCCCAGCACTGTGCCCAGAAGAATTTTTAATATCTCCAAAAATAGGGACTCCACAATTTCAATGGGCAACCTGTGCCATTGCTATGTCACCCTCACAATAAAAAAACTTCTGCTCTGTTGAAGGGGAACCTCCTGTGCTTCAGTTTGTGCTCTCTTGGCCTGCCTCCAGGCATCACTGAAAAGAACCTGATGCTGTTGTCTTTGTACCTTGTTCCAGATATTTGAATACATTGACAAGATCCTCCTGAACCTTCTCTTCAGCTGGGCTGCACAGTCCCAGCCCTCTCAGCATCTGGAGCCGCTCTCCTGTGAGGAAAGGATGTTGTTTACCAGGTTGTTCAGCCTGGTAAAGAAAAGACAAGGCTTTGGGGAGACCTTAGAGCACCTTCCAGAGCCTGAAGGGAGCCCACAGGAGAGATGGAGACAGGCTTTTTACAAAACTTGTGGTGACAGCACAGGGGGAAATGGCTTCAAACTGAAGGAGGATGGATTTAGATTTGATATTAGGAAGAAATTCTTCCCTCTGAGGGGGGTGAGGCCCTGGCACAGGTTGCCCAGAGGATCTGTCGCTGCCCCATCCCTGGGAGTGTCGAAGGCCAGGCTGGATGAGGCTCTGAGCAACCTGGTTGTCTTGGGTTATGGAACCAAAAATGTGTATTCTATTTCATCTGCTGAAAGCAGCTGGGGAGATGTTTTTCTTTATCTCTTGTAACTCTGGAAGGAGGGGGGGGGGGGGGGTGCTTTTTGATAATGGGCCAGCTGTTAAAACCAGGTGGGGCAGTGTTTCTTATCTCTTTTCACAACGGGCCATTAAGACTCCCCAAGCTGTTCCCCTCCCCAAAGCAGTACATCCACATTCCATTGTGAGATGCTCCACTCAGTGGGAGAAGCCAATCATTCCTATCTGGATAAAACTGAGATGTAGGAACACAAGGCATCCAGCTTCACCCGATTTCTGGAGGACAACTGGACCCTTCTCACCATCACTGGACCCATTTTTCACAGGATCATCTCTACTCCAACAGAACCACATCTGCCACTCCAGGAGGACTCACTTTGGGACTGCTTCCAACACCCTGACCAAGAGGGTGTCAGGCTGTAGCTCTGACTCTGTCAGGGTTTTCCAAAACTGTTGTTTGTTTGGTTGGTTGGGTGGTTTTGTTTTCTACTACATTCGTATTGTTAATATTCCTAGTAAAGAACTGTTATTCCTATTCCCAAATCTTTGCCTGAAAGCCCTTAATTGCAAAATTATAATTTAGTAGGGGTGAGGGGTTTATATTCTCCATTCTAAGGGAAACTCCAGCTTTGCCTGGCTGATACCTGTCTTTCCAAACCAAGACACTGGTCTAGTGGAAGGTGTCCCTGCCCATGGCAGGGGTTTGGAACCACGTGATCTTTAATCAGGTGTTCTTTAAAGTCCTTTCCGACAGGACAAGAAACAATCAAAGTGTTCTCTCATGATTGTGCAAATTAGCTGCTATGGCTCCACTGCCTCTTCAAATTGATCTGCCACTTGACACAGGTAACCCTGGGAGAAAGGAACACCCTTCTAGGAAAAGCTTCATAGTTTACTTTCTCTCGTGCTGAATAGCCTTGAAAGCCCACAAAAAAACATGAGAAAATATCAACCACAGCTAAACTACCTATTCTGCTGGAACAGAAAAGCCTGAAGCTGTGGCTTTAGGAGCAGGTTGGAGTGTGTTCACACCACACAGCAAAAAAGGGAGGAGGTGTTTGCCCCTCTCACCTGTGCAGCATGGCCCACTACCCCACAGCCTGGGGAGCAAGGAGACACTTCTGGCCTTTTGCTGCTGACTTTATTAAAACCCTCCATTTTCTAAGCTTTCACCTGTAAACTTGATAAATGAGATCTCACTGGGTACATTCAACGAGTTCACTAAGACACATGGCTAATCAGGGCAAGCAAATGCTAAAACCTGTAAATGCTAAAAATGCCAATTTTTAAGGATAACAAAAAAAGAGAGAGAGAATGCTTCTTGCCCTAGTATGCACCCAGCTATTTTATGTTGCTGCTATGCTCTTGCTGCTGACAGAATTTTTTAAAATAAGGGCAAGTATTTTTTTTTCCCATAAACCCCTCCTTTTCTTGTGTGTGTTTGTTTGTTTGGTGTGGTTTTGTTTGTTTGTTTGAGGTTTTTTGTTTTGCTTTTTTGTGGGGTTTTTTTTTGGAGGTGGTTGTTTTGGGTTTTTTTGGTTGTGGGGTTTTTGTGGGTTTTGTTGTGGGTGTTGTTGTTGTGGGTTTTGTTTGTTTGTTTGTTTTGGTTTGGTTTTTTGGTTTTTTTTTTTGGTCTAAAGAATTGGGAAGAACAACAGCAAATGCCAATGCTTGTGGAGATCTAGAAAAAGCATATTTGTGATTAAATTATTAACCAGGACTTTTACTTTTTATACAGGGAAGGTGTGACTGGAAGCATCTAGGTTGAGAGACGTTCCTCTGCTTAAAATTCAGCGTGAAGCATATGGAAAGTGATACACCAGGAGGAGTTTTGAAATCCTTACACAGAATAATGTGGGGGCCAAGCAGCTGCTGTTTGGTTTAGGTTGTGCAGTGAATAACCAGTGTCACCTGGCTACAACAGGGAAACAAAAGGTTAATGAAAGTCACTACGGCCCAGTATTACAAGAAGGAAACTTTCCTGCATTCCTCTGTCAAGGTAAATATTGGTTATTTCAGCCCCTTTGCTTAACTGGAGATTTCAGTGCTAGATACATGAAAATATGTAGGTTTGAATCAGTTCTAGAGATTAAATACTAACACCATGTGAACTGAAATAAAGAGCAGCATGGTTCAATAACAGCTACAAGTTACAGGAACTTGCCCATAATGACAAAGCATTTCAGGAGACTGCCCAAATACATAGAAGTAATTTAAACTTAGGTATTTTTAAGTTATGTGAAGAATTAACAGGTTTTAGAGAAATGTGTGAAGACATGTTAGAATTCCTCACTCTTAATTGAATCATTTGGCTGCAATTAAAAGCTTGGACCCTGAGAAATAGGTATAAAACATAACATGCAATGTTTTTAACATCTATTTTTGAAAAAAAGTAATGTTTTTCAGAACCCCCACAGAAAGTAATTTTCTGTCATGCACAACTATCAGACATCATATCTCTTTGCATATGGGGGCATTTTCATACCAAGCTTTCACATTTGCTGTAGTTGATTGCATTCAATCCAGAAATTCTCACTGAAGTCTAAGGGCTCTGGAGAACACCATCAGTGACCTAATGTTTTCTACCTCTTCTGTTTTAAGTTTCTACTTTTAAGTTTCCTTGAAGCTAAAAATAGATTTTTTTTCAGTAGAATATCTTTCCTCCTTAGACTTCAATTGCATTATTCTAAGCCAATAATACTTCACATTGAAAATATGTACAGCTGTGGTACTTCCAGAAGCTGTGACATTCTGTTAATATACACCTTCAATTTTATTAAAAACCTTATTAAAACTTACCCTGATTTCTCAATGTTAGATGCTAAGCTGTGTTTACAAGGCTGAGTTCTCAGTTTTATCCTAGAAAATGTGCTTCTGTAAACAGAATATGACTGGTTATTTTCCAGTTGTTCTGTAACTTAAAACACAGCACTACTAATTTCTGCAAAACAACAAACTCAACAAATTGGAGTACTTTTTGTTTCTGCCAGTAAGGAGCCTATGTGATCCGCAGCAGGATAACTAAGAAAAAGGTTTGGTGATCTCTGGTTTAGGTATGTATTGAATGACAACAAAGATCATGGTCTTATACTTACAAACTACTGATAATCTGAACTAAAGCAGACCAGCATTAGATAGCATTTGACCAGTGAATTCATATGACACATGCCATGATGCTCCCTACATAAACTGAACTGATATGCTCTGAGGATACAATTACACTTCTGATCCTAAAATACATAACCTTGGAGAGATTTCCTAGGAAGGAAAACAAGAAAAATGAGTAATCAACATTTCCACTGGGAAAACTATCTCACTTTAGTCTGCAGTCTCCACCAAATATTCCCACAACTGACTTTAGCCTGTTTAGGAGGTTCACAAACAAGTCTAAAAAGTACTCTTAAAAAACCCAAACAAATAAATAAACCATAACCAAAACCAAACAGAAGAGATCACATATTTATTTTATCACCTAATGACAAGCACTGGAGAATTCATTTTTGTCTGGTCTCTAATATGTAAAGTTTTACTTTGAATCAGCCACAAGAAAAGAGACCATATGAGTGGCTAAGACAAGTGGTATTCTATTATACCAGAATTACTGGTCCACACAGAATTATCATACAGGCAACAATTAATGGAAGATACCACTGAAGTCCAGTTTATGCTTCAGCAAGTATCAAAGTTTAGAAAGTTTCCATCTTAGTTTCCAGCACAATTGTCTCTTAATATTTGCACAGCAGTATTTTCTTTTCCATCCATGACCTGTCTCAGAATTTTTCTGCTTGTTCATACTTTTCTACTGAGAAGTACATCTAAAATACTTAATCCAGATTTGACCCTTCTCAAACTTAAATCTTAGCTTCCAACTGGTGACAAATTTTAAAATGCTGATTTTTTTTCTCACGTACTAAGACCAAATAAATCGCTCCTTTAGCACGGCTCTTCAGACCCAAAGTGCTTCTCAAAAACCTGAGGCAGTCTTTAGAAGGATTAAAAAACTATAATAGGATAACCCCTCAGAAATCAATAAACAAACATCTAATAATGTAATGCACACCACTCAACTTTTCTATATCAGGTGAAACATTTCACAGTAATTGAATTTACCTCAGATCCTTTAGGAATGTTGATGATCCACAGAGCTGCCTGAAATTAAAAATTGGAATATGATTCTAAGTAATTTTATTTAATACACAATAGAAATTTATCACTGAAAGACTTGTGTCAAGGGTCCTACAGCATCTTATCTAAAAGGATTGTGATGATTTTTCACTTGATTCAGCAGTTGCCTACGCTTTTATTACTAAAGCCTCCAAAACACCTGGTGGAAGCACCACTGACATGATGGAATATCACACACTGTGAGTGGTGCTGCATACTAAAGGAAACTCAGACTGGGGTATGTCCCCAGTGCAGAGCTCTGGGGCTGATTGTCCCCTGACCTACCACTGCTTTCTCTGCACTTTAACATGGCACTGAAAACCCTGCCCTCTGATTCCTGGCCTTAAAGCTGAAGTGGAGGTGAAAAGAAAGTAAAATGTTGTATTTTAAGTTTTTGTATGTCAAAGAATATTGTTGTTGGGGTTTTTTTTTGGGGTTGTTTTTTTTTTGGGGGGGGGGGTTGTTGGTTTGGGGTTTTTTTTTTCCTTTGGAGCTACTACTTGGAGATAGGAAAGCAAGGAATGACTTGCTAGGATTGTACTATTAGCTATTGCCCATTGAAATAAGTCTATGCCTTTTTTCTGCAGAAAATGCAGTTTTACAAAAGCTGCTGTTTTCCACAGCATCAGCTTTTCCTTGCTGCTGTAAACAATGTATGTTCAGAAACTCTATTTTAGCAAAAAGGTATGTTATTGTAATTACCCTGCTAACTGTAAAGAGAGACACCAGAGGCATCGATCAGCTGGTGTGAACCAAAGGGAAGATCCTGATGCCAGCCTATTAGCCAAGACTTTTATCCCAGTGACTGTGTTTCATGACTGTGTGTACCTCTGGCACACACAGAACGAACTGTTTGAGAGAGCTGCTCTGTGAAATTCGTAATGATTTTTGCTCAAGGCAAGAGGGATAACAAAGAACCACCCTTTCAGCAGCCAGAAAAGGCAGGGGTGGACACTGCCCAGCCAGGAGCAGCAGCAAACCTGTGCAGTGGATTTCTGCAAAGATACAGCCCCAGGTTCAGCTGCTTCCCCAGGACGGATGTGACCACTGCACTTCAGCATGAGGAGCTGAGCAAAACTAACAAGGAACAAAACCGAATCTGATGCTTTTAGAAATGAAGTCATGGCCTACTTTTACTTCCTGACCCCAGGCAAATGATTGACATTGGAGCAGACTGTGACCTGTTTAGACTGGTTTAGTGTGTCAACTGCCACCTGGTTTTATGTCATTGAACATGTAATGAGGCTCACTAAATAAGGCAGACCTAACCTAGAAAACTGCATCAGTCTTCACTTATATTTTTAGGGTGATTTCTTCTCAAATAAATTTAAATACCAACCTGAGTCATTCACTGTGAAAGTCTGTACAAGCTTTCCTGTGCTATCAAGAGAGATTAAGGATTCTAGCCAGTTACTTGGTGTCAATTTGTTCTGTCTTGGGCAATTTTTCTTTTCTTTTTCTCTTTCTTTTTTTTTTTTTTTTTCTTATTTTTTAAATGAACTCGCATATTATGTGTTGAAAACCTGCAGAGAAATGGCATGCCAGAACCAGAAGCTTCTGTGCTTTCAGGAGAGAGGAAATGCCAACACAAAAAGTGAGAAGCCATGTGCCAGCTCCTCTAACTGGCCAATGCTGCTGCTCTTCCCCAGTAACAAATTAATATTAAATATTTTTTTATCACTAGCATTGGGCCTGGGTGAGGAATCCTGCTGCACATTTTCCTAAAGGTGAGCAGTGCAGTTGTTTGTGATGGGATTGTCCCAACCTGGTGCATTTTTGGGTGCCCTGCTGAGAAAGCCATCATCACCCTGGAGCTGAGTGAGCTACACTGCCCAGGGGAAGCTGAACACTTCTACCTTTTCTTCTCCACACTCCAGCAGTGAATCAGCCTTGTCAAAGGGCAGGTTAGTGGTAGCCCTGGCTGTGGGCAGGCTCTGCCCTTGAAGGAAGCAGCTGGTACTGGTGGGCAGGACTGAGCTGGGAAAAGTATTGTGGCCCCACAGAAGCCCCAGGATGGGCCATAACAGTACGACTCAATGGCCAAAACCAAGCTTCGTGCTTGGCTTGCTCTCACAGAGATGTATTCCTGCTGCTGCTCCTAGTAAGCTCACATGAGAAGTAGGGCATGTGTCAGCTGAAGCTTAACCCTTTTAAATTTTTTTCCCCTGACTGAACACTTCTTAAAAAAGGATGATGATTTTGTCTCATTTTCAATGTTATTGCAGCATTGGAAGGTCTTGGATTAGGCTTTTGGATGTTTGACTCCTGGATCTGCTGCAAAGCAGTGGCTTTAGGCAGTGCCTATGTTTTGAAAAATATGCAGATACTTTCTGTGAGTTGTTCAAATTGCAGTGCTGGGTCTAAACTCACTGACCTACTTAAACTTGTTTTTTGAGCGGCTGAGTTTCAGACTTATCTTCATTTTATCTGGATGTCAAATATTGCTCAGTTTTCAGAATTATTGTGCATTGCTCTGTCTGTAGTTGATATTTTCTCTGGGTAGGTGGTTTCCTGCCCTAAATTTTCATTGCTAATGGTAGTCATCAGCACACAAAAAACACTGTTCCAGGCTACAATATCACCAGTGCATGCTCTCATCCCCGAGAGGCCTTCAGACATCTGGGGAATTACGCAGTTAAGTACTTTCACATCTGAACATATTGAAACAAGAACATGTAAAAAAAAAAAAAAAATAATACTTGCAATGTGTTTGTTGCCTTAAAACCGAACAGCTGGCAGGCTATCAGAGCACCAAGTCCATTTGCAGGGATGGAAACCAAGTGTTTGAGGAATGATCAGCCACCAGGAGTCACACATGACTGGGCTGTCAAATTGCAGGAGAGAGATGAACATCTTTGAAGGCTCCCCATTCACAGAGGAAGCTGACTAACTCTGTCAGTTCGTGTCATTTGTTGGAAAACACGGCCCCAGATCCTGGTTCCTGGTGGGCAGATGTTGCTATTCCCGTGTGGTGCCCCCATTCCCTTCCCAGGAGCTGTCTGTCAGCATCTCTGCTCTGCGGCACACGCCAACTGCTACCACAAGTTTTCCTTGTGAGGAATCTTTGTGCTTCTCTGCAGAAGTCTGCACTTGTGCAGACCCAATCTCACCAACGTGAAAAGAGAGCAGCAGTTTCAGACATTCAGGAGCTCTCTGCTCCCTTCGCTGGGTGCGTTTCAGACTCCGTCACCTGCTTGGTTGGTGGAGCGGCTGAGATTCCCCCCCAGAGGGTGGCACTGATGGCTGGCTGTGCTGCCATTCCCCCACACATGCCATACCTTGCTGAAAGGGCCGTGGAACCCCCCTAGCTGGAGGAGGCCAGCATCAGCTTATGCACTGTCTCCTGTGTTGTGCTTGTGCCTTACTGCAAATTTCTCCACGACTGCTCCAGCAGGTTCACATTTCCTTAGACTACCTTGACTCTGAGTAGCTGGGAGATGTGGCACAGTGTAGACACCACACCAGTTGCAGTATTTTCACTTTGTCCTAGCAATACCTCCAGACACTGTGTTGGTGGTGATCAAGCTGGCTGCCAGGTTTTATTGAGTCATTGGCAGAGGAGAGCTGCCATCAGCAGAAGTGCTCTCCTCACACCCCATCTCCTCCTTTCCGAGCAATGCCCAAGTTCCCCTGAGAGTCCTGGCTCCCAGAGCCCTCTCCTGTGACATGGCACAGTTCTTTTGTTCTCCCAGGACAGCAGGAGGTGCCCACACCCAGCACCTCTTTGGTTCTAGTGTGTGCATCACACCTGACTGGGTCAGGGCAGTGGCACGACCCAGCCAGGGCAGCACATTGGGACACTTGGCGCCAGGATAAGAGGGTGCAAATGGCTTTGACACGATCCAGGCAGGCCCAAAATAATCCCAGCTCTTGGCAGAGCTGACACGATTTGTATGGGGAGACTTCAGGCTAGTCAGAACTCGTCAGGTGACACGGCAGATCTGCTTTTTACAAATGCATTTGAAATGTTTGAAAAGCTCCTCTTCTTCAGCTTGGGCTTGTTCCCTCCACACACACCCCCCCTCCATTTTTGGATTTACAAAGGTATGTCAGTGGATAGTGCACAGCTTGCATGCTAACTCCCTATATTTTCCAGATGTTTGGAATAAACATGGCTCTCAGGTGCCACCATCAAATGCCCTGCCTGGGCCCCTACCCTGTGCTCCTGAACAAGGAGAATTGCCTCATCTGAGTGCACAACAGACATTATTTCTCCTCCTCCCATCATGGCACAGGGCAGTCCTGTCCCACCATCTCCACAGGGAGCAGAGGTGGCTTGGGAGCAGCACCAGCTCTGCCATGAGGGAGGCAGGGGACAGTGACAGCCTGTCATGGTGCCAGGCCCTGCCACACACACCAACAGCCCTGGTGATACATGTTTTTAAGCAAACAACACCACAGAAGAAAATACTGTAAATTTAGCACCAGCAAGGACTCATCGTGGCCCATAACCTGATGTTTAACACAAGTATGGAATAGAAACAGAGCCTGCTCCTCTGCTTCAAGCTAGACCTGTGTGCTTGCAGTAGGAGTTAATGAGTTTACTTAAAATCCCCCTTCTGGTAAAATCCTTGCTCCCTACAATGTAGCTGCTGCACCATGCCAGATGCAAACCCTTGCTGCACAGAAGCCTTTTAATTTTTTTTTTTTTCTAAAAATAGGAGCATAAACAGAAGCTTCTTCAGCAAACCATAAAGTTTTAATAATATTTGTGCTATGAATGCTTACTCACTGCTCCTGCAGACACCTGGTTTCCCAAAAGGGCTATGTGGGGCATGGGACTGGATAGCCACAGGCTCTGGACACAGACCCTGGTGCTGTGCCTTCCAATGGATTATTGCCTCGTGTCCTGGAACCAACTGCTTGTCTACAAAAACAGGCAATGGTCTGACTAAAACAAAACATAAAAGGATATATTACCCCTCCTTTGCAAAGCTGGCTCTCTTCCTTCCCCAGTGCAGGTGCTCCTAACTCGGCTTCAAAAAAGATCTTCCCTCAAGTGGCGAATCCTGCAGATTCATTGGGAGCACACTGGATTTAGATACGCAGATTGAAAAGCCCAGAGTCGTTTTTGCAAGAGACCCTGGCACAGAGAGACAGGCTCAGGCCCTGCCCTGGCAAAGCCAGGTGCAAGAACCAGGAGTTAATCACAAGAATGCCTGAGATCAAACTTCCACGGACTCCATCCCGGCAGCACTGCCACATGCCAGGCTTCTTTTAAGTAGATAAGGATCAATCACAGCAGAGTTTATCAAATCATTGCTTGTTTGCAGAGCCATCATTTACTTTGATATAAAAACGTAAGCCCCAGCAGTGCTCACAAATTTAATGTTGTATTCTTTCCTTTGTCTAAGCTGGGACAATAACAACTTGCATTAAAACCTTAGGAACAGTTCAGAGTGACACTGTACCATTAAAAAAAAAAAAAAACAAAAAACAAAAAACAAAAAACAACAAACCACCAAGAAAGCCAGCATGGGAATTACAAAAGATGGGGCTGGCACTGGAGATGAAATTCACAGGCACGGCTGAGTTTGAAGTTGTCATGGTACCACTGCTACTACGTGTGAATCACAGCACCATCAGACCACCCTCTGAAAAGCAGCAGTTTCGCCTGCATACAAAGCAAGCAAAACCTCAGAACAAACTGTTCTGTACCTCCCCAGAACTCAGGGTTCACTCTGATCTAGTTGTCTGGAACCAAAGTTTAAAAAGCGCTGAGATTTTGGAAAAAATTAGTTTTCTGCGAGCTAGGCTGGACTCCACCTTGCCATGACTTTAGGGAGTTGCAATTCTGTAACCTGTGGATTAAGTCAGAAGCACCAGAAGCAAGTACCTTGTCGATGGCAATGATAAAAATGAGCAGAGCCCCTGTCAGTAATCAATGCTTTTATTGCTATTAGCCCCTCTGTGCTCTGCTACACTCTGTAGCGTGGATAATTCATCACTATCTTGTTAAACTTATTTTGCAAATTTTTACTTGAATATGTGGGCTAAGGTTTGTTCCCTTTATTGCTATGCTCCTAATAATAGTGTGCAGCCAAGTGTAAAAGATCTTCTGTCTTCTCAATTAACAGACTATTAAGCTTTCCCCTAAGAGTAATAAACTCCTGAAAACTGGCAGGAGCAGCAATCCACAGATACATCTTTTTCCCCAAACTGCAGGTTTCTCTTTCCAGATCTGTGTGGAATGTTCTAAACCAGATTTTGCTGAGGAGACACACAGAAGGTACATTCACACTAACTAACATGCTAAACAGGTGAGAAGTCATCTGCTACGCAAGTAAATGTTTCAAAATATTTCTTTCATTACGTATTTGCTCGTTGTACAAGAATAATCTTAGAGACTCTTTCTCAACAACAGATATTTTTTTTGAGTAGGCCCACAGGGTCTCTGAGCATCCCCGGAAGAGACAGCTGGAAAAAGCAAATATGTTTGTCAGGATGTTTGAATTCACTGACTTAGAAGCATCTGCACTGTTATGAAATAAATGTAGGAGGCTATAAATCCCAGAACCCTTGCTCGGAACTGAGGAGTTGGGGAATGCAGAAACTGAAGAAAATGGCAAACTCTCCCTGCCTGCTCCCAAATGCACAGTCAGGAATCTGGGAAGCAGCAGGTAGTTTACCTGTATTTGTAGCTAAATGCACTGTTCCTCAGTCCAAGCCTCGATGTTCCCCACACAAAAGGTAAGCAAGGTCAGGCTGCAGAGGTGAGGTGTTACCACACTCATTAAGTTACGCCACAGGAGAGCCAAAGATCACACCCAAAAGCAACAGGGCTGCTCTGTTTTCACAGTGCAGAAGTTAAGGCTGGGCATTCACAGCTTAACAGGGCCAGGGTCAGAAGATGTTCTTGCATAATTTTTGAAAAGGATGAAGAATTCCTCCCTGAAATTTACGATCTTGGAAGAAAGACCGCCTGCCCCTTCTCTCCTCAGATTGCTTAGAGAGCAGCTGGGACCATCTGCTACCTGTAACTTGGCTCCTCTGTGAGTGTGCAGCCCCAGTCAGTGCACAGTAATAATATGGGGAAAAAGAAGGTGCAAGGAGGTTCTTTAACAACTTATGGAGTGGGTAAGGTCTTCTACTTCATCAGACTCTGTTTAAAACCATGGCTGGTTTGAAACCTGCCCAAGAGCCATGCTATACTAGCCACAGTTTGTTATTTTCTTGTCCCTTGCAATGAGAAACCAGGAAGATTCCCTAAAACTCACTACTAGGAAGTCCCATCGCATTCTTTTTCAGCTTGCTGTGATAAGATGGTATTGTCAGCACTAACCTTTAACTAAGCAAAGCCTAGCCTTGGGTTCTGCATGGGGAACACCCCCACACGAGGATATACTTCTCTGTTAGTTAAAACCAAAGATGTATAAACAAAGGGAGGCACCTGGGCACTCAGAATCAGCTCCCTCCACATAGTTTTTCCTGCTTTTACCTCACTACTACTCGTTTTTCAGATCCAGATGACTTTTTTTTTTTTTTTTTTTTTTTTTTTTTTTTTTTTTGTGGGATTTTTTTTTTGGTTTTGTGGGGTGTTTTTTTGTTTGTTGGGTTTTTTTGGTGGGTTTTTGTTTTTGTGGGTTTTTTTTTCCTTCTCTGGGCAATTTAATAAGCAACTTCCTTTTCACTGCACCTTTGATCTTCCCTTTTCTTCCTTCATACTTATTGGGTTCATGGATTTATTTTTTAAGGTATCACAAGACAATCCCACCCAAAAACAAACCCCTTCTGTTTTCTGATTACCTCCATGACACGGGTCACAGATAATCATTCTTGTTTTAAATTGAGAAACAACACACTCCTGAAATAACCAATGCTCAGGTAATGAATTAATTAGATAACGCTTTTCCCTTATCTACTCTTGTTTTATTTACAATTTTTCAACATTTCCTCTGGTATTGAATGCTCTGGATTGACTCAGCTCTCAAAAACCATCTCAGTACCATCTGTAACCAGTGGTCCTTAACCAGCTCCAAATCAGGCTCAGTTGTCATTTTGTAGTTCCATGCATCCAAATTATTTCCCCTTTCCTTCTTAACTTCCCCTCACCTTGATCTTCACAAGCTCCTTCATTTCCCACCATAGAACCTTTCCTTCCAGTCCAACCTGCCTCACTTTTCTCCTCCTTCCTCCAGCTGTCTCTCCAAGTGGGAAGTCATCTTCCTCCAGCTTCAAGGATAAAATTCACCCCACGCGGAGGAGATGGTGTCAGGTCCACTTAAGTCTTCCAAAGAATTTCACCTCAGATGACTTTCCCCTCTCCTCCTCCTCCAGACTCATTCCTTTCACAATGCTTTTCAACAATGACCTCAGCCAGATTCCTTCACTACTGCTAACTTGTACCAGCACTTAATGTACTTTATGTGCCTGCAGTGGCTTTTTCTGAGTTTGTAATAGGCTGCAAATTCCTTGAAGCATGTCTCATTATATTTTTGTATAGCTCCACTCACTCTGTCTCTACTTAATAAATAATGGCTACTCTACAGGAATGCTCACTACACACCCCTCCTGCTTTAAATACCAGCCCTTGCATTGTCAGCTTTCTTAATTTTTCTTTTGTCTGCCTGAGTCATTGTACCCATCTTCTCTGTGTGTTTACGTACACATTCATGCTCATTGACATTTCTCTCCACAGAAATGCTAAAGTAACCCTCTGCACCGAAATGCCTGACTTTGCCCATAAATCAAAACAGCTTGATTTTGCTGTAGTGTCAGCTTCAAAGATTTTCCACCTTTTTATTCTTTTATTTGTTTTATTCTACACCTTTTTTTTAATAAAAGTTCCTCTTCCTTCCCCCAAGAACCCTAACCAGAGAGTATGAAAGCACTGTGTGTGTTCTCCAAGAAAAGCTATTTTAGACACAAGAGACCCCATGTTTAACTTGCCCTGCTGTTCCTATAAGAAATATATGGTAGATGATAAACAAACAACATGCTAAAAATATACAGAAATCTTGAGTACTGGAACTAAGCCTAAGTGAAGGAGCTTTATGTTGAGGAGAACACAGTGAGGTGGAGCCTGGCTGAGAAAAACACTGGCTCCCACAAGCACAGTCACAATAAGGCACCTTCACTGCTGCAAGGTCTTATTTACTTGTCCAAGCCTATTAGGGGTTAGACCTGCTCTACAATTGCAAGCCTGGGGTCCGCTTTCACAGGTTGCAGGTACAAATTACAGCCAGTGTCCTGTTTCTGCTTTGGTTACTCACTGGCTTCAGAAACCTTTCTTTCATTTTCTTCGCTCACGCTGCCTTTTAAATTTGCTCATTTAATGCACTGCAAGCGAGTTACATTTTCAAAATGTTTCTCTTGCAAGTACATTTTAACCTAGTTTTACTCAAAGGTCTCAGGTGAGATAACCCAAGCAGGGGCAGGGTTAGAGAGTGTGATTTAAATAACCACTGCAGACAGGAAGCTGAGTTGTGGAGTTCACTGTCTATTCTGTGATCTGTCACTTGCCAAGATGCTTCTGACCACATCATGGCAGGGATGTTGCCATCTGATAGGAATCCTCACATTCAGGTGCTCTGAATTCAAAGGCCAACCCACACTCCATGCATTTTAACAGACACAAGCCTGAGATACTGCAAACTATACACTCTTGTCTGTGTCACATACATGTGCAGCTGATACTCCACTAGCACTGAAGTCTCTCTAAAACAAGAACTCCCTTTTCACCTATTTACAAGAGAAATCCTGACATACAGTATGACCATAAGCCCCGCCTGAAATTTCATCAAAATCCAGAGTCAACTGCAGTGCAAATCTGGGGTTCCTCAGTAATAATGTGTGGACCATGCCTATTCTCTCTCTGTGAGGATCATGGTAGGAAATACAACAAGTCACAACAGGTTACAGACAACCCCTGACAGCAATACAGATCTGTTTTACACAGATGTTGTGGAAAGAGCCACCCTTGCTCATGGCAGGAAAACTGCAGCAATTGCTGCAGAGCCCAGGTAAGCAGAGAGGAAACAGCAGCTGTAACTTCTGCTGTGGAAAGAGAAAATACAGCAAACAGAATTCCTACATTCACAGGAGTCTTACCGTTTTGGCTTTATAACCTGACTTTGTTTGCTCAGATGCTGAAGGAAGGCATCCTGGCACCACAACACTCCTGAGGTCCTTTTCAGCATCTCCCTCTGATGCTGGACTCCCAGCAAGCCCAACCCAGCCATCCTTCCCTGCAGACTCAGGATGGACCATCTGCCCAGCTGGCCACTCTGCATCCCCCAGCCCCACTGAGCAGCCCCTGTGGCCAGCAGGGCTCCAGTACATTGCCCCTTTTACAGCACCTCTTCTAATCCCTGTCAGGCCTCAGGAATTCGAGTATCAGGTAGAAAAGCACTCCTCTGACCAACCTACTCCTGCAGCTGTGTCTTGGCCTTAATGCATTTCTGAACAGAGGTTTCTGTGCTTCATCAGCCTCTGCTTTGGTCCTCACTCCAAGGACTCAGTTTTGCCCCACAAATGCTGCTCTCATCCCTCTGACCCTGCCCCTCCTGGTTCCCACTCCAAGAATAACACTTGGATTGAACAGCGGAGGAGAGTGAACTCTGAGCATCCAGAGGGAAACTGCAAAAAACAAGAAGCTGTGCCCAGCTCTACAGATGTTTCCACAGTTGTCAAGAACTTGATCTCCTATGCTGAACCCTCTGCTTCCCTGCAAGGCATAGCACTCCCTGCCACAGGCAGCCACGTTCCACATCAAAAGGGACAGCACCGTCTCGGCTCCTTGTGGAATCGTGTTTGCTTTAGGCCAACTGGGCACAGGCTCAAAGGGTGACACTGGCACAGCTGCACCATTCATGTAGGCTAACAGGAACACAGAAGATGACTGGAAACCAGCTGCTACTTCTGCAGCCCACATTGTACTGCCAAAAATCTCCCTGATCCAAACTGGGAGATAGAAAAACTGAACTAGGCAGAAATTCGTACAGTGCTCAGAAAGGACCAGCATCACCATTTACAGGCGCCCTAGGAGCAAGGCACAGCAGTTAGCCTGGGTCAGAGGAGACTTCTGTTCCATGCAGGAGGTTCCTGGGACTGTCAGGAGGCATTTTGCAGCAGCATTGTACACTGTTACAGACATTATTTGAAATCCAACAAGTGATAGCAAACCATACTGTTCTAGTGAAAGCACAACAAAAATGTTTATGTAAAAAAAAAGGAGATTAAGATGGCAGGAAAACTGGAATGGTACCTTTCTGACTAAAGAGAACTAAGTTTTCAAGTGCTAGGCAGATGCTGGAGGACAATAAAAAAATCTGTTGAAAACACTGAATACATAAAAAGTTGTTTTTTTTTTACTTAACTAGCTTTATCCCCAGACCTTTTAAGTTTTAAAGAGTGAGATATATTCAATACAATAGCTGCTGTCAGTTTCTAGACAATTATTCCTTCCACTTCTAAAATAATAACTGCAAATCTATGCTGTGCAAAAATACAGGATGGTTCTTTGGGCTGTGAACATTTTCAGCAGGGGATATCAGTGCCTTTTCTTCCTCTATCAGGAGCTGCCGTGGTTTTGTCTGTGTTGGGAGCAGCTGCCACCAGCTCTCCAAGTCAGATCTCATGCAAATGGCAAAATTTGGCCCCCTCTGAAACAACCACTGGCCTGCACCACCATAGTGCCTTCCCTCTGGGAAACAGGTGGTGGGACACGATGGGAGCAGACAATGCTATGCTGCCAGCTAAACCATGCTGAGGACACTTAAAAAAAAAAATTAAAAATTCCCCTCTTATTTTCCTTTTCTGACCTTGAACCTGCTGTTTTCATTCTGTGCCATTTTCAAAAGCAAAGTGTTTTTTTGGGGGGGAAAGGCTTTGTGTCATACACTTTGCTTCCTTCTGCCACAGCAAGCAGCATTCTAAAATAAAGGGGGTGCTGGGGGTAGTTGCTGTTAGATGTCATCACCTCTCTTCTCAGTGTGCAGGCACTATGCAGTGCCTTGGGTGAATACTTTCAGAGGAGAGACCAAGACACAGCACTCAACACAGGCAATGCATAACGCAGTACCTTAGGCAAACACTTATTTCAAAGGAGCTGTCTAAAAATATATGCTTCTTTTGTCTCCTCTGCCCTTCATGGGTGATGACTGGGCTCCTGTGTAGTTTAAAGATGAGATGAAAGGACTCAATAGGTAAGGGGAAGGGGGGAAATGGCATGAGAGTTAACAGTTCCTTACACAGCAGACAGACATCACTCTATGCAAGGATCACCAAAAGCATGCTTTTCAGATGTTTAAACATATTTACATGCTGACCAACCAGCTCCTGGTACTTGTTCATAACGAAATGTAAATCTTCTTTAGATTTTGGACTAGGAAGTAAGCAAACTTGCATCAGTAATACTCCAATGATTTAAGTGGTGGTACTGATCCCTGTACACTCAGCCAAGCATGTGCTGGGCTGCATCCCAAGCCCCGTGGGCAGCAGGGCAGGGAGGGGATTCTGCCCCTCTGCCCCGCTCTGCTGAGACCCCACCTGCAGGGCTGCACCCAGCTCTGGGCTCCCAGCACAGGAAGGACAGGGACCTGCTGGAGCCAGGCCAGAGGGGGCACCAAGGTGATCAGAGGGATGGAGCAGCTCTGCTGTGAGGAGGATGGGGTTGTTCAGTCCAGAGCAGTCAATGGGAAGACCTTAGAGGACCCTCCAGTGCCCAAAGGGGCTACAAGAGAGCTGGACTTTTTATGAGGTCATACAGTGTCAGCAACAGAGGGAATGGCTTTATGCTGAAGGTAGATTTGGATTTGAAATTTGGGAGAAATTTTTTGCTGTGAGGGTGGTGAGGCACTGGAACAGGTTGCCCAGAGAAGCTGTGGCTGTCCATCCTTGGAAGAGTTCAAGGCCAGGTTGGATGGTGCTCTGAGCAACCTGGTTGAGTGGAAGGTGTCTATGACCATTGCAGGAGGGTAGGAATTAATTATCTTTAAGCTCCTTCCTAAGACAAGTCATCCTGTGAGTCTACTACCTATGACAAGAATAGCTACACAAGATTTTTGTTTCCTGGATTTATCTAATTCTTGCTGCAAAGGCTAGTGAGGATTTTTTTGCTCTGACCATGTTAAATAGCAGAAAATGAAGTGAGATTGGAAAGTAAAAGGCACTCGAGAATCACATAATATATAATCTATGCTATTTTAAGCTTCCCCTTCACTCTTTCTTCCTTCTCCACTTAAAATAATTGTGGCCCAAAAGCTAAGACCCTCAAGTCACTGGTGCACTGCTGCACACACAGAGGGCAGGCACACAGATACACTCGTGTGGGGACAGCACGCATCACCTGAAGGGACACAGGCTCCCTGTCTGTCCAAAGGTGAATTACTGAGCCATTTGTGAGGCATGTGAGAGTCAAGGAGGCTTCTTGAAAAAAAGCCAACAGCAAGCCAAAGGATTCTTTCAGAGTAAAATATGAATTCAGGGGGAAAAAATGAATGTGCGATTATATCAGCTACTGGAGAACTTCCACCTTCCACAGAAATTCTAGCAAAGCATTTCCCAAGTCACAGCATACTGAACACCAGTGCATCCAACTCCAAACCAACTCCAAAACATCCTTGAATTTCATCACCTATTCTCTCTCAGTGCCCGAGAGAGATTTGGGCATGGAATCTAAGTCAGGCAGAACTTGAAAAACTCTAACATTTTGCTTGAGTTACAGAGGTGCAGACAGGCAAATGCAGAGGTAACAGACTCAATGTAGTGGCTCAGTGGCTACCCACAACTCATCTGCAGAAGTAATCTGTGAGCCCTGTATGGAAATTTTCAAAAGAATTTGAGCACACAAAAGGGTGTGACTCTGAAAGTCAGCAGCTTCAGTAAAGGCTGGGGCCAGAGAGCCCCCACTAACTTAGAGAGGAGCCCACTCTGCCTCCTCTTTAGTGAGAAATTTTCAGCATCTTCCCAGACTAGACTGGATGAGAGAATCCAGATCATCTCTACTGTGGATGAGGACAGTTTATTTCTCCACCTCTCCCCAACACACCACAATGCACCAAAGGCACATGCTGACTTTCACTGTGGAAGCAGGCATCAGCTTTATCTAAATGGCATATTCACAAGTCAGCTATGTTTGTTTTGCATTCAGCTACGTTCTGACTAATTTAACCAGAAAAGTAATCTGGAAATAGTGACAAATCTCTTTATTCATTAAGAGCAAGCATTCCTGAGAAAGCCAAATCAAAGTGGGCTGCTGTGAGCTTGGATCAGCATATGCTCCTTCATTAGCAGCATTGATAGCTACCAGCAGAGAGGATTTTTATGCCCCAAGTTTGTGCCATGCTCCCTTTGAGTCACTCTGACAATCAAAAGGAAATAAAAAACATTATCAGTAATTAATGCCTGCATATCCTAGCCTCTGCTATAGGCTCGTATCAAGTCCCTACAGACATTCCCATGGGTGTAACTCCACAGCCCAAATGTGCCAAGCTGTGCCACACAGCACAACATTGTCATTGTATTCTTTAGTTTCAAACCCACATTTTTCTTGGTAAGTTTACAGCCAGTGACAAATAATTTGCTTTACTTCCCTTATTTAAAGACATGCTTGTACTACTGCAGTAAGTTTCTTCACTCTTACAAAGGCTTCCACAATGCACATCTCTGCAAATGATCTGTCAGAGTCCACACCTGTCCTTGACACCCACAATGCTACAGCTCATTTCACTCAGGAGCAGAGAAGTACTGGGGTGCCCAGTCCCACGAACACAACTGCTATCACCCCCATTTGGGAATCTCTGAAGCAGGAATGAAACTTACTTCATCCAGCAGCTGTTTCGTGAAAAAGAAACCCCATCAACACCACATGCAGTTCTCACTCCGTGAGGAACAAGCTGGAGACCAAGAAGATTCCATGTGACCACAGGTCTGTCTGTGAAGAGTTCACTGGAAGTCTGAAGCACTTTTGAGTGAGCTCACTCTGAATCACCACGCAAATGCTGCTAACATTCACTCGGAGGGGAATGTTTCTTGGGATATCACACTCGCTCCACATCCTCGTCACCCCACGGGCTGTTCAGCACACCACACGCTCAGCTCCACAGCCCTGCTTGTTCTGGTAGACACTGGGCAGGTGTTACTTGGTGTTACAGTACAACTGAATAAATACAGCAAATTTAAAAGAGCCTGAAACCCCTACTTTTCTGTAGAAAAGTCAGAAATATTCAGGTGCTCCATGGAACTGTCCTAAGGCATCACCACTGAAGAAACAGAGGCAGAGTGTTGGCTTTGCCTGGTGGGCAGACTCAAAACCGAAAGGAACACCGCACTGATGAGACCACGTATTTCAAGAAATTGTTTCCAAGCTGCACTGCCATTAGAAGATTAGATTGGCCCCTCAGGGATATTGCTTTTTCAGGTGGCTGCATTTTGGCTCAGCCATTGATCCCTCACATCAAGCCTACTCTCAGAGAAAAGAGTCTGTGCAGAAGCTGGGTCAGGGTCCTTTCCCTCTGAAGCACAGCTGAGCATCACTGGTGGCATTACATCCATACTGCAAGGTGCCGTATCCCAAGTGAGACAGCATCCCCATCCTGTTCCACTCTGGATACAGAAGAATGCAAATGCTCAGTTCTACAGTTCAGGAAGCCCTAGCTGAGATCTGTGGACTTGGAATTACTGTTTTAAAATGACGTAAATTTTAATTTATGTATTGTATTTTCTGCTTTCCAGAATGCTTCCAAAGAACCTTAGGCACACAATTAATTGCTGAGACCAGGAAGTGCAGGATGATTCATGAAAATAGCAGTTAGTGTTACCCAAGATAGTCATGACCTATCCTATGTGCTTGCTTGCAACTGTACAGCTCCAGACACTGTCTGGACACCCTGGAACAAAAGTTTTCTGGAGAAACAGCACTTGCACTAATGCTGCAATCCATCCTTTGCACTAATGTCATAAAGCTGACTTAAAAAAACTCCAAATATGATGGAAGGCCACTGTTAAACCTTTGTGTGGGCTTCATGGGCAAACTGTGTTCACTTCGTCTACAAGTCTGCTGAAGAACATAAACAGAATAAACTGAGAAGTCTTCTTTCTGGTATGAGCCGAAGTACATTTCAGTGGGGAAACAGATCTTGCTGCCCTGCACAAGGGGCCTGAACAATGTTTTAACATTCAAAATTATTTTCTCACGAGAATTCCTATTTAGAGGTTTCCAGTTTATGGTCACTGATTTCAAGTTAATAAGCAGAAGGGTATTTAAATAAAACAATACAGAGCTTTGTGAAGTAAAGCTGCTAATCTGATTTAGATTGTTTTATTTCCAGCTCCACAACTCTCAGCTTCCAGTCAGTAGCTTTGCTGAAGGCTGTGTGTGCCTAAGTTCCTTGAGGTACTTTTGTTGTCAGAAATTTGTATCAACAGCACTGATGCAAAGAGCCCACGAACACTCCAATAACACAGAGTACACATGAAATAAAGCAGATTTAAAAACCATCAAGACAATGCATTTTTCTCATTTATTCAAATCTTCTGCAGGAAGTAAACACTGAAAGATTTAAAAAAACTTCACACTGCAGTATGTACAGTTTTGTGACATCACATGAGGAAATTAATTTCTAATAAAAAAAATGAGACCAGTTAAATTACTGAAGACACATCACAATAAAACTGGTTGTGGTAAAATCCCGAATTCTTATGTATGGCAATGAAAATCAGTACTCCTTTGTTTTACAGGGATGGAATAGTCCTGGTACAATATTTCAATTACGCAAAATGGAGTCCTGAACTTACATGACTTATTATAGTTGCATGAGCACTTCATGTTTTAAAAGTAGGTTTGCATTTTTTTTTTTCCAGACCCTTTTGAATTGAAGCACATTCTTTCACAAAGCTAAAATACCACAGCAGAAGTCATGTCCAGAAGTGGAATACTGTTGTGTTTTGAACTGACCTGACTTGTTAAGACATTTTTATTTATTTTTTTTTTGCCAACGCACAGATGCACAGGGTCCCCCATGCACTTTTCATGCAGCAGGTAATCACAACTTTAAATAAAAGAATTTTTCTATACATTCTTCCAGACTTGCAACTGTATACATACATGCAAAAGTTTTTAAACCTATGTGATCATATTTACACTTATACATGGAATATACATAACAAAAAAAGATTAAAAGGTTTTTTTCCTTTGCATTAGAACAATACAAAATATGTATTTTTCATTAAGGAAACCACTATTTACATCACCTTTTAAAAACCAATTTCAACATATTATAGGCGTAACAAGTCAACATATTTACATTATATATAAATATATATATATAATATATACTTACCAGTTTACTCCTCTGTAAGATGTGGCAGAGAACAAACTGGTAATATCATGTCACTGACGTCAATGAGAGCTGTAATACTTTCACCAACATTTAACAGGGAAAATTTAAACCACTCTTTTCTTTCTTTTAAAAACATTTGTAAATTAAAAATTTAAAAACACCACTAAGAGTAAAATGGCTACGAAAAGCAAAAGTTATGGCTGAATTCCCTTTTTCTCAAACTGAGCTGCCCAGCTATGTGGTATCAGTAGAGAAGCCCTCCAGCTCTCCACCTTTGATTCTGCAGTCATGCATTACCCACCATCATTTTCTCAAGCTCTGGCAGAGGAGACACTAGACACCTGGATATCTGAGTCCCAGACACTTCCCTCTGGAAAGAAAAGGCCTATCTGCATGGCAATTCCAAGTCCATCCCCAAACCCAGTTTGGGTTTGGTTGCTCTACCAGGCACTGGGCACTCCACAACCCAGCTGCTGCAGCCCTTCCCAGCCACATGGGGCCAAAGTTAGATCAGGTTAAAGTTCCAACTCTAAGTGGTATAGAGACAACTCCCTAACTCACCTCCTCACTGCTCTGAGAGCTGGAGGAAGCTTTCCCTCAGCAGTCTCAGCTGGCTATAACTGGGAGGTGCCCTCCCCTCCCTCCCTGCTCCTTTGAGGGCGAGATCACACACCAGCACTTACTTGATCCTGCACCACTCTGCCTGTACAGCTGCTGCTGCTGAGATCTGCCAAGACCCCATTTTGCTTCCAATCTATGGTCTAAAGGCCTGGAGGAGAGAGGAGTTGCTGAGAGTACCGAGTGCCACTCAAGAGATGACCTTGGTTTGCAATCCATCTATAGGGACCAGTGGAAATCAGAGATCTTAGAGCTGCTTGGAAAAACATGGCCAGCCCTACCAGTCTCTTCTGGGGCAACAAACCCAGCTCCCACACCCCTTTTTTCTGATGGAAAAGTCCCCAAGGAAAAAAACAGCAACTCCTTTTTATTCACCCATGCTACAAGATAAAAAAATAATTAAAGAGCCTTTGGTCCTAAGGTGTCAATGCTGTAAATGTGGATGGGGGTAGATTCAAAGACGACCTCTCTTCCCAAGGGAGGGGGTAACACCAGTGATACTGGAGAATTCTATATAGGAGGAGTCTCCTAGCAGCTGACTGAGCATTCCCTTGGCATGTCCTGCCCTCTATCAAGGGCCTCAGCCTTGCTACCTGCTGTCTGAGATTGCAATGTCTATGAGAGGTAAGATTCTTCCATGAACATCATGTCCCAAACTGAAATTCTTGTATATTAGAGTTGACTGACGTCTGTGAGAATGGCAATACCCTTTCATTGACATGAACTAAAAAGAAAGCTAAATCCTTAACTGGTCAACCTGTTAACATTTTAACTTAACTGTTTTATAAAACTTCCAAAAATTAAATGTTCGAAAGTATATATTATAACAAAAGACTACCCTAGAATAAATACAAAGATCAGCACATTGCTTGATTCCAATATTATTTTTTGTTAGGGTCAGAATCTCTTCCCCACTCTTCATCTCAACTTAATCTTGGAGAAGTTTTTTCAACCAGGTAAATTCCACACCTTCTCAAGCTGCATTTTTCTGTGGAGCTCCTCAAGCAAATTATAGCCCTGTATTTAGTCTGGGGACTATCTATTATTCTATGTTGTATATATTTCCTACCTATATACACATTGTTTCAAGAAAAATAATCAATTAAGACTTTAAAAGACATTTAATGGATGGAACAAATACCATCTTTTTAATATTTCTGCTGGGTTGACTCATATAAAAAGAATTCAGTTCCACTGTCAATCCAAAATATACTTTATCTCATTAATGATTATTCTATGAGACATCTGAATTGTCATTGGGCCACTTATAAATGCAATATTAAAGACAAACAAAATTTTATTTTTATATTATACTTCAATGACATTTAAAATGATATTAGATTTGTGTGAAGGTTTTAAAATATAAATCTTCTTTGTACAGCCCATTAATATATTATGCATCACCGAAATAACATAAAAATATATTTTAATTGCTCTGTTATTTCTCATAAAAACCAGGGGGAATGTTTTATACCAGATACTGTCAAATATTTGTGTTCCCTAAAAGAAGGTATCCCCCAGAGGGAGGCAGAACAGAATAGTGGTGCATTTTCCAGCCTTCAGACAGGAGAAGTCCCTTTCAGTAAGAACCACACTGGAAAGAGAACTGATCTTGGGCTGGGGACAGGGACAAGAGGGGGACAACAGCTTGCTCTGTCTCAGCAAGCCAGGAGTCTGGGAAAAGGACCTCTGAAACCAAACCAGACAGAAAAGGGCAAAATGCCCTGTCACTCATGTCTGCTATGCAGACATGAGATGGACAGAAACAGCAGTTTTGTCACGTCATGGGCTGGCAATGGTGGAAACAGACAACATTAAACCAGAGTGTAGCCTTCATTAACTGTGCAAGCCAACTGCTTAGCTGCTTGCTGATGGCAAAGAGGAGTATCAGTGAATTTTTTTTTTTTTTTTTTTTTTTTTTTTTTTTTTTTTTTTTTTTTAGGGGAGTAAAAAGTTCAGCAAAACTTCTGCTTGCCAATAATTCACATAATTTAGATGAACTGGATTTTGTCCTCTTCCTCCCCCCAAGAGAAATAAGGGCTGCAAATGGAGTTAACACTGGCAGTGCTAATGGGAAAGCAGAGCCACACAACTCTTCCCCAGCCAGCAATTCTTTTAAGGTGTCTCAGCTCTGACTGCAATTTTCAGTTCCTCCCATCTCAGGCTGATATTGCCAGATGTTACAAATCACAGCACAGGTGGGGATTGAGGAAAAGGGCAGGGAAGGATTTCTCAGATATATCCCACTATCCATTACAGAACATGACAAAACCACAGTTTTATCCTCAGTGCTACCTGGAAAATTATTCTAAAGCCAGATTTTCTGCAGTGAAAGGGTAGTGCCTTAAACCATGGATCAGCTGTTCAGAGAGTAATAAATATTGGCAGATCATAGATTCTTTTCCCTGGCTGTAGGAAGAGGCCAACACATTTTTCATTAAAATCGTATTCCATCTCTGAGTGAAAGTCTGATGTGGTGCTTTAGTGCAGTTGGTGCTCTTCCACAGGGAAGCAGGAGGGTGCTGAACAGACAATCCCGCTCATCCCCTTCACAAGCTTTCCAGCACTTTCCTCACTGAATATATGTACTAAGCCTTCTCAATCACACTACTCCAAGAGGCATTTTGGCTTTCCCCTTTCAGGCAGGGAAGTGACAGGAATGTGCTGACAAAAGGACTCATGCAGTACTTGCACGGCCTACGAAAATCTGCCTTTTTTATAAAAACCTAGAAAAAACCCTTAATTCTAACTAGTAACTCATAGCTATGGCTAAGAATTCTGAGGAAGGCATTTGTTGAGAGCGGGGCAAGGAAGAAAAATAGATTTTACACCACTATTCTGGCAGGAGCACAAACAAGATTTAAAAATAACAATACAAATTTTGGAAGCACTAAAAAATACATTTCAGTGCACTTCAATTATTAACACTGACACAGGTTTTTCCAAGATGACGAGCTAATACCTTGGATGGACTGCTCCATTTCTTAAAAGTTATTCTTAAAATTTCACAAAACATATTAAAACATTCGGAAAAAAAAAAAAAAAAAGTACACTGTCTCTATGCTCAGGCTTCAAAAAAAATAAGGATTATTTTACAGGGAGGGAGGAAACGCAGCATTACCACCACCTAGGCTGTACGCTTACACTTTATGTTATACCAAAAGCTTGCAGATCCAAATAAGACTCTGATCAAAGAGTACTCATAACTTAATCTGATACATACAGAAACGTCTTGTACAAATTACAACCCTTCTAGTTTCCTTGTGACGATCTACTGTAAAGCAAATTTTATCTACATGTATTTTAAATAACATCACCAGAAAAATAAAAAGTTTGTCAAATGAAAACATGTTTCAATTAGACCATGCTTTTTTTTTTTTTAAATCATGCTCAATTTATACAGTAGTCAAGTTCATACTCATTTTTTTCTTTTCTTTTTTTTTTTTTTTCTTTTTTTTTTTTTTAAACAAAGATTCAAAACCGCTGATTGTAAACTCACTGAGGAGGCTGCAGTTTATTCTGGCTCTTTTTTGATTGTTCGCACTTTTTCCAGAAGTCCGTGCACTTCTCCATTCACACCACCATGCTGATGAGAGGTGTTACTCCCCATATGGCTGTTGTAAGGGCTTCTTAAGTTACTAAAAGGAGTTTTAAGCTCCGTGTCAGATGTCAACTCCTCTTTGATTGTAACACGAGTTGAACTCTCGGTAAAGGAAGGTTCATTCCAAATTTCTTTGTCGTGTGCTTCTTGGCTGCTGACAGAGCTGCCGCCTTTCTGTAACATGTAGTACAATATTGGGTTGGTTTTGGTCAGTCTCGGAGAGTCCTTCTCATAATCATTCTTGTCCATGCCTGTGATCACCCATCTGATGGGCCCCTTCTCACTGGGCATGGAACACATGCTAAACTGGTCGGACTCCAGTCTGGACACTGTGCTCCCCAAGTGTTCAGGGAAGGGGGAGCTGGCTGGACTTTTTACTGCTACAGGGTACTGAAATGTTCTGTGATCTACACAATTGTTCTGTTGCACAGGACTTCCCACCAACGATCTTACTGAAGAAATGGTGAATTCAGGTTTATTGACTGTTGCACTGGTTTTGTTTCCTTTTTTCTTGCCCTCTGTTAGTATGTTATTCCTATGTTGTGACAGATCTCTCTCACAGTTTTCTGAGAGAAGCAGCTGTTTCAACACATTAAAGCCTTTACTATCTCTAGACCAACTCCTATTTTCAGTTTCGCTGTTTGAACCATGACTTACAGCATATTTAAATTCAGCATCGCTTCTGCTGAATTTCAGTTCTTGCTGGTTAAGCAAAGGCCCGTAGAGTGCCTCGGTAGGAGAAGCGTGATTGTTTCCAGCATCAGACACATTACTTTTCATCTTTTTTAATGGGCTTTCCAAAGGCTCGGCGTGAAGCTTCCTCTTCTTCGGTACTGTGCAAAGACTCTTGGATTCCAGGTGTGTCAGCTCGTTGTTCCGGTGACTCCTGTCCAGCTCATCTGCAGGGTAATTGTCTTGATTCTGCCTCAGCAACCTACTTAGCAGGCCATTTTTGGAAAAAGAGAAATCTTGAGGTGAAAGAGGCTCAGATTTCACCTCCTCGGATGCTGGAGAAGCAGCTGTGTTTCTCTGCAGTGAATGAACAAACCCTTGGAATTTGTTACCCTTGCATTCTCTTACTTGTTGTGCATTTGAATTATAAGGAACATTTGATTCGTCAGATGGTTCAGTTTTTATTTTCACCGTCAATATTTGCTCATTCAAAGCCTTGTCTGTCTGTTCTTGAGAACTTTCATCTCTTAAAAGCATCCTCTCTTTCTTTTCACTTTTACCTTTATTGGGAGTTCCCAGAAGCAGCTGAAGGACGGTGCGCCTCTCAAGGAGATTTTCTATTTCCGAGCCTGGAAGTCCTTGTTCGGCGGGTGTGGGCTGACAACTGAATATTTTGTTATTTTCTTCATGCATACTCAATTTATTCGTAAGCAGGGGGCTGTTCAATCTATCAATCAAGCCCACAGGTTTATCCATGTTCCCTGCCAGCAGCTGTTTGCCAGCTCTTTGTTCCTCACTCGACATGGAACTCTGCATGCCGCACTGAGCCAGGTTCTGCAGCAGCTTGCTGGCGCTGAACGCCGAGGAGTTCTGGGGACTGTCGGTCCTGCTCAGCTTAGCTCCTTGAATTTCTTTGCTTTTGGACAGGTCTATCAAGTGTTTAGAGGCGGAATTCATCAGTCTGTCCGGCTGGATGCTGCAGGCGTAGGGTGGCGAGCTCCGCTTGGCAGCCAGCGACTGGTGCGAGAGGTTTATAGGAGAGTCTGCTTTCGCAGAAGCCAGCAAGGGCGGAGTGCTTAACGGAGTCATTCGGTTGGCACTGGGACTGTCACTAACAGGAGTCCTTTTCCCAGTCTGTACAGTGAATTTTGCCACATCAGCTGTACTGTGTGGTCCCTGAGGCTCATTAGTCTTGTCTACCTGATCTTCACTCTTATGCCCAAGTAACAGCTGAAGCAGTGTTACTTTCTGGTGGGGATTCAGCTTAGAAGCTTTCGGAGTGTCTTTCTCTTCCTTGACGTCCAGACAGGAAACTTTTGGATCCCAGTTACGAAGCAAGGACTGAGTCAGGTTATCCAGTGATGCAGGCGGACCTGCATCTGGTTTATCTGTTCTCTGTTTAAAGGACAGGTCTATAGGAAGACAGTTAGAATGGGAGCTTTCATCATCACTGCTGTCTTCTGTAAAACTGGGATTGTTGTCCGAATACTCATCAACAGTTGTTGGTGTGCTGCTGTCTTCAAAAATGCTGGCTCTCTCGCTCTGCTCACGCCCTTTCACGTGCTTGGTGGTATTCTGGCTTTTCAGCAGATGTAAGAGCAAACTGTTGCTGGGAGAGGTTTTCAGGTTACCCCTTTCCACAGTACTTTTGTATCCCACAGTTTTGGGAGGTGAGTGCATGATTCCCACTGAGCTCTGAAATGGTGCCACATTGCCTTTGCTAGCGACTGTTTTGGGGGATGATCCTGCCTGACCATTGAGATGGCTTGTCATTCCTTTGGCCAAACCAAACTGGCCTATGTCCTTCTGAGCACTTTCTTGCAATCTGGCCATCGCTGCAAGTCTCTCGCTCGCAATCTGATTGGCATTTTGTGCTTTTAAAGCATGTTCCCTGGAGTACTGCTGCAGGTGGGCTTCACTGGAAAGGAGCAAAGCCAGCTGGCTGCACGCTACGCTGGGCTTGGGCGAAGCAGCAGGACTGGATCGTTTCTCTACCATGCTTGCAACAGCTTGTAGTCTTGCTGCACACGACAGGGGCTCGTTCATCACCTTTGGGCCGCTCTGCGCCGCATGAGGGGATTCGATAAACCTCTCTTTGGGCAGGTTCTTGGTGATGTCAGGCAGGCTGTCGTCCAGCTTCTGATCTTTCGCTTTGCTCTTCTTCAGCAGAGTCTTCAGGTGGCTGGATGCAACACCATAGCACCTTAAATCTTTCTCCACTTGTAAAGAATCATGGCTAAGAGAATACCCCTGCTCCTTAAGACTCTGTCTAATCTGCTGTGACAGAGCAACACTCTGCAGCCTAGAGCTGAATGACTGAAGCAAAGAGGCAAGTAATGTGCTATCCTGTTTGCCTTTAGGCACATTTTCAACCATGCCAGCCAACAAAGCTTCCTTTTTTCCATCTAAATCCACAATGGAATCAGACAACCGCCTTCTCTTTGCTGCATTCCAGTCTTCTGAAGACTGCAACAGCCTTGCTTTTTTGAGGTGCAGCATGCCAGATCCCCGATATGTACTTGTGTTAAGAACTGGACCATTACTCTGGCAGCTGGGAAATATATTTCCTGAAATCTTAAAGTTTTGATCCTCCCCACTATGCCCAGTGGACTTTTTGTCAACTGCAGTACCTGAGCCTCCTGCTGCTTGATGCATTAGTAATCCCTCTAGGTAAGTTAGAACAACAGAATCCTGGTGCATCTCAGAGCCAAGCTCTTCTCCATGAGTCATGTTCAATAAAAGTTTCCAAAAAGGCTCTGTTTCTGTTCACTTCAAAGACTAGTTTTGCTCAATCAAGATGCAGAGTTAATAACAGGTAGACGTCTACAGTGTTTTCTTAGAGACTTTCAGAAACAATAGAAAATGTATTATCCTAGGCAGGCTTCTCCCAGTGTACACTGTTTGATAAGCCAGGTTTCCAATCATAGCAATCAGCTGATATTGAGGATCTTTCTGGATGATGTCTAGGAGGATTACTCAAAACATGGTTTCACAGAAAAAAAGTTCCATGAAGTAATTGCTGCCTTCTTTCTTTAGGAGACCAGCTTGCTTTTCTTCCTTTTCCATTTCCACCCAGCACATAAAATTCCTAAATCAGAAACACAAAAAACAGAAAGAAAATATTTTAGGATTAAGATACAATTGCATAAGACATTTTTTCCTCTTAAAAAAAAAAAAAAAATCCAAACCCAACCCCCCATGCATTGTCTTAGGCAGAGATTCAGAATACATAAACAACACACACACTCCAAAAGAAACTAAGAATGAAATAAAGGACAAAACACGTGGTATCCAATTTAAAGAACATCATGAAAACAATTCTGAGACAAAGTTTAATACAAAAATCAAGCTTACTACAAGCCTTCACTGAACTTCACTATTCTGCAGCTAAAAATAAGGACTTAGCAAACCTGAAAGGAAAATCTTCTATCACTCTAAACACAGTTTAAAAAAATCCATTGAATTTTACTTTACTGTTGCATTAACTTTTCCTCTGTGTATGTAAATGCATAGGACAGGCAGCCTATCACTCTTAAAATGAACTAATAGGAAAAGGCCGGCCTAAAGTCAATGCTTAGTTTCACATTGCATATGTTTTCAAATAACAGAACAGACAGGATCATATATATGAGTACATTGTTGCTTGGCAGGGGATGATAGCACTGAAGGTAGAAACAAAGTTGTTAGTGCTGCCCAGGACTATGCACCAATGCAAAATCCAGTAGGGTAACACAACAGGAGTGAAATCTCTTGTTCTTACAACACCCAAACACCACAAGTTATTAGAACAATCATGTGATAAGAGTGGGCAAAAGGTTGCTTATGCTCCTGATGCAACATAAATCCTGGCATCAAAATCCTCCCTCCCCTGGAGGATTTTCACCTTAGTATTCTTTCTGTACAAAAAAAAAAACAAAAAACCAAACCTAACCAGTTCTTCCCTAAAGTCTTGTTATTCTTCAAGAGTGTGTAATAACTTTACTAAAAGCTTCCTTGGATGGGGCAGTGTGGAATAAAAAGCTGATTTAAAATGCACAGCAATGGTGCCTGTGCTGGATGCCTCTCTTCAGTTTCACTTATAGGGCTGGTCACTGGCAGCACAAACATTTCAGTCACCACAGCTCAATAATGAGACCCTTGCACCACACGTACATCCTCCCTCACTCATTCAGCACTGAACTGGCATGAAATATTCAATATGAGCAAAGGTAAGTGTCCTTCTGCATACTGCACTCTGCAATTTGCTTTCACGGGCTAGAACTCCAACAAAAACTTGTATCTACAAGTTTAGAAGGGATGTACACAGATGAAATCCTTGCCTGCTTAAAGTGAATGAATATTTTATGATTGATTTCCCAGCGGCAAGTTTTTAATTTAAAACCTACAGGCAGCTAGAAGTCAGAAAATAATCAGATATTAAAAAGGTAAAGAATAAGAACTACTAAAATAGCTGTAATGTTAACCGTCCTTAATCTCCCAGGGCAAATATTCCCTTATTTGGTTTTAAGTCATCTAGAAAATCTCTAAAAATTGAGCTATCTTAAAAAAAAAACAAACAACCAACAAATCCAAACAAAAAATCTAACCAGCAATGCATTGTAGTGTAAATGTGTATATCCATGCATTTAAATATCAAATGCAAAGCTGTTAGATATTATTGGGGTCTCAGAGCTTCTCTCAGAAATACATGTCCACATCAACCAGCATTTACATAATTACCTGTAGAAGACAAAGTGTTCCTTCAAATGTGAAACAACCTAAATGTGGATTCAGCTAACTGAAAATTACTGATCATCTAACTGTTCCTTCAAAAACCTCCGTACCTCTGGGTGGGCTTTTGCAGAGTTTCAACCCAAAACCAGAATAAAAATCATAAATAACAAATCCCTTAAAAAAACACCCCAAAACAAGATTTCCAATGAAAACATCAAATATCCAGCAACAGTAACAGCAATAGAATCAGATTAATTTCCTCAAACATTTGGGAACACACTTTATGTAGAGAATATATTTCTCCAGCTTCCCAAAGTAAACTGTTTATCTGCACCCAAATATTCATGTTTCAGACAGTAATGAAGTTGACCGTGTGCTGTTATTAAAACGGAGCAAGTAGCACTGATACACTCTGCACTGAATTGAAGACAATAAAATTGAAATTCTGTCAGGATTTCTGGCTATCTGGTAAAAGTAAGGCTTGCAGGTCATCTTTAAGGTAGTCTCAAACAAATGCACCATTAAGCCAATATTCAGTACAACTTTACTCACTACACCTTTAGGTAACTCAAAAAAGACAATGCATCTATGCAAATCCCTCAGGTACTCCAAAAGCCTCTGGCAGGAAATGACACTTGCAGCCAGTTCAGTTTATATACAACTATTCTAAGAAGTGTTTTGCCACCTTTTTTCATTTTTTATTTGTTTTATTTTAATTACCCAGTGCTAGGGAAATATTGATAAATTTAATAAAATCGGATTGCTGCACAGAAGCTTCTTGAAAGAGAATGAAATCTGGAAAGCACTGAACACATTAGAACAGGACATCAGCAATCCTTTTAAAAAGCCTCTTTTGATCTAGTGCTGTAACAGGTATTACAGTGTTAAAATCTCACATGACAATATCCATCTGAGGTGTAGTCATGCCAAATCCAAACCAGCTTTGGAAATGAATGTTCAGCAGGATGCTAAGGCAACCATTCAGTTACCTTCTAAATAAGTACAGACTGTACAAAAGAACTTCCCAGGACCCACCAATTTTTCTTGAAATTAAATATTTAGGAAATTACCAGAGCAGCGGTAAGGAAAAAAAAGAAAGTTAAAAGAAAAGGCAGAAGAAAGAGAAAGGAGAAGTCATGCAGCAACAGATTTCTTATTTCCCAGTAAGGGCTGAAGCAACTGCTAAGATCTAGGAATCTCCAGACCTAAATATCATATTTAATTACTATGACAAAATAAATTGATAAATTAATGTGCTTTCCTGACCACAACTACTCTAAGTGCGCTCCTTTTTTTTTTTTTTTTTGTCACTTCTACTGCCTTTTCCCAGACTTCTGTACCACGAGAAATAAACAACCCAATTGCTGTGCAGAACCTCCAGGAGCACCCACTGATCACAGCTCATTAAGCCATGTTTAGCTAGACAAAACTAAAGCAGCAGCATAATCCACAGCACAAATGCTGTAACCTGGTGAGACACTCCCCAAGTGAAGCATACCATGAGAAATCAGTTCTACAGCCTTTTAAATTGTGCCTAAGGAGAAACTGAAGGCAGTATAGGGAAAATATGGGAATATTAAAATGTTCACTGAACTGCATACACCCAGAATATTAATTCCACTTTCACAGTTGTTAAAGTTTTCCTTTGTTTGCAAACTACAAATATATTTATCCACCACCAAGATTTTAAAGGAATAGTAGCAACAAACCTTAAGATCCTTTGCCTATCATAAAATATTACTGCTGCAAAAGATAATGAAATCTGAGAACACGGCTTCTAATATGTTAAAGCATGACAGAATCAATTGGTTTTGGCTCCTGAATATTTGTTCTTGATTTTTAAGGAATTCCTTGAATGAATGAAAACCTCAACTGCAAAACTTAGGTGGAGACTCTAAACAAAGAGCAGACTTTTAGTTCACCCAATAGATGTGCACCTCCTGATATTTAAGAACTTACAGGCAGTTCACAATTTAACTAGCAAAATCATATTTGTAAGACATTTTTCCAAAAGCCCAGACTAGCATTTCCAGTTTAATCCTTTTGCTAAATGGAACAGAGAGCCACAGTAAATTAACAACACTAGACTAGCACTGTTTGAGTACGAGGGTTACATAATCTATTGGCTAATTAAAAAAAACTTGGTATTATCAAGGTGTCTTCTTGTGCAGTCTCAAGATCACAGGAAAAAAAATCTTACAGAAACCATTAAGGTATTCATTTAGGAAACTGGCAATGGCTAGCAGATTGCCCACATGAACATTTATTAGCAGACACATTACCCAAACTCATGCACATTGTTAGAATGATTAAGAGAGGTTGAGACTAGTATATGCTCACACAGATAAAACATTTTTATTAACTACATTTCAGAGCTCTCTCATGACGATTAAACTCCTGTAGCAATTTTATGTTCCATTTTTAAGTTGAGACGAATCAAAACATGCATTTATAAAGCTAAAATAAAACTGGTCTGCGAAATAAAAATCTTCAGTTATTTAATAAATTTAGTGATCTAATGCTTAGCTACTACTGGAAGAACCAGAAAGTCTCTCACTAGCTTCACTGACTTCCCATTCTCATATTCCCAAGTGTAAAGGCTCCAGCCCACCACATCAGCCAATGGCTCAGACTGTCATTTTAATTATTACAGATTTGAAGAATGCAGTACAGTGATTACAGTGGCAGCTTGGGATCCAGGGGTCCAATTACTCACTGTGCTGCAGACAGGCTGTCTGACTTCTGGTTTTACTTCTCTGTACCCTGTTTTCCCAGATGGAGTAATAATAGATGGAAACCTCAGAAAGATAATAGTGGATAAATATATTAAAGGCTGTGTGTTACTCAGCAGCTCCAGTACCAGCACTGAGTACCTAAACCACAGAATTTTAAGTGATTCTCCAACCCTTATGGCTGCCTGCAGTGAAACGCTGAACAGCACAATAAAATTAGGATCTCAAAAAAAAAACCCCTCCTAGATGCACTGGGAATTGCAGCAGAATCTTGCAGTGAACTAAGAATGAGTGGGGGAAATGAGACTTGCTGTCCCAGAATTATTTTGTTGTTAAGCTCAACTTGCACACCTTTGATGTCAGCAGGAAGGATGTTTTCAGAGTGCTGGTAAAAGCACTTCAGTCTTTAGTTGGCTCTTTTTGCAAAGGTTCTGAGCAGGGAAACAGCCCTGAACAACAACCCAGGCACCAAATGCACAGAGCGAGCAGGTACTTCAATGGTACTTAAGCATGTGCTTTAAGAGAATCAAGCATTTAAGTGCTTTGCTTTCCAAAATCCACGCTGTATTTGTGTCAGAAATCTGTTCAGATGAATGAAGCAGCTGAGACCTCTTCACAGTTTTGATTCAGGCATCCAAGACATTTTGAAGGTTTCCTTTGCAAATGTAATTTAGAAAAAGAAGGGGGAAAAAGGCAGAAATGATCAGACGGGGGAGCAAAACTCAGCAATAAGTGGGTGAATTCTCCCACAGCTGCACTCAAAAGAACTTGGGAATTCAGAAATCTTTCTTTACATCTAATCCATTTAAATAAAATAAATCAGGCTGCTCTCCTACAACTGTAGGGTACCAATTTGAGAAAGCAAAAATAAGCTCCTTCCCAGGAGCTTGGCACATTATTCACTCCTCCTAGGCTTGCTGACTGACTCCAAAAGACATTTTAAACACGGGAAGGATAGCCTATCCCTCTCAGACAGCTCAGTCAGGAGAGGGCACATGGGGAATCGTGTTGCAGCAGCAGCAGGAGCTCCTGCTGCTGCCAGGAATTCTGAAAAGTCCCCTGAGACTCCGACCCCACCAGAGCTGGCATTCCCCATCCTGAGCTGGGGCTGTTCCCTCCAGGCTGGCACGGAGCACACGGCAGCACCGCTCCCTCTGTCAAACACCCCCTTGGATAATGCAGGATTAGCAACAGCCACGGCTTCACGGCCAAATTCTGCACGAGCAGAGGAATGGGAACGCCTTTTCCCCTGTGTTTCGTTAAGCTGTGTGCTGCCGAATCCAGCCCCGACCTGACTTGAAGTTCTAGGCAACAGAAAGAGGTGTTTTCTTCACTGTGGGGATGGGGCAGCAGTGGGAGGGGGTGTGTAGAAGGGATCAGATCCACAACAGCCTGATGGAAACCTTCTGAGTATTTTAGCAGTTTCAGTAACAGGATTTTGAAAAATACTAGAGCGAAGCAATTCCATAACAGATGATGAAGCAGCTCAGAATGATGCAAAATCTGAAGTTTTACGAAAGCGCACAAACCCTCAGTAACTGAGAAGTCTTTAAGTCACACAAAACCAACAGAAACACAGAACCAAGAGCACGGCAGGCACAAAACACAGTTTTTCCTCTGAGAATAAGAGCTGACAGACCACTGGACTGAAATGCTAGCAAACCAACAACTGAGTGGGGAAGAAAAAGCCCCAACTGATCTCGTGGTAGAGACTATTTAGATTTACTTCAGCTTTTAAGAGAGCACTAAAATATAAACGCTGATTACTGCTGTTGTTAATAGTGGCGCCAGAGGCACATAAGGAAGGGGAGGCCGTTCCTACACATTCCATTTGGGATGTGGAAAGGGGGATTCAGTCACCTCATCTCAAGTGTCCTTCCACTCCTCATATTTCACAAGGGATTCTCCAGTCCGGGAATCTGTGAGTCACTCAGACCATGGAACACCACCCCACGATAACAACGAGGAGCTTTGGGATGCTACGTAATATATATCAAGGGGGAACACAACATCTCCAGCGTGTGCTGAAGTGAGGTGTAGAAATGTCAGGGAGATTTCCATACCCACGCAGAGGGCTGCCTGGGGAGGCGGCGAGGCGAGGCTGCACACCCTGCCAGCAGAGGCACGCAAGTCAGGACGCCCCAAACTCTGTGGCAAAGCATTGCTTTGGAAAAACCAAATTCTGAGCCCTGCTGGCTACACTGAGACTCATCCTATGCTGGTGCTCAACCCATCTCTGTCACATCTTCCCAATCGTGGCGCAGAGCCTGCAGGAGGCCACAGGCACATTTCTCCCTACGTTACATGTGACTTGTGGTTTTGTATCTGACTTCATAAAGCTATCACTAAGGAGTGGGAAGGAAATTGAAAATAAGACATAAAAAGAAAAGCCTTAACAAAAAGCCAAGCCAACCAACCAACCCCCTACCTGAGAAATAAAAATTCCCTCATCTAACATCACCCCAAACCCAATGAAACCTCCAAAAGAGATGAAGTACATGGGAAGGAGGAAATGGGAAGCAGAAAATTGCCATCACAGCTGAGCTTGTGAAAGCCTTAGTAGCAGCTCTCCAAGGTTTACAAGTACACTTAAGCACCATACACAGCTTAATCCAAATCTGGCCTCCACGTCAAAACCTCCTGCTGGAAAGTTCTGCAAAGTTCAGAGACAAAACACGTGTGGCCATTTTTCATGCTGTGACACTCTTCAAACAATAGCTCAGCCTACCTTAAGTAAGTGTTTCTTATCCTAACAAGTCCAAGAATAGAGCACCACAGAAATAATCACTCCTAGATGCAGAATACCCCGTGCTGTTCGTGTAACTTACGATTCACCTGGTGTTTCAGACATTTCAGTCAATTCCTTATCCAGATGCACACACATATATTCACTCTTACAAATACCACTGGAGGAATATCTATATTTTGCTCTCTAATGGTACTGTAAAGGACATCTTCGAGTTCACTCGGTGATTATGGTCTGCTAACACTCTAGGCATGAACTTGGAAACACACTCTCTTGCCAAGTCTTTGCTAATCATAAGGAATGGGGAAGAACAGACGTTCAACTTAGAACACCACCTTGAAGGAAGCAAGTATTTGACACCTAAACCTGTCCCATCAGTCACTGCTCAGTGGTCTTCTGCTGCTGAAGACAAAAAAGGGCAGAAATGAAAAGATAATGCAGAGAAATTACACCCCCACTGCACATCCATTAAAGACAAGGATCCAGAAATAGCATGTATCACTGAATCTCAACTAAGGTGGGGAAGGGTGATCCAAGCTCAGAAACACAGTGAGGAGAATGGCTTTTGGTTAATTGAGTCTTCTTACTCAAGAGACCAAGAGCAAAAAACGTACAAAAATCTATACAAAGACTTGTTTTCAGAACAGAGGAGGACAATATACAACAGAATGGACAGAGGATTCACCTTTCCAATGTTTGGTAAACCACTTGCCTATAAATAAGTAATTAAAAGGAAACTCAACCAGATTTCTATTCCCTTTGACACCTACAAAACCAAATCACTGATTATGCATTTAACTCTACATCAACTCTTCAAGAATGAAATGTGATTAATATACAGTGAAGAAATCAATGCCCTCTCCTGGGCAATCATGCTTTTGAGTTATGATCAATGCATGCAGATAATGCATTTCCACAGAACTCTGACCTTCTGCTTGTTGGAGGGATCTCAAGATACAGGCATTTATTGATAGCAGTGCACTAAAACGGTGTATTTCTTGGAATAACTGTGTTAGATGGTTTGGCATATGTTAAGTCACTTTATGTTATTTTAACCAAGAATTGGTTTCAGATGTCAAAGTGCAGCAAAGGACTAAAAAGTAATGCACAGTATTTTATTGACAGTAATAGCTGTGTTTCACTTGGGACCAAGCATCTCATGGTTATGAATGAAAGCCACTTTGTAGACTTCACAACAGAACGGGTTTCAGCTAACTGAACACAAATACACAGGAATTCCAGGCAAGGTGGAATACAGGATCACAGTCACATATAGCATTCAACTATATGTAAAACTCCCATAAATCCATGTTAGAGACCCAGATGATTTGTGGTGTTTTTGGTTTTTTGTTTGTTTGGTTGGTTTTTGTTTTGTTTGTTTGTTTTTTTGTTTTTTTTTTTTTTTTTGTTTGTTTTTTGTTTGTTTTGTTTTTAAGTGAGTGGAGGGGACACTACAGCTTCTGTTGTAGTAGGAGAGATTTTGTTGTGTGATGTTTACATCTGTGGCTGTTGTGGACATAGAAAAGGCTCATATACCTACACTTTACTGAGAAAGGAAAAATATGCAATAGCAAGATGGTCTCTACGAGCTCAATTCAAATAAAAAAAAAAAAAAAGGTGACTTTTTTCCCTCTCCAAAACAGCAATAAAGCCAAGCAAAAATCAGGATAAAACTTAAGAACCAGCTTTAGTGAAACCTTGGGACAAGACGCTCATAACATGCTGTAAAGACAAAAGGACAAGAAGTCCTTACCATGATGTCAGAGTTAATCTAAAAACATTCACAACATAAATCCCTACGTAAAATACTGAAAGGACTTGAAGTCACATAGATGTATACAGAGAAGATCATCTGACCCTCACACAAAGAACAGGACTGCACCTCACCCCTAGCCACGAGTCAAATCAGAGCAATTAAAATATCCACTTAACACAAACCCAGTGAAAACAGTATTTACTGCCACAAAGGTATAGCAAAAACAATGGATAGCTGGTAAAGGGAAGTATCCCTTACTGTATTCAAAGTAAATATATTTGAAATAATTTCTCAAATTTTATGCTGATAATGGTGCCATGCATATTAAGAAGATAATATGCCATCACAAATTCATGGAAAGGAAACATTTTATATCTCTTTTTAATGAGTTTTTCATGGAGAAAACAACTGCAATAGCAAAAAAATAAAGCTAGTTATTACTATTGCTTGTTCTATTACTGTCAAGAGAGTTATAGCAGGTGCTTATGCCAAATTAAAAAGTATAAAACAAATCAACATAGATGTGTGACTGATTTTTGAAGAAAGCATGCGATTTTTTCTACATAAAACAACACTACCCCAGAAAAAAAAAAAAGACCTGTTACAAATAAAACTATTACTCCATACTTGCACCTAAGTATTAACTAATTTGGGACCCTATTTCACAATGCCTGTGAAACCAACAACCTCACTAAGGCTTTATGAACCCGTATGCCCAAAGTGCCAGTGCTACACCAACCAACCCTGCTGGCCTGTTTGCACTTGTTTAAAACAAGGGCTGTGCTCAAGAACCTGCTGAGTACATGTGGCACAAAGCTCCTACAAGGCAAGCCAGACTAAGCACCTCACCTCAGCCCAAAGAAACCCCAAAGATCCTGCCAAGCACCTGTTTTGCAGTTCTCCCCGTGGGAACACGGGATTACGAGCGGCATGAGGAAGGACAAAGAGCAGGGACTACTTGCACTGCTGAACCTCACTCAATGCCAAAAAAAAGCACAGCCACTGGTGAGACACTTGAAGAAAAAATCCCACCTCCAGGCAGAAGGCCCATGCTGAAGTTAGAAGACTTTGTTGGTGAGCTGAAGATGTCTTTGTAAGAACCATCTCCTAAACAGAACTAAAAGAACAACAACAAAGTCAATGTCTTCAAACCCACTGAAATCTTAAAAGATGACTGAAATTTTAACTGACCCAAACATTTTTATATTTTACTAAGGTATCCTGTGAAGCTGGAGTATAAATCCTATTAAACTGAACTTATTTTGTCCACCCCTAAAATAGATTTGACATACAAACACAAACACAAGGTCAAGGTCACAGATCAGCAAGAAAGATTACAAAGAAGACTGATGTAAGAGCTGGCATTTGATCAAAGCTCCGGGATGTATCTTTTTTTTTAAGCACACTTACCAGAAATACCACTACACTTCATTTTCTTCACATTGGTACATTACATGTTTTAAGTATTCCCTATATTTAAGAGCAGCTGCTCTGTCCTTATTTATTTTGATAAGAGCTATTAGGCAGCATAGCAGATAAACTAAGGAAAAGCTCTTACCTTAAATGAAGTGAAAGACACTTTTTGCCATCCTTTTCACTCTATTCAGCCATTGCTAATATACATTCCAATTACAGATCTAAAAGGAAAACCCACTCACACACATAGCAAGACCAGTGCTAAAGAGTCAGGACCACAGATTTAACTTGGATCAGTCCAAGACACTTATCTTAATATAACAATTGCATATTTGGATGTGCACTTCCAAGCACAACACTTGCTTATTTATCCTAATTATCTGTGTGCACAGCATCTATTTCTCAATTAACAAAAAAAAAATCTCAAGGTCTGTGCAGAACACAATCAAACTAACCTCTTCTGCAATCAGGACAACATTTACCTCCTAGAAAGCTCCTCTAATGCTGAACGCTGAGTAAGTGAGCAGATTAAACACAGTAGCAACAGTTGAAAGACTCATTAAAACCCAGCTGCTGAAAATAGTCAGCAATGAAAGTCATTTACTGATCTATCCATCCATCCACGCACTGTACATTCTCAAAGCTTTGAGCACATGCAGGAGAGTATTTAGCTTACAGGCCACTTCTACCACATGTACCCTCCTGGTGCCTAAACATGAGGAGGAGGTGTCTTGGGTGACACAAGGGCATTCAAAGCTGCACTGCTGCCACGAAGTTTAGGTGCTCATTGTAACAGGTAGTAATCTAAAGAGTGGTGTGGCCTGTACTCTTAATTCTTAACCCCCACCTTCAACACCAGCACTGCTGTGATGTTAAACATGACTGGGAGCAATTCATATTTAGACAGAGAGATATGTCTATAAATAGGACTGCTTGTGCTAGTATTAATGCATTTACTGGAAACCATTTGGGGTGATCTGCACAGCTCACTAGTATGTGGGCACCTTGGACACTGCTAGCAAAACTTTCATGCCATCACATATGCTCCTACACCTTGTTTCAGCTATTTAACATTTGATTACTGGTTTTCCTCCATTTTTGTAGAGGTAGTATATATGCAGCTCTCTACCTGTATGACTGGGTAATACTAATGAAAAGGCCTCAAATAAAAAAAAAGACAGGGAAAAAAAAAGGTTTAAAAACTTGTCTCTGTTTGAAAATATCCTTCACAAGAATTAGGTTGTCACCCTTTCAGGCTAAAGTGTTGCCTGAGCTACTAGGGCCAGATACAAATCACTCCTGAAGCCTGGGATGCCAGCTTCTCAGCTCTGTGGTATAGGTGCTTTTAACTCTCATAGTGATTCATCAGATCTTAAAACAGTCACTGGTTTAAGATCAAATTGATTTAAGTGTAGACCTCAGGGCAATAAAATTCTGCTCTTCCATATCCCCGTTTTGTAAGCCCTTTCAGCAAAATGGGAGAAAAGGGGAGGTTGGTTAATTTTTATTTTTTTTCCAAGTGGAATTTCTATCCTTCCTACTTTGTGAAAAGCTGATAAAGCTTCTCACTGCATTGAAGAGTTAGAAAGGGAAAAATAAAAAAAAAGTAAATCAGGCAAATGATTACAACAACCAGCAGAAGTTCCTTCCATATCCACAAATCAGCAGCTTACTCTGAGAACCCAGCACACATGAAAATATGTACATAGGATATTTCACAACTAAAAATGTTCTAGAAACCCATCAGCTTATTAGCAGTACAGCTTCCCAACATGTGAAACCCTGAAGCAAGTACATTTGGAGTCACATAGCTTTTTTTAAGTTTACAAACGCATGAAAACTCAAATAAATGCGTGAAAAAGCTTTTGCTTTAACTGAGCTGTATTACAGTAAGTAACTGTTCATTCAGTGTCATGGCAAGTCTTTCTCTCAAGCTGATACTATAACAACCCTCTTTAATCTTCACAACCAAACCTTTGATAAAACAAGTCAGCAGCAGTTGTGGGTTTGGGTTTTTTCCTGTTAAATAGAAACTCACACTCTTTACACATATAACCTGCAGAAGTGAGAGGTTTCTGCTTGTTTTGAACTTTGGATCAAATCCTCCACTTTTCGAGCAGCAGGGATGTGCAGGCTGCTATCAGCAGCCAGTGGGGATTTTGGCTGTGACACCATGTAGAAAATATCTGAAATACAGTTCTTATCCATTCCTCCTTGGAGAGATGGAACAGGCATCCTTCCACACTGTGACCCAAATGTAAAGCCCTTCAAGGGTGCTTCAAAAGGGGGTAATGACAAACAGGAGTAAACCAGCCAATACAGCAATGACAATAAATATGACAGCGAGCACAAAGTACTTCTGGTCAATTCAGTAGCCAACAACAGCACACAACAATGGATTATGCTGAAGGACTGGATGGCTATCAATGCCCGGTTCTGTAAAGGTACAATCTTTACTTATTTTTTTAGAAAAAAACTTTGTCCATGGTTATATTTACATGTGTGAAATGTCAAGACAAGTTTCTGAAAATCTTAAAATACCGTATTGATGAACAGTGTAGTAGTAAGTTCTTGAACTCTGTACTTCCTTTCTACTTACTTATTTTCCCTGACGTAAGTACACCTATGAATTTTAATAGGACAATAAAATAATGGCAAGGTTATGCACACATGCAGATCTGTGCATGAGAGAGGCATCTAAATGATGCAACACATATTAAAGTTACAGACATATGCATAGGACAGAGGGCTATCTACCATGCTAAAACCCACTAACACATCACCCAGTTTAAGCCTCATGGCTAATAAAGGCAAATTAGCTTATATTTAAAATTTCAATATTCTTCTATCATTCAGGATGCAGCATAGAGTTTCCAAGATGTGCAACATCAGTTATTCCAGTGTTCCCATTCCTCAAGTTGTTCAACACACAGAATCACCATGGCAGGTGATTTGGCTTCTCACATTCTGGAAGTCTGATACCAATTCATCATCGAATAAAATTGGTAACACTGAAAGGCAGTGGGAGGTAGGTGGTGAATTTCCCTCTGCGAATCTTGGATCAGCTTTTAGGGGAAATATCTCAGAATTAGAGTTTTAATCTATTCACTTAATGATTACTGAAAGAATGGGGTGAGAGTGGGGGAAATTGTCACAACAAAAGATCTACAAGTCAAGAATCTAGCAAATAAACAGGTGAAACTGCACCAAGGTAGCTCAAGCCATGTATGATGTAGTATAAAGTCACTATCTGATAGTTATTACCTGTAACTATAACTCTATCAATTCAGCTGATTATGCTACGTATAATTTCCAGTGTTCCCTGCCATAACAGAGATTTAGACATGGCTGACAGGTCACAACCCATGTTCTTTGTATTACATAAAGCCATCTTTCCTTGACGTAACTGGAAGAATCATTTCCCAGCTCAATGTAACATCGATAAGTAACTCCAGTGTTTTCTAAATCAATATACAGTGAGGCTTTGTCAATAACCTGAAGGTAACCTGCATTATTACCAAACCACTTTTTTTTGGTTACTTCTCTTTTTCAGTCTATACATAATCTTGCTAAAGGATGGCTTTGTTCAAATTCTGTTGCTCAATTTCATCAGTGAGTGAGACCAAAAGAACTCAAATGAACACATTAATGTGATTTCATTCAACAGCAGGGAAGACCTGTGAGTACATGCAGAATCTTACAGAATCACAAACAACTCCCAAATACCAAATAAATGCTGAAGAAAATCATATTGGAAAGGGAGGTACAAGCCAAAGAGAGCAACAAAGGAATACCAGAGGGAAAAATGCCCATAAAAAACCCACAACATCTTCTCAAAGGGACTTCATGTTCTTAAAAGCATACAATTTAAAACCCATTTGATGAGAAAAAGGCCGAAGTTCTGGTGGGCAGGTAAGCATGTCTCTTCAGCCTCTCAGGAGATTGAGCAGATTGTTACCTCAGCACCCTAGTTAGCAACCTCAGGAGAACGAGATCAGGACTACAATGGGATGGGAGATGAACCATCTTCTGACTGGGAATTCCCAAAAGGGATAAGGACCAAAGCTAGTGTGAATGAGACAAAATTACCACTCCATGGGTGAGAAAAAAATACAGGTTCATAAATTTTTCAAGTTCAGGGCAGAAACTCATACCTTTCAAATGTCAATGCAGGATCTTTGTGAATCTGGTTTTCACTCCTCCCTGCCAAAAATAAATACATTATAATCAGGATGCAGAAACTTATGGTGGAAAAAAATAATATTTCTACAGTAACAGGAAAGTTATTCTGTTAATTCAGTATCAGCTCACAAAAGGGAGTCTTGTCTTACTTCTTAACAAGGTATCAATAGATTAATATAAAGTTTTCCCCCAAAGCTGGTTATACTTGTGGTTGATTTGTGAGAGTATCAGAGCTTGACAGATGAAACTGAGCTGAGCAAGCTGGTTAGGATAACCTGCCAGGAGAGAGGGGATAGCTCTCCTTGCCTGGTTAATACTACCCACTTTGTGAAAAAAAGCTGTCATCAGGAGATTATCTTTATTCTAACACTCACACTATCCATTTACCCACCATGACTAAAAAAAGCCAAGAACACACAACACACCCATGGCACTGCATTCTGCTTCTCTAAAATCTTACTCATTTTCTCCTGCTATTATCATCATTACTCTCATTCAATCTTCCCTCAGCTCCCCACTTCCACAACCCACACTTGTGGGTTAACTTGTGGGTTAGCATTAACAATATCCAAAGATCATTCCACACTGCACAAAACACAGTTGTTATTGTAATCTTTCCCCTGAAGATACTCTGTTCATATAACCCTTTACCTCAACTTTTCAATTGTTTTGCTCTAGATTAAGTTTAGAATTTCTCATCTGAGTTCTATGGACATTAATAACGTTCATTTCTATCCACATAACCTAAGTGCTTATTGTGTCCTTTATCCTTACCCTTTTGTTTCCACAAACACTCGTTTTTGCTGTAATACTCAGGCACCTCTCACACAGGAAATTCCATTACACTTCTGCACTGCTCCCCAGGCAAAGATCATCTACACTCTGGAGGCTCTTTATTCCTCTCCTCCAGCAGTAAATTACCAGAGCAAAAATTAATCCAAATCCACCAAAATACCTCCTGCAAGACCACAAGCCAAAACACAAATGATATATGTTGCCTGCCTTTCCTCACAGACTTGTTTGTTCCCTTTTCCTCATGGTCTATATGAAGTTTAAAATAAATACATCTGCACCTGTGACAAGTTCAGCTGGACAGCAATTAAATGAAGCCCTAGAGCAACACTGGCCTCCAAAATAAGTATGTTTTCCCTTCCTCTTACAGAAGAAAAAATGCATTTATTGGTTTTGCAGTACAACAATACGTGCTGCTGTAATAACAGTTTTCTCCCAATACCTTTCTTTTACTACATATGATTGGAAGGGAAGGAAAGAATGATATACCCTAAAAGATCAACAGAGCACAAAGACTAATGATAGGAAGAAAAGGATACAAAAGGTCTAAAATATAATGTAGAAGGGCTAAAATATAGCATCAAAGGGCTCCCCTTCTCTTGAGCTGCTACTTTCAAAAGTCTAGTGAAAGCTCTTTCACTTCTCCAGCTGGTCCAATGACAATATCCCTACCCTGATGCAATCTGCTTTCACTTCAGAGGGCACAGAGGCAAGAAAGACCAGAGAGTGAAAAAATACTGCTTCTGGGAAAGAAAGGAGATACTTCTTTTCAGAGAGACCATAACTTTTTACTTACTTTTAATCATGACAACAAACAATGGATGAGGAAACTTCTGAGGAGCAAGGTGAAGGCTGAGAGAGCACCTGTCCCAGGGCCTGGCTAAGAATAAACCCAGACCTCCTCCAGTGAAACAAAGGAAGCTTTCTGCCCCAACTGCCTTAATGAAATAACCTTCTGAGCCCAAACAACAGACTTAATAGTGCAAGTTTCCATTTTTTTGAACATAATTTCCCCACCTGAAACCAGAGTGATTTACTGGGTCTATGTCTGCATTCTGTTTGACAGAAAATAAAATGTAACCCTTGCTTCCAAAGTCTCCTCGGTATCTCTCTACTAAATCATGTAAACCAGAGCTTCCACTGGTTTTGGAAAGCACTTTGGAAGGTGAATAGTTTGGCTGACCAAGAATAACCTACCAGGATGCAAATTCCACTTGCCTTCTTTATATGCTTCCAGGTTTATGAGAGCAAGTCTGTCTGTGCTTGACATTTGGCATAATTACTATTGTAAAACATTTTATGTTCCTGTAAATTCAGACTACGACCCTAAAGTGCTTACAATCTGAGAAGAGATGCAGAGATAACGAAGCAGAAAGGAAAGATGTAAGGGAAAAGTAGTTATAAAGAGGAAGCAAGCACCAGTGCCAGGAAAGATTGTGAGACTGTTCACGATGCCTGACCAGCATGGAGTCCTGAACTGGAGTAAAAAATGACGTGCAGAAACTGGGTAATGTAGGATATTGCACAATGTAAAACATTACAATCAATTTGCTTCACTAAATATAAAGCCAAAGGTGAAATTCTAGGTAACATGGTCCCTAAAACACCAGCTGTATTTCTCTACCATGCTGTAGGAAGCATTTCAACTGAACTACAATAAATTTTGTCACAATACAGATGGATGGAAAGTCCAAAATTTTCAGGAGTTTACACTGTTTTTACTGTGATTTTGACCAAAAACAACAAGAAGAAGGATTAGAAGCTCTAAAGCATCTTGACTCTAATCTGCTGCTGAAAACCAGGTGGGAGGGAAAGAAGAAGAAAAAACAGTAAATTACTGTGTATCCATTACCACTCAAGACCAAAAGCTTCACTTACACGTGGGCATGGGGAGTAAGATTCCAAAATGAAAAATTAACAGACTTTAAACTATTCTTGCAATTCACTTCCACATGTAAGATATAAAACATGCACTGAATGCAACTTATTTTTGCCAGTGGTAAGACATGAATGATTCAAGAACATGGAGTAACAAGCTCCTTTCTGCTACTGTATCTGAAAACATCTTTCTTGTGTTTTCCACAAATTCTTGTATTTCACTTCAGTTACTTTACTTAAAGCAAGTGCATATTTTTCAAGAGCAAGTATAATCCATGTTCCTCACAAATGATAATCACAAGAAAGATAATGGTATTTATGAAGTCTTTCTAATGCACATCCAGAACACCCAGACTACTTGATAGGGATATGTATGCACAATCTTTGCCACTTCAGGTGCTAAATCCTCCCTTGTTTAACACTTCTTTTTGTATAATTGGCAAATTTGATTATGAGCTTAATTTTTCGCATAGTAAAGCTCATCCAGCCATTTTTAATTTCCAACTGGCTTGTACTCCATCATGACTAGCTGAATTCCACAAAAACCTTTGACATCATGACGTCATAAATCTTGGAGAACAGAAGAAATTCTCATAGGATAAGGGAACTGTTGGTAAGATACTTCTTCCACCACTGACTGTACTCTGTCAGCTGTAACTATGTGCAAGTGTCCACACTTGCAAATTACACAAAACATGCATCTGAACTACCCTTCCATGAAATTATTTTCTCTGGCAAAATGACAGTCACAGGTAGAAAAGCTGAGAAGAAAATGTTTTGAGTTGACCAAGCGTCAGGGGCTTTTCTGATGAAACATACAACCATAATTTAAAAACTTAATAATAATGCCAATAAAAAAATAATCTTGATGTACTCCACCACCAAGCTATAGAGCATAAGCAACATCCTAAGTACAGAAAGGGCTTCCACAGACTTACCCATTCACTACATGAATCTGGAAATAAAATCCCAAACTATTTTTGATTTGCGTGAACTACAGAATTAAATGACATATTGCTTATACATAAACTGAGGTCGTTAAAAAACCCCACTCATAAGCAAACAAGTAAGAGGCATTTCAGCTACCAAAGACCTGTTTCAATCTGACATCTAAATACCTGATGTTAGATGGCTGCTGCTATTTACAGACTGATCATAGTAATTTCACTCCCCCATTGTTCACCAGGACCTCTCATTACATGCACTGTGTGGATCTAAACCATGTTGGAGGCCGCTGGGTACTATCAAAATTGCAAGAAATAAGAGATTCCATCTTGGAACAAAGCAGAACATCTTAGGAACATCCATGAACATATTACAACAGTGCTTTGTAATATTACTACTCTACGCATGAGGAACAGCAAGGACAGAAGATTAAGCAGCTTGCTCAGTAACACATTAACCCAACATGCACAGCAAATAAAGATTTTTTGAATTTCAGCTCAATTACAAGTTATTCTCTTTACAGTTTGTGGGTGTTTTGGTTTTTGGGCATTTTTCCCCTACTGGTGAAGCCAAACAACAATTGGGTACCTTAAACTTGAGGGAACAACAGTGCTTATTAACTGAAGGAGTTGGAACTGCACACTACAGTAAATGACTTTCTCTTCCAAAATAAGACAAATTACTGGCACTCCCATCACCCTCAGATAGGGATGTATGTCAGTCAAATGCAGTAAATACCTGCTAAAACAACTTTCTCTCCAACAAAACACCACACCAGTACTGAACCAAAGTACCAGCACTGAACTAAACATGAATGATGGCATTATGATCACAAATGTAATTCCAACTTTCCCTATTTCTCAGGGATCTAAGATGATGAAGCAGTCCTAATGAGCTGGGCAAGAACTATTACATGGACTGAAGCTGCAAAGACCACTGCACAGCAGAAGCTCTTCTGATCCACTGACCACTTTCAGCCTCTTTCCTAACCAAGTACAATAAAGTCCTTTCTATCCTGAAGCAAGGGTCTCTCACAGCCAAGTATGTCTGTACACATATCTAAGCACTTCCTGCCCAAACAGGTCCATTTCTAATTCCTTGCTTTAGAAAGCTGTTAAGACCTGGCTTTTACCAGTCTAATTCAGCTCAGATGGACCAGAACACAGGGTGTGCACTCACCCCTGGTTCCACCAGTGAAACAGCAGAACTGCAGCAGCCCGTGCCAGCAGCCAGGCAGTGAAGGAACTGATGCTGCAGCAGCAAGTGAATCCAGACAGCATTTTTGCATGTGCTGAACTGCCCAGTGGTGCCCAGCCTCCGGAATCCTGAGTAACTCCAAGACCCACTGAGCCTCCTCTGCAAGTCTCCTGAATAACTAAACTAAGCCTGCAGAAATGAGTTTGCTCCCCGTCAGTAATCAATATTAGCATTTTTCCTGATGAATTAGTACAAACTCAAATTCTAGCTTCAAAAGCTGGAGGTTTCCAAACTGACCAAACTCAGTCAATAACTTGGCTCCTATACCTATTCATTTGTAGAATTCACAGATACCTGGCACACTCTCTTTTCTTTGCCAGAGTGAGAGAAAATGGATCAAGCAGTTGCCAGTGGCTTAAACATCTAAGTCTGGGAGGAAGGGAAGCATCCCAAACCCTCTAATTGCTAATAGTCAGTGCCACCTATGGTTGATGTTGAAGAAACAAAGATTCAAACAAAAGAAAAAAAAAAGGTGTTTGGAACTTTTAACAAGGTTTTAGAAATGGCTTCAGGAGAACAGATTAGAAAATAAAAAAAGGATTGATTTTCATCTATTTTAGATCATTTACCACTATTGCACTAGGTAAGGTGCTAGTATCAAAACTAGGTCCAAACACTTTATATGATTTTACAACAAAAACATCCTAAAAACATACTGAAAGTTTCAAGTGCAGCTCTCTATTTTCTTATCTTACCACACTTGTCTCCTCAAGTAAAATCCATCTCCTTTTTATAAACAGCTCCATTTCAGTCGTTTAACCTGGCTCTGTTGCTGCAGATGCTTTCTCCAGTGGTCAGGAAAAAGATGCCAGAGAGTATTTCATCAGGCCTTACAAAATCCTCCCCCACCACCCCAACAAATTATCAGCAGCAGACTGTATTTTCAGGGAAAGTTAACCAACACAATAGACACAATAATTCCCTCCAGAGGTTTTGCAGCAGTCTCAGTTCAGTACACAAGGCCATTAATTACACAACTGCCTTTAGCATTGGCAGGATTCTGGTAGTGACAGCACTGGTTGAGTTAAGGCTGCCTTCAGTATCTGCACCGAAAATCTATTTACTTGAAGTTATGCAACACCTCCACTTCCTCTCTTTTTTATTATGGTAGAGCATGGTAACAGAAAGAAAAGGGGTGGAGATGGGGAACAAGCATTTCACAATCTCAAGCAGGGCCCAGCTACCTTTCAAAAACAGATCTAATCTGGAATTCACCTCTAAAATCTGCCCAAATTGATAAAAACACTCAAGCACCAACTCTTACTTAAAACTTAGGTTAAGTACTTCCAGAGGAAAAGCTGTGTTATAGAGGTAGCCAATGCTGGAATCAACTGCATACTTCCAATACAAGCAAGAATTGTTTTTAAAATCCAATTTATTTGGTTGACCTTGTGTTTCATTTTGGGTTCTCTTCCTCATTTGGTGTCTTCTCCATCACCCTCCCCCACAATACAGCAGTCTATGCCCGGCCAAACTGTATTCCAAAATTCTCATCAAGAGTCTAATGTCATCAGTCATGCTGAATTAGTAAAGATGGCAGTAAAAAATACCACCACCACAAAAAAGCCCACCTCGGAAACTCACAGGCTACCCAAGCTGGTATATGCCATGGCATTAAGAAAATCAAGACAAAATGAAAAACAGCACATCATCAGTCCCCTTTGAACTATGATCTCAAGAGTCTACCTCATATCTCTACTGATACACTGAGAGTTGACAAAAACCAACACTAAACAAAACCCCCACAACTCTCAGAACTGGCTCTTCTCAATAAAGGAATTATAAGAAGTCCCAAAGCAGTCACAGCAATCTTGACTGGTAAAATGTTTTCAAGGACTTTGGATTTAATCACACGTCATTTTCTTTTCCTCTGATCATTTATTTAAAGTCATAGGTTGAATTATTTATGAACAAAAGTTAATTGCATTGAAATGCAGTATTGCCCTGTATTTATCTAACACCTTCTTCAGAACTCAACCTCCTGTCACTAACTGGTTAAAATCTAAAACAACAGAATTTGAGATAGGAATTAACCATTAACCATAGCATTACTGAAATTCTCTTCCAAAACCTAGTTAAATATGGTGAAGTTGCTGGATCCTCCCATCTGCTGTGTAAATTGTGCAACTGTTTTCATCAACTTTTGTTTTTGTCGTAACATGCCTTTGTGTTAAAAAAAGTAATTTGGACGAAGAATAACTTATTAATAAAATATTTGGTTTGAATATATAAGTTTTGACTAATTAGTTGGAACTAAAGTCATCATATTTGAGTCCAAAAAGTCACATCACAGAGCCTCCCAAATTGGGGTTCTTCAAAGATTTTCTTAGCTGTCAAGGGATCCCGAAGATCAACAACTTGCATGTGCAAGGCTGTACCCACACTCCTTGGGAGGTGTAAAATAGAAGCTCAAGGATACACTCAAATAAATATACCCCACATCCATAAAGTGTTAATCTTAAGTCAGCAAAGCCATATGACAGAAGTAACTATTACAGTGCATGACTGCTGCTCAGCACACAACGTTTTCCAAGTCCCTCATTTACTTGTCACCTGCCAGGACAAAGAGTAGAGAGAGGATTCCACAAATACCTCTGTGGCTTGTGCGTGGTGATAACACACCCGGAAAGATGGATTTTCATTTTCTCATCAAGTTATTAGATTAGGTTTACACACAGATTTAAATGCCCAGGAGGAGTCTGCCACCTGTCCTAAACTTAATTAGTCAGGAATGTCTGCATGACAAGAGCAGATACTTCAGATATTTTGGAATGACCACAAGCAAACATCCCAATAATCAGCAACACAATTTCAGTGACGCCAAGAACGAAGCACTAAGCACAGCCCTCTGTGAAACAGCCTGAATTTTATTAATGGAGTGCTTCATACTTCCCACAGAACTGACATCAGCTGAGCATCTGTAAAACCAAAGAATCAACTATGTAAAGTCTACAACTGGGTTAAGGAAACCAGGAGCCCTAGATTTCCCATTAAAACAGAGGTGCATATTTACACATTACTAAAGGGGGAGTGGTGGGTGTGTGTGTGTGAGATATGAAGACCCAAATCCTGTAAGACGTTTCCTCAGCTTTGTTCTTGTGCTGTTTATCACAGCAGCACATCTAAGATTCGCAGGTTTTGTACCTCCCCTACCCCCTCACATACCCCTCCTCACACACACACCATCACAGCAGATTAATAACTAGGAAAAAACAACGCATTTTCATTTAAAGAGGCAAACAGATCGACATTCAAGCATATTTCACATTAATCATCTTGCAAAAAGCTAAAGCCAAACCTCCTTAAAACATTAATTAGAATTTTATCTGTGTAGGTACGCAGCAACTTCTGACACTGATGTGAGTAACTGAATAGAATACAGAGAATTCAGTTAATCATCTCCTTACGTTGCCATTGGCACATAAATTTGTCTCATTAGCAGGGGCTACTTAGTTGGCTGTAGTAAACAAAGCTGCCGATACGACAGCCTCGCACACTTTTCATTCATTCACATATTTTTCTTTCCTTAGACTTCTAGCATGTGCCACAGAAGAGCCGAATGTTAAACATTCCTGGAGTGTCAAAATATGTAATACAATAAAACAGATTACAACCATACCTTTCTTTCACAGCAGTGGTGCCAAGCACAGGTACACTGTAGCAATCAATTTGTTCTGCAGACAGTAAGGCTTTCATAGAATACTAATGCAAAATCTCTTTTCTTTCTCCTTCGACTTGACTCCCCAATGCCTGGGTCCCGACCAATACAAGGAGGAGGGCAGAATGTCTTCTGCTGAGATAACCACAACTACTAATCAAGTATACGTGTACAAGGGCACAGGATTAAACCTCCACCGGGCTTGACTCGGGCACGGAGAGCAGCTCAACACATGCACAGCAAGGTCAGAATTAAACACACACACACACACGCACGCGCATCTACTTGAGCGAACTAATTTATCACACTTTACCACTGACGGCTTTTTACCTCAGGGGAGTAAAATTACATCCTGGAGAACTGACGAGGTTCAGACACAACAGTTTCCCACAACAAATCAGATCTCTCGGAGAAGGGAACCGGGCTCAGGGGTGAACGCGCCTCTCCCGGCTGCTCAGAAACTCCGTGCACACCACGCTGTCTGTGTGTCTGTGCATGTGTCCGTGTGTCCGTGTGTGTTTGTTTGTGTGCAGGTGACTGCACACACATGCGTGACACACACCACCAGGCACTGGCTAAACCAGAAACACAGTGGCAAAGTTCAAAAACAGGCACTAACTCCCTTGGAGAGAGTTCTCTTTCTGATTGTATTTATCTTTACCTCTTAACATAATCAATCTATCAAGTCTAATTACTCCAGAAGAAAGCATTTTATTATTGTCTAACATGGCAAATGTCAAACAAGCTGTTCATTTACCTTGAAGTTTATTAGCATAGAAATGCAACATGAAGATGCTCTCAAAACATTGTCACTTGTATTCACAACATTTTCGAAAACACAGTTAGCAGGTTTTTATTGCCTGGCATAGTTGGATACTGTTTTAGTTCTTAAAATAGGCAGGGCATTATCTTAACTGTATTGCCCTTGAGCTGATATAAATAAGACTTTTTCTTTAAGCATTCAAATTTATATTTAACTTTTCTCTTTGGTTTTCTTTAAATACTTTTCCCACATTCCAGTCAGCTGTACATATGTGAGCACATGTGTTTTCATAAGGGTTCATATATGTGCCTTTCAAGAGTTAAAAGTGAAACACTGAAATTTCAAAGCAGGGATTTTTTTTTTCCCCATCTCCTTAAGTTCTGCCCTGTCATGCATCCTTCCTGGCATTTTCCTTCCAGTACAACCAGATGTACATTTCACCAAAAACATCAAGATGAGCCCTACAAATTATCATGGAGGGGTTTTAACAAGGCTGCTTTTGTACCTTATCTGAACTGAGAAGAAAACGCTGCACAAACGCTCCCCAAAACAACCCCCAAAATAACGCCTGGCACTTTACCTAGGACAAATTAGCAAAATATTTTTTGAAATATCAGTGGCTTTGCAGAGACACCAGCAAAAAAAAAAAAAGCAGCGTTAATCAATACTGATGAGTTTGTCCTTGACATACTGACCGTGTCATCGGGCTATTGTCATGTGATATCATGTCATTTCCCCACCTGGCTCATGACCTTGTCCTTTAAATGACCCAAAGCTTCCCTCAAGTAGCAGGAGGCCCCTCCCCGCTGCCTCAGCAAGGTCGAACGGGTCAGCGTGTCCTCATCTATAATCCACCACCATTTGTCAGCAGGGAGGCTGGAGGAGGCAGGCTTGCTACAAGGGGAGAATGCCCAATTAGGCAGCTGTCACACAAAGCATAGGCTGCAAAATTATCCCCTGTCAAAAGAAAGAGCAGCTGCGGGTGCCAATTACAGCAACCTTTCAACCCTTTAGGTACTGGAAACTACACAGAAGTAAATGAAGTACAATTAGTGATAACAAATCGATGAATTAGGACAGTAAATTAGAAATTACTAGCAGGTGAGCTTAGGTCTCCCATAATATTAAGGGCACAGCACACCCCAGGCAAGGGCAGGAATATACAGATTTCACAGAGCACATCAGTTTTGTGTTATCCGTGCCTTCCTTGTGTGGAGCCTGTTTCCCCTCTGTCCTTTTCTTCTCACAAGCCTCGCCTCAGCCAGATGGTGCAGGGAAAGGGAAAAAAAAAAAAAAGGCAACCCAAAGAAGAAAGAAGTTGTAGAACCCGATCTTCCCTCTTTATCCTGGCAAATGCAGTTTCCTTCTTTCTCAGGAGGTCCTCAGAGCCAGCACACAATCTCTTTCTAGTAAGCACACCCCATCTGACATTTACTGCACTGCAAGCTAAACAAGGTTTACCCCGGAAAAAAAAAACCAAAAACAACAAACAAAAAACCCAAACCCAAACAAAACCTTTTCCCTCCCAAGAATAAAAACAACCAGAAAAAAAAGAAAAAAAATATCGCCCAGTAAATTTTATGTCAGTTACTCTTGAAACACTTAAATCTGAGTAAAGTGCCAGACTTTTGATGACAGCGGAAGACTAATTTCTCCACATTTCAATTCTCAGACTAATCATGCAGTGGCATCTCTGAGCATATACAGAGCCCAAACTTTGCAGGAAAAGCTTCTACTCCATGATTTTTTATTTTTTTTTACCTTTATTCCCTTAGTGAACAATTCACAAGTGTTTTTCTGCCCTCACTACTTTATTAAGCAGACAAGCTGGAAAGTTACTGTGTGCTGGCACCAAAAGGCAGGTGCTACAAACCACAGTAAATCCTGCTTCTCCTCTGGTGCATCAGGTCAATCCTTTTAACAGGAGAGTGCTACCCGTGGATACCTGGAGCTCTGCATGCCCAAGGAAACCACAGAAGGGTGGTCACCTTACCAGCCCCTGGCATTTACAGAGTAAGAAGCTTAGAAAACAGAATAAGGAAAAGGAAAATAGGAGGATAGGATTAAAAGTATGAATAATTAACATACAGCCACATCAAGCCATGGCTGAGACAGTGGTACCAACATCTTTGTATTTAGGTGCTTTGACTCAAAGTGACAAGCAAATTTGAAGAACAAAATTCAAATTCCAAGACGTCATCTCCTCTTCCCAGCCAGCTCACAGTCATTTCACACTAAGTAAAACTGCCATTTCTTCTCAGGTCTCTCATTTCTCATTCCCTAATCCCAAATCCACCTTTAATATGTTCTTATGCCTTGCAACCATGCTGAGCACTGAGGACAGGAGTCCAGATTCCTCCCAGAGGCAGCTCTGAACAATATCTGTATACTTGCACTATATTTCATACATGTACTCACACATGCATACATGTATTTATGCTAATACATTCATCAAAATATGAGACGGAGCAGAAATTAAGCCACTGATCTCCAACAAGCAGTTTCCTATAGCTATCTCTTGATCTCTAGCCAGTGAGTATTCCACTGTTTAATAAAAAAAAAAAAATCTTGCTGTTGTAACTCTGATAAGAGACAGGATAATAAAACACTAACTATAAATAGATGTAAAAAATGCTCATTTAACGGTAGTTGCAATAATGCTCATCAAGTTTGACATTTCCTTTTGAGTACCATATGGAAACTGTAGAGTACTGAAAGAGTTAATGTGTTTAGAATTCAGTTTCCATCATACTTGGGTGACTATCTCTTTAAATAATTTAAATCCTCTCCATCAACTACAAAGCTGTTTTGAAGCCATTTAGCTTTGTTCTTTACATGTGTTCTAATTAAGAAATGACCTTGTCATCACACACACCAGAAATCCTGGATTATTTCCTGCAGCAAAAATCTACGAAGCCAAAAAAAAAAAAAAAAAAAAAAAAAAAAAAAAAAAAAAGACAAAAAGAGAAAAAAAATATATACTTCTTCTTTTAGTGAGGAACTGAGGAAGTTGTTGGTTGGCTGAATGCTGAAACAGTTTCACCGCATAATTTCTGTGTGTGTGTGCTGTTGAATGTCACAGGGCGGGTTAGTGTGACCTTGAGCTGCATCAGCAGCACAGCAAGGGTCGAGATGCCTGCAGGCGCCCTTGTACTGGATTTGCAAGACAAAAACCTTCAAACTGGCTGAAGGACATCTTAAATCTCTTCAAAGGTTTTCCCGAACTAATCTGGGCTGCTCTTAGCCGGATCTGTGCCAGTGTGAGAGGCAAAATTAAAAACAAGGTCTTTGACAGGATGTTGTCTCCTCTTAACCCTTCCCGTGCAGGCGGCAGCTCGGAGGGAGGCTCTGGAAAGCACCGAGGGAGGCTCGACCCGCAGCAATTCTTTCATAACCAAATTATGTAAGGCACCATTTACTCGGAGCGGGGCTCCTCGTCTCTCCCGCACCGCCAGCCCACCCCTCGCCTCCCCCGCCGCTGGAAATGCCATTTTTCCAGCCCTCTGCGGGGACAGACCCAGCTGGCCGGGTGCAGGGAGGTGCTCGGTGCCGCCGCTCCCTCCACAGATATCCCGGGTGAAGATGCTTTTTTCCGGGTGGAAGCAGGAGCACCCATCAGGGCATGCTGTGCATGTTAGGGCCGGGCAGGTAAGGAGGAGGAGGGTCAGGGACATGCAGAGAGAGGGCTGCCGTGGCAGGCATCAGACATGTTTTATAAGAATAAATTAAAAAGTGACCACTTCCCATCCTAACCTGTGATTCCTCTCTCAGTCATCCCGAGCCAAGCAGGAAGCAGAGCAGAGGGTATTAACATGCGATGGGCCTACCAAGAGTTGGAGAGCATGACTGTACACACAGGGGAAACAAAAATAAACCATCTGCCCGGCCTGCCTCTGACTGCTCATCATCCCACGAGTGACACAGAGGCAGAGAGAACCTCTAGGAAAAGCCCCAAAACACATGGATACTCTATGGAACCACAAGTTGACCCACTGGATTTAGCAGCTTTATTCAAATACAACTAAGGGCACATCGAAGGGATGGGTGCTTCCTTCTGAAGTGTATTTGCACACAGAATCGCCAACTCCACCTCCAGTAAAATTCTGCCAAGAAGGAGAATGCTTAGTTAGAAAGCAACATGGATCCCTACATCTGAATGTGGAGAAAAAGGCATCCCTCATTCTCCCCATTTGAGTGATGTTATTGGTCAGACTAAACTGTCAATTTCTACAAGGGAAAAAAAAAATAAATACAAATGGGTTAAAATAACCGCAGCCTAATCAAAAGGAGCCAGCATCACACTTCAGAACCATCTTTTACTGTTTCTAGGATATCCACCAGGCAAGTCCTTGAGGAGAAAAGGAAGGAGTCACACCTCGTACCAGCAGAGGGTGTTGTGATTCTTCTCTGCTTGAGCGCGGAAGGCTTCCTTCAGTCTGGTTTTGTACAGTCATTTTCTAGGCACTGTCGTCTGTTACACGGTAACAAAACACATTTAAGTTTACTGAAGGAGGGCACAGCTTTGGCAGTTATGTCACAACTGCTATAACACTACCCTTCACCTACCACTAAAATAGATTCCCTCCCTCACTCCCAAGAACCACAGCTCTTCTCGCAAGACACTCCCCTTGTTAGAAGGCTTTAACAATTTTAAGCATCAGTTTTCCGTAACATCAGTGACGGTGCCTTCGGCATCAGCAGAGGAGGAACTTGCCCCACACAGATGCTTTTCCACAGGCTAAGGTTTCCAAGGCATTTGTTACACCTGGACAGCACCTGGTTGTCAGAAGAACCCCTGTGACTTCCCACAGGGGCCGCGGCATCTCTGCTCCGCAGCCCCAGGGAAGCAGGAGGCTGCGGGTGGCAAACACCTCGTGTGCCTTCTCCAAGGCATCACAGACCCTGGCAAATGGAGGCAACCAGACCCACACATGAGTTCACTGATCTTCCTGCACAAAGGTGTTCTTTTTGCGGCCTTTCAGTGACAGGATGCCATACAGGCAGCCAGCTGTGAGGGGTTTAAACAACAAAAAAAAGAAAATAAAGTTTAGCCACTTAGTCTATTACACAATTATTGCAGTTCTGCATCCCATGCTGTGCTTCCTAGAAAACTTCCCACTTTACTGCAATTACCAGGAAGAGGCCAGTAGAAGTAGCTCCCATGTTACATGCTAGCCTAGCAGAAAGCACTAAAATGAATTTTCATGGTATGGCCACGCAACATCCGTGATTTCTTAAGTTTTCTCCAACATGTAACAAGACAAAAATATATTATGGTTTTTCCAAACACCAAGTGTTGTGCAAACCACCAAAACAAAAACAAAGAACTCCTATTGCAATGTTCCAGCTGAGCAGGGTGACTCAAAGACGCAACAAAAGCTTTCAAGCCACACAGTGGTTGCTGCCAAGTATGGGACACGTTGTGTGGCCCTGCCAAAAACTAGAAGCCAAAAGCCAAAAATACAAATTAGCAGCTTTCTTCCAGGGCCACAACAGTTCAGTAAAAACTCTCCAAATCAGGCTGTCCCTAGCAGGTTCAGACAGAAGCAGTGAGTGCTGTTACTCTACACAGCACCGCTCCAAGCAGCTCCCAGCACACCCACACCACAGCCATGTGACAATGCCACATCTGTGGAGCTGGACAGTCACTCATTTTTACCCATCAGATAAACATAGTCTTTGTGGCTGCAATTTCTCATGGATGGCAAGCTGCAGAGAGTAAGGCTGTTCCCTGCCTGTTCCTACCACAGGGATACTCACAGCACTACACACAAGCTTTATCTGTAAAGGACAGGACAAGCATTTTACAGACCACCCAAATACAGGTTGCACTCTCAATCCTAATTCTGCCATTTTCCAACTGTTGATTCTGAATATGCAACATTCATATTCTTTAAATCTAAGACTTATTTTGTACACAGTGCACTTCAGTGAAGCAGAAGGGATAAAGATGGCAGAAGTTCTCTTTCCACTTGGATGCCATTATTAAATAAAAAATAACTGCTAAGGACTGACAAAACGATTTTTTTGGAACCATACATCTCATTGGCATTTGCAGAAGCAGCTGAAAAATCATGTTGTGACTGACCACATCTCCCAACATTTCTGGCTTAATTTCCCAGCAGCACCCAAAGAAGCCTTTGGTCTACCAAAAAAAATTAAAAGTAATATTACTACAAAACTATAGGTATATCTACTTTGTAAGAAGCTTTATCAGTAGTGTATTAGCTTTAAGTATGCTTGATACAGCTGGCCTTCTTATATTAGTATGCAATAGCTTATACTAGTATAAAATAAATTAATATTGGAATTACTACCTGACAGTAACAGGTAAGGGCAAGAAGCACTGAATAATATATATTAAAGTGATCAAATACTATGATCCTTTCCATATTCTTCATATGGAGAAGGATGGTGAAGGGTCTGGAGGGGAAGCCATATGGGGACTGGCTGAGGGCACTTGATCTGTTCAGCCTGGAGAAGAAGAGGCTGAGGGGGGATCTCATTGTTCTTCAACATCCTCACAAGGGGAAGTGGAGGGGCAGACACTGATCTCTTCTCTCTGGTGACCAGTGACAGGACGTGAGGGAATGGCCTGAAATTGTGACTGTGTCAGGGGAGGTTTAGGCTGGATATCAGGAAAATGTTCTTCACCCAGAGGGTGGCTGGGCACTGGAACAGGCTCCCCAGGAAGTGGTCACAGCACCAAACCTGACAGAGCTCAAGAAGCTTTTGGACAACACTCTCAGGCACACAGAGAGCTGCATCCAGCTCGGGGCTCCCAGCACAGGAAGGACAGGGACCTGCTAGAACCAGGCCAGACGAGGTACCAAGGTGATCAGAGGGATGGAGCAGACGGATTAGAGGAAAGGCTGAGAGAACTGGGATTGTTCTTACTGGAACAGAGAAGGCTTTGAGGTGGGCTAATTGTGGCCTTCCAGTACCTAAGATAAGATGAGGGGGAATGGCTTCAAACTGACAGAAAATACATTTGGACAGAGTATTAGGAAGAAATTCTTTACTGTTGAGGGTGGTGAGGCACTGGAACAGATTTCCCAGACAAGTTGTGGATACCACATCCCTAGACTGTCCAAGACCAGGCTGGATGGGGCTCTGAGCAACCTGGTCTAGTGGAAGGTGTCCCTGGCTCATGGCAAGGGGTTGGAATGAGATGATCTTTGGGGTCTCTTCCAGCCCAGGCCATTCTATGATCCTATGGTACAAATGAAATAACCTTATTCTGCTAAGATCTCAACTAATACCCAGGCATCTTCCACAACTTGCTAGTAAAGCACAATGTTTAATTTAGCTCTCCCACTGACTCTCAAATTCTCACTGCAGCAATCTTCTGCAGATGTTTGGTCAAAAACAGTAACTCCCAAACCTGGCACACCTTTTCAAAAAGTGGATCTCAAAAAAAAAAAAAAACAAGGCTGATGACCCACCCAGATAGTACCATTCATTTTTGGGGGGTTCATTTCCTGCTCCAATCATCTCAGATACTAATTAAGGACATTATCAACATTTCATACTATGTACACTCACAAATACCTTTTATTCTAATATTTAACTTGTGTCCTGACAGTGAATTACATGAGCATTTACAGAAGAATAAGGACTGTATCAGTGTTTAAGACTGTATTTTGCTGAATCAGGACCCTGAACCTTAATGCAGGTTTTTCTCATTGCTGTGCCAGTTTATTTTATTCAGTACAAAGCCACCAACAACCTTTGAGTTCTTCTGCTCAAGGTCATTTTTAGCATTCAGAAGCACAGCTTTTTGGCTCTCTGCAGAGCACCGAATTTTTTTTTAAAGTGGATTTCAGAGCAAAGTGATGTCTGGAAACATCTTTAAATTGTGAAAAAAACACCCTTTAAAGTTGCCTTAATCAGTTGCCTGTTAAAAATTCTACTTGCCTACCTTTAATACCATAGGCTCTAATTTCATCTCCATCTCTGCACCCACCCATATCTGGAAGGTATAAACAGGATAAAAAATCAGTTACAACTCCTGCAATCTCAATGTCTAAGCTACACCTCCCACTCTTAGCCTTTGAAGGCATCCAGTACACAATCAGGTCCTTGAGCTCCTTCCCCTGTTCCGCCAGACACAACATTTTCTAAATTTGCACTTAAAAGCGGGGGGTAGGGTGGGGAGCTACTTACCTTCAACAATAATTTACAATATTTAAAAAAAAATCCAGAAGTTTGTTTATATTATGTTTTATAAAGTTAAACACAATTCCCTATTCCTCTGTCAACTTCTTTCATCACCCCAACTAACTTCCTTAAGCTTCTGTATCACTTCCTTCTTCTTATAATTAAGGATGTGGGATTGACGGGATAAAATAAGGAAGCACTTATTTTATTTACACTTCTGATTGTGCTGTATTAGATATTATTAGTATTTTATCAGTACCTGAGTGATAAAGAAACATCACAAGCCTAGGAAATGAAGACAACAGTATGTTTTGGGGTTGTTTTTGGTTTTTTTTTTAAACAAATATATCAGCCTCTGCATCACCACTGAAACATTACATTGCCAATGTTCACCTTCAAATACTCTTGTTTAAATATGCTTTGTTTTGTCTGTGCAAATCTGAGTACAAAGCAGGAAAGCAGCATACTGATTAGAGAAAATACAGCTAGCCATGAAAATTGAAAAGATGGAAGTGTCTGGCAGGCAGGCGTGTTTTGTATACAGTGCACTTCCACATGTGTGCATCTACCTTAGACATGCACACTTCATCCTGGTACCCCGGGCCACTGAGAAGAGAGTAAGAAGCTGACAACCAGATAAGCCCAACAGGAGAGTGAATGACACTTGTACGGTTCCAGCAAGGATCAAACTGTGATACTGTTTCCATGTGTCCAACAAAATAGCTGAAGCCAACAGCAGTCAGCAGTGATTCCCGGTTAAGTGTATTTGCGTACTCAGCTGCCAACAGCACTTCCTTCTCCAAAACAGGCTTCATTAATTCCTAGGTCCTGCAGTGGCTCAGACTCCCTGGCTCTCCAGCTAGCAAGGGTGTCAGAAACCAGCCCACCACAAGTGTTCTCTTGTTATTTGGTTATTTCGGTTTACAACAGTCTCAATTTAGAATTGCAGGTGTTTTGTATTCTACTCAAGCCAGAGAGTCCCACTTCCCTGCACACATCTGAATTTGCAGTGTATTAGGCTCTCTTTTTTTAGCCTTAGAAATCCAAATGGTTATGAATCTCTAATACCTTTTTAAGTTTCAGACCTCTTGATTACTGCTTGGCTTAGAACTCAAAAGTGGTATCAAATGTCACATTACAGTTAACAGAAGCTCAAGTAGAGGAAAGTGAGATTTATCCTGTTCCTAGTCAAGCCATAAGCTTAAGGGCCACTTCTTCATTTACGTAAGAACCAATAGTTTTAAAATAAGTAACAAAAAGTAAGGGAAAGAAAGTTCCTAGGCAATTATCCTGAACTGCTCTCCTCCCTTTCTCAGAAACACTAGATGGATCCTTTTAGAAACAAAGCCTCTGATCTGTCTTGTAGCAAACACAACCCCCCTCAGCCCAAACACAATGCCTCTATGAAATGAGCTCCGTATGAAACAACGAGCTCTGCGAAACAACAGCTCCGTACTCTCAGCAATTTCTCTAACTACAGCAGGTCTTGCCAAACTACTGGCCTAGGAAAATAGGGAGCACACTGAAATTGTTTTGGTTTTTCAGAAGACACATTAGGTTTCTATTTAGTGCGTGCCACAAAATGTAAGTCCAGTTTCTCAAGGTGTGCAATGGTCCATTCAAGTTTGTCTAATTCTTAGTATTTTGCCAATAGTACAATTGTTACCACTACCCCCAAGGCTGGCTAACTTAAAGAATCAGAAATATGAAGCTTTCACAACTTTTTTAAATGCACCCAAAGATTTCAAAACATTTACAAAATCCCTGTCACTTTTCAATTATTTTCATTTACAGATGACTAACAGCATGTCTGTGCCAAACACAGACATAAAACACATTCCTCAAGAGGCATGAATCTACATAAAAACACAGATTTGCCAAATTAAAATACTGGGAGGACAACTGTTTACCTCAAACAAACAAACAAAAAAAAAAAAGGCAACTTACTGGTCACCTTTCCAAACTTGTTCATGAACATCACAAAAATGGTTTGAGTTATTAGAAACGTACATAATGTACATAATCATTAAAACCAGCATTATTCCATTGTTTCATCTTTCCTGCTGTACAAATGAACCACTGTTGAAAAACCATGGATAAGCAGAAATGCAGCACTGGGAGAAGGCTAACTGAGTACTAATTTGAAAAAGATGAAGATGGAATGTTACTACCCTACATATAACTTATATAATTTATGAAATAGTTGTAGAGATAAATATCAGATGTCTTCCTACAGATTGTCTTAACTTTCTGTGGTTAATGGATCAGCCATAATAGGGAGTGAATTGACGAAACTCTAAACCTTTCCTCATTGCTATGTTTATATGTTGGTACTAACAAACATCAAACAAAGCATCAACAACAAAGTACTGTCCACAGACAAAATAAAAGGACCCAGCTTATTTGCTCACAAGAGCAAAATAAACATTATAGCACTCGCCAAAAGCATAAGATGACCAACAAAAACAACTGTACATAGAGTTCACCTACACAGATGGCTCTATGTTGTGTATCCCCACAGCAGCCAAAGGATCTCCCATGCTGACGAGGCAGCCTTCTCCTCTCCTCTGTCACACTGACAATTGGCTTCTAAAGAACAGAAAAGAAATGTATATGGGAAGACCCTCACGGAAAATTTCCTTCCCTTAATTCTCTTATGTATGAAGTCCACAGCACGAACTATTTGGCTGTGGAATATTCATGCTCACTACCACCTGACATCAAGGTTCATTTCTCTGTGAAAGAGTCTCCAAAGGATAATAAAGTAAAAGCCTGAACACTTGCAAGAAGCATGTAATAATGCAGAGAAGCTGTAAAGATCACTCCTGCCCTAAGCAAAGGGAATGAATAGGTAGTCGTGGAAAAGAAACTAAGATCTTCCAAAAGCCTGCTACTTAAGAACACAGGAAGAGCCTGGTCTTCAATGTAACAGCCATCAACATCTAACATACGTCTTTCAAGGCAAGTTCAACTCATATAAAGTCATATAAACCTTTTTTTTTGTGATGCAAACCAGAACGCCTGAGCTGCAGCCTGCTGGCCAGATCCAATCCAGTGCAACGATTCATCTGGCCAGCTGCCCACTCCTTGCTGTCCTCCCCAATGGCTAATTAGATATAGGCAGGAAGCAGGCAAGGGCTCGGGGAATTACCCTCACATCTGATTTCCCACCGCTATGTTTCATAAGGGCCTGCAGCCTCTGCTCTGCCAAAAAACAGGGCAGAGATTACCCCGTGTAGTGATGGTGCTCATGTATGCTCCATCTGCCTGCTAATAAATGTGAATTTTGCTCCATGTCTGCTAGCCCTGCGTCACACAGCCGTGTGTTGCCCACACGTTTCTGTTACGACACACGTTGTACACACCCTACCCCAGATACCCACACCTCTACACACACTGTCACCTGCAGCCCAGGCCCTCTGCCACCAATGCAGCTCCCTGGAAAAGCTGGATGCCAGCTCTCCAAGCCAACAGGTTTTACACCAATCCAGGCAAGAAATGTCTTGAACTGGGGTGAGTTTCTTCCAAAACAGGCCCAGCTCACGGAGGAAGGCTCTCCATGCTCCCTGAGTAACGTTTAGCTCTAAGTTGAGAGTGACTGCTAGCTGCCACCACAACTCCATCAGGGCATGCATACTAATGCTCTTGGACTGCTGCCATATCATCCATATATGCTTTATTACAGCTCATCTCCTTAATGTGCAAGACATTTATCTTTGATTCTTTCAAAATGAGAAAGAAAAAAAGTCCTGATAGTGTAGAACTGGTTTTAGTACTGTTCAGACCGTGTAAACTGGGTCACTGCAAGCTCTTCAAGCAGATGTTTCTTTGTCACCACATAAAATTACGAGCACCAAGCTATTTTTGCCTTATTAACAAACTTTTCTGGATTGTAAGGGCTAGAATTCTTAAATAATGATCAGGTAGGCCTCTAGCCACAGTTTTTCCATTTATCAGAAGGAAGTTTAAACACTAAAAATACAGAAATAGCAGGTTCATCACATGAGTCAACCTACCAGCCTCAACACTAGTCAGTCATGGGCAGCTGGGACAACAGATGGGTGACAGGACAAACAGGTGATAGGACAAAACTTGCAAAACAGAGTCAACAAATTCAAAGGCAGATCAATGACCATGACTGACAGAAGAATAAGTAGATCTCGGAGAGACCAACCAACCATCCTCAGAAATACGAAGGTCTTCCCATTCCTTAGGCATACAGTGAGATCAAGGAATGCAACTGAGAAACGGCATCATTTCAACAGCAATGCAGGGTCATAAATATGTGTTTCTTGGAACAAAGGTACTAGAATACAATATATTATTTTCAATAGTGAAACCCTTTGCCAATACGGTTTTATTTTGAAGATGAATTGTATGAAATGTCCTGCAAAAACATGACCTGTCCTAGAAACCTGAGAATTAGTGGTATGGAAAAAGAAGAAAACAAACAAAACCACTAGAGTTGAAATGCATACTTCAATTAACTTGACCAATTATTCATAAAAATTTACCAACCCACATGAAAACAGGATTTGCTAGTTTTTCATAATGATAAAGAACCTTCTCTGTTTCTGCTCTCCCCATGCCCAGTTTGTTGCCAAAAAATGTATAGCACAAAATAACTCCACAATCTCTTTTAAAGAGATGTAGAGGTTTAACAAGCAATGATTACAACTGCTGAACTCAATAATGTCCCTGAACAAGATTTTGCCCCTTTAGTCTGATGTAAGACATCTTAACTCTAGCTCTGTGGATGTAAACAAAAACACTGAGTAGACAGTCTTCTACTCTGAAAATAGGATTCATTTAAGAAAGAAAGTGTTCTTGGCAGTTGTTCCCTTGGGAGGGAAACTCTGCCAGATGATCAATCTGCTTCCCATGGAGGCTGGCAGGTAATAGGTGAGCCCTGGGATCTGCTGGTCCCTCCTCCAGAGCAGCCACTAGCACAGCTGAGCACTTGGGCTACTCCTTTCTCTCATAATAACCAAAGAGAACAGCAGAAACCAAACTGCAGTTACAGTTCTCCAAGTTTTGTCTCGCATAACAAAACTTTTGCAATAGGCATACATAGTTGCAAAATCCCCAAAGAAACTCAAGACTTTTGCCACGCCAAACTTGGCTTTTCATCACCAAGAGTTTCTTCTTTTTTTTTTTTTTTTTTTTTTTTTTCCCCCACAAGTTTAGATTAAAAAAAAAAAAAAAAAAAAAAAAAAACAAAACCTCTAGGATAAGGTAATAGGGAGAGTATATCTTAAATAATCCACACAAAAAAAAAAAAAAAAAGCAGATGGATACAGTTGTTGAGGGCAAACAGGAAAAGGCTGGTTCTCCTTTATGGTCTAAAGAAGGATGAAACATCAAGAAAAAAAATACAAAAAAGGTGATAGTGACCTCAGACATTTGTAACAAAGAGGTTAAAGGATCCAGATTAATGTCTCACCAAGAAAGAAGACATTCTGAAAAAACAGATTTTCAAAACACTGATTGAAAACACATTAAATAGAGCAGCCCTGCAGAAGTACCAAATGCTAAGGGTGCCAGAATGAATTACTGCAGGTGGTGTCTGAAACAGAACATTTATACAAGTTCAAGAAAAAACAAAATTAGTTTCCAAGTTAATGATGAAGCAGCAGCTTCAAATGCAGTCACTTTGCTTTTTGTTCACACAAGGTAAATCTTATTATTACATGCCATCATTTTAGTGCACCTTCTAGGTCTTTAATATTGTACATCATTTGCCTTTTTTTAATAAAGTAGGCTGTACATCCATTTCATTAAGATGTAACAGTGATTAATCTCAAGTAGGAAACACTAACACCATACCAAAGGTGCAGCACTCATACATGGATCAGACTGGCCTTCCCAAAAATTGCATTTTATACGGATTCAGGCCATCCCAGACCCCAGATACCAGCAAAAGGGATTCCAAAAAGGATGAGCCCTGGTACTACAGCTCCCCCAAGCTGAATCCCACACACCAGCCAAGTCTGACATCTTCCCCACCTCATTTTGCCTCCCCTCTGTTACACATGAGGAATCATTACACAGTCCAAGGCTGTGAGACTATTTCAGCATTAATCTGTGCCTGCAAGACAACATGAACACAGACATCCAGGGCTGAGCTTGGGCACTGTCAGAAGTTTGTCCCAAACTCTCAAAACATTTGATGTTGCTTCTATCATTTTCAAGACCTGACTGAAGAGTAAATCTCTTTGAATATGCCATGAAAGAGACGCAGAGGATATACAGCAAAGTAAACACTGCTTAGGGATAAGGCATAAATAAAGAAAAAAAAATTTAAAAGAAACAACAAACCCAACAGAAAGCACCCAACCCAGATTTAAAAGGAAAAAAAGTCAATGATTCAGAAAAAAACCCACAGAAAACCCAAAGAAACCAACCCAGACAAAAAAACATTAAGAGAGCACATCATCCCAAACAAATAAAATAAGCAATAATAAAATGAAAAGCAAAGAGATTAAGAACTAAAAAAGTCTATCAGATTTAAGCCAGATACTTTTGGTCAGCCATGCTATGTGATTTCCTACATTTCAATCAGCACGCACACACTCACCCAAATAGCTGTATCTTAATCCACATCAGCTTGGTTTTGCTACTCAGCTCCAGATGACATCCTTGTCCTTCCCAAAACTGAGAGACTTTGTTAGGGTTTGGTTATACAGCCTGGCTCATCACCCTGTGCACTTTTTAGATCAACAGAGGCACCTTGCCTCAGACCTCTCCAGCCTCCCCAGCAGCATCTTCTTGAAACCCTTCACAGTCAGTGCCCTGTCTCGCTCATAGCCCCAGCAAAAGGGCAATTCCTCAATGGCTGAAGGTCAGAAAACACACGTGAGGACAGGGAGAAGACTTGTGGAGGGCTGGGGAGCAGGAAACAGGGGAAAAAATACTGGAAGAATAAAAGGAGGAGAAAAAAAGGAAGCAGTATTTCCAAATATGAAGTGCCAGTTAAGGAATAAAAAAAAGTGAGAACCATCTCTTTTGAAATGTAACTTCAGGCTTTAAAATGCATTAAAGGTGAAGAATCAGCCTTACTAGTCAATTAGCTATAGCTTTGCTGGCTATGAATTCAGCTGCTGCTACTGCCTGAGCTTTCTCCACCCCCGCCCTCCCCCCAATCACTGTTTCATTGTGAAAGAATTTAATTATTATTTTCATTACCAGATGCATACATTATAAAATGAGCCTGCACAGAGAGAATGAGCACTTTAAGAAAATAGGTGTAATAATGAGAATGATATGTTTACATTTTTCTGCAATAAAAATGAAGACATTCTCAACAAGGCTACTTTATAAAATATACTCGAATAAAATAATTTGTAATAGTCATAACACTAAATGTGATACTCCTCCTTTTCTTAAAAAAGTATTAGTTTGGTGTCTTGAATTTTAATACAATTTAAAGCCAAATTAAAATAGGGGTTTTCAAAAACTTCCACAAAAATTTAACTTGAACACATTTCACAATTATGGAATATTAAAGCTGTTCTGCTTTGTTCTTAAAAAAAAAAAAAAAAAAAAAAAAAGATCTGTTACAGAGACATCAAGTATACTGCATACCCAAAGAAAGAATACTGCAGACACCACTTAATACGTTGGTAGTCCAAATAAACCACAAAAAATAAAATAAAAAAAATTTTCAAATGAAATACATGTGTGTATTTATTTGAGAGTTTTGCAGCATAAACAAAAATCTCGAAGCCATGAAGCAACAAAAACACATTTGTATGGATGTAACAGAAACAACACAATGGTAACATCTGCATATTACTTACAGTCCAAAACTACTGACTTAGTAACAACAAAACCCGAGTTCTGAGTTGCGCTTTATGTGACCCTATTTAACAACACAGGGCAACACTCCAATTTCACCCAGGAACCCGGTTCAATAAATCATCTGCTGCTCATGGCCCACCAGGCACGCACCGGGTGATTTACAGGTGAGCACCAGGGCTGTCACACACACAGACCCCCTGCTCCCAGTAAGAGTGTCCCCGTGGGGCTCACCGTGTGACCACCTGTCACATCCACACACGCTCACCTGTAAATCACTCACTGCTACAGGGGGGACATTCACAGCTCCCAGCTCTTGGAAGGTTCCCTCTGCTCCAGAGCTGGAGGAACTGCCCATGTGCACTCACCTCTCACCAGGACTGTGCCTTGTGGCTGGGATCTACCCCTGGTGTCCATGGGCACCGACAGCAGAGGAGCAAGGAGTCACCGCAGGTTGGCTCCTGCTGCCCCTGCAGAGATGGCACAAGGGAGGTGCCCTAGCAATGCCTCAGCATGAAACGCTGGCCCTACCTGGGCAGACCTCTGGAGGCCCTGGAATGCTAGCTTCCATTTTGGAAAGGTGTTAAGTCTTTACTCAAGTGGGATGGAGGGCATCTAACACTTAACCACAAGCCATAATAACAGAGCAACCTTCTCTTCCCATTCTTAGATGTGGAAGCCAAGCCAGGATTCACTTCACCAAATGAAGATGTTTACAGTGTAGGTGTCTGTATCTGAACAGGTCATGTTGGTCTGCCTTTACAGCCCATGGGAAGAACTAGGCTCTTTGACTGAACAACTCCTACAGAACATGTCAAAAGGAGGTCAAGTGAATCACATCCTGCAAGCGCTTGCTTCTGCTCCCTGCCTGACAGGATTTCTCCAGGATTCCTGTTTCTCTTTGCTGGATACATTTAGGTTTTTCCCTCCACTTCCATTCAAGAGTTAGACCTTAATAACACAGGTGAGACAAAACCCACCCTGTCCTAACATCAGCTTATTTCTCCCAGTTCAAAAGTGAGTAACAAAGCACTGATTGTGCAAGTTCCCAGTGTTTCTCACTCAGTACAGAGGGTGCACGCTCCCGGGTAACACCAGTCCTTCACATAACTGCTTTTAGTTACATGACTCCAATTAGTGTCTTTATCTCAACATTATTTGTCAGCTTGCACTTACTCCTTCAGTACTTTTCCTCTCAGATGTCACAAGAATTGCCTGACGCTGGGTAGTAACTCTTCTCATTAGCACAGAAACTTCCTCTTTTTGTTGCCAGCCTTCAAAAAAGACGTACCAAAAGATCTCTGTCTTTAGGCATGACCTATATATTTTCTTCTACCTTATTTCCTTAAATTCACAATTTCCTAAATCTTTTTTCTTTTGTTCTACACTTAAAATTGCTATCGAGTAGCTGCTGAAACCTGCAAATCTTCATTTGACTTTGAAACAAGCCACCTGCTCAGGTTTATCACCTCCATTATCTCCTACTTTTGCTTGTAGAGTCCTCATTTTTATTAGATAGACAAGAACTAAAGAAATGAATATTCTCAAGTTCCCTAATTCTACTTCTCATTTATTTCCTTATCTTTCCCAGAAACAAGTAACTTTTTTTCCTCACTTCTAACCTCTAATTCCACTTCTTTCTTCACCTAAATCATATTCCCAAAGCTCTCCAGAATCCAGACTGACAGGAAAAGGGTTAAAATGTGTTCAGGAAAGGGAGGTAGGTGATTTTTTTTTCTATCCTGTCCAAAGCAGACACGGCAAGCTGAACTCCCTCATCCTGTGGGGCCAGGCAGTGTCTCACCTGAGCAAAAGGAGACATGCTCATGATGTACTGTTAGAAATTGGTTCCACACTGAAACTAACAAGTCTTAGTTACTTAAGGCGAAATTTATCTCCCCTCTTCCTTCCTCGTATCCTTCTATAACCAGAGTCATCTTGGTTGGCTGTTGGGCATTTGCCAACAAACCTTCAGACATCTCACAGCAGTTGTAGAACAGAGCTTTTCCAGGCTGAAGTTATGACTGTATTTATATTCCAACAGTTCGTCGCTCCAGCTTTGGCATGCAGTTGCCATGTAGCACTCCAGACAAAATCCCTCCTCCTCAAAACTACTTTTGATCCTGAACATTTTGCTTCAACAGCTGATCAACGAACAGCACAGCTAAGAAAAAGGCACCAAACACCTTCCTCTGGGGTAAAGTGGGCCCTATTACAGCTTGTTCAGCTGTGAAACCTGGAGATGGTGCTTTAAGCTTAAAGCACTTGGTGATGGTTTTAATGGTTTGACAAATCTCTCCCAGCAGGAAGGAAACTTTCTGTGCCTGGCTGTAGAGTCTTTCACAAAGCTGAAAGAAAATAGCACTTATCTAAATTTAACTTGCCATACTTTTAAACTGGTCTGTGTGAGGAAACGCCTTTTGCTTTCATTTCATGCAAAACATTCAATTAAGTTCTCTCAGGAAAAAAAGCCCTTCCTACTAAGGCATGTATGCTGTTTTTTCTTTCACGTATACTTCACTTATCTTCTCACATGGCTCAAGTGGAAAAATCTTGGTGCAGTGATTATAAACCCACATTAACCTGCCTTTCTTCAGGGGCAAAGGAGAACAGGAGAAGCACTGAGCCATTCCTCATCTCCATAGGCAAAGAAATAAGATAGGCCTGGCACAGAGCCCGCCCAGAGAGGTGACTCCACCAGCCCAGGTTGGGAGCACATTCCACAGGCAGAAGTACTTCTCGAAGAACTTCCTGCCAATGGCTACTTGACATTAAAAACTAGGATGATCTAGGTCAAGTATCCCCAGTTGACATTAATTGCTATGTTGGATAAAAAAAAAAAAAAAAAAAAAAAAAAAAAAAAAAAAAAAAAAAGCAGGCAGCCTCTCAGACAGAGCTCAAGTCACATTAGGCTTAAAAGTAACCAGGGCCAAAACCTTGAATTGTACCCAGAAGCCAAAAGGAAGCCAAGCAGCTGTTGAAGAACTGCCCGGGCATGTTGTTACTGCTCCTGCCCTCCCTGCGCGCGGCTGCCGACCGAAGCCGGGCAGCGCTGACCAAGGACCGGCCATTCCGGCCTCACACGGAGGTCACAGGGTCACAGCCAGCCCCTGGGACATGCCACCTCCTGAGTGCATTTCCCTGCATCCTCATGCAGAAAGTTGGGGGCCTGCTGGCTGTACCTACCTCAGAAAACCAGCAAATTACAAAACACTTCGATAGAAGGGCAGGCGAAATGCTCCAGAGGCTGGTAAACTATAGCAGCACCTGCCTTTACTGCTTTATCTCTCTTTGCTGCTTCTTTTATCTCTAGGTACTCTGAAGGCAAAGCATGTGCCATGTCCAGCTGGAAAGGAAAGATTACCTGGAAGAACGAGTCATCTTTTGATTGACCAGAGCACAAGATCAGGTGACTCACGGTTTCCCAGAAAATCCAATGCCAAGGAGGTCAGATTCTGGAACAACTGCTACCATGTGAAGGGTACGTCCTTCCACATAGTCTTCCAATTATTTCCAAAAAGCAGATGAAGACAATTTTCACTACACGATGACTTCATGACAAGAAGAAACAACTCGATGAGCCCTTTCAATTAATATAGCTACAGCTAAAACAGAAAACAACTATGGGCTCATCCTACTTATCCACACACCTTGAACAACGCAACCTTTTATACAACAGGCATAAAAGGAACAAATTAATTTTTAAAGAGCAAAAGATGAAAATATATAGCTGTACTCCATAACTCACTGCAAGTTTCCAAATTGTAATCAATATTTTCTTTTGCATTTAAGAACTGCTGAATCTTAATGCTTTTTAGATGTCCAAGTGCCAGAAATAATAATTTTATTATAGGTAACTATATGCGATTAGAGTCTGACTGTAGTTTTTGAAGTTCTCTGCAAAGCCAATATGGGTTAAGTGCCCATTTGTATTGTTATAAAACTTCTTTACAGTACTGTAACACAATACTCAAGCAGCAGATTCGGAGCTAGTATTTAGCATACAACCTGATAACCTCATATAGACCCAGGCACAGATGGAAAACCTGAAGTCTTCAGCAAGTTCAACAATATTTGTATTATTTTATTCAAAAGTTTAAAAATACAGGTGTCAAAATAATTCCTCAAAGCAGGCACAATATTTGGAAAAAGTAACTTATCAGTCAATTGAATTGTTCAACAATTCCACCCCTACTATGGACCACTCACAGCTCGTTTAGTGCAAAGACAGCATAAAAAGGCTTTCTTTCCCTCAAGTACAAGCTCTTTAGCCAGTAAAGATAACTAGCACTTTGTCCAAATTTTACAAATAACAGTCTGTGTCAAGGATAATTTTCTAAAAACCCAGCCAGTGCCATTTAAAAATAAATTATCAAAACCAAATCAACAACAACAACAACACAACCCCAACATAAAACATACATTCTAGAACACATTTACTTAAGAAGTTGGGTGTTTTTTCTACTTTACAGATCAGATCCGGGTAGGGCACAAAATACTGAAATATTGTGACAATCAAAATTAACCCTAAAAGTACTTGTAGGAAGAAATGCATAGAATTTATGCCAACAGGAAGCACCACAGTCTGCTTGTATTACTGGGAGAAAGTCTGGTGACTCTCCCAGCAATTACGGACCAGAGCAGATCCCTCCCATGCCCATTTGGACATTAGGAAAAGGTTGTTCACTGAGAGGACAATCAGTCAGTGGAACAGGCTCCCCAGGGAAGCAAGCAGTCATGGCAGCAAGCCTGCCAGAGTTCAAGGAGCCTCTCAATGACACTCTCAGTCATGTGGTTTAGCGTTAGGTAGTCCTGTGAGGAGCAGGCACTCGGAATCAACGAGCTTTATATGGACCCCTTCCAAATCAAGATATTCTATAACTTTACACACATATTTTTAGTCATCAAAATGTTGATAACCTATTAAGACTTTTCAAAAGGCTTTTTTTGATTTGGAAATATCCAATCATGCATTTTCTACTCCTTCAATTCACAGAACGACATCAATACTTTGTGATAGGTCACCTGCAGTCTTCAGTGCAAAGCTCTTGAACACCATTTATTGAACAGGGGTTACTTACAGAAATTCCTACAGAGCAACTGCACAGATTAAACACTGAAATGAGCAGTCTTCATAAATTCTTTTTTATTTGGTTGAGTTGGTTTTGTTTGTTTAAATTAGTTTTGATCACCAAATGCATTCAGAAGTTATTGCAGCAATATCTGCATTTTCATCCAATACTTGGCTAGAATAGTCACTTATTAACCATGGCAGAGTTGTATTTTACAATGAAAGAATGTAAAACAGATGAGTCAGGGCTTGTGTTTCAATAAAATTTCCTTTAACAAAACTGGAGTATCTCATAAACCTGATTCAGAAACATCCCCTACTTAAATACCTGATTATGTGTTTTCTTTACTTCGGAGAAGTGCTAAAACTAAACAAAACTGGAAAAGGAAGACCAAATAAAGAAGGGGGGAACCCCCAGAAAGCTTCCAACACTAACACTGTCTCTCAAAAGCAAAGTCACTTTTTTGTTCAGAGAATCACCTAACAGATATTACTCATTTTAGTTATTAACTTTTATTTAACTCAACTCTTGCTGCTGTTCTTGATACCTGCAGAGGCTCAGGTGAGCCAACTGTGGAGGGAGACAGCAATAAAATATGTAAAAATCATCACTTCCAGTCTCCTGCTTTCCTTTACTTCCACTTGTGCTCTTGTGCAAAGCTTTCATTAGACATCCTCCAGCTCTCCCAACTCTGATCAGTAACATCGCTCTATTTTCTCATCCTGCAGCAGGCTCAGGAAATGAGGATGGCACAAACATTAATGCTTTTAATATGACAAATAACTGCATCTCTTTAAAACTGCTCCCATAAGGGCAATGCTGCAGGCCATGCCCGTACCAGTGAAGTGGCAGGACTGAAACTGAGCTGTAAAATCAATCTGTGTACTTTGTCTTTATGTGTAAGGAGTCACTCTCGCTATTCTCTTGTATTTCCATATTTTATTAAGTGAATATGCCCAAGCTTTCCCTCACATGTGCAATGCCAGCCTCTGTGCAGGCAAAATCTCTCATTACTTGACAGCAGTTTAAAACAAAAATTCTTCAGTGGAGGCTCGACAACTGGCACTCTAACACTGAATCCTGACCGCATCATTCACTCACAAAGGTAGCAGAGCTTCTGCCTCCATATGATGTAAGAGATGTATTTCAATTACTCAGACTAAAGCACAGGTGCCTTCTAATCTCCAAGTCTAGCAAGAAGAGACATAAACATCAAAACCAAAATAAGGGATATTTGTTCCACTTGTTTCTGAATATAGACTGTCTGGTGAGAGGGTTACCTGTTGTCACACCTAGCCTTAGTTTTGTCCCTGTCTCCTCCACAGGCTTATCTCATGCAATGCATTGCCAGGAACATGTTGACCTTCCCGCTAGTCCTATGCAAGCATCTTTTTCCAGTATTCTATTGTTAAACAATGCCTTCATGCAACTACAACCAGGTGTTTCTCAGTGCTAAACTGAAGTAATGCTGGCATAAGTCTGTGGGACCCTGGGATGGCTCTCTTGCTACAGACTTCCCTTCTGGATGCTCTAGCCAACTTAATACCCTGCACATTTTAGCCTGTCAAATTTTAACAGTCCCATTCTTACCCTGTTTTAGCGTGTGGATGTGGCTTTCTGCTCCAAAACACCGTGGAGTGCTATTTCCAGCCACCATTTCTGTGCTCCTGTGTTACAAAACAATCATTAGCCTAGGAAATTAAAACCACAGTCAGACTTGGGGGGGTGGAATCACTTGTTCCCTAAGTCCTTCCAGCAAAAGGAGACAACAATACCCAAACCACCAACTCACAGAAGACCCTACAGCTTCACAAATTTTCACACTAAGCTTCCCCTGAAATCAGTACGTGGTATGGGGTTAAGGGACTGACTCCTCCTTGGAAAAAGGCACATTTTCTGCAATGTAGCCATTAAAAGGAACAATTAAAACAAATGTTAGCATATTAGAAACAGTGTTAACTGGTCACAAACTCAACCTTTACCTCTAAAAAAGAGCTCACTTTGTGCAGGCAGTAGGGCTATTTCCCCTAAATTTAGGTGTGTTCCATTTAAGCCTGATGTTCTCTCACAGTGTCAAAGCTTATGAGAGCAGGAAGCACTGAAAGCAAACCAGGACAGGTTTCCCTTAAAAATGGAAATATTTCAAGCATCAGAAACATGCAATTTGGCTTGTTGAAAGAGATGCAAAGAGCTACCTCTTTAAAAAGCCTCTTTTAGGACCAAAGTATTTTACCTTCCCTTTCTCACAGCTATAGGTTCACATGCTCTAATCTATTTTTAGAATGTCCTTCCTAGATTAATTTTTAAACTTGAGTCTGGACACTTTTTACCCTCTCTCTGCCCAGATATCCCTGTTGAGTTTGTTCCACAACTGAAGGCTGCAAGGACATGGAAGTCAGCCTGCCACAGGTTTGCATCCCACCCTTTCCCACTAAAAGCAGAAAAAAAAAAAAAAAAAAAAAACAACCCAGGGATAGAGAGCCTATAGAGAGGAACAGGGCACAGCACTTACAGGGCAAGAGCCATAACTTCCTACAGCAGGCATGCTATTACATGTACTTTCTGTCACAGTAGATGATGACTTAAAACCATCTCATTAAATGCTGCAAGGCTTAAAAAGAAGAAAAAAAACAGCTGTTCCCCAACTTTCAAAGAAAAAAAGTATAAATAAGCATACCTGCCTTCATCCAATAAAGTAACCAGCCCAGACTTAGGCTTGACAGTATCTCTCTAAGAAAATAAACCCACCATAGACTTTACAGGACAAATACATAACTAAACCTTCTGGCAGTTCTCTTTACCAGATATAATTCTACACCTTTAGCTTTGTTAGCTCACAAATGTGACAATTTTAACCCAAGCCTGCTTACATGCTTTTATTTAGAAGGGTCTTGTACCTGAAAGTCTGTATATATCACAAATCTTTTGAAAGGAAACAGATTTCAGACAACCACACTGATGTCAGTGTGAACTATTTAAGGAGTCATAAGTTGCTTTATGCAGTAAGCCAGTTCTTCCCATTCCCCTTACAAACAGCTGGGAAAAACAATGCAGTGGTGATTAAAAGAAGTAGGTAGGGGGGAGAGGGATTTAACCAGCCACTTTACATAAGATGCTCAATGAGCAATTTCTGTGGACTAAAATTTAATCTGACATTAGTTCAGACTTCTGTTATTTATGTGTATAGTCCCAAGGAGTGGTAAACAGCACTTGTAAACTGAGAGGAAGCTGTGCCCACAGACCACAGTGTATCAAAATATCCAGTGCTGATCAAATCCAGAGGGAGACAAGTCTCTCAGCCATGCCATAGCCACTGAACTCCTCATAAAAACCACTTTTGCATTTCCAGACAAAAACGTGTTCTCCACATCACACAGGAGCAATCTGCAAAGACTGAAGAGCACACACGAGGTAACCAAGGAGAGCTAATAAAAGCACAGATATTACACCTTTTTCTTCTCTTCTGTGATCTCATTTTAGTAATTACCAGTTATTCCTACATATCTTAAGAGACTCACTTGTAAATAACAAATACAGGAACGCAGTGCTGGAACACAGCAGCACACGAACAAGGAGTTAGAACTCAGGAAAGTGAGTTTACAAATTGTGTTTATACATTTTTAATATAGTCTAATGATTAAATCAAAAAGGAAAATAGTAAGGATATTTGCCCTTATCTTAATTAGCAAGACTGTTTATGCAGGCTGAAAGGTAAGCATGTGTTTGTTTCTCCAACTCATTTTTATGTATTACAACTGAAGAGCATTGCGTTATTTGAACTCTTGAAATCATAAGAAGCCTCCAAACAATTTTTTCAGAAATGATACTTGAAAATTTCATATTTGATCCATCCAAGCAAAATCCGTTTCACCCAGAAAGAATAAGGCTCTCACTTATCAGAAAGATTCAAAAGCATGCAAAATAAACATAATTCCCTTCCCACACTTCGATCGATACATTTTTCCCCCTAAAATTTCAACAAGTAAATCTCATCACTACGAGTTCAATTATGTTATAAAGTGGCTTTTTGCTCTATTTCTTCCAAATAAGAAAAATTTGATATCTTAACTACAGAATCTAAACTGGGATTGAAAACCAACCACCAAAACACAACCCCAAAACTGACAACACCTAAAAAGCTGATCACAGTAGGTGCTTCATCCCAGATGGAAGGGGTTCAGGAACTGTAAAAATGGCTCCCCATCCACAACTTCCCTCTCACTCCTGGAAGTATTTGCTTTTCCCAGCATCACCAGCTCTATTATACCTGTTGTTACATGCCCTTTCATACGGTCTTTCTCCTGTCTACATGATATCTGCAATATTCAGAAATATTGTGGTATCTTAGGTTACTTTCCTGAATTTTTTAAACAACCACTGCAATTTCTACAATGCAGGACATCCTGCCAGCATCTTCGGAATCCTGAAGCTGATGTCCATGGGACACAGGCAAGTTTTTAGATTTAAAAAAAAACCCCAAAATTAGTGAAAGCCTCCACAGGACAGCTGCATCTCCAAGCAACTCTCTTTGCTTAGCAAGGCACAGAAGTGAGTGAGGAGACAACACACCCTGACTTGTGCCATCTCCCTGCAGGGAAGGGACCTTCTGCACGGGAATGGAGCAGGTCACCAGGGTCAGCAGCACCGCCACGGATAAACCTGACAAAGTCCACCTGCCACAGCACCAGGCAATAAGGTAACAAAAATTAGATCAGATAGCAGACCTCCAAGTGTTTATAGCCCATGACTCAACTTTCCCTCCTGTACAGTGACCTTTACAGAGGACAGGAAAAGGAGGTGAGCATGCTTATAGGTTAAATTCATACAATCCATTATCCAAAAGAGTAACTGGTATCAGAGGCTCCAAATCTACTTCAGAAGCAGAACAGCAGTGGCCTATGATATCCCCAGAAGGCCAGAACAGAGGAAATTTGATTGTTTTTGTGCTCCTGGTATCTTGTGAAGCATGCTAAATTTTTTCTCAAAAAGTAACGACAAAGTCATAAGGTAGAAGACACAGAAGTAGTCTGACCATCAGCACAAAGAGGATTTTCTTAAGACCTCCTTTAATGCTCAGGTTCAGTTTTGCAGAGACAGACTAGAGCTGACATTTGCCTGGACAAGACATCAGAGCTAAAGGAACCATACAGCATTGCAACCCAAAACACTCAGAATCACCCCAAAAATAGTGCCCAAATACTGTTCACTTCCTCTATCAAGTGTTAGAATACTCTGAAAACAAAACTAGAGAAGGATAAGGCAGAAGTGAAATTGCCTGGAAAGCCTGAAGGGCACACTGAACAGATCCTTTTTTCCACTTAGGAAATTCGTGGTAGAATATCACTAATGGTAAAACTTGAGGTCCAGAAGATAAAGTTCGGCAAAGTGACCTTTTATGCATTTCAGATCAAAAACCAGTTGGGTCATACGCATGCTCAGATAGCCGTGGGCATATGACAAACAAGCTTAAAAAAAAGAGAAAAGTTTGTGAGCAAGCACTCCAGACAGCTGTGCTCAAGAGCTATATCCATGAGACAGGCTCAAACTTTCATGTTTGATATTGTAATCTGAAGATGAGCCAGAGTTCAGTAAACAGTAAATGTGATTCTGCACAACCTTGTTATCTTTTCATCTCAACAGTTAAACCTGTGTGAGGGAGTGCAGAGAGGTTACAAAATACTATCAGCACAGTTTATTAAATGGTCTTTTTGCATTTATTTTGTAGCAGGATAAAATGTAAGGTAGCAGAGACTTAAACACTGGTAAGACAGAGGACCAGAACGGATTCTGGAAAAATCCCTTGGACCTCCAGAGGCAAGAGGAAATTTTTCTTCAAGAAATTCAGCACACTGTTTACCAGACTGTTTTGCAAAACAATTTTACCAGTAGTTTTGCAAAATTTAAGTGTATTAGCTAAGCAAAAGTGAATGGCAAAGGTGCATAGATTCTTCCCTTATTTTCCATAAATAAGACCCAAATAAACAGATTATGGAGATTTTGCCTTTCCTCCCCATAGCCATACACCTCCAGAGACCCATTATTCTGGGAGTTCTAGGACTTTAACATATGCTGTTGGAATTCAGGCAAAATTTTGGACTTAGAGAACTCAACAGCACCATTCCTGAGTTAGAAACTGAAGGATTTCACACTTATCTGTGGTGTTCCACCTCCCCAACACCCCCAATCCTTTTGGATCATTGTATTCTGGCGTTGAACTTCAGCTTCTTATCCTCCTCACATCTCACCCAAAGAGATTTCGCTATCCACCTTCTGAAAACATCTTTAGATCAATTCAATTTATGGTTGTTATTATTAATTCAAGAGAAAAAAAAAGTTATTGTCCTATCTTCACACTTGTGAACAAGAGAATAGAACCTGAAACTTTCAGCTCCTGCAAAAATGGGAGGGCAAGGGGTGCTCTTGGGTTTGAGCTAAAGAGTAACTCCACAATCTAGGAACAGTCAAGTAAGACTGCACTGAATGCATTGAATTAGTGAGCATTTGAAGGATAGTCTCATTGTTCCATAATTACTTTAACACATAAAATTCAAGCAACCAGAAGAAAATCAGCTACCTCAACACTGAGGACCCCACATACTTCTCTTGTTAGATGAGAGAAATTACAAAACCCAAGTATTCTGCAAAATAAGGTAAATACAGCCAGCAGTCTGTGTTGCCCAAATGGATCCAAAAATCTGTGCAGAAAGTTGTGTCCACATAGCTTTGCCTTTCCCCACCAAACCCAGTACAGGACTGGCAGAACACCCTTGCTTGGATCCCCCAACCCAGCACGGATGTCTGCCTCTCCATCTGGAAGCTGCAATCCTACAAAAACACCATGAGATGAAAAAGGTGTGGGAAAAAGTTTTTTGGGGGGGTCTTTCTGTTCTGTTAAGCCAACTACAAAACTACACTTTGCCAACTACAAAAAAAACTCCTGAGTGGAGGGAAAAAAAAAACAAACACACTCAGACAAGCAATTTTTTCCATAAATGATAAGCAAAACAACTATAGTCAAACAAAGTTGAAGGCTACTGGCAAGAAAATAAGAGGCCTAGGCCCAGTTCTTTCTATTGCCTGAGAAATGAAGGCAGAAACCAGTACCTTGATGTTCTTCCCTGCTGTTTCACTCTGCTTTCTTACTGTATTTCTGCAGCAGTGGGAATAAAGACAAAAGAAGCACCAAAGAACAAAGCCTGAATCTCATTCTGGCAAAAACAGGGAGGGGAAACAAAAGACAGAGTGGAAGTGGATGGACTACTTATAGCAATTATTGTCAAACATTTTTGCACTTCCTTCCTTAATGTAGCTCCTTTTGTACACAAAGGCCTCCAAATAGTTCTGAGAGGTTCCCTTTGTAAAACGAGGAGAAAGGAAAACTGTAATAAGACTATGCAATGAAGATAAATTTTCCCAATAATGCAAGCTACAGGAAACACATGGAGGTCAAATAAAACTATTATTTGCCTTCTCAAACACTATTTTCTTCAGCTGCTAAATAAAAACATTATGAAGCCATTTTACACAGTAAAATTTAACCTTCTATTAACCTTCCATATTAAGTAAACAAACCTTTCTAGCCAATAAGCATCATTGTGAACTCTCTGAGATGATAAGCAATACCTTAATTACATTCATTTACATGACTTTGAAATTGTTCCAGACCAAAGTCAACAACTACAAGGTCAAAGAGTATGGAAATCTAAAATAAGGAGAAATCCATAGCCGGCCAGTTCACAAGGATTGTGCAGCATCCTTTCTAAGCCAGTTTGTAAAGGGTCACAGATCCCAACCAAGTACTCACTTTTCATCAATTAGATTAAAAAAGGCAAATCCTCTAAAACATCAAAGACCAATTCCATCCCTTGTTTTTTTGGTTTGTTTTTTTTTTAACTATTCAAAGTTGAAAGCAACAGACACCTCAGAATAGTTTTTAATGCCTAACAGCCAATCAAGCTGTGTGAATATGCAAATGTTTTATAAGATTCTAAATGACAGCCACAACATGAAATATACTTTTAAAAAATACAACCATACCACTGAGAACTAGCGAATATTTGGTGTAGTGCCTTTACACTTGGGAAGGCTAAACTGAAGAGTGTACAAATTTTAGAATGCCACATGAAAACCTTCACTGTTTCATCCAGGCTACATTTAGAGCGGGAAGTGCTGATGATGCTCAAACTGCAATTACAAGAAACTTTTAACTGACTGTGGCAAGAAACTTCATAAACTATGACATGTCCTGAAAGAGCAGAAAAGTAGACACAGTCCATCCATTCCTAAGATATTGGATAGTGGCTCAGAGATGATCAATAGCAATCAAATTAGCCAAAATGGAGCACACATGCATGCTGCACTGATGGATCATTTTGGGATTACATTTTGTATATTACAACCATGAAATTATTAAAAATAAACATATACAAAAAAAATCTAAAGTACACCTTTTGGATTTAGGCAGTCCCATATCAATACACAGCAGCTGACAATATTTTCTTAGTATTGAATTAGATAAATCTCCCTGCACCCTACTTTACTAGCCAAGCACTTTTTATACAACACTCAAGCCAACAACCTTCTGCAATTTAAGTATGATTTAGTGCAAGGGAAGCAATGAGTATTATAAAATTTATGCTTGTTCACCTTCTCTCCCCACAGAGAAGGGCAAGACGTTTTTTCATGTAAATATGTATTAGATCCAAATCATTTAAATAGATATTATTCCATAGAGAACATGATGCTGCATATGCCCATTTCAGCTGCATGTTACTAAATAAACTGCAAGATAATGATGTTGCCTTGCTCATCCTAAAGGACACTGAAAATATTTCTAGGCATTTCAAACAGAAGTAAAAGGAAGAGACTTTCACGAGAAGAAAGGAAAACTAGGGTGGCTATTACAGAGCTTCCTAAAGTGAAGACAAGTTACTGGCAAATTAGGAAATCTCTTTAGGAGCAGGTCACAGCTGCCACAGAAAAAATATAGCTCAGGTACACGGAATCTTTACAGTATGAATAGCAAATCATTGCTATCATCCAATTTCATTTTCTTTTAAATGGAGAAGGGAAAGATAATCATGTCTGCAAAGAGAAAACCAAGAAACTTTAGACAGGTGACTAATACTAGAAGTTAATGTAGAAATGTTAAATGCACGGTGCCAAATGCTAATTTGTTTCTAATACCTCTCAGTTATATTTAGCTACAAGTGTCACTGCTTGAATGGAAAAGAGACAGAATATCAAAAACTTACACAGTGCCTTGAAAATGAGAGCTTTGAGCATGACTTCTAGGTGAATGCATGTATCTCCCTGTTTTTCACAAAATGCACCGGAAGTTAACAGGCATGTTATACAAAATGCAATTTAAGTTAACAATTTATTTCTAAATCATATACATATTTGAAGTGAGGACGACTGTCATTTGACTTGAAGCTATCACATACCATTTGGGCCACAGTCAGTTATCTTACAATACAGTCTGACCTCTACTTGATTTTAAAATAGGATAATCACCTTCAACTGTGTATGAACCTTGAACATTATCAAAAACAGTTTTATTGCATCAACGATTTATTAATAGTCTTATATTAATAGTAATGTAACTTTGACTTTACAAAGTCATAAAGATGACGAGAAACACAGTCAAGACTTATTGTGCTACCTATTTTATTTTAGGCTTCTAAGGCAACCTCATGACACAATCAGAAAAACTATCCTGAAAGCAAGAGCTACAAAGGAAAAACAACAGAACACGCCTGTATCGTCCCAGTTCAACAGCAAAGCTGCAAGGATACAGACAGCATAATGAGTTCAGACAAACGCTGAAACCTTTCAAGTACCAAAACTGTCCTGCAGCCAACTGTGCTGGGAACGGGAGAAGCGCCCGTGCTGAGACAGGTAACCTCTGGACTGCACAGGAGCAGCCACTGCAAAAGGAAGGAAGAGGCGTGAGCCTTACGTGGGAAGGCGCTAAGCCAGACTCCCCCCCCATCTTCCAAGCAAAAAGCCCAAAGTCTACAGGCTCACACTCACACCAAACCTGAGGAAGGAGGAAACGTTCAGAGCGTTTCTGGTTCCCAACACTCACCGTGGCACCCCTGCCGTGCGGTCACTTTTGGAGCCGCTGGCCCCGTTGCACCACAGTTTAAACAAAGAGCGGCTAAGAAAGTGCAGTATTCTATAACTGGCATTTACAGCATCGGCCTTGGACTCCTAATCTTTACCAGACGGGCACACAAATCAATCTATCAGCTCATAAAGGTATGCTTTTTAACCTCCAAAACAGATGGGATTGGCCAGAAACGTTTGGCATGTCAAACTGCTAATCACGGCTGCCCTTTGCACAAAATAACCCACTTAAGTTGAGGCATGGTTGCACTGTAACAGACATTAGTCTGTGGGAAACCCATTTAACTGTCACATACTCCCGCCACTCTTGCTCTCCCTTAATTAAGCCTAATGCCTTATGCTTTGACCTTTTGTTCTAGCCTATTAACCCTATCTAGTACAAGTTCAAATATGCTAAACCTAAAAGTTTGCTTTTAATATTAAATGCCAAGCTACAGGAAGAGTGAGGGATGCTTCTCCACCCTGCAAGATACCAAACCCTGCGTTAGTCCCCAAAGACAAAATATGTCTAAACACTAATCAGTTTAACATCAAAAAAAAAGTGGAGTTTCTTCCACTGGCATAGCCTACTTTTTCCTCTTCAGAGGAGAGTGGAGGGTGAGGAAAAAAAAAAGATGTGTAACTTCTGCTAGCAACTTCATATCCTCAGGCTTTTGGGTTTTTATCCAACAAGAAAAGCACATGTTATCAGCCAAGATCATACTGCACTCATTTGCTGTTCTCTGAAACCCATCATTAAAAATAAGACATAATTGGTTTACAGTGACCAATTTCTCCTCAATTAAAGGCTGCCTCTGCCAACCCTTCTCACACTGAGTCACCATCTTGTTCTTTTGAAAAGATGGTTACACTTACTATTAGTCTGTAATTCTTGTCTGCATCTCCAGGTGAGTTGCATCCTTTGAAGTTTCTCAGACTCACACAGACTTAAAGACATAATTTATTCATTCTAGATACTCACTGTTCCTTTTATGCAAGCTCAACTAAAGCATTGCTGCCTCCTGCTCCACCATCCCTTAATTCACGAAGGTTATGCAGCACTAACAAGACCAGCAGATATGTTTCTAAAGCAGTAGTCTGTTGGAGAAAATCTACCCTGAGGGTCCAGAACTCTGACTTAAACAAGAACGCTAATTCCAGCGACAATAACAAACCTCTGATCCAGACACTACTGCTCTCCACAATAAAGCTATTTATGTATGCAAGCAAGCTTGGTATACCAGAGGTATTCCACAATTAGTGCTCATAACTAGCAAACAAACCTATTCCCCACTCTAAAAAAAAAACAACTATGATTGCCCATAAATGCCTTTTAATATAGGCTAGAAATAGAAAACAGAATGCAAACTGTGTGGGGATTACCAGCTACGTATACACCAACAAACATGTTCTCAAATCTTCAGCTTAACCACCTTACTGACACATTGAACACTTGGTGCAACATCCTTCGTTACAGCTTATGCTTCTGCAACGCTGACTAAACAGAACTCCTTTTAAAAAGAGGAAACAATCTTGAACCAAAGCTTTGAATTACTTTAACTGTTTTTGAAGATGTGAAAGATCTCAAAAGGCTTGTTGCCACAAAAGCCACTGTCTACTAAGTTCTACTAAAGCTGTATAAGAAACCATCTGCTGCCGATCACAACAATTCTCCAGTTTTAAATTGCTAATTAATTAATTATGTTTTAATTCCAAAGTGCCTGTCTTACTGATTCTGAGACCAGCAAGTAATACCATTAACTTTTCTGTAAATACAATTGCTCAGCCAACTAAAGATGCACTACAGCAACATTCAACTTCCTTTTTTGAAGAGTCAAATAGAAAAAACATTCTGGGGGAAAAATGGATTTCTAATATCAATTTCTGGTTATTTTCAAAGCACTAATTCCAGTTAAATCCAAATCCCTACAATTTTAAAAGTGCACACATTTTCTAATGATTTCACTTGGCTACATTCTATTGAGTTGGAGATGCTCAAACAGCACTACACAGACCAATGCTGTATTCGACTAAAGCCAAGTAACGCATGGATTTATTTAAAAAAAAAAAAAAAAAAAAAAGAGAAAAATATATCCTTGCATCTGCAGTTTGTGTCATTACAATGGATATGAGAAGCTCTGCAGGCTGGGATTTGGTATGACTGCCTCCAGCTTCTAGACCTTCCCTACTAATGCTCACAAAAGTTGCCACTGGAGGCAATGCAAATGAGTCCTAAGAGAGACCAGAAACAAAACAACAACTGCTTGCCGACCATTACATGCCCAAATTGTATTCTTTATGCTCATCAGCATTCTCAAGTTCTTAGGCACGCATGTAGGCCCACCGAGGACAGTGGGGCTACTCAAGTGAATAAAATGACTCACAAACCAAAGTGCATACACACAAGCAATCACTGACTGGACAACGCTTGGGGAATTATCCCCTGGTACCAGAGAAAAATAGGATTTAGGAAATGGGAACCAAGGGAGCCGATCGGAACAAAATGACAGTGATGCTAAATGTCTACAAGCCATTGTAACGTAGTATCTAATAATGATTTTACTGTGACGGTCCCTTGCCACACAAGCTCAATTTGGATCTGTTTTATTTAAAAAATAAGTGATATGGTAACACGGTAAGTGTTATTTAATCTTCTCTTTCACTCTGAAATTACATGTAAATCAAGTTCTTCACTATTTCGCTACCTCCCAAACAAGTGGGCTAAATCTTCAGAACTTAGGAGCAAATTATACATAAAAAGTTCAGATGTTACAAAAATACTTATTTTTCTTTAACTAGCACACATATAAAAAAGAAAAAAACCCCAACTCGTACAGTAAAAAAGAGGATAAACTTGAACATTTATCACTTCAAAACATATTATAATCCTAAAAGGCTTATACATGTCACACAGTTGTCTGACAGCTTTGGCAAGACAAAGAATAAACCCCAAACCAAAGAGACAAGGTAAAGAACCCAAACAAATTATTTACCTTGAATGTGGTTCCATTAGGAAAGCTCTTCCTTCAGGAGTCCAAGGATGCATTAATTTTCTTCTTCAAAAATTTCATGCTTGATCTGAAAAGAACAGCAGAAATCCCCCTATGAAATTCTGCAAACCATTCTTTCCTACCTAATATGCCTTGATCTACTTTCTTACTGAGGGTGTAAGGGAAAGCAATGCTTTATTTTGGTTAGTACAAACTGCAAATCACATTTTTATGTCAGAAGAAAAATGTAGTTCCAGACTTCAGAAATTAAAATCTTCCAGACAGAACCATGAGTAGAATGAGTAGAAAGAACTAATGTTGTCTAGAATTGCACTAAGGGACATTATTCTGCAAGAACAAAATCCACATTCAACTCTAAGCCAGAGTTTTCCCTCCTTTCATTCAAAAAACAGCTGTGACATGAAAGCCTTCCTTCCTATGTAGTGGTTACTGCTTAACAATTCACACGTGCACCCATGAACATCAAAATCAGTTTTTATAGAGCCTCTATTAATTTCCATAAACACAAGGAAAAGACAGGAGTATAGTATAACAGGTGACTGTAATGCTAAATGCAAAAAAAAAAAATTAGAAACTAAAAAATAAACCAAACCAGTAGAAATTGTAATATTTGCTTTTTGAGAGATTTTAGAGTAACATTAAGAGTAGTATATCACACTTATTTTAGTTAGGAAATTTACCCATTACAATCACAACCTTCAAGTTCTTCTGAGTATTTTCATATTATTCTTAAGTGAAATTTTGCTAAAGGTTGCAAACTTAGAGCTAGTCCAGACCATTCTTATTTCTATTTCAGCACTGTTGTTGTGGCAAGCCTCACTATTAAAGGTCTTCAAGCTACCACCCAAGAAGCAAGCTTCACAGTCAACTTTAAATACAATAAAACACACTTTAAAAAAATAAAAAGAATAGACTTTCTCCACCACTTAGCTGAACTTTCCCCTCCCTCCTTCTGCTTGGCACTGGGAGAGTTCCTCTCCTTATTTCAACACCTTTAGCCTCTGTTCCAAAAAAAAATGCATACAGAAGCTTTTTAAACATAGAATTCCTCTAGCACTGAGGACCCCACAGGTGGGAACAGGTGAGTAGAGGATACAGAGGGAAGAGTGAGAAGTGTGTGTGCTGGGGGCACATCTGAGCAGCTCTCCCTCCACAAAACCATTTGGGTCCAAGCCAGATTAGAGGAAACATCTAACTCTTACCACTGCAATGGGCTTGCTAACTAGGAAAAAAAAAAAGATACAGGTGTTGATCAATGGGTCATCATCCAAAAAACACCTATTCAAAGCTTTCAGGTACATAAATAACAGCAGCACACTGGACTACTGCCAGCACTAAGACCCAACAAAACATACCCAACAATAGAGCCAATTAAGCTGAAAAATAAATAAATACCCTGGAATACTACATGCAGATGCTATTTTAAATCCTTCTTCCATATACATCACAAAATGAAAAGCTAAGTTGTACCACAGAAGGTGGTACACCACAGGAAAATTTGTATTCAGTTTGGGGAGGGGAAAAAAAGACCTATCATCACAGTAAAAATTAACAGAGAAATGACAGGTACAGTGACAAAGGTGCTAATAAACATAGCTCAAAGCCTTCTTAACTCTATTTTACTGTAATGGTAAATAAGCTGAACATGGAATCTTTTGTGAACAATGAAAAACAGGACAAGAGGTCCCAAAGAGCAGAAGAAGGCAGCGCTATAAAAAACTGGCTTTTTCAAGCCACCTAAATTTGAGAAAAACAGATAATACCAGTATTACTGCTCTATACTATAGACGTGGAAAAAATGTTTTTCACCACTGACAAGTGGGTGAATTTAATCATTCCTACTTCCAAGAGAAGAGAGAGTGCTACGTACCAGGGAAAAACACAAAACAAGACACAAAAGCCCACTCCATACAGTATTGCCATCAAGATTCAATGTGTAGATGGGATTTCCTTTACATCAGCACTCAACAGTCTTTTTTGTACCATTCCAAGTGACTACAAAAAGGTTTGTGAGAGTTCAGTGAAAAGACAAAAACATAATTTGTTATTTCTGGGAAAAAAATCCATATTCCTTCAATATATTTTAAAAATTGAGGTGAAAAAATAATAACTCTTCTAGAACAATATTCCCCAACACTTCGCATCTGAACCACTTGTTTTACACACCTTGTAGTTTTTTGGAATGTTGATTTGTGTTATGGACTACCAAATGCAGGATAGATGATAACACAAACACCACCATCAAGGCCACCTCCTGGGGCAAGAACCGTCATTTCTTTCTACATCTGAGGCAAGCCCTGCTTTCAACATCACTGAAAATGCATCTTCAGTTCACTTTCCCTCTCTCTTTTCACAGTGGGATGGGGCATAGAGAAGAAGCAGAAAGCAAGAGCTGAGAATCCTAAAGTTTGCTATGCAAAAAAAAAAAAAAATCAGAACAACAATACCAACTCTAGGGCCATTGAGAACAAAAATACTGCTCATCTTGGTGAGCAAGACTTACTGCTTGGATACACTTCAACACAGAACTTCATGGACTATTTTTTGGAGCAAATTAAATACTCCCTCATTTGTTTCCAAATAATAGTTTCATCCAAAACTGGAACATATTTTATATCTAGCACCTGATCTCTTCACAACACCACCCTCACAACTTCCTTTCTCGTGGAGGAGGAGGATCATCCCCTCAGAAGTCTTTCCCAACACCAAGTTTCCTTCCTGGTCTTAGAAACTAGTGACTAAAACAGAAGATCTGCAGCTTCTGCTTTTAATCTGCTTTTGTCTACAAGCAAAATTGGTTTTCCTCTGCTGAAGGCACTGGTGTTTAGAAATAAGTGGTATGAAAACAAAATTTCACTCAAGACAGGCAATTAAACAAGAGCAACGAGCTCCAATAACAATTTAAGTATGAGAAGACTATGCCAGGAGGGTTTGACCCAAGCTAAGATGTCTAGCAACTGCTTCTTCCCCTTTCTACACATGAATATTTATTTACATGAGTTTTAGTTTCTATTCTCCTTCTTCAACCATCAAGCCAAGTGACCTGCAACAGACAGCCAAATAAATTACCAAATTAATTCTTTCAAGTGCTAAATAGGTCTGCTAGCATTTCCAAGTATTTGAAATAAATAATCCAGAAACCCTAAAGAGCAGGCATTCTCTTTACCAAAAGAGTTCCTCTGCCCACTTTTCCCAAGGAATATCTTCCCACTGGGAAATGTGAGCTTTCACATGATCCCAGATGTTCACCCAGAAGTACTGGCTGCCAACCCTTGTATGCTGTTTTCTAATTCAGTGTTTTCCAATGCAACTAGTGAATCCCTCACACCAAAAAGTCCAAGAGCAATGCCAGAATCCTGTTAAACACTTCCCCCCAGCTCTTCCCCTCGTTGCTGCAGGCAGCCAGCACAGCTCAGTTACTCTTATCATTCTGGCCTGGTGGCAGGAAGAAAGAGCAAACCACAAATGCTGTTACTATTAACCTTTTTGTCTTTAGTTCAAGACTGCTTAGACAGACTGTCAAATTTTGCTTTCTACCTTTTTTGTACATCTATGCATATTCTTCCACATCTTCTCCCCTTGTTCAGGCTTCATTCCCTACCTCCATACCTTTCTGCTTGTTTGTCGCTGCCTGCCCTCCTGAGCAGCGATGATTTATACCTCAAAATTTGCACTTCTTGTCCCAAAAGGGTATTTATCCTTTTCAAAGGGTAAATAGAATAGCCATCCTATTAACCCTGCCTCCTGCTCATCACCCAACCCATCACTCAGCATGTGGGAGATGAGCCCTGCCCTCCTCATAGGGCCCATGCATGGGAGGGTGGCCACCAAAGCCCCCCTGGAAAAGGGGCTTGTACCCCCAACCCAGGCACCCAGCTGGGAACCCCACACTCTCCCCAGGCTCTCTTCTGGATCCCCTTCACTCCCTGCACATTCACCTATAGGAAAAAGAAACACAACCACAAGGCTTTTGGGGTTTGAGGTACAGGCAAGCTCTGAAGAGCTGTTCTAAAATGGTAATTCACAAAAAAAATCTTATGGTCTTCCCTGTCTTCTCTGCTAGCCCTGCAAGGAGGTGTCAAGCACAGCCCTAGAGCAGGACAGCTGACTGGGGGAAATGCAACTCCCTGGCTTTGCCTTGGGCAGGTTTGTACATGTGCTCGGCACAACACAAAACAGGCTTTATCTGTTATTACAGTCATGGCCCACATTGTCACTGGTAAAATTAACAGTGTTCTCACTGCTGATGATAATAAAGCTGGCATCATATAAACTTTTTTGTCAATGTTCAGAGCCTGAAAAATAAAGTTAGCTCTGAAGAGACAAAATAAGCTTTAAGTAAGCAAGACTTTGTCAATGCTTTTAAGCAAATCCTGCAATAAGCAAAACTGCAGGCAAATACAAGCACCATAAAATTAATTCATGTTTGAGCTCTACAACTTTAACTGAATCACTTAAAATTTTTCCTTGATGCCTTTTAAAGAACAAAATTTACCCAAACACAACCATCAAACACTGCAGGTGATACAGCCAGTGATTAAATCACCCTTTTAAGTTTACAATATAAAAACATTATTTACTTTTACTTCTTTATCAACATAGTTTTTATGACTATAATAAATTTGGATTAGCACATCTCTCACTTCAAAAAAAGAAACAAGTTTGGGGAGCAGAGAAGAAGAGCATGTTCTCACCTGCAATTTTCTGCCAAAAGACTAAAAGGGAAAAAAAAAAAAAAACCAAAAACCTCAATCCAGCATCATTTGGCACTTGACTGCATGTTGTATTCTGTGCATGCACGGCCTACAAAAACCTGAAAGCCATTGACAGCTCTCGCTCATTAGATAACCCAGAACCACAGGCCAGTCTAGCAGCAGGTCAGATTTCACCCCTGCCCAAAACATGCAGGCACTGCTCCTTACCTCTCCCACGGCACCCACAGAACACAAACACCCTTACATATGCACTTCACTCACGACTAACTTGCTGTCTTCCTCTGGAGTCCACATCAACTCCATCTCAGGATAGAGACCACTGACAGAACAACAAGTCAAACTTCTCAACCACAAGTTTGGGAAGACAGCTGCCTCAGACAGTAAAAACCCCAAAGCTGCCTGAACACCCTTCTCGGTGAGAACTTTTGCCTTCCAAGATGTTAGCTACGAATGCCCAAAGAGTAGAATTACTCAGATGCCATTAAATCTGATCCCAACCACAAGATATCCTCAGCTCAGAGAGCTTTTGTCATCTGGCATCTTAATGTGTCACTCTCTCATGTGTTCAGTCAGCCCTAGAAGCAGTAAATTGCATTTGTGTATTAAAGAAAATGTTTCCTACTTGCTCAGGAATACACCACTTTCCACAAGTGACTGCTTCCTCCCCATAGGTCTTCGCAGATTGGATTCGCACTCTTTGTTAAATAAAGCTTTACGGTATCTCTGAACATTTATAGTGCCATGACTCAGTTAAATTCTAATCAGCCTGTGAGCTGTCTGACACTGCAGCAGGTCCCCTCAAAATAAAACAAGGAATAATATAGTCTCCAGATTCCGGAGAGATGAGGCAAAAGAGGACAACTTCTACTTCAGCCTTCTTAACAACAACGTAATCCCAAAGCCAGAAATCCCACTGTTTTTTTCCCAACACCTTCAACACGTGTCAAGCATTTTAGCTGAATCCTCCTTTAAATCAAAAGCCCAGTAAATCACCAGGATACACAAGACAGAAGAAGGAGGGTGCAGCACACAAGGCACACATCAGACACAAGGCTGTCTGCTCGCTACAACAACGCTGCCCCCCGTTTTGCCCGCTCTACGTTCCCTTGGCTTTCACTCCCTTCCAACTTAATCACCCACTGACACTTGGAAAGAAGGGCCTCAAACAACGTGTTCCGTAGGGAGAAACGGAGGGTGGAGGTGGGGGAGAAAAAATTTTAAAATTCACCTTTAGAGGGCTTCGCGGACACGCACCAAAAAAAAAAAAAAAAAAAAAAAAAAAAAAAAAAAAAAAAAAAAAGCCAACCAAACACCACGTCTGGAAAAGTAACCTTTAGTCTAGAAGGGAAACAGCGACGTCCCTGAGGAGCCCGAAGCGATGAGAAGGCATCTTTGGGGGGCGCAGGGAGCCGAGCCTGAGCCGCGGCCGAGCGGGGACGGCGGCGGCAGCCCCGGGCTGGCTGCGGGCCCGCAGGTGGCGGCGGGCGGGCAGCGCCAGGGCCGGGGAGGCGGCGGGGGCGGCGTGGCCTTGCCCGCAGCCCCGGGAGCGAGGCCGGCCGCCCGCGCCGCCGCAGCCGCTGCGCACCGAGCCAGCGGCCCCGGGGATCGCCGGCACCGGGAGGGGCAGCGCGGGGTCCCTGAGAAAGGTGGGGGGGCCCGGGCGTGCGGCCGGCGCTCGGCGGAACACTGGCGGGTCCCGGGGGGGCGGACTAGTAACTTTTCCGTTCCGGCGGCTCCCCCAAAACCACCGCGGCCGGGCAAACTTTCCGCCCGCACCGGGGGTGCCGCGGGGCGAGCGCCGCCGCCGCGCCGGGCTCACCCCGGCATTGTTTCCCCGGTGCCGCCGCCCGGCAGCGCGGCCCCGGCCCGCCCCGCTCGGCCATTTCCCCGGCGGAACAGCGCCGCACTCACCCCGCAGACGCCGCGGCTCCTCCCGGCCGGGCTGCCCGAGCCCCCGCGGAGCCGCTCCGGCCGCAGCCGCCGCGCACGCCGCCCTGCTGCCGGCGCTGAGCTCCGGGGAAGCGGCGGCTGCCGGAGCCGAGGCGGGCGGAGGGGTCCCCGCGGCTGGAGGACAGGACGGGGCTGGACAGGGCAGGACGCGCCGCCTCCCGCCACCCCCGAGTCCGCGCGTCCCCCCCGCCCCGCGCATCCCCGCGGCACATACAGGGCGAGCCGAGCTCCGCTGCGCTGCTCTCCGCGGCTCGGGGCTCTGCTGCAATGCCTGCGAGGCTGACTTTCAAAGCCTAACCCGCAGCCGCGATCCTCCCTCTCCGCCTTCCACCTCGCCCGCCGCGGCGCAGCCCGGCCCCTCCCCGCGCCGCGCCATTCATCTCTCCAGCCAAGTTTCTTAACCCTTTGGTACCCTCCCGGCAGGAGGCAGGGCGGGATGCGGGCGCTCGGGGATGCGCCCCCCGCCCCGCCCCGCCCGGCGCGGCGAGGGCAGGGCAGGGCAGGGCAGGGCGGCCGCGCCGCACGTACGCGAATCCCATCGCCTCCTGCCCTCGCTAATTAATCTGACTGAAGTCGGAGAGCCCCCGGGAAACAAACTTACGAGCGACAGCACCGGAGGACCCGTATCTAATGAAAACGGCAGCGGCTTAAAAATAACACTTTTTGTTGTTGTTTTTTCTTTTTCCTTTCCCCCTTCGGCTGCTTTGGAATAATTGGCGGGGGAGGGCGCTTCTGGTGTTACCGGTACTTGTCGGTCTAGAGCTCACGTTTTCAGCCTTTCCTCCGGAAAAACACGCGCTCGAAACTTCAGTACTTTATCATCATCATCATCATCATCATCATCATCATCATCATCATCATCATTCATGTTATTTTGAAGGAAAAGCCGGGATGCTCCCGGCAGCGTTCGGCGGCACGGGAGGGCAGCGGCCCCGGCACCTGCGGCTGCTCCCGGGTGGCGCTGCCCCCGGCCGCGGCCCTGCCGGCTCCCGGCACGTCTCCTCCTCCTCGGCCCCAGCTTCGCAGGCCACCGGGAGCGGGGAGCATCCCTGCCGGCTCTGCCAGGGCGCCCGGCGGTCCCTGTGCCGCGGGGGAAGGAGGGCGGGCAGGGGGGAAGCGCTCCCAGGATCGGGGGCAGACCGGCTCATCAAAGCTGTGCAGTCTGCCCACGGGGCGAAAAAATACAGTTTGGGAGGGAAAAACAAACAAACAAACAAAAAAAAAAAAAACAAAAAAACAACCCGGAGTTGGGAGTGCTTCCCAAGAAGAGTCAGCCCTCCATTTTGGTAGGCGACATCCCCCAAACCTCTGCTGTCAGAAGCTGCACTAAATGTCAAGTTGTTCTTTAGACTTTGCTGCCACCAAAGAAGAGAGTGCGCAGAGGTACAGGCTGAACTTGGCTGTATAAGCGAAGCTACAAAGTGCATGCGACCTTCATCACACCTCCTGTGTGCCTGTGTTTAACAAGCGTCTCGACGTGTCGCACGCTGTCTGCCTAGCGCTTTACAGAATACTTCACGATACTTTACTTCTGCAAGCCAAAGACTGATGAAAGAGACACAAATTTGTTTGCAAGTCACATATAAACTGCATGGTAATTACTGCATTAACACATGCCAATGTTTTAGTTCTTAAACGCAGGTAAAATAAGTGATCTATTCAAGTTGGGGGTTTTTTTTGTGAGAGACTAATATGGTCAAAGAGCACAGGAATTTCCACTTTAAAGAAAACAAAAGGGAGTCACATTTATGAAAACTACATATTTTAACCAAGAGACACCATGAATGAAAGTAGATGCAGGAATGTTAAGCAAAACCTCTTTCACTTTGGAATGTACGGATTGTGTACAGGCTTAGAGTGGAGCTAGTAATGTATTACTTGACCTATTTTTTTAAGCCAATGAAAGATTTAGGTTAACTTCGTCATGTGTTTTTAACCACTTTCTTCCAGACATGCAGCAGCGTTTTCTAAAGCCATTGCATGTCAGTGTTTATACAAGTCTCTTTTTTCTGAGAGCATGAGTCTCATCATACAGCCTGATCGTACTTCCATTAAAAGAATGGGTTCTCTCTTCATTTCCATTGTAGGCTCATTAGCAAATTTCGATCGTAAAGAAATTATTCTTAATTTTTTTTATTTCACAAAGAATCTTCATCTCAATTTTTTTTTCAATGCTAAGCAGCTGAGTTATCTAGGGAAAAGGAAATTTTCTCATTACTGCAGCAATTTATCTGCTATTTCAATCAGGAGTGTCTGTAGTAGAGACGTCTTTCATTCTTAACCTTAGGGAACGTATTGCGTAGATGAGAGACCTACAAAATGAGGAATCTTGGACAAGCAACAGAAAAAAACCAGTGTGTGTGGAATATTTGTTAAATTGATTGTTGTCAGGTAACATATAGTTGCTTGAGAACTCAAGTTTCAGGAAGATACAATCAACTGAGACTGTATTAAATAATAAAACATATAGATTTAGTAAGTTATTCCCACCACTTAATAGTTGTATCACAATGAGTTGTGCCACTAGTTCATGTTTACTAAACTCTGAGAATTCAGACAATATACCAAATAAATACCTTGTACAAGTAAAGGAAAAATTCCATCACACAGTGAAATCCATCCCTCAGAAAGTATGAAAGTACTGATGTGTATTTGTTGGTCCTTCCTGAGCATTCTTCAACCAAACCTAAACACACACTCACTCCCCAAAGATAAAAGGTGAGCATCCATGGCTGTACCTATCTACCATCTGTGGGTGGTGTCTATACCTTCACTTTCTTATAGACATCACAAAACAGGACACTTATATTTTTTTCAAAGGAAATTCATCACTATAAGATGCTGTTAAATGGAAGGCCAGTTGTGACAGGGAAGCATAAACTACCTTTTCCATCAGTCTTGGAAGGGAAAAACATATTTATAGAGCTTACCTTAGAACTCACTCCCAGAATTGCAAGCACTTAGTGGAGAGCTATTGGCGTCATACTTTATATAATCAGCAAACCTTAATATCAGCGAGCAATCATTTTTAATAGTTAAAAAAATATTTAATAATGCACCCCTCCTTTACAAGACAGAGAGGTATTGTAAATTTTTTTGACCTAGGAAAACTTCTGTCAAAACCAAAATATAACTATGAATCTGACATTCTTGAAGAACAAAATTAATCTGTGTGACCATTTAAAAATGGTTAAAAAAATAGCTGATGTACCTACAACTTTTCTTTGATAATTTTGATGATTACAATACTACATTTAAAAATGCAGTAAAAGTGAAGCTGTGCCTTCAGTAACAAACTTGGTCTTTAACTTGCTGAAGCAAAACACATTGGTCTGTGCCATATGGTAAAAAGACACATATTATTATCAAAAAAGTAAATGCAAATGCTATTTTATTATTCCCAAACTTTTTTTAAGCTAGTGCTAGCTTATTTTTAAATCACATAAGGTGCTTTGAAGAGCTTGGGAGAACTACAGTTGCTTTTATTTTGACTTTTCTTTAAGGTTATCTCAGCCTCTCAAAAAGCTTACCACTCTGAAACTACCTTTTTCAATCACAATAATTAGGCCTTGCTCTATGGCATCCAATCATGATATGAGAGGCTCAGGATGTGGTCGAGAAGCTAGCTAGCTTAACAGAAATGCATTTCCAGACTAAATCTTACTCTAAAATATTTTGTCAGCCTTACATAGACAAATAATGAAATTCTGTCCTTGACTCAGCCTAGTTCAATTCACATAATATGTCAGATTAACCACCATTTCAAAGGTGCCTTCACAGAGGATTACATCACCTGGTTGTTCCCGAATTTAGGGAGACATGCACGCAAAAAATAGAAAATAAAAAGAAAAAAGGAATTATTATGAATCCTGTTTATTCAATAAGGGACTTCAAAGGAGTTTTGCTTAAATTAATGGTCATCATATAACAGTGTTCATCCATAAACCTGAAGTAGTAAGGTACAAAAGTCTGCTGTTCGTCAGGAGTACTATGTGGGAGTGTCTGAAATCAGTGGGAACCCTGCAAGTGTTATCAGAGGAAGAACTGGTCCAAGGAAGAGTTCCTGCAGGGACTATCCATAGGGCATCTCCTGTTTTCCTCATGACGGCAGCAAGCTTGCAACTGTTGGTGGTGGAGTTGAATTACACAATAACACATAAAAGGAAGAGTAATATGCTCTATGGCCAAAAGTTATAAAAACTAATCACCACTGTTTTTTTCATCTACCTACATTTAAAATTATAAAGGTATTTGTATGCATACATATATCATTCCCTACTGGAGTTGTTTCCCACTTCCTTTTCCTTTTCTTTTTTTTTTTTTTTTTTTTTTTTTTTTTTTTTTTTTTTTTTTTTTTTTGTTTTTGTTTTGTTTTGTTTTTGTTTTGTTTTTGTTTTTGTTTTTGGTTTGGTTTGGTTTGGTTTGGTTTGGTTTTGGTTTATTTGTTTTGTTTTGGTTTTGTTTTTGTTTTTAGTTACGGAATCTACTTCCATTTTTACAAGTACTTCCAAGCAGGTCATGTGAGAGGGACATACCCTTAGCAGCTCAAATTAATTTTTTTTTTCCCTGCATTATTTAAAAGTAGACTTCAGATCGTGACTATCTGTTCCAAGAGTAAGTAATAAGCAAAGGACCAGATGCTAGAGTCTTTTCAATTACAGAAACATTTAAAGACAGCTGTACCATATAAACTCTCATGGAGGAATCATATGCTTGCAGCATCTGGTGAGTTTTGGCCACGCCGTATCTGTTACTTGGCCATGTGTGTTTTTGGGGTAGGGGTGTGCAGGTTTTTTTTGGCCCTAAATGAGGACCAACACTTCAAGCCTTACATTTAGTGGCAGGAAACAAACACTACTTCCAGCCCCTGTAACCGCTTTAATAGAAGAGTCAAAGGGGCTGGTGCTAAATTGATATGACTACCTTATACTGGTTATTATTTATTATAATAAAATACCAGGATTTTTATCCAGAAGAGAGCATCCTGTACTTGTGATTTTTCTGCAATTTCATCCCACTTGCTCAAACATGAGAAGTGTATTTGTGAGAACATTGTTCTGATGAGTCACGTTCCTGGTAGTGTGAAAGCACATCCAGAAAATAACCATGCTGGAGTCCCTGTTCATCAAGTGGCATGAGAAGGTGCCAGTAGAGCAGGTATTACACTGCATAAGCACTGCTCCTACTTGTGGGTCGATGGCCATGCAAAGATAATGCTTGAGAAGGTTATAGGCATGCAGCTGAAACTGCTCAGAATGTTCATTTTCCTTTCAGAAAATCTCTTCTTTAATGTAAACTGAAACCCTTTGTACATCATGCTATTGTTAACTTTCCTAATAGAAGGGTAAGGACTCACACTGCTCCTTACAGGCAGCTCCTCAAGTATGTTATGTTCTACACCCCTAATAATTCTTAAATATTTCAATGGCCTGGCCCATTGTCTACCAGCAGAAACACACAAAAACAGTTGCTTGAAACTTGCCTCTTTCCTCTGACAGGAGTTCCCCATGTCAGCAGTAACAGATTGAAAGAGGACTGAAGAACCATGCCCTCTGCTTTCAGAAGTTACTCTCAGTAACAATTTTGTTTCACGGCCCCATTTTTTCTGGCTGCTAGCATGAGCTCTGGGTAACCCTTTGTCGTGGTTCTCGTGATGACACAAGCCATGTTTTTGAAACAGTATGTTCTAAAATGAAATGAACAGTACGTACAAATTATACACACACGACCTGGCAGCCAATACTGCACTGCAAATGAATAAAGTTCTGGAGAGGACCATAAGGAAGCACCTAAAAAAGCAAAGCTTAAGTGTCCTGTGTTTGTCCTTCAAAATAACACAGGTGTTGGACAAACATTTTAAAATACATGAACACTTTAATTACGTATTAAAATTGCAATAATATTCTTTAGTACAAATGATACTAAGTGCTCTGAGTCAAGTACGGGAAACTGCTGTGTTAAGCTAAAACTGTGCATCTCATGTATTTTTATTAAATCTATTTCCCTCCCTACATATCAGCTTATGTACAACTAAGAAATTCTGAAGAAAATCTGGCTTCTTTGTCCAGGTACCTAAAAGAAAACTGTTTTGAATGCATGGTTCCTGTTCTGAGGATGAAATATTCTCAAAAAAAAAATGTTGCTTACCTACCCAACATCATAAATTTAGTCACAAGTGATTAATTACTGTTTCTGTTCACATACAGATGCGTAATGAGAAAATCCATCTCAATTGTGTATCAAAAAACTTAAAGAACTCAAATCACTGGGCCATGTGAAGTTAGATAAGTTTCTGCTTGATTGTATTTTACATGAAGAGTTTATCAGAATCAAAATAGCCATGCTTTTATAACTGACCCAACTATATATCTCTGCATATTTTTATTAGCATACAAATATTGAGGTTTTATTATGAGATATTAGCTCCACTAACTAATAACTAATATGTTAGGTATACAACAAACCCAGCTTTGATGCTGTTGATCATCACACCAGGAGTTTACATCTGACATAAAGCTGTCAGAGGCAGAGGAGTGGCTCAAGTCACCATAAACCACAAAGCAATGGCTCTGTTCACAGAAGTTACATCCCCTCAGATGGGATGTAACAGAGCCTACAGCCCTACAGAGCTGGGAAATTTCCCTTGCCACTTTTTGCATGTATTTTAGAGAGCTGCCTAGCCAAGACTGCCCTTGCTTTAAAAGGAGTGGGATCGTGAGGATACTGCCATATATAAACAGCAGATACCATGCCCTGTTTCTATATATGTAATTCTAATTTTGGAATAATTGCATCTCTTTTTTTTCTTGTTTGATATATGATTAAAAAAAAAAAGGGTGAAAGTATTTTCTGTGGAGAAGAAGATTCATTCTGGGTTTTGATGACTTAGCACAGAGAATATCTGGGTTACATCCTTAATTTGAACAACATCCATTTCGCTGCATTACAGTGGCCAAAACAACTACTTTAAAGTAAAAGCCTGAGTAGAGAAAATAATTGCATTTTGTTAATGATTTAAAAGTTTTGTTTCATGTTTATTAGGTTTGGAAATAACATTTTTAAGTTTAACCTGCTGAGTTTTGTCTCTTTATTGTTAGTGGGAAAGTGAACAGTTGTAGGAGGGAGGAGAAGTGTTTTGAAGGTTTCATTCTGATTCTTCTTATTTTTTCCTTTCTTGTGGTTTTGTTAATAAACCTGATTTTATACCTTTTCAGTTTTGAGCCTGCTTTGCTTTTCTCCTAGTCCTATCTCACAGCAGAAAAAGAATAAATAATTCTAATGGGCGCTCAGAAGTCTACACTAATTTTTGGGAAACAGAAATTGGCCAACGTGAAACCACTACATCTGCTGTGCCCCACTTTTTGCATTGTTTTGTTATTTTATTTAAGCAGAGTAGTGCCATCTTACACAAAATGTAAATGGGTCCATGTTTTTCTGAAGGAATCCTTTCAAAATTTTTCCATTTGCCTAAAATCTCTTCTTTAATGTAAACTGAAACCCTTTGTACATGATACTATTGTTAACTTTCCTAATATAAGGGTAAGGACTCACACTGCTCCTTACAGGCAGCTCCTAAAATACGTTATGTTCTACCTAAAATATGTTATGTTCTACATCCTTAATAACTCTTAAATATTTCAATGGCCTGGCCCATTGTCTACCAGTAGAAACACACAAAAACAGTTGCTTGAAAAAATGTGTTTAAAAGAAAAAACAACAATTGTCTCTGTGGCTTGCCTAGAGCAGAATCTCTTGAAAAGATTATCACTAGTCACAATTATTTTACAAATAACTATTAAGCAGTTAGATTGGCCAGGTTGAGGCAACAAAAATAATTAAAACCATAAACATTTTTTCACCTCTCCCAAGCCACTTTATGTACCAGTTATTTGTAATTTCCCACTCATGCTGTCTGATGAATGTCGCTCATATGGATGCTTAAAGAAAGCTAATAAATGACACAACAAAACAGATAAATTCTTGGATTTTTGAAGCAAAGTGCTTCCCAGAGTTATTACTTCAATTGTAAATAGATTTTTTTCATGTCCTTTCTATAAAAAAAAGGAAAAGGTATAAAAAATTTGCTGTGTTATGATTCTCACTATTCTCTACCGAAATTCTTCTTTCCAGTATCAGAGATGTACTGCAATTCCTGTAATAAGCTGTACTTGGATTTATGAGCAAAACACAATGTAAATCATGACATGAAGACATGTAATTTTGTTTTCTATGACTCATCAGCTTTTTTCCAGTTCCCACCTTGATATCCAAAAACCCCACATTTTTTTCTTCTCTTTGGAATAAATTGTATGGCCCAGACACTCCAAACGAGAATACTTCTCCTCTGATTGCACAGCTGTTCTCTTCTGAGTTTTCATTCTTTCTTTCCCCTCTCTCTTCTCTGAGAGTTGAAATATCACTGAACATTTTCATTGACATTTTCTGATCCTGCTAGAATGCTTCTGGTAGAAAGAAAATCTATAAACCAGAAAATAAGAAGTAATCTACTGATTTTTTTCTTGAATTCTCAAAAGTTGATAAAAAAAATAGTGATTTGCAGAACCTGTCAAGCCATTATTAGGTTTAATTGTCTTTCTATTGTACCTTCTGGGCTTGAATGAAAAAAAAAATAGCAATAAGCATTATTCAGTTGCTTGAATCCAGAAGAAAGGAAGAAGTGCCACACCATGCAATAATTCTGTTTGTTATAAGCTGATACACAACATGAAGCATAAAACCCTCCAAGAATTTCTGTGTTATTTTACATCCCCAGAAACCAGTATCACTAAAAGACATAAAGGATTTGCTTTTGACTTCGGTGAGAATGGAAACAGATTCTATATTTTGGGTGGGGTTTCCACTACTTAAAATTTTCAGCAGGACAACAAAGAGATGTAACCTTCTCCTAAAGACAGGCTCACATACACCAGCTACTCTCATTTTGCTGTATCTTAATGTTCTTCTCGAATGCCTGAGGAGCTTTATCTTCCTGTTTGGCACAGCTCTAAATTGGCTTAAATCATATTTATCCAACATTTACCTGCATTATATTTTCAAGGGTAATTTGTGTCCTTCTCCCAGAGCATTTATTTTTTGTGCTCTGTAGGGTTCCACTCTGGCCCTGCTCTTACTCAGCAATCTGAAGTGTTGGTCGTTGGCTTGGTCCTGGATTTCCTTTCTATGCCGACAAGGCACAGATATTGTCAACCAAACCAGCAATTTCAGACGATGCCATTACCATATTGACAAGCTGGTAAGCATAAAAGCCTCTACAAGTATCAATTTTCTTCAGTTAAAATCAGAGAAAAGCCCTGAGCTGTTCATGGCTGGCTTTTGCCATCAACCCACACCTACTTGAACTTCTAACCCAGCTTTAACATTCAATGTAGGTTCATTGGCTAAAAACGCTATATGCTTTATGATTACAAGCTCTTCTTTCAGTGTTGCAGTCAAAAGATTAAGGCTTCTTATTATTAGTTGAACTAAATGTACTTTGCTTCTTGCTCACTCATGCTTTTATGTTCCCTGGGCTAAATTATTTTAATGCCCAGCTTGTTGATCTGCCGAGGAGGCCGATTATCAAATTTCATCTTGTGTAGCAAGTGCTGTTTCCAGAGGAGGTATTGTACAGACTAATGCATGTTTCATACCTGCTGTTCTCTCCTGGTGGCTACTAACACACCACAAAATCTATTTAAGCTATTACTGCTCTTGTACTACCAAGTTTTTTCATGAACTTTGACTTACTGTAAGAGGTATTTGTCAGGGGGCTGATTCTACCACGTTAAGGTAACAGAACCTTTATCACTGACTTCAGACCAAAAAAAAAAAAAAAAAAAAAGAGATATAAACCCACATACTACCTACTTGTGATTGTAAAGCTATTGCATGGGCACTGGGTGGTGGATTTCTGCTTGTAACCCCATATTTTTTAGAAAGTCTTGGTGTATCCCAGCTGGCAGATGGGGATCCCAAATCCCAACTTTCCAGCTCCTGAATGCCGGTGCTTGTGCACTATGGCTGTACCCTACATATTGAAATAAAACTATGTATAGGCACTGTTTCTTTGCAAAGTCTGATTTTCTTCTAAAGGAAGGCTTCTCATGTGTCATCACCCTTCTGCCAGGCTGATCAGAGCACTGGGACTGACAGAGGCAGCCTGGGTTGCTCTCCCTGGTGATGGTCTGAGTATGCTCACAATTTGCATAGTTTTCTGAGGGCTTCTGGCTTCAGCTGTGTCTGTCAGCTGCCATGAAATGCTTGATAATTGTTTAATGTTTAAGCTGTTTATTTTGGTTTTTCCAGTGAAAAAGAAGATGTTAAGAGTTTTGTTCCCAAGACTTGGCTTTTAAATGACAGAAATTAAACCTACCAGAATAGTATCATTAGAACCTTTCCTGGGAACACAGAACTTCAAGACTGCATGGTGGGAAGTGAGAGGATTTATAACCCTCTAGCACTGACAACAAGGTAATTTCACAACAGACTGTAGAACTTACTTGTTTATAGGAAGTCCTTACAAGAGCGAGAATTTCTGCACAAGGGTTTGCCACCATTTAAAAGGAAAAGATCAGTTGTAGAACCCCTAAAGTTGTAGCTAAGAATATGGACCTACAGGGATTACACTGAAGATTAAAATATTTTGGCTCTAGTGTCTGCTGTAATGAGAATGCATATAGAGATGAACTGACAGAGCTGAAAAGTATTTAATTTAGATAGAAGCCTACAAAAATTAATGTGAACATGAGAATTGCTTAGGGGTAATAGATTGAGGGTACAAGACTCATTTTTTAAGTGTTAACCTTTTACATGACAGCGTGATGCTGTAATTAAAATGGCAGCATTCTTTGTTTGGGGAATTTATTTTATGTTCTTAATTGTTTTGCAATTCCTAGGTTATGATTTTTTTTTCTGGCAACTTCTGACTGACAGAAATCGAGGATTTTTCATATGAATACAATGGAATGAGTGAGCTTCACTGTACTGAGCAAAAGATTAAGCAGCAACTTGTTTTAATTGCTGTAAATTATTTAATTAAACTCTTCTTGAACATTAATATTTGTTCTGCTCTATCGTGAATATGAACATGGAAAATCAATTTATTTCTTTCTAGTAACTGGATCCTTAAGAACTTACCCCAAACTTTGAGCCACTTTGATGTTCAAAGGCTGAGATCAGAGATGAGAAGAAAAAGAATGGAGACCTCTTCACAATATTTTTACCTTTGAAGTCTCAGGTTAAAAGTACTATTTCTGTGTGCTTAAACAAGCAAGAGAATGAAGGATAAGATCATGAATTATGATAACAGACAAGTGACAAATGTTTTGCATGAAGTACTTTTCCTTGTCGGGAGAGAGAACGTTCCTCTAAGAGATTTCCAAAGAGATTGGCAATTCGTAGAGTCAATTATTGGCAAGGAGGAGATATATACTGTATTTGGGTTTAACTGTTTAAGCAGGAATAAAGGATTCATTTGGAACTTTTCCCCTTGTTTCCCTCTACATTCCATACAAGCGGTAGCAAACACGTACATTATCCAACTGTCAACAAATCCCCTAGACTCAAGCCTGGAACAGTACATCCCACGTTTCCCCCATGAAAATCTTTCATGAAAGCTCCTCTGTCATTCAAGATCATACTATTCCCTCCTCTATTTATTTCTAAGTGTCACTCAGCTCCATTCCACCAGCTTGGAAAAACGTCAAGAACTTTTATCTTCAGAGTCAGTTGCCAGTTCTGTTTAGTGAACAAGCCAGCAGGGACCTCTGGTGCCATCAATGCAGCTCCGTCAATGCCCCTCTCTTTAGGGATGGAGTATATCATTATCCCGATGGCTGGGCAGAAAAAAAAAAAGCTGCATTTTTAGAATAGTTCTCAGGGAGCAGTTACTGGAAATCTCCTCCCTTGAGACAGACTATTGGCAACAAGTTTTGCTGCTGTGACATGAGGTATTGCATCAAGGCCCAATCCTGCCACTAATAAAGTTAGTGGGAAACGTGCCATTCTTTTCAAGTGAAGTCAACAGGATTAGTGTAACAAATCGGGGCTAAAAAACCTACCTTGCATCTACAAATGCAGATGGAAAGTCATGTCCCAAGTGAGAATGCCATTTTATGTCTGGTTTCAGAACTTGGCAATGCGTCAGAACAAGTCCCTTCCCCAAATTTAAAATTTACATTGTAGAAAAGGGAAGTTTTATTTTCATATTGCGACACTTCCATTTTTGGTGTTGGGGGCGTTTAAGTTTGCATCTAAAATAAACCAAGAACAGACTGTTTCAGTGTTGGATTTCTTTTTCCTCTTTGAAAAAAAACCAAACCAGTAAGTTTCCCGTAGTACAAGGCATACGCATTGTACAGGTTTTAATGCTTTACGGAACTATTTTCTGATAGAAAATGCTTCACTTTATGATTTTCCTTAACAGACTCTCTTTCCTCTAGCAGACTCTCTTATTTACCAACAGACACATTACACAGCTGTGCTAGGAAACACTACTTAACCCGCTCAGCCTGAATGGAGAATTTCTGTTGATGTCAGCTGTCAGACCCACAGGCTCTCGACTGCACCAACAGGTAACTCTCTTGGCAAGGGCCCTTTTCCTATAGAGAAATAACATGGTGTTGGGTCATTTTAATTTTTATATATATATATGTGTGCTTGTGTGTGTGTGTGAGAGAGAGAGAGTTGGTTAATTTTTTTTTCATGAGATATTATCATACTTGGCAATACTGGCTTTAATTCTACTTAAAATGACAGAACTGGATTGTCATCATTTTTAATGGGTAAAATCTATGCAGTTCGTCAGAGGTGCTGTAAAATCTAATCAGAAATTAGACCGTAAAATTAATAGGCCTATATCCCCTATAATGCTGTTTTATAAATCTGGAACTGTGGCAGATTTGGAGTTCCACACACGGTGCAATTCAGCAGCGGTGGAATCTTCAATTTACACAAATAACATGTGCAGGAACTGGTACCCAGTGCCAAAGAGCTGCCTGCTGTGTTTTACTTGGAGTAGTAGGGTACCAAATCCTTCCATTCCATGCCTGGGCTTTCAATTGAGTGTATTTCACTGAGTGTATTTCTATACTACAGGCCACGGGATAACTTCCCCCCCGGCAGAGGTTACCAATGGCTGAGACACTGATTTTTGCCCACGCAGCCAGCCCTTGTGTGCCAGCATCCAGGTGACGGAAGGGCAGCGCTAACTCACCCGCTAGCCGGAGAGGGATGACGGGGAGAGACGGGCAGGAGAGGCGGTGACCATTGCTGTGGAAAAGGGCAGCAGAGCCAGCAGCTGCCCGGCAGTGCCCGGGAGCCGGGCGTGGGGAGGGAGGGAGGTGGGCGATGGCTGCCAGCATCTCCCGCTCCCTGCGCTTGGCAGCGGCACACGCACGGAGGCACAGAGCCTGGGCCCCAGGCTCCCGCTCCCGCAAGCCCGATGGGAAAATCCCGAGCGGGATTCCGCAGGATTTTCCTCCCCGTGAGAGCAGCAGGGGGGGGCCGGGGCTGCCGTGAGCGGAGCCGCCCCTGCCCCCGGCAGGATCGGGCAATCTGGCGGGACATATGTGACATATGTGACATTATGTAAGGAGCGGCTGCTGCCGAGCCTGGCAAGAGGAGACAGCAACACCCTCCTCCTTCCCCGCGCTGGAATCAGCCGCTTCCAGTGGTAATTTGCAGCATTGCGAACGCCGAGTACCTCCCGTGTAATGATTATACAGCGGTGCTATAAAACCTCAGGGTTCATCTGCAGAAACATTCCTTACGCCGGGGTTCTCTGTGGAGACATGCTACTAAAAATTGGTGTGAGGGGAAGATTAAGTAGGTAAGAGCATAAAAACAGATTATAGAATAAGTACACTCTTGTAGATCAGTTCAGTAGGAAGGCGGGAGCTCACACTCCTGATTCTCCTGCCAAATTCTCTAATACCGGGCAGATTCCTTCACCACTTTTCTCCCCTCAGTTTCCCAGATGTGAAATACCTGTTTCAACTTTTTCTCTACCTTATCTAAATGCCATAACACAACAGAAATCCCTCCACTGCTGTCTAGTCTATGGAATTTGGATCTCAGTTGAGCCTTGAAACTTGGAACAAACAACTATCAACAGATAAATATGCTTCCTTTTGGCTTTGGATTGTCTGCTCTTTTCTTGTAGATCTTGCTATTCATGCCATCCCAAGAAAAAAGTGTTTGCCAAAGGCAGAAGAGCAAAATCTTTTTTTAACAACCTGATAGAGAATGAAACACAATGAAGAAGATAGTTTTTTAAAAATCCAGTTAAAAAATCTTTAGTAATATTTTTTTATATTAATAAAGTCATTGCCTGAAGTAATCATGTCTTACACCATGAATGCACAGCAATGCAAAACAAGATGAAAACTTTTGAGAAAGAACTTAAAGGAATGAATCTGTAACAAGGAATACACTTTCTCTCTGTCATAATTGCACATTTAAGAGGCCTCTGCTTTACCAGTGGCAATTCAAAGTGACAATGCCTGGCTTAGTGCTGTTCTCCTTTAGCTACTGTTGTAGAAATTGTAGCTACACAATTTTGAAAGCCAGCAATTTTATGAAGTTAATTGTGTAACACTGTTTATGAATTTAAACCACACAATTAATCTATTATTCACAGACAAGCATAATGGACTCTTTGTATTGAATGACGGTTTAAGAAAAAATGTAACTGATTTTGGAGATACAATGATTGATTTATGAGGTAAAATTAAAAGTGCTAAGTATGTGTTACTCGTCTACTCACCAGCTAAGTGGATGGGGGTGGTATGAAAAATATCTCTATATAACTAATTGCAATGCGTGGATATCAAGGAATCAGAGAAATTATTTAAGGCAAAGCAAAAGGATTACCCTAGAAGTAAATGGTGAAGATTTAAGAAAGGCAATTGGCTATCAAGGGAAACCAGACAAGAATTAGATGTTCTTGCCTATAAAAATCTTCTCTAATATAAGGTAATGGAAGCTTTATTCTTAGAAATTTTAAAACAGCTGGATCGAACAATATCAAATTAAAAGACAGCACTCCAGTAACATCTCTCATTAATATCTTGCTTTTTAAGTAATGGTGGGACTTTAAATGAAATGGTACTGAATATGAATAATGGAAACTACCTGCCTCTAATGAAGAAAGGACCTCTGTGGTACCAAGGGATCTGACTTCTTTGTACTTACCAAGAAGTACTGGAAGTACTTTCCATTTTTAATTCATTTGGAAAGAAAAAAAAAAATCCTTATACATGGTGAATATCATATGAGTTCACAGGCAGTTCCATTAAAGAGCTTTAAACCAAGTAAAAAGATTAGTTAGTTTAGATAAAAACCATGCCTTGCTACTCCACTGTAGTTTTTATACCAACAGATTTTAAATGAACAACAAATTGAGGGAGGTACTTGTTTTATTTCATTCTCTGAGCTGATAGCTTAACAAAAGTATGTAAAGTCATAATAATGCATGAGGCCAGTTTGGAAGAAACACACTAAAGCAATGGACTAAATTTCCTGCCTTCACCATCTTCTTCACCTCTACTAAGCAAAAGAGTCTCAATTCACTGTTAGCTAAATCTTATGAACATCTTGCTATCCCATACTTGAGCTAGCCTGCTTCAGGGTAAAGAAAAACCATCTACAGGAAAACTACTCTAGTAAAGAACGGTTCCTCTAGTCAAAGGGCAGAAGGAGATGGGTTTAGCAAGAAGTTTGTATAATTTAATGAAAAAGTTCATCTAAGTATTTCCATATAGATGGGTCTTGATTTAAGCTCTAAAATTAAGGCAGGTTCACATTTCTATGAAACAGCCATGAACAGCAGAATATAACTTACCTTTAAGCAAGGGCAAAATAGCACATTTTTCCTAGATTGGCAACTGTCATCCATTTTTACATAGAAACAGGATTGGATGGATCACTTATTACTTTGACTTTAGATACCTACCTCCATCAAAATACTACAGAGCAAAAACATTGCATCAGCAGGGAGCTTTTTATCCCTGAATTTTTGATGAGCAAAATTAAATAAAATTTGCTCGGATCTTGTGGCTTTCATTTTCTGTTGAACACACAGAAACATATATATATATATATAAAAATTCCTGTGCTACACCATTTTGTGTATAAACAATGTAACATATATAACATATCTAAAAGCAGTTTTCATTCAGATTCATGTTATTGTCTATACCATATGACTTGCAACTGGTTAAGTTGCAGTTCATTTTACAACTCATCTTGTACTCCCTCTCCATTTATTCTCCTGCCAAAGCAACCTGACCCTTCTTCCACCCGAACATTAACACACATTATAAGTTTCAATTCTTCCTCTTTCTGGAAATTTATCCTCATACTTTGTGAACTTTGTAACTCATATTTTCATCAAGTTTCAGTCACAACACTCTTATGGGTCTGAGTGACTGCATTTTGAGCGTGTTTACACTCTTATGTCATGTGTGCTAGAATGACATTGTGAACTCCCATAAAAAAAAGCAGACCATGCATACAGTATATCAATAATGTTTATAACATGTTCCATAGAAATGAAATAGAAGTTCTGACACTATTGCCTTTGCCAGTCTAATTTATTGAACTTGTGGCCACCAATTTGAAATGTTTACACATGCTAGCAGTTCTGTTCACCCACTCCACTGGCTCAGACATGGCAATATTCTCCCTAAGAAAGGTTGGCCATTAGGCACAGTATGATAACTACTGGAAAGTAGAAGCTCACAGTTTGCAATCTAGCAAAATACATTAGAAGATCAGTTTACAAATAAATAGCTGCAGTTGTCATAATTTTTTTTTAAAAAATCAACACCCAAATTTTTCTGCTAGATTTCAGTTGTTATTGAGTAAATTAGAATACTCTCTACTACAGATGACCTGGTGGCTGTCTAGGATTACAAACTGGAGCATGGGCTACCCAGCCCAAAGGTTAGGGCCTGTGTCCAGAACTGGGAAATGAGCTGAAGGTTCATGGCCAAAAACCAGGAACCAGAAAGTCAAACCAAGGGTCAGCAGCCAGAGATAGGAATAAGCATCTGCCCAAGAATCACGACCTGAAATCAGAAACCCAGGAGAAGAAACTGCAACCACAGGGCACAGTGCAGAGGTGGTTCTGAAAATATACACTGTGATAAGTGGAGGATGTGCTGGGGTTCCACCTTGGAGACCTTCTCCTGAGCCATGGCTGATGTGCTCTGGCTAATGGGTCCAAACTGCAGAGACCCTGATTTACTACTACAGAAGAAGGTCTTATCACAGATTAGCAAATTTTACCTAAAAACCATGGCAAATAAACCAGCCTTCTACCCTCCAAAACATCTGGAGAAAGATGGAAACTCCTTTCTCAGTATCACACTTGTATCCATAGAAGGCTTACAACTCTTCTGCAGCCAACCCAGCAAGTTCCAGAGGAATTACATCCACTTAACACTTCTAAATTTTGTGCTAAGATGCAACTTCCAAATCTGTTAAAAGCAGGAATCAATCAAAACAAAGAGTTTTAATAATCCTGTGACCTTCCTAAAGTTTTTTTGTAGTATCACTGTAGAGAGGGGTGCCAAATGGTCAGACTGGACTCCTACCTATAATTGTGCATGCATGAAGCAGCAGTGGAGGAAGGTTGTGTGCAACAGGGCCTGGTGTAACAAATCAGATCAAAAGATAAGTAGAATAGTTTGGGTTGGAGATCACCTAGTCCAACCTGCTGCAGCAAGCAGGGACATCTCTAACTCAACCAGGTTTCCTCAGAGCTCCATCCAACCTGACGTTGACCAGCTTCTAGGGATGGGGCATCTACCACCTCCCTGGGCAATCTGTAACAGTGTTTCACCACCCTCATCATACAGAATTTCTCTCTTATCTCTAGTTTCAATCTACCCTCTTTCAGTTTAAAACCACCACATCTTGTCCTATTGCAACAAGCCCTGCTAAAAATCTGTTCCCATCTTCCTCATAAGTCACCTTTTAGTGCTAAAAGGCCACTATAAGGTCTCTCCAGAGTCCTCTCTTCTCCAGAGGCCCCAATTCTCTCAGCCCATCTTCATCTACCTTGCTTAGGTATATAAGGATATCTTAGACACATAAGAATTTAAATATGCAAATATTGTGCAGAGAGTCGGAGCACCCACATAATTCTTAGGAGAAAATCATGTTGAGGATTTTTCTATGACCTCACCCTATTTTTTTATATGGGAAAGAAAAATATTGTCTGACTTTCCTCATAGCATATTCTACATCTTATTGACAAATCACTTATGACACTAATTTATTAGCATAGAAATATTACTACACTCAAGACAGCCTGCTTTGATTTACTGCATCAGGGTTTTTCATATGCCAAGGTCCTATCATCTCTGCTGGATCATTAAAAGTCCCTTGGATTTTTTTTTTTTTTTTGCCCTGTGGCCCTGGCTAAAATCCTGAGTATTTGAATGGATTTGCTGCTCAAAGGAAGATTCACTGAGCTGATGCTTAAGATATACAGGGTGTGTTTATCAAAACCATCTTTACATCAGGTAAAAAAAGGGAAAAAAAGGGGGGCATAAACGCAGAAAAGTAAAATCCCACAATTAGAGACAAGCTGCTTAAATTGCATCACTGTTTTATCCTCCTTGTGTGAAAACTATGTTAGGACATTCAAAAGGAAGGAATGTAACTAAATCCATCTATCTATCCCTTTTCTATACAGTTTGTGTTTCAGGGGCTGATGTCTGCTTAGTTTTGTGAAAACATCAACACCACTTTAAAGAAGCTGGGTCTAGTGACTGTATCCAGAGGCACCTGCTGAATTGCACAGAGATGAGAAGCATTGTAAGATTCAAGAGTCTCTTTGCCACCACCATTATATTACAAGGAAGCTGGGTGGCCGATTTCATAAGCTGTTGTTCCAACCTTTTTCCTCTCTTCCATGGCTTCATTTCATTAAGTGCACAAGCAGTGACTGACTACTGGTCCTAGTCAAAGTGAGCAAGCCCTGCATCACCAATATTCCAGGCTACAGGAGTCCCTTCAGAAAAAACGTTAAAAATAAAAAACTTGAGACTGAAATGAAATCTTAAGCTCTGTCCCTCACATAAATTGATTTGGTATTTTAAAAAAAGAAATCAAAGTCTCATTGACCTAAAACTCGTGGCTCAGATTAAATCCATAGAAAATCAACTTGCTTGTTTTTAATTCAAGGATCTTTCCTGGAAAAATGAAAACGTACGTCTTACCACCAATCTGAAGATAACCAATTTTTTTACCTTGTCTCCACTTCTGAAGCCAAGTAAGTCCAAACAATTTCACTGTTCCTTAAAAATCTAAGTATCTGAGCTATCAAAATTGGATGTGAATGAAAAAAAGTTCATTTCAAGTCCTTCTTACATTCTCAGAACTTTTAATATATATTTCAGCAAATGCTGTTTTAGCTGTAGCAATAAATTTGAACACCTGTTGCTTGTGCAATGTGCACCTACCAGTCTCTCAGACAGACCAGTTCGTGCTATAATATAATTCCAAAGAGTATGTTCGTATTTTGTCTGAAAAGCAAACCACTCATCTGCTCACAAGGAAACCAGCCTGCTTGCCAGCACAGAAAACAAATGCACGGTGATGCTATATATCCAGCATTAAAAAAAAAAAAAAATAGCAAAGAGTTTTGAAATAAAAAATAAATAAAACAGCCTATGTGCGTAAGTTCAATTAACGTAAACAAGCAAAAGCTACTTGGAATTTCAGCTGCACTATGGAAAATGGGCTACACATGCAAATGGGCACACACCTCGAAGCCTGAGAGGATCACACTGGCTCCTCTTTGGTCTCCACACCCCCCAGCAGCAGCAGGGCTGATAAGGCACCGAGATGCCCCGGTGCTTTCCCCTCCCTCTCCCTCTCCCTCTCCCTCCCCAGCAGATAATGGAAGCACGGCGGAGATACCCGGCTGCGTCAAGCGATCGCTCGGGAAGCAAAATCTTCAGCGGGAACTTTGTACCCGAATATATCAAAAAGTCAACACGGCTCGTTGTCGCATTAGGGAGCTGCTGCTGTCCCAGGATTGCTGAGATACTTGGCAAGACAGACGGGCAGCCTCTCTGTCTCCCCGGTGGCGTCTGCCTCGCTGCAGATTTGTCATGCAATTCATCGAGCTGAACCGAGCCCGTAAATTCTCGGTTATGACTAAAAAGTTAGAAAATTCTCCACAGATGAAAACCACGTATCCGTGCTGACAGTCGGGCAGGGAGCACTTTGGGGAACAAAAGCAGGAACAAAGGATCACTCCCAGAGTGCGAGAGTGACTTAGAGAAAGGAAGAACAAGCTAAAAGTAACACTGGTGAGAAATTAATTCAGTTTTAACTGCAGAAGATCCTTCTACATTCATTCATTTCCCAGTCAAAACATCATTAAATATTTAAATCATTCCCACCATTGGTGGCAGTTTATTGAGATTTGTTTTTGAGAACTGAGAGCTCAGTAAACCAAAAACTTCTACCACGATCTCAATTCTGAATTTTAAAATGAGCATCTTCACAATAAACCACTGATCTCCACCCTTAACAGTGGCAAGCCAGCAGCCAGACACACAACAGAGGGATCATGCAGAACCCTCCACTTAACACAGAAGCAATACAAATCTAGATTTTCATATAAAACCTCATGCCAGACAGGAAGACCAAAAAAACAAAGTCCTTCCATAATAAAGACTCAAACCTTTCTCATATTCTATATCTTCTATGACGCCTATCATAACTCACACATTGTAAACAGATTTGGTTATCTCACTCTTTTTTCATTTTTTAGAAAAGCTTATTTTGAATCAATATTTTACACAGTGCAGGCCATGCTCTACGACTGAAGTGTAAAAACCTGAGCTTCTTGCCAGGGCAAGACTTAAACCTGAATAGAGGAAACAAACATTACTGCTTGAACAACCCTTTTGAAGAAGTTTGTCAAAGTCCTTACATAGTAAATATATGTAGACCTATAAAAATAACTTTATTTTTGTCCACTCTTTCCTTCTAATTTTGTAACAATGTGTGCAACTCATGTTTCATTATTACCAACATATAAAGCAGTGAGCTACTCAGAATCCTCTGCTAATTTTAACATTTACCCCGGGTACTTTGTATTTTATTTGAAATATGATTTTAAAAAAAAAAGTTGGCAAAGTCCTAGTGTGCAAATAGTTTTACTGAATATGACACCAAATGATCAATGTCAATTTGCTTTAGAGAGCACTCTAAGTATCCCTACAAGCACCTTCTTGCTGATATAACACAACCTACATTAGGGAGAAGCAATGGGTGGTGGAAAGTTTGCCTTAACTATCCCAGGAGAACAAAGCAGTAAAACTGTAGCTGCAGAGAGGCATCTTACTCTACCCAGCCAGTGTGGTCAAGACTGAATGAAGAAGACATGCAGAAAAGAAAGTTCTGAAGAGGAGGGCAAAACCAAAACAACAATGAGAAACAAATAAAAATTCATTTCAGACTATGCTGGTTTGGGTTTTTTCTGTATTCCTGCCACAGGAAATCCCCCTGCATCTTCTTAAGACACCTGGATTTGCATGAGAAGGAGGAAGCTAGATGGGAGGGTTTTTCTGATAGCCTTACCTGGAGGGGTTTGAAACAGGGACTGTGGAGTGTGCAAACTGAGAAGAAAACATTTCACAGACACAGATTCTTAGTGGAAAGATACTAGTGCCAAGATTAAAAAATATCCTGCAAGTCATATTTGCATGTATACACCATTTTCTGGACACTTTTTTTTTTTTTTTTTTTTTTTTTCCAGAAGGGACAATGACAGTCTTCTAAGAGTCTCAGCACCTTGAATAAATTCCAACCTTTACTTACCTGTTAGATCTCTCAATGTTAGGATCCCAGTAGCTCTGCAACCAACTAGTATGGCACAGTCCTTCTCTAGGATCTGGTTCTTGGTTCAGGCAGCCAACAGATGGGATGGTTCTCAAACTATCTGCTGAGAAAGAGAATAGGCAGCTTTAAACAAAAGCAGCTACAGGCAAAGAATTAAAATAAAACAAAAAGGGGAGGTAAAAAAAAAAAAGGAGAGAGAAAAAGCAAAGAAGCAGAAAACTGAAAACAAAAATTTTGACCTGCAAGTCATTTTCCTGGTTATTGTTGTATTTCTAACTAAAGCCAGGTCACAGAGGCACACACGGCTATGATGAAAATGGGGTGAGGGGAAGGGAAGAGGGAGATGCAAACATTCACCTATCTACTTTAGTGGAGCCAACAACCAACCTAGTTGCTACTTTGCAAACCCAGTCCCAGTTCCTGTTTTGCTTGATTTGGACTATGTACCTGAACTTCAGCCTGCTACCCTGGCTCATGAAACCTCACTAACCAGGGGGCTATAGGCACTCTCCTCCTTCCTTCCATTATACCCTCCCCTGCAAATGTATTATCATTAATGTGTGGTCAATGCCAACAGGAAAGAATGAAGGAATCCCACTCCATATAGTGGTAATGGTCTGACAGGGTTCATCTTTTCAGATGAGGCAAGCCAAGGCTCAAATCCGTAGTCACCACCCAGAAGAGCTCTATCACCTGAAGGACTTTTATCAGTGCAGGAAGCAATGTACACATTTTATAGCTGTTAACTTTATCATCTTCTCCCCACCTTTTGTGTGTTTTCAGTTGCCAGAAGTGCTGGGGAGGGTAGTGACAGTCAGAGTTTCTTAGGAAACAAAGATTCCAAGGCCAGGTATAATCAGCCTAGCAAAGAGAGGCCAGAGACTCTGGTGGAACTTCAGCAGTGGGAACAACATAAAATGTTACTCACCATTGCTGCTGTGGCAGGGATTTGCATCAGTGCAGACCAAATGAACTGATTGTGGATGTGCTCTGCCACAGTCACCATTTCCAACCATGTCTCAATGACTTGGTCTGTTCACTGCAGCAGCTGCATGGAGACAGCAAAGAGTAGCAGGAAAAAACTTCCCTAATATCCCTGAGTTTTCACAGTCTAGGACAGGAATGGAACATCACAGGTGCAGTTCCTGTTATTTCTGTTTCTAAGCATTCTCTCAGGAAGGGCTCAGCCATTATAACACATTATTTTGGATCTGTGGACCTTGGCAGTCTGCTTTTTTTTTTCTTTTTCCCTCCACTTCTTTTTAAGCACTGAGTAGCTCATGCTGTCTTCCAAATCCTCACAAGCTGTGACCTGGAGTGTTCACTATAGGGCCCTTGTTAGTTTCTTAAATATATTTCTTAGAAGGGGAAGGTCAGACCTAAAGTAATAACAAAAGCACAGGACTAACTCATCAGAGGAAGGCTCCTCTGGTGTTCGGTGGACTCAAGAATGTTTGCAGGAAAGAAAAAAATCATCGTTTCTAAACACACAAATCTTTTGGTCCAGAACTCATGGTTTTGGCTACCTGTTTTTAATTGTGGCTCTCAATAATTAAATGCATTGAACCCAGACATAGAGCAGCCATGATACAATGGAGGCAGACTTCTGCTGCCTGAGAAAGTTTCCTGAACAGGCAGGTTCCCTTCGGTGAGGTGAGATGACAGCAGTCTGCCCAGACCTGCGGCACGCTGCGGGCACTGAGCACTGATGACTTGGTTTACCACCCATGGTTTATCATCCTTTTCCACGATAAAGGATGTGGCAACATAGGAAACTTTTCTCTATCTGTAATACAGCTACAGCATTGCCTGAAATATAAATTCCTCCAAGGGTGTTTGTACCAGCCTTTGCTCTCAGCTGTCAGTCTCCATTCTCACTCAGGGTCTGTGCTTGGGTACAGCAGCCTTTGATATGACCACAGATAATCAAAAAAGCTGCACAGGTGGGGTTTTCAGCTCTTATGAATAAGAAAGTTGGGGTTAGCTTCGAAAAAGCCTCTGAAGGAGGTGAAAAAGGAGGATTTGAAAGCAGGATATCCAGACTTATTAAGTTCTCTTCACCCCCATGGTGTGGAACACCGTTACTGTGACACAAAGGGAACACAGGGACTAGCTTTTTTTTCTTTCTTGTTTCTTTTTTTAAAAGAGTTGTTTCATCTCTTTGGATATATAGAATTAGCTGTTCATTTTTCCTCATTTAAATACATCTCAGGAGGAAGGAGAACGCAGGCAGGCACCACTTCCCACATGCATCATTTTCCTAGTCTGCTCCCTCAGAGGGGTTTGGTGAGGTCACTCCATTATGCAGCACATTATTTTTAAACACTTCAGCGACTCCTTCCAAAACGTTCCCTCTTTAATGAAACCTGACACATCAGAAAAGGGAAGGGGAAGTTTTTGTTGGTTGCACTTATAATCTGAAGTTGCTTATCCCGAGCGTGTCAGACAGCAGGGCCACGGGGCCAGCGAGGCTTCAGCCACTGACCTCTGAACCTTGGCAGGACCTTGCCCCGGTCAGCTCCATGACAGGAAAACTGGCAGACTCTGAACCCAGGCTTTGGGGCTGTGAGCAGGGGAACAGCTGCACTTTGCAACACGAACTTTGTACTTCGACACATGGACATTTAATCTCCATAAAAGGGCCTTTGTTTCATTACTTATTAACATCTCCTCCTTGAGTAAAGTTCTTTGTTAATGAGGCTTTAAAGCTTGGTCGTGAGGGTTTTTTTCCCCCCACCTTCCTATGCCCAGAAAACAAAACCCACCACCCAACTTGATAGGATTACATTAAATGTTAAACAGTACAAAAAGAAAAAAAAAATCAGTTTAAGACTTTACACACCTTCTGAATACTTGCTGTGTGGATATTTGCTGTGTGCTCTCTTCCGAGTGATCAGTTCTAATAACCAGAGCGAAACACAGAAAACAGACAGTGTTCTGAGGCCTGTCTTTGCAGAGACCACTTTTTGAGATGATACCTACAGTAATTCAGCCCACAGCACATTCAACCTTACTTAATAAATCAGCTAAAAAGATGAAATAGTAGAAAAGTGTCAGCCCATCCACACTAAAAAGCCACACTTTATGACAGTGTCATGAGTTTTATAGTTGCACAGCTCCTTGCTACCAGTTTTACTTTGGAGCAGTGTCAGTGCTTGGCTTCTGTGTATTTCATCATAAAATATGCTAACACGTACAGCCCAGCAAATTGGAAGAGAAGACATTTATGCCCTGTCCTTCACTAAAATAAATCTTTGATCAGGAACGGAAACCTACCCAAACATCAAATGAAAACCTCAAGAGAGAGGCCACCTAAGATGCTCTAATGATTTCTGTACCAACAGTAAAATCTCAAGATGCCTCTATACATTTACTGTAACAAAACCAAGTGACAGAAAAGTACTGGAAGATCCTGGTAATGCTCCATTATATCTGTGTTGTTATAAAAATACGGAGCACCAAAAGAAGCTTAAGAAATTAGAGGTGTACTGAACAATTCTCCACCTGCAACTAGAATAACACAACAACTTGGAACTATAATGTTTGTTACAGCCTATTAGAAATAAATTATCCACCAACAGAGGGGTCTCAGTCACATTCTTCCTATTTTTCATCACTACCATCTTTTCAACATGAATTTCCTTCCATGCTTGATGAGCTTTTTTCTCTCCCTTTTTTTGTTTCTCTTCCATGTGATGGGGGAGACACCCTCACACACACCTGACCCAGTTTTCCTTCATTTTCATTAACAGTGTGACACAAAAAAGGAAATTCCAACTAGTCTAGCAAGTCAGATGGGTACAGAATAAACCAAGTGAGGTGATATCAAAGCACTCCCTTGAGTGAGGCTGGGCTGGCTGGGCTCAAGCGATCGGATGAGGATGGTCAGATCCCACTGTTCCCTAGGAGAAGCCCATGGCTTTTCTCCTCTGGATGTATTTGTTTACCCCCACACACACCTCCAGGGCACTGCTTTGTCAACATCATCATCCATCTCATCCCAGTGTTTGACTTCTTTGAGTTCTTTGCGTAGAGCGGACGGACACAAAACAACACAATTACTTTTCTTCTGTTACTACATTTTGAGCAGGAGTACTCTTGCCCTGCCGTGACCTGCAGGGCAGCTGGCACAGCTGCAACTGTGTTACACCTGATTATTTCCCTCTGTCTATGCAGCAGGCTGTGGCTTTCTCCTCCTTGAGGAGCCCCCCCATGACAGGGCAGGCATTATGCACTCCTCATCACCTCCGCCCTGGAACACGGCCCTCCAGTCACACGGGCTGGCCATCGTGATCATGAGATTTAGCTGCTGCTAAGAATAGGCAATCATTTGGAAGGGATCCTGCTTTATTCCTGGGTGCAGCTTCTGAATGGTGTTAGACAATAAAACCCTCTAGGCTGGATTCTGGACAGCACCTGCCTGCTCTTTCCATCAGCTCAGGGGTGTCAGAGCTCTCTCTGTGAGGGCAGGCAGGCAGGCAGGCAGGTCTGTGCCATTTGCTTAGCTAGGGACAGCTGCAGACCTGCACAGGAAACCATAACATCTCTGGGAACAAAGCAGGAAAGCCTCCGGGAAACCACGTTACCTTCAATTAAAATAAATAAATAAATAGAAATAGATAAGCTTGGAAAGAGAGCTGTGAAGAGCAACAAGAATGATTTTGTTCTGGAAAAAAAAAAAAAAAAGGACTCCTTCCAGTGAGACACTGAATCAAATGTATTTTGCTTCAAAGAGAAGATTATAATCTTTAAGGGACTAGACAAGAAGAAGATATTTCATAAGACTCTAAATTAGTGGGCAGACACACAACAGAATCCAATATTTGCAAGTTCAATCTGAAGATAAAAAGCACGTTTTAAGTATAATTAGCTACTGAGATGAATTGTCAAAAGATGCAGTAAATTCTCCATCATTAAGAAGCTATTTTAATTATTGTGTGCTTAGCTTCCACTAGAGCCCAGAAGTCTCAGACAACACAGGCCAAATAATCTCTAAGTTTATCTAACATCTAGCACAAGCCACCCCCTCTGTCTGAAAATTGTTCCTGTTGCTAATTCCAATGAGATTATTTTTCCCCAAGAAATTCAAGGCGGTAGAATTATGACAAGTGGATAATTAGGGCATACAACATCAGGTCACGTAGACATTATTTATGTAATAGTAACATTCCTCAGTCCATTGCTTCCAGGGAAGAAAATTAAAGGTATTCCCTAATGTCTAATTCAGGTTAGAAAACCAAAACGACAACAACAAAACCCCAACCAAACAAAAAAGGACTGCCGCCTTACATATAAACTTTAAACCAGACAATATCATGTATAGTACTGTGATGTGCCCTTATCAGCTCCAGAATTCACCACAGAGAATCACAGAATGACCTAAGGTGGAAGGGACCTTAAAGATCACCTCATTCCAGCCCCCTGCCATGGGCAGGGACACCTCCCACTGGACCAGGTTGCTCAGAGCCCCATCCAGCCTGGCCCTTCCAGGGATGGGGAATCCCCACCTTCTCTGGGAAATCTGTTCCAGTGCCTCAGCACCCTCACAGTAAAGAATTCTTTCCTAATATCTAATCTATTCTAAACCTGCTCTCTTTCAGTTTGAACCCCTGGTTCTGTCCCTACATGCTCTTGCACATAGGAATATTTGCAGTATTTACATAAAGAGAGGAAAGGTTTCAGACCGGCACTATCAGGCACTCTACCAATTCCCTCCTGGAACATTTCAGCATTGTTCTATACCCTAAACAAAAACCACAGCTAGCAGAACATTATTTCTCTCCTGGTCCTCTAGGAGTTTTCATGGTAGCTCCTATTAACACTAATCAGAGTTAAGGGCAGAAATTCCCCAAGGACAGCCATGTTGTCTGGGGATACGTCCATAATTAATATGTTCTAAGAGTCTAATTTTGAAACAAAAGTAATCAGGCTTAAGATGAGTTATATTAAGAGCAATAAACCTGTGACTGCATATTTGCCTCTATATATATACTGTATCCAATGTCAGACCAATGTATAGTTCACAAGACAACTTTTACGAAACAAGCTCTGTCTTAGCTCAGTCTGGGAGCACGGTATGTAGATATGCAAGAGAAAAACACAGTGGGGTTTGTCTTCTTTCTGTTTCTTACTCTTCTTTGCAGCAAGCACATAGTTATTCTAAATGTTAATGCTCATCATTGTTCTCCACATCATAGTGCCCAGGCTCAGCAAAGCCAACATAATCCTAGCACTTCTGATGTTACAAATGAAAATTAACCGTGCAACACCATGGGAATATTTGTAATATGAAAGATGTGGAACAGGGACTTTGTGACAAGTTACATGGAGGAGAGAAGGGGAAACTAGATGGCTCCTTGAACATGAGTGGTTTTGCAAGAGACCCTGTAATGGGACAAGGAATACAAAATAAAATCATGCCAAGAGAACTTGGTTTCATTATTATTTAGGATTTCTGTCACAGAAAGAGACATTTTCAAGTCCGTGGCTGCTGATGCTCCAGCACAATTGATGCCCAAGTCATACATTATGTATTACATACAACACAGTATATTAACTCAGCTTCAGTGTTAATATGTCATGAAACTTAATTCAGATATCACAGATTATGCAAAGGAGATAGAGATGTGGAGACCCACTCTTGTCTCTCAAATGTGTCAGCCAGACAACTTTGTGTCCCCCAGTCCAGGAGAACATGGCAGCAGCTTGCTCTAAAGCTCTTTTATGAGGTGAGGGCTGCATGGCTCTTCACCCCAGTGTTTTTGACAAAGAAATCCCATACTGAGGGCAAAACTATGAATTAAAAAAAAAAAAAAAAAAAAAAAAAAAAAAAAAAAAAAAAAAAAAGAAGAAGAAGAAAAGAAGAAAATAGCCCAGGTTCTGCAGCGTTGATATACTTTACACTGCAGATGTGAAAACTGTAAAAGCACAGAAGAATACAGTATCTTTATCTACAATAACCCCAAGTCTTAACTAGCTCTGTCTGAGTAAAAAATCCAGTTCTACCCTCTGAATGCCCATGAATAGATAGCAGCAATGGAGACAAACTGTTTTCCTGGTCAGATGCTGGGAAGAAAGATCACAAATTAAGTTGGGACTGGAGTTGCATGGAGACTTATCTAGTGCCTCTGTCAGCTGGGAATGGAGCCCACAACAACCCACAGAACTTAAAATGGAGGTAGAGACTTTCTTCCATTTCCACACACACTGTTTTTGTGAGTCTCTCACCAACTGCTCACTCCCTGAGGTATTCCATGCTTCACATAAGCTGCTACTAAAGGAGACCATAAACAACACCTACCAAAATTACATTGGAAGCAACAGAGAGAAAACATCCACAGGAAGCTTTGCTCATGGTATCAAGCTTTCAAAATCCCTTTTGGAGGCACTTCAGCTGAGGGAAGAGGAATGTGATCTAAGACTGAAAGTGAAGTTTAGCTCCTGACACTGCAGTATTATTTTTGCATGAACTTGGGCCATGATGCTTTTAAAAACAAGTGGGAAAAGATATATCTAATTGTCTCTGTGTGCCACTTCATCTGTGGAAAAGGGAAAACAGATGACAGCTTTCTGCCTATAGAGATAATATAAGTAGATAACATTAAGCACTGAAATATTAAGATACTCTGGACACATATTAAGTCTTTAATACAGACTGTCCATTAATGTCTATCATCTTTCTGGGTGTTTAATTTCAGGTTACAGAAAGTAATTAGAAATACTCTTATGCAAAATACTTAATGATTTTATTCTGAAATTCTATAGCAGTCCCATTATTTGAAGCAGGAATTCAACATACAAATCAAAGGTGGCTAAATAAGTGCATTTTTCTTTGTTAGGAAAAAAAATCACCTATTTTTAATTAAAAGGCAACTCTGTCTCAGAAGACACACACACACACACATGAACCCAAACCAAAAAAACCCCATTCTATCTCTTGAAACTTTGAGGAATCTACTTTTAGTAAATGAACTGGGGGGGTTTAAGCCTCCATGATTATCTAGGTTATGGCTTTCTTTGTATTGTCTGCAGTAAGCCGAGAGGAAAAAGGGATGATTTCATTATTCAGACTTAATGAACACAGTCAATTTAGACTAGCTAGACAATTCAGTGTATTTGGAAACAAAGAAAACTAAACTAGGAAAACATATGAAGTCCAGGATTCTCTGGAAGAGAAAGCAGCTTGCAGGGCTGACCATAGTAGTCCTGTGCACCAGCTGAAGCAGGACACATCCCTCCTCAGTGACCACTTGGGGGAAGATGGGAAGAACTGAAACAAAGCAAGTCTGCAGTCCACACACAATAGTAGAGAAACCTTGCTGTCATTAAATACTGAGAGGTAAAGGAGCTGCATTCTGTATACTTCCACGGTTTACTAAATATGTTCTTTCAGCAGGATCAACATCTGACGCTACCAAACCCTCAGAATAAGAATTCCTTACACATTTGCTCAAGAAAACACCATTCATTGTGGCTGATAAACAATTTGGGAGCCTGTTAAGCCATCCTGTGACAAAGTCACACCACCAACGTAGAGTTAAACATTTTTTTTAAAAAAAATGACGGAACAGCAAAGTACATCACCAGGTCATATTTAACCATCACCTTCTCCCTTAACTACTTCAGGGGACATCCAGCCTGCACTCACCAACTTACTTCTGTCCCATTCTGTGGTGGCAGGAGCTCCAGGTTCTCCTCATGTCCTCTTGGCCAAGTTAGAGCATCCTGATGTCTCAAGTGCTCCCCATGAGGGCTCACTTCCTACTTTCACCTCCAATGGCAAATCTTATTCCGGAGCTCCTGCCAAATATGGCTGTGAAGGCTCAGTTTTCCCATCCACTGTTTTCTGCAATTAAACTTAGGATATAATAGAGGACTTAGGATATGTAATTAAGGCTTAGGTTATAATAAAAGGGACGCTCTTTTGTTTAAATTCTCTGCCTTACTGTGGCTGCTTTAAATTTGTATTTCTATCATTCTCTAATTAGTATCTCTCTTCTGTCTTTAGGCTGGCTTTTCCTGTTTATAAGGCTGTGGTAAAACATTATAAATCATTTAACCTAGAAAAAAGTGATCATACCAACAGCTTACCAAAGCTACAATTATCAGTTTAAGTTTACTCTCAATACTACCTGGAAAATACAGACAACAACAATTTTAACAGAAAATTAGCATGAGAAAGGGGTTACAGGATTTAAACTCTTCTTCCCACACAGACAGCACAACTTCTGGGGACTTCCTCACAGTAAATAAAAATATCTTTGTGAAGATAATTAGTTCAGGTGTGGCAGCAGTCTAGAAGGTGGTTCACCTGGAATCACTTCAGGTATTCACCCACTACTGAACAACATGAACATATTTTCCCCATCTCTCATCCTTGTTTCAGCAAGCATCCTACTATGCAGGGAAAGGCAAGAGCACAGGAGCTAACACAGCAGGCTCACCAGGGCTAAGAGCAACCCATTAGAATGTATATAAAAGTCAGAAGAGTGGCAATGAGGAACTCATAGGAGCCATTTCCCTCCAGTTCCTCTGCCCACCCATTTTCACACGTCCCTCTCCCTGTTCCTCTAGGACAGCTCTTCAGGTTCTGTTCTAGTTTACCCTATGGAGAGCCCAGGTTGGGTCCCTCAGGATCAGACACTGTGAAAGGAAGAAAAGCTGCAAAGCAAGTCAGCCATCAGCCTTACAACAGCACCCTGCAAAACACTAATTCCTTCTCCACCCTTTCTTTCAGTCCCTCAACACTCTCATATTCTGCACTCTCATGCACTCCACAACGTGAAAACAAATACTGTCCAACATATAAAACCTCTCTTGTTCCATTTAAAATGCACACTTTTTCAAATTCTATCCTCTTCTGCAACAAGGAAATCGTGTGAAGCTAACTACATCCTAAAATGGGCTTTCTGGTTCAAAATAAACATAGCATATATGCTTTCACTGTTCTACAAGTCAGTCAACTAGGCATTAAGCATTGCTCAATGAAACCAGTCACAGCAGAGCTCTGACAGGTGTTCACAATAGATTGCACAAGGAAATCAAAAAATCACCATCGACTTCTGCAGTGTGAGATGAGACCCAGTGCTTTGAGGCTGGGCCATGCAGTAAAGAATCTATTATGCATCTTTGATCCTGCATTCCAGCCTCGCCAGCAAATCCACTTCGAAAATACTTCTAACATTCCAAGTACTGAGAAACTTTAGTTTGTATTAATTAATTAAAAAAGGAAAAAAATTGAGCAGATATCCATGTGCCTTAGGGTGATATTCAGCCTGATCCCTCTGACAGCTTTCCTGATGGCTTTGAAATCTATTATCTTCTGCAAGAGTAGGAGCTTTGTGACAAGTTTCAAAAGGAAGCTTTTGCCTTCAACACAGGAACTGTATTTGCTTCAGTGGCAGATCAAGGTCTCCATGTGGTACAGAACAGCAATTACCCCGTGAACATAACAAATACAACAGAAAACACATAGGAAAAAAAGTATATGCAAAGTCAGAAGCTAGGATTTCATCCCAGAAACCCTTTTCTGAGCAAAAGTTTGTGAGAGAGGGGAAGGGAGAACTAAAACAAGTCTGGCTGCACATCTTGAACTTGCTGAAATCTCAAGACATTTAAATCAAACACTGTAATTTACTCATAGAGGCTGAGTTCTTGTTTGTACAATGACTGGATGGGGAGGAACAGAAAACTCCTGCTAAGAATTTCTTCTCCTGGGTCAACTGGACCTAAAAGGATTTGAAAGAAATTGCATGCCTGCTCTAAGGAAAGCCATTACTGCAAAAGCTCTACCAACCCATAGACTTAGGAGAGCTGTGACCCCATTTTCAGATGCTAGCCCAGAACATTGGGCACGAACTCCTTTGTAAACCTACTACAAGAAGAATTGCTCCTTTAGCAAGGTACAGACTCTAAACCCCACGGAATCAACGAAACAGACACTAAAACCACGCCAAAAACTTACCAGAACTTTTCGTTTTCTCAGAGGAGGAGGTGATTTAGATTAAGTCAAACCTAAGCAGGTCTCCCACTCACTCTACATGAACCCACTCACCTGCCTGCCTTCCTTCCTAGCTGCAGTACCAGTTGTGGGCTTTGCACCTCCCAGCATGTGTCTGTCAGGAAGGGTGGGTGGATCACCGTGGTGGCCTTCTCCCTCTGCCCATCATCCTTTCCAAAACACAGGAAACAGCTGTCAGGTCAGTTCTGAAAGTTGGTTAATAATTGCATATACTAATTATTAGCCTTTCAACTTTATAATTAGCATTTCAAAAGTATTCTATTAATCAGTCTTGTTACAAGTGTGGACCATTGTAAGCTTTGGATTTCTATTTTTTAAAATGCTTTTAGAATCTTCTTTTCATTATTAAATCACCATTGAGGTTTCCATAGGTGCTGTTACAGAGCTTGTAATAGCTTGACACCCTCCACCCCTCTTTCAATTCCAATTCACTATCTAGGTGAATGACTATCTAAAATTATCAGCATACTCTCCAGATATCACTATCTAGAATAATCTGGCTCCTAATGCTTAGCAGATACAGTAATAACATACCTAATTTTTAACTTTCACGATAGGGTTCCCCTGGGACAGAGTAGAAGGAAGACTGATTTATTATTAATATTATAAATAATTAAAATTAATGAAATGCATGAAAAGTGGGAAGTGTGAACCAAAGGAAGAACTAGCACACAAGCCTTAATGTAAATTATTGGCTCTGTCTATACAATACCAGTCTGTACTCCTTTGCATCCCTGCAAAGCATGCATAAAATCCTACTAGAACAAAGTGATATAATTTCCCACTCATTTTCCACACATAGAAGTATCTACAGAAGGTGCAAGGCAGGGGAGAGAGTGGTCAGTCAATCGTGTTTTAATTTACAGCTATTTTTGTCTAAGCCCTGAATGGCCTGCCAATTATGAGCAGTACCAGCTGGGCTGTCAGGAGAGCAGGCTAAGAAGGACACACAGAAGAAGAAGAAAACAACCATAATGTAAAAATGAAGAGCAGGAGAAGAGTTTGGTGTGGGGAAGACCTGATGGGAAGCCCAGCTCTGGTTTTCCAATGCCTTGCTACAGTCCTGTCTTCCACAACCCCCCAAACAAAAACATGAGTGTGATCACCACCATTATCTGGACATAGGCCTTTAACACAGCTAGAACTACAGTTTTGACTTCTTGGGGCATAATCCAGACACCTACTAGTAATAAAATTGTGACTTTTCTGTGCTTAAATAAGCAGCAAAAATAAGAACTTCAAATGATGAGAAGGATGAGAATCTTTCAACGGGTCTTCTTTCCACTTTTCAAATAAGTAACAAAAACTCACTACTTTCTTTTCTTTTGTTAAATGCAATAATTTTACAGGAGTTTTAAACGAAATGTGAAAAAAAAGAAAAAGTGGAGATTTTCAGTAAAATGGAAGCCCTACCATTTCAAGAACCTCTTTCCCCAGTCTGTCTTCCAGGGATAACATAGAAAACAATTCTTCTAGACAAAACCTGATGAATCCTTATCAGCAGAGTCATGTCTTGAGCAGCTATTGACTGAACAAGGAATAAGCATGGGCATTAAAAGACAATTTTATTCCATTGCTATTAGGATGTCAGTGCTGGACCACACTGGTGTATATATAGAAATGTTGCATTTGGCAAAGGAGCAGTTTTGGAAGCTGATCTGTTTTTCATGGCTGCTCTTCTCTGTGAAAAAGAAAATTAAGAGATTTACCCCACACTTCATTGTAATCTGCTTATTTGTGGATGCAGACCAGTTCAAAAAGGAGAAGTATATTTATACTCTTGCACTTCACTGTATATCAGCATCATACTGACAAATTCTACAGTATCCTCCCCTTCACTCCTTTCCATGGCCTTGTAGGAGAGGCGAGGCAGACAAGGCAGTCTGAGAAGCCAGCAGTCCATAACTCCTCTCCTCCAGACAAGCGACAATTAATCACATTCGCCAGCGAGGCAGGTAGTTCTTGTCCTTTAACACTGAAGGAAACATAAAGCTCCTTTCTCTGAGCACTGATTGTCCAGTTGATACTGGAGCTCTCAGGAGCAGCCACTGAGCTGCCGAGATGCTGAAAAACAAGGTAACCCAAACCCTAAATATGCCACCCTTCTGCTGTTTTATTAACCCTTATTTTTCACGGCAGCCGTGAAAGAACAACCAGCGGCTGGAGTGTCATGTTTATCACCATTCTTCCCCGCAGGGCCAGAAGGTGCTCCTCCCCTGCCAGTGGTTCAAGGCCCTGGGGGTCATTCAGGCTCTGACCACAGCAGCTCTGCTCAATGGGAGCCAGCCCCACTCGTGTCTGTGGGAGTGCAGCCCCAGGGATGAAGAGACATCCCCCTCCTTTGGGATAAGAGGGAAGGGAACGAGCCACAACACTATCACTGCTGTGGGACTAAGAAGAAAAGGATTATTGCTGGGGTTTTTTTTGGTTTTGCTCTCAAGCAACTAACCTTGCTGTTTTAGTTTTCTCCATATAAGCGTAACTCATTGATTAATTCTGAAAATTACATAATGCTTTTGAAGTGCAAAGAGAGACCAAAGAGCATATCCAAAATCTGGGACAGCCATAGTTCATCTGTTTCTTATGGCTCCCTAGCATAGATAGGTTTTATTTCCAAGTCAGTCACATTTCAGTGAATGCAAGAGATATTTTTGTAATCCTTCCAAAAACCCTTCCACTAAGATGAAATGATGTCCCCCTTGGAGGGGGAAGGGATGACAGATATAATTTCAGAAGACCACACAAAACTGTTAAGATTATCTGTGGAATCCCTCCTTCAGTCACTCAGCAGCATCCAAGCACTTAGAAAACCACCTTCTTGGAAAAAAGATACGAGTTTTATTTTAGTGGCTGAAGATTATTTAACCCAGAATTGCTGAATTGAAAAACTTCTACATGGCAACTTGATCCCCAGGTTGAGGGAGCCCCTTGTAGGCTTTACTAACTCAAGTGTATTCCCAGTGGATGAAGAGAGCTGCAGTAAGGACACGTGAAACAAGGAGTCTTGTTTGTTGTAGAGGTACCCTCATCTCACTTTCACACAGGCCCCAGCCTCCTGTTGACGAAAGGAACATTTCAAGCATGAAAGCCAGAAGTGTAGGCAGAAATGGGTGATGATTGGGGCATGTCAATAATGTCACACGGCTGGAAAGCTGCCCAGTACTTGGTGAGCAGCTGCTCTCCCAATGACTAACCACACAGGAGGGGGGAGATCATAAAATTCTCCATTTTCACAGAGGAGGGTACTGCTCCTCCTGATGGCACCTCTTGTAATGAGTTCCTCCTTGTCTTTCCAGGTCCATGTTGTAATAGCCCAGCCACAATGTTTACAGCAGCAACAAGTCATGCACCTGAGTGTGAATATCAAGTGTGCCAGTGTTTTGCTTAAAAAAAATTGTTTGTCAGCAGCACTGCATTCCTGATGTGGAAGGATCAGTGATCCATGAATTAATTTCAGAAAGTACTGAAAACAAAAATGGCAGTTTTTCAGAGCAGTTTATAAGATACATATAAGAGCAGTTTGTAAGTATTCTTCCTACTACTTTTCAGTTACAGAGAGGAATACAGTGATGCTGTCAATTTCTAATAAACCCAACTCAAAGTTCAGTGCTTTGTCTATTGAAATGATCACTTCTGTAAAGAAATCACAAAAGCCTAGAGCCAAAGAGGCCTCAAGGTAGTAGAAACCAAGATACAAGGTGCATCAGTTTGGATGTACCTCACATGTGCAACCACAAATTCTGAGAGGAAATAAAAAAATCAAAAATTTCAGAATAAAATGAAGGAAAATATTTTTATTTAATTTAGAAAACCCGAGTTAGTCCATCTAAATGCAATACTATTTCTCAGATGCCTAAAGATGATAGCAGGCAGGATAACATCCACAAAGCAAGACAGAATACAGCTTTCATCATCTCAAGTGTCTGAAAGCCCAGCCCATGCCAGGACAAAATGGCTGGTGTTTGCCTCCAACCATTCCAGTCATCCTGTTTTTGAGGATTGCAGTGATAAACAATTCCCTGAAGTATACTATAATTCTGCAGCACTGATGAGCCCAATATCAATGCTTGTGTTAAGGGCAAGTTCAAAGACTCTTCAGTGTTTGCTTGATAAGCTTCTCAGAGAGGTCATTAACTAGGACAGCTCGAGTGCTGTACTCTTCATGCAAATTTTCTGGGTTTTTTCCCTTGGTTTTGTTTTTGTTTGTTGGTTTTGTTTTAGTTTGCTTGATTTTAAAAATACTTTTGTCATCAAGACCCCATTTTAGGTAACCTTCCCAGCTGCCTGGGATGACCTAAAGTGAAAGGCACACATGTAGCTGAAGTCGACACACACATGCTATAGCCCGTGAGTCTAAAGCATGTTTTTGATTAAGGACTCTTACCACACATGAGACCCAGAAAGGTTTTAACTGGGTGAAGGACAAAGCTCTTACAGGACTGAAGACAAGACAGGAATGGAGTGGAGAATATTTGCAAGGCTTATATCCAGTAAGAAAGTTATTATAGAAGATGCTTAGGGTAGCTCCTGGTGATTGTCTGGTACTTGATCATTAGAAGTAAACAAAACCAACCAGATGAGAACCTTGGTGGCACCTCATCCTCCAGACCTAACTGCTGCTGCTTAAATCTCCAAAATCACTGGTGGTGTGGTGGTGTCATCCTGGCCCTGCACATGGCAGGGGGTGGAGGTGACCAGACTCAGCCCCACAGATGCAATGTTGCACAAAGCACCCATCAGGACAGCTCTGGCTGTCACAGCCAGCTTGGGACAACTGTTCCTCAGCCAACTCCTTCCAGCAAGCCATCTACAGACTCTGAAACAGTTCCAGGAGAGTCCCTCACTGACACAGGAATGTTGTTCTACCACACCTGCATTTTTCACCCAATGGAGCAACAAGACAGAAGCAGTCAATGAACCATTCCCAAAAAGCTGCTCCAGTAAAAAGTTTCAGCTGCATCCATGCAAGGCGTGTGCCGTTCATACAGCACCTAGCCAAGAGCAAGACAGGCCTGCCCAAGTCCATCATAGCTCCACAGGTCTGAATAAATGGCAACTTTGTAGGGGATCAGCTGCTGTCTAATGTAGGGCCCAGAGGCTGCAGCAAAGATCTTTAAGCAGCTCTAAGACCCAGAAGCAACCAGAGTTGCCTGAGGCCATCACAGGCATCAGACACAGATTATTCATCATGAGAAGACTCAGAGAGTCTTCAGCTGTCTCTAAAGGGTTGTTGTTGGCTGTTCCCCAGCCCTGTGGAGCAGAGACAGGAGCAGGATCCAGAGGTGCCATGAGTCAGAACCGCCAGGAGAAAAACCTACCTGAGAGGCTGCTCTAAACAGGAAAAAACAAAAGTTAAACCCCAACAGATTTCATGGCCAGTTTTCATTTTTATAGCAGAAATTAATTCAAGCAGGGGGGACAAGTCAGCTGACCAAACCAGCAGGATAGCATTAAAGAGAGATGAAGAAACACAGCTGGATGGGCATCTCCCTGCTCCACAGCAGTGGAGGGGCAAAAGGGGTGGTGGCAGTGGGAGTACCCAGGATGGCTCCCATCAGCACCCATGTATTGACACAGAAATTTCAGCTTTTGCAGGCCTGTAAGACACATGCAGAGCTCTGGACCCAGAGGAAAGACCAAGCATGAATCTCTCTTTTTTTTTGTTCGTCTTTTGTTCGTCTTTTAGACTGTGCACACCTTCTCCAAGTCTAACTGCTGAATAACCAGCCAGAGCACAGAGATCAGATCTCACACACAAATGCTTTTCATCTCAGAAGATCCCACTTGGGCAATGTCATCAAGTGCCAAGGTTTTGAAACTTTAGCCTCCTGGCACTCCTATTTGTACCCAGGGAGAAGAACATGTACATATGGGGGATGAAATTCTTTACCGTGAGGCTGGTGTTGTTTTGCTGTTTGTTTTTAATTTAAACTGATTTTTGCAGTGCCAACTCCACCTAAAATATTGGCTCAACTGTATAAATGATGGATAAAAAGCTATTTCAAACAACTTACGGCTACTCTGGGCAATCTGTTTAGCTCTAGCTGATCGTTAAGTACTTTAGAAGTTTAGGTTTATGTAGGTAGTCAATATAAAAGTGATGTCAGCCTCTCTCATTTATTCAAATATCCCCAGTCCTGTGAGCCTCAGATCCTCCCTTACAGGAAGAGAAATGAAAACAAAGAGGAAAAAGGAGAGGAAGGGAAAACAATCCTGATACACACTTCTCTCTAGACTTCCCAACAGGTGCTCCTCAGAGAGGGGCTGGCCAAGCCTGAATACTGCAACAGCCATGCATTTATATATATATACATTTATTTATAATTAAGATTACAGAATATTTTGACTGGAAGGGACCCAAAAGGACCATCAAACCCCACTCTTAAGTGAATAGCCCACACAGGCACCAAACCCACGACCTTGGCATTATTAGCACCAGATGAGCTCTGACCAGATGAGCTACAGGGCCTTACCAGATATCAGAAAATATGGATCTGAAGGAACAACACATCCACCCTGGAAGGCAGCATTTTGACCACCCCTGAAGCTGTGGAATATTTTGAAATTCACAAATTTTCCACTGTATGTATATTTTGAGGTTTCAAAATGTAATACTACATTTCCCATTTCTAAAGCAATATCAACAACAATGAAAGCTTAACAATTTGGAAAAAAAATACATTGTCAAAATTGAAACACAGCAAATCAGCTTCCCTGGATTTTACTGGTAGGTGGATGAAAAGGATTGAGAAGGGACATGCTGTTGATTTTTTTTTTTTCTGCTGGCCTTTCAGCTAATGCTGTAAAAGAAACATTTTTTTTGAAATCTCCACAACTCTTGCACAATAGGGAAGAAAAAGAGCACAACCAAATCAATCACCCTCCAGCTGATACCACTGCAGAATGAAATCCATTCAGAGATCTCCTGGAAGCAGAACAACACTCCTGAGTTGCAGCAAATCAAATCTGGTGATAAAGGGGCTGCTCTCGCTTCCTCCCTCCGTGACAAACGGAGGCACAGGTTATCTGCTCCAGCATAGTCAGAGCAGCTGGAATTAAGCAAGTCACTCTTTATTATCAGTCCACCTTCCCCAGGAAGTCACTTTATACAACTGCCTGAACAGGTGATTCTGCCCATTTTTCTACCTTGCAAAATAACTTAGAGCTTTCCAGGGCAATTTCAATGAGGTTTTGACAGGACGGCAGCAGTTATAAAAATACTGTCTGGTCAAGCTCTGTACATGTACGGATGGTAGGGCAGAGGAAAGATAACGTTCCTGCAGAGGGAAATTTCCCTTGTTAATCTGTTGGACACCAGAAGATTCACACATTTAGCACAAAGCTACAGGAAATCGAATTTCATAACTTCTACTCATTATGGCACTGCTTTTTTCCTACAGTTGTGAGATCTCGAAAGATTACGGAATCTCAGGCAAACAGAAAGGTGCATTTTGCACGGGATCAGCAGTGATTTTTTATATAAAATACCAACTTTGGAATATAAAAGTAACTGGGGGGACACAGTAATTTAACAAATCTGCAGCGAGAACACGTGTACCTGATGAAATTAGAGAAGGGTCCAACAACAAAATCTCTACTTGGTTTTTATGCCTCCAACTGTCTCTATGTACGTTTTTATCAGGGATTTGGCTTAGAACAACCTTTGCTGTACATGTAGGATATCAGAGGGAATGATTGTGTAATATACATCAAAATGATTACAGTAGTCACATCTCTGGCAGGTGTCACTTTTCACTTACCAGCATGTTTCCTTAAAACTGTCGAAATTTTTATTCTGAGTGAAGATTTTGGTGTGTAAAATGGAAACCATGTCTTCTATTAGGTCTTTAGACTCTAAGTAACACTGTTTTGCTGGGTCTCTGAATATACTGTAATCAGGAAAAGACCAAACAGAAGTATATGCATTTTTAGTTTGCAGTTCAAAAAAATAATCACATTTCTTGACAAATTGTTAATATTGAGCTACAAATTATTACAGAAAGTCACATTTCTTTTTATTCCCTCTACAGGTTACTGGGTGAAGAACTGTATTTGATTTTTTGCATTCTAACAATAATTGTATTTTTTTGTTGTTGTTGAAAAAAAACCCCAAGCTCTTTTAGCTAAAGATGAGGTTATCTAACCATCCTTTATTTGGGGCAATCAGCCATCACAAAACAATTCCTGGGAGTAAACACCATAGTTAGAGACATGCAAACAAAAACCAGCATTATAAATGATAGCACCACACATGAAAGAGAAAGAAATCAAAGGCATTACTACATGAAGCAAATCTGTATTATGCCTCCCACTGAGTTGTAATATTTTCCCTGTACTCTGCTTTGGGGGCTTGGTGTTTGTTTGTATGTTTTTCTTGTTTGGGTTTGGGGTTTTTTTCTCTTAAGCAAAGCCATATGTACCAACAGGGTAAAGCAGGTAAAACCATTATTTTATTTTAAGTTTGGTATAGAGTTTTCTGTCTACCTCTCTTCCAGCATGCCACTATAGTAAGTCTCTTAACACAGTTATCAAGAAGATGTAATAGAATTTAATGTAAAAAAATAAAACCACACACAACAGAAACCAGTGCCATACACATTTTAAGATGTTGTCACGTGGTTTAAAATCTGGAAAACAACCAACCAAACAACCAACCAGTCAGTAACAATCACACAAAATCAAGTATTACTTTCCTGTTAATTTGTGACAAGGTTGCCTTTTTGCTAAGAGTCAATTAAAGCCTTAGGCTTTGGGAGTGGGCATTAATCTGCTACAGGTAACAAAGCAGTGCTGATCTGCACCAGCACTGATTTGGCCAAACCTCTGGAAGAGACAATTACTGCCTCAAAACAAGAGGTCTCTTTGCTGAAAGGAAGGGATCATGTTGAAAAGTTACTAACTGAGCAGCACATCATTTCTAAGTTTTGCATGAATCAGCCTCAGGGAAGATTCACAAAGATACCTTTAATTAAATGCTTTTCTATTATTCCACCAGCCTAAAAACACAAAGAGAGGAATTAATTATAGAGGGACAGACCTTGAATCCATTAGTTGTTAGGGATGTCCTGTATATCAAAGGCTAGATACAATATGTAAAGCAGCATTAATATCATTAAAGATTAGAGTAATTTCAGCTACCGCTAAAAGTTAAAAAAAAAAAAAAACATAATGGAAAAAGCACATTCCCTGAAAATTGTAAATGGATTTGCTTTCTGAAAGACTGGTGTGAGCCTACATGCAATCAATCAGCTCTGTTGCTACAGCTGCACTGTCAGAAGAGTAAGGGTAGATTTACTGTAGATAGGCACCCAGAGAGAGCCGTGACAATGACACCAAGATGCACCAGGAGCTCTTTCCCCCACCCACAGTCTACATCAACTAAAACCACAATTCACCAACAACATCAGTAACCAAGTAATGCTCCTGGAAATTCAGCAGGCACGAGGTGGAGGCTGTAAAACTCCCTCTGCAGCCAGGTATAGCAGCCCCAGAAAAGCTACGGAGTGCCAGGGACTGCACTGCTGTAATTCACTTGTCCCTCCCTTTCTCTTTATACTGTCTTTATATATTGGTGCAGGCTATATATCCATCATATATGGGAGAAATGTGGGTTTCTGGGCATGGGATAATCTATTTTATTGTATGCTCTCATGTTCTCCAGTTTCTTCTTCCCACATCTGTTTTTCTTGGCTCTGTGTGTACAACAGCTGCATATTTGGGGACACCAATTTAAAACAAAGGAGAAGTATTCCTTTCTTTTCTCATAAATCACCCTTCAGATGGTATACAATTCCAGAAACTCAGATAATTAGGCCACAATATCAGGGGGGGTTTGTTTGTTTGTTTGGTTTTTGTTTTGGTGGATTTTTTTTGTTGTTGTTGTTTTGTTGTTTTTTGTTTGTTTGGTTGGTTTTTTCTTTGTTTGTGTTTTTGTTGTTTTTGTTTTTGTTTTTGTTTTTGTTTTTTCCCCACAGCAAAACAAATCAGCATTATTTCCCTGGAGATATTCCCCCCTCTACCTAGAAAACCAACTAGATAAGTGCACTTAGAAATCCAATTGTTTATATCTACTTCTGCCCCATGAATTAGTGTCCAGCCTTTCATATGGCTCATTTCATGCCCCATCATTACCACTGTCTGGACTGGAAAGAAGCTGAACAAACAATAGGAATTACACTCTTAAAACAAAAGGAATGGAAATATGTTGTGGTCCACAGAGAGGATGGCAGGATCCAGGTTCCTTCCCTGAAGAAGGATAAAGATATTGACCCCAGAGCAATTTCAGCCAACGTGATGCTGTTGCTTCTCAAAAGGCAATTCTCAAGCACAGAGAGTGAACATGACAGGAGCACGTCACCATCAACACAGAAGAGCTGACAGAGCACCAGCTCCTCTGAATCCCAAGCCCAAAGTCTTCATTCAAGCCACGTTATTGCTCAGCTTAAAAGGAGTTACCATCAAGGAGATACACAGCAAGGTTTTAATGACAAAGTACAATATGCAAACACTACATCTGCCACATCATTAATAATTCTGTAATAGAAACCAAGTTATATATAGTTAACATTTCCGTGCTTAACCGTTTCATATTTATACAACAAAGTGAAGATACTGGGAAAATGCTGCACAGAAAGTTTCTTCTGTTCATTAGATGTCTTAACGAGACAGTTAAGAACGCACAGAGAATGTGAAATTAGAACCAGTAAACCCTGTGCCAAATGTTATGGATTCCATTAGTTTAACACCCTTTCCAAAATCTTTCATAAAAATCACAATGCAGCTTCACACCCAATTCATTAATTGCCTCTCTTCTGTTAAACACCAGGCAGCCTGCAGGCCTTCTATTTTTTTGTTTGTTCTTAATTCAGAGACTGATGGGGCATCTGAGGTGCTTTAATAACAGCCCTGTGCACAATCTAATTTTTCCAGTCTATAGAGTTTGTTTATTTTTTTGAGGGCATGAGTTGTGCTCTCTGGGTTTTTCGTGCAATAAAACATGGCCAGTGCTCATGAGACAAGTACAGCCAAATATTTGGTTTTAAAAGACGGTACTGGCCAGACTATTTTCTACATAAAGTGCCCCCTGCACATGGTAGGAGCACATGGTAGCAGCACTGCAGCAGTACAGTATGGCTGCACACACCTGACATGCAGATTTTCAAACTCAGTGCATCCATTAGAAGGCCACGTAGAACAAGCATCAGTTGAAACCTCACAATCTGCCTGAAGAAGAAAATTTTAGGCAGCCCCATTAAGTGTGTGCTCAGCCCAGTGCTTTTCTAACCCTGCTGTTACTTAGAGGAGGGCATACTTTACCACAAACCTGTTAGAGGCACCATGGGTGGTCTCTAACTTCCCAAGATGCTAAAAGCTGCTTGCAAGCTGGCTCCATTCAAACAAACAAACAAACAACCCCCTAACAATCCATAGCTTCTGATACCATCAAGACAGACCCACAGAAGGTCTTAGCTAATGCCAAATACCAATGGCCTTTGCACTGCTCAGATCCCCAAAGACAACCACGAAAGCAACCCAATCACACTAAAGCTAAAAAGAAAAAATAAAAAAAAAAAAAAAAAAAAAAAAAAAAAAAAAAAAAAAAAAAAAAAAAGGAAAAATAAGCCAATTCCAAAACTCTCTTGGCAATAGCACTGCAGATGGGCTGGAAAGGAAAAAAAGGTGAGAGATTTCTGCTCTGCCATTTGCCTAACCCTCATTCCCTCTTGCCAGCTGATGGCTTTGCCTTTCAGCATGCATACTACAATCTTTTGCAGCTGCTCAAAGAGAAGCTTCCCCCCTCAAACAGTGCACACCAACAGTAGCTGGGCAGTTCTGGGAAGCAGCAGCTGGGACAGGCTGAGTTGGAATGCTGAGGCATCTCTCATCACAACTGCACAGAGCCAGATCCCAGGGTTGTTAATCAAGCACAAGTCAACAGGAGCTTTGCCCAATTAAGTAACAGAGTTTGGCTCATTCCAGCAAAGGATTACACCACAACAGCAGAAGCCCTTCAGTACCCAACAATGAGGTCAACAACCCTCTTTCCTCTACTGGTTAACTCCCCTCCTTTATCTTCTTCTCTACTAGTCCTGAATAAGAGGATTTAAAGACAAACTGTGAAGTGATGCTGAGAAAAGCAGGGATGAAGTCCAAAGGAACATGGGGCATTTGGTTTTTAGTTCTCCTTGTCTGTTTTACTACCTGCCCCACTTGCACCATGAAGATCCCTATTCTCCTCCTCTCCCCAAGTAATTAGAAAACAGCAACATTTATGTCCCTGCTGAAGCCTAACCCCAGCATCCTCAGGTATTCTCCAAATCCCTGTGCAGCCTCCCAGTCACATGCAGCTTGGATCAGTTTGTGTTTCCCCTCCTGAGGTCTTGCTCCTTCCCTATAAGGGGGCTCTCACCAAGGTTGGTTGACCTGGTGAAGCCTGATGTGATTGCTCTTTGATAAAATCCAGTCTCGGGCGCTTTGCAGAACCTCAGTTAAGGGAGGGAAACATTTTTCTTATCCAAAAATTGAAAGTATTAACACAAAGTTAAAAAAATAAAAATCAATGTATCTTATTAAGTGGCTGAAGTGAGATCACAGAATCACAGAATCACAGAATTTCTAGGTTGGAAGAGACCCTCAAGATCATCAAGTCCAACCCACGCTCTAACACCTCAACTAGACCATGGCACCAAGTGCCACATCCAGTCTTTTTTTAAACACATCCAGGGATGGTGACTCCACCACTTCCCCGGGCAGGCCATTCCAGTACTTTATCACTCGTTCTGTGAAAAACGTTTTCCTAATATCCAACCTATATTTCCCCTGATGCCGCCTAGGACTGTGTCCTCTCGTTCTGTCAGTTGTTGCCTGGAGAAAGAGACCAACCCCCAACTGACTGCAGCCACCCTTCAGGAAGTTGTAGAGAGTGATAAGGTCACCTCTAAGTCTCCTTTTCTCCAGGCTAAACAACCCCAGCTCCCTCTGTGTTGTTCCTCACAGGGTTTGTGTTCCAAGCCCCTCACCAGCCTCGTTGCCTCCTCTGGATGTGCTCAAGCATCTCAGTGTCCTTCCTGAACTGAGGGGCCCAAAACTGGACACAGCACTCAAGGTGTGATCATGATCATGAGAAAGTATCCTAGTCAGGAAAGCACACATTGCAGAAAGAAGTGCCATGCCATATTTGCCCTAATCCCACATTACCCTCTTGGATCTTTGATTATTGGAAAGATTACTTTCTCTCAAGAATCTGAAGATCTCTTACACAGTAAAATTAGAACAGGTAATTTCTTGTTGAGTGTCCACCACTAGTCACTGAGAAGACCTACAAAGTTTTATGATGAACTTTATTTTGCAGCAAAATTTGTTTAAAACCAGCTTCCAATACCAGTTTTGCAATAATGCCTGATTGCAGGATTTTCAAGCTCCGTCACCAAAAGAAAATGTTTCTTGTCCCTTCTCCCCTCTAACAAGGCTGAATAACCAGACATACATTTAAATCTATTTTCTCTTTACACTGATTCTCAGAAATGAATGCCACGATGATTTACATGTACACACTGCCTGTGGTCCCGCTGAAACCAGTGAGATTAGTCTCAGAGCAGAGAACCAAGCCTGGGCATAAATCTTTGCAGGACCTCAGCCAAAGAGGCTGTTTTATTGGGAAATGGGATGTAGGTTTGTGGTAACTCTGTGAGCCAAACCCTGCCCTCAGAAACACGTTGATTTCTCCTTGGGGGTATAGGGCTCAAACACCCAGCCCTGGTGTCTTGGTTTGGAAAGACAGGTATCTGCCAGGGAAAGCTGGAGTTTCCCTTGGAATGGAGAATGTAAACCCCTCACCCCCACCAAATTATAATTTTGCAATTAAGGGCTTTCAGGCAAAGATTTGGGAATAGGAATAACAATTCTTTACTAGGAATATTAACAATACAAATGTAGTGGAAAACAAAACCACCCAACCAAGCCAGCAAACAAACAAACAACAATTTTGGAAAACCCTGACAGAGTCAGAGCTACAACCTGACACCCTGTTGGTCAGGGTGTTGGAAGCAGTCCAAAAGTGAGTCCTCCTGGAGTGGCAGAGGTGGTTCTGGTGGAGTAGAGATGATCCTGTAGAACAAGGGTCCAGGTAGTGATGAGAAGGGGTCCAGTGGTGGTGAGAAGGGGTCCAGTCTTCCTCCAGGAATTGGGTGAAGCTGGATACTTTCTGTGTCCCTGTGTCTCAGTTTTTATCCAGGTAGGAATGGTTGGCTCCCCCCACTGGGTGGAGCATCTCACAATAGGATGATGTAATGTGGATGGTCTATTTTGGGGATGTGTGCTTTTAGGGGTGTCTTAATGGTCCATAAGCAGAAAATATTCCCTGGGTGGTGAAAGAGATAAGACACAATGCCCTACCTGGTTTGAACAGCTGGCCTATTATCAAAAGGCATCTGCCCCCCTCCTCCCAGAGTAAAGAAGAACAATTCTCCAACTGCTTTCAGCAAATGAAATAGAATACACATTTTTGGTTCCATAACCCAAGACACCTGGGAAGTGAGGCAGAGAGAGGCATGAGCCCAGTGCCACTCCACCTGCAGAGAGAAGAGCTACAGTCCGTGAAGAAACTCCTCACTGTAAGGACACAGAGGCACCCTGGGGTAATTTAGGTGCAGTTTTGGCTTAGCACTCCAGGAAAACATAATCCTCTGTGGTCTCCTTGGTATTCCATGGCTCTCATTGCTATGGAGGTCACACAACAGGGATGTATCCAGGTAGGTTTGAGAAGCACGTGCAACTTTTTACAGAGGATAATGGATAGCCTACATTATTCATAACGTAACTGATTTCAATTGCATTATGCTTTACTTTCCAGATTTTCAAACAAGGACATCCTAATAGGACTGTACAGGTATATTTCTTCTAAAATTCATGATCTACACTGGAATTAGATGTCTTCCACCAAAATTGTATTAAAATTAGCACTACACACCCTCAGATTGGGGCCTAAAATGTCATAGTTAAAATGTTGTCTACAACACTTACATCTTCTATTTATCTAAGAGAAACACAGAGAATAATGCAAAATTTTAAATTAGTGACAAGGACAAAAAAATTTCTCAGGAATATAAGAAGTAATGCAGATCTAAAAGCTCTTGTACTGTAATGTTTGATTGTTGCTAAACAAAATAAAATAAATAAAATAAAAATACACTTCTGAATTACCCCGAACCATCTGTGAAACAGTAAAATGGAAGGGAAAAAAGCCCCAAACAAACCAACAACAGAATTGCAAGGACAATGGAGAATGGCTGGGAGAGAATATGAATTTTTATTCTCTCCCTTCAAATTCATAACCATGTTTTCCTTCCCCAGACATATTCTTCATGTGCAGCGGCTTCACAACATTTCCTTTGGAAAAAGAAAACCTTGCATGTAAACACACTTGCATTTGTCACTGTCTACACCAGGACACAGCTGATTCAGTAAATCTGTTCTAGAGGCTATCACTGATAATCCACAGAGAGGAAAACACGGATTTCCATCTTGAACCAAAACCTGACATGACTTTTTATCCCTTCTATTGGAAGCAACCCCACCACAACCCTACCCAAACCCCAAATGAAACAGCCCACCATGGTAACTGCAGACCCCCACACAGAGAGAAAGCAGAGCTGAACTAGATTCTTCATTCTGGACATCCAAAAATCTGTTCTCTTCCCAGCATTAGGGTGAAATTTTCCACGAAAAACAAAGCAGAAGGGAATGTTCTTACTAGGTATTATCACATATTCACACTGTGTTTCAAGAACTGCTGTTTTAAGACAACCAAGTTGGGATTTTTTTTATTTCCTTATACTCACAAGACAGTATTAGATGTTGATTGAAACCACTTCAATCAACTGGAAAGGATCCATCAACATCAGCATCACAAAAACAGGCCCTGAGACCCTGTTCTACAGGACTGGAGAAGAAAAAGAGGCTCCTTTAAAATCTCCAAGAAGAAAAAAGCAAAGTGCAAAAATAGGTATTCATAAAATGTTATTGTCCAAGGTAGAATAGTAGAGGCTCAGGAGAACAAACAATATAAACAGAGAACACATTTTTCCTTGCCTGCTTCACAATAGCTGAGATTCTTTAAAAAAAGAATAGGTAGAAAGATAAGACATGCATGCCTGATACTGAAGAAAAGACTATTTGTACCCAGCACACTGGATAAATTGTTCTAGAACAGTTCAGCCATGTCAAAAAATGATCCTTTCATGCTGCCAAGGTCAATTAGACCCGTAGCCAGTGTTAGTCAGAAAGGTCATCACCGCTCATATACTTAAAATAAATTCACCTGTTTTCTCCTAGACCTTCACAAACTTAGTAGAGACCAGTCAGGTAGGAGATTTCAGGTGTGATATGGTTGGCATGTGTTTTACTGATGGATCAACACTGCAGGCAATATTTGGCTCAATCCTAAGACTATGGCAAAGCCTGTATGCTGTTGCTGCAGCCCCCAGTTACAGGTAGAAGCAGGAGGGTGACAGATATACCTACAAAAAGGGAGGCCTGACCCCTAAACTCCTAATTCTTGGTTAAAAGTTCACTTATTCCTGGTGTTCAAGACAACATTTGTTTTAATCTTAACCTGATCTCTGGAAGACCCCCTAAACATAGCAAGAAAAAAATTCATATAAGCCTATTCCCATGGATATTCATTGCACAGGTGCATTCTAAGAAGTAGTTTACTTGAACAGGAAAAACAACAACAATGCATTAAGATGTAAATTAAATGCATGATTGTAGTTAGTCTCGCACTCAAGCAATTCCCATTGTTATTTTGACTCACTGATCAACACAGGAATGCTGGAAAGCAGAAGCCTTTAAACATCTGCTAATCAATTATATTATTTCTCTAATTCCGTGGTTTTGTTTAAAAGTACTGATTTCAGGGAGAATTTATAGCTAAAATCATCTGATGCTTGCATTGAAATGGGGATGGAGCTCGTTGTGGCAAAAATTAGATAAATAGTTTTGTGGTCCTCACCTGTGTGCATAAAGAGTTAATAAATAAACAAATAAACAGAACAGTTGAAACATCCAGTGGGAGTTACTTCACAGATTGACCCTCTCTCCAAATTTATAAGCTGCTCTTTTTGAGACAGTTGCCTTGCAGAGAACACAGGGAAGAGAAGGCTCAGCTGGAATGCCTCTCACACAATGTGAGAGATAACATTCAGCTATACCATGAGACCCAATGTTATTTCACAACAGCTCTGGCAAAGAGTCCCAGCTCTTACAGAACTGTTGCCTGCAGACAGTGAGCTTTCTGTTCCTGAGGTTGCCCTGCTTTTCTATAGGAGGCCTACATGTAATTATGCCCACACTTCCATTGCATACACTAACTAGGCAGGATCCCTGTCCAGAGTAGAGGAAAACTCAGGGCAGGCAGTGGAATTATACCATTTTAAACCAGCTGTAGCTTTGTCCCATGATGTGTAATCAACAGATACGCACCATTGCTAATTGGCTGTCTGGTCTCATCTGCCACAGCTGAAAGATTAAAGTGTAAAACAAACTCTTCTTGAGTTTAAGGCCAGATGACACTAAAATTCAATTCATTTTCATGTGGGTTTTTTTCCCAGTGTTTTCAGAACCTGAATACTGAGTAGATTTCTCCTGAACCCTTTTAAGAAACTTCCTAGAGAAGCTTCCTCTTCCAATGAACTCATTGAAACTCTACCTACTTAAAAAATAAATAAATAAGTAAGTAAAGCACCTTGGAAATCACAGATCTCTTTTGTGTTCCACGGTTTGCCAGCAGTTAATGACATTACAATGGCTTGGGTGAGAGGGTAACAGCATATCCAGTACTCAATAGAGAAACAAAGAGAATGGAGAGGGAGGCAAAAGAGCCTTTCCTTCAGTGAACAAAAATGATGACAGAAATCAAAGTGAAACTAAATCAAAACGTGCTGGGAACCTGTAATATTGGCAAAAACTGAAGAACCCAGGTACTCCTGTGGTGAAGCCAGGCCTTCTAATTTTCAAGATTTTCTGTTAACTGCACCTGCCAATGATTACTCATTGAGAAAATTTTGTATTCATACTAGAACTAAAGGGATTGCACCGTGCACTTACTGTCCTGCTGGTAGGGTTGAAGGCTTGAACAAGCAGTGCTGAGACTCTCTCTACCTTTCCCAGACACAGGCTGGAAGCACCTCCCCGTGCCGGTGGAGCACAAGGACGCAGAGGGTGCTGAACATCCCGCACTTGTGCTCCTCTGCTGCAGGCACACAGCTCTTGTTCACATCCAACAATGACTCCTGGCTCAAAGCTCGAGAGCCAGCCCAGGCCTCCTTCTGCTCCCAAGGCAGGACACCCTGTTCTCTGCACCACTGAGCACTGAGCACCACTGCAGAGGCCAGCACAGTGTCCCATTTCAGAGGCCCTGACAGGGCTGCCCTTCCCACCTCCTCTCCTCCCAACACCCGTGGCCACACAGCTGTGAGCAGCCTTCACTAAACAGGCATGGAGGCAGGAAAAGCAAAAGAGGTCTTTTTTAGCCTATGGACATCTGGAGGAACTGAGAGGAGGCTGAGGGGCACAGCCTGGGGAAAGATCCAATGTCCAGCTGCCTGTATTGACAGGGGAGTGACAGAGAAGATGGAGCCATACTCTCCCATCAGTGTCCAGCAGGATGAGACACTACAGCTGAAAGCTGAAACCAGAGTCAGACTGTAAAGAGCAATCTGTTGTCCATGAAGGCAGGCAGGCAGTGGAAGAAATCACCAGCTAGGCTGTGTAAGCTCTGTTGCTGAAGGCTTTCAAGAGCTGCTGGGACAAAGGCTTGAGTACCATGGTCTGGTGTCACAGGTGACCCTGCTTTGAGCTGGAGCTTGGGTGACAGACCTCTTGATATCCATCCCAACCTGAATGCCTGTGTGGCCCTTCTGAAGGAAGTAAATTCGAGGCTTTGGTTTGCATAAAGTCCTGCCTTCTCTCTGGTGCATCAGAGATGTGATTTCAGGACAAAGCAGATTATTTTCTTCTTCCAAGTACTCCCAGTCCTGCGTGCTTTGTAAAGGTGAAGGCGTGGGTGCCCCAAACCCTTGTGTGGGAGCAGATGAGGAGCTTTCAGAAGACCAGGTCATGCCATTTTGAAACATGGGCAACCTCTGGCTGCTGTCACAGGCACGGTGACCTTGTTGTAGCTCAGTGCAAGATTTTCTTGGCATTGCCAGGCAGTCAAGTCATTTGCTGCTGACAGAACAGAATCTAGATCTGCTACAGGCAAAAGCCTTAGAGGCTTAATTGTTTAATGGCAAGATTCTCAGCAAATACTTTCCTTGCAACACAATAAAAATGCATTTTTAAGGCACCTCTGGTATACAATATTTAAAAATGGCCTCCACACGAAAAGTACTTGTTGATGCCTATACACCGTGTCAATTAAAATGTAAATAGACATAAAACTATTTAAGCAGAAAATACAATGTATTTTTGGACAGCCCATAATTTAAGATCAAAAAACTGAGAGTGACTTTAGGGCTCACAGCCTTTCACTGGTTTGAATTCAAGTAACTGTTAACAAAGTTGGTTGTCTCAATTCAGCAAGTCTCATGCTATTTCTCACCTACCTTATGGATCCCACCACTGCACTTAATTTCCCTGTCATGATTCTCCACAGCCATAGGATGGTTTGGGTTGGAGGAGGACCTTGAAGATCATCTAGTTCCAAGCCCTCTGTTGTGAGCAGGAATCCCTTCAAATAGACCAGGTTGCTCAGAAAAACCCAGAAGCCAAAAAGCCAGAGGCTCTAAAAGGCAAAGTGGTTTCAGCACCACATCAAGGCCAAAGCAAAACCAGAACAGTCTCAAGGGAGATTTGAATTAGTTTTCTGTCCACTTCATTTACTTGGTGCATGAACACAGGCCCTCATGTTCCTCTGAACACAAACACATTTCTTGGTTAACTTCAAAACAAGTGAAGGGGCTTTCCACAATTCAGGCCAGAAAAAAAAAAAAAAAAAAACCACGTAATTTTTTATATATAAGATTTTGAAATCTCTGATAAGAAACAGTGTTTTTTTTAAAGCCCCAGATCAATGTCATTAGCAGACAATATAACTATTAGCATTTGTGACTCTTAATTTTTACATATGTTTTGTCTCCTTGGGTACTGTGTTCAGTTCTGATCACCAAAACATAAAAAAAAATAATAAAAAAAAATTAATTATTAGAGAGTGTCCAAGGGAGGGACATGAGGATGGGGAAGTGTCAAGAGGGGAAGTAATATGAGGAGCAGCTGATGTCACTTGGTCTGTTCAGCCTAGAGGAGAAAAGGGAGACCTCACTGCAGTGAGGGAACATGAGGCAAAGAAGAAGGGCAGGCACTGATTTCTTCTCTCTGTCACCAATGACAGGAGGGAATGGCCCAAAGCTGTATCAGGGGAGGGTTAGGCTGGATATCAGGAAAAGATTCTTTACCCAGAGGGTGCTGCTGGGTTTCCCAGGGCAGTGGTCACAGCACCAAGCCTGACAGAGCTCAAGAAGCATTTGGACAACGTTTTCAGGCACAGGGTGGCATTCCTGGGGATGGTCCTGTGCAGGGCCCAGAGTCAGACACGACGGTACGGACGGGTCCCTTCCAACTCAGCATATTCTGTGATTCTGAGAGGACAATGTAGTCTGAAAGGGTGAGGGGGAAGCTATCCCTCACAAGCACGTAACACAGCCACCAGGTACCCTCAGGGCAGGTATCAGTCATATTTCAAACCCCAAACCAAGCTCCACAGTGCTCCCATCCATCCAGGACCCCTGCAGGCGGGTGAGCTGCCCACCAACACACACCCAGGGTGTGCCCAAAGCGCCTCCCTCCTGACCTGCCCTGGCCTGAGGGAGGTTCTGGGCTGCAGCCAGCTCTGCCTCCCTGGCTGCAGGGGGTGAGGGCTGGAGGCTGGTGGGCACTGCCTGTCTGGAACCCACACGCTGGCTCTGTAAAACTCCTTCAGACAAACCCCAAGCATGCACCTGGGGATCACACAACCACGTAACAGAGCTGGGTATAACATGTAAGGGAGCCCAATACCTTTGAGGCTGGGAAAATTACCACTCATTATGCTAAGTAATGCCTTATATCAGCATGTAAATAACTTTTCTTTGTAAGCAATCACCAAAGCATTCTCAACAGAAAATTAATATATCTGATTTGTTTATGGATTCACCTAATTTGGGGTAGAAAGATTTTTAAACTGAAACTAGATATGAAAGTGGGTCACCAAAATTTTTCTGAGCTATGTGTGCAGATCCATTTATATTTATACAGACACACACACACAATTACATGTTCTGTCTCTGTGATAGGCTGAATCAGATAAGATGTTAAATATACAGTCCTGTGCTGTATGTTACAGATTTCACTCATCTTCCTATTTCTGACAGCCACAGTTTTGGTGGGAAATTAAAAGCTAATTTTGTTTTTTTGTCCTTTTGTCTTTTTCCTTATCAGCAGTGCCTCCAAGGCATGCTAAAGTATTCTGAAAGTGACCTTCATTTTACTCATATCATCCTGACACAAGTGATTTAGCCTCCATACTTGTAGGAGTAAACATAAGAAACACCCACTGACTGACAAATATTTCATCAGAATTCAGCCACAAATTTGTTCCTGGGCATGGAGGGGAGGGTGTGTTAGATGATGACCTCATTTAGCAAGACATCATCATTTAAGTTCACCAGTGGTATATGGATGCTACCACTGCTTTTTGCACTCTCGACCTGTATCTTCTGGTCTCCCTCTTGCTTTATTTTGTGGCCCATTCCATGTGCAGCTGCCATGCACTGATGTTGCTGTGATTTCCCAGTTGGACACAGATCTTTTAATCAAACCTGACCTGGACAAGGATTTCCCAGTTTCAAACCTACTCCCAGACGAAGCTGGCAAGCAAATTTTGAATGCTTGAACAAATAGAAGCTAGACAAATAATGTGGGCAAAAGCACATCCAGCTCTGCTGGGGCTTGTTTTTGTTGTTGTTTTTTTTTTTTTTTTTTGTGAGTGGTGGTACCACAGCTCACAATTGCCAAAAACCCTGGGCCATTAAATCCAGTGGGGAAATCTGTGCACTCCCAGCTGCTCTCTTATAGAAGTCCTTTGCTGGACTGGAGTCTGGAGGGCAGTTGAAACAGCTTTCAATACATTAATTACTTGTGACTTGCACTTGTGAGGTAGTGGTGGTAGCTTAATAGATACAGTACAAATGTGAAAAGCAACAGAGATGGAAAAAAGCAAATGGATGGAGATAAGGGCTGTAGTCATTGACTGGAGAAAAAAATCTTAAGAAAAGGAAACAAACATCTGGGACATAGCAATAAACTGAGTCAAACAGGCTCTTGAAGACATAGCACACCATTTTCTGAAAGAATTTAGTACTCAAAGCACCAGAGAATATGTTCTGAAATTTAGAAAGCAGATGTCACAGGATTATTAGGGAAGGTGATTTCAGCAGTACCATACCACACAGACCTAGGCTAGAAAACCATGTGAAAAAGTGAAAGACTGTTGTGGCAGACACAGTAAAGGCCATGAGGTTACAGATACAGAAGGAAGAACACATGCACTGGAGATGCTTTATGAGTGCTTTTGGTATAGTATTGAAAAAATAGAGTCTATATAAAAATAATGAAAAAAACACCTCAGAGACACCACATGCAAGAGAAGCCTAAGACAGCACTCAAACAGCAACCAAATGAAAACTCAGCTTTCACTGCAGATGACACCCTCACAAACAATTCAATTTGTCTCACTCCTGGGCAGAGGGCTGCTACAGCACTCATCTGCATGGCACCAAAACTACTGGATTTTTGAAAGAACTTCATCATGCCCACAGGAGAATGGGCAATAGATAGTTCTTGGATTTGGCTTGGTGATTTACTCTGCTGCTCACAGCTGTTCATGCTGTAGTGCCACATCTCCCTGCATTACCTCCTCTGCTCACTCCACTGCAGACAAGAACTAACCCAACTGGAAGTGCCTGTTCACTCCTGGCTTAGCAAGAGTGCCCCAGATGACTCCCTGGACACAGAGTCAAAGCAAGGAGCTTACAGAATTGACCCACTGCTCGTTTAAGTCTGTCTCCTCCTTGCTAAGAGGATCTCCCCTCTTCTGCTGAAAGCTCTGATAGCGGGTGCAGAGTTCACGTGTCTCACAGAAATACCTCCTCATGTGGCACCTTTCTATCACACACAATGGGAAAGGGAAATCATGTAGGTTCCTGTGAACCTCTCTTTCTGACTCACTTTTACCCACTGCCAGGCCTTTGCGTGCTGTTGTGGATCTTGACAAGCTATTCTCATTTTCGCTTCAGATCTGTGTTTTGACTCAACACCAGCAGAAAAATAGGTCACAGAAAAGTGACCTGGATACTCAACCACTTAAAGGAGATTTCTCACTGAAGTTTCAGGGAGAAAAAAAAAAAAATTAGGCAGTGGCCATTTTAAATTAAAATAAGAATTAAAGAAATCTTCCAAACAGCAGGAGCTATCGGGGACCCATTACAACAAAACTGACACAGGAAGAATCAGGTGACTTGGATTTACATTTAATTTAGCACACTTTGAATGAAGATCTACCATACAAGGGAAACATTTTCATTGCAAAATGCAATGACAGTTTTATCATTCAACAATATTGCACGCGGGTTTTTATCAAGAAAAAAAGACCACCTTGTGAAAAACATATTTTGAAGAGGTGATACCCACCAGAGCCATCTCATGCAGGATGGTGAGAACAGGATTCAAGACCTGGCCACACAGATACAGCAGTTAGGAGCATGAGTCAACTTCACGAACTTAAATGAGATTGCACAAGAGCTTAAAGTATTTGAAGGACATGAGGCTAAATCAGTTGATCCCTAGAAAACCCGAACTCTTTGGTTGCAAAGCTTCTTGTTACTATTTTGACATATTTAGAAAGAAACAACAAGTCCTAGCAATAAACCCAGCAGGTATGTAGGTGCCATGTCAGAGAGCATAAGGATGTACTTCAACCCCTGCTGCAAGGGCCAGCATATCAGAAAGCAAGGAAGTGGAAGTGATTTCCCAAATCAGGGCACAGAGTGTGCACACACAGAGCCACTTGGTATTTTAATACACAGCTGCTGTGGGAGCACCTCTGTGCTTGTGTGTGCTCTCCCCATCAACACAGACAGGTCTCCTGCAGCAACAGGAACTGTCAGGAGAAGGAACCAAGTTGGAGTTTGGGGACTGTTTGTTTAAAACTCAAACCTAGTCTCAGCTTTGTGTACTTGAACCAGAATCCAATTTCTGTTAATCCAGTTAGGGATCAAAACCAGAGCCTGTAACTAATCTGTGTAATTTAACTTGTAGCTTTAGTTTTGAATATTATATTGCTCCAACAAATACTTGTTTGCAGAAATTGTTTAGCAAATCCTACTGTGTAGCACATAAATCAAACTGAAGTGGAAGCAAAACTAATGAAGGACTAATAGCCAACAAATTAGTCACTGAGCTCTATCCAATGCCTTCTCTCCAACACAACAAAGTACTACATATGAATAATGGGGATACTTCTTTCCACTCTCCTTGTTTTGTTTTCTTTTAAGAGAGAGGTTTGGTTGATATACCATCACCTCACTAGCTAAAACATCTTTAATTGCATTATATATACACTTTATGTGTACATGTCTCTTAAATATAAGAGCACACAAACACACAGTCTGTATTTTCACCTCCATTTTGAAGAGACCATTTACAAATTCTTATTTTGTAAGCACTTGAATTTCTGAATGGTTTCTTTTTCTTTCTCTGACACCTGTCACATTTCTGAAGGGCTTATGCTTTGTAAAGGGCCAATGCAACTGCAAAAGCTATAATTTCAAATATTTTGACATATATAGCACTCAAATCCAACTCAATTTGACCCAAAAATTACATATCGACTCCCTTCGGAATTACTTTTAAAAAATTAGATTTATATGTGAAAGAGCAGGATAAATTATATTTAAGACCTCATCTAATACATTAAAAAATAGTAGCTAACTTTATTGAAAAATCATATTTACAGCCCATGTAATAGATTAACAATTCCAACCATCCTTATTAATGCTTTTAGTCCTTCTATCTAGCTTTTCCTCTTTATTCCATAATCCTTCCACTCGCTTTGATTCTGTGCTTCTTTTCCCTTTTGCTGAACTAATTCTGCATACCTCCATACATTAAAATTGCCCTTCCTTCCTAAAAGCCTTCTCTTCTTGACCCTCTCTATCTTTTGAACCATTTTCAGCCCTTTTTCCTTGGCCTGTCTCCTGCGGTGTCTCCCAGGTTAGGGCCCAGCCTGCATGGGATGCTCTTGCACAGGATGGACTTGTCTCCCAGCCCTGTGGCACCAGGTGGTCCCTGCAGGGTGCCCTGGCCATGCTGCTGCCAGCCCTGCAGGCTGGCTTTGGGTCAGGAGCACCAGCTGCACACACTGCTTTCCTTCTGCACGTGGGCAGGGAAGGAAGGAGCCCTTCTGCTTGACCCAAGCAAGGGGAGGAACGGTGTGAGGGATGATGCTGTGGACTACCCCAGCCCTGCAGACACAAGACTGGAGCCTCAGGCTCCAATTTTGAGATTTATTCTTTCAGTCCTCACCTTGCACTAGCTTTGGTTTAATTTTCTCTTCACAGACCTGTTCTGCACCTCATGTATTGTCCCACAAAAAGGCACAAGCCTTAGCAGCAGCTTTAAGCTGCAACCCCTCTGTTATTACATGACCTGCAGGAACACAGGGAGCAGCCTTCTCTGGCCTCTTGGACTTGTCTGCCCCATAGTCTGGCACACACTTGATACATGAGGAGGATTTCAGAAACTCGTGGGGCACCCTCAGAAAGAGGGGCTGGGTGGTTGTGCCCACCTCAGCTCCGAGACCACGAACACCACCAGCTCTAGGAGACTGTCTCTGCTTTGAAGGAATACAGAGACACCAACAGTGGCACTTCCCTGCTGAACCGAATCCTTGTGGAGATGTGCCAGCTTTGCAAAATGCTGCCTGGATGATGACCAGATGACCAGAATACAGTATGCTGTTCCTTGTCTCCAGCCCTCCCAGTAAAAGCTCTTGCACACTGGCAGGTGTTTGCCACACACATTGGCTCTGTAGGCAAGAGCCTCCAGGGGCAGCTTCACACACACAGGCAGAAGCTGGAGAGCACTAAGCCAGGGGACTGTCCTCATGCTCAGCCTCAATGAAAGCCCTGCTAATTTGTCTATTTATGGCATGTCCAAGCCACCCATCACCATGGCAGCTAAGCACAGAGGGGAAAACGCTGCAGACTGGAGCAGATCAGACAGCAGCACTGGTAAGATATAACCACAAGACTGCATGTCACATCCTCCCCTGGCTGCTGCCATAAATGCTGACCCATTTATGATTTCTACCTGAAAGCTCTGCACTATGGAAAAGTTTTATTAACATACCCAACTATGCTCTTCAAAGGTCTTACACTAACAATACAGGAAGCCAGAACTTAAAGCAGGCCAGAAAAAGGCAAAACAATATGCAAACTAAAACAGAAAACAAATCTCATTGAAATTAACATGGTAAAATACACTGCAGTGAGCCAAGCTAACAGGAATGCATTCAGCTCACACCATGCCTCAAGCAACTTCAAAGAGGAAAAACTAACACATTTAAAGCATGTACAGAAGCAGCTCAGGTTTGTCATCAGCACAGAAAACTGAAGAGTGTGAATTTGGTCCAAAATCAAAACCACAGGTAAGAAGGCAGATGCTCTCACGAGGGAGACAAATACCCCGAGAGTTTTCAGCCTCTCTCCAGCTTATTGACTTAAGTGACATTTCTTCCTCCTTTTATATGCATTGACGTTTCATCAACAGAAAGTTAAACATGTTGCTAATACTTAATATTTTCTTTGGCAATTTCCAACGGGGAACACACAATCTGACATCCAGACACCACTGAGCACAGAACTGTAGTCACCCATTTCTGTAAGAATCAGCACCTGTGACCAAAGAGGGAAACATCACCATTTGTGAACAAATAAGTCAGAAATGCCTTCTTGAAGGTTTCCTGAAAATGACTAAAGTCTAAAATTATAATGAGGCTTCCCTTTTATTTTGGTGGGACTGACCTTTTCCCCATGCAGCAGATAAAGAGACTGATCTCTGTTGATTACACATCCTTATAAAATTTGGGAAAGACACAGCATATGAAACCTGAGGTGCAAAAAGTCCAGAGTGGTTTCTACAGCCTGTGACACTCCAGTTTCCTAAGCAAATCATCAGACTGGCACTCCCTGCCCAAAGTAGCTACAGGTCTTTGGACACAAGCAGAAGATATCCTAACCCCAATCAACCCCTCTTTCTGCCTCTCTTACTAGGAAAAGGGATTAACTGGTGGGATAATCAGACATTGTTTACTCTCCTGAAGCCATGGAGAAAAGATTAAGGCCAAACCCCCATGGCAGGGGGGTTGGAACTAGATGAACTTCAAGGTCCCATTCCATGATTCTGTGAAGGCTTTAGTAAGTGGGAACCTAAAGTTAGTAAGCCCATACTGAGGCACTTAAATGATCTGATTTTTTTTTTCTTTTTTTAAACCACTGATCTCCCTGTAGCTCTGAATGAATACCCTCTGATAATCCAACCTTTATATGTCTTGAGCCAAGATTAAAAGTGTTATTTGAGTAAGAAAATTATCCTATGGAAAAATGAAAAGTTTGGCGAGAGTTAAGAATAGACATTAGCACTCCTATAACACAGACTCAAAACTCCAAGCAAAACAAAAGAGCAAGGAGAAGGAACACTGAAATATTAAATGCAGTTGCTTCTTCTATTTGCAGATTAATAATTCAAGACCTATATTTATTTATTCATACTAATTGACCGAAGAAGTTGTGCTGTGGAATAGCTGAAGAGAAACTAATTGCTGTCTCATTTTATTTTAACAGTATATTAAAATGCAGGCTAGACTGGAGACCTCTTCTCGACTTGTGCTGATGTTATCTGCCCTGAGACACTGGCAGCTGGCCAGGGACTTGCCTACACTGATATTTAGGGCTAACCTTAGGAGTCAGATTAGGTGATTGTGCCTTTGGCTATAATGGACCACAAATGTGAAGCTCATTTCTTTTTGAGATCAATCTTTCATCCTTTCCATTTTTTTTTTTCCCACTTAAGTTGTGTTATCGTTTGTTCAGTCTGTGCAAAGGGCCCTTAAGAAGATGTAAATGAATTTTGCAAAACCCACACAGGACCCCTTAATACCATTGGAATAATTGGGGCTTAACTGCAGTGAGTCCTGCAGCACACTAAATACAGGCATTCCCAAGCATTTCTACAGGCTCATAACTAACACTCCCACAAGAAAAATGAGACAAAAGAAGTGCAATACTCATTCTGCCATAGAGTCCCCTGGCAGTTCCTGATCCTTCAGTGTTTTTCCCCACACAATTTCCATGCTCTCCTGGTAACTATATTGATGGCACTCACTTTGGAGTGGAGAGGCCTTTTTCCTCTCCCTCCCTGCCCTCTGGTCTGGGACCCCTCAGCACACCCCTCCCATCCCAGCCTCTTTCACTGGCAGGAAGGCTGCTACCATGATGGTGACCATGGTTTCCACTAATGGTGGAGACCTCACACTCAGCAGCTCTTCTGCCCAGGGGCATCACCCCTGCTGCCACAGCATGAGGGGGAGCAGCACGGCAGGCAGAAGGACAGAGCCACAGCCCCTGCACCGCCGGCCTAGGCACAGGAGCCAGCAAGCCACACCAAAAATGTGACAGTGCTGCAGTATCTCATCTCACAGGTGTTTGTAGCTGTGCTGTTATGGGGACACCACACAAACCCCCCCTTACCACAGCAGCACACGCAGGGCACCATCAGCAGCACCTGGTGGCACAGGAAAGCCCCCCCTGCATTCAGAGCCCAGCATTTAGGCTGGTTCACTCCACACAGCCAAGCAACAAACCACCAAACTGGAGCCCTGGCAATTTACATACCCTTTGCATAGTTACAAATAAGCTCAGAAGGTGAAAGGCAACAGAGGAGCAGGTCCTTTGAGTGCAGGATGCTTTCATCTTGGAGTTTGCTAAGGACAGATGTAAAGGCAGCTTACAATCCCAGTTGTGCACATTCCTCCTTTGAATTCCTGCACCTCTCCCAGCCCAAACTTTGCCATTTAGCACTCTCATTACCTTGTAAGGTCTGCTCCTCCCTTCAGCATTTCGTCCCTCTGCAGAGCAGCAAGCTGTTTCCCTCCCTTCCCAGGAATCTTAATTAACACACTTTTTTCCCTGTGTGTCTGTTTCCCCCCACACTCCTTTAGACATACCAACAGCTTCACTCAAGTTTGTTTCAATGCTTTCAAAGTTATCTTTAATTGCATTTTTGCTTTGCACAGGTCACAAGCTGACCTTCACACAAAGGATAGCACACATCAGAATTTGACGGCTCGTTCTGTCTGCACAGGGTAACATGCAGAGGGTAACCTGTACAGCTAATTTGGACAGAGATGGCACTGGCTCTTTTAAACTATGATGATACCATACTTACAACAATCTAGCAACAGCTTTCATTCCTCTATGCATATTCACATGATGCCAAATCTTCCTATCATCATTCCAGACTTAATACTTTGCTGACTGACCCAAAAAGGCTTTTCTGATTCTTCATCGTTTGATTTCCTCTCAGCCAGCTGATTCACATAAACCCAGAAGATCACTCCACTAGGAGTGCAGATAATGGTTTAAAGCTGGAGGAACCTCTTCCTCTTTGAGGTCCAGACGGGACCTGAGGGAGGACGGATGGATGGACACAGACTAAGCGTGTTCCATGGCTCTGAGTTTGAGCTGGCCAGCTCAGCAGGCAGGCAGAGCAAGTGCAGGACAGCTTGTACAGTCACACAGACTTGCTTTCACACATATCTTATCACCCTTTTGTTTTTACGCATGTCTTGTTGCTTTTCTCCTTTGACCACCGGGAGCCTTAGCAGCCTTCCCTGGGAACTGCTCTAATGGGAGCAGAGAGTTGCCACCTCTGCCTCTGGGGCCCTGTGTTATCTCCCTTCTGATACCAGCAACGGTGTGAGGAATCTGGAAATTCATCCAGGAGGCAAATAAATAACTTAAATTCCCTCTGACCTACAACTCCTGCTCCAAGCCTTGGCAGCAGCTCTCCCCCAGGACCCAAAATGACCACTGAGTGGGGCCGGGGAGGGGGCTGGGGAGCAGCTCTGTGCCCTCCCGTGGGTTGTGCCCAGCTGACAAATGAGACCTTGACTCCCAAGTCCCTGTAAAATCAGCCAACAAAAACAAGTTAGGGGGTATATTCGGTCACAGAAAGCAGATTACAAATTACCCACCTACAGCACTTGGAAACAAGATTATTTGTGACATAACAGATTGTCACCATTGTAATCCAGAGCCTGTAAACACTTGTTAGTCGTCCACAGGCAAATGCAAATCTGTGCCAGTGTAGCTGTTTTTAGGTAGAGGTGATCTCGAAATACCAGATCCTAACATCTGAACCCTTTTCTGTGCCACTAATACTGTTCCCTGAATGCTTTCCCTGCTGACCTTAACCTAAATGTTGCCTGCACCTTCAGTGGCCCTAAGGCTGCATCTTTGGGGAATTACTTTATAAATCAAAATTAGGCACTATAATAGTAAGTGGAATTTTAGAGGGGGAAAATTATTTCTGAAATCATATTAAGTAGACTTGATTAACCTCTCCTTAGCTCTAAGAACCTGTTGACTGGTTATTGTTGAATGATTAAAAAAAATAAATTAATAATTAAAGTCAGAAACAACATTTCCTAACTGGCACATGAGGCATCTTCAAACAGTTGTTCCACCACCTCATTCCCAGCTGAATACATTTCAAGGGCTGACTGATTCCAGGGTGGCAACTCAGGATTGCGACAAACTGCAGAATCCACTGCCAGGGTTTGGGATTGGCAGCTGTGCAAACACAGACATTTTCCCCTAAAGAAGGCTGGGAAGAGCTGAGGCAGAGAGGGACTCTGCAGGGCAACACAACACAAACGTGGAGGGGATAATTGGAATTGTATTACTAGGTTATGAAAGTGGTGAGGTGGGAATCAAAGGCTGCTAACCAAGGCTTTGGTACTCATTATGAAAATAGGACAGCAACAACACAGTTGAAGGCATTTTCCAGCAAGCACTCCGTGCCCTCACCCATGCAGTGCCCACCTCTTGGGAGCAGAAGAATCCAACAAGCTGATAAATGAAGAGCTGGTTCCTGCTCAGCTCACAGAACCTCACTTGGGCCCAGCACTGTGAGAATGGCAGCACTTGCCTGGCATTTTTCATTATTCAGGCTTTATGGAAAATTTTGCATGACACCAAGAGGATGTAGGAACATGAGAATTATGTTTTTAAGCCGTGATTAAGTCACAGTGAGACACTCACATGGCATATGCATTTGCAGAAGTAATGGGCCATGAGAAAAGGTCTCCTGTGCAAGTCCCTTAAAAGGCTGAATAAATTCCTTCTGTCTCAGAGATTCTGGCGATGAGTTATCCTCAAGAGTGGTGTGAGCAGAGTGGAGGGTCATAGGAGGTAACTCCAAAATAAGAGTACACACGTGTTCTGCTGTACCAACTGCTGGCTTGAGAGACACCTGTGTTCTTATGAGGAGTTCCTCATTTACTTGCTTGATACCAGTTTTAATCCACTTGTAAACCTGAAGAAGTTCAAGTAACCCACTGTAGGGAACAATAAAATACTTAAATTGCATGCAAGATTTTTGGATAATGCACTTGTATGTCACTTTGGATCTCATATCACCCCCAGCTCAAGAAAAGTCCAAAACTTGTAAATGCGTATTTCTTATCTTTCAGAGCACACAACACAACTGGTGCCCCCTGAAAGGAGCTCAGCAAGGAATACATTTTTCAGCTACCTGAAAGTTTTCCTCCTGAGCTCATTGTTTCTTGGCCTGGCCCCTGGCAGCAGATGCCAGGAGCCTCACGGGGCCGGTGTGGTGTCCGAGGGGTGCCGTGACCCATGCCTGGCCCTCTCTGCAGGGGCAGCTGGGTGGCTCTTTCTGCAGCTGAACCAGGGCAGGACCTTTCTGCTGCTGCCCAAGGATTCCCCTCCTCTGGGAGGTTTCTCCCGGGCCGGGTTGGCTGGCAGCATCAGGAAACAGTCCCAACGTGCTGTGAAACTAGGGCCGTAATATGTTAATGTGAAGACTTTTTCCAAGTAATCTTTAACATCTGTTGTCTCACACTGATGTTAGTATTAATAATTTATAGGCCTTCTCCTAAGGCTGAGGAGGAAGCAGAATGCTAAGCTCTAAGACAGAGACAGTATCCATTTTTTATTTTTTTTTAAATGAGATTGATGTTTCTTCATATGATCGCCTTGCCCAGGGAATATATAGCTGCTCTTCAGCTTTCTGCTGCTGTTGCTTTTGTAAGCCTTTTACTGAAAATAGCAGAGGCAAGATATTTATTTTAGTCCATTCCTCTGTTGCTTCTTTCCTTCTAAAATAAGGCATGCATCCTAGCTGGTACATAAGCAAAGTGCACGTAAAGGTCAGAGGCAAAGCATAAGCTGACAATATAAGTCGCATTATAGGATGCAGCCACTGCCAGGCAAGAGCAGGCAGGGCTCCTTCCTCTGCTCTCCGAGGCACTGCGAGGCTGAAGGAGCACAGTTGTGCTACCAGTTTAAGCCAGCAGAATCTCCTTGCTATATTTAACCTTGATTTCCTCAGAGACCAAATATGCAAATGACAGAATGCGAGGCACAGCAAACGCTGCTTTCACGAGGGAGAGCTAAGTTATAGTCCCAAACAACCAAATCAGCCTTCCCCTACTCACCAGGCTTGGCTTTAATCCCTTATTAACAGGATTAATAGCAGACTTACAGTTCATACCATCCCTACTCCCCTTTTACACAAACCAATCTAGCTGCTTTCACAGAGGGACAGGTGGATTAATAGTCTTAGTCAAAAAACTATGGTGATAATGCAGAAAATCAGCTGAAGGGAGGGATTCCAGGGCGAAAACGGACAGCTGGAAGATTGCTATCAAAGCCGTGCAGTGACTTCACCCGCAGATAGAAATGTGAAATGCGTGGGAGACCCTTCTGCTTCTAAATTGAAAAACAAAATAAACCCCCTGGAAGATAAACAAGTACAGTAAAGGAATAAGACTCGCTATTAATAAATGCTTACCAGAGGATAAACAAGTAAAGGGATAAAGAACCTGTGAAGCTCAGAAATGTGGAGGCATTCGCCGAAACATAACTCCACTAAGAAATGCAAAGCTCTGACAGACTGTTATACAATCTTTGATTTCTTTTAATAACAGTTGAAGGTCAGATGCCGCAGCTCTTCCTGGAAATCCTAAAAAGACTGGGTGGCTCCCCAAGTTAGAAAGGAACTGCCACATCGTATGTTGTGCAACACAGAGCTATTGACCGAGGTGTATTATGTTACCTCCAGCAGCTGACTCAGCCCCAGTTGTTATAAAAGGCTTTTTGGCAGCCGGGCGAGCAGCACGTAGCAGTCACACGCCCAGGGGCGGCCGGACCCCGGGCGGGCTGGGGCTGGGGCTGGGGCTGGGCAAGGTCGGGGGGGTCAAGCTGCTCCAGCCCGGCACCCCCCAGCGCAGGGCTCGGCTGGGTTACCCGAGTTCACACCCAGCTATTGACAGGCAGCGGCATTGCTTACTCATGACCGGATCAGCCGGGGACTGGCTGGGGAGGAAAAGTTAACCCTTCCCCCGCCCCGCTTAGCAAAGAAAAGGTCCTGAAAAAAAAAAAACAACAAACAAAACAAAAACAAAAACAAACACCCCCCCCCCCCAAAAAAAAAAAAACCCAACCCAAAAAAACCCAAAACAAAATAAAAAAACCCCCAAAAAAACCACCAAAAAAACAAAACAGGAGTGGGAAGGCCAGGCTGGGGGACCCCCCGGGGCTGGAGAGCTGCTGAGGTAGCTTGGCTGCTCAGAAAGGGAGTGGTGGAGGTAGCGGGGGGGGGGGGGGGGGGGGGGAAAGAGAGGCTATTCCCGAGGTGGGAATTCACTCCAAAGAGGTGGCAGAAATGACACCTGCAGCCGGTTTTCACACGAGCAGTTGATCCCTCATTCCCGACTCCTGCGTTACAGGTAATCAGGGATAAGGTAGGGATGCACGTGGCGGGGTGAAGCACATTTCTCACCATGACCTAGCCCAGGTGTCAGTCCATTAAGATGCCCGTGCCCGTGTTTTCACGCTCAGTTTCACCACTGTTCATGAAGTTATTGCAAATCTCGTAGCGGCACTTTTTCCTAATAATTCAGACCTTTACTGGCCAGCCCCCAGCTGGAGCCCTGTGTCCAGCTGGGCCCCCAACATAAGCAGGACGTGGACCTGCAGGAGTGGGTCCCTGAGGAGGCACAAAGCTGATGGGAGGGCTGGCAGACCCCTCCTGTGCAGAGGCTGAGAGAGCTCGGCTCCTTCAGCCCGAGGAAGAGAAGGTGTGGAGGAGAACTCAGAGCCCCTTCCAGTGCCTGGAGGGTGGTGAGGCCCTGGCACAGGCTGCCCAGAGGATCTGTGGCTGCACCATCCCTGGGAGTGTTCGAGGCCAGGCTGGATGGGGTTCTGAGCAGCCTGGTCCAGTGGAAGGTGTCCCTGCCCATGGCAGGGGGGGTTGGAATTCCATGGTCTGTAAGGTCCCCTCAAACCCAAAACCATTCTGTGATTCTGTGTGAAAACCTCGGTACATGTTTAGGATAACTTCCAGTGCTCGTGGCTTCACCTTTTAGAGCCTATAATCAAGATTAAGCGTAAAAAGACTCCAAAAATGTGGGGGGGAATTATTGTTGGTGCCTCACAGCCCTGTTAGGTAGTACTATGATTTCCTGGTAATAGCATCCTAATTTATGGCTTCTGAAGTTAGAAGTCATCTAATATATTATCACAGCCCACTAAGAGATATTAAATTTGTTTTATTTGGTACTTAAAAAGAAAATAAAAATGTTTCTGCAGTATAATAAAAGGTGCAATTTTCCCTTTTCCATCAAGTCAAAATCTTCTGTAAAGAAAACAGTATCATTGTATCACAGAGAACAGATGGTGAATAGCAGGTATGCAAAATGTTCATACTACTCTTCTTTATTTCACCTTCCACTGTAATTATATTTCATGCCAGATTCCAAATGAAGTATTGAATTCATACATCAGAATTTGGTAGAGATTAATTTTGCAAAGCTTTAAACATTAGTTCAATTTTGTGACATTTTGAGTGTGATTCATACACATCTCAAAGCGTGCCAGATACTCAGAGGTACATCAAAAAATGCAAAGGTCTTATCACAGTTTATAATCACAAATAAAATTCCCAAATAAACAAGGAAATATAAGTAAAAGAAGAGTGAAGTTTGCTTGCATCTGGCTAATGCCTCATTAATCTTCAATAATAATTTCTAATATTAAGAGCAGGGAAGGAAGGATTTATAGCTCTTTTCAAAGAAGAGCCAACAGAAATTAGTTGGATTGGGCCAGTGGATCAGTACCAAGAATAGAGAAAGAAAAGACAGGACAGAGTCTTTAAAAGTGGCAAATGGAGGTTTTCTGCAGATTAAGTGTACTAGAAGGAGATACAGAAACATATTAAGATGTGCATGTCCATGAAGGCAAGAGGCAAAAAAATTATCAAATTTAATAGGAAGGTCAGCAAAAGAACTTGAAGAAGAATGGGATTTGATCCAAGTGAAAGGTAAGATAGAAATCAGCTTGGGAAAAATATCAGGAGCCAAAAGAGAATGTATTGCTTATCTATAACTTTTGAAATGCTGGTATATTTGTTGGAGATTGCAGAGAAAATACAATTGTGTGAATTTTAAGATTGAATGGCAGTAGAAAAAGTTGGAGAAGAAGCAGTAAGAGAAAGAGGATATACTGACAAGCTTAGCGAGCACCAAGGAAGAGAAGGAACTTTAATTAAAGTGCTTGAGTTTCACAGTTTGTTGGCATGTGGTTTTCCCTCTGCAGAGGGAGATTGAGGAAGTTCAGCTGGTGAGGGAAAGGCCAGCTGTGAGCAAAGCAGGGTGGAAATGAAGAAGTTAAGTCGCTGAGTTTGTAACGGGTAGTTGAAGATGTGGAAGTGTGTCATGACATGGGAATGGAGGAAAACAAGAAGCGTATGGCGTTTCTGAAAGCTGCAGAACAGGTGGTTTTCAGGAAGGGAGGGTGTGCAGTCACCCTACAACGGAAGGGAGGATGAGCTTGCTGGTGACTTTCCTGGCAATGCTGTAAGCCATTTCGATGGACGAGGGGGAAAAGAAATCAGATTTTGCAGGGGGAGAGAGAACTGACTGAGTAGGGCCACAAAAAGTGAGATTGTGGTTTTCTGTAACTATTTTTTTTTTTTAACATATTTAAGACATATGGAGGCAAAGAAAGGAAGCATATGGAATGGCACTTGAAAATGGGGCTGGGGTCAAGAGAGATGGTAGGGGAAACAATAACATGTTTCAGAAGCAGAGAGAGATGGTTGGAGATGTCTCATTGTTTCTTCGTGCTCCTCCATCTGCCAATATCCATCTGTTGGTTTTTTGTTGTATGCTCAAATGTCAACTCCAGTAACTGTTTAATGTCAAACGGATAATCATGTCTGTCTCCCTTTCTCACTGATTTTTGGAGGGATAAAAAACTATATCTTCCACACAGCACTGGAAGGGTGGGAAGGAAGGATCCATCTACTTGTTCTCTGCAGCCTAGAGGTTGTTGATTAAAAGATGCTGTTCTGGGAAGCAGAAAAGGTCAGATGTGAATCCATAAACCTGAGAAGGCCCCTGAACTAGTGAAGGGGCACCCTGAAGCCCATTGAAGTGCTTAACCCTGTTCTATAAAAGGCACTGATATCATCACCAAATCCTAGAGGAAAAGCGTAACAGGAGAATGTGCACTGGGGAAGATATTCCCTAACCCCCTGCAGCCTGGAGCTTGGTGCCAAGCTCACACAGGAGGTGAGATGCTGAAGACACCTGCTCTTGGTGTCTCTCCACATCTGCTCTCTTCTGGGTGCCCTGACTGCTTTTGAAGGCTCCAAAGTGATTTTGAGGATGGCAGTTTATGAACCCAGGTGCAGAAAAGCGTCACCACTGGCTGTCCACCTCCTGCCTTGGCTGTAAGTCACCTCTGCACAGCAGAGGGGGCATGTGAAGGTGTGTGCTGGCTAGTTGAGGAGAAGGGACTGTGAGAGACAGGTGGGGGAGCAGAGCAGGCAGGGAGGATGGTGATGTGCAGCACAACCCCAGCGTGATCCACTGGAGCCAGTTGCCTCTTCCAAGAGCTTCAGGAGCAAGGAAGGCACCTGTTGCTGGTGCCTTGGCTTTTCTCTGTGGGGCAAGCATTTGCCTACCTTCAGGGGTCACTACACGATGGCAAAGCAAGAGATGAGCCATCACCCTCTTCTGGCAGTGACCCACTGGGAATACCCACCCCAGCAGTCATTTTCCCTCCTGGCAAAACACAGCGGTCACAGCAGCACAGAGCTGAGTCAGTCTTTCCCAGGTCACCGGGAATCAGTCCCTGCCTGCTGCATTCCTGATCCGCAGTGACATATCTGTAATTATGATTTTCACTGTTATGTTCATGATATTAGTATTTTTCTTGCTCTAGCCAAGACTCCTACTCTTCGTTCATGCATGAGCCTGTCATGCTATACAATTACAGTGGAGTCAGGGCCTGATCTGTTCTATAATTATAACTGAGTCAGTTACAACAGGCTTGTCTCCTGACCTGCTTCCAAAATAGCCCCATATTTTTTAAAGCAAATGAGATTTTAGGTGTATTCTTCAACCACGTTAATGCACTACTCTCGTCTTGGATTTAAACCGGGCTCATTTCTGATAAAGCAACTCTTTTTTTAGCATAAGCAGGAAAAGGTCCAAGCTGGCTGTTCATTTGCATTCACTGTCAGCTTCAAGCACCCTCTCTGAATGTCAGATATTTCCCGTTTGCATTCCCTCCCCACTTTGTGTGTTTGCTACTTCCTGGCACCCTTATCATATAGTAATGAATCATGCTGGAGTGAAGATGTCAAATTGAGATACAGAGCGGGACTAGTTTGGTCAGTCCTTGGTAATCAGGCCTCTTAACAGGGAAATGCATTTAAATAGGTCAATGAATCTTACATGGCTGTGCATCAGGAATTATCAGCACCGCAGACCTTGCAGTCAGGGGAGAAATTCTCTTTCAAGCAAGAGTTCATTGAGCAGCAAACATTTTGTTTACATTTACATTTAAAATGATGATTTACCTTCGTGGGTTGTTGGGGGTCTTTCAAACTGTAATAAAAGGTTCTTTATTTTTACTCTTTTTTTTTTTTTTTTTTCCTTAACATGCAAAATAATATATTTCAAATTAACTACGCAATCCTGTTAGAGCTTGAAAGATGCTTATGTAATCTCCCATCTCCCAAAATGCAGCTGTAATTCCTAGGCTTTATTTTTTCCTCATGCCTTTTTTAGTGACGGCAATGTGAAATGTTGCATTACAAAGGTAATGAAATTGCTGTTGGAGAAAAGCTTGTCCCTTGCTCCATTCTTTTAGGGTTTCTACAGGTTATGTCAGCTAAGGCTCTTTCTGGAAGGCCCCCCAAAAAATGGGGCTGGTGGCAGCTACAAGGATCAGCTACAAGGATCAGCTACAAGGATCTATTTCTGATTTCAATTCCCCAGCTGTTAGTCCGAGATGGCAGTATATGAAATTATCTAAAACATGATGGTCTGGTTTGGATTTCTAGGCATTTAAGTATCATGATGAATGCACAAGTGCGGTGCACTTACATCAGCTAAAATTTTTGTCAACTTCTCTTCATCTTCTATATTTCATTTCGGCCAGAGCTCTGAAATTACCAACATTTGAAGGATAAAGTCAGACTTTTTGTTTACATTCCTTATTTTGCATTCAGTTCAATACAACTCTTGCAGAGGAGATTCAGGATAAGCCTTCAGACTAAGTCCACCAAAAGTCCAGTCCTATATTCAGTTCTGAAGATTGAGTTTGCAGTAAAGCATGTGCCACTCAAGATACCTCTCTGACACTACTTAAATATACCTGTCTTGCATAACATTTGTCTGAGGCTGTGTAATATGTTAAAAAAATAGTATTTTCCTGGAATAAATGTTCAAAAATTGGATTAAGATAAGACAATTATTATGAGTTCACCAGTAAAAGCGGAAGAGCTGTAATCTGCCCATGGTATTAGGTATGCATATGTTCAAATGTTTATAATATACAAGTTGTTAGAATTCAACTGTACTTTCCATGGTGCTGTATTCCATTCCTTAACATGCAGAAATGTATAAACCAGTAGGTTTTAACACGTGCTTCATTAGCTGCTCTTAAATGGCGTGTGAAAATGCACTCAAAAAGCAAATCTATTGTCATTAGGCTCAAATCACTTATGTGTTTGCCCTTCTCTCAGAAAATGTATAAACTGAAAATGAGAAAGGAATGGAAACAGAGAGAACAGTACTAATGCTGAACCAGAAAGGAGGTGATGGGCACTGATCTTAGCAAGATTATTGCTGTCTGCTGGCCAGTCCTACCCTCTTTCATTTACAGGATGCTTAGCTTCCAAATAAATGAGGTACAGGTTTGCACCCTGGGATTCCTTGGACCTGATGCCCCAGGATGCAGCTGCAATCCTCTCCTCCAGTCCAGCTCCAGGGAAAGCTGGCAGTGGGTACAGGGGGGAGTCTGCTCACCCTCCTGACCTGTGCTCTTGTTTTCTTGTCGTCCCCCCTCAACCTGCCCAGGCTTCCCATGTCTCTGCTGGATAATTGGATAGCACTCACTTGTCCTTCCTGTGTATACAACATTTTGCATAATGGGATCTTGATCCATAGAAGGAACTGCAGTAAAGCAAATAACATCACCACCAAAAAGAAAGAAGTTACAATCCTTTAATGGTGAGTAGGCTTGTTGAAGTAGATATACAAGAGAAACACGTGTCGGTGTCCACAGAGCTCCTGGCACAGTGTGGAGCTATATGAGGCTGTGGGGTGACTCCAGGAGCTTGTTGATCTCCACAAAGGAGATTTCTTCCTGTGCAGCTTTGATCTGGTGTATTTCCAAACGACACAGCCCCAAAACAAAGCTGGATAAATACTTTACCCTCCCTGAGTGCTGTGGTTCACACAAAGGGGCTTCCTGCAGCAAGGCCTGTTGTTGCTGCTGACGTGGTTGCTCCCCCCAGCCAGTCATGTCAGGACCATAGTAATGTTTCTTAGGCTCACCCAGAGTACCTATTTAAATTATAGAACTGGACTACTGCTGGCTCCCCTCCAAATCTCTGATCTAGTAGCTGTTTTTAATGATAAATTACATATGTTTAATAGCTCAGCTATTTTGTTTGGTTCCTTCAGAACTTTGAGATGAATAGGCTCCAGTCTCAGTGATTTATTGCAATTTAATTTGTCAAGTTGTTTCAGCACTTTTTCTTACGCTCCTCTGACAGCAGTTCACCTTCACAAACCAAAGATAGGTATTTCCCTTTTCTCCTCGGAGTGAAGACCCATACAAAAACTACTTGGCAACCTCTGTGAGTTCTTTCTCCTCTTTGACCTCTTTTTCTCTTGCTCAGCTGATTAAATTTAGGGATTTTCCTGTGAGCATCCAATGTTCAAATCCTATATCACTGCAATTGTTTTGTCCAATCCTTTTCATAAGCTGATTGATCACCAGTTTAATAGCAGGTACAATTTTTGCCTGGATTTTTCTGGAAATTCTCTGCTCTGTGTTTTCTTTAGATCTCACATTTACTTGTGACTGTTCTCTTTCCTCAATCATTTCCCATATCTGTTTCATCTGAAATAACCTTTCCTGGACATGGATGGTCAGGTGTCCAGAATTCCAAGGGAAGTTGCCAAGTCCCATCTAGGATTGGTTGCATTTCTCTCCTTCATGACTGTGTGTTCTGCAAGGGCTTTGTATTTATGCAGAAGGAAGAGCTGCAACAAAGTCTGTAGAGTACTCAGCTGGTTTCCATTTGAAAGTTCCCAATTTATAAGAGATTTCTGCTACTTGTCCCTGAGCATGTCACCTTGCAGTTAGCATAATTGAATTTAATCCAATTTATATTGCTCCATTTGTCATTTATTTCTTTCCATGTGATATCCTAATAGTTCTCTGTATTACCAGTACCTCAACATTAACATTGTGATCAGCAAATTTCATTTGTGCATTCCTACCTGTGTGCCAAGAACCTTAGGGAATGATTGGTAGGTTTCAAGACCTTTCCTTGTACCATTCTCCTGCATCCTCACGCTTTCCATTTTGACACTCCATAGAAAGGTCTTTAACTATATCTACAACATGGGCTCTCTTTAGCTTAACTTCTCTGGAAACATTTGGAATTCCTTGTTGGAATCTAGATACATAAATTCTATTGTATTCTCTCTTATATACGTGTATTTTTATTCTTCTGCCACTTTACTACCTGACAAACCCTCCTTAAAATCTATTGAGATAACAGTAATACATCTATTTCTTCAGTAACTCTTTAGATTTATTTTTAAGAAGTCTTAAATGAGGGTTTGCTCCCTGTGCTTGATTTTTCTTTAGCATATGGGGTTTTTTTCAGAACTGTGGTGTTAAGGTAGTGTCTCAGTTTCTACTGAGTTGTGATCACTGTGGGGGCTTTATGTTGGTGTGCAAAGAGAAGATGTTTACCCTCTTGGTTCAGGCTGTAGCTGTTTACTCCTCCATTTCCTAATTCTTCTGTTTTGTTGCTCTGGCATATACAGACTTTGGTGTGACTGCAACCAAAGTTTTCTTAAGTTTTCTTAAGAATAATTTAATTCCATTGCACATTGATTCCTGCATTTCCATGAAGAAAAGGCTCATGGTTTAATCCCCCTTAAGTGTATCATAATTTTGGGGGACCCTTTCTCTGGAAGGACATCAGGCTTGCAGACCACTGTCACAGGAAAGTCTCTGAGACCTGGCAGGAGAACTTGCACCTACATCATAAACAAGAAACGCTCCCAACCCTCGGCAGGGTTGGCAGACTTTTAATTGCAGCACAGTGGAGATGAATCAGTTGGGTGTCAATTGCCTTGGGAACCTTCTGGGTGACTAAATCTATGTCAGTTGAGGTGACAACAGGGAATAGGTGTGAAATGCCCTGGCAGCTGGGAGACATTCCCTTAAGGAGAAGATGACCAGCTAAATGGGTCACTGAAGGAAGGGTGGTGGGCTGAAGGGGAAACAGAGGGTGAGGGATGGTCTGCAGACCTTTTCCTCAGAGTAGGAAATGACCCATGACAGCTTCAGTGGTGTCTCGAAGTGTTATGCTCACTTCCTGAATAAGCTTCCTGTATAACTTGTTTGCTTTTAACTGGAGACTGCGGGCATTTCTTAATAAATGGTCTTCAAAGAATTTGCGCAGGAAACCAACCCCATCTCTTTCATATTAAAGATTCTATTCTTTGCAACCTTTTTTGAAATATGTCTCTAAATCTCATTGTACATTCAAAGATTGTGGATTGGCTTGTGTTTTGTTGTTGTTGTTGTTGAATAGAACCACAAACTAGGTAATAGGAATTGGGAAACTTGAGGAGACATGCGAAAATTGGATCAGTTGTTAAAAAGAATTCATTGAAACAGTATAGAAAACTAGCAACTGGGTCAATTTTTAATGCTCTGTTGTGCAAATAACTCTCTGAGGTCAAGGTATTTTGCAAAATCATTCCACTCCCTTCATATAATGATGATGGTCACAGTGCAAATGCCTGTCTTAGGTCTAGAAAACCATCATTCTTTGAGACAAGCATCACTGCATGTCTTGCCTGTGTGATGTGGGACTGGAGGTATGTTTTAATGTCCACATGCCTGAAGCCTTTGAGGGAAACTCCAGAAGGTTACAAAGGTACCTTCTGAGGAGAGGAGGTGCACTCTGTGTTTTTCCCATCTATCAGGCAGCAGGAGACATTGCAGAAAATCAAGCCTGGGATCTGTGGCAAGGCAGGAGGTCCTTGTTCTTTTTTTTTTTTTTTTCCTGTTGCCATGCTGGATGTTGAACTGATACAGCACTGAATGAGAAACTCATGGGAAAACATTTTGTTTATCTCCCATAATGGGCAGATCTACAACAATAGAGCAGGGATGCCACAGAATGTCCCTATTCTGGTCACTTCATTAGCTATTCCTAGCTAATAAACAGATCTGGTCAGAAACCCCAAAAATCTGGAGAACAGCCCCTGGCTCAGGAGGAGCTGAAGCAATAAAGGTGCTGTGGTGGTGTGCCAAGTGAATGCATCAAGTACCCCTGACTCAGAGGAGGCTGGAGGCAGCTGTGTGAGTCTTATTTAAAGCTCAGGATGGGGGAGCAGGTGTTCTGCTCCAGGGGCTGGTGTGCAGGTAGCTTGGGGTGGCTGCAGTGGCTGCTCTGTAATGGGCAGAGGGGATCACTGTTCCTCATTTTATCTCCTCAGGGTGTGGAGCTGGCCAGGAAAGGCAGAGGCAGAGTGTTTGTGTGTGTTTTGCAGTCTGGGAGCCACTTCCCTTACTCCTGCGAGGGAATGTGTCTTTATTTTGTGTATTGCAGGATGTGTGCTCTCTCTGACCTCCCAACAGGGGATGTCTTACTTCAAATGGAGAGCTGCTATTCCTTGCATCCAGGCAGAATTTGGGAGGGGAAAAGCTCTTTGTCACGTAAATTGTTATCCAAACACCACAGGTAAATTCTTCAGACTGGGAAAAAGGGGACAGAATAAATGAGCCACCACCAGCACCACTGGATGGACACCCATGGCCACCTCTTACATAAACCTGTCCAAGACAAACCCTTTCTTATGACTTTGTCAGGTAGTGTTTATATTCCAGCCTTGGCAAATAAATCTTGTATCATTAAATAGGAAATAGTTTAACACTTTACCAATGCTATCATAATGAATTAATTCGATATTCATGGGAATATCACATGTGCTTTCCTAGGTGTCCTACTACCATTTCACTTTCACTAATGGGCACTTGAGTCATACTGATTTTTCCCCAAAGCCACATAATGATCTATAATATTCCTGAATAATTGCACTTTAAGTGCAAGCTAATAGGGTTGACTACTCCCAGAAATATGTCAAAATATTTTTACTATTATAAGTAGGAATGTGAATACTAACTGGACCTGCCAATACACTTAAATATGTGGCAAAGTTTAACAAAAGAAAGCTCTGTAATGTTTTTTCAAGGTTAAAAAGTCCTCAAATGTTTTTCCTTGAATAATTTTTATAGCCATCTGCAGAAGAGCAGAATTGCTAAATTGTGTTAAAGAGAAAAATTTTAAAAAAAATTAAAAAAAAAAAAAGGAGAAGAAAAGCAAGCATAAACTCCTGTGGTATCAAAATGTAATTATTATTTCATAGTAGCTGAAATAACTTCACAGCCTCATTTATGCCATTGATTTAAAATGTTAGTTGCAGGTATTCTAATACCAGGCTGGTATATGCAGTTTGGGGGGGGAAACAAGCCTTTAAAAACCATTCTCCCTCTCAAATGGATAAAGTTTGCTGCCTTTCTCATGAGCAGGTACTCTGGAGAGCTTTGCAGCTACAGGGTAGTTCTGTTTCGAGGCTTGGCTGAGTTTGCCCTGTGTTTGCCTCTCAGAGCCTGTGGGGAGGACCTTGGTCTGTGCTGGGCTCCCTGGGCAGCTGGGGCTGGACCCCAGAGCAGTGGGGGTCAGGGCCCCTCCCCAGAGCAGCCAGAGGGGGCTTCAGCCTCACCTCAAGACCACCATGAAGCACCAGCTGTGCAAACATCCTCAGCACCATGTCTGCTGGGGGTCTCATTACAAGCCCTGTTTGTTTGTGCCTTTGGCTTGGCCGCACGAGAAAGTGGGAATACCTGGCATGCACAAGGTGCCCTCCACAGGGAATGTCTGCTGTGTTCCACCTGCTTCTGGGCACAGCAAAAGCCAGGGATGGAGGGGAGAGGTGGGTGGAAATTATTTGCTGTGAGGCAAATCACAGCAGGCACAGGGAACCCTCAGGGGCGGCAGCTCTGCAGCATCTGTGCAGCTTCTGCATCCTGGCCACCATGGAGTTGCCAGGGAGAGCACAGAGAAGTTGCTGCAGCTGTGTCCTTGAGTGACCCCCAATTGTCAGGTCAGACCTTGAATGCGAATGAGCCGAGAGCCACGCTGTCACGCTCACGTTAATGAAAAGGAGGAGGTCCAGGAATAGGACTGGGTAGGAGAAGTGGAGCAGGACATCTGTGTCCTCAGGAGGATCCTGTGGTTCCAGAAGGAACCACTGAAGTACGTAAGACTTCTTTAATTAAAGGATTTACCTGTAGTCTCAGGATGGGAATGACGTGCTTTGTTGTGCCTAATTGGGAGGCTGCTCTCCAGAGTCACGGCACCGGCTGCCGAGCGCGCGGAGAAATTTCTGCGCGCAAACCTCGCCTCAGACCAGACTGCCACGGCAGCCCCGCGCGCGGCGGTGCCTAAGAAACATCTAATTTTTATCTGATTAAGAACTGTGAAAAATGAGGGCAGGAGCCTTGCTCATGCATTATTGAAATGTCTGCAGTGACGCTGGCGGGATGGCAGAGCGTGCCTGCCGATTCTGGAGGAATGGAGGCTCTGCCTGGCGGGATGCAGGGAGCCCTGGAGAGCGCTGGGTGCCTCGGCTGCGGGGCCTGAGGAGGCTCTGGGGGCCCCTGAGCTCTCTGCAGGTGAAGGATGTGGGGCAAACAACATCAATGAGCTGCGTCCCAGGAGGCTTTGGCCTGGTCCAAAGGGAAATGCTGCAGGAGGCAGTCAGGGGGGTGTTTTGCTCTGCTTTGGGTTAGTGTTGGATTTGGGCCGGCAGCAGCTCTCCTCTGCTACAAGAGTCGTCACGATATAAAACCTCACCTCCCTTCTGAATCACAGCAATTAAAAATATGTGCATCCAACCCACCCCAATCGACAAATTCACGTCTCCTTCCTCTCCTCCAGCCTTCTCCACCTCAAAATACTCTTCACATGGCTAATTAGCCCTTTCATGCTTATATCTCTTTTTCGGAGCAATCCCCAAATTTGAGGCATCAGTATTTATCAGTGAAAAACATTTCAGGCAGAAATTCCCTACCAGCTGTAATGAAAAGTCGAGGCTGGTGACAAACCTTTGTGGGTGCATTTAGAGAGAGTCCCACAAGTGAGGTGTGTAGTGGTACAGTATAACGTACCCGGCCCTGAAAAATCAGGAAGGTAAGGCTCCGAGCTGGAATCCGTGTTGGATTTTGCCAGGGTCTTTGCTGTGTGCCGCCTTCTCCCAGACGAGGCTGCAGGGTGGGCTGGACACACCAGGGTTCCTGCTGTGCAAATTACAGTCTGGCAAATTAAAATGACAGAAGTGGCAATTTAAGTTAATACGCTGGGTTGTGAACTCTGCTGGCGGAGGTGCCGACAGGACGCCTGCTCTCCTGTGCTGACCTGTGCTGGTGGCACTGGCCTCTGGGACAGGGACAGGGCAGGCAACCGGCAGTGATGACCTCTTCTGCTCTACCTGATGGGAGCTGGGAGTCCCTATCTGCTTTGCATCATTTGGTGAGATAAAGCAAAATGGTTAATAAAACAATTGCCCTTTTGCTGTATCTCTACAAAACATCCTTGAGTGGTGGAGGACCTTGGAGGGAGGCTCTGTTAAACCAAACAGGTGGAATTCAACTTGGGGCAACGAAGGAATCTGTTCTTGCATTTATAAGGTTTCAGAAGGTTTGTCAATGCACCGAGGCTGGTAAATTCCGTTCATCCCAATACTCCTTGCACCTCTGAACCAAAGTGCCACTGAAATAAAGGCACAAGATAAATTTTGTCTTTACAGGCTTGCTATATGAAATATTGCTGTGTTTATGCAGCATTTTAAAGCCCTTTTTCCCCTCATTTACCTTTGGCACTACAGGACTGCAGTTCTATGCCTGGACAAACAAGTTTTCAACTGTAAGCTCAGGCTTTTTTGGCGTAGTGTTCAGACCTTGGTGCAGCTATTTTGGTGAGGAATTACTCTTCTTTTCCAAATTTATGTTTTGCTGTTGTAACATAACCATAGTGATTTGGAGTAGAGGACCAATCCTGAATGGTTAACAGCTGAACTGAGAAGCCTGGCAACAATCCCCAGTGCATCCAGTTGCACATTCAGCTTAGGTTTGGGAACCCACTCCCTGGTTTCTGTGGAAAAGAAATCCAGTTTCAGGGGTTGCATGGGAGCTGTTCTGCCATGCACTCTGGACAGCTGGGGGGTGGGAGTCCTGCATGAAAATCAGAGTGCCCCTGTGACCTGGTGCCTTCCATCCCAAATCTATTCCTTTGTTGTAAATCCCCCAAAATGGCCTGAACTCAATAGGCCTGGGCAATGCACTGCAGGTCTATATTCCCCTATTCCTGCTTGCATTGGTTTAAATACTGAGTTTAAGCTGGAGGCATTCATGCTGTATAATCAGGATTCTTAAAACCAAAAGAACTCAAGACATATTGCAAATTTCAATTTTCCACCTAATCAGTGCACTTCTTTCAATTTTACAAACAAGCATATTTCAACTGCATTACTTTAAATGACCCCCCTGATATTATTTAGTTTATCAGTCAACTCTGGTAGGCCAATGTGCATTAAATTACATATAGAGAATATTAAGAAAATTTAAATGCAAGTCCAAGTAGAACATATGTAATTTCTGCTTTAAATTAATAATAATGTTACAGATTTTCCCATTAAGCTACATTTTCAAAGTTAGCCTGAAGAAATGGTATTAAGTCTCTCACCAGAGCAATTCAGTGCTCAGTTGACAAAACAGAAAAATGTAGTACTTCCCATATAACAGCATCCATAAAAGAAATTACTAAATTCTTTGCCACTATGAATCAACAGCTTTATTGAATGGAAACATTTCAGTCGACTCCAGCGCCTTGATAGTAATATTGTGAAAAGTAATAGTATTAAGGTGAAAAGAAACCTCTAAAGTGTGTCAACAATCAGAATTAACAGTAGGGGTGGAAATGTGGGGTTGTATTTGCTTGTGGTTTTTTTCAAGTAAGTAACTGAGAAATACTCGATGTGACTTTGGAAAGAGGCACAGATGTCAGCGTGAGCTCTGAAACATGATTTCTCGATCCAATTCCTGGCCCTGGTCAAAAAAAATCCAAGGAGCTTCTTTACGCTATGTTCTCTTTAAATCAAGGAACACACCTTAGTTGCAAGCCTTTTTTCTGAATCATTCCTCCCCCCTTGCCTGCAGATGTCTGAGAGGCAGCTGGGAATCCCCAAAGACAGGAGCGTTCATGGGAGTCTGCTTCTTTGACATTTAGGGTAGACAAACAGCTCCGAGGATCTGGGACAAAGAGATCCAAAACCTGGGTCTGGGCATAATGCTGAACAATTGCTTCACTATGGGTTATTCTGACTATTTTTATGTGTAGCATGGGAGTGAGAACTGGATTAGGAGGCCTGGGGGGTTGAATGGATTACAAACAAAAAGCATTAAGCTAATCATAGGAGTGATGTTCCTTAAGGGCAAGGATGAACTAATGGCTGAATTTTTCTTTGTCCCTGTATTACAACCGTGGAACCAGTAAACCAGTCAAAACAGTAGCTGTTTCCAAGCCATGTAGGTCTGCTACATTATGCATTTCTATAAGTTTTATAAATATAGGTGTTGCTTAACACGGATTGCTTGCACGATCTTGAATGTACTCATAGAAAGGGAATTCAAGGTCAGCAGTCCCTGAAGGCTGTCAAACTATTTACAAGTTTGCTATTTATAAGGACTAGTCTGGGAGTCCTAGAAGCAATAAGTTCTTAGGCAAGCGGTTTAATTTCTGCATGACAGAAGAGCTGCTGTTTCTGTATCAGTGCCTAGATGCCATTGCAGCTCTCTTAAATTATCTTAAAAATCTACTTTGTTATCTAGATTCTAGTAGTGTCAGGCTCACACCTAACCGCTCCATAAAACCTGAAAAACAAAGAAAGCAAGAAATATCAATACAGCCACTGTTCTGTGCAAGTTCTGTAAGGGTTCAGGGATGGCAAGAGTTAATCAGAAGGTTAATGATTAATATAGAATAATAATCGATTGACCTTGGGAGTACAGCATGTTATAAAATAGCAGGCTGGAGGATTCATTGCATTTCTACAGAACACTCTCAGAAGGAAAAAAAAATTCTTTTCTAAGGAAAGTGAAAAGTAGGGCATACTGGTTTCTGCAGACCAGAAAAAGCACATTGCTTGCACTCATATTAGGCTTTGGAACACTCAAGTGAGGTGGAAAATGTAGAGAAAAATTTGTGACTGAACTGCAAACATCGCAGACTCAGAAGAACTGGTGTACAGAATTCAGATAAGCCTCTCATGAAGAGAGAGACTAGTTGTTCCTTCCTCAGCAGCGTCACCCAAGAATGTGTACATACTGTGCCTTTTGTTCTTTTTGGGTAAGTGGATGGTACATCCTAGAAGGGCATCACTCATTCTAGGAAGTGAATCTTAGGAAGTCATCAAGGCTGTAGTACCTGAATGAATGCAGTGTTCAGTGCTCTTGATCTAACACCATACATTGTCTAGACCCAGAGCACTCTCCCCATATTTGTAAAACGAAAACAAAACCTTAAGCCCCACAATCCCTGCCATACCTTCAAAATATCAAAACCCCTGAAGAAGCATCTGGACTTGAGCATTACTTTATCTGTTTGAAGTTTCACAAAGGAATATTTTCCAAACGCTCTGTGATTCTTTCAAGACAACAGTTTGCACCATGCAAAGGCAGCAGGGAGATGGTAAACAGCAAAGGCAATGCGATACAAAGGCTGGCAAAAATCAGGGAAAGCAAGGTGGGAGCAATATCGCTCAAGCTGTCAGACCCGTGAGCAAGCCTCGTGAACCAGCTGAGTTATGGCAAACTCCTGCTATGAGGGAATTGCAGTAACTGAGCCTTGCACTCAAACATTTATAAGGGTGTCCTGGGATAAATAAAGGTGCAGCCTCTGTAAACTCTGCCGTGAAAACAAACACCTTTGAACCAGATCTGTTGCAAGGCTCTATAAAGAATGGGCATAGCTGATGTTAATTATAAGATTTGTATCTTGGTTTTCCACCTGGAGAACAACAGTCTGAGTCCTCCTGGCTAGCAAGGAGTTAAATGCACGGCCCTGGCCCGAGCTGCTGCAGAAGGCAGTGCTGGCGCTGCTGCAGTATCCCTGTTGGCATAGGGAGTGCTCTCAGTTCAGGGTCTCCACTGGAATATACAACAAAATAGTAAAACCCCTTTGATTCCTAGGCAAAGCCTCTGCCGTCTGGGGCCAGACCTTCTTAAAACCGTGGTTGTATTTTGTCAAGTAGAAGACATTCAGCTTATTTTAAGATCATACCTCATGCACTCAGACACTGCTGTGTGTCACATTGAGCTCTCTTTAGAAGCCTGGTCTGGATTATAGAGACATTTCGGAAATCACGCGCTTATCAAAAGTTTGAATCAGACTTGCTGTCTATAACCAACCTCAATAATCAGATTCTTGAACCATGTAAGGGGTTAGCAAAAGAGCAGGGGACATGCAGGGAGACAGTGATTTAGCAGAATTTCACTCGGCATTCAAGCGTGCTAGCATGTCTGAAAATAAGGGATACATTATTAATTAGTTAATGTTTGCAAAGTATTTTGACTCTGGAACGTGCCAAGTGTTCTTCTTCATTAATTTTCAGTAAATATATGACTAAGCAGTATATGTAATAAGGACACAAAATATGGTAAGTAGACAAAAGACCTGAAAACACACAAAACATTTTAAAAGGAGAGATGCCATCAGCTGGGGGAGGAAAAGTGTTCAGACCAGTGGAGTAAACATTGTGATGATGCAGCTGCCAGTTATTTATTAACTCAGCACTAATGTAGGGGTATGCCTGACAGCAGTGACGAGCAGTTGAGACAGCCAGCGTCCTACAAGACCTGTAAAGCTGACCTCTATCACCTTTTCTCCTCCAGTGCTAAATTTGGCACAACCCATACTCAGCAGACCTTCTCTTACCTTCTGGGGCTGCCTAACGCCTGCTTTAGGAGCCGCCTGTGCCTCTGCAGCTTTAATAATGTCTGGAAAACCGCTTCTCGGTGGCGGTCACAACCCCTGCCTGGCTGCGGGGAGGTGCGCTCACACCAGGGCCCGGCAGCACAAGCTGCTGCACGCTCTTCCCCTCCCTGGTCGTTCTCACATCCCCATCTGTTCCTTTCCAGTCTCTCAAGTGGGAAATAAACTGAGTTGGAGTCAAACTGTCAAACTCATAATGTTCGAGTGGGTTGAATGTCACACCGGCAGAATTCATGCAATTCATATTTCATTCAGCGCAATAAATATGCAGCCTTACACGGATCTTAGAAATCAATTATGGGTTTTTTTTTCAGGAAGGTTTGAAGAAACAGTAGGGGCACTTCAACAACGTGATTTCTTGCCTTCTTTTCCAACGAAGTAACTTTTTAGTGTTATGATCGCAAGGTCTCGATTCCTGAAAACAAGCTCGTAAGTGCGTGCCTTGGCCATCTGCTGCTGCCCTTAAGTCAAAGTCATGGTCCTCAGTTTACAACATCATACTTGGAAGTTTATGACGTTACAAATACAGGATTGACACTTTTGTTGACAGCTAGCCAATAGGATCAAATGAATTAAGCAACAAGCCATGTCCTTGAAAACTTTGGCTGTAAAGACGAAGACCAAGTGGGAGCCTTTCTCGCTGGAAGGAGCTAGCACTGCCCTCACAGGTGGTTAGCATGTCAGAAATTTGTCATGAGCACTCTAAAAATAAGTAGGAATGATCTTGTAGCTTTCTGGCATACTTTTAATTATTGTTTTCGAACATATTTTCTCTTTCCTTGTCAGCTGTTCTGCACGTTCAATTAGATACACGCGTGATAGTTTTGACCTAGGCTAAGGGACCCAACGATAAATCAGCTTCTAAGGCCAGACACACAGCTGGTGTAAGTGGACTTTACATTTATGCAATCAAGGGAGGTAAGCCAAATTTCTCTCAGCTAAATCCCCCACAATACAGTTCTCATGCATCAGGATTCTCTGTGGCTGCAACTTTTATCATACTTGGAATATTCTAATTGGTGGCAAAAGACCTATTGATCCCACTGTGCAGAGCATAACCTGTGTCTGTCAGTGTGGCAGGTATTTAATAAGAGTAGTTTGAAGCCCTACAAAAATCTACGGAAAGTCCTTCAGCTGCAAGAAATCAGCAAAATATTGCTAATTTTTTTACTATTTTAAAGTCTAGGTATGGGTCAGGGTCCCAATGGTTTTACTCTGTCCAAGAGAAATCATGTTCCTGCAGCTGCCCCCACTGACTTTTTGAAAGTATGCAATTTTTCACTGTGTTTTAGTGAACCAGCAGATAATTTGGAAAAACATAACATGCAGTAGCTCGGAGGATGTTTTAGTGGTGCCAGGAGTCTCCCTGGACAGCATCACCTACAGAACAGGGGACAGAGTCCAGCAGTGAGTGCAAAGTCAACATCAGCTAGGCATGGAGACCAGCCTTGGGAACAGACCTTAGAAGGTTACGGTCTTGGAAGTTAGAGATTTATATGAGGGATTTCAAGCAAGGGTGCTGGATCATTCATAGTTTGAAACTGTTTTGGAGTCACTGTCAACATGTTTCCCCTTACAGAGCTATTTCTAGTAAAGAGAAACATTATCCTATTTTTTGACCTACAGGTCGAAACAAAACAATTGTGAGACAGAGAACAATTATATTTATCTTTCTAGAATGAATTGTTCCACTCTGTTATTATTATTTTGAGGGACACAATTATGAGTTTTCTAGGAGAAAAAAAAATTCTGAATATATTAAATTGCCCAAATAACTGCATAGAAAAAGGAAATAACAACCTTCAGTTATGATTCCTACTTTAAAAGACAGAAAATCTGCTTTGATTTTGGGAAGAGCTTTAATAGATTTTTTGGGAGGATATCTTGGAAATAACAGTTTACTTTGATTAAAAAATATTCATTCAAACAAAAACCCAATGAGTCAAATGCTTGTAACTATTTCTAGTAGAAGCAGGTTTGCTTTTATGGAAAAAATGTAAGCTGATGCTAAGTGGTAGGTCACTGGTCCTATGCCATTTTGAAGTTTTATTTGATGGCTTCAATGTAAGGTCAAGTGACAATGCTGGAGATAAGGACCAGAGGAGGACAAGATTTTAGTTTTTAATTAAATTTGGCTCCAATAAAATTTAGTTATGATTCTCTTACTGACTAAGGAAAAAAGGTCCCATTGCAGGACCATAACAGGGATTTTTCTTCTCTGGTTATTGTTAATGGGCAGGCACTGTGCTGGTCTAATCAGCAGAGAGTTATTGCTGTTTTCTGTCTCTTCTGGAGTGTTAGGAATGGGTCTGTACATGGGAGGTGTTTTTTAAATAGAATGGGTAATATTTGGAAAAATGAAATGGGAATCTATCCCTCCTTGCAAAAATGCCCTAAGGTCTTTGTTCCTTGAAATGAAATTCCTACTCACTTATGAAATTAAGGCTGTGACTTCCTACATGACTGGAGGACTTCTAAATCTTTGACCTAACAAGTCCTGCTCCACTCCCATGATCCTCCAAAGCTGAATTCACACAACAAACATCAGCTTCAAGATTGTTTTTAAAAAAGGTTCCATTTGAATGATGTATTTAGCAACCAATAGGCATTGCTGCCAAGCCCCCAGTGTCTCAGGCAACGTCACTGTCTCCACGATCTGCATGTGTGGCAGATGTGTTGAATGCATCAACATTTACAATGTGAGTCTCCTGTGGCCATGGGAGGTGCAGTGTGGGATGGGCTGTCCTCAGAGCCAGGGCTGGCTTTGTTCTTTCTGCACCATGCCTAACTCACAGGGGGTCCTGAGCTATGACTGGGCTCCAAAATACTGCAAAACAGTACAGTATTAAAACAACATTAGTGTTTCATGCCCATGCTACACAGCATCTATTCCAAGCCTTAGAAAGAAAAAAAAAATGCTAGGAAGGAGGCAAAGCAAGTGGCAGAAGGCTCTTTTTTCTACATCACAAGCCACCCAGAGAATATGTCTGTGTGTTTCACTTGGTTATTTATTTTGCATTATGATATCTGACATATCAGGAAACATGAAAGACATTTGTGAGCCTAAGACAAAAAGTAAAATGGCACTTGAAAATGATTCTTTGTGAAGGCTTATTTTTGTTTTGTTGCACATGAGACTAGTCAAGCAGACAGGTTTATTTTAACTCTCTAACAAAATTTAGCGACTGCAGACAAACAATTGTCTGCTATTATCATTCCTGCCGCCAAAATTCATTAGGTTCAGGAACATCAACTAAATCGTGTGCTAGAAGGGGGCACACAGTTACCTGCACTATTGCTGGAGACATGACCCCTGGAGCCAGTGTAGTGGGTCCAGGAGAGATCCAGGAGACTCTGTGGCCTATTAAAAAGTAAAATATCTCAAACCATAACCCTCCTGCAATTCATTGTAAGCAGGCCCTTTCTGCAGCTGCATGTTTCTGTCTGCAAAAGACCTTGCTGTCTGTCAGGAACCTTGTATCCAGCTTAGCTTTTTAAGGTCTGTACTTCATCAAAAACTAAATGCATTCTGCAGCGTGCTGGTGTTTGGTTGCCAGCCTGAGAGAGGCAGGGGGCTGATGAGTCTGGGTACGTAGAGTTAAAAGGTGCCCTTTTAACATGAGTTAAACTGATTTTTATTTCTTCTGAGATCTCAGCTGTGGAGAAAGGAAGCTAGCTGGAAAAGTCAGCCTGGCCTCAGCAAAATAACCTGCTTTAGAAATGTAGGCCCAGATCCCTGGGATGTGTCTGACTCATTAAATGAATTTGAGTAAAAGAAAATTGTTTAACGACTTTGCTGCCTTTTGTTCTCCAGAGTAGTCAGGGTCTTGTTTGGCTAATGACAACTGAAAAATGCAGATAGCTCTGAATGGTATTGATTCCTTATGTGACTGGGGTTTTTTTCCAGTTATTCAGTTTTCCATCATCTTTGCATCAGAGAGGTGTGAAGCAACAGCAGCATAATTTGGATCTCAGTATATTAAAAACCATGGAGAGTAGGGGTGCACTCCTGTTTGTGGTGCCTGTAACCTCTGGGAAGCTGGCGGACTTGCTGAGCTGGAATCTATTGGAGTGAACTATTCTGAAATCCATAGAACATTTTTTTCATCTTTGTAAAGTGAATATATAAAAGTAATCACTTAAAAGGAGCTCTGTTTGTAGAGTGGCTAAAGAAGATAAAGGACAAAGGTAATCTGGCATTAGAGTTTAGTGCTTCTGGAGAAGAGATTAAGAGCTGGGTGATGTCAGCTCCTGCAAGCCCGGAGAGGAATCAAGAAGGTGTGTCCAAAGGGTGATGATTCAGACTCCTTAAGAATGGAGCCAAGATGGGGATGCACCATCTGCCCACAGAGATGTTCTGGAAGTGCCTGGCTTGCCAGTAAGAGTGACAATAATGCCTGCTGGAACAAGCAACCAGCTGGCATCACAGGTCATGGTGTGATGCTGGGGCACTGTGGGGTGACACCCAACTGGAGACACTCATCAAGCTGTGCCTGTACAGGGCAGTGTCTGACACCCATCCCTCTGCAGCATCACCTCCTGCTGGTATCCTATGGAGGTTGAATGGAAACACAGAAAGGGAGGCAGCAGCTGGGGCAAACAGGGAGATGGAACCTGCTGAAGCCATCCATGGGTTAGTCTCTGAAGTTGGCAACCCAAAGTGCAATAAAAATGAAGAAATCAAAGGTCAGCTTGTATATCAGGAGATATACAGCTGGCCAAAAAGACTCCTTTCCCCTAACAAAGCTAAATGCTAGCCTCAATAACATGGCAGGGGGGGATTGTTTCCTTCAAGGAGCCTTCAGTTTTAATCATTTACATAGACACACACATACATATAAATGTAAATATTTGTGTTTGAGTTGCACATGGACCAAAGAGACATTAAAATAATCTATCAATCAACAAAAAAATTAAAAAGGGCTTTCAGAGTCTCACCAGTCGTGTTACAGCACCAAAGAATGTACAGGACACCAGGCTTTGTGAACAGCCCCTAGGAGTACATCTACACTGTGTGGCTGATGTTTCATACTTAGGGCCAAGAATAGGGGTTTTTTTTAAAAAAAACCAAAAAACAACAAAACAGTGCAAAATTTGCACAGGCATCTCCACCACTCTGTAGGTTACAACAAATACTCTGTGTTTGCAGCAGCTGGGGCTGTGGAACAGCTATTAGCAGATGCTGACTGTGTGATGATGACCACTGTAAGTGGATGCTTATTTAAGGAACGTTTTCAGGAAACGGCCTGCTCTTAGGAAGAGTCTATAAGTGAAAATGCACTTTACAAGATTGTTACATCTTGCTGGCTTGCCTTTTGCCATTTTACAGCAAAGGAAATGTTAATGTGTAATAGAATTAGCATTTAGGAGAAGCCTAGAATACTGTACTTTGTAATATAGCCCAGTATTATTATTCAAGACAGGTCTCCTCACAGAGCAATTTAAGCCCCCCAAAATTACCCATCATTACACAGACAGTCCATTTAACATTCTGAAGCTAATCACACAACAACCTACCCTTTCAGAGGAGATACAAAACCTCACTTGGGTTTTAAGTTCTGATTACAAGATGAGGTTCCAATTGAGAATTTCAGCTGTAAACCAAATGACCTTCAATGACCGTAGACTGGAAAACCTGGTGACTAATCTAAATAGATTTCCAGGCAGGGGGAAAAAAACACCACCCAGCTCTTGTTTCTAGTCCTCTGCATTATTAGGGGAATGACAAAGACAAGCAGAATGTGAAAAAAGTCATGACTCCAGTGACCTTCATGTCTTTGTCCCAGAAAGGTCAGGAATAATCACCAAAACTTTAACTAGAGTTCAAATTCAGCTTTGCTGTCCTTAGAGGCTGGTAAAATTAAATACTCTGTTCTTGTGCTCTCTAAACAGCCACAGTAATTGGTGATGTTTCTCAGCATTGGCTATGAAGATGTATTGGCATGAGCTGAAATTCAGAGAGACGGCATTTCACATGGTATATGGCAGATATAACCAAATCCTGATTTCAGCTTGTAATGCTGGAAATCACAATCACATTGCTTAAAATGAGATCATTCCAGGATATGAGCACATACCAGAATGTCTAGGACATGATTTTACAGTTTCTCATGCTTGTCATCCAAGGCAAAACACCTATTGTCAATATCTGGAAAAAAAATCCCGTGATGCCTATGAAAGGCATAGGGCAAGTCAAAGTCTGCAAGAGTAAACCATGTGAAAGTAGAAAATACAGTGAGTAATCTAGAATAGAGCTCATAGGGACTTTCTGACCTTGGCCTGGAATGCTTTGTCTCTTTCCTCCTTTTGCATGTCACAAGCCACATTCATTGAATATCCATCTTGATTATAGCTGTAGGAACAACCATGTTAGATCAGACCACAGGAGACCACGATTTCCAGCATCATACCATTAGTGAGCAGAAATTTAGCTAAAAGTGTAAGGAATTAAGGAAGAAATAAACATATATTCTTGGGAAAATTCTCCTTCTTGCTCTTGACGATAAGGAATTGCCTTATACCTTACTATGGAGGAAGGAATAACCTCCCCAGTAGGGTTTTTAGAAACCCTGGGTTTATACCTTGGGAGTTTCCTCCTTATTAATGTCCACATTAATATTTTGTCAGCTTTTGAATCCTGCTGAACATCTGACGCAAATTATGGCCTCAGGAAACAATGCAACTGACTAATTTTGAGTGCAGTGAGCACATACATATTTCTCAACATATTTTTATTTTGTTTATCATTTGTGTAGCTACCCATTCTGATTCAAAGGTTCCTATGTGTTTTGCATGCTTCTCTTCAATCAGTCTTGACGATAAGGATCCAAGTGCCTGGCAGTTCTTCCCTTCCCATTTGTGAACCTCCTCACTGCAGGCTTTTGGGGGGTTGGAAGCCAGCACATGTAAGTATTAAAGTCCATAATTTATTTTTATATACTGGCATGTACAGGTGTCAACAGGCTTCTTGAATCCTGTAGGAAACATTAAAAATGAAAAGCAAGTTTCAAAATTAAGTAAAAGATCCATTAAATGCTCTCTTCTTGTCCTCCAGTAACTCAAAAAATCATGGCACTTACCTTGAACTTTAAAAGTCTCCTTCTTTCTTTTGCATTCAGATACTGAGTTGTATTTCCTGTGTCTTGAAACGTAATAAGAGTGGACATCCTGTGCTGCACAGCATCAGTAAAATTGCAGCTGCCAATGCAATATCCAGTTTTAGAGCAGTTGAAGTGGTAACCAGCACTTCTGAAAAATGTGGAATTTGGGAAGAGTGAGAGATTCTGCTCCAGAATATCAATATGTGCATACTCTGCTTCGAGCCCTGCTGACTTCAGTGAGCGCACACGAAGTAAAATGTCATTTATCATGAATAAAGGTGACAAAGCCAATCTTTTGGGCATGCTCTACTGCTGTTAGTGTCCACACGTTCTGCTGACACATTTGGTAACCAGGACTTCCCCAGCAAAATGTTTTGCATGTTGGACACTGGGAAAAGTATTTCTGCTTTTCCTTGCATGTATCTCTCTTGAAGGAGACAGGGTGAGAACATCTGAAACACAGCAGGGTAAAAGTGTGAGAAGCCATCAAGGGACAGGGACAAAATACCTCCCTTTATCCTTCCAGTTTTCACTCTGCCTTTGTTCTGTGTAGGTGATGTAGGAGGTTTTGGATCAGAGTGTATATACATATATGTATATACACATACACACATACACTCTCTCTCTCTCTAAATATATACAACATCTTATATTTATATTTTCCCTGTTGGTTCAGAGGTAGCCAATGCAATGTAACTACAACACTGCTCAAAACATTTTCCAAAATTATTTTAGGAAAGTGATTAGGTATAAACTAATGCATCCTGTGATATAAAGATAATAAGCTCTGTGCAATGTCACTGCAGTTATAAGTATCAATATAGTATGAACCATAAAAAAAAAAAAAAAAGATGCTGTTTCATTAACATTTCTTACAATGCCACATGTAAATAAATCACAAGATCTGTAATAAGGAAAAGAATAAGATCAATTATTACTTAAAATGGTATTTCCTTTAAAATGCCAGAGTGAAGTTGTTAAGATCTTACTAAGGAGAGACAGATGAATGTTCCTAGAAATGAGATTACAAACTTTGTCTGTTCTCTTTAGCTTCCTCAATTTAGGAAGAAATGTAATTTTGTTTTGCATCTACAACTGTGTGCAGTCTTTGGCCAATGCATTATCCTGTGCTGAAAGTATGTTTATGATGAAGTTCAAATATTCACAGAGATTAAAGATGCTCATACCTTAAGGGTGGCTTTAATTCTCAAGAAGCTACGCATGCACTTCTTGCATTGAGAGCTATCAATGCTAAATAATTTTGTAGTCACTGAAGATCACACTCTAGTACTGTCTAGGAAAAATAACAGTCTCACCAGATGTAAATATTTAGCAAAAATCAGGATTTAATCACATTACAAGATGAAATTATTTTAAACCCGCTTTAGGACAGTACTGGGTAATGGATAGATCCTAGAGTTTTATCCTTTTCTTATCTCCAGGCACTGCAGAAACTAGAAACCATTACAACAGGACAAAAGATCACCATTACAGAGTTATTAGAAGGGGCAGGAACATCAGGAACATGCTGGTGTTCTGTTTTTAAAAATAAATGAGCCATTAATTCACAAAAACAACCCCATTACTGGAGTAACAAACTTAGTTTACGCAAATGTCCCTATCAACATTATTCAAGCCCAAACTTGATTTAATTTGGAAAAGAAATGAATAAAGCTTAGGGTAATGGCAACCTATTAGATCATGCAGACCTTAATAATATATTTTAAAAAGTGTTCTGAGAGAGTGACGTGAACATCAAAAGAGAAACCAAGAGCACGAACTGCAGAATAAAGGAGAATCTCTACCTGAAATTGTACCAGAGAAGGCAGAAGGAAAAAACATAGGCAGAAGGAGCATGTGCCTAACTCTAAGTGAGAGAGAATAATCACATTAATGTCTGTTTCCCTAAATAGTTTCAGTTTGTTTCTTTATTCTATTTTTACTGAATCTGATTTCTATTCAGGTTCAATTAATAATAATGAGACTAAAATTAATTTGCATTATCATCCACAATGGATGCTTTGATCATGTATGTAGTTGGAACTATAATGCATACATTACCATATTATGCAAATTGCATTTTCAGCATCAGCTACATCTGTATATCATTTCTTCATGCCACAGTCCTGTGTGTTGTTTCTTTGTCTACAGCCCTGTAGAGGGAGAATCTTGGGAGATACTGCCAGGGGAAATACTGCTACAGGTATGCCCTCCACTCATGTTCTCTCTCTAAAAACCCACTGTTAGCATCAGAGAGGGCAGAACTTTAACACAGACGGCTTGTTTGTGTCCTTTATGAAATTGCTCTCCTGCATTGAGCCCTCACAGGCAACCAAGCACGTACAAAAAGCCCAAGTACTACCTTGCTTTTGTTCTTAACACAAGTGTCTCTCAAGCAGAACTTGTAACTGCTTGCAGCATAAATCTGATGACAATTTGACCTAAAAAAGAAAGCTGAGCCAGTACCAGGATGTACATAAAGATCTGATTTTTAGGTCAAACTCACATGTTTGTGACACTGAATGTGCTGGGGAAAACGTTGCACATCAATGGTTAATGGAGCCACTCAACCCTCCCTCAGCTGACTACTTTTTGCCACTGGCCAAATCTCACATTGCACTGGGCAGGCCCAAAACTATTAGTAGTTTACATTTTTACACTGCCTTTCATCTTGTGAAATATTCCCATGCTTTACAAGTTGATACAGAAACCATATAATGATTGCTTAATCTATTACAGTGCTGAAGCTTTGTGGTGAAACACAGGAAGGATTTAGCAGCCTAGAATAAGAGAGCTCTTTTGGAAAGGAAATGAAGACTGTCATGTCCACTTGAAACAAAGATGGGAGAATCTAATTTTTAAGCTTGGCATCTGGCCAGGCCATCAGAGTTAACACACTTTACAGATATAATTACTGCAGTGGGATCTTTAATGAGCAAGGTGGTCAGAACTTTGCTTTAACATGTCACCAAAAAATGCGCTTGGGTCACACCTTGGATCTTCTCATCACGCTGACTCATGGGCTGACAAGCAGATGAGATCCTCTTCATTCATTTCTTTCTCTTTTAGTTAGAGCCCTGGGTAACTCTCAAAAATTAATCAAACAGCCAAACACTGTCAACAGAAAATTTTACACTGCTTCCAATTTTTCATGAAAATTTTGCATGAAAACCTGTCCCTCCAGCCAAGCTGAGGATCATGTAAGTTTAGATTCTTCCTCCCACAGATAAATCACTTCAGAGTGGCCCTACAGGCTTGATCTTGCCTTCCAAAGAGATGATGGTGCAATTCCTCCCGTGAGGTCACTAGGCCCCCAAAGATGATTCATTTGGCCATTTCACTGTGCTCAGTCTGCTTGACAGGAGATAAGAGCAGTGCCCGAGGAAAGAGAAGGGGATGAGTGGGACTGCCCTTGTTTATTGCCAGCAAGCTGCTTGGTTGGATCATCTTGTCTTTTGAAATCTCTTTGCTAAGAACTGGGTCTATTTGCACTGCTACTTTCCTTCCCAGGATACACTGGGAGGTGATGCATGCAGGATCTTTTGGGGGGAGGAATTCAGCTTGGCGTTATCTGGTGAATGACAAACATTGAGTATTGTCAGAATGAGGTATTCCTGTGAGTCCTCAGCAAAGTGTTAATCTGATTAAACTCCTAAAAACTGATAGACATTAAACAGAAGAGCATATTAATATTGTCAACAAAATTCAGTTCTTAGTCACTCAAATGCAAACGTCAGATATTTGTTGCTCAGTGTACAATTAAAAGTGATCTGATCACCCTCCGAGCAGAGAACTGACAAAAGCATGGGGTGAGGAAACGCTTTTGGTTTATCTTCTGCATATAGGAAGATGCTGATAAGAGGGAAGAATCATTTTAGTTCTGCATAGATAAAAAGATCGCTGTTGGCAGAATAGATTAATGTACCTGTCCATACAAGCATAGAGGAAGAACGAAGAAGGAAAACAGATTAGTATTCTGCTGCACATGGGACAATCAAATATGATCTTTGGATTGGCAACTGGACTAATAATAATCACTGTAATAAACCAGTGCCTTTATATCTATGATATGCAGTGCCAGCTAAAAGATAGCTGCTTCTTAGCACTAATGAGCTGGATTCCTCATCACTCATCACCTTGTGCAATTATTGTGGTGAGTTCAAAAGAAATCCATTGTGCTACCAATCAGATTTTCTTTTCCTTTCATGTTGTGTTTTTCTTGCACAGGCATAATGACTACTCACAGAGTAGACAATGAAGAAGCAGGTTTAATGTATTTATTTTCTATGTAAGAATAAGGAAAATGTGAGAGATCGAATGGATGAGCGCAATAGCTTGGACAAGATCTGTTATTTAAAGTTTAGGTACTTAAATGTTGCCAGAGCCATCTCTGTGGTAAAACAACTCCAAGAAAGAAGGAAGAATAGATAAAAAAAAGCAATCTGGCTTAATACCAAATAATACTTTTTCTTCTTTCATAAAGATTTATTAGCAGTTGTGTTAGTAAAAGCATGCACAGCAATATTGAATCATATTAAGACAAGTAAACTGCAACAAACTTAGTGATTTAAAACTCAAAACATCTGATCAAGAGCATTTTAAATATGAGATGACTTTTTTTATTGGCCAGTTTGGTTTCAGTTGAATTTTTTTCTAAAGTACTGTGGCTCTTCATAGCTGAAGTGAGGATAATCAAGGTAAATTATGAAAATAACCTAGCTATGCGGTAAAGGTCAACAGAAAGCCTTGTTAAGGTCTGTTTTTTATGAAGATATCCTGTCTGCACTGTCAAAATGGATTAACATTATAACACACCAGAGCCTGTCAATTGAAAGGAAAGGAGACATTAGCACAAAGATACTTGTGACAATTAATGTTAGGTTTTGGTTTAGACTGTGAAAGCAAGAAAATATCACAACCTCATTAGCTCATCTCCTCATTTATGTTTTTCTAGCACAGGTCACAAGAAGTTGCAGAGACGTTTATTTTTTATTTCTTTTCCCCCTATTGTTAGATTGTGGACAGGAATTTTAGTCTTGAGAATAGAAATAGTTAGATTTGTAACTCTATTTCTTTAAGTGGAATTTTCCTGTCTAATTCTTACCACATGCCTTACATTGAGCTTTGCAGTTAATGTGGCTTTTATCCACTAGCCCTGAACTGGGAATGGAAGGTAAAGGAGTTGCCCACATGTTTCTGTAACCATCTGTTTTCCAGGGTTGCTATGTAAATAAAAGTTACTCTGTGAACATGAATAGTCTTGGGCTCACTTGTTTGTCTTCCTGCCCAAAACTACAAAGGGAATTTCCTTGCTGGGAAGTAGCAACAAAGGTTTGGTTATTTCCTGCAATATTGTATATGCTGAGCATGCCAATATATGAAAAAATATCTTAGCTAGAGCTGAACATTTCTAGGGAGTTTCACTATCATTGTGTCAGTGGCAGTAGAGTAAAGCCAGGGCAGGGACCTCAGTCCTAAAAATCCTTCTAAATGTTCTTGCGTGGTCAACTCCCATTGGCAATTATGCCAACAGTTACCAACGGTGTCCTAAAGAAACTTGATCTAGGAATAAAAAAAAACACTCCTGCATTTCAAAACATCACAGGCCTTGAATTGAACAAAACAGAATGCTCAATCACCCTATGGCCATGCTCTGTAGGACTTCGGTGTCCTCATGTTTGTGAGGGCTTTTACCTTCAGTGATGATTTGAATCCCTGGAAAGACATACCTGTGGCTGAAGTGATCCGAGACATAAATCTGCCAGACAAAATATGGCATGCAGTATAACCCTCAATACCCTCCACGTAAATTAGAAACTGTGTGAGCCCATTGAGCTTAAAGCACTTCTCACACATTTTCAGCTCTTGCTACTTATAAACCACAGCAAATACCAAGTATGGAAGTTTTCTGTACTCACCAGCTGCTTCTTCCTCAGTGGCCACCTGAAATTGTAACAGCATCAAAAGCACCCTAAATGCAATCACCACACTATGCCAGAAGGCTAACCAAAAAATCAGCTTTTCATCGTGCCTCCATCTGGGAGGAAGACAGTGCAAACTGTAAGGAGGATGCCCAAGTTAGTGAGAAGTCTGATCAGTGTGTCAAGGGGGTTTAATGTTAACAAGAACAGTCACCACACGAAATGCAGCCCCACTTTTCTGGACATTTAACCAAAAAATCTGCACAAACACATTGGTGTCTGATCTGCAAGAGCTATCACTTCTGTAATTTTCCAGTGACATAAAACCAGTTAGTACCAGCTGAAATACATTAGCAGCTTCAGTAATTAGTAGGCATAGCCATTTCTTGTCAGTTCTACGGGCCATATCCTCAGCTGGCGTAAATCAATGACACTCTGGGTGCTGGAGCTGTATTACTTTACTCACCTTGAAATAGTTATGCATACTAATTACTGCCTTACCCATTACTGCTCTTGTCAATTCAGACACCTGATTTACACCAGGTGAGTTTGTTCCATATATTTAGAAGTTTCTGCACATTCCTTCAAGAATCTGTAGTGTCAAATAAACTTTCCAAATAAGCCAGGCACATGCTTTCCATTATCTATCAAATCAATGCTCAGTGAAGTGACACCGTTGCACATAAATCATGATTGCAATTATTAAATCAAGCTGAGCTTGTATTGTGCTTCTTCCACTGTTGGGTGGAATTAACCACGGGAGAGCAAGCACGTCAGGATTGCTGGGATGGAAGAAGGAGTTAAAAGCCCCACCCAAGCTCTCAAAACCTAACCTTTGGAGCATGCAGCTGATAATGCGAAACAGAACATAATGCCCCAGAGGAGATACATCTGGAGGTCAGCTCAGTCAGCTACTGTGGAACTGTTCCAACAAAGCAATCAAATATCTAGCAAAACCTATAAAAAAAAAAAATCACATCTTTAGTATATAGACATCCAACCTGAGCTGGATGAGGGTAGAGAAGCCTGATTTCATTTTCCTACCCGTCAGGCAACCCAAGAGCTGAGTTTTCTCTCCACAAACACAAAGTGAGGTTTTTAACTGCAGCTTATTAAGGCTCAGTTTGTCTAACCCAAGCATAATAAATTCATGTGTCAAGATCGAAGTTGATTGTTCATCAGAGAAAAATGAGACAAGATAATCCACTTTGCTGAAAACGTAATGCTTCAGGAATGTTACAAACCACTGCAAATGTTTAACTCCCCGTGCCTCATGGGTGGTTATATAACAAAACGCCCATTCAGGGGCTGATTCTTATCTCTCACTTGCATAAGGCCATGTCTAGACAAGGATTTGAAGGTGTGTTGTTTGAAAGTGCTCACAGAGTGGTCTAGTTGGCAGATCAGGAAGCCTCCCCCTTCCTCCCCCTCCCCTGCTTCCCGAAATTTCAAGCATCTGGAATGGGTGAAGTGTGGGTCCCTCTCCCTCAATTTTTGGTTCAATCAATTTAGCAGCTGACAGTGGTGATTTATCCACCCTGGAGTCAGAATGTGACTTCAGAGGGTTGAGGGAGCAAAGGGTCATCTTCCTGCCTACATCTAAAGCAGAGCTTTCAAAAAGGTCTGGGGATTTGCACCTCTTAGGGTTTTTCAGCATTATTTCCATATATCCACCTGCTTGCTGGACAGTTGACATACCTAGGTATCCCATAAGTTGGGATGGTACTTTGCCTTTGTAAACCAGTACTAGAGGTAAAGGATGAATTTCCAGTGATGGTTAGCCCTTTGACAGTATCCCCATTACAGGAAAATCCTTCCAGTGCTGATTTCCTCTTCCATTGTACCTACCCACATATAATATTTTTGTTTCTTTATTACCCCATTTCCAATAAACTTGACTCAGCCATCCACTTCTACTCCTTATGTTGTTGGGAGAAGTATTCAGTGGAAAAGCAGGAAAATTTACACAAAGGTCACGATATCATGTGAACTAGGTGGCTAAGAATCCATCCCACTCAATTTCTTGTAAAGCACTGCATTAAATTTACAGTCTGTGGTTCCTCCATCTCTGATTTTCCCCTTTTATATCAGCAGCAGAAGCAGCAGTATATGGCAATGGTGACAGTCCTTACAGGGATGTGCCCACCACGTGCCCATCTGTGGCTTGCTCCGTGCAATGTTATTACTCTCACAAGCAAGTTCTAAGAGCACTAACATTTTTAACACTCACTCTTTTGCATGTTTTCTCTTCTCTTTTTTTTTTTTTTTTTTTTTAAGCACACCTAAGTATTTAAAATTTGCTTTTGTAGATTATCATATTATTACTTTAAGTTTCAGGCGTACCTCAGAGGATTCATGAAAAAATAACTATTTTATTTATAGCTCATACTCTACTATAGTTCTAAAACTTATAAAGACACATTTCCAGTTGATGAAAGTAAGAAACATGCCTGTGTAAATGTAAAGTCTTTCTTTTTATAATCACAGAAAATTAATTATGTTTTCACATTTATAAAACAAGAAGTAAGGAGAAGAAAAGAACTGGGTAAAGTTTAAGCCACATTCAGAGGGAAATCAGGTAAGAGATCAAAATGCTGATGAGAAATATGAGAAATCCTGCCCTGCTGAAAAACATGGGAAGGTAATTATTTTCTAAGGGCCAGGAATTTGCCCTTTGTTTTTTTAAAAATGAAATGCATACAGATATGTAGATACACATGCATACATATTTGGTTTTCTTCTGTAATAACATAAAAATGGCCAAACCAGTTGTGATAGTTCTCTTTGTAATGTAGTTTTCTATATGCACACACTTTAAATCTGGTTTGATAACCAATGGTTTACAGTGTCATTAGGAAGGCTGAGACCATGAGGTAACTTTTAAGAAATGTGGTCTGCTGCCATATCTGGAACATATCAGGTCTCGGTAGAAATACATTTCTAATAAGGAGAAGTGCTTTAGAGGTTTCTCTCTTGATATAGGCCTAAGTTCAGCAAGTTAAGTTCAATCACAGAGCTGACTTCTAGCCTTCCAGTACACAATAGGGTTTTAATGTTTAAAGTTAGGTTCAATGTTTAAAGTTAGGTTAAAGTTTGAGTATGCTACTGAATAGGAGCCAGAGCGAAAATATCTTTCATTTAAGATGAAAATTCCTGCTTTAAATTTTCTTCCTTGAACTCTGGCTCCAATTTGTGAATGCAGTGGTGATGTTCAGGTTTCTGTGTGGAGCCCAGCAGGAACGTCAGCAGTTCTGCTTCACTGCCGAGTATCAATAGTGCTCAGAGATCAGAGCTCAGAGCCAGCACTTAGGAGGGGCAACCTTGTCAGTCAGCACTTGACTGCTTTGCTCTGTTCTTGACCAGCCCATGCAATTCACATTGCCCTCAAGGTAAGATGAGTGGGTGGATCATGGAAGTGTACAAACAGCCTTCAGGATAATAATTCAACTCCTCTCCTTTTACCTTGAAGCAGTATATTTCCACACACAATCAAAGTGCATAAGACAATATTCAATTTAAAGAGTTGTTCAGACTAGGATGGGTTGTATTTAAGAAGCAGAGAGCAGTCTGCATTTTATAAATAATGCAATGGCTTGTGGTTGCAAGACAAGTCCTGGATTTACAGACAAATGATGCAGAATTCCTGGCCTGTCCTCAGGCTACTGTAAGTGAAAGCTCATGAAGTGACTGAGCAGATGAAGAGGTAGGTACCACTGCTGAGCCTGTACTCTCCCAGAGTATAAGGGCTGCTTCTGGCCTTGCCAAACTGGTGTTAGGTTGGGAATGGGCTGCAGCAGAGTATCTTCTGCCCTTGTGTTAATAGGTAGAGAGAGTTGGGCTGTTGTGTGCCAGAAATGGGGCCTCCCCAGTGAGCAATCTGTCTGCAAGGAATGATACAGCCCTTCCTCTGAACTGGAGTTTCAAACTTTCTGACCTTCACCACAAGGAAAGTCATAAGATAACCAATATATACTAGAAGACCTCTACATTAAAGATTTCTCAACTCTGTCTCTCTAACTTATGGAAACACTTAAAGGAAAAATATCACCACTTGTCACAACTGTTGTGTTCCCCTTTCAATTGCAGTAGCTGACAAACACTTAAAAGTCGCTTGCTAGAAGTGAGTAACTGCCTCAATGCAGTGTAACACTCTACGAAAAGATCACCTCAAATCTGATTCTGCCTGTCACAGGCACCAGTTATGGTGCTCGTCTCACACTGGCTGTGTGGCTTCAGTTTCCATGTCCCTGAGCTATTGACGTGTCAACAGATAGGACAAAAGGAAAATATGAAGAAAAAAAAAATCCTACAGCAAATAACAACTCAGTCCATTATGTAACTGCTAAAATATTTATCAGAGATGTTTAATATGCTTTTTAAAAGAAATAATAATATTGAAGAACTCATGTGTAATTAAATGTGATATGGAAACCATACTGTTTGCTAGAGCTTTTGACATCACTGTTCTCATTCTCCCAAACTTAATATAAAATTAATCATTGATTTTAAAGCCAGTAACTTTTTCACCAATGCAAACGCTAGTTGTTGAGGTCTGAGTCAGTGAGATAGTAACACCACAACAACACAGATTTATGTTGTCAAAAAGTCATTCAAACTCAAAATGTGACTCCTTTTAATAAATTTGCCTGTATTTTTGAGCTACATCACAGCCAAAGCTGAATGCTCACAAGCTTTTTACCAGTCTCACAGTTGATATATATTGTCTGTTCTCATTACTCTTACTTGTCTTAGCAAATTGTGGGCCTAAATCTTCAGCAGGCACAACCAGAGCCCACAGAGCTGCATGACTTGGACCTGTGGTGGATGTAGTCCCTTCCTATAGATTTCCTGCTTGAATAAACTGTTGTGTATTGAGAATAGTAGGCATAATCCAAGTTACTCTGGGGACCAGAGCTCACACGAGGTTTATCTAGTATTAACAGTTATTTGACCTTTCTTGGCAGAGCAAGAAGAAAATGCTCTTTTACATACTCTTATGCAAACCTCTTAAATATTAAATGAGCTGTGCACAGAACTTTTCTTGTGTGAAGGACCAATAATACTTCGGACCTCACTCGAAATCTGGGTCACTTTGACCTTGTGTAAATGAAATCTTGCATTTCACCAATTTTTCACATGCTTGTTCCGTCTTGAGCAAAACCTCAGAATCAAATAAGCACCAGCTTCAATGTAGAGGATGATTAACTTAAGGAGTTCTTGGCTTCTTCTTCAAGAAGGTTAGCATGACCTTGAATGGCAGGAGAATGTTACAGATTTGTATTGTTGAATCTCACGCGGATTGTTATAAGAAGTTCACATACAAACCGTATTTTTAAGCCCTAACAAAGAGACATTTCTCTCCCACTGCTTTTTTGAGATTATTAGTCCATCCACAAACTGAAAAGAATCAGTCAGTTGGCTCTTTTCTACCTTACTGACACTCAGCCAAATTCATGCACGTATTTCCCATTTGCTTCAGCAAGAGTTTTGTCGATGGCAGCGCCGTAAATTCTACCTCCACCTTCTCTCTAATTGGCACCAACATCAAATGCTAAAGGATGTCCTTGGAAAATCAAGAAACCAGGAAGAGAAAATGCACAGCTGAACCCAGTTCTCCACTGTACATATAGCTGTCTATTAATTTCTTTTAGCCTATTCCACATCAGGGCTCTGTCCTTTCCTTTTTAAAGTCATTAGTAAAAATCATGTTAACTTGAATGAAGCAAAATTAGGCATATGAGTGAAAGTGAAGTCAAAGCTTATCTGAAGAATTCCCACTTATGGCTTACAGCTTGACACAGTGGTCACTGAAGCATTTCTAAAGGTCATTGTCTGATATGATCTTTTCATAATTGTTAGTAAAATAAAGGCATCTTTATTCTGCTCTGCTTACTAGCAATGCTTATATAAAATGTGGATTATTCACAGCTCCTTTCCTTTGGAAAATGGGCATTTTTAATTCCTTTAAGGGAGAAATAAGACATACCCAGTATGAATCAAACTGAAAACAATTGGTTGAGGTTTCTGTGCCAGCCAAACAGTGCCACTTGTAGTTTCCAGTTGCAATTTGTATAGAAGGTCTATTTTGAATGGCAGTGCCATCAGTTTAGAGGGAAAAGAATCCCAGAAGTTAAATCCTCTTGATTATGCAATGATTCCAAATCATGGTAATGCCCTTAATTCTGTGTCAATAGCCATTCTAGTCATAGCTGCATACCTGCAGCTCTGCCTTGAGGAAAGACATTCTCCTGTTGTGGCACAGGGAAAAAGATGCTTCTTGACAAAGCTGCATGTAAGTGCAATGTCCTTTCAGCTGAAAAGTGGAAAAGCAGTTAGATTCTTTTAATCTACACCTATTTAGCTTCTGATAAGCACCTTCTTCACTTTTTTTTTTCTTCTTCCTAACCTCATTTATGTACTGCTGAATTCCTCATTAGAGTGAAAATGAAAATACACTTTCTTAAGCTGACTTTAAGAAAACCACCTTCTTAACACAGTTGATAGTCTGTCTAAATTGTTATGGATGTTGTTGTTGAACATATTTATGTAAAAGTAGTATTGTTGAGCACTGCTTATAGGTGAGATCCCCACTGTGCACAAAAACCTAAGATGGTCAAAGCCCTCTGTTAGAATTTGTTATAGAGTGTAAAAACTTCTCCTAAGAATGGAAATACTTATACTAAGGAGGAAAATCAAGTGTTAGAAAAGAGAAAAAATAAATAAAATATTGGAAGGAAAAGAAGACAATGAATCCATCTGGTCTATGGGAAAGCTAGGAAGAGAAATGAAACCTCTTCAGTTTGTTTATTCAGACTAAGTTTCAAGCCAGTGAGTAGATTCAGTGAAGTCAACAACACAACTCACATCCTCACAGTAAAGCATTTACATAAGTCCATTGCAGGACTGATTAATCTTGCATGTTTCAGGAGGTGTTCTAGTGTTCTCAAGATGAATTGTTTGAAACTATAACAGATGGGTATATAAATCAGAGGTAGAGATCCAGGTGCAATTGTGTGTCTCATGATAATTTACATGTAATCAAGCTGACTTTTCAAGTTAAAATTATTCAAATGTTCATACAAATACTTTGTGTAAAAAATGCATTTACAGTTTCTGTGTGGGGGTTACCTGATAAGAGGGTATGTGATTAAAATGGGCCTGCTGACAGGGAGGATTCTACCAAAGTCACTGACTGAAAAGTGGTTAGTTATTTCTACTTGCAGATGGGATTTTTCAGACCAATTCTCAGGAGGAAAGTAAGATTTTAGAAGCAGATTCATTGTTTTCAACGATTTCTTTTTAGTTCTTTATTGAATAAACCTTTTTGATCTGAAAGCATGTTAGCATGACTGCAAGTTTGAGTAGCTTTAGGAAGTTTTGCCCATGTTGGCATTCTCATTTCACTACTGCAAGCCTAATTTCTTCTTGGCCAAAAATGAAAAGAGTTTGGACACTTTGATTTCAAACCTCAAAAAAGTGGGTGTGTTGGAATAAGAAAGTCATGATTTCTACATGCAGTTGGAAGAGCTAACTTTTCTGTAATCAATATTCATTTAATTCGGCTGCAAACTGCATAAAAATGAACCATTTGTGAACATTCCTTCATTGAAAGAATTGCTAGCAGCTTTCAGTTTGAAGAGTTTTGTTGGTGGTGTTTTTTGTTTTATTTTTATAAGAAAAAAAAAAAAAAAAAGTGTGGTCTGGGGTAGGATTCTGCCCCAATAAAGATCATCAGGATCTTTTAGGAGAGTAATTCACATAGTTAAGCCAGTTAGTGGGTGTTTGAGTTTTGTGATTTTTTTCTTTTTTTCACAGCCTGTAGCTGAGACAGCAAAACTGTGTCTGTTTCTGTCTTCTACCAGACTGATGGAATAAGGCTCTGTAAATGCACATGCTCACAGGTGGCTGCTGGGGATGCTTCTGTTGGCTTTCCTGGAGTGAAATGTCAAAGGTTTGAGTGGATGTGGGACTGGGGCCTAAAGGACTCTGGGAGCCCTCATTTGAATGAAAAATAATGTACCTTATACAGGTCCTTTCTCAGAAGTACCTCATCTTTTCTAGCTCTAACATGTCACCTCCAGCTGCCCTAACACCCTCACTTTTGGTTTTTAGGAGGGCTGTAATCCAGAATTAAACAGCTGAGGGCAGAATTTTTTTTTCCAGAAGTAGGCAGGGGTTTGTTTAAAAGAGACAGAAGAAGAAGCAGAGAGATGGGGCATTAATGAATGGCACAATGGGCCACTGATACTGCCCTGCAGAAACAAAGGGCTCTGTGCAAGAATTCCCTCCTTTAGCATGTGATAGACCTTCTGACCTGGGATCACAATGGCTCACAGACAGAAACAAGAGGGGAAGCAAGAAACCTCGTCATTTCTTTTCCCCGTGGGATAAACAACATTTTATTCTACCTTTAACCCTGGCGGGAGACACCGCCACTTAGCAAACAAATCTATATTAAGTGCACTTGCTGGAATTATTTACAGCATCATTTGTTCCAGAAAATGACACTAAAAATATATTGCTGAATTCAGAAAATGGAATTTGACATGAATACAGCCTTCTGAGTAGTAAAATCATCTTTCCTTAATCAGCATCCCTTATTAAGGATTTCCCTGTTTTTCTGTCCTCAAAGAGAAGGAAAATACCATTGTTCTCCTACAATATCCTTTTTTTTTGACTCACAGACAAGCTACTTTTGGCACTCTGGCTTTAACCATACATGGCTTTACAGAAAGCAAGAACAATTCTCCTGCACCTTCACAATACTTTTTTTTTGAGAAAAGCAAAAGGTCAACTCCACTGTGTCAGAGATCACTTTTTTCCTGCAGAAATAATGATTCATATGCACATCTTTCACCAATGGAGAACACTCTGCAGGTGTTTACTTCTCATATCAAATAATATTACTTGTTAACCAATGAAAATGGAAATTGTCACATCAGAAATGTGTGGGTCTTTTTCGGAGTATCCTCAGAATTAAGGTCCTCTGGTTGCTTCTTCCTCCAGTTTCCAGATACGCCTGTATAACTTAACTTTCATGCAATCTGTCAGGAGTTTATTCAGGAAATAGAGATGTCCTGCTGGCCAAATCTGTTTTTGTAATGGTAACCCTGCAGGCTGTATGCTACTAGCACAGTTTTTATGCCAAGAAGTTCCTGCATTAAATGGGGGAGGTTAAAAGTCAGCCCTGCCTTGCAGCTGCTTTTAGTGAGCTTTGGCAAAGGTTCACCAGTCTGTCCATAAATGTACGGTGTCATTGCTATACAGGAACATTAATCAATGTTATCTGCCACAGAACTCTCTGGCATTGTGATTTTCACAGGAACTGCAGACAGGATCACATGTTCCCATCATTTCTCATTTTTTTAGTAAAGCAGCTGTAAACATTAAGTTTCTTTTAAGAGTTAATTTCAACAGTAAGCATTCTTTCAGCAGAGGGTAAGAAAATGACCCAGATTATACTTCCTCCCCACAAACTCCTTTTATGGAGTATAGTATAGTATAAGGTGATACCAATTATCTCTCTCTGTTCTGGCAGGTTTAGATTTTTTTGTTATTTAAATAATGTCCAGCTGCAGTAAGAGTTTCTTAAGATGTACAGTTACAAGGAGACAAAATATACAACAGTGTATGCTTTTTTGTGTATGGCAGTTTTAGAGAAGACTCTGTGCTTTCCCACTGCAAAATGGAGATAACACAAGATAAACATGATAATTTTTTACAAGAGAAGAAAGTGACTGGTGATTTTCAGGTCTACGCTTTTAACACATGGCAAATATTCTTTCTATCTATGTCTCACTTAAATGCTTGGATGAACCTCAGGAAAACTCCAGTTATCCTCATGGATATAGGAACCCAGGGGTCTTGATATAGATAGCTTGAACAGCATCTCTCTGATACCTAAAGCAGCCAAGTGAAGTCACCCACCCAGCTGTCACTTTTTTGAGAGTGAGAGGAAGAGGAAAGGTTTCATAAGGAGCTATATTCACCTCATGTTTCTAAGAATGCTATAGTAGAATGTCATGTTCAGCAGGTGGCAGTGATATAGTGTGAGTATAAATGGACACAGTTTTCAGAATATGAGGAGCTGAAGTCCTGTGTCCATCGGAGGACATATGGTTGCTGAGATACAGAAATTATCAAGGACATAGTGATATGTAGATGGAGAAATTGGACAGTCTGCTTATGTCTTTAAAGCAGATAGATTTTGTGCCATCATCTGAACACTCAGGTTCCAAAAAAGCCATTTTTTTCTTTTTGTTGTCTAAGGTGATCAAATATAATATTGTTTTGAAGCTTAGTGTGTATCATAGCACTTACGTACTTGACATATACATGTAGAATTTACATATTTCTTTCCAACCATTAAAGAACTGCCAACACTTTCAACACCTCTTCTTATTCTTCTTATTCTTATTGTTATTATTATTGATTTAATCTTGTCATCCTATAAACCAGTCATTCAGTAATGTTGGTCGTGTACAAATTGATAGTCCCTGACACAAGTGACTTATATTTTAATTGGATGGTTCCTGTCTTGTGAAATAAATATATTTATGCCCTAACATCACCATCCTTCTTTTAGCTCACCAGTAGCATCCTACTAAGACATGCCAAAATGATTTTCAAATAGTGCTGAATCAGCCATTCCTCTTCAACAGCCATTCTTGCAGCAGAACCAACCTGCATGATGCCAGCAGCATGCCTCTCTTTACTCAGGATTTGAAAGAAGGTCACACAGGTTAGGGCAAGTCCTGCTGCCTCTTTACACAAGGTGGAAAAAACCAGAACCACATTCAACAGCAAGGTAAGAGCAGAGAAATCCAATCAAGGAGGAGTTAAGAGATGGGAGACCTGATCGCAGCTGGTGCTCACTGAAACTTCTGCTTGAAGAGGGAAAAATTACGTGTTAGGTTCAGCTTGTACCTTAATCCAGTGAAAACAATATTTAGCCTGCATGGATGCAGGAAGGAGAGGTTCTTCTGTTCTGGAAACCTTTCATAAAGAAACTTATGTCCCTGAAAGTAAAAGTGAACTTGAGTCTGTGTCCTTCGGTATCGACCTCTTTCCATTGCAGATGACAGTGAGCCCTCCTTGTTTTGTGTTCTGTAACAGAACTCAATTACATGTAAGGAAAATAGATCTGTTTTCAAAATTAAATGTATTACCTGTAATAAGAAGCTTTCTGTTCTTTGAGTAGAGCAAGTTAATAGATTCTTCTAATGTCCTGTCCCTTGTTGAGGCCACAGTCTAGTAGTGCTGTCTGGTTGGGGCAGAACAAAAGGTTAAGCCTTCCTCAGTGTCTCTCTGTTCTTGTGTGGAGACCAAAAATTGGTGTTGTTTTTGGACGAAAATGCTGCAAATGAGGTTTTGCCAGAGAACAGATCTTAACTTAAACCTAATCTCTAGAACACAGGATCTGCTGCCCTGTTTTGCCTTCTCATAACGTGTTTTACAATCTTTTTATAACAGGAATTTAATTTTGAAAGGTTTTTCTGGCCACATTGTCATACTCTTTGTTCCTAATTCATTGTACTGTTTATTCTTAATTCGCTTCATCAGTCTTGCCATGAACCAGGAATTACCATTGCATCAATCTGTGTGGTCCTAATTATGAAGACAGGACTGTGATTAGGCACTTGTCCCTGTGATATGTATGATGCTGTATTAAGCATCTCAGAGAAATACATCAATCTTAACTGATTGAAACAATGGTTCTGCCACCTTGTGTGTCAGTGCAACTTTGCTACATTTTTAAAGAAAAAACAAAGATAGCTGGTCTTAGCAGTGTTCCTGTTAGCCATACAAACACAACACTAATTTGAAGCTGATTATGAACTTTTATTGACTTAACAAAAGCTGAAATTTGCTGACCAAAAAAGGGTGTGTTTTTTCCTGTAGGACTGACCTGGTCAAGAAAAGAAATAAATGGAAGGATGAACCTAGTGCAAAAAATTTATCATGTCCTCAGATGGCACCTCAACTTTTCCCATACCAAAAGTTTCCTAACCTTCATATATACCAGTATTTAGCAAATTAAATATTTAATCTTTCGATGGTGGAAGAACATGGGGCATAGAAAGTACTCATTCCACTCATACTTGCTTAAAGTTATCTGCTGCAAAGGATTAGCTGCTGTATTCAACAATAACAAAGCTCTTGTTTTCAAATAAAAAGGTTAATTGGCTTTGTACAAAATATGCTTATATAGCACATATTACTAATATTGCTTTTGTGAAGGCTCATTGCAAAGGAATCTAAAATAGCCTTTTATTACCATTTTTACAATAATCTGTCCTTGACCAAAAATTATACTTAGAGGGCCCATGCTAGCATGTCATTACAACTGCTTAACTAGTCATTGCCAACCTCAGTTCTGCTGTTACACTCCAATTGTGTTTTTAGTTGCTTCTTCCTTCCTTTTTTCTTTTTTTTTTTTTTTTTCATTAGTGTCATGGCAGCACTGATGACCTTCCCTTGCTTAGACTGTGAGCACAACAGATTATGAACAGGGTTCTGACTCTCACTGATATAAAAAGTTTTTGCATCAGTTTAAGAAAGATGTGTGTGTCTCATTATGTACCCATGTAAAATCTAAATAAAGACACATATTATATATCTGCTTGCCAACAGAGAAAAATGCATTTGCAGCTTCTATTTAATATTTCATGGGTACACATACATGATATGATCCTTTTGGCAAAGATTTTAACAGTTTTGACACTGAGATGGTGGCCTCTGCCTATATATGTTATCACTCTACCATAGCTCTCTGTAGGCACATAAAAGCTTGGCTTGACAGAGAGTTGGCTGGAACTATTCTATTTGTCTGAAAAACCATCCTAGAATTTGTCCATGGCAATAAAATTAACTATGTTTACAAGAATACATCTCTCTCATGCAAGTTTTATCAGTGATCATGGATCTTTCTGATTCTAAGTACTCTGTTCCCACTGTTGGTAACTCAAGAGTTTTGAGAAATTCTAGTCTGCAAATCTTTTTCTCGACTCTCTAACTCCTCTGGTTTTGTTCCTAATTTTCATCTTAATTGTGATGGGTTTTAGGTTTCTCTAATTAATGTACTATTATGTCTCATCCAACTACTTTGCTAGATTATGTCTTGGATGAATTCTTAGTGAGTAGTTTAGGGATACTTTTTAATTTTATTGATTTTAATTCATTTCAAAGAATGCTAGGTTGCTGATGGTAAATAATGTATATTTTCTCAAATTTGCCTCCAGTGCCATATGATGAATAGTAATGAAGTGTTAATTTTATTTGCTCTTTACATAACTGTATTACTGGAAAAACCTCAAAGAGAGTAAAACCTCATTTAGACATTTGAAGAATGAGCAACATCAGAGTTCTTCAAGCATTAGATTTGTCATTGGTGATAACTATCCCTTTCTTTCATAGTCTGTGAAGCTTTCATGACAACCTCCACACATGTCATATAAAAGTCACAGGCCTTGTGAAATTTTATCATCAGCAAACAATGGGCCAGATCCTCAGTATGTTGGGATTTCCCACAGCTCCATCTCTGCTAATGAAGCTTTCAGCTCACAGCAGCCACAGGTCTGGCCCACTGCTTCCAGCATGATGGTATTTCAATTTTATAGAATTAGCTATTCTAATTTTAGCTTCGTGTGTACCTAGATCCATCCCTCCAAAAAAATAAAAGAGGAAGGAAAGAAGAAATTAAAAATATTTAAGCAGTGAGTGTTGCAGAGCAGGCTATAGTCATTATTCCTGCTGGTTCCATCCCAGGGTTAGTGGGGAAGTGTGGATATGCGTCTTGTTGGAAACACCTGTATGACCAGCTTGCTCTCTGACTTCCTGTGTGATTGTGTTTAAAGGGCAACTCAGACTGGACAAACTGAGAGGGCAGCCAAAACCATTTTCTTCAGCCAGTCACAGCATGGACATGGTTTGAGGATGTGTGTGTGGATATGGCTGAAGCATCCTAGTTCTTCCTTCTGGCAAAAATCCAGTGAGGTAGATGTCTCTCCTCGATTTACCTACAGTCAGGATTTGTGTTGGCTGGTTAAAGCCCAAGTGTTCTCTCTCATTGAGGCCAGAATTATTTTTATAGCATGAATTTCCTTTTAAAACCATGTTGGAAAAAAGTGAGGACTAGATCAAAGTTTTTCCTCTAAGTGTATCCTGTCAACAGAGACCCTGGAGTTCAGTGGTACAAGGACTGAGAGAGAATAGGTCAATAAAAATATATATTAGCTAGCAACTTAACCAGCTAAGCTGATCCTTTAAAAAAAATTCTTTGCACTTAGTAAGAAACACATTATTTCTAAATAAATTAGAACCAGAACACAAAGGGATATTTACTGCTACATAAAAGGAGAAAATGAACTGAAAGGGCAGTATGCTGTACTAAGACTATTTGAATACATGCATTTTTAATGACAGTTCTAAACCAGCAACTGTTCAATTAAATACAATCTGTCATGGTGGGGAGAGAAGGACGCAATCATGCTAAGGAAAGACATTTCATGACAAATGGTAACTTATCACTGACTTAAAACCTGTGTGTGTGGTGCTTAAATAACATTAGACAATTAGAGAAATTTAAAAATTATGAGCTTGTAAGTGGATTTTCTTTCTATTATTCATTCCTTTTTAGGCTGTTTCTGCAGTGCAGAACACATATTTTCCTTTATTTGCCCTTTCAAATCTTGGAGAATATTTGTCTTTGTGGAAGTTAAGCAATAAAGTTGTATTTGCTTACAGTTCACCAATAATTCCAGCTGAGAGCAACTCTTAGGCTGTTCAGATATTTTGGGCTTAACAGTTTTTCTACCTGCTCAGAACTCCATCTGCACTGCACGTTTGTGCAGCATTGCACTGCACAGTGCAGTACATTTCCTTCCCACCTTGTGGTCAGTCAGGACCCACTGCACAAACAGTGCTGCTCACATGAAGAAGTCATGGGCGTTTCATAAAGGCGTTGCAATCTAAAAATCACCGAGTAAAGTCCAAGGGAGAAAAGATGGCAAGGAGTGTAGGGGTAAAAATAAAAGACCATGGTGTTCCTAAGAGCCAAGGTCATCATGTGTCTCAAGGAGGATTGTATTATATGTTCCAGAAGTTAAAAATAATTGGCATTCAATAGAAAATGGAAACAGGCAAGGGAAGCCTTTTTTTGGGCATATTCTTATACGTACACAACAGCAAAACCCCATTGTACCTACTTACCATTTCTCTGCAATTTGGAATATGTCTATCATTAGCAAAACCAGCCAGCTTAATCACATTAGACTAAAGCTTTTGGGGGACATTTAAGTCTTCATATCTCTCAAGTGTCCTGATTTAATTGGGACATCCTGAACTTTCACAGTTAATCAGAATTCCAGCTGTCCTCAAACCAGCAGGCAAATTCTCCCTTTACCTTATTCTCTCCCTATGCTGGCACTTTCCAGAGGGTAAACAGAGGTCTGATAAGACATGGACACAGAAATGTCAGATGTCACTCTATTTAAATACAAAGGCATTTTAAGGTTGGTTAATTGGGCAGGACTGCTTGTGCATATAAATTGCCAGTTCCAGTGGATCAAAAGCAAGAAAAATACTGTTTGGATTTATATATATGCAATTCAATTACACTTCCACTTTAAAACCACTCAAGGAGCTTCTGTTTTCCATGCTTTGTGCTTGGAAACAATGCTGATTTAACATGCCAAGTCCACTTACTTCTTGTCTAATTTCAATGATTATTTGTATGAAACTTACTGAGAATTTTTGATTGACCTTTTTTTTTTCATTAGAAAGTGCCTAGTCACAGAAATTTGTGCCAAGAAGTATCTGTTTCAATGACAGCTTATTGAGGAAACATTTCTCAGCTTATAGTGGGAAAGAACATTTGGTCAAAAGTAGAAATAGAGTTTAGAGTAACCAAAAGCACACCAGAATGTGAAACCTTACCAGTCCAAGCATTCCATTCTAAGGTTTCTTATATTTTAAGAAGACTTTCACAGCACTGGCTGTTATGAGGCATTCCTGTAATTTTTCTATGGACTATCACTGGAAGAGTCTTAAATTACACACACACACATATAAAAATTTATTTTTAGGAGGAGAAATCCATTTTACATGCAGCTTCTGAGGATTTTCAGCCATGAGATTTACTTGTGTGTTCAGTGGAAGCCGCTGTGGGTGACTCCTGTCACCTTTTAACCATGTGCCTCTTGGCAAAAAAGCACTTACAAACCTGGAGCATGGAAATTCAACTTCAGTACAACACAAGCAGTAGAAGATGTGAAATACAAAGTGGAATAGCAAAAAAATAGTAATAAATAAATATAGATATTTAGTGGGGAAACCTAGCCAAGGGAGATCATCCACTCTTAGTACAACGAAGATTTTTGCTCCACTGAAGTTTCTTGTGACTGATCATATTTCTCTTAGGTTACACCCCACGTGGTTTTTCAACTGCACCAAGGATCACAGCAGCTTTACTTCTTGCTCTGTGTAAGTAGGAAGAGCTAGATAAGCTCTGAGAGACATAAATCATGTTCCAGACTTCTGGGAAGTGCCCACCCAGCTCAGTTTCGCTGCAGTATTCGTGCAGCCGCTCAGAGCCTGGCGTTGTTTCCAGGCTGCAGAGCTGTCACCCAGGAGCAGTTGCTTCTTTCCCTCCAACTGCAGCATGCACACGTCCAGGAGAGATGGAGTTGCTGCCTACAGGGGGTTGGGCCTCTTTGCAGCCACCTGCAGAGTGGGATGAGGTGCCAGCATGGTCACTACCCCTGGAGGAGGGAGCCTGCCCTGCCACAACTTCCAGCTGCGAGGTCCAGTGCACTCCAAGGATGGGACAGGAGAAACAGGGCAGGGAGGAAAAGGGCACAGTTTTATAGTCAAACCCATTAGTGCAGTGGTTTTAATTGCACTGCAGAACCCTTGAAAGCAGATTTTTGAGAATCCCAGCTAAGAATTTACTGCATATCTAGGGATGAGAATGCTGATCCCATAGTGATCCCCAATGGTCAGGACTCTAAACTCCCATGCTGTACGTGTTTGTCTTGTTTGTAAGGTGTTAGAACTCAGTTTAAAATATACAGTTTCTGCCTCTCATGAAATAATCCTTCAGCAGATAAATTAATAAAGCAAGCTTGGTTTAGGTGGATATTTAGGAGACCTTCTCTAGGCAAAAAGATTCTCCTCTTGATCTGTCTGTGCTCCATCTATGGGATTGCATTCTTCTGTTTTCTTAAGTCTACTCTTATTTTGCCACTTTTACACTTTGAGTCAATTGTTGTACTTGACTGTTTAACTTTCCTCATAGAACACCTTAAATTTTTTAATTTGAGATGTAAGGTTATATAATTGGGATTTTTTTTTATCTTCACTGATCAACCGAGCAAGTGTAATATTTGTTGTAGATTATATTACATTTTCTTTGCTTATCGTTCTTTTTGTATTAAATATTCAATGTAATGATGCATTTTACTAATTAGCTCAAAGGTACCACAGGCATTAATCATATTACATCCATTATTGATGTCTCATTGCATGATCTAAACGTACAAATCTGTATCTTTCCTGATGTCCTTCACAGCTTTGTGTATTGCTCTGAAGTTTGAGCCCAAATCAGTCATCCTTTTGTTAACTTAAAAAATAGTATTTATTTGTCTTTTCTGTAAGGATCTAGATAACCTGATTCTTTCTGCCTTTTACCCTTTTAGCTTTCTGACTTTATTGTTCAGAGTTTTTAAGATAAGTAATACAAGAAATCCTAGTAGCAAAATTGGTAATTGATGTATTTGATCGTGTTCTCCTGAGCTTTAGGAAAAGCATTGAATATAAGGTTGCATTTTCACTGGGAATTAAAACAAACAAACAAAACCCACAGAACCACCACAATATAAAAAGCTTAGTTTTTCATCAGAATCAACGATTTCTTAGATTTCAGTAGCTGGCCATGGTATTTCTGAACTGCTGAAGATAAAGTGGCACATCCCTGACCATATTGGTATAGGCTCCACTTGGAGAGATAAGACTGTGTCACCTGGCTCTCTCTCAACTGTACAACCTATGGTCTATATGCCCACTGAAAGTCAAGAAAATAGAATTTAAGGATGTCTATGTATAAACAGTGAGCTTACTCTTGAATTTGGATCTTTTGATTCAGTGTTGATCATTATAGGAAGCAACATCATCGCCCATTGGATCTTGCCAGGAGAACACAACTAGGTCCTAATGATCCCACAGATCCCACAGACTCTCCTTTCAACACAGTGGATATTAATAGGCATTTGTCTGTTCCTAAAGAATATGTCTTTGGTACATTTTCTGGCTAGATTTCTGTGGAAGTCTTAAAGAAAAATAAATGGGTGATTGTGGAAGTTCTTCACTCTCTGATGGTACCAGGCTCCGTGTGTGCAGTGAATCCTGCCTTTCCTCAGAGAGGGATACTCACTTTCAACAACTTAAAAAGCCTCACTTGGTCTTAGTAAATGAAATGTCTTGCAGGTTGAGTCCTCTTAAGGGCAGGGCAGGGTAGGGAGTACGGAGGGCTTCAGCAAGAAATCGGTGATGTTGATAGAGGGGTTCTTCCTCTTTGTTAGAACTTGAACTGTACCTCCAAACCATAGCTGGAATGGATTAATCCTGACCTTTCTTAAAAGCTCCATTGATTTTCTTTATATCAGGAATATGTGTATAGCAGGGAATGGTTATTGCTACGATCTAGTTCCAAAATTGTGGTTTGGGATCAATTAGTAGGTCATGAAGAGTTTCTGGAAGGATATGGCTCAGCACAGCTTCCTAGTAAAGCATAACGTCTGTATTCTAAAGGTGTGAGTGCCCTCCTGCTCCCTGGCAATAAAATATCCACTTCACATGGCCTATGTCAAATAGCTGTTTATTACAGTGGCACTTTCCTCTACTAAACCTGAGACAATCAATCTTCTGGGTTTTAAAAGCCTTCATTATTTAATTAACATTTGTGCCAATCTACCTGGAAGAAATGTGGAATTTTCCTTGCCATTTAATCTTATGCAATGTTCACAGTGTAAAAACCAAATAGCAAACATTCTGCAAGTTCTTAGAACACAGGACTTGTCTCTGACCAATACAGTAAGATCAGACCTTGAAAATGGATGGGAAGGCATATTACATTCTAAATTTTCTCTTTTCTTTGAAAGAAAAACAAAACAAAACAAAACAAAAAAACAAGCAAACAAAACAAAACCAAACCAAACCAAACCAAAACAACACCAAAAAACCAACCAACAAACAAACAAACAAAAAAGACAAAAAACAACAAATAAAAAAACCCCAAGCCATAATTGTGCATGGTTGTTTTTTTTCCTCTCCTAAATGAAAATTATTTGCACAACTGTGCTGAAAGATATAATTCAGGCAAGTCACAATATTCACAAGTTGGAAATGACACTTTTCCTGAGCACTGTAGGAAGAGCAGGCTTTCATCTGCATTCATTTCTATAATCCACACAAGAAACAGCCATCACCCAGCTCTGTGAAAAGTGCTTTAGCAAGGCATACAAGACAGACTGAAAAAGAAGCAATTGCTGCAGCTTTCCCAGGGAATATGCCACCCTTTACAGGACACAATCATGTGATATGATAATGATGCAGCTTATCTGAGACAGTCAGTTTAATGTATTCTATGCATCTCTTTGAGGTGTCAGTCTTTAAATCTAATGGTGACAGTCAAGTTTAGGTGTGTTCTACAGCAAGATTTTATTCAGAGTCGGCCTACCTGAACAATACAAGAGAGAAGGATGCACTACGGGCTTGGCACAGCTTCTCAACACCTCTGTCCCTTCCCCAGCTTGTTTCCACCCTTTTGCTGCAAAGCCCTCAGCAAGAAGGAATGCCCTTTGGTCAGACAGTAAGATAGCAATGAGGAAGCAGAGACCTTGCAAAAGGATTTTAAGAATTTGGAATTTGCTGCCGAATCTTGCTTTGAATCTATCTGCTTTAATGCCCCATGTGCTGAGGAGCAGAATGGTGACCTGAAGGTGACCATGCACATGGGTGCAGATTTCTGGTAGTGCTACTAGTGAGGATACTCTTCTGGTTTGTTTTTCTCTTCTTTATATGCTTCAAGCCATACCTGCTGGCACTGTAATTTCATATAACATCATCCATGCCAAATTACCAACATTGAGTGGAACTGAGAATCATGTTTTATTTCAGTAGCTTCTAGGGACAAAGAAAGGGATTATCTTGATCTTCTGAGCAAAATTTTGTTAGAAACTTGCAAAAGAAAATCCTTTTAGTAAATGTTGTTTGTCTCTAGGATACAATGATTGCACATCTCACAATGCTTCTTAGCCTCACAATGTTTCTGTGTTAAACTAACCTGGAATAGCTGAAGCTTTAATTGCTTCTGATAAGTTACCATTGCTACCTTTCAAGCTTATTTTGCCTGCCTTGCTTGTCTAGTTTGTTACTCCCAGATAAAATGCAGTGATTTGAAGGACCATGCTGATCATTCTGTATCACATTTGAAAAGCCGTGCTGCTAAACATCCCTGACCTTTTTAAAAAAAATAAAATCTGAAAACAAACCAACAAACCAACAAACCAACAAACCCATCCCATGTATACCAGATTTGGGTCTTGCTTACTTTCTGCATTCTTTAAAGAGAATTGTAGTGGTTGGGTAAACTGGTTGTAAAATGAACAAACTATTTTTTTGCTTTGGTCTCACCTTAATTGCCTCTGCCTGTGTGCAACATGACACAGGTTTGAGTCATTCAGAATTGTCACTTCTATAATTAAAAAGAGCTGCTACCAAAAGAGTAGATTCACTGCTGGGATTGAATTCTGGAGCGTGTTTAATTATCGTCCCTTCTTTCTAGTTATTATAACATATTATTAATTCAGTTTCTCAAAATATCCTTTTCATTTACAGCCATTGATGGAATAAAATGTGACACAATTTGTTTTCTTTTCTGCTAAGTAGATGATGTACTCTAACAAGAGCAGGTCGACATGACCTTAGCTGTAGTTATACCACATGATAACTACAATGGGGCCTTATCAGAATCTCCTACTCTTTTATGTGCTAGAAAATTCCAAAGAAGAAACTAATGTGTTTGAGTAGACCCTCTCCCCTGATAACAAAAGAATACAAATGTAGTTATGAATTGCTAGATAATATCTGCCTGGGATTCTTCCTACGTGAACTTGAAAGCAGAAACAAACAAACAAACAAAAAACCCAAGAAAACAACAACAACAAAACCCAACAACTTAGCAAAAGGAATATGAGAAATAAATAAAGAAGTTGTTTGAGTAACGATATACTTGGACTTTGAAACTACGTAGACAATACTTTTTGTTTGGTTTTGCCATTCAACATTTTTAATTTTTTTGTGTGCATTTTGTTTGTTTTGTTTTCCTTCTCTCTCTCTCTCTTTTTAAATTTTTTTTTAGATGGTAATGTGCTTTACACAGTCTTTTCAATAGTGATCAATTTGCTGTTTTTTTGAACTTTACAGTGTAGAAGAGTGACAGGCTGTCTTAGCCTATAACTTAACTAAATTCTCCTCTAGTGTAAATCACTAGCAATGTTTTACCATGGAGCCAATTTTTTTGCCATACAAATGTTCTGAGAAGAGAGGTGGATAAGACCTAAGTTAGCAATGGTTTCCTTTCACCATACACACAGATAAAATTTCTATCTTTACATCCAGACTACTTTTTATTCCCTTTGATGCAATGGAAAGCTGCACCTTATGGAGATGTCAGCTCCCAGGAGTAACACAAGCTCTGAGTGCAGCATTTGAGGAATTACTCATTGTTAGTTAAGCCTGACAATCTTTTCTGTGCCATTGAACAAGTGTAGTGAAATAGTCTGCATCCCAAACATTTTGCACTCAGATGAGTGGATAATTCAAATGTCCTTGAACACCTGGGATCTCAGCTAGGGAGCTAACTCCTGGTCCCACTCCAATGACTGACGTTGATATTAGTCATCCCACTGAAAAAGAGAAATAAACATCTAATGCTCCTTCCTTCCTTCCTTCCTTCCTTCCTTCCTTCCTTCCTTCCTTCCTTCCTTCCTTCCTTCCTTCCTTCCTTCCTTCCTTCCTTCCTTCCTTCCTTCCTTCCTTCCTTCCTTCCTTCCTTCCTTCCTTCCTTCCTTCCTTCCTCCCATCTGGAGTGATAGCTGGAAGCCAAGAAGGATAACACCAGGCAACCATAGGAAATCCTGGAGAGCTGTGGATTCTAATTTTCTTTTGAGATAACAATTTGTTATTGATCTCGTCTTTGACTCTACACATCTGGGAAAGATCAAGGATTTGAGGTGACTGACTTTGCTCTCTTGACTCTAAAGAAAATACTGCAGTATGTTGTTTTGTAAAACTGCTACTAGACTAATTTCCTAATACAGAGTTTAAGAAATATTTGTTTTAATATCTCAAGTTTGGTCTTGAAGAACTTTAAGTATGGTGCTCATGACATAGAAAAGAAGAGGCTAAAAATTAGTGTTATTATGAGAATTAGTGAGGATTTCCCTCTTTCTCCTATTATCTGGAGAATATACTCACAAGAGTGTCCTTTTCCAACTGATTACCTGAAACTTAGGCTTTCAGATTCATGGAGGTAGAACATGAGGAAGAATGAGAGAGAATTGTTTAAATAGATTGGATCACTGAGGACCAAAGCCTACAGTGAATTTTTTTTTTTTTTGGCACTTGACACCAACTTGCACAGAATGGGCCTGTCTATACTATAATTCTCTCATCACCTTCAAAACAGGATGGCTGCATTTTGGTCAGTGAGATATGGCAGTCAGTAATACAAATGGTCCCACACCAACCCTCGGGATCTGCTTGGGAATTCTCTGTGACAGTGCAAGGTGGCCCAGAACAAAATCAAGCCACATACAAACTATTTAACTTTATCAGCAATTGAGTTGCAATGTCCAGACACTACTTAAATTACTAATCTAGATACAGTCAAAGGGAATCAGTGAATCAAATCACACTTAGGGGAAGTTCTGCATGTGTTTAAAAAAAAAATAAATTATCAAGCATTTTAAATCCACAACACAGTACTGGTATAACTTCTCAATAGAATAAAAAGTAAATCGGTCATGCTTTGTGATTTTCATGCACAGAAATCCAGTTCTTCTTTTCTTGCAATAGCAATATAAAGGAAGAAAAAAGAATCCCAGTAAAACTGGCTGTATTTCATCAAGTGCATACGCTTTACATACAAATCTATAAGGAGAAGCTGTCATTTCCTAATGTAAAATCTCTTTATTTTTTCATTATGCACCACTGAGTCCTCATTCATTGTAGAGCAAGTAAAGATGGCCCTCAGGCCTAGGGCAGGAAAGTATTTAAGATCTGAGACATTTTACAGATGGCGTTGAAGACTCCAATGCTTCCTTCATATATAGAATTGAGATATGCTGTGCATTGCTAAGTCATTGTTGAGTTGAGCTGATGTTAGTGATTTACACTGTGCCTGACACCATGCAATTTATTAAACTATTGAAACAACAAGAAAAATAAACAAAAAGTATCAATGCCTTAATGTTTAAATAATTTTTGGCATTGAATCAACCTTTGAGTTAGGAAAGGCTGAATGAGCATAAGAGGGAAAAAATAACTCTTGTAAAGTCCAGGAAAATTTGAATTAGATATTCTCTTTGGGCATAAAATCTGGTATTTACGTTTAAATGCTGAGACTTGTGTCCTTTTAAACACACGTAGTTTTGCTTTTGGTCTTAATGAGCTGATGTAATCAAACACACCACTATAGCCACTGAGCTCATGCAGGAAACAATTCTTGCTTCCTTCCCTTGTGTCTGACTGTGCCTGTTAGCATGCTGCCACTGGACTCTTTTCTTCATCCAACAAATTTAATTGAAGATTGTTGATATTTTATATAAATACTCCTTTATATTAAGTTTTATTTAATTGTTTTATATAGTTTTCATATAATTGTTACTTTGTGTTAAGTCCAGACAAGATCCAGAGACAACACTGCCTGCCATACTCCATGCTGTGTACCCACTGCAGTGTAAGGCTTGAGGAAAAGTACAGGAGGACTGTTTGGAGATGCTGATGAATGTTATGGAGTGGAAATTCAGTCATAAGAACTAATGACTGTCTCACTGACAGTAAAATTCTGAAATTTAAGAGCATTATTTCAAGTTTATTACAGAAGATCCAAACAATAAATTATTACCCCCAGTTTTTAGAATGAGCATCTCTCTTCCTGATAAATGAATAGGTCTTTGAGGTTTATGCACCTTTTCATACTCATCATTACAGTAGGGGTCATAAAAAGGGATTGTGGTGGCAGTGTGCTTTAGATGTTAAATATTTATAAAAAAAAATGCATTGTATAATTTTGAGTGCACTCACCTTTTAGGGGAAAAAAATGTCATCCTTATATACAGCTTCACTGCCTGTGTAAACTATGGATCACCTACTCTTCCAGTTCATGTGATCCTAGTTTCCCTGATGTGAAATAAAAAATACTATCCTACAACTGCTGAGGATCAGACCTGGTCCATTTGATCCATGAAGTAATGAATTTCTTATTGTTCAGGCTCTGTGTTTGTTTCTGGGTTTGCATCACAGTCTTTGGAACGCTTGATGTTTACCGCTGGCCTCTCTTTTGTCTTCCCTTTAGTCTCAGGCCTTTCAATTCTGCTTCCTGTACTAATACAAGCCTTTATGTCATTGAGAATTAACAATACCAAAGCAGTGCCCTGCCAGAGCAGAGCAGATCAATGACCCAGGAGCAGCATGTTCCAGCTCAGTGGTGCACGAGTCACTTTGACTTCCACTCCCCGGTTCTCAGCTTCCAAAGGAGCAACCCTTTTGCCCAGTATATTAACTTCTGGAAACTCCTTGTTAATCACTCTATCTGCAGTTCCTGCTCTGAATTTTCTGCTAAGGCCTGAGTGCAGCTTTTCATCAGGCTAGGCCCCTTTTCTTCTGCCTTTCTTTCCATCTTGTGAGCTGTCAGTCAGATCAGCAACAGTGCTGTGGTGTTCTGTACAGCCGTGCTGGGACATAGTGCTGACAGCCATGTTCACCTTATGGAAACCAAGATAATTCTTGGAAAATAAGGATTCTAACAGTGTAAAATGATGCCCCTTAACTAACAGGACAAACCATACATTTAAAGGGGAAAAAAAAAAAAAGACACATATATACAATATTCTACAAAACATGAAGAAAAATAGCATCATCAGAGATACCAGTATCATCAAACCCTTTATTTATTGGCCTTTTTAGAAAGAATATATTATTCAAACCTAATATTAAAAGGATGAAATATCTAAAGACCTTAATTAAAAATTTGCATGTAGTTTTTCACTAAGGTTGATTGATGGATTTAAAGTCAAAGTGATCCCTAGACTTAAAGGGTGCAGGGTCTTGCCATGGTTTTGGAATTAACACACAGCAGTCTGGCACATGGCTTCAGGAGACTCTTGGTTTCGAGTTATGCCCTCCTTTGCAGTTATTCCTGAAATCTGCCTCCTTTCATCAAGGAATTCACTGAGATGGAGAGGGGTGGGTGTGTGTGTGTGTGAATGAAAAAGTAGTTTAACCACTGAGGCAGGAACTTTTCAGCTCAAATATTTCAAACTATAATTTTTGTCCTACAAAAAAAGAAGTTACGGATTTAGTCTGGGGAGATGTCTCAACCTTTTTCTCTAGGAAAAAATCTCTTTTTATGATGCAAGTGGGATTTATCATTGCAAGAAGGAACAACTGGGGCTCTAGAGAAAGATGTAATGCTGTTTCATGGAGGATTTGGATATTTTGAAATTTGATCTTGCTCCAAGTCAGAAGGAAAACAAAAATGTTTAAGTTTTTATGAAAGAATAGCAAAACCTGATGCCAGGAAAGTCTGTTAAAGCTCTGACACTCTCCTTCTGAAGCTGACAGACAAGAAATGGGAAGGCTTTCCACCACGCCTTTGCTGAGCTGGAATATTCATCTCAAGCATTAACAAAATAACAAGAGGAAAATTCCAAGGGGGAAAAATTGTCTATAGGAATTTATTGACCACAGTGAGAACACAGCTTTTCACTGAAATCACAAGATACTCTTTTCCTCAAGGGAAATTAGAGCTTTTCACACATTCTTCAGTGGGGTGCTGAAAGAGGCGGGAGAAACAGAGGTCTATCACATTTATAAATAGCTGAATTGGAAAAAAAAAAACAAAACAACAAGCCCTTCACACAACAACACATAGTTTAGAGACATGTTATCTTTCTTCCACTGTGGTGGCCTCATTTCCAGCCAGGGATGTTCAGCCAGAATGTCCAGCCAGCACAGGCGAGTCACAGTGTGTGGCACCAGGCTGTAGTCATTGTCCCAATCCCTGACAGCCTCCCTGCCCTGGGAAAACCTGGTCATATTTGTTGCCACAGCATAAAGCAGTCACATTGTTTTGCTAGGATGTGGACTTTTTTTTTTTTTCCAATAGATTTCTGTCAGCATTTCTCTCTGGTTAGAGCAAAGGCCCAGAGTGGAGCGGGCTGTGGGGTCACAGGGGGTGCTGCCCTTCCTCCACATCTTCCAGCTGGGCAGGACCAGATTCCCTGACCAGGGATGGCACCAGCCTGGCCATCTCCCTGCCTGAGGGAAGACTTCCAACAGCCCTGGAAACACCACGGCCTTTGGTGGTTCCTGTGGACAAACCACAAATCCAACTGAGGACGAAGAAATCCATCATTAGCTTCAGATCGAGAATAAATAATACTAATAATATGTAAAGAGCATCAACTGGATGTGGAGAGGAGATGTCACTTCACTGTGAAGGATGCTCTTGGATGTACAAGCACATAATTCACAACAATATCCTTAAAAAGATAGAATTGAAATGCATGTGTATGCTTGGGTATTTAATGCACCATGCAGGCATCGTATTTCTTTCATATTTTAAATACAAATCATAGCATCTTCTTTAATGGGCAGAGATGCATGGCAATGATGGATTTTTATGGCAAATAGCACTACTGTGCCATGCTTCTTCATTAAAGCCCTGATTCAGCAGAGCAATTAAACATATGCTTAAATTTAAATATCTGACTACTCCCCAAACTTTCTGGTGCCATGCATGTGCTTAATATTCTGTAGATCCATAAGGAATTTGCTTGAAGTGGGTCATTCACGCCAAATATAATAGCTCTGTATATAGAGGATATCTTGCCCAAAAGAATTGGTTAAAATGTTAGATGCTTTATTAGCTCTGCATTAGTAATTTTAATTTTCACTGCCTCCTTGATTGTGAAGAATGAATGTGTGTGCACACGTGAAGTCAAGACCTGAAAAAATGATGAAGGTAAAAAAAAAATAAAGGGACATTGTGGGTTCAGGACATCTATAATAAACTCAAGCTTCATCAGCATTTCTAAGTTTTTTAACCAAGAAATATTGATTCATGTTTATTATATTTTATGGCACTTTACAACAATTTATAACACTTACATTAAGGAATAGATGGGCCGGGATAAAAGCCAATGTGAGTATGAAAAAGATGAAGTGCTGTCAGGAATAGCAGCTTTCAAGTATCAGGTACAGCCCCTGTTTTTACACTTTATCTCACCTATTTAATATAGGATGGAATCCTACAATGATTAATTTTAAAATACAAATTCTAGAAAAAGACTTGCTGTAGAATGGCCACCTAAAGAATACTTAGAACACAGTATTGCTTCAATAAAAAGCCATTTGTAAAACATGCTCAAGGTATCTGTAACTAAAGAATATAGCTGTAGTAAATATTGTGCTGAACCCAGTTGAAAATGTTCAAGAAATGGTGAGCTTGGATTCCAAAGTCAAACTAACCACTTTTTTTTTTCCACTAGAGCTGATCATCTTAGAAATCAAGATGTATTAGTTAGAAAACCAGGTTTGTGAACAATTCCCTTGTTGCTATATTACCATAGATATTTATACAAAAGAAAGTCTCCCACTGTGAGTCAAAATGTGTTAATTGAAATATTCATAAGCCAGGTAAAACAAAGAAGCAAATAAGAATATATGGAGTCTCCACCAGGTGTTTCCTTTTACTCTGTGCAATTGCACAGTCCAGCTGCTCTAGGACCAACAGCCAGATCCATTCATTTCTGAGCTAAGAGTTGAGGATTTCTTTTCTGCCATCCCAGCTCATGAGCATGGTCCAGGTTCCCAGCAGTTCTGGAAGTACTGAAGGATCATGTGAAACTGAAATATGGATTGAGGCTGCTTTCTGAGCCTGTCCATGGCACAACAAACTGAAGAACTCCCAAGTTATGGACAACACTATAAAAACAGATGCAGTACAACACTGCCTAATTTTGTGTGCTACTGCTGTTCCCCATTATTCAGTGGAGAATTCCCTCTCTGTGAGAGAGGCACAGTGATAACCCCAAAATGATTAGGCAGGGAAGAAATGTACCTGCTGTTGGAGTTTGGTGGATTGGTAACTGCAGGTGTAAGAAAAAGCTTGTAAATAGTGAGAGCACCAATCTGTAGTATATATTGTCCCTCATTTCCCAAGAGTGCTGATTTAATTCTTTAACATTCCTTGATATGCTTTCTCTAGGGACACTGGATTTTTCCTTTAAGCTCTGCCCATATATTTTCCCTTTTTCTGTGGACATCTTGTGTCAATTCTTCAACCTTGCACATCTTTCTGGAGGCTTGTAGGGAAAAATACATGAATGTTGGACGTTTTCCATTGCGGAAAATGCTGAACAAACTGGAGTCATACAGGCTTGTTGCCCTATGGAGAGAAGTTATGCTTTATGCAGCAAACGTAGCAAAATGAGAAAGAAATGGTGATGTGATCACATGGTTCATGTGATTCATCAGTTTGAAGGCATATATTTTGAAAGAATGATATATTTTCAGTGTCATCAGGCATGAAATAACAGTGAACTGATATTTAGATTGTTACAGTGATAGAAAATCAGCTGAACACGATGAATGTGGGAAAGGGGAGACATGAGATCCTCAAAGAGCCATCTGACACAGCGAGCCATGGAGGTTGTCCTTTGACAGTGTTCTTCATGTTGCTACGATGTCCACCTCTCCATTTCCTCACCTTCCTGTCACCCCTCTACTCATCACTGCAATGATTTTATCTAGGGAGGGTATTTCATATCTTCTTCTTAGTTGTGATGATGGCTGGCACCTACTCCTCAGCAGGGTGTGTGAGCAAGCATCCATCACACAATCTATAGCAGCACGAAGTGCATCTTAATCAGAGACACCTCGCACATTTGACACAATCAATCAGCAGCATACAAATTATAAATTATTTGCCTGAATGTATCGCCAAAAGCTGTCATTAAAATTATTATAGCAGTGCAAGTTTGTGTCCTGGTCCTGCAGCCTGATCATTGCACCCAGGAGTCTTGCATCTGTTCACGGTTGTATTATTTTCTCTCAGTCACAGCAGTTCAGTGGTCCACCTACACGGAGCAGAATGTAAGACCGGGGCCCAAATTTATGTACCATCTGCCCTTGGTCATGCATGCCAACTTTTATAAAAATCAATCACTTTTTCTCTCTGAAGAGCTCCCACATGAAAAATTCCCCCATGTAAGTTTGGAACTTACAATGCTACATTTTTAATGATATGTTTTTACTGGGATTTTTTTTTTTTTTTTAATTTCTGTGTGTGTGTGTGTATCTGTGTGTGTGTTAATATTCAATATGACATTATTTTGAGTGGAAGATGGCAACTCAGCCTGAGGCATGACAAAATAGTCAGAAACACACCACCTGCTGTGCCCCATTGCTTTAATATTGTACTGTTTAATAAGAAAATGACCCCAAGTGTTTGGATGACAACTCTAAAATGAGCCATAAATATTCCGTACATAAGGAAAAGCTGAAAGCTAGAGTACACTGCCTAATATTGCTATGGTGCAAAAGGGAATAGGAATACATTCAATTTGCCTAAGTATCTAGTAGTGACAGCCACTAACATTTGTTTAGGACAAACACCAAGTGGATGTCTGTTCGTTAATAAATGAAGGAAAAGAAATATGGGTTACTGTGCGAATGGACATTAGAGGAGCACGGATTTTGGTTTGATGTATAAGACACATAAAGAACCCAATTCTGGGCACTGCTAAGTGATTCTTGCAAAATGCTGAGCCCCTGCTAATTTCAGTAGGAGTTGAGCAAGCTCAGCACCTGGCAAGGATGGGTCTATCTATATTTAAATATGGAACGAACACTCATCCAAGTGGATTCACTTATGATAAGCTGATGCAGCCTAGAAATTACATGTTTGGTTAAATTGGGGTAATCACAAAGAGGGAGACGCTCAAATAGGCAGTGATAATTGGTACAACAATGTCTGTTTCCTCCTTCTGATCTTGTGTCCTCCCTGAGGGTTCTCTCCTAGCCTGCATTAATTAAGAGAAGGCATGTGACATTTTTTGCAGCCTTTGACACCAAGATGACCTTTCCCCAGGTTCCTCATGAACCCCTGCCGACATCAAACATGCTTTTTACTGTACAGGACCCTTTATCCACCAGACATCCATAAAAAATATGGAATAATATTCCTGAACAACTATTGGGATGAACAGGAAAAAAAGTTATGCTGTTGTGACAAATGGCTGAATAGTTCATAGGGAATAATTTGTTTGACTAACAGGAGCTTTTATTTCAGTGATCCAAGGACTTTTAAAGAAATTTATTCCCCACTTGAAATCATGCATTTGCTTGCTGCAAATAAGTGTAGGTTATTAGGTTTTTCTCCAGACATCTATCATGAGTGTGTGACATTTAAACCTGCTAGATGGAAGGCCTAGAGGCCTGGGTTTTGCTTCCTGAGTGGCTACTGCAACTCTTTTGAATCCAGATACCAATGAGAAAGTAGGTTCACTTTACTGTTCCTTCATGCTTTATTAGAATTTTTTGATTAAAAAAAAAAGAATAAAAGCATCAATGTCAGGTCTTGCAAAGCTGTTTCTTAGAATATGCAGGGAAATTAAACCAGAAAGAGCACAGATGTAGTCAAGACAGATGGAACATTTATCGTTTTTCCCACATACCTACAGAGCAGTTTCTGATGCATCCACCTCTCTTTAATCAGTCACTCAACACTTTATTGCTTTATTATAAACACCATGGTGTAGCACATTGGGAGAAATGCCCCAAACTTCCAACTCCCACCAAAATGACAAGGGGAAGTTGCATCGTTTCACACGAACACACACGCGCACGCACGCAACCGAAAAAACCCGAAACTAACCAAATGAGAAGGTGAAAAATCCCACAAAGAACCCAACAGCTGAGCAAAAGCAAGCGTGTGTGTAGCTGCATACCTAAGTACTCCCTCGGAGTATCTGTGTAGCCAGCAAACACAAGGCACTGGCATCTGCTGTGGGAACACGAGGCCCCAGCGTGGGCAAACGGGAAGGGGCCATGTGAGGCTGGAGCTCATGTTGCTGGTGCTGGGGAATCTTTGTGGGACACCTTGGCTCCAGGTTGCCTCAGAACAGCACACACACTGCTTGGCACACGTTCCCAGTCTGCCAGAGAGTAAGAAAACAAAGTGTGGTGAGAGGCAGTACTAAGCTACCCTTCTCTTTGCAGATATAAATCTTCTGGCTCCTTGTGGAAAATGTGCCTTGTAATGGGTGGCATCACGGAGAGAAGCAACATGAATTACCTGTTGGTAAAACAGGAATAAAGGCAGACAGTTAAGACACTCTGCTTCTGCTTGAATTTGCTTTTAATTCAGTATGTGCTTGCCCCTGCAACAAACAGCTTTCCATAGACTGCAGTTTGCTATCCTGATGAAACCCCTCCCTGCAGTGATTTGCAGGGCATTTACAGTGCAATTATCGCTCCTTGTCATTCTTGTTTGTGCTAGCTGAGGGTCAAGCCAGCTTTATGTAAAGCCAGAGAGGAACATAGGTAAGCCTGGGATCAGTTCCAGTTCCCAGGGACCTTTCCTGATCTTCTGAGCTCTGCCTTGGAGCCATACTCAGCAGAGTTCTTGCGGGGCTGTGGTGCAGAGCCCCGGTGTAAGAGAGCTTCATGCCATTCCATTGGAGGGAGGAGTGGGTGCACTCCACCTCTGCACACACATACAAGTACAGGGACATCCCAGGGCCAAAGGACAGAGGTCTCCACTGAAACCTGAGGTAGCCTTGGGTCACAGCCTGGACTCTTGCCCTCACAAATGTTGCTGCTGAGGGAGGTACACGAGTCCGAGCAGCTGAAAGGCCCCAGTTAGACCAACAGCATCCAAAACATGTCCAGAAGCATCCCCTACTGGGCATTTCTGTGGGTTTTTCCATTCCAGTGTCTTTTCTAAAACCCTGTTAGATTCTCTGATGTTCAGTTGGACATTGCTGGTACTGCAAACACTTTCTGGCACTTAAGTCAGGCTGTTAGGGAGAGTTAGTGTAGCAAAATGGGGACTGGTATCCCTCTTGCAGTGAGTGTGCTGCTGTTCCACTGAACACACCAGCAAAGAAATTTGTGTGGGTGGGATTTGCATTGCCCTTTTACCTCTGTTTTCTCCTCTGTGGGCTCCACTCCTGATCCACAGCATTCCTGCTTGTGGGCATCATCCTTCCTCATTGCAGGCCTGCTTGCTTGAATGTAGCTGCTTTATTTTAGCATCATTTCCAGGGGTTTCTCACTTGCTCCTCATTCTGCTTGCCTTTGACAACTCCACTTCATGCAGACTCTTCTGTGTCAGTGCCTTTTATCCCAAAGCACCCCACCTGTTTAGTTTCTGGTTTGGTTTTTTTTTTTTTTTTGTGAGTTTTTTTGTTGTTGTTTTTTGGTTTGGTTTGGTTTGGTTTGGTTTGGTTTGGTTTGGTTTGGTTTGGTTTGGTTTGGTTTGGGGTTTTTTTGCTTTTTTTGTCCCCCTCCCAGTACTACATGGCAGTTCACTTGCATTACAGAACTCCTCTGCTTCTATCACTACATGGCATAAAGCCAGTTCAACAAGGCCTTTCTAGATTTGAGCACAGATAGCTGGTATCTCCATCTTTGCTGGAAATAACTGGCACAAGCAAATTCTCAAAGGAAGTTCTTAATGAGATTTGAGCTGAAAGGCTCCTGTTTGGGCCTATGCACATTTTGTCTGCACATATTGTCACAAAAGCTGTATGGTCACAAAGAGCCATTGATGAGCCTCACACAGCCACTTGATCACTTATTTTACTATTATCTTCATTCTCAAGAAATAAAAAAAAAAAAATTGACATGGCTATTTTAAAATTACACAAGCACAGAAAGATACATGCTGAGTGGTTTAAAAACATTATTTTAAAATCATATATAAATTAAAAGCTGCTTAATTTAAGAATGTATCCTTGGCTGAGGTATTTCATGTTGAAAAGTGGTTGCTCAGCATATAAAGTACCATAAGTACTTTCCATAAGAATTTTTATGACATAACAGTTTTTTTAATGGTTATTTACCCAATATTTCTGATGGCCATTATAGTTTATCAGATCAATAGTCAATGTTCCTAAAAGTCACTTAATTCAGATTTATGTAATCCACATTATAGATAAGATCAGTTAATGTATATTTACATCAGATAGCTTAATAACTCCCTTAAAACTGTTATAACCCTCCACTCACAGGCCTGTGCATTTCTATGAAGGCTTTTTGTTTCATTTAAATCCCTTAAAACTCAAAGAAATTCATGCCACCAGACTTCACTGAGCTGCTGACAAGTCATCTCTGATGATAAGCACTTTTGGCAAGTTCTTGAATTGTGAGGGGGGCAGGTTGAGGCACAGATTTACCTTTTAAGAATTTGTCAGATTGAAAGATGTGGCTTTACACCTTTTTGGTTTTCCCCTGATTCCACTGTACTGGAGTGCTGGGTCACAGTTTTCAGCTGTATGGTTTCATGGACTGTGCTTTGTTCATCAACTGAATTTTAATTAATGGCAAGAATGCCTAGTGCCCAGCTAGGTATTCTTTGAAGTTTTAAATTAAAATACCTTAGATATTTGGCTTAATAACAGTTTAGTGCCTTAAAATTACAGACCTCATGTTTATACTACAAGCTCTGTCATGCTACAATTGAATATGCCCATTAGCATGAGTGGAGCAGGATGTTAGTTCAAGGAAGATCTTTTTCAGAGTAAGAACTTGATCCTAAAATCTGCAGGCATGGGAGAGCAATTCCATTTGATTTTAGTGGGTTTGAGTAGGTGACTGGTGATATTTGTGGGGACACTGCAGGGTCAGGTCTTGTTTTGGTTGCTGTTTAAATGTCAGATTTTGCCAACTGTTACAGCAGCAGTATTTAGGACCTGTATTTCTTTTTCCTTGCAATAAGGATACTTCTGTTCTATCCTACCCTTTGAAATGTTTATTGAGGTCTGAGACTGCAGGCACCTGAGTGTTTCTTTTAGATGTGCAGCAGTCATGTTTGCTAACATCACGCTGTTGAAATTTTGAATGCACAAAAATTAAGTGGAAAAAACAGGGGAAAAAAAAACTTTGTTTTGGCTTGTAAGGTATTGGGTTTTTTTCCATTTGTTTGTTTGTCTGGTTGTGTTTTTTTTCCCCCAATAACAACCATAAATTTCCACTGTGAATAAGGCTATAGCAGAGATGTGCAGGCACATTGTGGGGAGCTGAATCTCACACAGCCTCAGCAGGGTTTTCCATTTGGTTCAGGCTGAAGTGAGCCATGCAGAAAGAGGAAGAGCTGGCTTGTCTCAGGCCCCATGTCCTCACAGTTCACGTGGCTTTAGGAATGCTTTGGCTGCAAAATATGTTTGGTCAGCTGACCTGACTGCAGTCTGATTAGGGAAAGGGATGTGTGCAAATAGGGAGAGAGGTAAAATTGGGAAATTCAGTGACAGAGATTCCCTTTCAGGGGACTGCTGAGAAAATTGAAGCAAACTGTAAATGCACACACTATAGAAGAGAAAGCCAAGGGAACAGATACTGTTTGATCTGTAGGGGAAGGCATGTGCAAGAGAAAGACCTTAATTTTTTGTTGGTTCAAATTCAGGGATTATTTCAAAAAGGTTAGGAAACATAATCAATAAAGTGCACAAGTGCCATATTTTTTATGTGTTTGGATGTTTCTTGAGGTAAGCTGATGTAAGATACAATTGGAGTTTAGAACCCTTCAAAGGTCACATTTCTGTTTGTTTCTGTTGCCACATGTCCCGGAAGAACGGACTGTAATCCTAGTTTACCCTGGATAAACACAGTTGTGGAGCTAAAAACTACTAAACCCTTTAGTCCAGTCCTTCTCCAGGTGTTAGAGATCCATACTCAGAAGCCCACCAATGAAGTGAGGATGTAAAGAGTGGGGTGAAACAGAGTGGTGCCACCAAACCAGGTTCAGACTAGACAGCATCTGAGATCCCTTCCTCTGAGTACAGGCAGGGCATACCCTGCAGTGGAAATCTCCCTGAGGAAGAGAATGGAGCTTTAAGAGACAAAAAGGGTTAAAAAAAAAAAAAAAAAAAAAAAAAAAGAAAGAGAGAGAGAGAACAAATCTGTGGCTTTGGGAAAGCTGTCTCTGAGCCAAGTAGTGTTTGACACTGCTTGGATCCCACACTCCATACTGAGCAACTGTTTCCCCCATAGTCATTTATATAATTATAACCTTGCTTCATCCTTTCACCTTCAGAGTGGGAGGTTTTGTAATTCTTGCTAATTTCAGACAGATCTCCCACCGTGTCATGAGGAACATTTTATATAACACAAGTATTGCTGTGTGGCTAATGTCTTCAAAGCTGTGTTTCAATCTTTCATGGATGGTAGGTTATTTTCTTTCCCTCAGCATACGAAAATAAACCAAAGATTTTTGTACTGCTCACAGTTAAAATTTGGCCATTTCAGGAAGCAGATGTGACAGGGGCTGGGCCTAAAGGGCACTCTCCTGGTGTCTGGGTGGTCAGTGCTTGAATCAGTTAATTATTAAACAGATATCAATTGCAACAAAGATAGTGAGACTTGATAGTCCCATGAACGTATCCTCAGGTTCAAACACGACATGCTCAGCAGTGTCACACTACGTGTATGTATATATGTTTTCACTTCAAAAGCAAGGTTTAAGTGCTGATTAAAACCTCTGGTAGTTTTCCAGATTTATTTATTCTTTAAAAGCAGACTGTGGTTTCTTGTCTAGTTTTTGACTTCTCCATCAATTCATTAAATATTTTGTTTGTCTTCCCTGCTTTGGCAGCACTTTATCAGTGTTTGAATGAAGATGACACCCAGGAAAACCTTCTTTTTGCTACTAGTTTGCCAGGAGCTGAAACCAGCTTTCTCGTATGATATCAATAAAATCTGTAATTAGAGAAAAGGTACCTAAAAAAGACTTTTTTTTTTCACTTTGTAAACAAATAAGAGATGTGAAGAGGTAGGCAGAAAACAGTCAAGTGCACTATGAATCACTGCAGGGGTGAAAACAAAATTCCTTAATGACAGAGCTCTCACTGACAAATTCTGTTTGTTTTTGCCTCTAGAGCTGTCTGTGCTAATGACAAGCAACTCTGCTTGGAACTGATTTGCATGAAGTATTGTACAGTGCACACTGTGCATGAGTGGATGAAAGAAAGGAGACAAGGCTACCCCGGGACTGTATCCCCACAACAACCCCACTTAATGAATTACTAAGAACCAGAAGAATATTGAACAAAATGTCCCTTCCAGTATAGCTAGGGGAGCACCAGTGTGGACATTGTCACACAGCACTGCTGGGGAGAAAGATTTGAGGAAAGACCTATGGATGGGATTAGCCTGATTAAATGTGGGTTTCCACCTCTGAACTAATCAACTTCAGATCCATTTAGGGGGAAATACATGAGTTCATTTTGCCAGATTAATTTCTTATTGAAGAAAATTATAAGGGGAATCTTTACAGATTGGTTCAGATCTAAACATTTCAACTGGAGATACCTAAAGTAAGGTGTGATAAATACTTAATCCCCACTGTATATTCTCTGCTATGTTGGAATATAACTACAGAAAAATTCAAAGAAAATAAAGCTGTTTTGAAAAAAGTCCTATCAGATCCTTCTTTTTCCCTCAGAATGCTGATAACCTAAGTGAGAAAAGTTTCCTCACTGTAAAACAATGCACACGAACACCCAGAAAATTAAATGTCCATTTCAATTTGAATAATTGGTGTGTCAGTGATTCACAGCCCACAGTGAATTGAGATGTATTTATTTAATGGCTTAATCATTTTAATGATTCATTTTACTTTAGATTAGAAATTTAATTCAATGCCTGTGTCACACTTCAGACCCAGAAGTAACTGGTTGCAAGGTTCTGTTCTCACCCTTTACAGGTCAGAGCCCCAAAGTGTTTCTACAAGTAGCTCTGTTGAGGCAGGTGGGACTGCTGAAAATAGGAGAAGCAAAGCTGGGCTTTGTACAGTTATTTAAATGACACTCAGTTGCTTAATGGATTGAAAGGTTATGTCTAAACTGTGGAATGAGAAGCTGGTGTCTACTCTGCCTGGACTCCACATTGGGATGAAATCCAGGCGTGCAATTTTCTGCCTCAGTCTGAACAGCACCCTGGTGCCTGTTGGAAGAGGAGAAGTTGGAAACTGGGATGCCTTTTTACATGCCTTTTATGTCCCCACCATAAGACACCCAAGATGTGGGAAGAAAAATGCATCATCTTGCAGGTTTTGTTGAGTTGTAGACTGAGCTTTTGTGTTCATTCATGATCATTTGGTAATAATTAAGTAGCTTGCATTTGAAATCTGAATGTGTAAAAGCAATTAGATTTAAAATTTATTTTCTTAGATGGGCTGGTGTCTGTAACATTCATTCACAAACAAGTCACTGCAGCAATAGTGACTGAGAAGATAAGCAATCATTTAATGAATTATGAGTATTAATTTTTCCCATGGACTTGCCCTGTTTGGTCTGGAGAAGGCTTGAAGTGCAGGAGGGGAGAAACTAAAGAAAAATTTGTGTTACTTGTGGATTGTATGGTCGAAGGAAACATCTTAGTATTCAGAACTCTTGGGCTGTCAGGCTCCTTAAATACAGAGTAAAAAAGAAAAGGTTTTAACTTGGGCTTTTTTTTTTTTTTTTTTTTTTTTTTTTTTTTTTTTTTTTTTTTTAAGAAAAATAAAAGTCAGTAAATTTCAGGGCAAGAACTGATCCATAATCAGCAGGATTTTTCAGTTATACTAAATGTCTATGAGCATAAGTCAAAACAAGTAATCATAGTTGTAATGTAATAGCTGTAATTCCTCAACCTGGAGTTCATCCAGCGCCTTCCAATGGAGCTCTGCATTTCCAGATTCCCTTTTCCTTTAGCATCCATCCAGTATCCAACCTTAAAAAGGAGCTTCTTCTCTATGCACCTGTGTTGAGGCAGAGGAAAATGAAACTGATATGAAAGTCTCATATTCAGGGGAATGGACAGTTTATTCCTGTGCAACTAGTCTGGAAGCTTTCATGCTGAACTACTGTTTATGAACTCTAAAGGAACTTATTTCAGTTGGATAATGGTTAATTTACAGCCAGAGCTTAAAAGGGCAGAAAAAGATAGCAGCACAATTGGGTTCAGTGCATGAGAGGGAAAAATAAATATCTCACAGAAAGAGATATCTGAAATTCAGATCACATTGAGATGCAAAGAAAGCTGTGAAAAGCAGTAGGAGGGTGATTGTATTCCAATTAGATTTCTTCTGCTCATATAAAACAGGCTTGGACTGAAAGTTAATCATCTGATTTATGGATCTTGGGAGGAGTGAAGCCCTTCGAACTCCTGAACAATGAGAGGCAAATGAGACAGAGAGGAAGAAAAATGGAATATCTCTGAGACTGTGCTTCTGGGGAAAAACAAAGACAACAAAGTCACAATATGCTCTTGGTTTAAAAATTTACCTTAGTACTATCCTCTTACACTCATGTTGTGCTATACAAAAATGTTGCTTTTTTAACCAAAGCAGCCAAAAGCAACTCATGACTTCACAATTTTTTGGGCACATGATAAATGTATTTCTACAAGGTTCCTGCAAGATCTTCCAGAGTTATGTTGCTGTGGTGGATTAGTTCATTTATATGAATGGTCATAAGCAATCTGACATCTGATCTGAGCTTGTGTCACATGTAAAAGTGCCTCCATTGCTTAGCTGAATCCCTTAAAAGCATTCCATGTGCAAGTTGTATGAAAATCACAGCCAGCCAAAGGGGAAACAGCAGGATTGGTGTGAGGGCCATGCTCCGTGACAGGGTTGGGAGCACTGTCAGGTCAGTGACAGGAGGACTGCCTGGCACCAGCTAGCATCCACTTATATGCTCTTGTTTTTCCTTCAATTAATCCATCAGTAACTGGCCCTCAGAAACATAATACCAGGGGCATTTGTGAAATGACAGAGAGGAGAGATGTGATGATGTACCACAGATGCCATTTCTTTCAGCCATTCTTGAGTTTCAGGCTTCTGCCCAAACCTGCTGCTGGGACTGATGCAGCAAAACTCAGTCCAAGCAGGACAAAGATGGTAATGGTAAACAGAGGGCAGTACTCAAAACTTTCCAGCTTTTTTCCCTTCAGATGAAGACATACCTATGACTGGTAAGTCACATCCATGGTTAGGTCACTTATACAGCATTTTCCACCAAGATAGATAAAATACTTTTCTTCATCAGGTTTTACTAATGCTTCTAGTTCAACCCTAAGACAGGCTATCTGTAATCTGGAGTCCTTTTCCACTGCACTGCAGTTCTCCAAGTGTCAGCTTGAACTCTCAATGGATTATTTAGATGGATTACAATGCAGGATGAATATCTGGCCCAGACATCCAGATAGAACCTCAAAGTTTGCAAGCTGACATCTGGGCATCAGTTATTAGTATCTTTTATACTTTTTGTGAACATGTTCCAACATGAAGTTCTTTACAGCCTCCAGGTGGTGGGGAATACTCTACCAAAAAGGACCTTTCCCCTGGTTTCTGTGTTAGTTTGCACAGAGTGCTGAGGAAAGGTCAAAATTTCGATCCTGATTTTCATTTCCTGGTCTGCATACCAAATACATGAACCTTTTCCAAAGAGCTGTTGATAATCTTCTATCTTAACCTACAGACACCTTTCAGTGGGAAAGGACTGATATCTCTTTCCCAGCCAGTGACAAACACTGACATACATGTTAACATTCTTCTGCTGCTGCTCTGCTCCTGTGCTACAGGAAGCTGAGCTTACTCCCTAATTGATTATTTCTATATTCTTAATAGGGACTATTTATAGTCTGAAATTGTCTTTAGCAGCCATCTGTTCCTTATGCTGCTCCATACATGCCCTCATCCCTGACCTAAAGTAGCTATCCTTTCTTCAAGCAAAGGAGGTTTAAATATTCATGCTGGCTAGGTCTTGAAGAAACTCTTAATTGGTATCACAATCTCCCACACAGAAGTGGTTTATTCCTCCTTTAGGCTCTCAGCATTTGAAATATTTACTATAGTCAATGAGGACACATCTCGCCCCACAGGAGATAAAATCTACTTCTTGAAAAAAAATTTCATGTGTTCAGGCTTGCATTTCTGAAGAGCACTGAAACTTCCACCACTTGAAATGCAAAATGAGACTTATCCAAGACAGCTTTGTTGGCATGTTAGGCTAATTTTGTGTTTATTGTAACTGTAACTGTGTTGCCACTGGGGTCACAATAGGGAGGGTGTAGAAATCTTGGTGATGGGAAAGCTACATTCATTCCTGTTTTGAATTCCTGAGATTTCTCAGTCATCCATTCTTTCTGGTGACTGAGAACTGAGGACTTGGACCAGCAGGTCGTGCACTGGCATCCTGTACTATCTGAGATGCCCTAAGGTGGGAATTCCAGCCTGAGATTCAAGTGCCACTCCATAAGACCCCCAGTCCTCAGCCAGATCTGCCAGCTTTGCAGGATGCTCCCAACAACCCACATTGAACTGAATTGTGAACCCTGAACCCTCTTCCCCCAGCTGCACCACCTCATCTCCTGCTCTTCAAATGGAACAACAGACACAAAGAGCTAAAATGTTGGTGCAATTCATGAGCTTCCTTCTTCAAAAGAAATTGTACACCCCACCACCTAGTCATAGCAATCTGCTGAACAAGCACCTAGTGTAGACCAATAAACGAAAGGAAACTCAGGGGTCAGTACAGGTCATTATTTTCACATACCTTTGAATAATGAGGGCATCACATGTCAGCCAGAGGAGAACAAAATGTCACATTCTCTAGCTAAAGGTCATCATCGGTCATAGGTCATGGAAGGGAGGCCAGGAAATAACCTATGAGGTTAGGATGAGTGCACAAAGAAAGGGCAACAAATGTCAATGAAAGCATGCAGCTGTTGTGAGATGAAACAACTGAGGCACCCTTTTGTGCTGACACAGGCTTAAAAAATGTCTTTGCTGAATTTTTTTATTTTTTTTTTTTAGCTGGCACTTTTATAGGACATTGACATTAATGTACCCAGCCCTGAATTAGCCTTTTCTGAAAGCAACAGTTTGGAAGTTAAGTGCAGCATTTTCCAAAGAATCATAAGCTTGACATTTTTATTTCACATGATTGATGTTACAGTGGACTTCTAGCACCAAATTCTAGTTTGATTCTCAATCATTGCATCTGTGCAGTGTGATAGCAATCAGAAACAAATGGAGGTGGCAGCCTGCATTGCAGAAAGGTCTTCTGGAAATTCTTTCTGCCTTTACCAACAGTCAGATGTGTCATTTCATGTTTAATTCATTGCATCGCATTTATCTGATTGTTTTAATTCATGGGTTTCAAAAAAGGTTGATTTCAGGTTTGCCCCTGCAGTGGTGACAAGCACTTGCAGGGTAATCATACAGGGAAAATAATAATGAACAGTTCAGGAATGTGTGGAAATATGTCCAAACTGAGAGACAATTTCTGATGAGTGAGCTGCACACTTGACTCATCAGTCTTTTCCTTTCTCTTTTGCTGAACAGAAGCACAATACCATTTTCCCTTGTCACTGTGGGTATAAACGTGACACTCTTCATGAAACAACATGATGATGCCAGGAATGCACGTCAGATGAAGGATTTCTGCGTCTCTTATGCCTGTCTTCCTGGACAACACATGCAAAGAGACTCACAAAAAAGCCCCAACCAAATCAGGAATGTTTTGCATTGATATTTTCACTGTGGCTGGGCAACTTTGCAGGATGAAAGCCTTCAGAAATGGCTTAACTCATTATGAGGTGCCCATTGTGAAATATTGTATATTTACAATAAATTACAGAAAAGAGAGTGTGATCCAGAGAGAGGAAAATGGTAAGCTGGAATATACAATTGCTGCCTCTTATTTTAAATTCTTTCAGTTGGTTATTTTATGACATAAGACTGAGATAAAGACCCTCTCTCTGCTTCAGTTCTGCTTCCTGATCAAAGAACACTGACATCTGTTTGGAAATTCTCAGGTGATACTTGCTTTCAAATTATTCCTGTTGCTGACTTGGCAGTCAAGTTTTTCTTCAGAGGCTCAATAGTTGAGGTGAATAGTTGGTTTCTTGGTTCACTTTATGTTTAAGAAATTGTTTAAAAATAAAACAAGAAAGCATCACAGCTCAAGGGTTCCAATTTTGTTCTTGACACTCATCATTGGCTGCAGTTTTCTCATCTGAATCACACTGCTCACACCCCCTTTTTTTGATATATTTCCAAAACCTGTTTTCATTATTTCTCTCTTTGTTTGTAGGTTTGTTGGGTTTTTTAATGAGGTCAGACTTTGTTTTGCAAAGATCCAAACACCTGCTCAGATTTGCACACCACTAATAGTCCTAGGAAAGCCACAAATATAATTCAATACAAGCCCTCAAAAATCTGGACGTCAATACTTTGGTCTCTGTCTGTAACAGGAAATTTATGGGATTTTCCCTGCAAATTTCGGCAGGAGTGCAGATGAATGAGGCATCTATGCAAATTCCAACAGACTGAATAATCATTTCATCAGACTATATTCTGACTGGGGTTATTTACAAGCTGCATGTATTTTAATTATATTTTCTATCTATTCTCTCTTCCTTATTTTGGGTGTGTAATTGGCCACCTAAGAAACATGCCATTCTCTCAGCTGCCAGGTTGATTGAATTAGAGAAAACACTTCTCAGGCAGGTTTGAATGAAATGTGTTTGCAAGAGTATTTGAGTTTAGAATGCACTTTCTCCAACATTCCTGTAAACAAAAGCCACTCTGAAAAATGTTAATGGAGAAGAGGCTGTAACATGTTCAAATGTGGCTGAATTGGAGTTTCAGAGTTTACAAACGCTCCCACAAAGCATTTACCCCTTACTCCTTACATCTATGTATAATTCTACTCTCACTAAGCTCAAAGGTTCTAGGCCTTTTTTATCCTGCAAGAAATCTTCTTTCCTCTCACAGTTCTGTGCTTTTCCTACTCTGTTTAAACAGATCAGTTAAATTACAAGCAAAATGAACTGGCTTTATGGTCTGAAGTTAATAGTCCATGCATCAGAGATTTACTTTTCTTTCTAGTGCTTAAGAACAAAATAAGTTAATTTTGGTTAGAAAATTTTTAGAAAAATACTGTCCAAATCCCAAAGAGTTCTTAATTTATTTTTAAATTTTTTTTTTTTTTTTGAGAATAGGCTTTGCCACACCTGAATTCTGATTCAGCAGAATCAATAAATAAATTAGACTGGTTTTGGGTTGCAGAAAACTGCAATCAGTGTGCTGCCATGACCCCTCGAGCAAGCAAAGGGCACCAGCCAGTGCAGTCCATTTCATTGTCATTACTGGTATTATGGTGACTCTGGGCAACACCCAAGGAAGGTGAGTCAGAACTCCACAATAAATATTGTAGATCGAATGCTGAAGAGGCTTTGCCCTTACAAGTACATTATATAATACTAAATATATATACACTAGTGCTGAGCTAAAAAGAAGTCAGTGACTTTAACATGTCATATCTATATGGAGGTCATTGAACCTTCTTTGAAAAGTCATTTTTTCCTAATGCCATCTGCTTTTCTCATGATTTTTGCCCCCCTCAACCCGTATAAAATGGATGTGTATTCAATCTTGAACTAAGCATGCTTGCAATGATTGGGATATGTCTAAGGTCAGAGCTTACAAAAAATTCATAAGGGAAGCAGCAGGCAAAAAAGAGAGGGGTTTTTTTTAAAGAGAGTTCAGGAGGCTCTGTATGAATTGGGCATGACATATTCATGTTACTGACTTCATTTATTTAATGTGGCTCCAAATAATTGATATCAGTACAGTGATAAAAGTACAGAGACTTCACTGCCAGAATTGTGATAATGAAGAGCCTCCCTGCTGATTTCATTCATGGGGCTGTTAGTCTGCTGGGAAGGTCCTCTGATGAAAACTGGGCTGCAGCAAATGCCATAAAATAATCAAAGGCACAGAGCCCTTTACCTGAGGGGAGCTCAGTCAGGGAGTGATTCAGGACAGCAGAGGGAAAAAAGGGAAAATTGCATTAACTGACAAACCAGCCACTGCCTTAAAAAAAATCTGATCCAAATTCTGAGGACTGTGTTATGTACAGAAATCTTCCACATCTTTGGAACAGACCAAATTACATGGCTCCAGCAGTTGGTTAACTGGTATACCAACAGTGCTTCTTACCTCACTGAATGCAGTCCAAACTTACTTTATCCTCATCTACCAGCCATTTGTCCTCTCTGCCTCAGACCCTGAGCTCTCAGAAGCAGTGGCTGTCTTTTGTTATATTCTTAGCACAAAGGGGTCCCTGCTTGGGCTATAGAAAACAATCCTGTAGGTTCAAGACAGCCAGGCCGTGCTGAAGCACAGTTAATGTCAAGAATCCCAGAAAGGAACTGAATATTAATATGAATCTAAAATCCTTTCTAAGCAAGGACATCATTTGTCAACTCTGCTCATTTGTTTCACTTCATGTAAGTGTGTCAATGGTTGATTAAAATTCATAAATGTGCAGCAGAGTTACTGGATAAATGTTGAGTTATTGTTTACATATCAGAGTGCAGCGAAGGCAGGAGCCTGGATGTGGAAAACTGTGTCAGGAGGAAAGGACCATGGTGTGAGTGACTGCCAGGACAGAGTCACCAAACAATCCACAATGTCCCTGTGCAAACTCTGCCAGTGATTAATTATCTGTTACAATACAAAAAAAAAAAAAAAAAAAAACAACCCACCCCCCCAAAACAAACAAACAAACAAACAAACAAACAAAAAACCCACAAAAAAAAAACCCACCAGCCTTTTTAGTTACAACCCATGTTTACTGAGCTTCAGCTTCCAGTGACTGGATGTCTTGATGATTTTTTTCATACTAGATAAAAGCTTCTGCCATCAGAAATCTCTAGCTTGTGTGGGTGACTGAGAATTATCAAGTTGCCTAAATTCCCCCTGCTGTGCTTTCTCTTTATTACATCTATGTTACCCAGCTGTCTTTATGCCTTCAGATACAAAATCTGGGTCACAGCACTCTGTGTCTTCCAGTCTTGAAGTTACTATGCAGTGTTTAAGGATAACTCCATCCCATGTCTTCAGCTACTCTTCCAAAACTGCTACATCAGCAGCTCTGGTAAAAACTTGTCACAAATGACCCCTTATTATCTTAAAATAAAAGGCACTTCAGGTGACTTCCCAGGCACCTACAACTCCTTCCACAAATGGGTTGCTGGGATGTGCCTGTGGAAGCCAAAGTCGCAGCTGTTGTGTGCAGTTACAGGTCACACATACTGAAGTGGATGTAGAATTACAAAAGGTTTTCTGCTCCTGGAGTTTTTAACTTGATTTTTTAATCATGTACCTTGGTTTGCAGTGTTCCTCCAGTTGGACAGATGGACAATTGTGGAATAGTGCTGTACATATGTTTGCATCAGAATTTGAAAATGGTGTGAGCAGAGGTAGCCTCTGGGATGACAAAGATGGAACTATTGCAAACGTGGCTCAGAAATGCCATTTGCAAGCCTTTGGTCTTTGGGAAAAGGGTTCAGAGAGAGATGTTTACAGCATTGAATCTCAGTATGGGACAGAACTGCAACAAACATTGAGACACCTTCCCATGGCTGAGTGAGACCAGAAACATCAACACAAATAGGCAACAGTGAACATTGTGTGCCATCCAAATACTGCCACTAACACTGTGCTGGCTGCACTTCTGTTGACAGAGCTTTCTAATACAGGAGGGAGAAAGTTTGGGCAACAGAGGCACAGTGTGATGTGCGTGTAATGATACTGCTGCTCTCATCTCTGTTCTTTAAAAGGAAGAAATTTAGTCACTTCTTCCCATTAGTTAAGCTGTTGCACTTCTAAGACCTGGGCCTTGCCCAGAGTGCAAGATTTATATTGCTGAGTAAAAGAGGGCCAGGGAGCCGCCAAGCACAGGCTCCAGACTGGGGACACTGCTGAACTGATCATTCACATGTCTCTGTCTGGCACCTCTCTGGTGAACTCTGCCCAGGGACAGTTTGGATTCTCTTTGGGAGGTTGCTCACCCCAGTGATCTTGGCTAACAATGACCTCACTGCGCTGAGTCTGACTTCCTCCAGCCTACACAGCCCTCTGCTGCACCTTTGCACTCTTGCAGTACGACAACCCTGGGGCAAAGCCCAAACTCAGCCCTTGGGTGGTCTGTGGCACTGCTGCAAATGCTTTGAACCAGTGGCCCTATCCCAAAGAGCATGAGAGGCACCCCACAGGGGTGGGAACAGAGGACCAAGCACCGTGTAGTGATGGAACAGCCAGTCTGCTGTATTACAGCCCTAATGAGTGTAGGAGAGAGCCAGTCAGTGCCACTCCACCTTTTGTGCCAGGTACTGTCCCTGGCTCTCCTTTGCTTGGTTGTGCAGAATCATCCAAACTGTCCAAAGGCCAAACTCAAAAGTCCGCTGCTATCCAGCGAGAAGGTTTGTGTTAGATGAGTGCATCTGGGGTTAGGCATTCACCTGCTAGCAAGAACATTCTCAAAGAGAACTTAATCATCATGTTATGATAGCTACGCCTGTTTCTAATCCAGCCAGGAGAACTGTAATGGTTAATTTACAGTGATGTAGGCTGAAAGTTTTCATTAAAGCCATTTCTCCCTGGCAAATCTAATTATGACAAATTATTTGAATAGATAATGAGAAATAAATTATTTTATTTGAATAAATAACAATAATATAATCGTAACAATTGCAATTGAAAAGCAAAAGAACACCACGGCCAAACAATGCCTTGCTTTTGAAATATTACACACAAAATGTTTTGTTTTATTAAAAAAAAAACAAAAACAAAACCAACCACACAATAAAAGCCAATATTAGAAATAGAAAATAAAAGGATCCAAGGAAGGAACAAAAGTCAACATATTTGGATTTAAACGTTTTGGGCAAAGTAATTATCTTCAGTACTTATTTTTTTCCCAATGTTTGGATTATTTTTTGGGTTTGTCCCCACTTAATTTAATGTGGATACTTAATATGATCTTTTATATGTCAAGATTTTTCAATCCTGACATTTTTAATGGAACGGAAAATCCATTTGACAATCGACTTTAATTTGTACGCTTTTGAATTGTTGTATCAGCTTTTGGCTTCTCGCTCATAATGTCACTTAGCCGTGGCACTCTTCGTTCTTGAAAGAACAACTATTACAAATACACAATACTTTTAAAACACCAAAGGGTAGGTAGAGCACTGTCTGTGTTCCCTTGCATAAACCATCTGCAGAAACGGGGCGCAGGGAAAAACAAAAACACCAGCTAGAAGGCTTCTCCAGGGCAAGCTCCTGTTCTTTTCCACTTGCTGCGCTCACTCCTTGAGCAGGAGCAGTCAACACAAGTCAGCTCCAAGGAAATCACTGCCACTATCAGGCTGGCTAACATCAAACTGGTACCCTACAGATTAAGAGCCTGATGCAATTTCATCTTGAAAATGACTAAGTCAGGACTTGGAGTGATTGCTCTGGAAAGCAGAGGTTCAGCTAAAACTAGCTCCAGTTGCCAGTAATGTATTGATTTAGTATGCCAGCTATAGCATCGATTATCTTCTGCCTGATTCAGCCCTTGGATTTCTATCTACTGGAAGAGCAGAAAACCCTCTCTTGTGAAAATTATTTCTGCACCCTTCCACCAAATAAATAACCCTCCTCTGAATTTAAGGAAAGCTTTGCTATAGTCAGAGTCACTTCAAATGACCAGAGCTTCGTGTTTCTCAAATAAGGTTTACAGCAAGGGTTGCACATTAATAGGGTCAATTAAGGGCACACCTGCAAATGCAAGGGTATTGACTACAGGCAAGTTAACCTCTCTGGGCATGATCTAACCCATCTCATCTACTGCCCTTTTCCCCCTTAGTAATAAGGCAGCTGGGCTGCTTAAGGAATCTGTTTTACTTTCTTTTACATTATGGACATTTCCTCCTGATGTTACTATATGTTAGATTTGCTAAACATGAGTGTAGTAGTTAGATCATTTTTAAAAGCTAATTGTATTTCTTGTGCTGATGAATTATTCATAGATAATCATATAAATCCACTCTCCACGTTGATGTTCTATTTTGCATATTAATCTGAACACTTTGCATTTCCCAGGTTTTGATCTACAGATGATCTTTGATATTGACTTATTCACAAATCTAGGGGTTTGGTTGCCCTTAGTGTTTGGGGGTTTTTTTAATGCAGCCAGATAGTGAATACATTTAATTAATATATGAGACAGGCTTTGTCTCAGGACACTTGTCCAACAAACCCTCTGGTTGATACTTACCTTCAAAAGATTGCTAAGGACTGCTGTAGATATCCCTGCAGATGATACACAATACCTGTGTACCAGATTTCACACCCTAAGTTTACTCTGCAGTTTTTCTACTAATTTAATGCATTCAGAAGCCCCAGGAAAGTAATAGAAAGGGAAGGATGTTACCTTGATCTAGAGAACAAAGCACTGGCAGTTGTATAATGCTAGGGGCAGACTGAGCATCATCATACACTTGAGGCAATGCATGTAGTCATTATGTCCAATATCTGGTCACTCCTGTGCTAGAAATAGTTTATGTTTTCAAGGTTCTCAGCAGTTTCAATTAATGCAAAAATGGCTTAAAATTCAAACAGTGAACAATCTGTGTTGTTTAATTACAATTTTTTAGGATTCACTATTGGATGAGCGTGAGTTAAAGCTGTGTCAAGATAAGTAATTCTGTGGAAATTTAACTAGTAAGCCAGCTTTTGCAGCAGTTTTGTTATTTGCAAACCTCAGTCACAGCAAGATTTGTCCATGAGGATTCCTACTGGAACTACTTAATATTATCAAGCTGGTGGTTAAAAGATATGCTGAAAATTACACCATAGTTTATACATTTGAATCATGATTTTATACCGTGTTGAAAGCAGAATATTTTTCAGTAATACAGGGGTCAGGTTTTTTTTAATAAGAATAATTAATCTTGAAGAATAATGAAATCATTGTCCAACAAGGCCTTACTGAAGCAAGGAGATTTCCTAAAAGAAGTTTGCTGTCAGCCTGAGAAGCTGAGGCATATGTAGTCCACAGAGTGGAGAAACAGAAAGTGAGCTCTCCCTGGAAAAGCAAGCTGTGAAATCCTGACCTGGTGTTGTTGAGAGGAGGCTGTTCCTGACTTCTGGAAATGCAAACCTGACTCTGTACAGAACAGCTTTGCCTAATATGAGAGCATAATTAGCCCAGAGGGACAAAATTTTAGGGGAATTTCAAGATTGGGTGGTTTTTCAGACCAGTCATTTGAAATTTGACCATTTTCATTTTCGGCATTGAAGTCTCCCACCCCTCAAAAACGTAAGGAGAGATTTTGCAGAGGTAGAAAATCACTGCTACACAGCTGGCTAGGTGAATGGTATCTGAGCAACTTCTGCTAACATGCACAGATTTTATGATCATGCTTATAACCAGGGGGCTGAGGGGAAAATGTTAATTAATCTGAAGAAAAAAAAAAAAATATTGCCAGAGGCCAGCTGCTGTCTGAATTGATAGAGTAGCTCCAGCACTGTAATTTGCAAGCTGTAGATCCGGCAAGACTCCTCTCCACAGTTTTATCTCTCAGGCACCCCAGGAGTGCTTTAGCTGCTGTCAGGGAAAAACTCAGTTCCAACAAGAACTTTCTTGGTTGAGAGGCTGGCCAGAGTAAGGGTCTGTCTGCAATATGGCTGCAAACCAGCTGGGGTTGTAGGCTTTGTCTCACTATGAACTGTGTGCTATTGTCAGCAAACACCCTATGAACTTGCATCAGGGCTTGGAATTCAGTCCCCAGCCCCTCCACTCATTCAGCAGGCCCAGAAATAACAGCTGGTAAGGGGGAAAAAAAGGGGATGCAGTAATGATGATGAGGCTGCACCTCTGTCATGCAGAGATCTGTTTTGCTTATAGAACTTGCCCTGCAGAATGTGGTGTCTGAGAGAAAAGAGCCTGGCCTGGCTTTCAGGTCCCTCAGGAGCACTGCTGAAGAGACATATCTTGTCAGTGAAGTTTGGCATCAACCAGACTGTAAATATAGATGCTTGATTGCAGGTTTAAGCGTTTTCTTTTCAGACTTCAGTTCTAATTCTTAGACTTTTTACCCTTAATTCTGCTCTTTGAGCAGTTGTGTCAAGCACAGCACTAAACAATTCATTCACTATTTTAATAATATGGTCTCTCTAATCACTGAAACAAATGAACCAAAGTAACTTTCAATTTAACTTTGATCCTTATCTTTCAGCTTGCTTAAACTTCCTAATCCTGTGCCTTTCCAACATCAAGAGCTCTATGCCTGAAGGAGCTGCAATTCATAGACATATCTGGATCAGAGAAGCTTATCTCCTTAACACAATACCTGCCATATTGGTAAGCCTAAAGATACATATATTTGGATAAGTATACATTCTATAAACAAATTTTAAAACATTTAAGAATCAACCATTTCAAACATTTGAAAATTTTTCTGATAATTTATCACCTAATCTTTTATGATGAACTGTTGGAAAGAGCTAAATATGTACTAATAAGTCTAATATCTAATCTAGTATTGCATCATTATTTTAAAATGTGACAAGAGTTGCATGTTAAATTTCTGTCATCTCAGAGGGACTTGTTTATAGGATTTCCAGAAGGAGAATGGAGGGCCATGCAATCAATGGCTTTGAAGCTGAGAAGGAGTCACCATGAGGTCACTCTTCGACAGATAAATGATGAATTTTTAAGGGTGATGCTTTATTCTATGACCTTTTGACTTTCAGAACTGCCCTTGCAGCAGAGAGCCACGAGCTTCAGCAAATAAGCGAAATGTGAAAAACAGAAAACAAGGCTTGTTATCTGACCTGCTTGTTAGGAAAAGCTTTTTGTGTGTGGACTAAGAAAATCCTTGGATTGAGGTTGCTGCTTTCTAACTAGCATCAGAAAATAAAGCTTGCATTATGTCAAACTTGTCCTAATGACTAGGACTCCTCATGTTCGTGTAAAAGCCGCACAGTTTGACCAGGACCATGAGGTAATGTACAGTAAATAGAGGATGATGTTAGAGAAGAGATCTTGCTGACAGGAATAATGTGATTCAGCTGCTAATGACTCAGGGCTTTAAGAAGTGTTTTGGAGCCGACTTCAATTTACAATTCTCCTTTGAATTGCACTTGCTTATCATTATAACCTCCCAGCTGAAAGCCTCTCTCGTACACCTCAGGACAGGATAGCATCCTGCCAGGAAGAGATGTGGATAATGTTTCGCTCAGAGTGATAAATATTCCCACACGTACAATAAAGCTCCAATTGCCATGGATGGGCTCTCCCTGGGCCACCCAAGGTGATGGCCAGCCCCTCCTCCAGCAGTCCTGCCAGCCACTATGTCCCTGGAACCAGGGTACATCTGGTTGTTCCTCTTGGCATTTTGGAACTTTGGTCATCTTCAGAAACAATCCCTGCTGTGTGCCCATTTTTTCCTGCCCAAATCTGAGGATTTTTAGTCCATCTTGAGTCTCTCTCCTCAAAACTGGAAAGGCTGATTGCTGCTGGGGAGGATAATGGGATTTTCTTGCTTTTGCCTGCAGTTCTCCCAGTCTCAGCACTTTTATTTCCAGTGCATCCCAGGGTCCTCTCTGGCCTCCCAGCCTTGCCTCTCACACCAGTGTCATGCACATCTCTGAGAGGTGAAAGAGGCACACCTTGTGATTTTGATTGGTATTTTTTGGATCCAGAACTTTCATTGTCCTGTATTTTCCAAAACTGGTTACTGTATAGAGAAAGAAAACAGGGAACCAAAATCTCCCTAAAGGCTGAGCAGAAACAGGGAGGAGAAGACTGAAATGAAATATTTCTGTCCTGCAAGAGCAATTCCAGTATTTCAGATTTTTTTGCCCATCCCTGATAAAAAAAAAAAAAAAAAACAACCAAAACAAAACAACACCTCCCCAAGAAACCAAACCAAACCAAACCAAAAAACCCAAAAAAACACCACCAAAACACAAACCACTACACATAACTAAAGTTCCCAGCAGAAAATGTATTTCCAACCCCTACAAATAACAGAGAAAAACTAATAAAGAAAAATATGTATTTCCTTATTACTTAACTAAATATTTCCTAACCCTTTTCTTTTTGCATCTTACCAAGCTGCTCTTACAAGACCAAAAGCCTTTCAAAATTTAAGCTGTGCCTTTTTGTTCTTCTTGATTTTAGAGAGGCTTCTCTCAGGTCCCAGAAAAATGGAGAAGAGAGCTATTGAAAAACTTCTGCTGCAGCCTGGGCTTCTGGGCTCTCAGCCATGTCACAAAACCCTCAAAACTTTGTGGTCTCCTAAATCTGTAGTAGTCTATATGGAAGGACCATCCTGGAAATCTTGACCCTAGAAATCCAGATTCCTTAGTAGCCTGTAGGGAGGAAGCAAAGCAGTTTCCAGAGGCCATCTTCTCTAGCAGAGCTTCATTTAAATTCACAGATTTCTGAAAAGCATCCTGCTATTGACAATTTCACATATTTAATAGAAAAGGAAACCAGGCCTGATTTTATGGAAATTTCCAGATATCTCTATGTATTGCCTGGATGGAAAAGAACTATGAGTGTCTGCAAAATCAGAGACCAACTTTTGAAATATTCCTCACAATAATAATGCTTCAGTTTGCCTATCTACAAATCGTGAACAATTCAGATGAACACTGGACCTCTCAACTTCATTAACATCTGAAGAGCACTCGAGCATCACTGGATATGCAAAGAATGTCTCTTCTCATGCCTGCAATGGGAGGTGCCTTGTTTGTGCTGCTCTGTGAACCTCCAGACCTCACTCGACTGCCTTAAGACTGTAGTTGGGTGGTTATGATGTCTTAGGGAGATAACTCAAACTCCCTCAAGTAGAAACTGAAGTTGAAATTCATTTTTTTCATGTGGTGTCTTATGAATAGGTGCTGTGGGTGTTACGTGTATGTACAGGAGACTTGTACTTTTGGAAAATACCTTTAGCACAGTCTGTGTGGGTGAGAATGATTTCCCTGCAATATTTGCTTCTCTTATTTTTCTCAGCCAATTATGGTCTTCTAAGATGAGACTGTATCAATGGGCGTTCTTGCAAGTTGGGAAAGTTCATGCTCTGGGCTCAAGAGAGATGTGATTCCTTCCCTTCTGTCTGTAAGGGCTAAGCAGTTACTTGGATAAAAGGAAAAGTCCTCAATTACAATTAATTTTCTCTCCATCAAAAAGTAAAATTTGTCATCTGCATCCAGTCAAAGATCATATGTGATTCACTTCTGAACAGGAGACCAAGAAAGGGGAAAAGCAGCATTCCTGTAGTAGTTATAGTTACCAACAATTCCCTGCAACTTCTCCAACACTATAATTTCTTTAAATGTGTTAGGAACAAGCTCTTCCTCTCTGCCTGTCTGTATCTTCAGCTTGTAAAGGCAAAAGAAGGATTGCACCTCTTTCTTTTCTGCAAACTCAGCTCCCTCTCACTCCCTTCTGATGGAGGTCTTTGGGCAATACGATATATAAATATTTATTGCTCTGCCATAGAAAAGAGTTTATTTCTCTTCCCGGGGGCATTGGCCCCATGAAACGTTATGAGTTCCGAATATTTTACTGCACAGTTGCTCCACTATGGGCTCCACCTCTCTTCATTATACAGCAGTTGAATGTTACATTCCTCCTCAGGGATGCTGCATTGTTCTCATGCTTTTCTAGGGCACGTTTTTCTGGAGTCACACAGTTGGTTTTTTTTTTTACTAACTAGAGGGTATATATAAACATCAGTGTGCCAACAGTCTTTGAGGCCAAGTGTCTAAATTTGACCAAAGTGAGCAAACCATCTTCAAAACCTATTGCAATGAAGTTGGTAGTAATGTAGAGCTCTGTTTCACTGTACACTCACCCAAGTCTTATACAGAGAGACTGCTGCTTCTAAAAATCGAGGGCTGCCTTCTTACTCAAGAAGAATTTCCATACAGCTATTGGAGCCTTTGAGACTGCCCTTCTGGGCAGGAGTCAGTGGTGCTACAGTCACCTTGGCCAGTCTGAGACAGTTTTACTGCAAGAAGGACAACGACTGCTCCAGTCCTTGCTGCAGACTCGCTCAGAATGTATGGCTTTAAATAAACTCGGCAGGCCACTGTTTTCTGGCACGCCTCATAAATCTGCCTATATAAGTCTCAGTACATTCTGCCATCTATTACTCATGTCCATATTAGAGATAAAGTAATTCTCTTTGAAATTCCACTGCTGCCAAAAATTCAGTACATCATACTGCAGAATAAATACTTCTTCATGTTACACCCTCTTTATTTTTGTCTTTGACCCTTGTGTAGGAAAAGGTAGGCAAAGGTTGACAAGTTCTCCTGTGTTTTTGGGATGGCCCCTGTAAACTTTGTGAGTCCAGGTGGAAGGAGAAGAAACTGATTTTGCAACACCTTTTGAAGTGAGTAATACCTTTAGCACAATATTTTGGAATAATTCTTGCTCCTTTCGTGTACAGCCTGAAGCAAATGTGTGCCAAATTAAAATCAATTAGCAGCATTGTGGGTGAATTATAAAAAAATCAGTTGCTTACACAAGCTTTAAATAAGACTTTGCATCTTTGATACAAAACCCGCACTTCTCTATAGACTTTGGGATAACCTTTGTGTGAAAGTTCTCATCTGGAAAATTTCTTACTTAATTTCAGGTTTCTTTCATTCCTCAGCTTGAGGACACCTTGCCTTTTCTCCGAGTCCAGAAGCCTGCAGGACAGACTCTGCAGACAGCCATCAGGAAAGCAGGCAGTGCTGTTCAGGTACTGAAAAATTTTATGGAAAAATTAATCTAATCACTCTTGGGATCCATTGTAGACGACTAGGCAAAGCTTCAGCCATTTCTCTTGCTTGGGCCGGTGTGCTTTCTCTAATTAGAGAGGTAGGTTATCTTCTCATTGCAGCAATTAACACTTGCAGTGACTGCCAGACAATTTTGTAATGATTCAGGAAGAGCATCCAACTTCAGAGAGTGTTTCTGTACTTCCTTGTCAGAGATGAAAGTTCACATTTCAGTGAGGAACAAGCCACTCCAGAGTGCCATTAGACCATCCTTGCTCATAGTGCACAGCACGCTGTACATTAACGTTCTTGCTATAAATAAAACATTCAGTTTATCCCATACATCTGATTTTCACATCTAAGTGAACAGCCTTGGGTTAGAGTTGGGCATGTAGACAAAAAGCATCACAGCGAAGGTAGACAATAGGCTACTCCACTTAATTCAGTGCTAATTAATCTTTCCTGTAGCAGTTTGCTGCAGTGAAATTCACCCATTTGGTTGCCGTATAAACACTGAGACTGCATGTAGCAATGCTAATGAATAGTTTCAGGCACTTATTTACAGAACCTAACTGAAAGAAAAACCAAAGTGTCTGTATACTTGCTGTTTTTGTTGTATTTGAATGCCAGACAGCTTCCTGTCTCCTGCCACCTCAGCAGTGATTCTGTGTGTCAAACAATGGAAGCAGAGGAGCGTTGCTTCGTCACCACGGCATGCATATTTGATAACCCACTTGTGCTCCATGTTACTCTTCCTTTCAAGAGATTTTAAGGGGAATCATTTCAGATACATGCAACTGTTGTCCTGCTTCTTTGTGGATTATCTTTTTTAGCTTTTGTCTATACTCACTGTGTGTCAGAGCATACTTCACCTCATGTGCTTCTTCTAGGAGAGGTATGAACCATAATTAGGTGTGTGTGGCAATAGCCTGCTGTTAGGATATGTTTACACATCACCTTTCCAAAAATACAAACATATAATGTGATTTTATAACAGGAAAATAGGCTGTATCACTTTCTATTTTCATTTCCTTCAATGTGGCTTAACAGCACCTGCCATCAGCCCGAATTAAATAAAGTTGAACAATTTTTAAACTTAGATAAGTGTTTACATACATACTTGCACAGATTTATCTGGATTGTTTAAAGCTGCGTGATGGTCAAGGCTTCTGTTAATCCTGTACTATCCCAATGAACTCTGTAGACACAAGAGAGAGAAGAATGTGGCTTGTGACATTGTATTGGCAAAAAGAAAAGGATTGTTGCAAATAAATTCTGAATAAAAATGTGAATAAAAAATAAAACCAGTCATCTTTTAGTAGCTTCTGTTCTGGAAATCTTTACCCCTAAAGTGACAAGCAAGTAAAGATAGGATTGTAATGGAAGCATAACCAAAGCTCCTGTAATTTGCCAAAAAGATAACATTTAATAACATTAAGTGACGGCAATCTTGAAATTTTCATAATTTAAAGCCATCCGCATTCAGAAACAGGTTGAAAAATAACAGTGCAAATTGATATGATTCATGTAAAACTCTCCTAGTCTGTCTGGAAAGAGTATTCTGTTAAATGAAATATCATTAAAGGGCCCCTGCTAAGAAGCAGCCAGGTGATACCTAGGGTCTAGCCACATTTTAAAAATACATTGACTACTTAGAATAGAATTCAATGAACATGGTTAATTCACTGTTTATTCCTAAATAGCTAGACTGTGTCCCTAATGCAAGCAGTGGAGGGCACATGGAAGAGCTGCAGTAGTCAAGTCAGACAAAAAAAATATGGATTAAAGTTTTAGCAAGTCGGCTAGAAAGAGCATAGGTCTCAGCCCAGTTAGATTCCAAAGACAGTAGTAAGACACTTTAATTACATGATTGATGTGGGCTTCAAAAGCAGGCACCAAATCCACAATGACCCCAAGGTCACAAGCATTATCTGAAGGATAAAAGAAATACCACAAATGGAAAGTACCACAGATGACACCTGAGACCTCTGCGCCAGTGAACCAATCAATAGCAACTCAGTTTTGTCTGTGTTAAGTTTAACAAAATTTGAAGTTACCCGTGATTAAATATCACAGAGGCAATTACACAAAACATCAAACTTCTTTGTAGGCTCTGAAGGGACTGAGAGGATATCCGAATATCGTCTGCATACAAATGACACAGCAAACAGGGCAGCTGAATACTGTTAAGTAAGAGAAGTATACAAACAGAAATCAAAATTGAAACATGGGAGAATCACAGCCTTCCTAAAGAATGGATTCCCTCCAGCAGAACTGAATTTTATCAACATGTATGAAACAGCGAGGACAAACTAGTCCAAACTCCCAAATGGAATAAAAGGGAGGCCTGATAAATAGTCATTAGAAAGTCAACATCTAGTAAAATATATGAGCTGCTAAGAAATTTAAATATTTTATTCACCTTCATTAATACGTCTGGAAGCAAGAACTCCCGGTGAAAGAAGTGGCTGTATTCCATTTAAAAGGAAAAGCTTAATCTATGTAGATGTATCAGTGATGTGCTTGGCCTCTCTATGTAGACATCTGAAGTACTGTTAAATTGCAATAACCTACTAATATGGAAAGACAATCTCCAATCAATGATTTTGTCTCTTGAAAGGCAGGGGCAGCAATGACTTCCAGCATCTCCTCTGCCTCTGGAATTAGAAAAAGGCCAGGCACTGACAGAAAGTGGAGTTAGGTCACAGCTGAAGGAGTGAGAGTAACTTTGTGCACACATTCAGGCCAGATGGAAGCTCCACTTGACAGAGAAAACATCAGGACAAGAGTAAGAAGAACAAGCAAAGGTCTGCGAGTGGGAAAAGTTCCAGACAAACAGTGGCAATGGCCAAAAAAATCTAGGCCATTTCCAAAATTTAACATGGGAATTAATAATGATTTATGGCTGTAAAACTGATGTTAATTAAAGCAATTTTAGCAGGATCCTTATCACTTTGATTTGATGCTATTACAGCTAGCTGGGAAGAGCATACAAATTACCCAGAGAAGGACTTTTAGCTCACCTATGGGTTTTTTTCCTATCATGTTTGCATTTCTTGACCATGTTAGTGCAGGATCTGAGCCAAAAGCAGTCACAATGGACTATGGATAGAGGATGAAAAGTTACTAAAACATAGAGGGATGGCAAGGAAAGACTGTAAAAGACTTCAACAAAAGGCAATGTCAGAGATAACAGCTTAAAATTATCTCTGAAGTAAAAAAGTTCAGAATATCAAGTACCTAAATAGAAACCTGTGTATAAAGGTTTACTGGGAACTTTATATTGTTTTTTTGGGGGAGGGGTTAGTTTTGTTTTGTTTTGTTGTTGGTTTGTTTTTTGGGGGTTTTTTTTCTTTTTTTTTTTTTTTTTTTTTAGAGAGATCTAACTGATCCCAAATACCAAATACAGAGAAAATAAATGCAAAGACAGTTGTTCCTAAAAAATCAATTCTTGGTTTCTAATAAATCAGGACAGGGAGGAGGGATCAACCATGGACCATATGTTTCCTCTGCCACCTTGATTTAGTGGCAAAAATTGACCTTTGCTCTTGGGTTCAAAAGTCCAGGCCTTCTGTGAGCTTCCATAATGAGATGTCAGCTGTAATGCAATAACGTAATGAAACTCAGGTGTGGATTGAGCAGGACAGCCAAGGGGGATGTGACCTCCCTCTCTCCCTGCCCTTCCCCTTCTTCATGCAATCTGTCTGCCCACCCCCACGCCAGCACTGGGAATGGGGTTGCCTGCCTCCAGGTCCCTGTGGTCCTTCTGTGAGCCCAGTGAGGAGGCAAGAGACCTCCTAGACCCTGCAGGAGAAGATCCAGGGCTCAGTTCTCCTGCGTGGATCAAGTAGTGCTGGCCCTTGGAACGGTGCTATCAGCCTATCAGCCTCTGCTGTCCACAGGATTAGGTGCAGGAATTGGCTGTGAGAACCTGGTGGGACTCAGAAATACTTCCCAGCTCCAGGCACACAGGGCAGCCATGATACAAATACTGAGCCCAGAATGTGAAGTTTTGCTTCCCATCTGCCATCCATGGCCTGATGCCCATAGGAAGGAAACTCCAGAAGGTGCATGGAAGGGCTATGAGAGGGTTCAACTTGCTCAGGTCAGGTCCCAGGTCTGGACAATCAGTGCTTGTGGAGATTCAGCCATGGTGGGTGAAAACTTCCATGTGTGATCCCATATGAGTAACATAAAAACCAAGAGAAAGAATTAGTAGCTTCATCAAAAAATGTCTACATTTTGCACATGAAATAGAATAGTTTGGACAGTAAAGACTGAGAGAAACCCACTCTAAGTCCTTAGGAACTCCTGTGCAGAACAAGATCCTAATTATATTACCTGATTGCAAAAAAAACAAAAAAAAAATTCAAACCCTCTCTAAATCAGGGAACAACCTTAATTGCATGTGTACATGGTTTAAAATATATCCTTATTTTAACTATTGTGAGTAGTTACAATGATCACCACTGCTTCCTCTATTTTTTTATACAATTCTTCCTTTGTTTTCAGTTTTGTGTTTGGATATTTTTCTTATTTGGTTTATTTTGTAAGGTTTGGGTGTTTGGTTTTTTTTTTTCTGTGACATCATCAGAAATACAACTATAATATTTTCATTAAGTCCCCTCTTGAAGTTTCCTCCTGGCTATGTGGCATATGAAAACAGCTCTTAACTCTTTCTAAAAGCTTTGCCAGGTCACTAGCTCTTTCATAACATTCTGGCCATTCTATAAGGCATAAAATATAAAGCAGACATGAGTGTTTCACATTGTCTCCTAACCACCAGTATTACATGGACAAAATACATGGCCCCAGAATGACCTCCTCATTAGTCCTTCTTGGTGTTTCCATGATTTCTGGTTAAATACTATTTAGATCAGAAATAAGACATGCCAATAGTGGTATTCATAAAATGCTTCTAAATTTTTTGACACACCGCTTTCACATCTCTAATTTTGGAATTTCCAGACACTTAGGCTTCAGAAAGATGAGAATTAAGCTGACCTGTTTTGAAAATCTGGGAGAAATAGTCTCTGCCTGCTTCCAGCAGTATCTATATGCTTATGCTGCAATTAATAGTTCACATGTGTATCTCTGTTCCTATGGTCAGGACTGGTGGGTGAGCTGACCATACTTCAGTGGGAGCAGCTGATTTGATGCAGTTCTTATTTCTCTTCTTTCCTATGTTTTCATATTTTTGGGAACAAATGCATTGAGAGATTCCTTAAAATCTGTATTGCTTGAGCACGAGTCATCCAGGTGACCTCTGCCACATCTAGCTACAGTGGTCTGAGACATATCAGCCCTGCTGCAAACTGCTTATTACTTGCAGCAACAGTAAATATTTGCAGGTGCTTCACTGGCAGCGGTTCACAGTCCAACACGCAGGAGGCAAGTAGTGTTGAGCACTGGCAGCTCATGGCATCTAGGCAGCGTTCCCCTAAGCCAGAAAGTCAGTTTTCTGTTTCCCATATGAAGAAAGAAAGGACTTTTCTAGTTCAAATCCATCCTAACAAGACTGGTGTGCTGAATAGAGACACACTACCTTTCTCTATCAGCATGGCCATAAGGTTGCAAGATTTTTCACCCCTCCATTTTACCTGTTTTCACCAAAAATTCTTTGCCTACCCTTCAGTGCAGGCTCCAGAGCTCTGTAGCATCTTTCTCTTTGGACACTGACATCAGACCTTGGCCATTATGTCTACATGCAGCAGTTACAGCAGATGCCATTGCAGTCCAGCCAGAACCAAGCCCCAGGCCAAACCCAGCTCTATGGGGCATCCACACACATCAGCTCTGCTGGGAAAAGCTTGACATTTCCCTTCCTTGGAGCTCTTGCAGAACACACCTGTGTGTGCTGGTCCCTGCTTGCCTTCTCCATGTGGCCCACAGTGGGCAGGGAGCTGATGCCAAGCCTCCGTGCAGCCGTATCCTTCTCCCGGCCCTGCCAGGCACGGACACACGCTGCTGCTGCTGCTGCTATTTCTGTTGCTCAAGAGAGAGGCAAAAATAGCACATGAAACTTGTAATGCCAAGATTCCCGGGGCATTTTGGCCTGCCTGTGGCATGGCACTTCTTAGGAAGCTATTTCCTGGGTCACCAGTTGACCTTGGAAAAGGAACGCTGGCCCTGTCTAAGCGAACTGCCCCAAAATATTCCTGCCATGAGGCAGGGCTGGTGGCCTGGTATGCACAGGGCAGACAAGCAGGGAGCTGTCTAGAATACCAGTGACACGTGCTGGCAGAAAATCACCACTGCATGCTTTTGCTAATTTGGCTATCTCTCCTTGTGCTCATTTCTGAACTGGCTTAGATCTGCCTTGCCTGGTGATCCAGCCGGTGACGGCTCTGCTGCCCGAATCACGGCTGGTAAGGGCTGCTGCAAGAGCTGCCAGGGGCTTCTCCTCCCAGCACAACTTGCACCCTGACTTTTCAAAGCTGTCACTGATTTTTCATTACTGTGATGCGTGTACTAGGCTGCTACTCTTTATTCTAGTGACGCAGTTCACTGGACTAGTTCACTGGACAAGTACAGAGAAATTCTGTCCTCCCTGGTAGTCAGGTTAGTTAATACACTCCATGGTAAAAGACTCCTCAGATTTTTTTCATCACAAATCTCTCACAGCTTCACTGTTTGTTGTAAGGCTTTGATAGCCAACAAATAGAAACACCCTCAAGCCCCAGAAGTGTCTTTTTTTTTTTCTCTCTTCTGCTACAGTTGAGCTACAAGTTAAAGAAGTTTACACATTTCCTTCTCTTGAACATGTACATCATATATACAAATTATAATTTTAACCTTACTTGAAATATTCCTAAGAAATAAGACACCCAAATGATGCCATTTCACTGCTGTGCTAGTTTTGTCTGGAGTAGAGTTAATTTTCTTCACTGTGGCTAGTTTGGGGCTGTGATTTGGATTTGTGCTGAACACTGGGCTGGTAACATTGAGATGTTTCTGTTACTGCTGAGTAGGGCTTACATAGAGCCAAAGCCTTTTCTGATTTTTGTGCTGCCACACTGGAGAGGAGACTGTGCCTAAATGGGAAGTCGGGAGGAGACACAGCTGGGACAGGTGGCCCAACTGACTAAAGGCATATTCCAGACCACATGACATCACACTCAGTACATGAGTGGGGGGAAAAGGGAGAAGGAAGGATGTTTGGAGTGCTGGCATTTTGTCTTCACAAGTAACTGTTTGATTTGATTACATGTGTGCCTTTAGTTTTCCCTATTAAACTGTTCTTGCCTCAACCTACAAGTTTTCTGGCTTTTCTCTTCTGATCCTCTCCCTGATCTCACTGTTGGGGTGTGCTGGTTTGAAAGCAAAACCAGTGAGACTCCCAGTCAGAGATACAATTTAATAGAAGAAGAGAGGAAAAAAGGTGAAATAAATGGAATGATACAACCTAACACCCTGTTGGTCAGGGTGTTTGAAGCAGTCCGGAAATCCTCTTGGAGAGGCAGATGTGGTTCCACTGGAGCAGAGATGATCCTGAGAGAGAGGGGTCCGGTGATGATGATAAGAGTCCAGTCTTCCTCCAGGAATCCAGATGAGATGTTCTTGTCAAAGCAGTGATTCCTGTAGAAACGTCTGGTAGCTCTTGTCTCCTCTGAGAGTTCAGTGGATAGAAGCTGCTTGTGAGGTCTCAAACCCTGGATTATATCCAGGTGGGAATGCTTGGCTCCTCCCCCTGGGCAGAGCATCTCACAATGGGATGATCTCACTCTATGAGTCATGCAAATGGATCCTTGATGGCCCATTAAACAGAGATAACGTCTTCCGGGAAGGCATTGTTGGGCTCATTAACAGAAGATAAGGAAAACATTGCCCCACCTTGGCTCCAACGGCTCATGGGGATAGAATACAGACCTTGGGCACAATTTTACATTGTAACCTAGGACATGGGGGAACGAGCGAGTGTCTGTCTGGGATCTAGATGCTGGCTGGAGTTAAACCACAACAACTGTAATTAAAATTGAAGCTGCAAAATAAAATACTAAAAAAGTTGGAAAATGACACAGTCAAGGTTGGTTGTGTAATCATAGATGGCCTCTAGTCAATATGAATTCTGGTACTATTTGAAAAAGATCTGTTTGAAATTGCTGATCTTTCCTCTGACAGCAGGATGCCCTGCACCACAGAGCTCACAGATCAAAATAGAAATAGTGATTCTCTCATCTCGTGGTCTTTAAGTCTAGTCTTGTAGGACTGGGGGGTTCAGATTAAGAGAAGTAGGCTTTGAGATTTTGTTTGCTTATTTTATACATGGTATTAATTACTCTGCTGGAGGATAGAATAATATTGCTTTCAAACCTGTGAGTGCTATGGACCACCAGGCTCCAATCTCAGCCATACTGACTTGTCTGCCCACAGACCATAAGCTCTCTCTTGACAGCTGCATCAATACCCTTTAAAGCAGCATTTTAAACAAAAAAAAAAATCCCTCAAATTCTAACCCCCTAGCCCTGTTTTCCACCAATCTTAGAAACTGCATAACATTTCATCAGAAATTTTCCTGTGATCATTGGCCAAAGCATATCATCTTAATTCCATACTTTTCCACTACTGACGGACTACAAGTATTGGTTATTTTCATTTAAAAGATTTGTGTGCACCTATGATCATGGTGTTTGGATGCATGACAGTACTATTGTCTACTAGAAAAGAATCCAAATAGGACCAAGGAGAATATGATGAAGTAGCCAAGAAAAAAATCAACATCCTAAATTTGTTACTTCTGTAGTTTTTTTTGTTAGGGTGAAGATACTTTAAATCAGGCCTGCTGGCAAAATGCATGATAGCCATAGAAGTTGTAAAGCCTGGCAAAATGCTTCCAAATTAAAGAGCTTGAAATCAAGAGATGATGAATGTAGATCACATTCAGGTCCTTAAAACATTTGCAGTTGCAGAAGCTAACCTGTGCATACCCTAAAGCATAAGTCTTTAATTTCTCATTAGACACTGAGGACTATAGGTGATTGCTAGAGACTAATGTGTACTGAATGCATTCTGAATGGCTGGGACATTTTGCACCCACCAAGCCAGTGTGTGTGAGAAGGAAATGAAGGCCTTGTCCTATTTTCAGAATACCTTTACCTTCAGAAACCACTAACAACCTTTGTGTTGATAGTGTCAGGAGTATGAAAATTACCCCCGACATCAGGGGTAATAGTGTCTGGGGTAAATTATATAATAATTTAATAATAACAATAACAATAACAGCAATAATAATGAATGTCTGTGGTAGCTAACTTGGGACCCAATAGCAACATGTGCTTTTTCTCAAGGTGAAACATCTGTACTTTCTGCACTCAGCTGGATATGCCTGTGCCACGAATTTGAGGCACCTGAGGCTCTGATTCCCATGACATAATAACAGTCATGCAAAGCACTGAACTTGTATAGCATAACAAATTCCTGTCTTTGTATTTCCCTCCTAACGGGCAGGGCCAGAGAGCTAGAGCTCTTGTGCTGCTTTTTCATGCAGAGGTTATTCTCAAGAGACTCTTTCCATAATGTTTAAGATCCTTTTAGATAGAAGAGTGGCTAAAAAAAAAAAAAAAAAGGTCTTTATGTACTTGATAATCAGGTTTGTTGTGTACCTTGCAAAACACTAAGACACCAAAGTATTTAAGGCAGCAACAAATTTGTGCATTAAATTTTGAGCATGGCTATATTCCAGCAGTGAAAAATAAATATTGTCAGAGTGACAATAAAATGATGACCACTGAATAAAAAAGATCAGGATGTCTCAGGTATTAGCGGCCAAATGCAATGTAATAAAGATATCTTCATTTTGAAACATGATATGCAAGAATGGTGAAAAAACCTGCTTGTTACTCCAAATAAGAAAACATTCAGTTGTTGTAATTGATATCAACTTACTTAGAACTTGACCTTCTTCCCTTGAGATTCCAACAGACACCAAGTCAGTTTCATATTAACCACATCAATTGGTTTCAGCCCCTGCTTTATAACCAAACCCCAGAACTGGTGCTGATGCAACTAAGGGTGCTATTTCCATGAGTATGAAAAGGGATTCTCCCAGGTTTATATGCCAAGAAAGAAGGCTAGACTTTAATCAGGGATGCAAAGAATTTATGGAAAGCATCTGAAAACAGACGATTCATAGAGGCAAGAGAGAAATTATACTAAAGAAAATCATACTAATTAATGGTCATAGAATATTAATAATCTAATTATCAAGGTAATATCGATGGCAAGAGAGAGCTGTGATAAAAACATGGAGTACACCAGTGGATTTTAAATAGACAAGTATTACTGAAAGAGTGTGGTTGGATTTAGGCATGTATCGGCTGCAATACTTAAAAATTCCTAACAAAGTATCTCATGTTGGCATGAAGCGTGACCATATGGAGACAAATCTGTCAGAAGAAACTTTAAGTGGTACATAACTATAATCCTAAAGATTCTGAGAGAAGGAGCTGCCAGTTTTCATCAGCTAGATCAACTTGGCCTACTGGTAATGAAGTAAAAGTCCAAAGAACAACCCTCAACTCATGCTATACCACTCTTGAGGTTAAAGAGTTTGGCCTTCCATCCTATACACAGACACATCTGAGGGGGTCTGACATTAGTTGTAAAGTCAGAAATGCTTGTCTGAAAAATATTAGCAGGAAAACAGGCTTTTGTGGTTGGAGATTCTTAGAAAGCAACTCTCTGAGAGAGATCTGGGAAGAACAATGTGGGACAAAGGCTTTTTTAGCATGTCTTTCAACAGGCTTAAAGGTTTTAATGGTTGCTCGTTAGAAGCTCATTCAAGATGTAATTGAGCACATAGCAAGTTTCAGGCTTTGAGTACCATTTGTACTGATTGAAGTGCAGGTCCTGGGCTGTTTCTTGCTGCCTATTTTTTTGCCTGTATGGAAGCCAGCAGAGTGTATCTGAGTGCATCTCAGCTTCTCTGAACTTCCACTGAATTTCACTCTGGGCTCCAACGAGCAGGAGTGGGACAAAGCAGCTCAGTGACAGGATCATCCACGTGCAGCCTGTGAGTGCAGACACATGAGACCCATCCAGCAAAAAGGTGAATAAGAGATTCATTTCTTAAGCTGGACAAGGCCAGTTATGGAAGGGCAGAAAGAGATAAGGAGAAGCTGTGTAGACAGGTGTCAGTAGTTTAGCTACTCCTGTTAGACTGATGGACTCCAAAGCTGTCTTTGATTTGGGTGAAGTCCAGCCCGCTCTTTCCTTGCCTTCCCCAATGTGCAGCTTCTTGGTAGGGGCACCCTATGGGACTAGAGCCTTGTGAGTCCAAACCTAGGACTTCCTCTTTCCAAACCTCAGCTGCATGAGTGAGTTTGCTTTAGCCTGTCCGTGGCTAGGTAGAACTTATAGCTTTTAACACAAAGGCCTTTCAGAGGAGATTCTGGACTAATTGTTCTTTCTTCTACTACCTGACAGACAATAAATCTAGATAAAATAGTGCAGGTCCCCTATGCATTCATTTCCTCAGTTTCTGGACAATTCTTTAGGCTGAAGTACAAATTTCCCAGGTTCTTTGCTTTCTTCTCTCCCTCTTGCATGTGCCTCTCTGCCAGTCTCTGGTGCTCTTTTTTGGGAAACCAACCCATTATTTCTGCTTCATCTCTCCAAAATGGCTTCTTAGACTTTGGTGGCTGCTAGCCTCTTTTTCCTTTCTGTAGGTTGATTTCTCATCAGCTTTTGCTCCCTGGAAACTGATCCACAAACAAGGAGCACATTCCCCTAAGTTAGTTTTAAGGGCAAACGCTTTTTTTATGGTAGTATTCCACATAAAATGGGCATCTCTGAGGAAGATGGAGAGAAATCATAAGAGAGTAGGAAAGGGATAAAAAGCCCTTCAGAAAATAAATGCTGTTTTCCACTTTTTTGCATTTATTTACAGTTTATATTCTTACATTGGTATTATGGAGGAGAACAGACCTATGTGTTGCGACTAAGAGCACATTGAGCTGAAGATTCAGCAGCATCTCCATCAGCATGCATATGTCACCCTCCACAGCCTGGGGCTCCTTTAGAGCTCCTGGGGCCAGGACAAGCTCTGGCAGAGCTCACAAGGCTACCAGCAGCAGCCTGTGACACCCTTGGTGTGAGGGGATTGATGTCATGAGTAACTTTGGGTGGAAGGATGGACAGAGCTCTGAGCAGACAGAGAAAATGTGGATTCAGAGAAATGCTTGTGAAAGAGGGCAGAGGAGACTCAGAAGGGAGATTGCATTAATCAGTATTTCTGTTTGCACTGAGGGAGATGCAGGCTTGAAAGCCTCTTCACTGCCTTTTTGAGGCTGCTTATTCCTATTAATTACTAATTACTCACACTAACGAAGAGAAGGAAGATATGCTTCCAAGTATGATTAGAAAACCAGTGCTTGGGAGCTAACTCAATGGACTTGCAATGACTTCCCTGACTTCTTAGTATGAAATTGGATACTTCTTGTCATCTTTTTATGGTGTGATTCTCAAGAATTTATGGGAGTTAAAATGAAATAAAATATTAACCTTATTGGGAAAAAAAATATTAGGCTGAAAAAATCGTATGAAAGATATCTACAAACTGTCTTGTTCTCTGTGGAAGCTTACTTCAAGAACACATATTCATCTAGAGGTTTTAACTGCAGTGCTTTTATTTAACATATAAATACTAAATAGCATTTACTTGTTCTTCTGCTAAATGTAAGAAAGTAACAGGAAAGACAAGAAAAAAAGCTGAAAACCCATGGCTCCAGGAAAGGTTGCTGCAACTTATACCACGTTTACTGGTTTTACCACATCCAACTACTGCAGTCATCTGGCAGTCAGTTGCTGCCAGAGAAGAGAGAATTGAGGATATGTCAGAGGTCCTACTCCTCAGACAGCCAGCAGACCCATGAGCCTTTCATTATAATTTTCTCTCCCCTGTCCAGTTGACGAGGTGAGTGAGAGTGACTTTAGTCACTGGCACCTGGTGTAGAGCCAGGGACAACTCATCACACTGTCCTAGCTGCATTTCTAAAGCAAAAACAACTAAAACAAAGCATACACATTGAATTTGGCATCTAAATTTCTTTTGTAATGCTTAGAATATTAAGTGAAAGACTTTGATGTTCGGTCTTTGAAAGTGACTGCAGCAGAAGTCATTGACAGGAAAGGAAAACAAACAACCCTACACTGAAATTTGCTGTTTGGCAGGTACCAAGCACTCTCAGCTTCCAGGCACCCATGCAGCTGAGTGGAGAGAAGGGCACAGCCTTCCTCAGGCTGGAAGTGCCTGGCTCAGGTCTGGCCAGAAAGAGAGTGACACCTTGCTCATCACTTCACTTGCTCTGCTGCCCATGTAGAGAGGACAACATCAGAAGTGGTGAGATACTTGCTTTTAGTGCTTGGCTATGAATCACACTTCAGTTGTTGAGATGTTTTTTGTCACCCTTTTCTCCCTTCTGCTGCTTTTTTGTTCTGTTAAGGCTCTTAGATCATAGCTCTGAGACACAAACAATCAGTTATGGTATATCTTTACAATGTCTAATACAACGAAATTCTGAATACAGCCTAATACTTCATTTACTACACTATAAATTATACTACTCTAAAAATTTTGGGACTATAAAGGAACATCCATTATTTCTGTGTTATCGCAGCTAAAATTCTTGTGCTGCATTATACCACATTTCTCATCCCTGTTATTTAAAGCAATTTACAACAAATGTGATGTGAAACTTCAGAAAAATCCCAAGCAATGCATTTTATGTTGTCTGACAGCAAAATGCCCCCTGCATTAATTTGAACATCCAAATAAAATAATCTGCTCCTAGTGCATATAAAGCTCAAATAAATGCTCCTCTTCATGCAGTAAAAAACCCCAAAGTGGCTAGATCTTATTTACCATGAAGAAGAGCCTACTGACCTAAAAGTCTTTGGTCTCAGTGTGTCTGTGGTGACCATTTGCACTTCCTCTGCTTCCTCTGGAAGCGTTTGAGCTGCAAAGGGACAAGCAAAGGGACAAGCTGTCAGGATCTCAGTACCCTCTGCACCTGCAGAGCTCCCAGCATGGACTAGGAGGTGAGAACAAGTGTGACCAGTCAATGGGAACATTCTCACACCTCAGCAAAGGTCCTGGAGACCTGGACGGCCTCTCTGTCCCTCCACTGGATGTGTTGACCATGTGTACATTTTTTGAAGAATTCAAGCTCACCCTCTGCCCATTCAATTATTAAGAGAAATGTTCCTCTGTGTGGAACATCTTTTTCTCTTTTAGAGTACTTACAAATAGACACAGTGGAGTAATCAAACCTGACAAAACTAGGTGTCACCAGTGCAGGAAAAACAAATAAGGAGAGCTATGGAAGAGTTAAGAGTGTTTGTTCCCGTGCTTCGATGGAGTAGATGAAGTGTGGGTCTCTTGTACATTCTGCTCCTGTACTTGGATTCGTTTCCTCCTGCACTCACTCCTCTGCAATCTGCTTACCATGACAAAAGTCACCAGAGACGCAAAGTGCTGTGATAATGAGAGAGCTGTAGGTAACTTCCAATCAGTCCCCTGTGGCACATTTGGAGTTTACTAGCCATAGGATGGAGTGGTTTCTCCATGCAATTGCCGCTGACTCCACATTTCTCCTTCAGTAAATATATGCAACCATTGAAAAGTAAAATTCAAGTTTACCTTAAAAGAGTGCTGAGCACATCCCTCTTTGTGTGCCTCATGTTTATCCATCTTGCAGTCTTGGGAAATCAGTATTGGCTTTTGTTATAGTAATCACACTGCTGGAAGCAACCATCGTTTGGCTATTGGAAATTTTATGTAATTAGTAATTTATGGCTCCTAATTTTCTCAGACACTTTTTACAAGTGAAGCTGCAAATAACATCATGCCAAGTATTAAACCTCTGGATGCAGCAAATGCAGCCTTTCACAGACCAAAATGATAACTCCTTAGGAGTTTTACTCCCCTAAGAAATGTTTCTTAAAAATCATTTCTCTGTATGTAAAGTGTTGGCATAAATTGTAATATAGCAAATTTAATGATTATATTTTTTAATTACATAGCTTTTTTCTATTGTATTTTTATCAATTAGAGAATGTATTACTGTAGTAATAGTTTTATTCCTCCTAAGACAAACATTTGAAATTATTTCATGGGGTAAACCTGTAAAAGCTATGCTACATGCTTCTTTTTTTCAGCTGTTTGCAAGTTGCCCAGGTTACCTCTGGTAACACTCTAAGAAAGATAGAGAGATGTGAAACCCTTTTAGCCACCTTGTGACATTACCCCTTAAATTATCGTTCCCGTTTTCAAGAGAAAGAGGATTGTGTTTCACATTTCCTTTCATTTTGTTCTGCTTTTAAGTATCCCTAACACTGTGCCAAAATTAAAGTCAAAAGTTAACACCATACTAATGGGGTTAATGTGTGGTCAAAGTCTGCATTTTTTTCTGCCAGAAAAGCATTTGACATTATTCTTGTTGAATAGGGACAGTCAGCAGTGATAGGTTGAGAGCCTGCAGCTCGAAAAAGGAAAACCAGGCTGTTTGCACACACTGATTGCTGTGCTTCTTTGTTCCAGGCAGGGCAGGCTGTGCCAAGAGGTGGTTTTATTCCTAGTTCCAAGTGCCATGCTCCTGCTTTGCAGTGCAAGGAGCACTTCAGAGGCACAAGGACCTCAGGTACAAATATAATGATGTGACTGTTTATTCTCCGTGTTGATCCACTGTAGCTCTATTCCAGCTTCATCCCAGCTGATTTCCATGGTGTTACAACGCCCTCGGCCTGGCAGCAGCGTGTTGATGGATCAGGAATCCTCTTCCCCGGTTTGCAGTGCACAAACAGTGAATTTTCTAGGTAGCCTGTTTGGAGACCTCTGCATTCCCTTATGCTGTAAGACAGATGAGGGTGAACAGGAGCCAAAAGGAAAGGCAAAACCTAGAGAGAAGCCATCTGCCCTCTTTTCACCTTCTCACGGAAGTCTCCTGGTAGTGATACTGTGGACTCCGGACCTGGCTAGAAGGGGTCAGCTGAGTTTAAGAAGGAAACATTTTGCAATGCATGGTTCCCCATTAGAGACTCAGTAGAAAAGGGAGACAACAAGTGGTGATGTTCCTCTTGTTTGCTTTCTACCCTGGCTTGTGCCCAGAGGGAGAATTGGGAGAGATGAAGGTGCAGTCATGGCACTGGAAAACAAGGTTGATGTCTGTGGCCTCAAGGACATGAGGGTGTAGAGTCAGGCTATCCATACAGCTGCTAGGAAGTCCCCATGGCTCCAGGAGGTCCTATGGACAAATGCTTTAAATTATTCTTGCCTTTCAAGGACTTTCAAGTCCCACCTACAGTACTGACACCTGCTATCTTTTCTTTTCAGCATGATATTCACTGGCCTGGGAGTCAGACTCTTTCATCTCTGCGTCCAAATTTTTTTAGAGAAAACATCATCCAGAGGCCATATTAGCTGTACATAGAAGAGGTTTTGAGAAGCTAATGTGTGTGCTTCTTAGATCTTCAGCTTGCCCCTAAAGCAAAATTGATTGGTTAATTAAATCAGACATATGCAAGTTCTCTTCATGGAGGGCTTTGCTGTGGCAGTGTGGATTTGGACCAGGAAGCAGCACCAGGGCACCTCCTTGACCAGCCCTGTCCTGCAGTCCCCAGCAAGATGGGCCAGACTGGTCTGGGGATGGTGACCAGGGCCAGCCAGGCCAAAAATCCATAGGCACCCTGGGGCTCAGCCAGGAAAGGATGGGATGGGATGGGATGGGATGGGATGGGATGGGATGGGATGGGATGGGATGGGATGGGGGTAGGATTAGGGCAGTGCTGGCTCTGTGGGGCCCAGGCAGGGCAAGGGCTGCAGCACTCAGTCTGTATATCAAAGAAGTTCTCATTACTAACTGAAACAGAATGTTTTGGTTAATCCAGTAGAGAAGGGGTACGTAATTAATTTCTACCGAGGTCTGCTGGGAAATTCTTCTAAGGTCTGTTAATTCTTACTGAGATTTGATCAGCAGGAAGCAATGCATTGGTTCTGCTCTGCCTCCACGATTCGCAGCCACTTTCTGAGGGAGCAGGGTAATGGGAGCAACTCCTGAGTTGCCTGCAGATAAGGTGAGGTTTGGGTAAAATGTACTCATGAGCTAGATGAGAAGCTGCTATTTGAGCACCAGCACAGCACTATGTCTTCAGAGATGTAAATTAAAGTTACAGGTGAGAGCACAAATAAAAATGAATGGTTTGTTCCACATTATAATTTTTCCAGCAGAAAAGCCTGCTTAGCAGGTTCCTGATCTCTCCCTTGTCTCACCTCCATCAAGGCAATGACCACCGCAATTTCCCAGCCCTTCAGCCAAGCTGCTGCAGCTCTTTATGCAGACACTCCTTGAACCCAGACAGTGAAATCATCCATGTTTTAAAACAAATTAGGAAAAGAAAAAGGAACTATTTCAAGTGTAGCCACATATGGAGCACACTGAGCACTCACAGAACCGTAGTGCAGTGGAAGCGGAACAGGGCAAACAGCTGTAAAGCTCTTCTGCAAGCCTCACTCTTAGAGCAATCTGGCACAGAAACACCCAAATGACCACAACTCCCACCAGAAATTCCTCCAGACCATTTTATCACCACGGACCCCACATGCTTTCCATTATAAAACCCAATATTGTGTAGTTTTTCAAGACTGTTGTGCTTCCTCCGCGCAGACCAGAACTGCAGATGCTGGAAGGATGAATTTGGAAAATGATTCATGTACAATAAGTCAGGTGTCTCCAAACACAAGGGCATAAGGGAAAATGTTCTTGCAGCCCTTCATTTGTGGGAGGTTTCAAATTCAAAATTACCCTGTCTTACAGAACCCTGATTCACACCCCACAAGGTACCAGGGGCCAAGGAATTGAGGCATATATAGACAGCCCTATTAAGGTAACATGGGCAGCATGAATTTTGGTGTTTCCTAGTTCTTGCATATTTGCCTAAACAAGAATTACCTACTGTCCTGTAGGCTGCTGGAGGGAACCAGATCTCAGTCAGTCTTTTTGTCTTCACATAACTTCATTAGCTCTGCATGTCTCTTATAGAAATGTCTAAATCAAAGTTGTTCATGTGAAGAGAAAGCAACTGCTCTATCTGAAAACAACCTTTCTCAGATTAAGTACAAGGTAATCTACATGTAGTTTAAACACAAGAACTGCAGTTATCAATGTGACAACTCACTACACTGTCCAGTTGGTTTGGTTGCTTTGTTTCAAGAGCCAGCCAGGAGCTAAATTAATCCAGCTAACATTACTGGTACATTTAATCTAATGCAAAAACTGAATTTCAGACTTCTAAAAGTGAAAGGCAAGCATCTATCCATCAGTGGTACTACCTAGCTGCCTGAACTGGGTAACTGGAAATAATAGCAGACAATACATTTAATTTCTAAGGCTAAACAATCAGGAACCATTACAGGAATATGGAAGACACGAGTAAAGCAATTAAGATAAGTGGAATGTCTTTCATTACTTGTATCAAACAAGTGAACTATTCAGAAAGACGGGCCAAGTTGGCGAACTTGCTCAAAATAAATGACCGATGTGACTTTCCATGTGTGCTTACTGAAACTCAGACACTGCTAGCAGGGCTGGCTTCTTCTCAGCCTACTCCTGTGGCACTCAGCTCCTGCTTAAATAAAAACATTACTTGTTTTGAGTGAAATGAAAGTTTAACTGACAGTCAAAAATGTAAAGTAAATGACTAAATTCTGTTTGTAGAGAAAGCTGAGCACTTATTTGCAAACATGTAAGGAAGAAGTGGCTTCTGTTCAGTGGGAATGCTCCAATATGAGTAGTTACTCATTTGCTGAAGTGTTCACAAGATCAGATCACAACATCCAGAAACTCAACTGCTACACCCAAACATTTTTCCCACAGCACCCAGCTCTTAGTCACCGCTCTCCAGGGAGAGCAGACGGCATAGAGCAGAAGTCATTGTGGTCAGTGTGTGGCTTATTTAGTAAAAGAACTTATCTCGCTCATTTTCCATGATTCATATTTCAAGACTGCGTTATTAATTTCTGTCAGACTAGATTTATACTAAATCAAGAGCTGCAGAAAGGCTTGTCATTTGTTCTAATGCCTGGTGTGAGAACACCGACCTCACATATATACAGGGTAACACTTAATTTGGGATCAATAAGGTTATCAGTGATCAGTACTTTCAAAAGATACAAATTATTTGGGATAGCTCCTTCACAGGGATTCCTTCAGGCAGTGTGATACTCAAAAAGCAGAAGGGTCAGTGTCAGAAGGGTCTCCTGAGACCCCGCCCCACTTTGCCAGTTATTTTAGTTATCCTGCAGAGAAGATGCTGCTAACCTGCTGCTGTTTGCTACCACTGCTAAGGAGCCTGCAGTGCTTTTGGACGTGGGAAAACAGTGACATTATTCCCTGTCATAATGTTTATTTAGCCAGTAGTTGACTGGCTGGTAGTGGGCAGTCTTAAGACCAAGGCTCATTCAATTCATGAGCCTGAAGAAGTAAAATGTAGCTCTGAAATGCCTGCATACCCATTCCCAGCAGATTCCAGCAGAGACAGCAGCCTTTCTGCCTGCCCAGGGAACCTCCCTGACCCCCAGGGCTCCTGGTAAGAACGCAGGAGAGAGAAGCCATTCCAGCAGCTTACAGGAGCCACTGGCTCTGCAGAAAGCAGTAAGATGTCTTCATTCAACAATGAAAAATTTACACTACAAAACACACCAGGAGAGCTGTGGAAAAAATGCAGCAACATTTTTTAAATACCTCCGTCAATTCATTCAAAAAATATACATTGGCAGGAGGAGGGGAAGTAGTTTAATAATTTTAATGGCCAATACTTAAGAAAAGATTAAAGGTCTAATACATTAAAAAGGAAACTCTGCTGATGGTAATCAGTTTTGCTCCTTTTATGCATCATTTTGTTCCGTGTTTGTGTATGAAATGAGGTGGGGAGGCGGGGTGGGGGAAATCTGAAGATTTAGGGAGATTACTGCTTTCATGAGAGTGTTTTATTGCACTTCAGCAGTTCTGGATTTAACCAGAAAATCCAATTGTGGAAAAAGGATGAAACAATCTGTTTTTCCTCTAATCAATCACAAGGTTGCAGGACACATTAAAATAAATTTGCGACCGCCATTCTTCTTCCTTCCCACTGCTGTCGTAGCAAATGATGATCCAAAAGCTGACTGACACTTCCCATATCAGCCCTGATGCCTGCTGCCCTCCTTCTTTTACCAATTCTTATGATTGCAAACAAATAACTTCACAGCTGTTGTGAGAACATGGAGAAAAGTCTTCTGGCAGATGAAGCATTTTAATGCTAATAAAAAATTAACCCAAAAATATCAGCAAAATTACAATCAGTCACATGAAGCAGCATCAACAGAGTAAGAAATACTGTGAAGTATTCCTCCTAGCTTTTGCCTACAGCTGACTGCTACTCCTAAGCTAGTTGTTACCTCAGATAAAGCACGTAGCAATGAAAATCAAAAGCAATGTGCTCAGATCAATACGGATTGCAGAATCACTCCCTGCCATTGCAGCAAACAGGAGTGGCGCAAGCCACCACGCTCCTGTGCAAAGTCTCAAATCCAAGGTAAGTAGAATTTCATGTCCCAGTTCGGGACATCAGAAATGTGCATCACATGCAGACCGCTGGCAGGCTGCTCATGGTACCTGTGTCAAGTTGGTTCCTGTGACCGCATGGAAATACACACCAAGGCTGAGGTACAACTCACTGACCTGTACAGAGGAATCTAGATTGGAATCATCTAGGCTATAAGGGAGTGTTAAAGGCACTACAGCAAATCCTTGCTGAGGAAGCTTCCTATTCTGCTGAGACCAGGTAGAGAATAGATAATCGGTATTTAGGATGTTAAATTTAGATTAATTCCATCCAACATTGACTTTTAGGAGAAACAGTTATTTAGTTACTACTGCATCAGTGATCCAAAATGAGACCTTTGCAAATATGGAAGACTGCAGACTCAATTTTAGTTGATTGAGGTAATTAACACCATCTTTGGACAGCAATTTACAGTATCTCCCTAATTACTAGGAACAGTTTTCCCCATCCACCACAGAGAGATCCCTGAACCTGTTCACAAGAAGAAGGCCTTCCCACATTTATTTTTTTTTTTTCCTCTGGGAACTATTCTCTGATTCTGACAAACTTTGTGGACTTGAACTCACTGCAGTATCAGAGCACAACTGCAATATCTGCACCTGGGCTGGACAGCTGTGATGTGAATGAAACAAAATCCCTTGGATAATTGCAGTAACAAAGAAACCCATCTAAGCATATAAACACCACCCATAGTCAAAGGCTCTATGACCTGACAAGAAGCCATTAGGACTTGTTAGGGCTCATATCCATGCCTGTGAGCATTGGTATTAGATGGTACTGAGCAATTATATTTTTGCTAATGTCCAGATAACGATTAAGTGGGGAAGTGAAACCGTTGGAAGGTATGGAAAAAAGTGCTGTGTTATATTCTTGGGTGGTGTTTGTTCTGTGCCATGTTTTCTAGAGCCTTTTCATTTCTCTTTTCTCTAGTGCCTTTCACAAGCTAAATATAAAAGTGGTGTACAAAGGTTAAAAATACAGAGTCTCTCATGCTTCAATGAAAATGTTCAGGTGTAACACTGAAAAAAGTGGCTGAAAAAATGTTTGCTTTCCAGCATGGAAATAAATGCTGTATAAGAGGATAGTTAAGCAAAATACTATGGCCTGTCGCTCCTCAAAACAAAAGCAGCAGTGGTCAGGAAGTAGTCAGGAAGGTTTTGCTGAGTAACATTTTAGGGAGGGAGAGGAAGGGAAACTGAAAAAGAAGCAGCAGACCATACAGAGACAGACATTTTGTGTAAAATACACACACACAAAATATCAGCAAAGATAACAACTCTGCATATAATTTCTATTTTTAATTAAGTCACATTCTTGAAAATTAAGTAAACTTCCATGCAAAGGGTAAGATCAAGCTGTTATCATAAATATGGCTTTATATAGGACACAATTCTCTACTGTTCATTCACTACAATGTTATGCTTGTTTGTATCCTTAATAAAAATAATAAAGATATCCCAAGTTTCAATCACACGGATATATGGTGAATATATGTTACTTCTAAAGTGCTGACCACATAAATATTTATCAGATGCATTTTTTTTCTGTGCAAGAACTGCATTTAACTTCATCAATTCAATTTCATTTAAAAAAGACTAAGCCAGCATATTGAACTGATTTCTGGCACAATGGTAAGATTTTTTTTTCTTTACTGTCATTTTAATTCATTATATTACTGTGCTATTTTTAAAAGGTCCCATTTATATTGTACATTGCAGTTCCATAGATTAACAGTTGGAAACTAAATATTAATTTACAGGAAATGCAAGGAAGGTAGCAAAGCGTAGTGGCACAAGTTACCTTTAGAGTTATTTTGGATAATATCTTTAGATATTAGATCTTTACCATGGCATATTCTGTGCAGTTTTTGATTTTAAACTTTTAAAGGCAGGGGCTAACTATTCTTGACACTTCTGTGAAATAACATAAGTATACCATGTCTCATGCTAAACTACAGCTTCATTCCATTTTATTAAATACATCGCATGGTAAACTCTGCTTACAATTTAAAAGAGGGAAATGAATTGCTCTAAAGTACCAATAATAAAGCTCAGAGTAGAACATTACAATATTTCAGTTACAATTACAAAAGTGAACCCAGTGCAGGTGAACAGCAGCTGAAATTTATCACCACCTGATGGCTGTTCAGCAGACCATGTGAAGGGAATTAACTTGTCTGTCCAGTTTGGAGCTGAAAATTCTCTGTATTCTAGAACCTGCCACCAAACCTGGCACATTCATTGGGAGAGATCAAGGGTTAGGTGGGTGTTGGCAACACAAGTACTGCTGCACTTTTAACTGCTGACAGACTACGGGCAGAACTTGATTTGTTAGAGAAGATGGAAAAAAGCATTCATAAGTTTTTTAAAAGCCCAGAAAACAAACAAACAAGTAAACAAAAAACCAGCAGACAGTTGCAGGATTTACGCAATTTTTCCCAAGTCTTTTTTACTTGTAGCCATGGGCCTGGACACTGAAAAAAAACCCCTATATCTGTCTCTAAAAAGAATTATATTCAAGCAAGCACAGGTCATGGTCTTGGGGCAGAAATTAATGGGTGAGATTCTCTGGCCTGTGTGATACAAGAGGTTAGACAGAGAGATCATGATGGTCCCTCTGGCCTTTTAAATCTAGAAATCTGTGATCAGTAGATGGAAGTCAAACTGTTTGCAAAATCAGGCAATGTCTCTTTTTTGCTTCCTCTACGCAGTGGCATCTGCATTTGACATTTTATGCTGTAAAAGAATACAGAGGTGAATACGCTATTACACTGTTCTGCATGTGTGTGGCCATTATCCATTCCCCCAGAAAGCTTTTTGCATCCCAGCCTGTGTCACACGACCCGTTTTAGGTCCCCTTCTGCTGTCAGTATGGCAGACAGCACTTTATCACTTGAGTAATGAAACTGCGAGAGGAAGCAAAATAGATCCGTCAGTGCTCCGTGGATTTTAGGCTTGCACTTGAGGAGTACATGAGCAAAGGCAAGGTTATTCTCTCTCTCTCTCTCTCTACCTCTTCTTATTCTCTCTTCTCTCACCCTGATGTAGGATCAGGCTCCTTTCATCACCAAAATAAACAAGAAGCAATCTCCCCACGGTATTAGGAGAGGCTGGATGGGGCTCTGAGCACCCTGGTTTAGTGGAAGTTGTCCCAGCCCACAGCGCAGGGATGGGGACAGGATGATGCTTAAGATCCATTCCAACCCAGGCCATTCTATGGGTCTAAAATTCTAAAATTATACATGTGTACAGAACTACCAATTTTTCAACCATTGTCAACAAAATTAAGTTTACCAGTGCTCCTGACTGTCCTGTTGGTCACAATGGAGTGGCATCAAAACCTGACAGATTTAGTTTGGAGAGGCTAGATTTTCATTTACTAAGACTTTGATTTTTTTCAAATGAGAAAAATTCCATTAAAAAAAAAAAAAAGAAGCTATAATACTGTCAGTTGGATAGAAGATAGCACTGCAAACACAAATTGATAGACTGCCTATCCAAGTGAAGCATACAATTAATTCTGAATACCTTTCTTTCAAAATTATACTGATAATTGGCAATCTTATTCACCTGAGTTTGCATTTGGCTAAATGACAGAGAATTCTATTAACTGATGCATTTTTTAAAGTTAATTTTCAAATAGCAGGATTTACTATTTGTGAGAGGCCAGTTCTCTTTCTATTAAAAAAAGAGAAAAATATGAAAACCGTTCTTAAGGCATGATTCCCGTTCCTAGTACACAATGTTTATCACAAGATTTAGGATTTTGGAATAGATTCAGAAGTTGCAACTTGAGCTATGTGAACAGCAATACCACCCTCTATTTTTCTAATCACCTTTTCTCTTAGTTCCTGCTTATTTATTTTCCTCCTCCCTATATGCTGACACCACTCTTCATTTGGTCATGAAGCAGCCTTAAGAAACGACAGGGCTTACTAACCCAACCTAAACTGAACAAAAAATAAAACCTGAACATTACAAAGGAAAAAAAACCTCTCTTCAAAACTTATTTTCCAGGATCTGGGTGCTCATGAGGCAATGGATAGAGCCATTCTGGCATAGCAGAGGAAGGTTACACATGGGACAGGACTCCTTTGATCTGCTCCAATCATCACCTCTGTCCGGAAGAAAGGTGTCCCAACTGTCTTCAGGCTTCATGAGTGACTTAGGTGAGGAGATAATTCCAGCCTCTCCAGTTTTTCATGACAGGTATTCACCCTCTCTGCACTTCGGTAACCAGGCCATTTTCTCGCTATCCCATGACAGCTTGCCACAAGTACATTCAGAACTTGATGGTCAAGTTATTCTTTGTAATGTATTTTATGGCCACTGATGAAAACTACAAAAAGTAGGAAAGATCTGCACTGTGTACTAGATGGTACCTGCAGTGAAGTAGAAAGTAAACCCTCAGTACAGGATAGAACTGGCTATTATCTCTCCATGCTGTTCTCAATGTCTTCTGTTAGCCTGGAAGGGAATAGGATCATGCAAAGTTTTGGATTTAGCAAAATAACATCTCTGAGGAACAATTTTTCAGATCAGAAGCTTGGCTTCTGTTTCCCCTCTTAGAACACATGGCCATATGATGACCTATGCCAGGTACTGCCTGGGAAGGTGAGGAGGGGAGAGTTTTAGAGACTATTTTAATCTTTCCCCTTGGTGACACCTCATTGTTTTAGACTGGTAGTGATAAATGTGATAATGAGTAATGACATCTATTCATGGAATGTGTGAAAGCAGGTCTGAAATGTCAGGATTTAGCATGAGGAAAATGTGTCTCCAGCAAGGTCAGCTGCATTGACTTACTTCAGCCCATCTCTCATTAAAACACAGCCTGGATTTCTCGTAAGTCTGGGCAGAGCACATTCTCCGTCTCTCTGTCTCCTTCCCCCTGTGCCTGCAATTTTTTTAGATGGTGCTCAAAGGCCAAATTATGGGAATTTTCAACTCATTGTTCCCCATTAAAATGCTAATTCTGCCTGTGATTCCTATTGTTTAATCCCTTGAGTGCTCTAGGACACGCAAGACAGAGTGCACATTCTGTGAAAGAGCGCTCACCCCGTGTGTTTCCCTGTCCCACTGCCAACAGCCAGCCAGGACAAATGGTGTGGCTTGGCGGGGGACAAGAGGCTTCAGCGAGGTGCAGCAAATGAGCTGAACCCACTTGTCACACTGACTGTGCTCCTGGTGCTCTGTGCATGCACCTCCTCTCCCCGTGCTGACTTGCAGTGCCCATCACCAGAGTGCCCGAGTGCTTTCTGAGAGTGCAGCAACCCCTGCACCCAACATCTGGCACGTCCTTCTCCTCTCACCCTGCCCCCAGGAAGAGAACCTGTGTAGGGAAAAAAACTTTAGTGAAGGAAGCTCTTTTTTATGAGAGCAAGCTAGGGAAGGAGGATTGCTTTCAAAGACTTTATTAGTTTATATGTTGTTGTAAATTTATATGGGGCAGGGGCGGTGGTCAAAAAAATGTACTTGGAGCAGAAAGCTATGAAAGAATATGATGGTTCACAGTCTCTGGGGCATTTGACCCTACAGGATTGGTGGACTCCCGTGGAAAGCCTTGGTCTGAACACTGCTGTGCCACAGACTTAAAAAGTGCCAACCACAGTCCTGGTATATTGGAGTAAGACCAAGATTTTGAATCTGACACCCAAAATACTACCAGTGGTCAGCACCAACAGCAACAAGCTGACCTTGTGTGGATAACTACTGCTAGTTGACATACTTGTGCTTTTCCATTGGTTTTGGTTTAACTTTTGTACACCTTAAAGCAGGTGAGACTAGACACTGACCTCTTCTCCCAAATGAAAATGAAGATTTGACATTTATGCCAAGAAGACAGGATCCTTTCACTTACCACAAGCAACAAAGGACTTCATTTGCCACCTGTGCATGTGCCTGGCAGAAATAAAGATGCCTTTTTTTGCAAGAAGAGAGAGGAAATCACAGATAATGAATTAAAATCTCCATGACTGAACTGTTTTCTGCAAGATTGTGTATTCTCATTTTCATTCTGATTCCTATCACTGTAGAAGACATCTTTGTTCCGCTGTATAATATTTTGCCATTTTGGTTACAACCACGATCTAAGGACACAAGTGAGGAAAGGGAGAGGATGCAACATTTATGAAGTCAGACAATGTTCTGGGAATTATACTTTTGGATTTGGCCTTGAGGCATGACAAATCCAAAAGCAACTCCACTTTATTCAACTTTATTAGTTTGTCTATGAAAATATGTACTTTCTTCCAAAATACTGCCATTAAATTTTACTTACACTTTTTGTGACTATGTCTAGTTTTTAGGTCCCCGTTTAACCACTGATATTTCTTCCTGCCCCTCTGACTTCAGTAATTTCTTTATACTTCCTGAATCATTTGGTTTTTATTCCATAATAAAATTATTATCCATGTTTGGCAGACATTGCCTGAGAAGACTCTGCAATACTGCAAACATGCTCACTAGCTAGTTTAAAACTGTATTTTGACAACACCGGATGGCTTATTGAGTCTTTTTTTGTTTGCTTTATATTAATTTGTTCTGATTACTTCTGCCTTAAATTAACCCTCAGGAACTTTGGCTGTATCCAGCTAAAATTATATTTGTTCATATGCAAGTAGGCAGATAACAGAGCTTAGTTCTTAGGTTTGAACCTAACTCAAGGAGCCTTGCAACTGGACTGTGTTGCTCTCTGGAAATGTGCAGTCTTCTATTCTGTGACTTCCTTGAATTTATACATAGGAGAATCCCTTTCTAAGCTGTGCCCATTGTACAGACCATCCATGTCATCCAGCATCAGGTAATTAATACTAAGGTGATCAGCCTTGCCTTTTGACAATGAAAGATATCCTCTTCTTAAGATCAGCAAGAAGAAAGACAAGTTACTTAATTAGTATTGTATGGTCTGGATAATAGTAATAATAGTAATAATTTGCTTTCTCTAAGCTTAGGTCTGCTTTTTGAAGATCTCTGCTTTTTATCAGTATTTTTCAAAAGCAATTACAAGAAAAAAGCCAGAAAACCACGTTTATCAGTAAATATTAGTAAGACAGGATCTGGCTTTAACATAAATGTACCAGAGATGTAAGAATGTGTTTTAACTTGAATATATACAGTAGACATTGCTCAATCAAGCCTGTGCTATTTAGTAAGTGCTTAGAGACTGTTTGCACAAACTGATGGATTCACAATATATTGTCTTCATAATTATCAATGACTGCACCCCTTAAGTACTATCATTTGTAGTGTCATAGGGAGCAGCAGCCCATGTGACTATAATGTCCGTGAGGAGGAATTAAAAAAAAAGCAAACCTAACTTTGCTAACACATCTTTTATTGGTCTAATTCTCTCAGGCCACCTGTTCTATAGCTGCATAAAACCAAACAGCTGTGAACCCAGTGAACTTCAGGAAAGTGCATGAATCCAACACTGCAGATCAGGAGCCTGGATGTGACCTAACTCCAGTTTCAGAAACAAAACAAATAAAAAACCAAACTAGTGTTTGCATGACATTTTTAGTGGCCTGAAAACCTGCCATATCATGTTGCACCTAATCTGCAGCTGACAGCATGTCCTGATCCTGCCCTGCCCTCCCAGCCAGCCCCATGGTACCCCCAGCTCCCTGGCAGAGAACCCAGTGCTCTGGCTCTCAGCTGCGGCGGGTTTTGTTCGGGTCGAGCCAGGTGATAAATTCAGCTCACCTTGCAGCCACACAGCCCTTACATCTGCTGGAAGAAAGGGGACACACAGCCAGGCACGAGCAGATTGATGGGGGACATTAGGCCCTTTCATTAGCATTTCCCCATTAAATGGGGCAGGCTAACATGAAAATGGATGCTGAGAAAAAGCAACACCTCATTTCCCTGGAGTTTCAATAATCTATATAAAGCACTAACAAATTCCCACACGCACTAAAGTTAAAATAAAACAATGTGGTCACAGGTGAGAATAGTGTTTGGTAAACTTTTGAGTGTGAATGTGTCAAAACCAGGTCAGAATGACAGAAAAAAGGTGAAGATATGTTCTAGAGTGCAACAGTATGTATAAAATATTACACATGTGTCAAAACAGAGTGAGATTTTCCATGCACTTCAGTTCAATCTCACAGCTTGGTTAATTGATTTGGATGCTGCTTTAAAAATCTGCTTCCCATTTAGAGCTGAAGACGGAACATTTGAAACTTCACATGAGTCCCTCAGCATTGACCTCATTCACACATTTTATAAAGTAACCACTCTGACAGCAAGGACCGAAGGACAGGGTCCCGAAGTCTGTGAGAGCTGAGCGTGTCATTCCAAAGAAAAGAGAGTCCTCTAGCGGAGAATTCCGAGTTTTACTCTCCACGTAGTATTTGAGGGATTTAACTTTTAATTGGGTTTGTAATGCAAAAAATACCCCAGCTTACAAGCCCGTACTGAAGGTAAAGCCAACATTTTAAATCCTAGAAGTTCATGCCCTTTGTCGGCTTCTTTGACAAAGTTTCTGGTTCTTTTTGCTCAGACTTTTTTTTTTTTTTCTTTGTTTATTTGTTTTGTTTTGGTTTTAAGGAGATTGAAGCTGTATTGGGAATCAACAAATATACAGATACTTTAGCAATCTTATTTTTTCTGCTATTAAAAAAGAAGAGTCACCTGATAAAGAAGGGCAAGGAATCACTTGTTTTACGTGACTCTCCCAACAACATGAACGATCAAATGGAGCATTGGCAAATTGCTCAAACACTCTTGCAAATAGCAAATATGCTTCCAGGAACAAGAATCGGTTCACAAGTAATGTACCAGTAGCAGAAAGTTAAATTAGCAATGAATATCAATCACAATGAAGCACTCAACCAGCTCTCGATGTGACACGACTTGAAGGGACACAATGTACTTTGAAAGGGCACTGATGTAATAGGATGAGACACGGTGACCTTTGTATGGTTGCCTTATTTGCTACACAGGCAGCAATCAAGCAACTATAAACAGCCCTGAGATTTCGTTCCTGACCTCTCCTGAACATTTTTTCATTTAATAACGTGTCAGTGGCTTTTACATTGTCCCTTCCTGTTTGGACTGCAAAGAGGTGGGGAAAAGAGAGACCACGACAGATGGCAAAAGCCTGATCTGGTGCAGAAAGGCTCTCCCCTGAGAAAGACCTCTGTGAGTTACAGGGTTTAGGAGACAGAACCTGTGCTTGTGTCAAGAAGGGAAGCCAAAGCACTTCAGTTCATATTCTCTTCTTTTTCTCTGACACATTTCATCTCAGTCCAATATTCCTGTTACCAGTCTTCTATCTATCTTACACCAGATAGGAAATTTCCTGTGCAGGGTGCAGCCTTGATTGTATCAAATGTATTGACAACTCCTGCAAATTCATCCCAAGGCTTGCAGTTTCTGGAAGTATTCGCAGAGACCAGCTGCCAGACCATAAAATTTCAAAACAATGTCAGCTTTTATTTGAGGGGAAAAAAAAAAAGGGAAAGTAAAAACAAATAAACAAACAAAAACCCACAAACAAACAAAAAACCAAACCAAAACAAAACAAAAAAAAAACACCAAAAAAACACCACCAAATTGAAGTCCTCTAATCTAGAGCATAAATGCAAAAATACAGAATATATTAGTCTGTTTCATACTTTTTAAAGCCCTCTGGCACTGCTCTAAGGCTCGAGCTGTGATTTCCGACTGTCTGGAGCTGCCAGTTCTGTGCCTGTGATAATTTCTCATCTGGAGACTTTATTCTCCGCCACACAGCTCCGGCCACTTCTGAGTTGCAGGGCACAAAGTGAATTTGGCAGACAGCAAGATCTGTCTGTGTGCGTCAATCACGCTTACTAAAATGTCTCTCCTTATTCATTACATCCAAATGCTCTGTGAGTAAACTAACATCGCAGAGCAGAGGATGTTCTAGTGGTTGGAGGGCACAGTTTGGTTAGAAAAATAGAGTAGGAACACCTAATTCTCACAGGTTGGGGTTTTTTTCCTCCTTACCTCAAATGCTGAAGTACTGGGAAACGTGATCTTCAGCAGTATTCCTGCACATTTGCTTTCTAGTATTGTAGAAAATCTCCCCTGTGCTATCTCCCCTTTCATTTCCTTCCATGGGAGCTATATGCAATTGCTCACCTGGGCAGAAGTATTGGACAATCTGCAAATGCAAAGACGAAATAAGTGCAAAATAGAATTTTCTTCTAAGTTCAATGATAAATAAATAGCATAAAAAATTATAAATACAGTCTTTACATGATTTTTCTTCAACTGTATTCCTAATATTTTGCATCCCTTTCTTCTTTCTTATATTCTAGCAGATGGCATCTCTGGGTGTATGTGCAGACACACAGGACTCTGGCAGTAACCAGCGTTCAACCTCATTTGCTGTCATGAAAATTCTCATTAGGGTTAATTTCATCCAATAAGAAAATTGAAACCTACCTTATATTACATGAAATTTTTCAAGTAAATTTTAGCTGGCAACCAAGCAAACTGCCATTCCCGTGGCTTCTCACTGAGTTTTTAGCTCATGAGTTTTCTGGGTCTCCAGCATTTCCTAAACTACTAAATTTACCTTAGCAGGCCTCATCTCCCCATTCAAAGTAGGAATAACAGCAATTCTTCATTGTCCCATCATTACCTTAATATGCTAAGCTTATGCCCAGTTTAATACTTCATTAGGAATGGAAGGCACACCTAACCTACAGGGACAGAGAAGAAAAAAAAAAGGATCTAAAATGCTCTGAATAAATTTGTAGAAAATGTACTTCGAGTTTTTTGAAGCCTAATTGTGCTGTGCCTCTAAGAGACTTTGAGGGCTTTTCCTTTGGATCCTCTGAAGACCTGATCACTAAAAAGAAGGTAAATTAGATTACAGCATAAAGTGAAGTCTGCATTTGGTGCTTTGGGACTGCTTGTTGCACTGTGCCAGAGGTTTCCACAAGAGTGAGCAAGCTGTGAATGCAGCATTATTATAGAGAGTAATACAAGCAGAGCAGACAGAGCCATTGAGAGACAGCAAAACTGAATTCATGTCTTTTTCTCAACTTCTTAATGCTATTTTCTCCAGTAAAAGATAACCACTGCCCCAGCTTTGACTGCTAGTGCCCTAGAAGCACCAGAAGCCACTCCCTCGCATGCTGTTTTAACCCACTGGCTTGCTCTCTTCATCACCTCCTGGAATAACAGCTTTTCTACAAGCACTCCTAGACTGAGGCATAGAAGGGGGAAAAATCAATTTTCAGTGTGAAGGAGGTTGTAGGCCTAAGTTTCAGTGGTGGGCTGGTGTTGGGGGTAAGGGTGTTTTTTTTCCTTTTCTCAGGGAATTTTCTTCCCATTTGTTGTCAGGGAGATGGACAGTGATCTAGGGGCCAGATGTGGCTGAGTGCCTTACTGACGGAATGGTTCTTGGGAAGAGGGGAAAGCAGGGTGTTTTTGGCAGTTCCTTGGCGGAGTGGTGAGCAGTTTTTGCCGGGCTGGGAGCAGAGACAATCACATGGTGCTTCCTCACCTTGGACCTCTCCTGCGCAGCAGTTTTCCACACTGCCATGGAGCTCTGCAGGCCTTGTGTGCCCATCGCTTGCAAGAGAGGAAGAGAGCCCTGGCTGCTCCACTGACTGAGATTTCACCAGCTGCCAGTGCTGAGAAACCATCCCAGCCCATGTGGGTGCCTGGGGAAATTGTCCCCTTCCCCACCAGTGCTGCAAGTGTGGAAAGCTGCCTGGAGCCAGAGCAGCATCCCCGCCAGACTTCTTCTCTGAGATGAGGGAGAGGATCCATCAAGGACTATCCCAGTGGGGAGAAGGAAGATGATGATGATAACACTGAGAATATCTATGTGTGAGGAACCAATTTAATCTTTATTTATGCCTCAACATTGTCTGGGTTTTATGTTATAAATCCATTTCCTGACATGGGGTGAAGAATTACTATTACTGTACATGTGCAGGGAGCCTTTACGGGTGCCACCTGCAGGGGACAGCTTGGACACGAGAGGGGGAGGAGGCCACTGACTTTAGGGTCTCTAAGTGGACAACCCATTTAGAAAATGGAGGGAAGCTCTGTCTCTGGGGTGACTTTGCCTGACAGCTGATCAGGGCAGTGAAAACTTACACCACTGAGCTGCAAGTGCGAGGAAACTCTGTTTCCCCGGAAAAGCTTCCCACAAAAGCAGTTAACTGCACCACAACCGGGTTCCCACCTTTTGCTAACACAGCTTGTAAAGCAGGTGTTACAAATGCACTGCAGCACTGTCCTGCTGGTGTTTCTGCTGGAAGTGTAAGGTTTCTGACAAGGATCTTTCAGGCAGGTAAAAAGCTGCTTCTGATAATTGTGAATTTTCAGTGAGTTTTATAAACAGAAGGTGACAATTTGCATCTGTGCAATATCCAGTGCTGTAATATTTTCAGAATAAATTTGGTTACTACTACTACTTAATATGCTTTTTAAACTGGAACACCTTTTTTAAGTAAAGAGAAAGCACGAGTGTGGGGAAGACCATATTAAATATTTTCATCTGATAATTCAACTGACTTCTAATTCACTTAAGAGTACCTGAAGTCACTAATGTGAGTAAAGGCCTTGATTCAACAAGTACTGTGCAAAGGTTCTAGTGGCATCAAAGAGACTAATTATACATATATATTTTAAGTCTTTGCATAGATACTGTCAGAATGATGGCTCATATGTATTGCTTCAGTTTCAAACTCAATAAAAAAGAATCTCTGTAAGATACAGTTAGTTAAGACATATCATATTTTACCAGCACCATTGTTGCTATCAAAATTAGCCTGGCTAGAAATGTAAAAGCTTTGTTTCCTAATGAGTAAATGCACAACATGAGGTATTGCTTAGCTCTGGGACACAGTTCCTTTTTGGAAGTTAATGTAGTTAGACTGAGGAGTTGTTCAATAATTTTTTATACAGTATTTCAGAAACAGTTGTTTTTTTTCTTTTCTTTTTGGCCATATAGCATGTGTGGGACCAGCTGCTGATGGAGTCTTTTTCTGCTTCTGAGCCTTACCAGTTTAGCATATGGAATCTTTGCTTCACATTTTGACATGTGACCAAAATAAACTTTAAAAACACTTTTTAAAGGTTTATATCCTTAATGGACCTTAGTCTGCCACAAAGATGCTGCTGCTGAATTAGTTCTTGTGTGTTTTCAGTCATCAAATTTAATCCAGTAATTCAGCTCTTAAAGAAAGATGCTTTTTAGGGACTTTACAGCACAGGGTTATAAGCAGAACTTGTAAACTTTGGTTGTAACAAAATTTAAACCTCTTCTCTGTATGGTAGTGTGACATTGCAATAAAGCCCTTTTTGTTGTTGCTGTTTGTCATTATATATATATATATATATGTATATTCTAGTAAAGAACAGTTATTAGTTTTCCATATCTTTGCCTGGAGGCCCTGTCATTTCAAAGTTATAACAATTTGGAGGGAGGGAGTCATCATTCCATCCAGGAAGGTTCCCACCTTCCTGGGCATACAGCTATGTTTTAAACCAGGACAACTGACTAATGGGGATGCCTGTGTGCCTCTCATCATTCTTATTGCAGTCCACTTTCTCCTCACAAACAGGACAGGCAGCTGCCATGACCTTCCTCACTTTAACTTTTGCAGATCCTTTAGGTATCTGATCTAGCATGCAAAAATGAAAAAAAAAAATCTTATTTTTATGCCAGTAAACACATAAACTCAGAAAAAAACCCATAAAGCACACAAAAGTTCACATGTACTAATGTATTTCTTGAAACTATGCGGTGCTTTACGTCACTCCATTAGCAAAACTTGTACAGTGGTACAGGTTCGTTTATTAGTAATGCAGGACCCCTTAGGAACATGTATCACCTTTTTATTTGGATTGCCCCTTTGACCACACTAAACTTTGTCTTTCCTTGATACTAGCAGCCTGTAATTACATCTGTACACAAGTAATTTTAGGTCAGGTGTGTATTGGTCTTTCCTCATAAGACAGTTCTAGGTGTGTTGCTCAAGTGAAGTGCAGAAAATATTGAATGGTTAGAACGTGTGTTTCTATACTTTCTGCGGGGAGGGCTTGCTTTCTGTGGTGCCTCACCCACATTTCATGTGCTTCTAAAGCAGAGCTGGATTATTCTCAACTATTATAGGTATAACCTGGAGCAATATGGAAGATTCTTCCATGCCAGCTCTTACACTTCTGACTTGAAGCCCCTGCTGGACAAGACCTATCAAGGTTACAGCTACAGGTAGAAGCATGAGCTTTGTGCATTGTAGACAGTCAAATCTGTTTGGGCAGAATCATCAGATCACTGGCAATCATGCTGACCAGCTTCATGCTCCGTCTTTCCTCTTGCTAGTCTGACAGTTCATAAACATTTATCCTTTTTTTAATACTAAGACAGGGGAAAGAAATGCTTTTTTACTTTTGGTTCTTTATTTTTCATTGGATGGCTTTCCAGTCTTCATATACAAGAGGATCCTGACATAGTGCAGTAGTATTATTAACAAATAATGCAGTTTGGCCATGATGAAGTATCTATAATGAGAAAAAAAAATAATGTATCAGGCAATTCTGACAGATTATTAGCTCATAATGTACATCAACTGCTTGCAATATGTAAAGAAAATGAATGTCTTATGAATGGTTTTCTGAAGACACATCATCAATTGTTCAACTCGTCAAATATATTATAAAGAAACCAGAATCACAATGTTTTAAGATCACTTGCTGACAAAGGAAGCAACCCCAAAGTTCAGTCTCTGGTAACAAACAAGGTGTCTTGGTTTAGAAAGACAGGGAAAGCTGGAGCTTCCCTTAGAATGGGGAATGTAAACACCCTTCCTCCAAAATTATTATGATTTTACAATTACGGGTTTTCAGGCAAAGACATGGGAATAGGAATAACAGTTCTTTACTAGGAATATTTCAAATACAAATGTAGTAGTACAAACAAGCAAACAAACAAACAAAAATCCTAGAAACCCTGACAGAGTCAGAATACAACCTGAGGCCCTGCTGGTCAGGGTGTTAGAAGCAGTCCAAATAAATCCTCCTGGAGTAACCGGATGTGATTCTGTTGGAGTAGAGGTGATCCTGTAGAAGGGTCCAGTGGTGGTGAGATGGGTGCAGTCTTCCTCTGGAAATCCGGTAGAAAACAGGATACCTGGTGTTCCTGAGTGTCAGTTTTTATCTAGGTAGGAATGGTTGGCTCCCCCCACTGGGTGGATCATCTCACAATGGGATGGTGTAATGTTTTCAGTCATGTGGTGAGCCTTAATGGCCCATTACCAGCAGATATCCCCCTGGAGGGAGGACAGGTTGTGGAAGAGATAAGGAACATTGCTCCACCTGCTTTTAACAGCTGGCCCAGTATCAGAAGGCACCTTCTCCCTCCCCCCTGGAGTTATGAGTAATGGGTCATAGAAGAGATAATAAAAAACACCTCCCCAACGGGTTTCAGTCGGTGGAAAACAGAACACACATTTTTTGGTTACATATTGCAACCCAAGACACAAGGAAATATGTCCTGTCCCATTCATCCATCCATCCATCCATCCCCATTCTTCCCCCTCCCTGTCCTCACCAGGTGACAAAAACAAACTTCTCCAGCAGGCAAAATGAATTTAATTATTTTCTGTCCTCTTATTTTGCCCCTTAGTTACAGGGATACAGAAAACTTCTACAGTATGAGTGCTCTGGGCAAAATATAAATGCTTTGTAATAAAAAAAGAAATGCATAGGTAAGGAATCTGGGCTGGAAAAGTGTCACTGCAAAATCAGTCCTAAAGCTTATGAGGTATAAACTAGAGGAGGTGAGGGGTTTACAAAAGAGATAATCTCAGACAATCGTTTATGCAGGCAGTGTACAGGGGGGAATTTAATCAGTTCAGAGGTAGATCATTATTTTTGTATAAACAACTTGTTTCCATTTCCACCTAGTTGAGTGCTCCTGCTGCTGGGCACTGAAGGAAGCTCAGCAAGGGCACAGATGTTGAGAACTGTGGTAAGGTAACTTCAAATGATTTAATGTCTGTACTGTAAGAGAAGTTAATTTATCATGTGAGAATGAATTCAAAAAAAGAACTTATTTCTGCTAGAAACCTAGTTTCAGTTTTTCATGCAGGCAGCAATTTTTATTAATCTCTACCATTTGACTGACACATATTTCAATTTTCAGATGATTTTTCTGCAGTGTTGGAACAGTATATTAGCTGAAAAATACACTCTGGAATGTGAGCGTAAAGTATGCATCCATTATGCAGCAGCATCAAGGCAGAATTAGACTGCACTTTGAGACAAGATATAGTATCTGTCGCTCCTGTGAATGAGCCTTGATTAAATTAAATTCCCTACAGGGACAAAGGTTCAAAAGTTCCTGGTTTAATAAAACATACGGCAGAAAATGTGGGAAACAGTCAAGTATGTGAAGCGTTAGCACCGTAAATGGATCTCTTTCCCAAGTACGTGCATTTCCTCTGTACACAGCTACAAATACTTTGTTCTTAAATAACTCAGTGTTTGCCCTGCTCACAGACTGTGTGTGAAATACCCCACAGTGGGCATAGGTACAGCTTTGTGTACACTTGAATGAGGAACAGAAATTTCAAGATAGCACTGTGAACTAGAAATTCTGGGGTCTTTCTTTTAACTGAACTATATTTAAAAATATAAAAGCAATATATTATTTATTTTGCTATTCAACATAATTGTACCCACATTTTCAGCCTTTAGAGAGCCCTTTTATCTTCTCTGAAATCTTTCATAGATAATGCCACAAAGAAAAATAGAACTATTTGTAGCTTGGAAAGATGATGGGAGGTAATCATCAGAGTTTAGAGTATGGTTTCCACATGAGCATTTGACAGTTTTGAGCAAATACAAACCATTACATAAACCAAATTTAATAAATTATATTATTATGTAAAGCAAAATACAAAATCATTCCAGGTCCTGGAATGGAGGATGACCTGCTCAGAGACAGCATTGACGATCCCCATGCTACAATAGTTGGTTGCATGAATGGAAGGAGATGACAGAGGTTTGGGGGTTTAACCATGTTAACTGACACTGTGGCCAACTGTAGTGCATTTGGTAGAACTCTTCCTGATTTTCCCATATTAAGAATTCAAACTGTTTGGTAATGACTTCTGGGAAAAGACTGGGAAAAAACCTAATTGTTTTGATAAAAGAAATAGCACTTCAAACTACTCAGAATTTTCATGGACTGCTTTTCAAACTTGTTCATGTGTCTGAATTTTGAGTCAAGTGATTCAAGGAAAAAAAAGCTTACTTCTCATTCTTGCCAAGAGGCAAAAAAACCTACCCAGAACAACAACCACCACGCAGAAACAAACCCCTTCCACAGGCTTGTACTGAGACACAACACCACCAAACACAAGAACTGAGTGGATAATTTTATACACATTTTTAATGTGCATTTCCACAGTTCTTTTTCCTTTCAATGAGTATAGGAGTGCATAAAACCAGCAGATTCCTCTTCCACAGAAGAGCACAACTGATCACCACATCCACTGTGAATTCTGTCAGGACACTGTCAGCACTAACAGATCTTAATTGGTTTGGTGGAACCAAACCGCCCCCCTCAGACCTCCCCTTCTCCAGTTCTCTAACAGGGCTTCCCAGGTGGACTCCAGGTTCATGTCATGAACCTTGTCTCCAATCCTGTCCCATTCCTGCTGCCCCTGGATGGCCCTGGCGCTGGCTCATGCCCTCTCCTATGTCTGGGCTCCCGACAGATGCTGCCACAAGCCCCTGGCTCTGCCAACCACAGCTGGAGAGGGCATTGCCTGTGCTGGAGTTACCCTTGGCCCTGGCTCACCTTCCCTTGGGAGCAGCCCCATTGTCACTGTTCCCTGACAAACAGGACAAAAGTTTACTGAACTCAGTAAACAAGCAAGGTAAGTTCTGGATAACCATTAAAAAAATTTCCCAACTGTAACCTTTTCTTAAGGTCCCTTCCAGTCCTAATTTCCCTGAGCCTGTGAGGTGCTTGCAACAGCCACAACTGAATCTAAATTCACTGGTTATAAAGATAAGGGATTTTGGGTTTTGTTTTTGGTTTTTTGACCTTTTTTTTTTTCTCCTGAGCAGCTCCAGGGTGTATTTGCATGGTTCTTCACAATTACAGATGACACCTCCTCTTCAAAACTCCGTGAAATTGCTGTTCTGCAGCAGACCTGCAACTGATCTTATAACAAAATTTCAGTTAGCTGTCAGCTTTGGCACCAGTGGTGGTCCCACTAACCCAGCAGCTCCTCTTTAGCTTTTCTCACAGAATACAAGTGGATCTGCAGACAATCTGCTCTTGATGCCAGTAAGTGTATCTTGAGACTTCTCTATCTGCCACTAAGGTATATTCTGGCCATCTTCAGGAAAAAAAAAAAAAAAAAGAAAAAGACTAGATAAGCCCATATGGGATTCTTAAAATATCTGTAACATTCCAGAGTAACAGATTTTGCTATTTTGCAAAATACCACTGCAAGCTTTCCTGTACAATGCATTTTGTATGAGGCATGAATAAATTTCCTTGATACTGAGATGCCCAGCTGGGGTGTCTCAGGCCAGAGCTTGTGTGACACAGCACCATGGCATCAACATGACGGCTGCCTCCGGACAAACATGTTAAATTAAAATAATCATGAGCACAAACTGGAAAATAAATGAGTTAGCTTTGTATTTGCAATGGAAATCAATCAGGGCACACAAGAGCTTTCACTTTGATGTTCTCCCAGATTTGTATAATAGCTGTTTTGATGTTTGCCTGAGACATGCCTCCATATTTTTCAGCCCTGTATCAAGAAGGTGAATGCAAATGTAACAGCTGACTCTCCCTTCTCTGTCACTTAAGTCTTCCACTGTGTATCAACAAAAGGAAAGCACCCCAAAAGATTTATTAGTTCAATTAAAGAAGTCACGTACAGGCAATAATGATGAAGCAGGAGATAAGCACTATGTGTATGGTCACAGATACTATTCCGGTTACAGCTGAACTGAATCGATATTTTATTGACACCACCCACACAGAAACACCCCCTCACCTCCCCAGAGCTGCTTGTTCTCACCTTTAGCTGCTGCCTTGGCCAGAGATCCCTGCCATGGGGTTTGGGTTTCATTTGTTTGTCCCACTTTGAATAGGTTGAGGTATGCAGGCTCTAAATCAGTTCTGAGAAATGACCCAAAGGAAAAAGAAGAAGAACCCTCTTTATAAGAAAAGGGTTGTTTCAAGCCAGCTGAATCTATTGGTTAGAGACCAATCAGGCAAATACTTAAATGAATAGTACTGAGAGGTAAAATCTCTGTTGGCCTTCAGGTATGGAAGGAGGAAGGGGTCAGGGAAATAAAAGATTTCCCTGAATCTGCTGCCAGCACCTCAGCTTGAGCTGCTATTCCATAAGGTAAAAAGCATTACCTAAAATACAGAAATGAGAAGATTCCCTTTATGGCACTCTTATTAGCTGTCTTATTCTCAAATGACTGAAAGGACTGATTAAATCAGTTTTAAAACACCATAGAAGAAGTCAGCTCTACTAGTGGCTCAGCTCTATCAGTGTGGGGTTTTTCTGCAACTAAGAAGTTGAATCCAAGTGCTGCTAAATGAAGATTTTTATGAAGTTGCTTTGGATTATGTTTATTATCAGGAATTTGGTATCTGCCTGTTTAGCCTCTCCTTTGTGAAGTGACATGCTTTTAAACTTGTCAAGAAAAATATTTGTCACTAAAAAAAAATCTCTAAGAAGTAATCCATCTGTAGAGTTCTATGCTCTTCATCTCACTGCCTGCCTTCCACATCTTCTTTGATGGAGTTTTCTCTAACATTCATAAATAATTGACACTGTTGATGATTTTTCTTAAAGTATGACATCTATCAAAGACCTTAAGAGAATGGCAAAGATAAAATAGCATACTATAGTTTCTTACCCGGAGGAGAAATAAAAAATTTCAATTCCTGAAGACGCATGCCAGCTAGGCTAGATTTTTCATTATTATTATTATTACCTTACTCTTTTGTCTGTCTTCCTTTCTGTTTTTGTTTGGTTTTGGGTTGTTGGGCTTTTTTAACAGTACTCAGGTTTGATCATTACTGTTAATAAGCAAGGTAACATTTGAATCCTCCTGGCACATCTGGGGTTCTGGCTTTTGTAGAAATATGAAGTAAATTCTTCTCAGGAAGAATTCTTCTCAGTAAAAGTTTCTTCATGGAAAAAGCTGTCAAACACTGGGAGACGCTGCCCAAAAGTGGAGTCACCATCCCTGGAGGTGTACAAGAAATGATTGGATGTAGCACTCAATGCCATGATTTAGTTTTCAGGCTGGAGATCTATCAAAGGCTGGACAAAATGACTTGGAAGCCTTTTCCAATGTAAATGATTCTGTGATCATGCCTGGAAGGGCTTCCTGCCAAATTTCTTGCCACTAAACTGAAAGGAAGAAGGGGCTGATCTCCTAGCCTATGTTCCTGTCAAAGTAGAAAACACACTCTTGTAAGTTATGACTTTGGCCTTCCAGAAATGGGCCTATTTTCCTCAGGTGAATGCTTCCTTATCAGTGGTCTGAGACCCACAAACCCATATAGTCACCTTCCAGTGCATCATGTAAATACCCTGATTCTGCCCTCTAGCTTGGGTAAGAGTGGGTTGGGTTTTTTTCAGAACAAAGTATAAATATTTCTAGCTTGACCTTTGAAGACAGTCTAGGTGTTAAGTGGCATAGCTTCTCTCCTCTACTGTTTGTACTGAACCAGATCCTTTCCATGACTGACCCTCTGTCTGAAAACGAAGGGCTGACCTGTGTTAGTCCCAGCAAGAGTTACACTGGTTGCCAAGTTTCATCACACAGGTCTGGGCACTGCACACTAAAAAAGGAGGACAAAAGTTACGAGATTCATACACTCCACAAGATCACTGTAGTCTTAGATTAGCTGTGAAAATTTAATCTGGCCATCAAAACAATATGTAACTTCTTGAGAACATCACTGGCTTGGATAGTAAAAGAAATGGTCAAAAATGGTCTTCTGCAATGTGTTCATTTCAGATCTACACTGTAGTTTTAACTTGAAAAAATAATAAAAAAAAAAATAGCACCTTCAGACCAAAGGTAGCTTCTAGTAGCTGCTAACACCTCAGGGGAGAAAAGAATTAAGAAGCTATTCAAAAAGATTGGGCACACCTGCAAGATGTCTGTAATACTGTAAGTCAGGGATAAAAACCTGAAATTAGGTGGAGGGCAGCATTTGCAGGTCTGTGTCTGAAAAAGGACACAGACTTTGTATGCTAAGACTGTAAGTAAGGTTTTAGAAGTAAGGGCCCTCTTCTGGAACTACACAGGTCTAGCATTATGAAGGCATTTTTTTTTTCCTGACTAGAAAGTGTTATATTGACAGACAGTATAATTGTCCTAAGGCAAGGCAGCCCCACTCCACTGTACCAAGAAGGAGGTATTACTCAGGAGGTGATAGGGACGCTTCATTTGGGGGTTTGTTTTCTTTTCTCTGCATCAGTGGTGAGATCACTGTCGAATGCTGAGTCCAACTCTGAAATTAGTGCCTCTGAAAACACACTGGACAATTTGGAATGGCCTCAGAGAAGAGCTCTGAGAATGACTAGAGCTGGGAAGGTCCAAGAATGACAGAAATAAAAACTGTATGTAACAGTAAGTCTATGCTGAGCTTGCACTTCAGTAGAGAAGACTACTGAAGTTGCATACAGATAAATGAAGCCAAAGGTTTGTTTTGTTTGCCTTTACAAGAAAAAAACCCAAAAAACAAAACCCAACCTACTCAGGATTTCCCATGCTAAGCAAAAGCTCAGTTGTTTTCAGTCCCTGATGTTACCTCCAATGGGAACTGTGGCTTTGAGAAGGAAGAGCTGGGGTGAGACCCAGAGGATCAAAGGCCAGGGCTGCAGGGCAGTGCAGGTGAGGCCCAGGGCAGCAGCCGCAGGTCACTGCCGGGCACGGCCGGACACAGGGGCTGCCTGCTGCTCCGGCGATCCCGAAGGCAGCACAGCTGCTCCCAGCACCTGGTGTGCGGCCGCACCTGGGCACGGGGATAGCAGGTGACTGCTCCAGCCGGAAGAAAAAGGGCTCAGCTCCGTCTTTGTTGTCTTTTCCTCAGCCTTCCTTGCCCAGGTGCTGCCACGGCTTGTGTCCAGGTGCTGGGCTGGGATAAAGCAGTGGCATGGGAATGCTTTGTCATAGCAGCCCCGTGACAGGGCAGAAGGGCACGGGTGAACCACGGCTTCCTTGTGTGACCAGGGCGCTGCCACCCCACACAAGTGATCGTGTTCGCCCTAACAACCCGCAAGGCTGGCTGTAAATCAGCGAGCCTGACCTGACTTATGAAAGCCTTAAATCCGTAGTAGGTATTTCCTTCACCTCTGGAACAGGTGGATTGACTTAAAGGAATTAACTACAAACATAGCTGCCTCTCAGGCGTCTTTGTAATCCCTCGGAAAACACTGCAGTGGGTGACAGGCAGGTGTATGCTCCCCGGAAATTACCAACTACGTGTTGGGCGGAATCAGCAGCGAACCCCAAATCGTGCTGGCCTGACAAGGGAGCGTGAGGGCACCACGGCACCCCGCCACTGCCGCAGCTCGTCCGAACCGCGTGTGCCTGCCCAAACACCGCGTGTTACCTGCCCAAACACCGCGTGTTACCTGCCCAAACACCGCGTGTTACCTGCCCAAACACCGCGTGTGCTTTCCCAAATAATCACGGCTCCTTCTCGCGGCCGGCGGAGACTCCACCACGAGGTGGCGGCGCTGGCCGGAGCTGTGGGGCCGGGACCGCCCTTCTCCCGCGGGGACCGCCCTTTCCGACCGCCCTTCTCCTGCCCGGACCGCCCTTCTCCCGGGGGCACCGCCCAGCTCCAGCCGCTCTTTTCCTGCCCGGACCGCCCTTCTCCCGGTGCTGCCCGTGCCGTGCCCGCCCTCAGCACGCAAGCGCTGTGGGAAGGGGGGCCGGGCCCTCCTGGCTGCGGGCGCCGTGCGGGCTGTGTGGGCTCGGTAGCTGAGGGGAGTGTGCGCTTCATAAAACAGAATCGCAGGATAGTTCGCGTTGGAAAGGGCCTCTGGAGATCACCCGCCCCGAGCCCCCTGCTAAGGCAGGGTCACCAGGAGCGGGTGACACAGGAATGTGTGTAAGTGGGTTTGGTGTGGCTCCAAGAGGGCTCTGCGCCCTCTCTGGGTAGCTGTTCCAGTGCTCTGCGATCCTTAGTGCAAGGTTATTCCTGATGCTGAGATGGATCTTCTTCTGTTTTAGGTTATAGCCATTGCTCCTTGTCCTGTTGCTGAGCACCACTGAAAAAAAGCCTGTTTCTAATCTCTTGACACCCACCTTGCATGTATTTGTATGTACTGCTGAGCTCCTCTCTCAGCCATCTCCAGACTAAACAGGCCCAGCTCCTGCAGTCTGTCCCCATAAGAGAGATGCTCCAGACCCATCATCAGCTTTAGTCAGGTGGTTACTGACCTATAATTACTTTTTAAAACTGTTTAGAGGATTGAAGGTGTCAGATTTGTGAGGCAATAACACTCTTTTACTATGGTGCCATTAGAATACTGCCTCGGGGAGGTGCCAATATAGAGAGCTCGCTTGTGTAAATTCCTCATGGTAGTGTATTTAGCTGGATTAGTTCCTTTAAACAAATCTCCTCAGGCTTAAGTTTTAAATTAAGAGAGTGAGCAGTCCTGCTAAAGTTGGAGAAATAGAGAATTTGGTATGGAAATTCATTGAATCAGGACTAGCCTATATATTCAGCCTCATTAATTTTTTTTTTTTTTCCTTTGGAATGTGGGTGGAAAACAGGTGGAAAACTTATTTTACCTTCTTTGGGTTTTCCCAGTGTGCCTGTACCCACAGCACGACTGGTCAGCCTGCCAAAATGTGTGAGGAAAATAGTAAAGATTCTGTCACGAGACGTGGTTCTGCCTCAGCATGACCTTGGAAATTTGTTGGCTTTAGCAAATTTCTGCACAATACAAATGGAGGTCTGAAAGGGAGAGAGGTATTAATAATTTATTATAAATCTTTATTGATGGCAAGAAAAGCAAGCTCTCTCACCAAGCCACGGTGTTTGTCTCAAGGATTCTATTACTCAAGCGGAGACAGCAACAAAGCACTTTGAAGGTTAATTGTGGACCATATGATGGTAGCAACAGGTGAGATGTGGTAATCATGTAATCAACCAGAGATGTTTTAGACACTTACATTTCCAAAGGTCTGTATTTAAAAGATGAAGGGAGATACTGCAAAAGCTGGGAAGTGGTGAGAGAGAAAGCATGAAGAAAAACTCACCCAGTGAGCAGTTAGAAGTGACTCTTGAGTCAGTGAAATACCATTCTGCTTGTTTAGCATGGGACATTTCATTTTAGCATATAAAGGAACTCAGGTGTCAGAACAAGTTTACAGAATAGAGATTAAACAACTAAACTTCATTCAGGCTTTCTGTTGTTAAGGAGAAAATATGCTGATTTATAGTGACTGTTAAAAATTACCATATTATTTTGATGGCTTATATATGGTTCTAGCCCTTTATTGCTGACCACAAATCTGAATTCCTAAGATAATTTTAAAGTCAGTTTCCCATGATGAAGAAAGTCTTGTCAGATGTTAGATGGAGCCTGACTAATTAAGAAACTGCTTTCAGGCTCTGCTAGATCAGAGATAGTTTTTGATTTGCATCTTAATAAGAAATCATTGATGGTGTAAAGAGTTCCTTTAGTTATTAAAATACAACCTGAATATTGCAACCTGTTACAGGTAAACATACGTTGATATGAAATGGCACAGAGAGGAAAAATTCATCACGCTTTTCTTTTTTTAAGTTGTTTCCAGTTCATGCTGTCTATGCAAATCAAATTAAGGGACTCTAGCATTCTTACTAAATTTACTGGTCAGGAGCTGAGGAACATTATTAAGTGCTTGCATCTGCTGCTTGAAATACGACAAGAAGCAAAGATGTGTAAGACACCAGTAAAGAGCAATTTTATGCCTGGTGCTTTCAAGCTCACCTCTTTAGATACTGTTTGTATGTCATCACTAGTCCCTCTTCATGTTCTTGTTGTCCCCTGCAGAAGAGAAGACACAGCACAGGCTGTGGGAGGAGAATAAATAATGAAAGGGATGAAATTCAAATGTAGGAAAAGGCAGAGTAATAATGTGATTTTATATAATGCTCCTTATCTTGAGTACTTCTTAAAGCTGAAGTGAACTGTAAATGAGGTGTTGCTTCTTTCCCTAGCTCAGAAATCCCTAAACTGTAGGACTATTAGCTGTAAATCAGACTGTGGTATAAACCCCTAATCTGTTTCTGAGGCCCTGTGCATGTGTTACGTACTGAGGTTAGTGTTACTAAGAGGTTACTCATACCTTTCTCTCACATGATGTAATTAATACGGGGCAAGTGACTCCAAAACCTAAGTGCAGCCAAGGCAGAGTAATTGTGGATTGTCCCAAATCTCAAAGAATGTGTGAGTGGATGGCGTTAATATCCTGATTATGTAGCAGCAAGGGTTCAAACATAGATTATGAGGCTTATAATTTTATTCCTTAAGGGGCAACTAATTTGACAGCAAGCACCTTGTGGGGGAATATGGCTTTCTGGAGGATCTATGGGACTGGCCAGGGAGTACGCAAGTCCTGTTGGATGCTGCAAGTGTTCATGCCTGATCTGTAGTGCTCTGAGAGCATTTACAGGCACCCTGACTCACCAGAATGTCTCCTGCTCTTACTCTTTTTTAGGGCTTAGTGTTTTACGGAAAAAGTTGTTTGTACCACTTCTGCAGCTGTAGCAAGATTTGTATCAGATATCACGGGCTCACTTCTTAGAAATCTGGCATAGCAGACATTTATGTTTCAGAGGAATGGCACTCAGAAAAATCAGCTCCAAAAACTTTGTTGACCTTTAGCGAGTTATGTTAAATGACTTCTATTAGAACAGAGAGCCAGCAGTAACTGTGTGCTCAGTTCAAGCTGCCCAAGAAAAGGTGCACAGGAGGAGTCTGAGAAGACTCTTCCTATAAAGTTTTATGTTTCTTAAGATTTTTCTTTCCAGTTACTGGTAAGATCTACTTTGGAAAGTTGTGATTGTTTATAACATAAATTCTGTTCAATAACACTGCCTCAATTCTCTCACTGTCAGAGATTTCTAAAGCACAGTTGTGCCTAAAACTATAGAAATATAGCTATGTGACAATTTCAGAGGAAGTTCAGCTTTATTTGGGCTGAACAGCTAGAAAAATTTTAGATACTGCATGATTTGCAGAAATGTTTCTGAGTTCTCTTAGACGTTTGGGGTTTTTTTTTAATTTCATCTGATAGCTGCACAATAAACTAAATTATTGTAACACCAGGAATGAATCAAAAATAATTTCAAGATACAAGGAGACCGTATATATGCAAATGTTATACAAGATAGTTCATAACAACCCCTTCAAAATTGTAATTTGCAACTTGAAAGACTGCATAATCTGATTTCCTTAGAAGTGTATTTCAAATGCCTCTTGATTTGGAGCAACTGATACCTCCTAATTTGAGGGACCTTTTCAAGTCTGGACTAATCCCCATTTCCTTTTTGAAACCAGAGGGAATGTGTAGGAGTTGTTGCTGTGAAGATACATTACCATCTCAAAAGTGGCTGTTAAAAAATTATTTAGAAATAATAAGCTGGAGTTATCAATACTTGAACTAGCTTTAATTTAGCCATTGAAGTTATGGAAGTGGCAATACAAGAGTGTGATAGGAGTAATTGGCTCTCAGCGGGTGAGCTGAGTAAAACTCTGTTCCTTCCTGCCATGAATGGCCTTTAATGTAAACTTCTCACACTTGACCAGCCAGTTTCAGGGTAACTTGGTCATCTCTACAGTGCTGCTCTAGTTAAGTTCTCTTTGTGTGATAACTGCTCTAAGTTACTGGCCCAGAAGGGTTTCTGAATCCCCTTTTTTTTCTTTCTCCTTCATTCCAAAATAATAGTAATACATGCTCATTTCTAGAGCAAGACATATTTTTCTTTTAGGAGCACAGTATTTAATTTCCGTAGTCGAAGCCTATCTTGTATTAAAGTTCAATTCCCATAGATTAAAACTCTGACCTTCTTTCAGCTGGAAGAAGAGATTCAAATGTTTCATCCTTGAGATCACCACCTCAAGCCTCAGCATTGGAGCTATCTAAAAACAGCAGATGAATTTCTTACTGTACCAGCTGAAGCAGAATGAGTTAAGTATGGTGCCACGTTAGATAACCTGTTTTAAGACATGTATTTTATGTCAAATGATCCCTAACATTATTCTCAAGTAATGGTCAATTACTGCTATTGAGAGTGTTTACCATACTGCACTGTGTAGTGGTTTCTATTCCACATGCCTAGAAAATAGGTCCAAAGACAGACATTCACATGAAAAAGTGTCCAGATTTTTAGTGCTGTGCCATCTGTGCTGAATAATTCTCTAGTTCCTGGTTTACATTAATGGCATTATGAAAACTGATGAAAAAGTGGAAGGCAATAGTCACAGGTTATTCAAAATTATTCCTGCAGTAGCTGAAATCTATACATTTGTCAGATGATATGTTTTTAAACATTTGTCTCAAGGGAAGTTAACATTTGAGCAGGAGTTTGAATGGAAGGGCAGGCTGCAGTTGTGGCTGAGAGGTGAATGGACCAATCTGAGCTGTACTGTTCAGGTAAGGTGGTGCCTGTCATATTCCCTCAGAGCCCTGTCCCTGCTGGTTTTAAATTCTTCAAACGTCATTTTCCTCCCTTCACTCTGTGAGAGTGAAGAAAAAACTGTATGTGTGTATGTTTTGTGTGTGTCTAGAATAGCTTAGTGGAAACTCTAGTTAAAGAAATGAGATTTTACTGAGAAATTTTGTTGGTATGGGATGAGATTTAGTCATCCACTTCTGCAGAAAAGGCTTCCAAAGGACGAATCCAGCTCTTAAAAAAGTTCTTTTCCTTGCCATGATCATTTCTGTAAGAAGAATGTCATGATATATTTTTAGCTTTCTTTGAATTCAGGAAAGAAAAGTTTACAGATACAGAATTGCAGTTATTTATAAAGATCCAAAATATTGTTGTACAGGTTTGGGAAGAGTTGGCTAGATCTCAGAGTTTTGTTGGTGTCATCATTACTTTTAATTTCAGCAAAGTGGCAAGAGGGGGTTGTGTAAGCCTTAATTATACCTATTTCATTTCTCCTTCTCTTTAATTTCTGCTCAAGTAAGTAACAAAAGTTAAGTACAGTTTTAGAAATTCTTGTGGAAGTTGGAAATGTTTGCCATAGTCTCTGCAATTTTTTTTTTTCTATAGGTGGAGTAGCAAAGAAATTACTCTTAAAAAAAAATGCTTAAAAAATCAATTCTTTGCAACCAAGGGTGGGACAGAGCCCAGTGCAGGGAGAGGAGATTGTCCTACAGGAGCTACCTGAGGTCGTTTAACAACCTGAAAAGTATCTTCCTTGCAAGAGTTTTGCACTCAGAGTTTGGAATTTGGATTTCTAGGTTGTTAATGATAATGCTAATTACTGGAAGAGGATATGTGACAGGTAGAATCATGGGTTTCAAGGGGTTTGGATATTATTTTTTCCATAAATTCTTAATGACTGTGGTGTTATGTTGCTGAAAAAGCTCAGAGTATTTGGGCCATGAATTACTGTCTGTCCACTGCCTTAAAGAGTGTACAGAGTGTACAAATGGAACTACAGGTTGGGGGCAGAATGTCTGGAAAGCTGCCCAGCAGAAAAGGACCTGGGAGTGCTGATGATAGCAGCTGAACATGAGCCAACTGTGCCCAGGTGGCCAAGAGGGCCAATGGCACCTGGCCTGGATCAGCAGTGGTGTGACAGCAGGACCAGGGTAGGGATTGTCCCCCACTCTGCTGGCACTGCAGAAGCCACCCCTTAGATCCTGTGTTCATTCAGTTTTGGGCTCTTCACTACAAGAAGGACATTGATGTGTTCCCTTCTTGAAGGGAAGATCTCCATCAGGTATGAGGAAACATTTGTTCACAGAAAGGGTTGCGAAGCTTTGTTAAGGGTTGTTGGAATAGGCTGCCCAGGGAAGTGTTGGAGTTGCCATCCCTGGAGGTAGTGTCACATCTACCTTCCACATTAAAAGATGTGTAGATGTGACACTGAGGGACGTGGTTTAATGGTGGCCTTGGCAATGCTGGGTTAATGGTTGGGCTCAAAAATCTTAAAGGCCTTTCCAACCTTAACAATACCATGATTCTATCTGGTGAAGAATTGGCCAGATGGAAGTCAAACTAGAATCTGTAATATCAGTTTTTATCCTGAAGTCAGGTACTTACTCCAGACAGTTCTAGACACTTGGTTTTAGTGCTGAAAACGAGACTGCTTATCTCATATTTGCTAATAAAGAGTTCAGTGTTCTGGAGTAAGGTTGGAGCTCCTGCAGGAGTCCCTCTCATGCTGCACCAGGATCTAGCTGACTAGATACCATTTCTTGATCACAGGTGAGGTACAACCATCTTAAAAACCTTGAAATAACTCCACAATCAAAAAAAAAAAAAAAAAAAAACCAAAAACAAAAACAAAACAAAAACAAACAAACAAACCCAAGGACCATCCATTTATAAAAAAGTAGTACTGCATTTGATATATTTTATTCTATGCTAAGCTATATCTTTAAACAAAAAGGTAACAAAGGTAAACACTGTCTCAATTTTGACACCATAGTTACAGAGAAACCTGTTGCCTCATCTTCTCTGCCCTCCCCCTTTCTAATTTTACAAATGCCTTCATTTTGGAAGCGGGAGGGAACAGAGGCAATAAAGAGAAAAGAGATGTATCTGCAGTGTCTGACTGCTGGGAAATAAATATATCCCATTGATTTCCCCATATGCCATATTTCAGCAAGGTGGCTGCCCTTTTCCCTGTGTGTTGATTAAAAAGATGTTCTAGAGGCAGCGAAGGCCCAGCCTTGCCGTCACCCTTGTCTCACAGGGTTTATGCAGAGGGCAGCATCAGACGTGACCGATCTCACATCTTGTCCTGCTCCGAGTTGTAACATCATCCCAACTTCAGAGCACACAATGTGTGGGACCTGTGCCTGTCATTGCCTGACTTGGCCCCTCAGAAACCTGGAGATATCAGTGTGTCCAGTTCCCTTCTTGCTTGTTTGGGCTTTTCTCCGCAGTCTCCTGTCCCAACCTTGAATGTTGCCGTAGTGTTTCAGAAAGCTGCTTCGTGTGAAAATGGCCTGGCCTCTCCTAATTACAATAGCTCCTTGTTCTGCTGCCAAGAAAATAGCATCATCAGCTGCTTGGGTTATACAGAATATTACAGAATAAAGACAACAACAGAAATACACTGTTATTTTTCCTTCCTTATATCCTGCCTTGTGACAGGAATCCCTCCCCCTGCTAAGTTCATTGCTTAACAATAAACAAAGATGCTTTTAACAGCTGTCTCACTATAGCCTCTGTCCTCTGTGGAGAGTAATGCACTAGACCCATGATAGTATTTAAAACTGGCTTACCATCATAGTTTTGGTTTTTTTAGTAAACTTCATTTGACTTATAACCTCTCCTAAACAGAGATGATACCTTTTTCTTGCATCTACATACAATGGAGCTTCTACAACCCAAATATTAAAGAATAGGTTAAATAATTTTTTAAACCATTTTATTAACATCAGCAGAGATAATTGTTCACTGAAGAGATACAGCATCACCACAAAATTCCAGAAGTGACCAGAAGATGTAATTTAGCTTGGGGATTTGGGCTTTGCTTCTGCCTTTCGTTCCTATTAATAGAAGATTGTTTCTTAATGTTTTTGGAAATTATGTAAATGTATTTGGCTGAATATCAAATACTGATTTATTAGAAACCTTTTTTTTAAACCTTAGAAAATTGTCTACTTTGCCCAAGGGAAATGCTTTGAGGAAAGGATAAGGACTTGACTTTCCCTAGCTGTAGGTCACTAATTTTGGTCAACAAAATTAAGACTTTAATTTCCAAGGACTCCCTCTGTAGTCCACAGAGTGGAAGTGGATCTCACAGGGAATTCCTGATCAGAAGTCTATCTCAGATTTTCTGTGCCACCCTTCAGGGGAGGCTTGTGGAGGAGAGGAGAGAGAAAATTGTCTCAGACAGACATCCTCTGCAGCATGTGAGAGGTGGATGTGCCTTGGTGGTACCAGTTTTTCAGTGCTGGAGGCAGGCTGGGTGCTCTCCTGACAGGCTGCCATGCACAGATGGAGAGGGGGGTGCCAGTTTCCACCTGCTGTTGTGCCCTGTCTCCTCCAGAGCTACTACAGAAAGGATGGTGAGTTGGAACCTCTTGTGAGCCTAATACTTGAATTGTGGGCCACCAGTTCACAGCCACCTTTTCTTTGGAGTATCAATCCATCCTTTCTCTTCTCTTACAGTTTCTCTGTTAACACCTGTCTTGTTTTTCAAAATTATTGTAGATGAGATATCTGCCATTTTGGGGCAAGATATTCTTGCTCATGCTTACAGCAAGCAAATTACATGACATTAAGTTCTGACTAATGCTGTGTTCCTATTGTGGTTGTCAGCTGTAGGTGATAACGTCTGCATGCAGAAATCACTGATTCTGCCCACAAAGAGTGGTCTCAGGAACATGCTCCAGCACTGCAGCCCCTCTGCCCTGCCACGTGCTCTCCCCACAGCTGTCTCAGGCTGCCCATGAGGAGCCTGGTCACTTGTATATATGAGAATGGAGCTGCTCAGCTGTTTGAAGTCATGGGTGCATATTCACCTGTATCCAGGAGCCAGATATTCAAAACATCACAGTTTTGGATCTACCCAAAACTGGACTTCAGGGGAACCACCAAGAGATTCAAGGTGCACTGGCTGATTTAGACAGTTCTCTAGGTGGGCACTGACCTCCTACATCTTTGTGATGTAAGTCCTGCAATTTCATGTTCTTTTGCACTGCACTGGTCCATCTTTTTAGTTTTTATTGAACTTTTGTTCAAACAGAATGCTTTAAGTATCTGGATCTTGAAATTCATTGCCAGATTCTTTAGTATTCATCATTCTCATCTGATAAAATTGCTCAGCACTTCTACAGAAACTTAGACATATAAAACTTACTTGATTCTGAAACTTTGGTGGGTTCAGAAGTCAGAAGGATACACTCTTCTGAGTGTAATGGCTGTGCTGTTGCTTTTGCTGTCAGCAGTGTATATTTTTATTAATAGATACTACTTTGTTTTGTTCTCATTTAGCCTGGTAGCCTAATGTTTAAAGTAGCTGAGAATCGAATTTTACCTAAAGAACATTTCATTTATTGAAGGCTATTTGAAATTACTGGTTTAATGAATGTATTGCAACTTAGCCAATAACCAATAACCTCACCTTCTTCCTGTGCAATTCCAGTTCTGCATAACAAAGAGATGGCCATATGTATCCAGGGGAAACTGAATCACTTAAGCAGAAAATAAAGTCTGTCAAAACCCTACATAAATGCTGTACATGCATCTTTTCTTAATTGAGTTGGGTAAGTTGAGAGATTTCCAGTGTATTCTGAATGTCTAATCCCTGGACCAAGTCAAAAAATGATCTGCCACTCCTCAGGCTAAAATACAAGTCACGAGTCAAACAATTAGTCCTTTAAAGGTACAGTGAATATGTGCAAATTGGTGATGGCTTTGGAGCTCCTTGATTCAAGTCATCTCATGAATTTAGTTTATTGATTAAGAAGTGCTGCATCAGGAGCTTCACTGCCACCCTCCCCACAGAGATGGAACCTAATGTGCTAAAGTACTGGCTGATATGAAAAGGATTTGAAGTCTACAGAGCTAAGCAGAGATGTGCCTGTATCGAAGAGTAGCTCTTACGGCACATTTAGCTTACATGCAAAAGACCTCCAATATTTCTATCTTGTAATGAGGGCTTTAAAAACCTCCTCTCATAAAGAAAATACATGAAGGGAGGGGAAGAAGCTTCTTAATGATTCCTTTCAGTGGGTCACTGCTCTGCAGCGGCTCTCTAAGCTGCTATGAATTTTAACATTTTTCTCAAGCACAGCTGGGCTTTCTTTTTTCCATGGCATTTTTCATTCAGATATAAATAGCTACTAGACCAATATTACCAAGACTATCTTTAAAGAAATAACTGCTGAAGCCATTAAAAAAAAAAAAATCTTTAACTAAAGCTTTCCAGAATGACTGCTGTCATTTTCATGCTTCTGTTCTGGGTGCACATCAGTCTATCTAGGAACTGTAAATTTTGGGAGAGAAATAGAAAGGTGTATGATGAGTACAGCAGATGGGATATTCAGTGTATTTTTTTAGAGGTTCTTAATGCAGCATTATTTCTGTCAAAATTGAAATGCTTTGAAAAATATGCTAAGTTGATGTCTGTTCAAAGGAGAACTGATAAAGCATTGAAAAGTCCAGCAAAGAATATTTTGATGATTTTGACAAATTTTTTAAATCTGCAATGTGTTATTTAAAAGAATAAAAAAATCTAAATTCTAGGAAATGTATTGCAGCAACAGAACAACAAAATATATTTGGTTTAAATGGGAAAAAATTGTAGTTGGGGAAAAAAAAAATCTGTGAAACAGAAAATCCAGTTCCTGGCCAGGTCTATTTAGTGACAATTTCCTAAATCTGCAAATACTTTTGATTCATAGAATCGTGAGTCATGATTCTGTAAATACTTATGATTGATGGTTTAAAGAGGAGAGAAGATTCTTAAATGTTAACTCCCAAATGCAAGTGGATTAAGATCTCCTGAACCACCTGCTTGTTTTAGTGGGGATGACTTGATCCTTGTGTGGAAGCCCTGTTCCACATCCTCTTCAGGATGGTGAAGCCTCAGCACTGAAGCTTAGTTGTGCCCTTCTCTGAAAACTGGGTGAAGAGATTTTCCCAAGCTGTAAATATCAATAGGCTCAGACTAATTGTGCTTTTGCAAAGCATATGGCTCTCAGTTACCTGAAATGCCGGCTGCTGTTGTGCAGGAGGAAGGAGGAATATTCAGAGTGATGGTGTTTGTCTTCCCAAGTTATGTGTGATGGAGCCTGGTGTTCCTGGGGATGGCTGGACACCTGCTCATGGGCAGCGGGGAATGAATTTCTTGTTTTGCTTTGCTTGTGCATGAGGCTTTTGCTTTCCCCCACTAAACTTTTATCTCAACCCACAAATGTTCTCACTGTTACCCTTCTGATTCTCTCCCCCATCCCACTGAGGGGGAGTGAGCATGTGGCTGTGCAGTGCTTAGGTGCTGGCTGGGGTTAAACTTCTGTATATTTTAAATTGGGTATTACCTTTGAAGCCTAAAGAACATGTCAGATAAGCTGTTATCACATCTCACATGTCACCACGGAGTGCTGCAAGAGAGGCCTCACTGGGAGCTGGCCAGCATTGGCAGCGGAAGGCTGGGAAACTTATTATAAAGACCACCTTCATAACTGGAAGAAGTGTTGGTGGAGGCAGAAGCTTTTAGTGTGAAGGAAGCAGAGCCCATTCATTAGCTCTTCTTGCTATGTGGAAATTCAAACATGAAATAAAAAGGACTCGTTGGACTGTGCGACTCATCACTGTGCAATGAGTGTTGCACCATGCTTTGACTGTAACACCCACCAAATGTAATAATCACCTATTGGCCAGATTATCTTTTTCCTCTGGTGATTTTGACCTATTTCCTGTTGAAACAGATTTTTGTTGTGTCACATCCATGCATTTCCCATCACTCTGTAAGCTGAAGAAGACATATAGTCTGACTAATTAATTAGCTAGAGCTCTCCTATGTAGGAGACCATGTAGGAGTGTGTAGACCTTAAAGGAGTATTTGTCACCAAATGAACATGTCTGTGCTAGTTCAAAATGCCCTTCGAGCTATGTCTGAATTATTTCTCTGTTCAAATGAGTTACTCCTTCTTGTAGGTGGACTCAAGAATCTTGTCTTTCATCTTAATTTGTATACAGCAGATTCATGGCAGAGTTAGTCATGTGAAGGAATGCAGATAACACCTCCCTTGTACACCATGCAGAGTTGTCGTAAGCCAAGGAGTTGTACAGGTAACAGACAAGTAAAACCAGGCCTGGGATGTCTACCAAAAGCAATCGGGTTGCAAACTCTGCATAGTCAAGTTAAAAATCTAATTTAGCTATTTGTTTGGGTTCTTAATCATGCATGTAATGTGTACAACTTCACATTCAAGTTGGAATTAATTACATCTTTCAACTCATCCATCTAAATGAACAATGCTTTGCTTAATGCAGCTTTGTTTTTATAAATATCCTCCCATTATGCAGCAACTGAATATTCCTGTTTTACCTTGGCTTTTGTGTGTGGGAGAGGCACTCTGGAAACTAAATATATCCAGTATTAATTAAACTATGTATCTCAGAAGGACAGCAGGATAATTCTTCTTTTTAATTTTATAATGAGATTTGTCTGAACATGAAAAAAGCTCAGCCAATTCAACATTTTTAGTTCCATTTTAGATCTATCTTTACATCAGTGAAAATGAGCAACAGTTGGCTCCTGTATTTTACAACTTGGTACTTAGGAAAAAAGACCATTTTTGAAACTGAGTTTTGCAAATACTCAGAAAACGGGAAGAAACAATGCACAGGGAGAGGGGAAGTGGAGAACAAAACATGGAGGAAATAATAGACATTTTTGGCACCTGAAGAAATAAGAGGGAGAGAAATGCCCGTGAAATACGAATCTGAACATTAAAGTCTTGCTGAATCCTAAGAATGACTTGGAGTATGTTAGATAATTTTCCTTCTCTGTTATGTTTCTTGCCCTGTTAATGCCCCACATCTCCTACATTTGATGGCCTTTGTGCTTACCTCCCTTCCTCGTGCCCCACATGAGCCAGCAGCTTACCCTGGCTCCCCTTGAAGCCCGTGAAGCTGGCATATCCCATGTTTTGGGCCACGAGCCGTTTGCACAAGGTTTCCACCATCCAGGATACAGCTGGTGGCTCCGACTCAGAAATGCTGAATGCAAGGGCTGGTTTTTGCTCTCAGCTGTCCACAGTAACCATGGGAAGGTTTCACTTCCACCTTGGATTTAAGAGAATCCAGACCTGGAGTTATTGTGAACTGGATGATCTGAACTCAATGAATTAGAATTTTCCCACTGAATTACTGTACTTACAAATGGGAGAACTCCCCAGTTTACTTCACCTGTCACACAAGGTACCCTGTTGTTCATAAGTTGTGTTTATTCCTTGAACAAAGCAGTTTAGCCACTCCTGCTGCCCAGGGACAAGGAGGGGGACAGCCTTGCAAATGTGCTGAGGTTGACAAGAGGCAGAACCCCTCCAGCTCTTTTGTCTGTCCTGTCCTTGCCACAGGTGGCCTGCAGGGGTAGAGCACCTGCACGTGTCTCAGCACAATGTCTTTCTTGGCCCAAACGAGCTTTTGTCAGCACTTTAAAAAAAAAATCCTGGACTTTGCATCTGAGTCATGTACACACAGCCCAGCAGCTGCTTTTCTGTGGGGATGGTTTTTCCTGGCAAATATGTGATAGTAAATTGTGGAGGGCCTAGAAACAGAAGAAGGAAATAATTTATGAGTTTGCAAAGACTTTCAGACTTTTTCCATGTTATTTCAGAAGTCAATTCTTAACCCTGTATAACAGACAACAGACATCTCTTACTAACATTCTCAACGAAATGAAAAAAATATGTGGCAAGCAAGCACCAAAGATTACAAATATATATTTTGCAAAACTGCCTGTAATTATGCAAAGTGAATTTTATGCAAAAAGCGGCGCCACCTAAATGGCAACGTAACATATGCACTCATTCAAAAAAGACAGTCTTTTCAAACAAACTATTACCACAGCCGTGCAATAGCTTGGGTCTTCAATTACAAGTTAATCTATGCTAGTAAAATGAGTTCTTTAATGTGGGGATTGAGGTTTTTATGTTTTTCACTAGTGTTTCTACTCTTCCAAGTTGAAACAGTAAAGAGACATTATAGAAAAAGGCAGAGGTACCTCCATGTGTGGCAACATGACAGTAGTTTTGCTGCAGCTTTCCACTTGGCAAGGTAAGAAATCCAGTTTTAGATGGCTCAGATGTTACCAAAGCAGGCCTATAGCTAAAGTCTGTTAATTTCTAACCTGAAACTCAGACACAAGCAGTAACTTTTGTACTAGCAACAACCCTGATTGTTATAGGTTTTTTTTCCAAATTACCCTCTTTTCTGTGTTTCCTGGCAAGTAGAACTGGTCTCATGGCATTGGGCTGCAGTGCTTTGCTGCATACCCAGAGAAAGCAGGACTGTTCCAGCCATGACTGTTCATATGTGCTGCCTGCTCTTGTCCTTTGATGCATTTTCTTCACACAGCCTCCCCAGAGATCTGGGCTGAAATTACAGCACTGTGGTTGAGAGTGAAACTGCCTTAAAGAAGTAGATGATGATACAAGTTTATATAGGTTGCAAACCCAGATGTCCATTATCTAGTTGGTGCAGTGAGCTGGGTTTGTACTGCTTGTGTTTTGAAGGGTTCCAGAAAAGTCCATGGAAAGGGTTTTAGATGTGTTGGTGCATATGCAATGATAGCTGTGTCAGAACCAGAAGGTGTTGCAACTTCCTAAATAGTAATAATAGATGGGTTGATGCCATCCACTTCCCTAGTTTATCTTTTCCTGCTTTGTCATGAGGGCATCTATCTGGAAGGGCTAGAAAGCGGAAGACTCTTCAGTTTTGAAATATTTGCAATTGTAAGCATCCAAAAAGGAAATGAGTGCCTTGACAGAGGCAGAGTGCTTCCCTGCAGTCTGAGTGACAAGCTGGGGTCCAAGCTCCCCTACACAGAAGGGGGAGTAGTGGTTTTGAATGTTAAAAGTCTCAGTTGGCCTTTATAAATTCTCCTGGTCATCCGTGGCAATCTTAGGGATGTGACTGTCAGTAAAGGCACAGCACTAATGAACCTGAGTTTAGATCACTTTAAAAAGTATGGCAGGCATGAAAAATGGATCAATTTTTAATATATCAGAAGAACCTACATGGATTCTGAGAAAATAGATTCCTTCATCTAGGGTCTTTCAACACTGATTCTGAGGAAATAGATGCCTTCATCTAGGGTCTTTCTAGATGAGTCCTCAAATCCATGCCCACTTGAGACAAACTGACTCTACATTCCATAAAACCTGGTCTTAAAGTAAAGATCCCAGAGCCAAAGTCTTCCTCCCACTGAATTCACCTAGTGAAGATCCAAACTCATGTCTTTGTGTTAGTAAATACACCCTTTGAATCACAGAACCTTACACAAAGATGTTGAATTTGTCTATTACGTTGATCCACGCGTCTCCTCTGTGGTGACCAGAGTCCACTAAAGAGCAGTTTGAATTCTTTTTTATCATATAGCTGAAAGAAAACAAGCAACAACAACAAAACTCCCATATGATAAAGATGTGTTCACCTGAACTTTTCACCTTACTATAGATACACACTTGGTGGGATGGGTAGTCCCGAGTCCCTTGTCCTGTTTCTCTTGCTCTGTCACCATGTGTGTGGAACTCGTATTTCCAGTTCAGCATTGTGACTTTTTGACAGGCGGTGAAGGTGTGTTTGCAAAGGCTCTGAGTGTGGTGGAACTCTGTATCCTGACCACTTCCCAGGCTGCATTCTGCACAGCTTCCACACCAGTCACCTGCCTAACCTGGTGCAGAGAGCTGCTTGTCCTCACAGTGTGGGGTTTTCCCACAGTCCCTCCCTGTGGTTGTGTCCTTCTACAGTTAATGCCTTGCCATCCCTGAGCTGTGTTTAGCCATTCCATCTCCCAGCCTTGGTTAACAAAAGTAGAGTGAGCCCTCAGAATGAACAGCTTTGCCCACACTTCTACATGGACAGCTAAACTAAACATGGACAACTAAACTAAGTGTATGAGACGTCACCTCTTGTAATGCTGACCAGTTACTGAAGATAAATCTCCTTTGTCTCTGCCTTCACACTTAGCTAATCAGTCTCCATCTTTTCCATGTAATGAACTATTTTATTGTCTCAATTTTGTCCATTCTTATAACAAACACTTCCCTTTGGTTTTTGCCCTTGGAGAATTTCTTGCTTCATTGACTCTCTGGAATACTATATTGAGCTTGTTTTAAATTGCAAAGTGTGCCCATGTGTGGTGTGCCTCAATGAAACATGCATGAACTGCTGTTCCGAGCGGCTCCTGCTGTCAGTCTGTACGCAGTGTTTCTGAGGAGGCTGCTGCTCCCAAGTTCCCCAAAAGCACTGCCTAATGTCACCACTTCAGTTCCTGTCCCCATTTTAAGCCATGGATGTCCCCTTTCCAAACCTAACCCTTGCTGTAGTTGTTCAGCATGGGGTCCTAGCTAGTGTAGTGCACCCCCACTTCTGCGTGTTCCCTTCCATGCCAGCAAAGCTGACCCTGAAATTGGTTTTCTTTGGAAACATGTATCAAATGTGTAATAGTGTAAGAAGCTGAATAGAGTTTTACCAGTGAATACTAAAGATCATCAATGAAAGTCCCCACTGAGAAACAAGTGCCACTGGAGATCATTTCTCAAACAGTCTGACTAATGCAATTTATGACCCTGTCTCATCTCCTCAGGCCCCTGTTTAGCTAATGTGTCATCCTTTCAATCTTATGTTTCACCCCAGCTGTCCATGTTTTTACATTTAAAGGCTTTGCATGAGCTGTGCCTGATACTGTAGTAATAAAGGTCACTAAGCTGACTTTACTATTAGGTGGGTTTCATTTTTATATACCAAACGTGATGAGGAAGAGTCACAGTGAAATCTGTGGACAAGATCAGCTTTAAATATTGAACGTATTAAATGACTTTGCTTGCAGTTGGTCTTCTCAGGACAAGGGGGACTGGAAATCTCATTAGAATATATAAAGCGACAGATTTTGTGGCGCCAAGTGTACTCTTGGAGCCCAATATTGTCCCTTGTGAACACACAAAGAGTAAAGTTGTATATTGATTTGGAGGTTGGCCTACAGCTGTGTCTAGAGCAGCCACTGACAACAGCCACAACCACCCTCAAGGCATCTCTAAGAGGCTTAATAGCAATAGAGGGGTCTTAGAGGGCTATTATATACTGATTAAAAACTTCCTTTTTCTTTCTTTCTGGTAGGTAACCTCCCCAGAATTAATTATTAAAAGGATAACTTTTTGATCACCCAAATGTACACTATGCTCAGATAAAACAAGTCAGATATGTCAGGTGAAATGGTCTGCAACTGTCAGCATTCTTCTGTACCATTTAGGTAAAGTGGGCTTGCTGGTTAAAACCATGACAAGAAAACAAAACACTATTTTGTTTCCTCTTATGCCTTCTGACTTACCAAACTGCTGTTGTTGCAGTCAGTAAATGTGGTCAGACACCATGGATAGTTGAAGTAACATGGAGAATACATTATTTTCTGCCAAAAATATATTTTAGAAAGCATTTAGTTTCTATCTGCAGGTAAAAAATACAAGATGGTGTGAGACTGACCATTCACACGTCAGTAATATTTTGTATCTACTTGATTTTTTACATATAATATCTTACAGTCAGTAATAAGACACAAACCAAACTGACAATTATTTAAGAAAATGAAGGTCATGTTGTCCCATAACTGGATATAAAAGAGAGGAAACCACTCAGGGAATGTAGAAGTGTAAACATGCAGTTCCTTTTGAGGAAATTTCTACACCTTTTACTCAGTGGTTTCATGTGATCCAGACTGAGAGCTATTAAGTTTAAAAAATATATATATATTTAAATAGGGTGAGGACATGAAAATTTTAGGTTATAAAAATCCTACAAGATCCTATTAAAATCCTTTCTTGGAAAAAAAAAGGTGCTGTAATTAAATCCTACTGTGGAAGTCCTAGTCATTTGTGAGGCACTGCCTGATCTTTCCTTAACTTTTTTACAGGCTGAATACAATGAAATTTGTGCTAATGCAAGTTAGCATTAGCTAACTAATTAGCCATGATCTATAGAAAACTGCCTGTCTACAGCTGAGTCGACTGAAAATTAAGATTTATAAAGGAAAAAAGAACCCAACAAAACAAACACAAAATAAAGGCAAACTCCCATCTACATTTTTAGAGAAACAAATAGTCATCAGAAAAGTTTCCTAAGTGCTGAGGAAGCTCTTTCTGGGTGTGTGCTTCAACACTGCCAGGGCTGAATACCTAGGAGCATTCCCTAAATGGGAAGCAGTGGTGTTCCCCAGTTCATCTTCCCAGAGGGCACTTGATAGCTGAGCTCCAAGCATGCTGATGGGGTGAATCAACGTGGCATGCACAGCCCTGAGTTCTTCATTTAAAAATACAGCCACTGAGGGAGGCAGTAATGATGTTTGTTCCTTATTTAAGATCCTCGTATTCAGAGTACTGTCCCAGTAGATGGAGGATTTGAGTGCTGCTCCCTCCTACACTGTCAGGGGTTTGGTGTCCACATTCCCCTCATTCCAGAGGAGTGGCCAGACAAGGAGGCTGCAGACCAGGCTGTGATAAGGACGTGGGCTGGTTGGACCTGAGCAAGGATCATTAAGCTTTAGTTGTGAAACATGAATCCTTATGTAAAACATCTTCCCACCCATTCAGAAGTATCTTCCCTGTCTGTAGCAGGGGTAGGATATTAGGCACGTGTCTCCCTCAGCAATTTAGAAGGTTGTAGGTTCCTGGATGTTGTACATCCCAGCTTGAAGCATCCAAGGCCATTCCATACCTAAGACAGGGAACTTCAGTGACTAGCTGAGGTATTTTAATATCACCTGAAGAACTCAGTACCTGAAACCTATGTGAAATTATGCATTACAGTCTGGGGCCTTTAATTTCTTTATCCTTGACTGTGGGTGAGTAGAAAGAAGGGCATACAAAATGACAGAAGCAAAACATGGAAATTTTGTGCTAGTCCTGTCAGCTTTGACTCCTAGTTTTATGTGTGGATTACAGGATCCTGATGGAGAACAACATTGTTTATCCACATAGACCATCAAATATAAGGTCATTGTCTAAGAAAAAAAAAAAAAAAGTCTGTCCTTATTCATTTAAGGAAGAATGCAGCATGCATTTACATGACTGCATGTGTGGGAATCTTGTCCAGGAGTTGTGATAGCCTGTCATTACGGTCAATGAGCATTTGTTTCAACAAAAAGCAAGAAATGACTGAGAAGTTGAATGGGAGAGAAGAACAGGGAGCTTGCCACTTGAAAAAAATACATGCAAAGTAAGAATGGGGGAAAAAATTGTAGAACTGGCTTGAGTACTTTGTAATCCAAAATAAATTGTTTAGGCCTTGAAGTATGTTTCATGTGAGTGTTACACAGTTATGGTGCTAAAAGTTACAAATGTTTGAGCTGAAATAGTTTCAAAATAAACATTGTAAGTAATCATTAGGTAAAGTCTAAACCAGGGGGGATGTTAATTATTATTTTGCTTAAAATTAATTCAGTGGAAATAGCGATTTGTTGTGAAACATGGTCATTTAAATGAGCTACCTTTTCAATGACAAAAATATTTTGGGAACAGTTCTGTAACTTTCTACTCCTTGAAAAACACGGGGTAATTCCTATTGGAAGGACTAGTAGTCATTGCTGAGACCACAGCAGTCATTGCTGCTGGTTTTTTTGTATGTGTTGGACCACATACAAAAAACGGTATTTCCAGAGGCCTCTCATGAAAGCTGTGTGACATAATATGATCAATGTGCAAGGGTGGTCAAGAACGTAAATAAAATGCAAAGATGGCTAGGGTAAGAAGCACACTTTAACCAGGTGCTTGTAAAATCTATAATTTCTGTGAAATTCAGCTGCAATTACATGAACTCAGGAGTCAAAATCTGAGAATTTTCATTTTGAATGCAGCACCTGACTTTAAGAAGGCACGTGAACAGACATCTGCTGTCAGGAAGCAATTAGAAGGTCAGGGACCTTCAATTTAAGGTCAGTAAACAATGGAATATGAAGTTGTGTTTTGCAGAGCAACAGAACTTACATTCACCTCATTTTAGTTTTACTTTTAGATTTTCAAAAGGCTTTCAGAAGACGATTGCTCTCTTTCCTGAGTTACAGCTTTGGTTAGTTTTTGTTTTTGTTCCCTTGGATGATAACCACCAGGAGATTGTGCAGGTGCCAAAGCAATGCTTGAATAATTACCAGTGACACAGAGAGTAATTGCCAAATGATGTTTTCAAAAGTGTCATGCTATAAAAGCTGCTTGAATGCCCGTGGTTTTGTAAGTTGGGTGAACTATTTACTGCAGAGCCAAAAAGCCTAAGTGAAAGTGTTCTGAGATGGGGTTTATAAATGTGAATCCAGGGCAGCTCTTGTCCAGGGTTAACTACAGAACTTTACAGCAGCACTTTCTCATCCCCAATATAGCAGGTTACACATTTGGGAAAAGAAAACCAAGAAGTCCTGACTTGTACTTCCCCAGCTGTAACTTATGCAGCCACAGTCTAATTAAAGCTCTAAATAAATGTTGCACTTAATTAAAGACAAACCCAAGTCTATTGAAAACGGAGTAAAATAACGAGCTATTTCTTGTTGTTGTATACAATAAAACATGTGCTAAAGTGTTATGTGGTTGGCTGATGATTTGGCTGCTCTTTGCAAAAATGGGAAAATTAAGGATTCCCGTAAGCAGGCACAGGCTTTCCCTCCAACTGGCAGATCAGGAAGGTGTGATCACTTACTGATTTGAGAAATAGGTGAAATGAATCTTGATGTGTACCATTGCTGAGTCTGGGTCATCTCTCTTCTGGGCCAGCACAGCTGTTCCTGCAGCCAGTCAGTGAACCATTTTGGGGAACTGATCTAGCAGAAGCAAACAACCAGTTTGAGGGGGAGGGGAGTCTGTTCTTGTATTTTAGGTGAATCACTTCTCCAGCACTGCTGGTGAGGAGGATGTGCAGACGAGGGGGAGCCTTGCTCAGGGGACCAAGCAGCTGGAGGCAGAGGTTGTGCAATGTGTCACCAATTGTTTAACAACCAAACCATGTTTGGTAACAGCCAAACCCTGTAATATTGTTAAAAGGTGAGGAGCAACTAAGGAGAAACCCGACAAACTTCTGTGAAAATATGCACATCTATAGATACATGCATTCTTTTTAAACAGTGGCCCTGACAAAAGCATTAGTGTTTTCTGATGAGGTACAAATTCCAGTCTTGTGCTCAGTGCACTTCATAGAGAGCCTGAGCTGCTAACGGAACAGGGAACTCTGCTCTCTCTGGTTCGCAGCAACACCAGAAGTACGACAAAATCCTTATTTGCATGGCTGTGGTTCAGGTTATGTATTTCAATGGCAAATCCCTGTTTGGGGATTGCATTGCTCAGCCTTTTTTAATTAAAGAAAGTTAGAAAGCTGGACCCCTTAAAAGTAATAATTTTTTGGGGGGAGGGAAATTTAATGGAAGGTCATCCTATCCTGATTTAAAGAAAATTGAACAAAACTTATGATTTCTTCTTTCTTTTTGAACACATTTTATTTTTGGACACAGGAAAGCTATTAAATGAAACTGTGAAAACACTTGAAAAAATATTGCAAGACAAATGCATTTCATTTAAATGCTAATTTGTTTATAATATTTTCAAATAATGTAAATAATGAATAGTTTTGATGAGAGTTATCTGAACATAGCACATGTCAAAAACGCAGTGAAGAAGCTGTAAAAATGTACAAAAAAAAGAGAGCATGATTATATAATGGAAGAGGACAGAGGAATTGAACTAGCACTCCTGCACAACTGCTGCAGTCAAGTTTTTTAAGAAAAGCACCAAGCTGCTACTGTTGTCTCTCCTACATGTAGCCATCAGTCTGAACAGGGAGAATTTCCCCTCATATCTGCAGAAAAGTAATTTTCAAGCCATTTCTGATCCTGTTATATTATCTGCATACTTTCTTGCCTTTTGCAAAATAGATTCTTTGGGAACATTAATTTTAAAAATTGCCTCAGATATTGCAGCATAAAAGGGAAAAAAAACCAAACCAAAACAACAACAACATTAAGACTGGTACAATCTATGGGCAACAAACCTGAGAAGGGCACATATTGATTACATTGCAACATCTCCTGCTCAGAAGCTACAGTGAAATAAAGCAGTGGTTGCAGGTTGTCATGAGCTGTGCTTGTGTTTTACTTAAAGTCCGGGATCTTCCAGTGATGTTATTACCTGATAACATCCGTTTCCAAAAGATCCATACTCTGCTGTGGGGAGAGGAGGGCCTTGAATTACAGAGCTGTAAAGACTGTGCGTGACAGGCAAGCAGTAGCTGCAATTCATTTTGTTCCATTAGGCTCCCAGCTCATGCTTTTAGGTACTTGGGGCTCTCAGAACCGTGCTGCTCTCCGCAGCTTTTCCTACAAAACTAAGCTTCGCCAGTCTTGGAAATGGAACTGGGACACAGGTACCATGCACTGGGCATTCATAATGTGGAGTGGGCTTCTCTGCTGCTGGGCAAACGTGTTTTGGCCAGCCAAGTTTCTTTGCCCTGCTTGTGCTGATGCTCAAAGCTGCGTCCTTTCTTGCCCTTTCTTTGACACCCCAGAGCAGGATGACAGAGGGACAATCTTTTCCCGTTGCTCTTTATCTGTGGTGCCAAAATTCACTGTGGGCTGCCAAGACCAGCTATTCCTCCCCATACATTAATGACGTCCCTGTACAACTGCAATGCTGAACACCATCACCTCACAGCTCACCCAGTCAAACTCAGCCAAACCTCAGAGAAAGGGAAGACCTGCAACTTCAGGATGCACCATTACTGTCTCTAGTTCTGGGCTCCTCAAGGAGCCCCTGGAGAGGGTCCAGCAGAGGCTACAAAGGTGATAAGGGGTCTGGAGCATCTCACTTATGAGGAGAGCTGGGCCTGGTTAGTCTGGAGAAGACTGAGAGTGGACCTCATTAATGCATACATTAAAGATCTGCAAGGTGAGTGCCAAGAGGGTGGTGGAGCCCAGCAACAGGCCAAGGAGCAATGGCCATAAACTAAAACACAAGAAGTTCCACATCAACACAAGGAAGAACCTTTTTCTTTTGAGGGTGGCAGAGCACTGGAACAGCTGCCCAGGGAGGATGTGGAGTCTCCTTCTCTGGAGGCACTCCAAACCCACTTGGACACGTTCCTGTGTCACCCGCTCCTGGTGACCCTGCCTTGGCAGGGGGGTTGGGGCGGGTGATCTCCAGAGGTCCCTTTCAACCCGAACGATCCTGTGATTCTGTGATACTTTTGGTGATACGGTTTGTTGTCGCTACGAGCAGCGACAGCGCTGGAACCAGCGCTGGCTCAGAAATTCCCTGGAAAACGGCGCCGGTCCGAGCTACTCTCGTTTCCCCCAGAGCGGGGCAAACTTCGCCTTCCCCGGGGACGCGGCGGGGCCGCGCCGGCAGCCGGCGAAGGACGCGGAGGCCTTCCCGGGGCAGGAGCGGAGCGGCCGCGGGGGCTCGGCGTGGCCGCCCCGCTCCCGCCGGGAGCTCCCAAGATGGAGGCGGGCGGTGTGACAGGGCGGGGAAGGGGCCGGGCGGGGGCTGCGCCCGGGGCAGGTGCGCGGGGCGGCGCCGCCGGGAGCCGCAGCCGGGCCGAGGGCGGCGCTCGGCGCTCCGGGAGTGGCGGCGGGGCCGGAGCGGGGCTGCGCGGCCCCCCCCCTCTCGCCGGGCGGTGACTCGGGCTCCCCCTCCCGCCCCGCCTCCCGCCCCGCTCGCCCAGCCCGGGCCCGGCCCAGCCGCCGCCGCACGGCGCCACCGCCACCCGCCGAGCCCGGGGCGCCGCCGGGAGCCGCGCGGGGGCCATGACGGTGGAGCAGAACGTGCTGCAGCCCGGCGGCGCCGCCAAGGTGAGTCTCCGGCGGGGCCCGGCCTGGAGCGGCTCCGCGTCCCCGCCGCGCCCGGGCCTGGCCGCGCCCCGCTCCGGCCCCCGCCGGTCCCCCCCGCGTCCGTGCCGAGCTTCTCCCGGGCCTTCCCCGTGCCGCGGCCTCGCCTGGGCCCCGCCGCTCCGGCGGCCGCGGAGCTGCAGCGGGGGCCGCTGCCGGCCCGGCCCCGGGTCATCCCGGCCCCGGGCTTGGCGCTGCCCTCGGGGGAGCCCCGGCGCGCTCCCCGCGGCCCCGAGCGGGCCTGTTGCGCTCGCAGGCTGCCGGGCAGAGCGGCGGGACCGGGGCTGGGCAGGAGGAGCGCGGGGTCCCGGCCGATCCCCCCGTGGGCCCGGGGGGAGATGCTGCACATGCCCGGCGTGACCCTGCAGCGCCGGCATCCGCGCCTGCTAAAGGTGAACGCTATTTCCAGCGAGTGACGCGCTCCTGCTGGAGTGAAAAAGTGCCGGGTTTAGGGACTCGTGTTAATGTGCATCATGGAACGGGGTTAAGGGAATGACGGCGCTTACCAGTCTTTTACTGTGCGCCAGGACTCGACGGGGAATGTTTCTCTGTCAGAAAAAAAAAAAAATAAATAAAAAAAAGCATACCGTCTATAGCTTTCCTTTGCTTGAACTGACCTGTCAAGAGAAATGTCTAAAATTAAATTGCACTGCTTCTAAAATGATATGTTTTAAAGGTAACTTGTAGGTTAAAACAACTCTTCTGGTTAGTGGTATGCCTCTTCCCGGATTTTTTATTAATGTTTTAATGGCATGTGCTGCCTTCATAAGCGGTAAAGGTGTATGTGCTTTGGTATAGTCGGTGTGGAAGTTAAATGGCTGCAGCCGTAAGAGGGGACAGTGGGAATGTGCTGATATAGGGTATAGTTGGTTAAAGTGGTACAACTCGCATTTAAGAAGCCTTTTTGGAGGGAGGGCGTGTCTGGCCGAGTACTGCTCTCATAGTTGGAAGTAGTTAGCAGTGATTTTGGCTGCTTCAGCAGGAAGGCGAGGGCTGAACGGACTGATCTTGTTCCTCTCTCAGTATTTTCAGCCGGGGTGTGCTCGCAGGTTAATGTAGCAGATTTGCTGCTACATGTGACTGCTGTGTTTGAAAACTGATTCTGTTGCTGTGCATCTGACACCTTTCGTAGAGCAAGTTTGTCTTTTACAAAACCTCTTGTCAGTGGGTTACTTAATATATTGAAATTATCACATCAGGTACTCTGTTACATACTGCCTTCTGGACCCTGATCAGTGCTGCCTGTTTGTGTTTTCTGACAATAATCCTGAAAGAGAAATGCTGGTTTTCAGCTAAACTAGAAGGATCCTTAATTTTCAGTTAAAGTACTGCTTATAGGTCAGTAGTTCAGATTCACTTGAGCTTCAAATCAAGGATAAGCCCAAGAGGAGGTTGAAGATTGATTTTGGTATATGCCAGGTAATCCATGCTGCAGTAAAAAATAAAGCTAGCAATAATTCTGAAGTTGTAATCAGTGTCTGTGGGTGATGGTCACTTTTTTAAGCGTCTAGAGAAACTGAATAAGATATCAAGGCTTTTTCATGGCAGGCATTTTTTTATTATTTCCATTGAATCATTTGATTATTTTATTACCTGCAATTGCTTGTTACCTGTTTTATCCCTGATTGCATGCATTTAGGGAATGAGGGAAAAGCAAACCTTAAAAGTACTTTGTAAAAAATCTTTATTTGGCTTCAAAGTGAGTATGTCATCGCTTAGTGAAACCAATGACTAGCTAATTGGATGACTAACATTGATCAGGTATTTGCATGTAAGAAGGCAGATGGTGAAGGTGCAGGGGGCTGATGGATGGATGAAAGGTGGAGAGGCTACCATAGTGCTAACTTATTGTATTCCCTTGAAAGAGGAAAAAGCCAATCTCCACAAATAAGGGAGTTTGTTCTGGAGACCTCAAAGTTTGTTACAAATGTTTTCTGTTAGCTGGAGAAACCACAAGTAGACATATATTGGTTTTACTAGAGATGCCTGAGTCATCAGCATACCTTATTCGGAGCCATGGTTCCCAACATTGTTCATCAGATGCTTTCTTACTGTCATACAGGAAGTGTGTGTCAAACTTCAGCAGCACTTGGAGATGTAAGTTTGTATTAATAAATGCTCTAACTACAAACAGCCTGTTTCCCACTGAAGCTATCTTTAGTTTATTGTGTAGTTAAAGCAGCTGCATCGGGTCAAAAGAAGTTTTTTTTTCTTTCATCTCTACTGGTCATCTTGACCCGTAGTTAAAACTTGTAATTTATGTCCTGAAGCAAATAATTAATCATATTATTCTTGTTGCTCATGGCCCTTGTGTGCTTCTCTGACATTGTTCGGTGTCTGAAGGTTATAGGTAATGTTCACAGTAAGACTAAAGAGTGTGAGTAAAGGTAAACAACATGAGAAGTTAAAAAAAAAAAAAAAAGTAGCTTCTTGTTTTGTCCAATCTGTATTTCTGTCCCTTCCAATCCTTTTCTATTATTTTTTTTTTTTTTTCGTCAGGCATTTTTCTGCTGAGGAACTAAGGCACGTGTATTGCAGGATTTATTGTACTCCAGGCAGCCCTACATGGCTGGTGCCTGTGTACATCAATTTTCCTCCTGAAGGAAGATATTCCCAGGCTGCCCCTCGTGCTGTGCAGACCCTTTCCTCAGTCAGTGTCCCCTTCACAGCGAGTTCAGGGGCTGAGTGAATGGTGATTTTTCTGCTAACTGGAAGTTATGATGTGGGGAGGTCAAACGTGTTTCAGCATTGTCTCAGCTCTGATAATTACTCTGATGGTCATCTTGGAACAGCAGATTGAGGAAGCTGGGTTTTAATCGATGGAACTTAGTTGGTCTCTCAGCTATGTGTGTTATCAAGTTCTACTGCTTCTGGACAGAGCCTGACATTTGGTTGATACATGGATTTAAAGGCTGTTTTATCTGTCCTTTGGTTTCCCACACCCACTGTTATTTCAGACTTGTGATTCAGCAGTGCATTGGCAGTGTAATCTCAGGAGTAGTAGAATAGTAGAATAGAGCTGTGTCAGCCCAGCTCATTCTTCTTTTTCTAAAAGAAGCACAAACTTTTAAGGATATTTACCACTTGAAATAATGCATGTCTTAAAGCAAGGTCTGGTACTAAATTCTTCTCTCTTGCTGTTTTTTGGGGTAAAAAGGTAAAAATTGTGCTAACTTGTGTGTGCTTCTGTTGTGCTTGTCCCATGGTTTTGATGTACTTATTTTTTAAAGATTTAGCTAATAATATGGCACTGAGTATTTTTTTTTTCCTGAAAGCAATAGCTGCTTCATGCAGAGGATGACAGAGTCATCTGTCTCCACCAATTGACATGATGCAGTCCTGAATGGCAGGAAGTGATTGCAAAGTGTCTACTGAGCACCTGGTACACAAAGAAGGAAAGAAGGTATCTTGGGAGCTGTGTACTTTTTTTTTTTTTTTTTTTTTTTCCTCCATCTTAATAGGTGGCAACCTTCCAAGGAGTTAAAATCCAAACCCAAAGGTTTTAATAAAATCTCTGCATTTTGAGAATTCAGTGTTGCCTGGTGGATCCAAGAGACTGCAGGCTCCCTCTCTCATCACGAGGCCAGAGCCACTCTTGCCTGTGACCAACGTGCAGGTGTCCCTCTGCACCTGAGAAATGGCCCCTGGGTCATGGAATGAGGATGGTTTCTGCACCTCCCCATGAATGGGGAGTTCTGTTTGGGCTGTGTGATAGGCAGGCTTGGAGGGCTTGAATATGGGGGGGTTACAGCTGCCAGTGCTGGTACCCAGAGCTTTAGTACCTCTTTGTCCAGGATGAGCAGAATAATGACACTGGAAGTGTTTGCACCAACTGCTAAGTAATTTGCAAACATTACTTGAAGTACTGTGGAGTTAGGCTTTTAAATATACACATCTTGTTCTGTATTTAAGAAGTTCATATCAAAAAACTTTATAGTACTTGTAGTTACACCCTTGACACAGATTCCTGTTGGTATTTCTGAAAGCTAGAGCAAGGTGCAAAGGCCAGTGATTCAAAGTAATCTTGAAAGCCCTTGTCAAACTGGTCTGCTGAATGCCTTCTGGTTTTGTGCTTGTTCTGGTGGATTTTGGTGGGACTGGGTGGAGGTGTATATGGTTAGTTTTTGGGTTTTTTGTCTTTTTTTTGTTTAGTATCTATGCAAGCTTGCTAAATCTTGGAGGGTTGTGTTTATTGTTATAGTGTGGTATGAATCAGCACCTTTATGAAACCTTTAACAGCAGTTTAAAATTTTTTGCTTTCAGAAAACCTTTCACAGAAATTCGATAATGATTTTGATTGTGTTTGCAGAAGTGTAATAGTGTAGTAGTACTATCATAAGAATTTGTCTGAAATAATGTCTTTAAATATGTTCAGTCCATACCTTGGAAGAAAAACATTGCTTCAGAATATGGAAGTGTAAAGTTTATAGATTTTCCTGGTAACCTTTTGTAGTATTATTTTAAAATATCTGTAATAAATCCTTAAGGCACATTTCCCCCTCCCTCCCCCTCTAATATTTTTTAGGATAACCCTGTATTCACAGCTACTATGAGCAGCAGCTACAAAAGATGGTAAAACCCATCAGCTTCTATGAAGAGGTCGAGAAAGCAAATTACCCATGTCTTAAAATAGAAAAGTATTTTGCATTTTAAAAAGTGCTTTGTAAAGATAAGTGAAAGGATAATTGAACAGTTGCCTTGCTCACACTCTCGTGCCTAAGAAGATACGCTGTGGCCGGCATCTCCTTAGTTCTGTGAGTTCAGCTGTTGTCCATGGACTTGAGTAACTGAAGGGGGATGAAACTTAGAACAAAGATGGAATTTCTGTTCTGTTTCTGGCTAAATCTTCTCTTCTTCCTTGCTGAAGGACCCATCCAAGTGTTGACAACACAGTTTTTCAGTCCCCAAGAAGCTGGCTCTGTAGCTCCAGTGATGTGAATGGTGAGGTTGAGGGATGTGGCAGGTGCTGGGGACCAAGTGGCCAGGATGGTAAATCAACCTGAGGCCCCAGGGGACTTGGAGGATGCCTTTTCAGGCTGGGCTCAGATCCTTGTAAAACCAGCAGGGAGGTCTCTGATACTCACCTGTGCCAGGAGTTGTCTGAGGAACTGCATCAGTCACCCCCTTACAGCCATTGCTGTGCCAGTGACAGGGGGATTATTGAGGTGCCCAGAGGTGCCTAAGATATATTAAAATAATATTTCTCTTCACTGTCCCTAGTGAAGAAACTGATTTTCAATTCCCAGCTGGTCAAGAGTCAAATGTGACATTCCTGGTATTCCTTAGCATAAAAAGTAAACAAAAATCTTAAGAGCTGTGTCTTCACTTACATGTTTTCATGTAGGAATAAATTCCTTTAAAGGCCTGAATTTTTGGTTTTGTTTAGTTTGTTGTGTTTTGGGGTTTTTTTTAGTTGTTTTTCTGTTCTTGTTAGGGAACAGAACTCTTAAAAATCTGAGGGGGGTGGGTGTGTGTGTGTGAGTTGCTGGGACCTGAGAGATAAAAGTCTTTTCTGCTTTCTTTGAGTAGAGAAGCCACAGGTGTGGGAGCAGATTTTCTTGGGAATGAAAGTATTCTGATGGCTTTCACTTTCTAGTTCTCTTGTGATAACCACTGTGATTATTTTAAAGTGGGTGAAGGTTGCCGTGAGTCACAGTGAAGGGTTGGTTGTGTGTGTATAGGGTTTTGTTTGTTTGGGGGGCTTGGGTTTTTGTTTGTTTCTTTCTTTGTTTGCTTGGTTGTTTTTTTTTTTTTGTTTTTTTTTTTTTTAGCTGGCTTTGTTATTAAACTTTCCCATCAAACCCTGGTGACTAAGTTAACAATGTGATGGTCTTCAGTCAGCCAATGGACACCTTTAAATTGAAAGAATTCTCAGCAGGGGCCTGTTGACTTGTGCCTGGGGTAGCAGTGTAGCATCACAGTTCAAACCACAAGTTAGAGTATTAGGTGAGTAATGTAGGAAAGCCTGTTGTGACAATGTGTTTCAGAAGGATTTTATTAATTCAGAGTAGAGTTCAGTCTTTTTTTTTTTTTTTTCACATTATAAAAAAGAGATGGCTTTTGTTAGCTGGTGATTGCACTTTATCAGCTGGGGTGCTGTTAAAGAAGTCAGAAGTCAAATCTGCCAGGAGTGGAAAATACTAGACTGGAGTGAAAATGGGTTCAATTTCAGTAGTCAAGCGAATCTAATGTCACTCACTTGTGACTTCTACCAGGGAGCTGAATGTGTGATACGTGGGATGAAAGCTCCCTTCGTTTGCTTTGGGACTGTGATAGGTCCAGTGTTCTGGTTAATAGGTGGTCAAGCAAAATTAATAGGGAAAAGCTGATACTGTGAATCACAGGAGTTAATTGCATGCAAAACCATGCAAGCTGAAAGTTTTCTATATAAAAGCTCATCTTTTTTATTAGTTAAAAAAGGGAGAAATTGATAAAGCTGTGGGGCTGAAGGAAAGATGAGGTGGTGAGATGCCTTCCTGCAGAGCATACCTTGCATGATAGTACCAGGCTTTGTGCCAAGTAAAGGTACAAACTTGGGCTTTGTGCCAAGCAAGAGGAAATACTTTTTGCTCAGGTTGGTGAATGCCATCTCTTGCTGTTTTTTATGAGCACTTGTAACTCTTACTTTGGCAACACAGTGTGTTCTGAACAGCATGCGTCAGATTTTTCCATGTTACTTTACATTAATACTGTGCTGAATATAGATGTTATCACAAGCTGTATTGTGCCTGCACACCTCAGCCAAGCTTGCAGGTAAAATCAGGAGCAGCTGTAGCATGTGCTGTGGTGACCATCTAAAATGTTGCTTTCTTCCAGCATTGCAGTTTGCGCTCTCTCATTGTATCAGAGGGTTCACATTTTTTTACTGCTAGATTTCTGTAGGACTTCAAAATTTGCAATTGACTAAGAGCTCTACAGACCACTAGTGGAAAATTTTCATGAAACTTCTTTTTGAATGACCCTGTCCATAGTGCCTTTGTGCTCTGTTACCACCTCATCTTTCAGAAGTGGATAAAGTAGCTCTTGGCTGCAGAGGGTTAGGCCTCCCTGCCTCAGTACTGGAGGTGAGTACAGCAGTCAGTGCTCTGGAGTGGCTGTGGGGGTGTGCGGACTTGTGCTGACACTCGCAGGGCTCTGTCTTCTGGGAGAGCGGGGGTTTAGCATACTGAATTACAGAGTAGTTTTTCCTGGGGGTGTGGTGCAGAATCTGTGGGTTTGGGTTTCAATGTGAATGAAATGTTAAGCAACATTGACTCAAAATGTTGAGGTTGCTGTGAAATCCTGTGAAGGAAGAACTGTGTCGTAAGATGGTATAAAGGACAGATTGACACAAAGTGTCATGGGCTGGACACTGTGGAGACTTCAGTTGTTGGTGATAGGCTTTCCGAGTTCTTCTCTGTTTAATTGTTGAGTGGCTTTCCCATGTATTTAGTAAAATTATTCATTCTAAGCATTTGAAAATCACAATGAAAATCTGTTCTTAAATCTTGCAATTTAAGAAGGCACTGATTTTTTTTTCCATTGGGTTTTGTAGTTTTCATTGTTTTGTAAATGTTACTCGCTTTTCTTTGTCATAAAGGATGAAATTCAGGAGTATGCTTAACACCATCAGCATGAGAGTTTCCCTGAAATCTGATGGTACCTGGTGATGGGACTTTAACAGGAACAGCAGTGTTGTGAGCAGTAGCACCACTGAGTGTTCGCAGTTTTAAGTATCTCTCCTCCTAAGGGTGTTGGAGAGGTGGAATCCAAAGGACATGTGATGTGGAACAGCTTGAAGGCTGGAGTGCAATTAGGTTGACTTTGAAAACATCACCTGACACAGATTTGTGTATGTAAAACACTTTTTTTTTTTAAGGGCATTGGAAATATTGATATGCAAATTCTAACTGGTTTTATTCTGAGATGTACAGCTTTGACTTGATGCTTTTGTTTATACCTGGTTTCTGAATTATTTTACCCGGTGGATTCTTGCTGAAAAAAAATATGCTCTGCACAGTATTTCTTTTAAAATATTTCTGTTATCAACTAACTGGCAACAGTCAAACTTGTCAAAGTTTAGGTGCCAAGAAAATGTGGATTTTGCTTAAAATATCCTTGACTTAAGCTTTTTTAGCCATCAGGTGAGAGCATATTTTCAGCTTTACAGTAAGCCAAGGTAGACAGAACAATGTATTTAATAAAAGCTTGTCAGAGAGGCATTAGTGTTTTCAAGGCATGATCTGGAGCTATTTAAATCTAATTGACCCTTGTATTTTACCATGCACAGAATTAATGAAAATAGATGCACATGCTATAATGGCACTCTATCCCCTTGTGGCTTCGTCCTGCCACAATTGTCGTCATTTCGTTGGTGTTGTACCCCAAAATGCAGAGGGCTCCCTTTTAGAAGAGGATGTTCACTTGACACTAGGGTCTGAGTCTGAGGTGTAGAACTTTTGGGCTGTGATTTATGCAGCTGTACTTCATGCCAGTTTTTACATTTGCTGAATAGTAAATGGTAGGCTTGAGGTCACACATGGTTTTTGTGATAACTGTCCTTCTCACAGCTGTGTGACTCCAGGGAAAGTTAGATACCCGTGCTTGAAATTTCTATTCCTATTCTCAAACTAAAAATGACACTTTCTGATTTTCAATCAAATCTTCATTAAAACATAAAGCCACTTTGAAAAGTTGGATTTAGCTGTGTTTCTACTGGGATTAAGCTGAAAAAAAAAAAGGGTGTTACATGAAAGTTGAAAATAGTATTCATTTACTTTCAGGTTTGTGCTGTGACAATGCTTTAAAGTAAGCATCTGGAAAAGGCTGGATGTGTATTGGCATATGACTTTCTTCAGTCTTTTCAGAAGAGGAGATGGCAGGAACAGACTCCTACTCCACTTCCCTTTTGCTTTTGGTTTCATTTTATTCTTCTCAAAGTTAGTTACTTTGAAACAGAAATTTCTTCTGCTACCACAATTGTTGGAAGAGTACTTTTTTTTCCCCCTAACACTTTATAGTGCATAGGTATAAATGGCCTGGTTAGAGGACTGAATACTATACTGTATCCCAGAAATATTAGATTATGACTGAGAAACCATTCCTATATTTTACAGGTTTTAAGTTTTGCTTTGTTTTGATATAGAACCATGGGAAAATATATGAGAACATTTTTAAGCTTGTAAATGTGATTTTTTTAAAAAAACTAAATAGCTTTACAGACAGCTTGCACAGGGATTTTCCTTCTTGGTATTACCTATTTTCCCATCTGTCAGCTACTTTTCTTCAGATTCTGCTCACGTAATTCCCTACCTGTTTGAGGACTTTTTTTTCACTTAGAGACTTTCCCACTACTGTGTAAGAATCTTTTAATTATTTGGTGGTAGTAATTGGCAAATTTTATTTAATTCTGGCATGTAAGCTTCTAACTTTTTTTTTTTATGAGGTACTAGAATTAAGTCTTCTCTCTCTGTATCCAATTATTTGTTTGGAAATGAAAAAATAACCAACAGCTTACTGGGAACTTTTAGAAGTTCTCCCTGGCCTTGCACATGTTTCATGGGACTTAGTGCTGAAAGCCACAGAACGTCTCTTGTGACAGCCCTGTCTGGACCACAGCTGTCCCTTCACCTGAAGCTGCCTGGGCAGCCTTTCTGGGTACAGACTGCTGGTCTACAGGGTAAGCTCTGGATTTATTAATGCTGAAGATAGACAGATTTCCTCATCATCACCAGTTCCAGCTCTTGCTAAGTTACCGTGTTGCCTTGAAGCTTTTTCTGAGGCTGATTTTAAGTAAATGTGCCACCCACTGGTAGTGCTGAGCGGAGGGTGTGTGCCCTGCACTGCCTCTGCTGAGTTGTTAGAGGCCAGGGAAGGTACCCCTGGGCTTTGTGACCTAACTGAATAGAAAAGGACTGAAGATTTTACTATCCAAGTTTATCATCTCTGCTGTTTGGTGGAGAATGTGTTGGCATAGTGCTGCTGCTAAGAAGGCAGCACAGAATTTAAATTTTCGTTTCAAATAATTTTCCAGAAATGTGAACTCCTTAGAGGAGTATTTCGTCCCCTTTCATTCAAGTCAGCTTCTGAAGCTTCAGATAGGTGTGTGGTGATGGCAGAAAGTCAGTCCTGGTGATACTGTTACAACACCACTGACACAGGGAAAACTGGCAGGGCTAAATTACAATGAATAGTGCTTACAAACCAAAATTGTTGGAGATTTCTTGAGACCATGTCCAAATGTGTTAGAATATAGCACCTTCAGCTTTCTGTGGGAGGTGAGGCCAAATGTGTGTTTCAATATAAGGTAATTCAAAGTCCATTAAAGAGCCCCCCCCAAACTTTAAACAAATCTTTTTTTTTTCCTTTCTCCATGAAAGAAAATGGCCTAGAAAATTTCAGTTACCCTCTGCGGAGTGCAATGCTGAATGTACTATTTCTTTAATTGTGAGGTAGTAAAATTACGTGCTGATCCCTGGTACAGATCTCACCATGTCTTTGAATACTGTAGTGCCTCTGTGGTGTTTGAGGTTCATTTCAGTTCTGACATCACCTGCATGCATGGAGGTTATTACCTGCTGCAAATGCAAGCTGCTGGCTGCCCTTCACAGGCCGTGGTGTGGCAGTGACCTTTCCGCAGGGACACAGCACGTGCCAGCGCCTTCCTGGTGCTTGGCCCAGGAGAGGCTGTCTTGCCCCAGAAGCTGGAGCTGCTGTCAGAAGCCTGTCACCTTCCAGGTGACCTGTGAAACACCGCCCCAGACTTTACTGTAGGCTCCTTCTTGTGCAGTTGTGCCTTGTGTCTGTCCTTGCCCATGTGCCCCTCTCCCGGCTAAAAACATGTCTCTTCACACCATTACTTTTTAGATGATTAGTGGAGGGCAGGATGAGCTATCAAATCATTTTACTGAATGCTGCAAATAGTGGTGTGTGATTGTCCTGATGTAATTTTGTCTTACAATGCACCAGCAGTTGGGGAGGGGGTGACCAATTGAGGCTGTGGGTGAGTTCACCTCTGGCAGACCTCACTGCAGTGAAGTGAAGCTGCTCCCCCTCTATTCTTCCCAAGCCCTCTGTGTTGTCTCCTCTAACTTCTTGTGGCCCAAGATGTGGGCAAGAGCAGGCAGTGTGATCAGGAGCTACACGCTGGCTGGCCAAGGTGCTGGGAAGTCAGGGTGCTGCTGAGGCTTTTGGGGATTCCTGGGGACAGGCCAAGCTGCTGGAGGTGGCCTTGAGCTGTTGCTTTTGAAAGGCAGGAGGGCAGACGTGCCTGGGTATGTGCCCACTCTGTGATTACAGGGCCTGTTTCTGTAGGAAATCATGTTACTAATTTTTTTTTTAATTGGGCTAAACGGAAGAGCTTTTATTGAAAGGCTTTCTGTTGAGTTCGGTTGTTGTTGGTTTTTTTCTTTTCCTTCCTATTCAAAACAGACAGCTGAGCTCTTTCCCCAAATGTGTCCATTCTCTTGAATACAGTGGGCTCTTTGTAATACACAGACCTGTCTGTGAAAAAGCACAATTTAAATTTTATTTATAATTTCTCTGCTGTACTATGCTGAAATCTGTGTGGAAAAAATTGTGAAATCTTCCTGGTATCACTTACCTAGGGCACGTAGCAGAGTTGTTTGAGGTGAAGTGGAAGCTTTGATCTTTGTGCCATTAACAGCTGCAGTAAATGAAATCCTTCTGGATGTGCACACCTAAAGCAGGAAGTGGAGAGCAGTGTATGGCATTTCAGCCCATGCAGGAGCGGGTCTGATTGTGCATATTCATTTGTGAGAAGTACACCAGGAGCACCACATCTCTGTCACTGTGAGATTTTTAATTCATCTCCCATTGGTGTAAATTTTCTGCAATAGTGCCTGAGTAGGATGGGGACTGCAGGAGTTTTTTTCCCCCATCAATTTCTCTCACTAGATAAAAAAGGAATTAAAATAATGGTAGAGAAATAACTCTAAGGCTGCTGCTCCACAACATTTTAACCCAGTGGAAATTGGTTCTGTCTTTGTCTTAGCCCCTCCGTTGTCCCATGCCTGGCTCTCACTAAGTTGGCAGGAAGTCAGTGAATTCAGAGTGACTCTAATGGTTTATTGAGAGCCTGGCCTGGCTTACCAGAGGTTTGGACGAGTGGTGGTGCTGGCTCCTAGGGATGAGTGGTGTCTGGCAACACCAGCCTGGGCTGGGCAGCACTGGCAGAAGCTGCAGCCTGGGAAGAACAGCTGATTCCTTAGGCTGTCAGCTTGTGGTCTGACAGCCCCTGAGTTATTGTTTGTAAGTATTTCAGAGCCTGGGATCCCACTGAATTGAGGACACTTGGAATTTCCAGAGTTGGTTTGTTTTCTCCTGGAATAGTTAGTTGTCCCTGTTATCATAATGGCAGAATGAGGAGGATGAATGGGGCTAGCTTGGTGTTTTCTTGGGAGCTCTTCTGTGTTGTGCAGAGCAGGGTAAGGCTATTATCATGTCTGTTTGCAGAAAAATAGCCCTATAAATATGCTGAATGTTTGAATGGGCTAGTGGGACTGCCTTTTCCACTTGAGAATTAGGCCTGGGAAAGGACTGTGAAAAGCAGCAAACAAGAGCCAGAATAGCTTGTATTTGGTGTGATGGGTTAAACTGTGGTTGATTGGGATGCAAAGGAAAATATTTCAAAGTGTAAAAGTGTGGATCTCGTGGCAGTGTTATTTTAGACCTGAAAGACAAGACTGAACATTCTTAATAGTGGCTACAGTAAAATTATACCCTAGGCAGTAGTAATTCTTGTGAGGAGAAAGCTTAAGTCTTAGTCATGCTACCTGGTCAGACATTGTAAAATGGGGTGTTAATGCATGATGGTAAATATCTGTGAACAGAAGAAAAAAAATAGGAAATAAACATTTAGAACAGAAAGTAGCCAGGAGGGATTGGAAAAATATCATAGAATCATGGAATAATGTAGGTTGGAAATGGAACTCATTTTGTTCCAACCTCGTGCCATGGGCAGGGACACCTTCTGCTAGACCAGGTTTCTCAGAGCTCCATCCAACCTGACCTTGAACAGTCCCAGGAATGGGGCACCCACAGCTTCTCTGGGCAACCTGTGCCCACTGCCCTGACAGTAAAGAATTCTTCCTAATATTTATCTAAACCTACTCTCAGTTTGACACCATTCTCCCTTGTCCTATCATTGCAGGCCCATGTAAATATTCTCTCTCCATCTTTCCTGTGGGCTCCCTTCGAGTGCTGGAAGGCTACAATTAGGTCACCTTGAAGTCTTCCCTTTTTCAGCCTGAGTAGCCCTGTTTCTCTCAGCTTTTCCTCATATGTGTATCTGTATCTTGCTTTAGCAGGGTGTTGATGATCTCCAGAAGCCCCTTCCAACCCCTGCCCCCGTGGTTCTGCGTGTGTGTATTTATGCACACAGGGTTTGCTGTTCATCTGTCATCCTCCAGCCTTCTCCTCCTTTCTATCTGTGTAAAGTTGCCTCTGACTGACCCCACTGGCTTCAGTTTGCCATGGCTTGCACATGTTTTTGGTGGGTCACTTGGTGTTGAGGTGGGATGGGCTGTGAACCACTGGTACCGTTGCACTGCCCAGCTGTTGTCCATGGGTGGGCTCTTGGAGGAATCCTCCTGAATTTTATGTGTGGTTTACAGATAATATGTGCTGGTGCTTTGAAAGACCCCTCCCACTGCCACCAGTAACTAATCACCCAACAGATTTGAATTGGAGCAGAGAGATTTTTACTAATTACTGTCACAGTTACTGGAGTATGTAAGAATCAAAAGCAGTTTTTGTGAAGCAGATTTTCCCGTGGTGGTTCCACTGAATGCAACCTGAAGTTTAACTTGTGTCTAGTTAAGTGAAACTGAAGATCTCACTGGTTTTGGTGTAGTTAATTAATTTCAGAGCTGCTGTCATTATTATTGGGAAGCTCACTGTTATGCTGAGCAGGGTATGGAGAAATCATGATGGTTTAAAACATACAGACCTCAAAATTCTCAGTAATTTTACATTTCTGACATCATTTTCAGTAAATACTAAGGCTGCTGTCCTTTCTTGGTTTTCATCCTGTCACTGAGGCTCATATAGGACTAGCTGTCAGTAACACCTAGAAACACCACTCAAGCAACAGTGTTCATAAATCTGTTCATAGATTGATTTTAAAATTTCCCCTTGTGAACTGAGCATGTGGTTTTCCTGCTCATTACAAGAGTATTCCCCATGCAGGTGATGATTTGGCTCATAACTTCTGTGTGGTTTTATGTAAATAACTGTCAGAGGTGGGTTTGCCTTATATTTAGTGTCAGAGAATACAAACCAAACTCCTCAAGCCTCTTCTTAAAAATTTATTTCAAAATCTTTAGCTATTAGATTGAGTAAAGACAAATGTATATGCTGAGAATGAAAAGATTTTTTTTTTTTGGCCACAAATGAGGCTCAGAATTGTGAATATTAATATGAATGCATGATCTCATGTTTTGTAGAAACCTTAATATCAAACACTGAAATTCATCGAAAGGTCGCCCGTTAAAGCATGGAAATCTAGTGAGGGTATTCTGTATGTTGTCTAGGATCAATATAGGTTACATAAATCTATGATTAAATAAAATCCTTAATTTAATTCTTGGGAGCGGAATGTACACACCTAAGTAGTGCACTCAAGCCTTTTCCCCCTTAAAGTTTTATTTGGGCTAGGCTGTGGTTGGCGGAAAGTTCCTGCCATACACTGTGTCCTTTTGCTCCTTGAAGTAAGTTTTTGCTCTCAGTCCAGTTGCACTTTGTACAAGCTGCTGCTGTAATTGTCAGATTTTGGCAGGCTGTGCAGAGCAGTCCCAGACTGAAAATCTGCTGCCTTTGTTCATGTCCTTTGCTCTCCACAGGTGATTTTTGTCTGAACCAAAGCTGAGGTGCATTTTGCATTAGTGTGTGTATAAAAATATATCTTTACCTACTTTCTTAGAGGATACAATGTCATGTAAGAGGTTTCTCTTTTCATACCTGGACAAATGGAAGCCCAGTTAGCAGATGGTGGTCAAGGGAATGTAATTCTGTTGTGCTTTAAGGGACACCTTAGAGCTGGTGCAGAGATTAAACTTGGTCTTTGTGCTAGCAAAATAGCGCTTTAAAAATATATGTATGCATATAATGACTTTCTAATTTATCTATTATTTTATAAATGCATTTATTCTGCACATACACAGAGAAAAATCTTGAGGACAGAGCTGGGAAAAGCAAAGTGTTCTGATACTGGTGGTGCATTTTCCCTGTGTTTCAACTCAATATTTTCATGGAAGGAGTTCGTTTTTATTTGCCTATTTGGAACTTGACCAACAGCATATTTAGAAAATGGTTAATGTATCTGTGTTGCTGGAAGCTGTAATATACAGCAGTGTCTGTGGGCCTTTTAACTATTCCTGGGAGATATGATTAATGTGGCAGAAAATGATATTCACAGTCGTAATTGAGGGTCTTTAGTATGCTTGTCCTTTGTATGTTAAACTATTTCTGTTTGTTTGTAGCAGAAACCTAAAGCCTGTTTATAGAGGATTACATTCCTCTAAGCTCTCAGTGTTCTTCTCATTACAGCAGCATCATATGAGGAAACCAGCTTATTAGCTACTTGTCTACAAGCAATGCCATTAGCAGGTCCTCTGCAGCTTAGGCTTCATTAGAATTGTCTTTAATATAAAATATTTGTGCAATGTCATTTGAGTTTTCCTCCAATAAATAAGTCTTATAAATCAGTGTTGCAATAGAAAATAAAGTGGGCTTTGTGTGGAGAGCCTGAGTCTAGATGCCATTCTCAGCATTTGCATTTTCTTCTTCCTTTCTTTTTGTCTCTAATAAAAGTATACATCCCTCAGGAATCAGAATCATGGCTTGAGTTGGAAGGCACCTTAAAAGTCATCTGGTTCCAACCTCCCTGCCAGAGACAGTGGCACCTTACACTAGACCAGGGTGTGCAGAGCCCCATCCAGCAGCCTGGCCTTGAACACTTCTGGGGATTGGGCACCCACAGCCTCCCAGGGCAACCTGCTTCAGTGCCTCACCACCCTCACAGTAAAGATTTTTTTCCTGATATACAATCTAAATATACTCTCTGTCAGTTTGAAGCCATTGCCCCTTGTCCTGTCACTACAGGCCCTTGTAAATAATCTCTCCCCATTTTCTCTTGTAGGTTCCCATCCTGTGGTGGAAGGCTGCAAGTCAAACCTAAGCCATCTCTGTTTGAGGCTGAACAATCCCAATTCTCTCAGCCTTTCCCCACAGGAGGAGTGTTCCTTACTTCTAATCAGCTTGGTGTCCCTAATGCATTTTCATTATGTACTATTGAAATGTGAACTGTGTAGTGAGGCCATAGATCCTGTTTTCTTCGCCAATGGTTGGATCATCTCATTCCTTCCTGAGCATACGACTTTATCTGTGCTTGGAAATGGAAAAAAGTTGTTTTATCTTCTGAGTTTGTAAGTGCTTGTGTTGCAAATGCAAATATTTGGATGTTGCCATGAATATAGCTGAAGTTTACATGTGCTTCTTCAGAAGCTACAGAGAGAAGAAAATAAACAGATCAAAAGGTGGCTAATATTTTCCCCAAATTTATCTTCACTGTAACTCAATGTTAGTCAATTTATGAGATTTGCCTTATTCAATAAAAGCATTTGTGTAATTTAGCTTTTTGCTTTGATTGTAGGAAGTTATCAGAGTTTACAGTACTGTTGTGGAACTAATTTGGGCACAGTATCTCCCTAAGCTGATAGTAGTGCAGATCCTTTTCTGCTTCACTGGTGCTGGCACAGCTACTGAATATGCTATTGTGTGAGGTCATAAACCAGATAATCTTAATTGGGCATTTCCTGAGAGCAAGGGAGGGATGGCTGAAAAAGGAGAGACTTGGAAATAAGGGCATGCATTCCTAATACACAAATTTGGCTTCCATCCAGGAAAATGGGAGGATTTCCTGTTAGTGAATATCCTCCAAGAGCTGAAAGCCTGAAGATACATAGTACATACCTCAGGGAGCCAGAGGAAAGGGAAAGGCTGGGAATAGCTTGTGCATGAAGGCCCCAGGGAACAGATTGCTTTGTGATGTGGTGGGATTGAGGGGTGTGAACAGCTGGATCCCAGGGCAGCCATCAGTGAACCATCTCCTTTGTGTGGCCATGGACTTGGGGTACCCTGCAGCAGCTGTACCAGCAGAGTCTGGTGTCAGAAATCATGTCCTGGGGGCTTTTAGAGTTAACTCAAGTGATGTTCAGGCTCCATGGAGAATGGGTGTGCAGATATGTCCTAACACTGCAGATACTCCTGGAGTCTTGACTCACTAAACTGGAGGATCTCTGCTAGAGAAAAGGTACAGAATCAGTCAAGTAAATTTGAGGATAGGATGGCAAACAGAAGTGGGTACAGGCCAATTTGAAAGAATGGAATTGGATCTCTTAGCACCAGTAGTTGCACCTGGTTGTGTTGGAATGATCTGGTTTGTGTCTCCATTTGAAACGAGAGGCTGTTTATTAAACTGAATTCAAGTACTGTTATAATTATAAGTCAGAATTTGAACCTTTGCTGAGGCAAGGTTGGAAAAAATAGGGAATCAGGAAAGAGCTGCATTGAAAAAATATGGTAGCTTTTTTGTGTTAGAACTGGTACTTGTGATCTGAAACTTCCCTCAGTGACCTGATTTCATGAGCATACCTTGGTGCAGGTACTTGAGACACTTGTAAATACTTGTCTGCTGTCTTCTTCATTTTTATCTTTGTTTTGGCATAGGGTGAGCTCCTTTTGGGTATTTTTGGTTATAGCCTGTGAGTGAATTATTATTATAATTGTTTAATATAGCTATGCATTTTTAGTCATTTGAGGGTCTATGTGCTACAGTCGCTTCAGCTCAAGTTAGCCCAAGCTTCTTGAGTTTTTAGGGTAAATGTCATCAGAATGAGCATTAATAGGAGAAGGGTGGCTTGCTTTATATGTAGAACTCCATAATACTGTATTAAATATTTCTTATCATACAGAAGAGACCTAGCTGTTTAGTAGTGGCACTACAAATTGGTATCCAAGCTTCAGTCATGGGTAATAGTAACATAAGTTTCCTGTATGCCACAATAACCAGAGCTAAAGGAATATTATTCTAAACAAATAAAATTTAGCCGTTTTGACTTTGCAAATGAGTACAGATGCCACTAAAGTCACATCAAGAATTAAGTAATATAAACTCTCTGAATACGGTTGCCATTGTTTCATAAGTGTCTTAAGTGAAAAGAAAAGCAAAAAGAAAATTAAATCTCTCCCTCTGATAGTGAATGAGGAAAGGGTTTGATAGTTGCCTGCTCTGTCCCTTGTAATGAAAAGAAATAGAATTACTTGTGTTAATACAGTTTCATGGGTGATAACATACTGTCATTATAACAGTGAAGGAGAATAATGAAAAGTTAAACATCCGGTTGCAAAAAAGGTCAGTGCACAGTAAAGATGATGGATGCAGTTACATCAGATATGTGAGGATGAGGGCAGATGGTGAATTTGTGGAAGAGAAGGCCACCAGTCAGAGTTTTTAGCTGCATTTATGCAGTTTTACAAATTTTTCTGAAGATCTGTTAGTCTATTAGCAAGTATTAGAAGAATGTGTTGATCAGGTGGAATTAATTTCAATTACACTCCTTCTAGGAAGGGAAAGTATCCATTCTTTAACTTCTGCATGATTTGTAATAAGTCAATTAGAAATTAGCTGAAGAAACAGTAATGCCTAAACCAGACAAATGCCCCAAGGCTCCATTTAAGATATTCAGGAGAACTGTTAATTTCCTCTTCATTCCTGTCACTTCTAACAGTGGTGCTTATGGATTCTCCACGTTCTTTTAATTAGCAGTTAGAAATTCTGGAGCTGAGTACCTTAAATTCTTGGCCTTAAAAAAACAAGTATACTTCGATACTTAAATCATCTCTTGATGAGAAAAGAGCATCTCTGGGTGCAGTTCTGATCTTTTAAAAGTGTATGTCCGTGGGAAGGAGGCCTTGAAACACAGCTTTTACACTGGAATACTGAAATGTGGATAGAAGCTACAGATGTCTAAGTTTATAAGTCACAGCTGTGCTCATAAATTAACAGCCAATATTTTGAACTGCTAAGAGATTGTTTGTTGGTAAACTGTCTATTCTGTCTTTCCCAGTCCCTGTGAACGATAAATATCCTCCAATCAGCCTTTCCAAGTGTTGTATATATTGTGGAAGATACAGAAATCTGTTAGAACTTTTTGTTACAACAATTTATGGTGAAACTTTTTTCTTTTTGTTTATCATCATGTTGGTGGCAAATAAAAAAATAAATTTACTTTATTGCCATGCCTTGAATTGCTACTGTCAATTTTAATGCTGTTGTAATTATTTTTCCCAAATACTCTATTTCATTTCTTTGATTCTTTAAGTCATTACCAGACTTAGAGGCAGGAAAGCAACTTTATAGGGGAGACAAGTGGCTTTGTGCAGTGCTATGAAATGCACAGAATAAAAAAACGAAGAGGTGAGGGATGGGGATAGAGTGGGAGTTTGTTTTCCTGCATCACTTCACTTTTCTTCTGCCAACAGAAGGGGTTTTAAAAGGAAAAGAAGAAAGGAGGCAAATTGGATTGTTAGCAGTGTCTCTTAGGATCATAAATGAAGGGAAGATTGTGTATGTAATTCATAAACATCCTGAACTATACGCCTTCTATTTCAACTTATTAGGGCATGAAGTAGTGCCTGCCAGGTTAATTTCTCACTGGAGAATTCAGCATTCATGCAGATCTTAATTTCCTCCTCTATACAAAGCAGTGATAAGGGAAGAATAAGAGTATTTGAATATTTGATTCCAGATAATTCAGTTTAAAGATAAGTACTTTAGGAGTAGCCGCAAGACAATTATAGTTGCTATTTTAAAATGAATTTGGAGAGTAACAGGAGAATGTTTATTTGTTCCCAATAGAAAATATGCTTTTTATCATGCAAACAAAACCCTGTACTTTACAAAAAATTTCTCTTTCATAGATGAAATTACTGTTTTGAGTTCAGGATGTGGTGGGCAAAGAATAAAAAAGAAAAACCATTTGCAAATATTTTTTCTCCATTTCCCATCTGCCAAAGGAACAATGAATTTTTTAGTATGGAACAATGGTCAGTGCTCTGTGTTTTCATGGTTTTAATGGTTAAGATGCTTATAATGGTTAACAGGAGTTCAAGGATTGTTGAGCTTAGTGCCTGCTTTTTGCTTCTGGGATTGCTGAGCATGAGCAGAGTGAATCATCTGTTGGCTCTAAACAGGGGTGGGACCAGATTTTTATTTAAATAAAACAAAACCAAGCCTTTAAAATTCTTACGGAGTGAATATTTAAGAGACCCAGAACCTCTTGTTCTTTTTCTAATTCCCAGTGTTGCTTTAAACTCAGTCAGGGGTGCTGACTTATGTGATTTGGAAGAGTTGGATTCAACTGGTCTAGGAAGGCAGTTTGCATGGCTTCCTAACATTCTGTTTCAGTATCAAGAAACTTGTTTGGTTTGGAGTTTTTATAGTAATTCTCTTAAAACACCTCAGTGCTCAGCAAAGTTGAACTTCCTGGTTTCGTGGTTGGAAGGACTAGGAATTATTTATGTGAAGGAAATAATGGGGTTGAGAATAACTCTGAGTTAAAGTGGTTGGTTTTGGTGGGAATTCAGTCAGCTATTTCTACTACTGCCTTTGGAGACCAAAGCTATGGAATTTTATTTTTTTAGAAGGGCCAATTGTGGCTTTATATAGGATTCTTAAACCCATGTTGCATAAGCTTTTTTTGTTTCTGTTGTTGTTTAAAAAAATCCAAAACCAAACAAACATGCCAAAATGCAAAATCATTACATTTGGAAATTAAAAAAGCCCAAATTGTTGCATAAACCTCATATGGAGATGCCTTTAATGTTTGTGGAGGAGTGTACTCTGTTAAGAATTGGTTTTATTGTTGTTTGGCTATAATCTTCTCTCGGTGATCTGTTTTTTGGTTGTTTTGTTCTTTTTTTTAGCACCAGCAAACATTTTTAAATCAGCTGAGGGAGATCACTGGTATCAATGACATCCAGGTACTACAACAGGCACTGAAGGTAAGATAAATGACTTGTAGCTGAATGCACCTCAATGAATCTTAACTGCCTTGAAAGCCTTAAATCTCAACCTTTCTTACTCCTGTCCTTCTCTTCCTTCCCTTCTTTCCCTTCCTTCCATTTTCCCTTCCCAGCTTCAGTTGCAGGGGGGAAAAAAGCTAATAATGATGGCTTGTTCACTTTAAAAGGAATCTTGTTCTCTTTTGGTACTGACCTAAAAATTAATCAAGTGTTCAAAAACGAAAAGACAGGAATGTTATGACTTGCCTTTAGCCTTTGTTTGAATTGTTTTGGGATGCATTGGTGCTACTACAGATGGTCAGCTCCTGAGGAACCAAGTGATGTTTTCTTGTCAAGGTGTGGCTGTTTTCTGTCATGCACAGGCCTTGCTCACTGTGTAGATGAAGAACTCTGCTTGAACTTGTCAGCCTTTGCTAATTTGGTATTGTTTCAATATTTTTTTCAACCATTGTAATTTATTTCACGGAACAGAAGGGTTCTTTGATACAAGTAAAAAATGGCAGATCTCTCTGTATTCTGTTTCCGTATACATATATATAAAAATTAGAAAATGCTTTGTCTCCCTCAAGCAGAAATTTTTAGCCATTTATGCATGATAAATGAGCATTTAGTAATTTAAATCAAAAATAGGTAGTTGTTGTTAGCATAAGTCATGTGCACAACTGCTTTTCAAAAGCCAGGATCTCTGGCTTTAAAAATGAAACTGTATATTTTCAGAAGAATTCCTCTGACTTTATTGAAGTCTGACTCCAGTGAGTGTGCTGGTTATGTTTGTTCAGAGGCTGACCTATACTACAAGATTTTTTTTTCTTTCCTGAAATAAGTGAAACTCCACCAAAACAATTTTTAATTAGATGTTTTATCTTTATTTTAGTTAAAAATAGTGAAATATGCAGAGTATTTGTATACTTTCTTCTTGAGTCAGTATTTTACCTGACAGTACAATGGCTATTGATTTGAAGTTGCTAATCATGTCCTTTGCTTTTAAGGAAAATTAAAGGAAGGGTGAGGGGACTCTCAGTTCTTGGGTTTTTTTTGTGCTTAAAGGACAGCAATGGTAATCTGGAGTTGGCTGTAGCTTTTCTCACCGCGAAGAATGCCAAGGTTCCCCAGCTAGAGGAGGCAACTTATTACCAAACAGCCCTTCCTGGGAATGACAGATACATCAGCGTGGGCAGCCAGGCAGACACCAGTAAGTATCTTTTCATAAGTTTAGTTTAAGGGCATGGGAAATAAAACCTTGCCTGTGACATAACTTAATTTGTGGATATTTCTTAACAATTCTTAGATTATTATGTGTTTTCTCTTTTCTTATTTCAGTGGAGTTTTTTGTTGTTGTTGTTTGTTTGTTTTTTTTAATTTGAGCTACCTTTAAGTATTACCTTTACATGTGTGTATGGTACTGATCAAAGGGTGAATAACTGGGCTTTCCATCTTTTTTTTCCTTCTCACTTCCCCGCCCTCCCACCTCCCGCCCCCCCACCTCCCCATATTACAGGTTTTATTTTGGGGTCATGCAGTAAATAATTTAAGGCAAAAGCTGGGTACTCCTGTGGCAAAACAAAATTGGAGAAGAGTCTGTCATTGTTTGTCTTAATATGGTAGAGCTGAATATTCTTAAGAGTAGCTTCTCCCTGACAGGAATGACTTTCACAAAGAGAGAAGTGGGAGGTTAATTGTGAATTTTTTACTAAGAGAGTAGTTATTTTGTATATTAAATTAACATTAAATATACTTGATTTTAAAGAATTTAATTTAGTTTATACAGAAGGTCCCCCAACCTGCATTTCTTTTAAGTCTTGCTAGCTTTAATCCTCTGCTTTAGTGTACAGTTATTTTTATGGGGAGAAAAAAATAAATATGTTCTACAAATAAATATAGGAAATAAAAGAAGTAGAAGTAAAAAGTCAAAGGAAGTCTGTAGTGGGATTGATATCTGTAAAGTCCAAGTTTCTTGATGCTATAGTGGCTTTACACCGTTTGCAATGCAGGTGGAGAATATTTTAATTATATATCAGTTCTTTGGCTGTGTATGTAGTACATCTATGTAGATTTTATTAAACAAGTAGAATTATTTAGTGTCTCCTGCAGTAGAATTTTTCCCCCTTTGTTTTGGTCATGGTGGCTTCAGTATAAAGAAGTTTAGTTAGAGCTCCTTATCAATTGTATAATTATCTTTTGCCTGTAGAACCTTGATGTGAACTTTTTAAACTTTTTTTTTTCTTTTGAATTAGAGATGAATTTATTCTCAGCATGTCCTATCTGAAAACTGCATTCAAATCCTTGGCATTATTAGCAACCCCATATAAAATGTCCTCAGTGCATTATAGATAGTTGTGTTATCCATGCACTAAGCTGTGGTGGGTGGCTGGGTTTTTTTGTGTGTTTTTTTCTTTTCACTCCTTTGCAAAGAAAACTCACACAACCTTCTCCGAGTTTATAATTTTCTGTGTCAGAAAATTGCCATTAATGAAATGAAGACTATTAAGAACAAACTCACCACTATGTCATAGTTTCTAGTACTGACAACCTACTATGGCAGTGGAATAGTAAGCTGGATTCTCTTGGAGTCTGTGTTTAATTAGATTTAATAGCAATCCCATTAATAGAAGTATTTAGTTTTGCTCTCACTTACTGTGCTGTACAACCTTACTGAAGAAATGAGGTGACAAAGGATATGAGTAAAACCTGCAAGAGCCCATATTACCCATGGCAGGTGGTCAAACTGAGAAGAGTAGGTCTTGAGTTGAACATTCCAAGGTGAATTTCAGGATTCTTTTCTCTTTTCTGGAGGGCTGAAGGCAAATTCCTTACAGTTACACGGTGTAACAAGTCAGTTATCAAGAAACACCAACTGCTGTGGGAAAAGTAGGATTTTAGTTTTTTTTTTTTTAACATCTTTAGTGTCTGGTCAGGTCTTCACTGGTAACAAAGATGGGAGCCCTTGGCCAGTCTTTGCTGTTTTAGTTAGACTGAAAACACAATATGAGATAAAGGCATCTTTGTGAACTTTTCTTCATACTGGAGGACTTACAAGGCAGGAACTGAACACCAACAGCAGAACAAAAGCCTCAACTGGTGTGATCATGGAGCCCCCTCCCAGGCTCCTGTAGAGATCTAGTGAATGCTTCTGGAAGAAACCTACACTTTCCTTGTAATGTGCTTGCCTGTAATTATTTGGATTCTAGATTTAAAAAGTGCAGTGCACCAAAAAGGCCAAGTCTCAAGGCCCTGTGTTAGTAAACACTGTCGTGTAAGGGAGTGTGAGAGAGCAGTGACTTCTGAGGAAAGAATGGAAGGGTGGGCACAGGATGGAAAACCTTCAGCAGATGGCTTTGACCATCATCACTCCCTTCTGCAAAAGAACATTTATTAGCAGTTCTCAGTGGCTGTGCTGAGTTGCTGACAGGATCTTCTCTCTCAAATTTGACTCCCTTTATTATCCCACATAGGTATAATTACATGAATTAATTATAACTCACCTTTACTGCTCCTTGCTGCTTAACTACCTCTATGTGTTTGGAACTTGGGATGTTAAGAGTCAAGGAGCTTTGCAGTCCTGCCTGGTTAAAGCACCCAAACTGGGAGTAAGAAAGTCACAGGTAAATACCAGAGCTGTCTTTTATGCCACAGAAAACCTCCAGCCTTTTACAAAGGCTGTTGAATGTATTCCTTGCATAAAGATATATCAGATGTGTTCTGTGAGCTTGACTGACTCCATTTCTTTGACATGGTTTCTTAGGTAAGGGGTAAAATGAAAATGCTAATGTGTCCCCTAACAGCCAGAATTGTGCACTGGCTCTTCGTAAGTGGTTTGAGAGTTGCATCTTGGATGGTAGGAGGTATAAAAAACCTGGTTTGTGGTATAAAAAAACCTGATTTGTTACCAAATACAACATTTCAGCAGCTGTAAAAAAATTATAGGTTTTCTTTAAATCTACTTCATTTGTTAAACAATGACTGACTTGCACAATCAGTGTTACTCATGATGCTTTCCTTTTTGTCTGTTCAAAATGGCATGTGCAAGCATCTGCAAATGTAGTATTTTTACATCAACAGTGATGCAAGCTTAATCTTTTTGCCTTTTACAATGATGGTTTTAACATTTTGATTTTTTTTTTCTTCTTGCACTCTGTGAGGAGAAAGTGCTTAAGCAGTAGGCTTGAAACATACAGATGCACACCTTTTAGTCTAAGGTAATTTTAACATTCCACTTGGTAGAGGAAATCCTCGACATTATACTTAAAGAAAAGCAAAAGAAATTTATAGTACTTCCAAATAGTTTCACTTTATTTATTTCTCTACAAACATTTTTATTCCCATTTGAAATAGTTTTGTGTATTTTTATCTATGACTGCACAACAGCACTGTTGGATTGCTAAGAATGTATCCATTTTCTTCTTAGCATTGAAGAAACTTGAAAAACTTGAAAAGGGTTAAAGGAAGGAACAGAATGAAGAGATGTGTTTCAGAAGTTTTGTTCCAATGAAACAGTTGTCAGGACAAATTCTCTCCTTTCCTTCTTTTGGAAACTCAGTTATTTTTCATTTAAACTGAATTATTAGTTTTAGCAATTGCACAGTCCACAGCCAAAACAAAAGATTTCAAGCCCTTTTATAAGGGCATATTACAGTGTAACTATGAAATGCCACACACAGGAATTTGAGGATTGTAGATTTCATGGCTTCTGGCTTTTTGTATCTTCTTGTTCTTACTTTGAACATTTGCATATGTTTCAAATGTTACTCAGTCAGCCCTTTCCAGTGAGGTAGAGTTTAGACTCAACAGTACCTAAATCCTTCTGAAGTGGTGTTTATAAAACATTTTTTACTGTTTCTAGAGACTCTGAAAAGTTTATAGGGTAATTTCTTTTGGAGCTTCACTGTCCCTACTTTTAGACTCCCAGTGTCTTGCCTAAATCCCTTTTGCTTCAGGTTAAGTCCTTTACTCCTTGTGTGCCCCCTGTGGAAATTATAGTACACTTAAATTCCTTTTATCTCAGATGAAGTGTTGCATGGTCAAAGACAGCATATCAAAAGACTTCTCTCAGATCCAGCTGAAACAGCCTAAATTCCTTTCAAGTATTTGGATGCATTTCCTATACCTATTGTTATTTTTTTTCTTCTCATCTGGGCCTCCTTTAGTATGCTTTTTTCCTGAGCTGTGGCACTCAAAACAATAATGAAGACATCAGCTTAGTTCTAAAGAAATATAGGTGAATCTCTATAAATATCCATGTAGTACTCTGACAGAAGTGTAACACTTCCTATTTTCTTCAGTGCTGTGGTGATGTGAATTGCAGATTGAACATGAGTCGGCTGTAGCTCCTGGATCCTTCTTGGCACAGGTCCTAGTCAGTCCTCATTCTCTAGCTGTTAATTTATTGTTTCTGTGAGTAGAATTTGACAGTGGCTTCTTCTGTCACCTTGCCTAACTCAGCCATCGCTATGTGTCTTCATGACATTTCCTTCTATTTCAAGGATTATTTGTGTCATCTCCATCCAAGTTCCTTGGAGTTTTTCCAGCTTGGTATGTCAAGGTCCCTGCTTCAAAATGTCGGGAGTCTTGTACCTTGAGGTCCTCTTTTCATCTTACAGATTCACGTGTTGCTTTGGGCCATGATGACCCCTCCTTCCCCATCACTGTGGCAGCCATCGGTTTAAGGTGTGATGATTGTAGGATGCTGTAAATACAGCTGAGATGAGGAAGCTGTGGGATAGTGGTGGCCAATATTTACACGCTCCTGCACCAGTACAGCAGGCAGTTTGAGTTGGCTGAATTGCTGCAGGAGTGCTGGGTACTCTCCCCTCATCCAGTTTTAACCAAAATTAGCATATACAGCCACCTAAATTCCTTTAAATCTTCATGTTAGGAGCCTGTGAATTTAACATCACAGAACTGGTGGCAGTATATAGGATCTTGCTTAGCTCTGCTTGTAATGAATAAACCAGATGTAGTCTCAACTCCCTTTTAAAATTTTTTATATTGTTGATGCGTGCAATTGGAATCTTGCTGTTGGATTTTCATATATGGCACTACTCTGTTGACCCCATCAAGGCTGCCCCTTCATTTTTTCTCTTCCTGTTCCAGTTATTGCATCATTGTGGATGTTTGTTGCCTGTCCCTGAGTTCAATTGCTACTTGTGATCTGTCCCTCATGCTGAGTTTCCCAGCCTACTTAAGTTTGAAGTTCCCACTCTCTGCCTCCTCCTCGTATAAGTACCAAGTCAACAACACAGTAATTATTTTAATGACCTAGGCAATAACCAAGTAAGAACCATTTATTTAAATGATGATAGAAACTTCCGAAGTAAACAGATTAATAAGCTTTTTTTAAAAAAGGAAGATCTATGGGGATAGATAGATAGAGTGTGTGCATTTATTATACATACAGTAATATATTTTGTCCCAGATTTCAATATACAACTTCAAATTGTTTTGTAGAATTACAATGTCAAACTTTCTGAATCTTATGAATCAGAAGGACACATTATTATATTATAATAATGTTGTAAACCAAGACTATATTTCTTAGTAAAACAAATGATTCATTATGAATGCTAATTTTCATTGAATAAACACACATGCACTAAGTCAGACTGTGTTGATGAGCTTCTTTGCTCATGGAGAATTTTTTCATAAGCAAACTTTATTTACTAGTCATGGCCTGGTTAAGAATGTTTGCATTTTCTTAGGCTATTTGACATTAAAGTTATAAGTACCTTTATGAGGATGATCCAGTGAGAACTGAAGTGTTCTGTGGGCTAAATGAGAGGAGTATTACAAAACTGGCATGTGTAAATTAAGTCAGGTAACTAAATTTGGACAAGTGGCATTATTCTTACATCTTTATGAAATGCATCCCTCAGGCTATCACAGAAAAAAATCTTGTGTCTGATAAAAACTTTGAGTAAAGTAATCTTTTTTGTTTTTCTTCAAGCTTGCACTTAAAACAGAGAAATCTGTCAGATAGGAAACTTCAACAGCTCAGTTTAATGAATGAGTTCTACTCCTAATAGCTATGACATTAACATCCTCATGCGAGAATTTATAAAACATGAAGATATTTTGAAACAAAAATGAGGAAAAAAGAAAACTACATGAATTTAATGTATTATATATATGTACACTTGTATGATGTATGACCATCTGACATATGGTCATGCAAAATGTGGAGACAAGGTAATATATATATAAATACATGTATTTATTTTTGGTTTTTTAGACCAAAGAGTTTAGTCTCATACTTACCCCTCTTTTATGACTTCTACTGAATTCTTCTTTATCATCTTATGATTTAGGATTCAAGTCCTATGTGAGGTGTTGCAACTTAATGAGTTACTATGTCAGCTGTAAATACATTAGCTTAAATGTCAAAGCCATTTATATTTTGCATTTGCTGTTAACTAAAATCTTGCATGAAGTATGTTACCATGGATGAGCTGATACTTTTGAATGTATTTTTTGACATAAGTTATGCTAGCTAAACCCTCTGTGACATGAATTGATTGCACCACTCACATGTAGTGGTAATATCTGGCAGCGTGTCTTCACTCTGCTGTCTTTTTTTCATGCAGAGCAGGAGCAGTGTATGAATAGAACATTTCTAAAGAGAATCCTGTAGTGTCTGCTCCAAAACCTTGCATGCCAAAACAAACTCTTTTGGCTCATCTGCTTTTGGAAAGCCAACAGAAGTAAAAGATTTGGGGTTTTAATATTAAAATAATGTAATCACTGATAATATGAATGATAATAAACTTCTTAACACCTAAGGTGGTGGTAAAGATTAATAAAAATTTGCTAGGGAGTTGAAAAGACATTTACTGTTTTAATGGAAGTGTGAGTTGGAGTTGATCCAGATAGATTTTTGTATAACGGGGGAGGTTTTGTTAAATACATCATTTTCACCTACATTAAGACTTCTTTTCTAGAAAATAGTCCCCATATAGAGAAGCTGACTTTAACTCTTTACTGTCATATAAAAATGTCATCACTCTTACCTGACTAGAGACTTGCCCAAAGAACATCCTCTCTGTAAGGAAGTGACCAGAGCAATCCCATACTTGTCCATCAGTATGTGTGGCTGCTGGCTTGTGACCACTGTTCCTACTTGGAGAATAAAGAATAAAGCTTGGCTCCAGGGAAGATGAGGTGCTGTGTGTGGCTCCTTGTAAATGTGCAGAAAATACAGCACAAGCATCATATTTTAGAGCATAATAGGTAGTGCATGTGTAGTGTAGGGTCCTCTCATTTCTCTCTAACATTCTAGTCATCTCTGCTGTCAGGCTGTAGGACAGAGCTAGGTTTGCATGTGACCCAGGCTGAGGTGGTATTTCCACCCAAATTATGTTGTTCTCAGCATGGCAGCATATTTATCAAAACTTCTCTGGGGGAGACTTCTGCTGCTGTTGGTTGTAATTGGTTTAGTATTTCTGAAGGAGAATTTCAGGCGTCTGAGACGAAGTACCCTTCTGTTATGCTGGAAGATCTGAGCCGACTGTAGAAGGCCTAAGAATAAAACTAGTAAGTGCTGCTTTTATAGCAATAGTGTTTTTCCATACTTCTATATCACAACAGATTGCCCAGTGTACTCTGCAGGTGAGAGTGCTCCCTTTGAAGGCCCACTAAATAAAGTAGTTGTTTAACCATTATTTGGAGAAAACAGGGCTGAGTTTAAAACTAGGTTTTGAAGGTGCTGATGTTAACAGAAAAGTTTCTTCACAACTTCTTTCTGCTTTCAGCTTTCTGCAAGGACAGGTCATCCCGTTTTTTTGTTCATGCATGACTATAGCAGTGATTTTTGTATACTAAGTTTAGTGTTTTGTTCTGATCCAGTGAGAAACATCCCAAAAAGGAAAGCCCAGGGGAATAGGGCTACAATCTCTACAGTAGGCTTTTCTACATGCAGGAGAAAAGTCAGAATGTAAACAGACAAGCTCTCTGGAGTAAGTGGGTTAGCCTGTGGAAGGAGAAATAATGCCAAGCCTCTTGTTTCTCTGTGAGCAATTGCCAGTTTCAAATCTGTATCTCTTTCTCCCAGAGTCTTTCAGCTTCTAATGGCCAAACCCCAAGCTGGAGGAAAGTCTCTTTCATAATTCTTAGAGGAAACTCTGCCTTAGAAGAGGGAGACTCAAACCAGCCAATGCTCTGTGTGCGTATCTGGCTGATACTGCACACTAAAGTCCCTTTCACACTTTTCTTTCTGTCTGTCTGACTTGGAAAATGAGACTTCTGACCCTTGAAATGGTAATAACCAGTGACCTTGACTTTTTTGAAAATCTTGTGCATCTGGTGGACATTCTTGTAGGCTCTAGCTGCTCTAAAAGCTTGACTGTGCCTGATGGGGACATGATTTGTGTTGTGGTGTGTAGTAGGATCATACCTGAATTGGCAGCAGGGATCTTGTTGCTACCCTCAGGAAATAAGGAAGTTTATGGGGGATGTCAGTCATTGATCCTTTGTATAACAAGACCTGGTGAAGAAGGCAGAAGTAGAGCTGTTTTCAGTCAGTAGTCCATCCAGTATTCCCCATGTATCCAAGTATGGATCCTCATTTTTGTCTCCAGTATTTGTTTTTTTCATGTTGAGATGTGGTACTTTCAGTAGATGAAATTGAATTTAAATATGTTTAGAAAAGGAATGCAGAAACAGGATAGAAAATAATTAAATTGAGTAAGGAACTCTTCCACTTGTTATGAAACTGTGTGAAAGTATTTGGCTCACCAGGGCACAGAAATATGTGTAGAATTTGGGGCAGCATTGGGAAAACTCCATTACATGCTCCTTCTTGAGGAGGAAAATCAACTATGCTCAATTAAGGTATCCTTTTTAAATAAGGCCCTCTTCATCATGTGTTCCCTGAAGCAACTGATCTCAGTAGCTGAAGTCATGCACTTAAGTGTATTGCTTTAAGAAGGCTTTCAGAAAACGTGCATTCCTAAATTTGTCCCATGACTTTGTGAAACTTAAGAACATTAGGAGCAAGGAGTACTACAGCCCATCATATCAAGAGTGAGCTGCTGAGGTTTTTATCTGGCTTAGAGGCAGAAGGGAGCTGTTTAGCAGGGTTAGTGGTCAGAAGAGCATAGGGCACAGGAGGGATGGACTGGAATGGTGCTTAGCAATCCACGTGGGCTCTCTCCTCTACAGTAAGACTTACCTTTCATTCTGTTTCACTTTTAATTTTGAGAAAGATAGTTTTGCTTTTCAGATGTGATTGATCTCACTGGAGATGATAAAGATGATCTTCAGAGGGCAATTGCCTTGAGTTTGGAGGAATCAAACAGGGCATTCAGGGAGACTGGAATAACAGATGAGGAACAAGCCATTAGCAGGTAAACAACCAACTTATATAAAGCAGAAATTAAATAAAAGAGTTGGAGATTGGCCTGTATTGCTTTTTTAAACTTTTAACAAATAATAACTTGTTTACTTTTACTTGTGCTACTGATATGCCTGGCTTCAGGATGCTGCTTTAATGTATTGTATGTTCTACACTGGAAAACAATCTGTTATGTGTGGACTAGGATTTAATAGTATGTTTGATATTTATGTATTTCTTTAAATATGGAGGAAGTGGATGGAGATAGAGAATGTGTGATCATAATTTAAATAGGACCTAAACCCTAAAGAAGTTTCTCTTGTGTACCAGGTAAAAAGCAACAAAACCAAAATATAATTAAGAAGCTAATAAATACTTTGTCCTGTTTTTCTCAGTGTTCATTTTACAATATTGTTATATATTCATTTTTCATTTTCTTCCCTCTGTGCTGAGGCAGTGGGAAGAAGGAGGGAGTGTGTTATGATTTGAGGATACTAAGAGCAGCTGCTCTATTTTAGCAGATGAAGAATGTTATTAACCTATTTAACAAATAAGATTTATAGGCTTTGAGTGAAGTTCTGGATTTAAAGTTTTATAAACTTAACTCTCTCAGTTTGGGTGTGATAAGAGTCTTTGAGCTAACTTTTGATTAGATTTTATGATAACTTTTTGTACAGTGTATGTTTTTTGGTAATGTTGATACAATTATGAAATATTTGTGACTTGAACTGAGCCTGGGTGTAGGGTTGTGTGGGAGGGATGTTGTTTCTTTTTTTCCATCTGTAACTGGCCTTGAGAGGAATGTTGAGTTTTTTATTTGTGGCTGGCCTTGTCGTAAGGGAAAGGCAATGATTTGATCCTTGATAGGTGGTAAAGTACTGCCTCCTTGTAAAAGACCAGTTTTATAAAAAAATAATTTAGATGGGGGAGATTAACCACAATAATTATTTTTCTCAGTTCATTGTGACAGGCTAAATGACTTATTAAAAAATTCCATCTCTGAGAATATGGATATTTTATTTCTTTATTTGTATTACTTTATCAACAGTAATTTTCTTTTCCCATTTGAAAAATAAGTATGCTAATTGTGAGAATAAACATACTCTTCTGCCCCCCCCATTTGTGGTAAAAATCATCTTGTTATATGAATTCAAGAGAACATATTTTAGGAGGGAAGGGTAGGATGAAAGGTATTTGTATTTTCATTTACAACTAGAAGAAGCATTTAAGGGGTTGGTTTTTCTAAAACTTCAGTATGTGCATGTATACAAGAGGATGGTGGAAGTTCTGTCCAGTTTTTTTCAGAAGGTCAGCTCTTGCATGTTCCCTTTTGAAGAGCAGAATTGTTGTAATTACAGAGTTGTGGTTTAGACAGGCATTCGGAAAGATGGACCTATTTCTGGTGATGGAAAATTTTCTCCCTCTTTTTCTTTACCCAAGCCTTGCTTCTGCTGTGCTCAATTCTTGTGAGCCTTGAAGATTTAGGATTTTTGCTGTAGACTATGTTTTTCACTTTTGAAACTAAAACCCCTTCTTTGGTCCTATCTGCTTAGCCCATAACTTAGTATTATAAATACTTTCTACTGAAATTACAGTGTATGTTTTTCTGGCTGCAGGAAATAAAAAAGGATGCCTTTTTTCTTTATGTACAAAGGCATCTAGACAATCTGGTTATTCATAAAGAAAATGTTGGTCTTATGAAATAGAGACTTGTATCTAATGGCAAAATTGCACACATTAACATGTGCAATGTCAAATGGGCTTGTTGCAGGTCATATCCCCCTTGGTGCATTTCTATGCTGGCTGGAGCGTTCTTTGGACCATTTGTTGCACAAATTCATTTCACAAAGCTATATAAAAATATTCACTGAAGGATCCACAGTGTTTCATGACTCAAGGAAGGGAATGGGACTTAACTTGTGAATGGAGGCAGAGGAGAAGAAGAAGAATCTTGCAGGTTCTGGCAGCATTGAGACAGTAGATCAACTCAGTAATGTAGCAAGAAGCATCCTGAGCTGATGGCAGATTATTTGAGTGTTGAACAAATATAGGAAGATCAGAATTCTTGAATTCTTGGTCTGAACTGTTCAATTAGTTTCCTGAAGGACAGAACTTCAGACTGGTTTTATTACAAAAACAAAACAAAACAAACCACCCCACATTGTAGCTAACACCCCAGAGAAGAATGTTGGCATTCCAATAGAAAGCACAGGATCTGTGAAGAACTTCTCAAAACAAAAAGTAGAACACTGTGGTTGTAAACAAGTCAAGCTACAGCCATTTACTTTTGATTTTCTAGAAAAAATAAGAAAGAGAAATCAAATAGGAGGTCAATAATAAGCAGACTTAAACTGTGGAAATGTTTCATTTTTAAAAATGTAGGCCATGTGCATATTTAAATAGTTTTTGCTGTGGTGGATAATTTTTCAAAGGTACTTGTAGTGGTTTGGGATCTAATTTGTGCAGATTTTGTTAGGGTTTCCAAGGGAGAATTAATGGAATTTCTTGAGTTGTGTAATTAATGTTGTAAACCACATAGAATTTGTCTTCCTGAATGTAATTGCTTTAGTCTACCTAATAAGGGCAGATCTGATTGCTGTGTCGGTGTTGTGAGGAGTGCATTTGAAATGTCCAAGTGTCCGAGCTGTACATCTTGTACACGGCACATTTAAAGTCTTTTCTTGTTTCCTCTTTAAATCTCCTAGAGAAATGTGTGTGACCAATATATTTCCTGTTGTGAAGAAGTTTCTCCTGTTTATATTACTTTTCCTGGATTGAAAGAGTCTGAAGCTGGCCAGATGGGGCTTCACTAGGGAAGCCAGGGAGATATTACTGGAAGGAGAAATCAGCTGGCCTGTGCTGTGCCTGTGGTACTGCCGGTATAAAATGAGTCCATGCTGTCAGTGCATAAAGGATATGCACAGCCCCTGGGGTTTTTTGTGTTTTTTTTTAATATCAGGGTCATTGACAGTGCTGGGTACTCTGCACTGTGGTTAAGCATGGTGTGTGTAGATCCAAGGTGGGGTTGTGGAATGATGTAGAGTCAGGGATATATATTCTGGATGTGCAGGCATAAGACAGTCACAGTATAAATACTTTCCCATGCTCTTTCTGCTGAGGAACCTGGCAGGGGGTTTTTCTGCAGCATGTTGAGTGGGCTTCCTTAGAGTGGTTTGACTGAATCTTTGTGCTGTGGACTTGGCTTGCCTGGGGTTTTTTGCTTTGTCTGGTGAGCCCCCTGCAGTTTTGCAAAGCTGCTTGGCTGTGCCCAGCTTGTTACAGAGAAATAAAGCACTGCTTTCAGGTCTCATTCCAAGCCTGGCAGTAACTAACCCTTGCTACAGCGTTTCCCTCCAAAGGGGATTCCAGCCCTTGGAGGTGGGAGAGCTGTAGGTGCCCAGGTGAGTCCAGGGGGATGCCAAACCCTGCAGGTAGCTAGTTGATGTAGCTGATGGCTCTGTGCTGGAACCTGTGCTGTTGTCCCCAAGGGTCAGCAAGGGGGACTTCATCTGTCATCAAAATTGCTAAATCCTTGTAATAACTCTCTGGAAGAATGCTTGTTTTGTCAAGCAATGTAAGATTCTTGATACAGGTGATGTCCCAAATTTGTGACTCCATGAATATAAGACAGTGAGCATTTTATATGTGTTGTCCTCACTATGCTAAGTAAATACATTTATTTATGTAGCTTTTGAGGAGATCATTAGGTTCCTATTTACAGTGCTCACTTCATTTTTCATTTAGCTCCATCACAGCTATCATTATGTCTGAAAATTCAGCACATAGAGAATAACAGAAGTTATTGCATGTGCTCTCTGAGGACAGATAATGTTATAAGTAGAATTAAGGAAAAAATACCATGATGCATTCAGAAGCAAATACTTTATTAACACATGGAAACACATTTCAGGTCAAGCTAGAGATAAGGAAATCCCTTACCCGCTAAAGAAACACAAATTCAAATACAAGAAAGACATTTTAGTGAGTAATTAAGCTGATAAATGGTAATACTCATGGGGTCAGGGAACTGTTTCAGTTCGAAAGTATTTATTTTTCGGAACTTGAATCTTGAAATAGCTTGAAATATTTTTGAACTTCTCGGGGGAACAACAAAAGAGAAGCTTGATTGTTTGCCTGAAACACAAGTGGTGTGAAGTAGGTATTATAGTCCTGTTACAATATAATTTAAATTTATTCCAGTCTGTCAGTTTTCCTGCCAGTTTTAAAGGTCCCAATTTAGTTTAAACAAGATTTTAAGCAATTCTACCTGCATGACAAATTATTTGAACTATGTATGACATTTTTTAATTGATTTTTAATGTCCCCATTGACCAACTTCTGCTCTCAAAGCAGAGATATGCAGATCATCTAATACTTTTGAAGGACTATATTAGTGAAAAGGGAAAGAAATTTGACTGTTTCTTCTCATTTTGGGGTTTTCTTAGTAGAAAAAACTATCAGAAAAGACTCTTAGAATAATCAGGGTCAGGTTCCATCCCTATGCAGTGTATGAATAGAAGTCAGAACAGAAACTCTTAGTAGATCATATGCTTGTCCTTTCAGTGCTATTTGCAAGGTGATGTAAAAAACTAAATTGATTACTCCTTTAGGAAATGACCAGATTTAAGTTCTTCCTGAGAGAGATACAAAAGTGATGTTTGTATCAAATGGTCACTTAAATTTAGAATGCCTCTCTTTTACTGTATTTTTTCTGAAATAAATATCAACGACACATTAGTATGTTCCTCAGAGCAGTTATCTGCAGTGCTTCATAGTTCTTGGTAAGATAACTTTTCTTTCTTTGACAGGAACACATCTTGAAATAAAGATGTAGGTAGGAAACAGAGAGATTATGGGAAGGGGGATTTCCGTTTCTGTGTTTTTTTCTAAGGTGTTCAAACTTTATCCTTTAGGAGCTCTCTTTACAGACCAACCTAAACCTGCCTTCCTTTGGTGCATAGTGAGTCTAGAACTGAGAGGGGGCAACTCTTCATGCTGCCCAGACTGCTTAGATGCTTGTGATGCAGCTTGTGAAATCCTGTGCTTGGTGTAGGAGAGCGAGCAGCTCAGCCTTTTGTCTGGGAGTTGGACTGGATGTCTGGGGACAGTGACTACTGTGTCAGTAGTGCACATGCCAGACTCTTGGCTTATGAGCCGCTGTTACATGACCTCAATGCATCCAAATCCATCTTTCTATTTAGAATACACCTACCAGAAACTACTTTTAAGGTGTGTTTTGTCACCAGGCTAAGCATACCTTCTGATGCAGAAATAATGTATCGAGCGAAGCTTGAGTTGGAGAGCTTCACACTCATCAGATCTACTGTCATGTGAAATACGGATATTCAGCATAAATCACATAGGAACACTTTCCAGCAAAGAAAGTGGTCATTGAAGCATACAATTAGAGTCTTGAGTGGCATTTGAAAAATTGCAGGGAGATGTCTTTCCATGGCTCATAAAGTAATTACTTGCCATGTAAAGTGATTAACACAGTTGCTTAAGTTGCAAAAATGGAAACTAAGAAAACTGACTTCGTTTTTGAAAGTTGCCCAGATAGCTTTGGATTCCTGTCAGTAAACGAAAAATTGGTACTTTACATAGCAATAAAAGCATTTGAGGATGAAAGCACTGTACTATTAGTGCTGCCTAAAATTTGTCCATGCTGTTTGAATCTGGTTCTTAAATAATTGATCACTTGTAGACATGAATCTTGTATCTAGAGCTCTCACAGGAGATTCATGCACTCACCGATGCCATTTTCCAAAGAGTAATGGAATTGCTGTAGCATAGCTAAAAGGGAAATAGCATTTTTGAGGACGTTCTTGCATATGATATAATAATTGCATATATTGCTCAGCAACAATAAGTGAATGATGCCAATATGTCTGTATTGCTACCTGAATGTGTTTTACTACTTTGTGGGGGATTTTTTGTTTTGTTTTTCTGGGTTTTTGGTTTTTTTCTCACATTTTTCCCTCCCTTCTGTTCCCGAAGAGTTCTAGAAGCCAGTATTGCAGAAAATAAAGCCAGTTTAAAGAGGACACATCCAGAGGTATGGAGTGACTCTCCGAACCCTTATGATCGAAAGCGGCAAGACAACTGCCCAGTAGGATTAAAGAATGTTGGCAACACGTGCTGGTTTAGTGCTGTCATTCAGGTAAGCACTCTTCAATTAGCTGTGTGTATTCTTCATGGTATCTATTGGGAGGTGAGTCAGCTCATTTTAAGTGAATAATTTAAAATAATCTCTTTTCCTGGGAAGTTTGGGCCACTGCACGAGATGTTTTTGTGCATTACTTATTTATTGCGTCTCTTAATGTGTCTATCAGTAAGTCAGATTGAAGTGTAGGAAGTACTGGTAGTTTATCTAAGTGAAGCTAAATGTTTCTTATTAAGAAGTTGTTGAAGACAAGGAGTTGACTCTTTGAAGATCCTGGGCATATGCAGCTCATGCTGACATCAGTGACAATTGTGGATGCCTAAAAACATGGGAAAACTGGGTTACAGATGAGGGATCTTTTTTACATTAAAAAGAGCACGTGCAAATGACTGAAAGAGGGGGTGGCTGACAATGGAGGTAGATGGAAGAAATGAGATACCTCCAGTCGTGGAGTGCTTACTCAAATGGCTACAGCTGGGTAGGGTAAAAGGAGGAATAATTGATAAAGAAGGAAACTTCAGAAGAATGAAGGGGAAGGTCTTATACATGCAATTGCAACTGATTTTGGGTTTTTTTTTATGTAATATAATCAATGTGTGTGCTTTTTTTTTTTTTGAAGATAGGTTGAGTAGGGAAATGAGTACAGATACTACAACTTGCCTGGTGAGATCTAATGTTCTAATATCAATAATTAATGTACATAAACTTTATGAATCCATCTTTTAGGAGATGTATGTTTCTGTAAATCATCTGTAGATCTACTGAAAAGCATTTTAACCTACAGAAAACTGAGGGTGAAACTGGAATACAGCAATGGGAGATTTATTTTTAGTCTACTAGAAAGAAATATTTTAGTCTACAAGAAACAAATGTATTGTAACTTTTTGTAGTCTGAGGTTTTGAGAGAAAGAAAATAAAATATTTAATACCCATTTTTAAAATTACTATCAGGCTGAAGCACTTCAGATAAACTAATACTGTTACTTTCATACTGGCTGTTGAAAGATGACTGTTGTACTTCAGGCTGAGTCCATTTAGATCAATGTTCTGCCCAGCAATTTCCACAGCTGGATGCTTACATGGAAGTACAAACAGTAAGCATGATACTGCTCTGGGAAAACACTCCTGAGCCTCCCACTACTATTATCTTGGAAGGGTTTTTTTAATTCTCTGCAGTTTATATAGTCCCTTGTATGTTATTTGTCTTCCTTGATCCTTGCAAACTTCTTGCACCCATAAGGGTCCTTTGGGTAGGAGTTCCACAGTTGTGCTTCCTGTTGCATAAAGAACTGCCATGGTTTTGTGTGGTTTTTTGAACCTGGCTCCCATTGTCTTTGTCCAGTAGCCTTCATGTCTCCTGTTGGACCATACAGAAGTTGATTGCCATTACGGCAATTCTGTGGGCTGCTCTCCTACTCCTTTTCAACACCTCAGTGGTCAATGCCAATTGAGTGGATGCTCAATTGCCACCTGTAGAATGTGTTCTGAGCTCTGATCCACTTTCTTGCTGTTCTCCAGATCCTTTCTAGCTCTAGTAGCACTTCAGTTGAAGAAAGCTCTTAAGATGTGAGTGTGCTGTGGATTGGGGGTGGTATGAGGGAGAGATACGGGTTCCTCAGGAAAGACAAGTAGGGATGACAAGGAGAGGCACTGTCTTTCTCCTGAAGGAGTAGCTCAAATATGTGTGGGGCAGGGTGGCAATTTAGAATGAGAGTCTGTGGATCAGGATCAGAGGAGAGGCTGGTAGAAGTGCCACCATGATTAATCTGCTACAGACTACCCTCTTCAGGATGAGGAAGTGCACACATTTTTGAAAGGCAAGGAAGTTTCTGGATTACAGTCTGTGGTTCCCATGGGAAACTTTAATAAACATCCTGACCCTTGCTGGGTCCAACACAGCAGGACACAAACAAAGCAGATTTCTGGAGGGTATGAGGAACAGCTTGGTATGAGCACTGATGGGCCAACTAGGGGTGATGTACAGCTGAATCTGCTGTTCCCCAAAAATGGGAGAACTGAGGGTGGAGTAATGTGGGTACTCTTGACTGCAGCAACCATGAAATAGAAGAGTTCAAGATGCTGATGTGAGTGAGAAAGGAGTAAGAGGACCCAGGCCCAGTGTTAGGAGAGCAGACTTTGTCTTCCAGAAGTTGGTATCTGGGATTCCATAGGTGGCAGCTTGGAAGGGCAGAGATGCTTAGGAAGGCTAACAGCATTCCCTGCTTGCCAGAAGGGTCCGTTCTGCTCTCAGGGAGCTCATAGCCAAGCTTCAGCACAAGCAGGCAGTGTGCAGGATCTGGAAGCAGAGATGGACTACCAATGAGACTGGAAATGTCGTCCAGGCATGAAGCAATGGTGTTAGTAAAGTGAAAGCTGACCTGAGTTGGTACCTCAAAGGTTGTCTAGGGTAACAAGAAAAGGTCTGGATGTTATACTGGTTGTAAAGGGCTGAGTGAGGAGAATGTTGCTGACTAGGGCAGGTGAGGTACTCAGTGCCTTGCTTTGCCTCAGTCTTTACCAGTGAGATCTCCAAGACCACTGTACACAGTTGAGGAAACTCTGAACAGGGGTTCAGGATTTGAGTGAGAATTTACTTGGGGAAACTTGACTCATGCATGTCCACAGAACCCACTGAGCTGCATCCAGTGGTGATGAGAGACAGTGCCTGTAATAAAGGCAACTCTCTATCATTTTTGCAAAGTCATGGAGAATAAAAGGTTTCTGATGTACTTGAGTCAGGCTTTTTAGAACAGTGCATATTGGGAGGATGAGAGGCAATAGGAGTCATTGAAATAAGGAAGATTAAGCCTGGATATAGAGAAGCATTTTTTTTCCCATGAAGACAGGCAGGCAGTGGAGGTTGCCCAGAGAGGCTGTGCAGGTTTTGTCAAACCTTGCAGTTTTAAGATGCCTGAAAAAAAGCCCTGAGTAGCCTGGTCTGATTTCACAGGTCAATAATGTGAATAATGCTAATTAGTTTGGTGCCCATCATCTTCTCTAAATTCCAGAGTTGCTTTCCACCATGTACCTCGCTGTACACATAGCAGTCTTGAATTTAGCTTTCTTCTTACATAGACACTATGTCTCATATGATGTTTCTGTCAGCTCATGCTTGCCAACTCCTGTTTCTACTACACTGCAAATCACTTTACTGAGCAAACATGGTCAAAGTGTGCTGTCCTTTTTTAGATCACGTCTGAATTTTACTTACTAGTGCAGGGTTGGTGAATTTGCAATAACCTGCCTTCAGGCTGGAACAGATGGTTGGCTCTTGTTCCTCTCTTAATTTTTGATTGCCTATTTGCTTGTACTTGGACCTTCCATCTCACCTCACTGGTGATTAGTTAAAAGCTTTTGTTGAATGAATTCTTCTGAAATTGCCCAGAAATCCCAGTAGACTGCACAAACTGGATTACTGTTATGCATGTTCTGCTTGACTAGAAGGGTTTTGGTTCAGTTTGAGGTGGGTCATTTTATTTGTTGATTTGTTGATTTTTTTTTAATGGGAAGGATTTACTTACCTGCAGGTTGCATGTAGGTAATGCTGTAGATAATGAAATTGAAAGATTTCTTTAATTGTTCTATGATGCCCCCCTTCCCATTGAAGTTTTTATATTCTTAGGCCTCTTTTCTTTCAGCATTTAGCAATCTAACAGGTATTTAAATTTTCTGTGTTCCTAGAGATCTTTTCACATTTCCCTTGTTCATCTCCCCTCCTTTCCTTAATCCATTGCATGCATCTCTATTTTTGCAATAGCAGAAATAATCTTTGTCCTAACAGAAGCAAACATTTTATTTCCATTAAGATCTTTATGGAGCTAATGTGACTTGGTGTTTTACCTTCTCTGTTGTGTAATCAGATTTTACATTCTTAGCAGTCCCAAATAAAAAGGACTGATTTTATGTGCATGTGCATTTCTGTTAGAAGCTTTTTTAATATAGGAAACTGAAAAATCTTTAAATAAATGTTTTTTATGGAAACTGGAATTTTTAATTTGTTAATCACAGAGATAAGAGCAGAGGGCAGAGAATGTAAAAACCTATGCTAGACCTATGATCTCATGTTATTTATACCCAGTGTGCAACTTTATACCTGGAAAACAGATTAGAAAGAGACCTAGCTAGTTCTTATGGACACCAGCCATACCATGTGAAAGTCTGTGGTGTCTGGAACTATTACGGCTTGATCCTAAAAGATAGTGAAACTTCTGGAGTTAGTTCTGTGGAATTTAATTCAAGCAAACCATTGAAAGATTTATAACTTCAGTTGGTTGAAAATGTAGGTTATTAATACTATCTGTCAGCCAGGAAGATTTATGTTTCAAGCAACCATCCCAGGAAATTTAATGCATGTTAATTTAGAGCATTAGCTAATACCTTTATTTATCCACAGGGCAGATTGACTATTTGGGTTGCATTGACTATGTAGAAGTATTTTCTTGCTTTCTTTGGGAGGCTTTTGTAACCTGACACATCACATAGGTCAACAATATCTAAATGTTAACTACTGTCACTCACAATGATATATTTTGTAATGTAATCTAAAACTAAATTGCAAAGAAAGAAAAGTCTTCCTCCTATTTAAGGGGTTCTTGTTGAGGAAAGAAAAGACTTTGACATTTTGATGCTTTCCTTTTGCAATGTATCTTTTTTATAGGCACCAATTAGCTGACTTAGGGAAATACAGGCATAAATGGTTTGTGTATTTGCATTAAGAGGAGGAGACTTTGTAGTGAGTGATAGCAAACTCTAACAAGATTCAAACATCTCTGGAAATGTTGCCTTTACCCTGTATTTATATGTGCCTTAGAGAAATAGGCACATCTGCAAGTCATGCTCTTCTGCAGGGGAAGAAGTGAGTCTCTCTTCAGAGGGCTCTTAAACAAAGTTTTGCTTTCGATAGTTATATTCAAGTTATATTCAGGAGCATTAGAATGAACAGTAATATTTTTCCCACAGTGTAACTTCTAAAAGTCTGCCTTGCTGTTGAGGACTTCTGACTTGATAGTAACGTGAATTTTAAATGGAGTCCCCAAGAGAGTATGTCAAAACAAAACTGTATTAAATCATGTTCGTTTCTTCCTTACCTGCCAAAAAATGAATCAAGTTCCTCAACGTTTTTTTCTGCCTCTTCTTGAACTTGTAATAAACCTACATTTGGGACAGGAGTTCACCTATGCATGATTTTGCTACTGTTTAGTTAGATGAACATTTATAAAGGGACCCATAAATCTTGAGGCTTTAAAATATTTCTGTGTTGGTTGTATTGTTTTTTTATTTATTAATTTGTTTAAATTCTCATTATTGTAACTCCATATGTCTGCTCTTGAAGTAGAACTTAAGACATCAAGTTCTTTAAAGAAACAAAACACAAATATACCACTGGATGCTTTTACTTTTCTGCAGTAGATTTTAGTGGCCCCCTTGTGTAAAGGTAAGTTTCACAGTTTTTCTTGGCTGCAAGAGTTTACAGCCTGAAAATGACTTAGAAATAATAAATTTATGGAGCCTGTGGTTCCTTCATCCCATGCTGAGCACAAGTTAAGAATTTTTAGGACATGGGATGTAGAAGGCAAGTAACCCACAGGACATAGATACGTTGTCTTAGGCTTGCTGCCTATGCAAGTTCTCTCCCAGATGTTTTTGTTTAAGACACTGCACCAGACTAACTTTATCTTTTGGAGTCCCAAGTGGGATTCTGGTCATGTGCAAGAAGTAATGTCCTGGCAGGACCTGCCCTGTGGAAAATGTGCCATGTGGGATGCCCAGATTGTTCGGAGAACGTCATTGACTTGGTGTGCCACGGTAGATTTCTGTGGAAGAAGGAAAGTGTGTGGGGCATCAGTGAAAACTGTACTGTGAGTGCTGCTGTTTCCCCTTTTTCCAGTCCCATTCCTCAGGAACCATGTGCACTCTCTCCCCCAGTCTCATGACTTCCAGAGGGCCAGGTTGTAGCTCCTCCCTTTACCAAATGAGGTATCCCAACAGGACAGCTGGGGCCTGGCATCCCCACACTCTTTGTGAGTCTGTCAGAGTCTGATGAGGTATTTTTTTCCCCTTAAAGTGCATAGCTTGCTGAATGAAGTTAACAAGCATAAATCTCCAAGGGTGCTCTTTAACTTTTATTTTCGGGGTGCTGAACACCACTTCTGGCATTTTATTCTGTTGCATTGTGTTTGGGAGCAGCTTTCTTGTTTTCCTGATGTCAGTATATTTGGGGTTAGACTCTCCTCTGATCCTAGCTTTCTAGTTCTGGGAAGAAGTGAATTAGCTTGGGTGAGAATCAAGCAAGTATTTTCTTCCCAGTTGGTGGCTCAGCTATTTACCAATGTTGTTCTTCTTGATAGCAGCCTTCCACAAGTATCTAAATTTTATATTATTTTATGTTTCTTATTTGTCATGACAGATGGAAAGGATTGTGATGGTTGATGTGGTAGTGCATTAATACCAAAGAGCCTAGGATTATATTATTAAATGTGCACATTTATACATTATACGTAGTCCCTTGTTTCCCTGGGCAAGCAGTGCAAGGTTGTAGGCTGAAGAACATTCAGTGCTCAGTCCCAATCAATTCGGTGCTCAATGACCAATTTAACTCAAAATGGGTTAAAATGGTCATTCATGGAATATTTTCTTTCCACTGTTTTCACTGTGGAGCAGCCTGAGGCAGCAGTTGGTGGGGGATATATGATGTAAACTGCTCTGTAGAGTTTCATGGGCAGAGGAATAACGATGTTGGAAATCTAGTTTCTTGCTTTCCATTCCTCTGTCACTCCCTCTGTTTCCCTGTTAAGTGAACCTGTCCCTTTCAAATTTAGTCATGCTATGATATTTGCTGACAGGGTATACCTTTTCCTGTTTTTTGTGCTTCTGTAGTCTCTGGTTCCCTCAGGTTGCTTCTGTGATATTTCAAACTCTTACCTTACATTTAGTGATTTGTAATATTGCAAAATTTCTTGTGATGGTATGGAAAGCTTTAATGGATCATGGCTTTCACTTTGACTCACAAACAGTTGCTCATTTAATTAAAATAAAGGATACAGTATGCATTGTTTAGGTATGTTATTTAAATTTACATCACTTAATTTGGGCAAGAAGTTGAAAACTGTAACCATGTAAGGAAATGTTGGCTATGATTTTTTTTTGTCCTAACAGATTTTTTTTTTTCTTGCTTTGACCATGTAATAGAGGAGTGGTTGGATGGCATTTCTTAGTATGTGCCAAGACACAAGCATAAAGTGAATTCTTCTGGGCACATATCATACTTAGCTGTCTTCTGAATTGCAGTAATATTCTGAGTTTGTTGCTATAAACAAGTAAATGCTCTCTAAATGCAGGCTTGTAATTCCATGGTGAGCTGTTTGTTTAAAATGTTGACTTAACCCAAGCCTGCTAGAGGTCTTCGTTTTACTTTCTAGCTCAAACAGTATGCAAGCTGTTTTCCATCTTCTTCCATATTGTACCTCAGCCTTTTGGCGATCTAAGACATGATAGCTTGAAACTATCTATATATATCTACTATAAACTAGTTTATACCCAGGTTTTCAGCAGTTTGGAATGCTAATTTATTGTTCGTTTATAAATAAAAATGTCCTTTTAGAGGTATTTTCCAAAGCTTTTGAGATCTGGCATTGAAATCTGGCAATTTGATTCTCAAATTGATGAATATTTTCCTCGTCACTACCACTGTACATGTGGGGTGGTTGTGCTGAAGTTCAGGTATCAGGCAGTGTCATATCTGTCTGTAGGATGTTTTGTTTCAGAGGGGAAGAAACTCCTCTTCCTATGCTTTCACAGTGAAGTTTGAACAAGGATCTGCTCAAGTCCCAGCTTTGAAGCTGCTTTGCTTACTTCCCTTCTGTCTTCCTTACGTGAAATTTTCTGAAGAATGCAAGAGAAGCTTTGGACTGTGCCGAATCCTCCGTGTATATAAAGAAGCACAGAACTATCTTTTGGGTGACTTCCTAATTTTCTTAATGCCTGTCATTAGTCTCTGTTCTGGAAACAGGATTTAACATTTGACAGCAATAAGACACCAATAAGCAGGTGGAGTGGGAGACAGCCCCAGAGTAAGTTATAAGGAGGAGTAGGGTAGGAGGGAGCGTTGTGCCCAGCAGAACAACTGGTACAGTAGCAACAAGCAGCCACTTTATGGACTTCGTTGTGAGAAAATACTTTCAAGAATATGAACCAAAAAGGAGAAGAAAGTAAAATTGATAAGTAGGAGAAGTCTAGAAAGCCTTAAGTGACTTTCCCATATTAGAACCAAAGAATGGCCTGGGTTGGAAGGGATCATAAAGATTATCTGCCACAGGCAGGGACACCTTCCGCTAGACCAGGCTGCCCAGAGCTCCATCCAACCAGGCCCTGAACACTACCAGGGATGGGACCTGTGCCAGTGCATTGTCATCTTCACAGTGAAGAATGTCTTTGTAAGTAAGATTGTGTCTGATCTAAACCTACTCTGTGAGTGTGAATCCATGCCCTCTTGTCTTGGCACTCCAGGACAGATTCTCTTTTCCCGTAGGCTCACTTTCTCTCAAGATACAGGGATATAGAGTCCAAAAGGCTTGCAAGTTGGTGAGAACTGGACTCAGTTGTCAGTGAAGTTGCTCATGTTTTTGCAATATGGAGCTTTGGACACTTAATACTCAATCAGAGGCATGTGGGAGTATTAAATCACTCATTTGTGCAATATTTAGAATTACTTTTACTTTGAACCTTAGCACTTCAAATATTGATAACTAATAAATTTCATGTTCTTTATTCTTTTGGAGAAAACATGGCAATGCATGCAGGTAGGCCCATGTATTCCATAGCTCTGTGTTTTTCTTTGATTTGAGTTACAAAGATGAATAAAATGTTAACCCTATTAATATTCAATCTACCCCACTAAAACTGGCTCTGTGTACCTTAAACCACCAAAATTGTTTATAAAGTGAAGTAAGAACATAAATCTAATTTGTCATGTTGGCAGAGGCAAACTATTCCAAATAATATACATTATGACATAGGGCTCTATTTTTGCTTTTTATTATTAGAACAGTAATGATGTATTCACTATTTAAGAATTCTTTCTGTTTGTTACACAAAATGAAGGTAGATACGGTCTTGGCTTTGTGGCTTTAAATAAAAAAAAATGAAATAAATAAATGTCAAATTAGAAATGCATAAAAGGCGCTAGATGACTAAATGAGAAAAATGAGTGTTGTGATGTGCTACTACATGTAAGTTTTCAACTTATTCAATATCATGTTTTAGCTAAATGCCAGTACATAAAATAAAGGAATTTGTTTAGGAGCTCTGTAGGAATGCATGCTTTTCTTTTTCCTTGCCAAAAGTTGCTTTTCAAGCTCTCCTAGTAAGATATATTTAGTTTTTGGGTTTCTTCCTTCTGTCCCGTCTTCCCTCTGTCCTTCCAAGCTTAACCTTTGCAAATTCAGTGGGAAGCTGTCTGTGTTCTTGGTGTTACGAACTTCAAGTTTTCACGTAAACTTTATAAAGGTGATACATATTAAAAATGCAGAGGTTTTATGGCCTTTTATTTTTGCCTTTTTTTGGTTTTTGTTCTCAGTACTGAGAACAAATACAAAATAGTTAGTCAAAGAGAAACAAATGTTTTTGTCAATCTGTTAGTGAAACAGCTGGTTTTAGTGCCCGATGCTTGCAAACTTGCAAGAATCCACCAGAGAGCCTGTCTGAAGCTTTCTGCAGCAGCTTGTTGGGTCATCTTGTATCTAGACTCAGAAGCAATGTTTTCCTACTCTCTAAATTCAGTAACTTTATTAATTTAGGACTGTGCTAGTGGCTTTTAGTGACTTGTGTTGCATGCTAGGCATTTATAGATCTAATATGGTGAGTAATTTATATTCTTGCAGCATTAATGCAGCATCGCAGTTCTTGAATGTTAAGAATTAATGCTTTACTCAGTCGACCTAAATTTTGGCAAGATCCTTATGTTTGATAATCCTAGACTTAAAGGGGGGAAAAAGGGATAAGCAGAATGTTTTAAGGGAAACCAAGGCAACTTACATTCAGAAATTGTGTTTGTTTCAACTTAATGTCAGTAAACATTACTTATAGAAGCGAATGTTTAGTATCTTACAGTATAGAAGCTACAACTACCTAGTTCTCTCTGGATTGGCTGAAAATACATCATAACCACCTATAGCAGTGGAAAGCCATCATGTCTTGTTGCTATTCAGTATTATTGGTGTGAATGCCTTCAACTGAGACTGTATTTCTGTTCTTGTTTTTTCTCATTTATTTTTACTGTCTTGTTCACACCCCTAAACAGACAGAATGCAAGGCAGTATTCTAAAACAAGGCAGTATTCTAAAAATCTGTTGATGTTCATGGCAATTTGAATTGATTTAACTTACCTTGGCTTGGTCAAGTTTCCAGATGACAGCTTTTAAATGGTTTAAATGCACTGGGACAAAAAACAAAAACAAAAAACAAAACAAAACAAAAAACCAAAAAAAAAAAACCCCAAAAACCCCAAAACAAACAAACAAACAAAAAACCCACAAAAAAAACCCCACCAAAAAACCAAAAAAACAAAAAACAAAACAAAACAAACCAAAAAAAAAACCCCCCAAAAAACCCCACAAAAAAACCCCACCAAAAACATCTTGTAGAGAGTTTTTCTTTGATGCATAAGTTTTGCATACCTTAGTAAATTGTAAAGGTATTTGATCAAGGACAGTAGATGAGAAATATCTACCTTTTAGATGCAGCCTGTTTTCTTGTACTGGGAATCCTGCCACCTTTGTGCAGCTGAAGCCAAGTGGGTGAGAGGTGAGAGGTGCTGCTCCATGCAGTGTGTTTGGAAAGCTAAATGTGTTTGGAGCTTTAGGTTAGGGCCAGTGCGTGGCACAGGGACAGCCTCTGCTTTGTGTCTTGGTGGCTGCAGAAGACCAGCTTCTGCCTCATGGGCCACTTACCCTGAGTGCAGGGAGCCTGGACAGAAGTCTGAAAACTGGAAAGTCAGCAATCTGGAAAGTGTTTTGCCTCCCCCCCTTTCTGGGCTCTGGGATGGTTGGCCTGGGGAGGTCTCTGCTGAGCTTAGGTGAGATCATTTTTACCTGCTTACCTCAGGAAGAGCTGCAGGTTCCTCAGTGAGATACTCAGGCACAAAAGTAGTTGGTTTCAGGCACTTGTTTACACTTACACTGGGAAATGATCCTTTTGAAATGAAAGTAGGAGTTTCCTTAAGTTGGTTTAGCTCAGTATAGGAGAACTACAGCATGACACTGTCCTGTGTGCATTAGTGATGTTGGCAACAGACTAAACTGTGAGGGTTCTGCTGCATCTCAACACAACTGTACACAGTGTAACCTTTTCTGGCAAGAAGTTTAACAACTAAACATCTTGCATAAGAAATTTTGAGTAGTACAATGCTTAAGAAGAAAAGAGCAAATCGGACAATCCTCTTAATTACTCTCAGCAGATTGCACAGATAGGTTTGTTCAGGTCAGTCGGAAAGGATGGAATTATGTTCGGGAGAGTTCTAAATTAAGGAAACTGAATTTTTGTGAAAAACTTGTTGGATTGAATGCCAGGCAAAAGTGCTAAACTTGAGTACAGTTTGCTGTACGTAATTTGTGTGTTTGTATTATGAAATTGGCTTTCTCAGCTGCTTGGCACTTTGATGGCACTTGGATTAGTTATGGAGAGAATTCAGCCTTTGGACATTATATTTCAGCAGCTGGTTTATTTTGTACATAAAACATTGCTATGTTTTGCTTGATGAAGAGCCCACCAGTGGAATGCTGTTACATCATGAGACATAACTTCAATTAGTATCAGCTTCTAGACTGACACTTGAATTAAATATTAACATTTTCTATGCTTTGAGTAAGTAAACAAAGGACTCTGTTTTAATCTCCCTTCCCTGCAAGGATGGATAAAAGGGGAACATGTATTTTGAACAGCAAAACAGGAAAAAAGCTTGACTACTCAGTTGTCTGCCTTGATTCAGCAAGGTCAGAAAGGTTTTTCTTGGCTGATGTATTTGATACTTTTAAAATCTAAAGAGGTGTGACAATGGTAGCCTCTTTGCTTTATTTGGGATGCTGTATAATGTGGAGTGTGGGAAAAGGTTAGACCCTATACAGGCTTTTTCACAAGGAGAATCAGAAACATGGCAGTTTTTCACATCCTTTTTTTCCTACCAGTATGTTCTAAATTACTGGAATAAATGTGGAAACTCTTCACAATTTGTGTTTCACTTATTTGCACTGTGGTGTTGAAAACCTATTAAACTGATGTGATCTGTGACTTAAATCTTTACATAGGTGGGATCAAAGTCTATTGCTGGGGTAAGCAAACTCTGCCTTTCCAAAACAAATAGCTAAGATAGATATGTGATGGAGTGGGAGGAGAGTTAATTATAGATTGTAAACCCAAGAAAGTACAAATAGGAAGGCAGATCTTTTCTGTGCTTCTCTGATGAGCATGTTTAAGGTACTTCAGACCTCCTACCTTGTCTTCATCAAAATGCTCTTCTGTAGCAAAGTGATTTGTAGTTAAGATGCTTTTTGTCCATACAGAAAAGCAGTGATGCAGTTCCACGAGTTCTGAGGTGTCGAGTTCTCAGCACAATGTATTGAACTTCTATTGTTTGCAACCCAGAGTCATCTTGCTCTTGTACTCTCTTGGCTCCACGGTCTGTGTTACACTGTGGAGTTCTTTGAGGGTGTGCCTGCAGACACCCATTTTCATGTCTGAGACAGACAGACACCTGTCTATTCCTGTGTCCATAAAATGGGAATGTTATCAGTCCCTTACCTGCAAAGTTGTATAACCCAATTTCCTTACTCTCATGTGCATCCCTCAGGTCATATAGGAATGGGAGGAGAGGACAGAATGAAAAATGTTCAGCTGATGCAAGTGGAATTAAGTTGCACATGCAGAGATGTGCACTGTGCACTGAGGAGTAGATGATAGAGGGCCTACAAGATAAATTTTAGATGGCTAAACAGTGTTTCATGTCAATTTGAAAACTGACAGTTATACAATTCATAAAATTCTTGTAAAATGTAATTTGCCTATCATGTAAAATTATTGTTCCTTTTATGTGATTAAGTGCAGAGATATTTTTTATTACGCTCTTTTCTTGGCAAAAGTAATTGTCTTCTGGTGAAAATATGTTTAGCAATACTCTGCCTTTTGAAATAAAACTTAACATTGCATATGCTTAACAATTCATTTGTTTTGCTAAGGCTTATTTGGAAGAGTTTTGTATTGTTTGTAGAAATGCTTAAAGGTTTTCTTAATTTTTTTTTCTTTTCAGTCATTATTTAACCTACTGGAGTTTCGAAGACTAGTTTTGAATTTTAATCCTCCTGCAAACGCTCAAGATTTGCCCCGAAACCAAAAGGTAAAATGAGAAGCTGATTTCCTCTCGTGGATTGTACTTGAATTTTGCACTGTTCTCCAGCTCATATCAGCGTGGGTTTTAGAGGTGCCAGTTAACAGTTCTCTGAGCTTCCTGTTGTGGATCTTAAATAAATGCCATCAGCCTCACAGTAGAGTATGGGGCACGGTGCTGAGAGAGGCAGAGCATTTCTCATGGGAGTGTCTTGTCAAATGGATTTTATTCCAGTTCCTTCCCACTCATGATCTGACACTGAGCTTTTGTTTATTAGCTTGTCTCTTCTGGCTTTTTCAGGAGGTGATTATAAATTTTCCCATGTTTATCCATATAGGATTGGGGAGGGGAAGGCCTTGGTTTAGGTTTCTTGTGGCTTCAGACTGGCAAAGGGGAATGGTCATGGAGTGGGGGATAAGAGAGACCAGTTTTCCTTCCTTCATGGGCATCCTTTGAGGAGAGATGCAATGGGGGCCCCTTGATTTCTATGCTATGAAATGGGAAGGAAGAAATGGATGAGGAAGTGGCTGCAACACTTGGTTGCCTGATTTTTAGCAGGGACTTACAGAGCAATAAATGTTTGCACATCCAGAAATGAGAATCATAGAATGGTTTAGGTTGAAAAGAACTTTAAAGATGAACTGGTTCCAACCCCTGTGGCATGGATAGGTGCACCTTCCACTAGATCAGGTTGCTCAGAGCTCCATCCAAGCTGGCCTTTGAACACTCCCAGGGATGGGGCATCCACAGCTTCTCTGGGCAACCTGTGCTTTACCACCCACACAGTGAATTAGATTTGCCTGTTGCCCCTTTCTGTCAGATATAAAGGAGTGTGATGTCAGCCTGTTCTTAGTTGCTTGTCCCTTCAGACTTGTCTGGAATGTTCACTATCAAAAGTAAGAGCTGTTATTAGAGAAGCAAAAGAAAACAAAGAGAAGACAGTGTCCGTTTTCTAAACCTCTGGGTATGTTCCATAAAAGGGAAGTTGAATGTTCAGTCAGGACTGGATAATTTCTCCCCTGCCCTACCCTCTTCTTTCCTCACCACATTCAAAGTGCAAGAAATCACTTTTTTTTGGTTGGCAAGCATATGTGCATTAGGTCAGAGACGGTGTGAAAATAAAACATGGATAGTGTTCCCAACACAAGGTAGGGATGGAGCAGCATATTTTAATAAGAAAGATAAGTCATGGTTTACAAAGAGTTGTACTACTTTTTTTTTTTTAAATCTTATTTTTAGATCGACTTTCTGCCCAGTATTTAATTTTTCATCATATAATTTGTTTTAGTAATATCCTTCAGTACTCAGAAATTCTGTGCTCATTTTTCAGCATGTAAAAACGATTTGGCATCTAAAAAGTGGTATGCAATATCTGATAACAATCTTCATTGATTGTTATCAGACAATATATCAGATATCAGTCTTCATGAACATCTTGCACAAGCATTGACACTTGCAGCCAAATGCCTTTAGCTGTCCCAAAGTGCATTATTTTAGAAATTCTGACCATGACAGACAACAAGTTTGTGTGAAATGGTGTGACACCAGGCAAGTGCATGGATTTGTGCAGAAATCTTGCTTTCTGCAGGCCTGCTAGAAAGAATCTCTGGCAGTAGTTTGTGTCCTCTCCTTTCTTAACTTACATTCCAGAATGAAGTAGCATTATTACTTGGTGTACTCATCTGTCTTATGTACAGCTGAAAAAGGATTGAGGAGAATTTAGGATAAGGGATCGCTTCACTAGTTGGAATTTAGACAGATAGAAGTCATAAGCATGCTTGCCCCCAAATATGGTGCCTTTATTTCTTTGTAAGTGAATGCAATTAGAGGCAAATTGATTTAGACTTTTAATATAAGTTACCAGTTGACAGCAGAAAAAAAAGTAAAGCCCTGAAATTTACGTCCGACTGTTTACTTATTTTAAAACTATTTTGCCTTGTTTTTGGTTTTGTTTTTATTTTTATCCCAATATTAACTACCATATGTGACTGACATTCTCCAGGATCAAATTTCCTTGCTAATAAAGGACATGTTTTAATAATCCCACATTTTGAATACTTGGGTTTACATCCTGTTGTTCTTCCAGTTGGTGGGAATTAGAGTTTAATGCTGGGGTCATGACAATCTCTTGATTTAGAATTAAAGCATGTGGTTGTACTTCAGGGAATATTGCAGAGCAGGGGGTTTGTTCTTTCCCATAAATATATTGACTCCAAATGCTATGAATAATTTGGCATGTAAACTTTTTAATCCAGAAGTCATTGGTATAAATTTTTATTTCAAAAATCCCAACAAAACAACAGCCCCGCCCTATTTGTCTCAGCTAATTGGGCTTTGATTTTCTGGATTTGAGCATACACTTAAAATCTTCAATATGATCTTGCTCTTTTTAATTTGAAAATAATTTGTCTTCCTTGGCTTCTTTCTGTAGAACAAATGCAGTTCTCTGTAGTTACTGCAGCTTCTTTGCTGTCCCAGCTCTCTTGGCTCTTGCTGTAGCATGAACAGATCTTTTTGCTGTGCACACTGAGACCAGCTAAATATTTAGCCTCAGTGATATCTTCAGGAAATATTTTATTATCAGTGGAAAGTGGTTACTGTGCTCCAGGTTAGCACATCCTTCCACCTGTTCTGATATTATTGTAAAATCATCATCTCACTCTCCTGGCAAACTGATTTGCCATAATGAATGTTTGCTATGGATGAAATATGTAGGCTGCTTCAAAAGCATTTATAATAATAAGTTATTCTAAAATGTATTAGGAAATTATTTATGCAGGCAGGATAAGTGATGAAATGGAGAATGTCTTAGATTATGAAATTTCCATACAGTGCTTAGTTAAAAACTTACTTTAATCTTTTTTTTTTGTGTGTGTGTGTTAGTCAGGTTGGTTTAGAAGTAAGAGCTATATGCTGTGCTGTGATTTCTTTATTAGTTCTTTGTTTTGATGTGCAGGTCCATTTGTGGAACTTGATACCTTATTTTAGGGACTGGCCCACGTTGGTTGTTTTGAAGATTTTAGGGTTTGTTCTGGTCAAGATTTTTCTAATGCATTAAATTGAGCTTTTTCAAAAGCAGCAAGGTTTTCCCTAGTTTTGTAGATATTTGTTCTGAATAATCCTACTGACATTGGTAGACAGTTGCTCAAGCTAAGGCTACAATGGCTAAAACTCAGCCAAAGCTGTAGTGTAAATTTGGGTAATGCAGTAATGTACTGTGTACATTTTAATGATGCCTATGTACTTCAGATTTTACTTACCTTCTTAACAAAAAGAAGGTAAGATCTAGAGTATTCTGTGGTTAATAATTTATAATTATAGTAATAACTATCACTGGTATTGAAGCATCTTTATAAAATGTATCTAATATTTGAAATTCCATTTGTTTTAATAGAACACTTTATGAAAACAGCAAGAAAAATACAACTTTTGTAATTTGTTTCCTTCTTTTGCTATTATATAGTGATTTAAGTATCTAAATGGGAGACTGATTTTGTTCTTAAATTAGGATTATTTGATACTGAATTAGGGTGGCACTTGAAGGTGCAGCCTTCTCTGTGAACAGGGTTTATGACTGGCAGGTGTTTTTTGCAAGGTGGACTAGAAAAACAAGTTAAATTCAGAGATCTACATGACTAGAAGTATTTCCTAGGTATTATGTGGAACACAGTGAATTCACTGTGCACTTTTTAAATCTGAAGTAAACCAGATTTTACGTACAAAAAGCATTATGCCTCCTGGATTGACACAGGGGTGACTAAACAAATCTGCTGTTTGATGATTATGAGAAATAGTTTTTCATCAGGTAATTCCAGTTTGGCCAGTATCAAGACATCTATGCTGCCTTTGAATGATACTTTGTTCTAAACACAAGCGGATATTACGTGGGGTTTAATTTCACAAGTATTTGCCAGCTATCTACTCAAGAGTAGATATCCAATCTCCACAGCATTGGTAACCTGTGATTTCATCTATGGTATTTGTGTTTCAGTTTATTTGTTTTTCATTATGCAGGCAGAAAGTATTTCTTCTCTTCTGGAAACCAGCAAAAGAACGCCACAGTCACATGAACCGTACTGCAAAATTGGGTAGAAAGGAGAGCAGGCTATTTTACTTGTGTCAAGAGAAATAATAAAGGTTAATATAGACCTTAGAAATTTAGTCTTCAGTAAAAATAAGCTTAGAAAAGGTGCCACATAGTGTGTAGGCTCACAAGAATTTCTTCTAGAGGTACAGAGGAATACTAATTTGAATAAAATAATGCATATTGTTGCAGTGTGTTACTTAAGACTTTGTAAGTCTTGAGAGAAACATTTCTGTTCTAAATGCAGGTCTACTTGTCCAGTTGTCAATTCAGGCCCACTTCAAGACAAACGGTATCATCTAGATAGGATTTCAGAGAGTTTTTAGTTTCTGAAATGGAATTTTCTTCCCAGAGAGCTGCATTATTTTGTAACACTGAAAAATAAAAGGCATGCAGCATTACTTTGGTAGTACTAGAAGTAACCTTATATATTATTGTGATGTTACTCAGTTTATTGGATAATTTTTCTGTTCAGTATATTTCTGTTATCACTTTGTTAAATATTTGTGTTTTCACCATACAGGAACATAGGAATCTGCCTTTCATGCGTGAATTGAGGTACCTGTTTGCACTTCTAGTCGGTTCAAAGAGAAAATATGTTGATCCATCAAGAGCAGTTGAAATCCTTAAAGATGCTTTTAAATCAAATGATTCCCAGCAGGTAAATTCCATGTATTTTCAATCAAGTTTATGCATGTTTTAGTATGGTCATATTGTAAAAGGAAATACTTACTGTGAACAACAGAATTTCCAAATATCCACAGAAAAGCAACTTCTAATTATCACAGTCTTTGACCTTTTCCTGTAATAGTGTGTGATTTCTGGTTACTTTTATTAGATTAAAAAAAATCCAAACAGGACTGTTTTAGTCAATACGTTTTCTTCCTATTATCTTAGAAATGAACTAATAGTTCAACATTATTGCTTTTAGGATTTAGTTTAGCTTCCAAGTCTGTGGGTTTTTGAAAGAGAAATACTGTTCTGATCTAACAGTACATCCAGGGCTATACTGTTAATGTAAAGTCCCATTATGCTGCTTGTTTGGATACTGGTTTGGGATTATTACTCAAATCTTAATGTGCACATTCTGCTTTTTTTGGAGTAACATTCTCTTTCTTCAGATGCTTTGTTTTTTCACATGAGGTTATTATGGCTGAGGTGTTTAATTACAATAGCACACTGAATTTAGTGCTTGATGAAAGTAATATTAGTCACCACTTGCTAGATACCAAAGGGTTTGAACAATGGGATTCGTGAGATGCCTTTGGACTAGCATGGTGTGAAAGCTGAGCCCAAGTAACAGGGATCACAGGAGAGTGTCACTGCTGAGGAACACCAGAGCCACTCATAAAAAAACCAATCATGGCATACTCTTAGACATTGTGTGATTTTGGAACACTGGTGGAGGGGGAAGGGAATTCTGCTAAACTGATCTTGTAAGGTGACACTTTGTAGTCACTGTTTCTCATGTTTGCATTTTTCTTAAACTCTTTCCCAGGGATCGAGGCAGTAAACAAGGTCACTCTATGTAAACTATCTTGTTTTTCACTTTTCCCTCTTCTGAGGAGGGACTTTGCTTGTTGACCCTTGGTGTGGCCAATGGGTCCAGGGATCCCACCTCTTAGGTGGGCACATTGTAAAAAGGTATAAAAATAGGTTCTGAGAATAAACCAGCCCCTTTTCGGAGCATCAGCCTTCTGAACCACGAGTCCGTGTCTCATTGATCGTGTCCCACAGCGACAGCACTTTGCTGTGTTCTGTTACATATGTGAACTTTTCTTTTTTTTTTTTTTAACAGCAAGACGTTAGTGAATTTACACACAAATTATTAGATTGGCTAGAAGATGCCTTCCAAATTAAAGCTGAAGAAGAGAGGTAAGATTTTTTTCCTAGCTTTGCATGTTGAACATTTAGATGAGAGAAAAGCAAACAAAATGACCAAAACTCCAATTCTCTGTATGGCTGAAAACATTTTGACATTGTAGCTTGTTTTAGTTCAAGAGTGTTTTTTTCCATAACGTCAATACTTTGGGTTTTTTCCACGAGTTGTCTTATTTCATGTTAGAAATCTAGCTCCATAAAGTCCAGAGTATATAAAGAGTAGAGGTGTTTTGTAGATAATCAGTTAGGCTTTTTTTTTTTAATTTTAATGCCATTTTGGTTTTTGATCCTGTTGTTAAAGTACTTCAAAACCTTGCTCCTCTTTCTCGTCTCAGAAGTAAATACTCATTGTTTGTATTAGTGAGCCTCTGGAAACTCTTTTGAATACATGATTTTTTTTCTATAATGTTTCAAGAAACAGTTTTTACAAGGGTTTTGTATAGTTTAACCACTCATTATTGAATTTGGTTTGCATAGATTGTCTTAGAATGAAACACTCCTGAAAATTAGTTTTCAGAATATACTTTTCCCTGCAAATATCTGAAATCATACTTAATGTCATTAGAGGAATGTACAAAAATAAATTAACAGTAAAATGGGCATCATTTCTATAATGAATTCAGAATAGTTTGTTCATAGTTTTATAAATCAAAGGTTGTAGCTTTGACTTGGATTTCTTTTTGCTCTAACACGGCTCCTGTGTTTTTAGGGATGGAGAGAAACCAAAGAACCCAATGGTGGAGTTGTTTTATGGACGATTTCTAGCAGTAGGTGTACTTGAAGGTATGCATCAGAATTTGCTTGGACTTCTCTGGTCATGTCTGTTCTGTGCCTGTCCAAGGACACAGATGGCTGATGTAGTTCTAGGATTTTAGCTACTTCTGCAGAACCAGACGTGGAGAACACACATATATACATTTGTCTGTGACAAATGGTTTGTCAGGTATGAGACTGAGGAGAAAGGCAGTGAGCTGCAAGGATCCAAAAAGGCTGTTTTCATAACCTTCAGGTGCTGAGTGTATGTTCTCAGTGCAGCAGATGTTGGGGTGAGGTGCTGAGGAAAAATGCTTGGGAGAAATTATCAGGGCACTGTTGCCACTTGCTAATGGTGTACAGAAGGCAAGATGCTGTATTTCACTGAGCTGTTCTCTCATGCTCCCTCTGATTCATTTAATGCAATTTAAAACTTCAATTGTTGAATTTCTTTCTGCACAATTTCTCATATGGAAAACTCACCCTCTTAAAAGTACAGTTTGTTGGAAAACAAGTCACTGGAAACCTGCTCAAGGGCAATGTTGGAGAGAGCACTAAGGAGGAGGAGACTGTACAAATAAACTTCCCTTTATCTTACATGTATGTAATTAGTAGATCTGCAGAATTGTACTGTTCTCTCTTTCCAAGAGTCTATGAAAGTATTTTTGAGTCATTTTAATGTTGATGATTCTGCCTCCCATCCAAATTGTAGTCACTTCTTGTCATGTTTGAGTTATCTCAAGTTCTTTCCCAGAGATCTAAAATGGTAAACAAAGTCACACTCTGTAAACTCTCTTGTTTTTCACATTTCTCTCCTAAGGAGGGACTTTGCTCATTGACCCTTGGTATGACCAATGGCTCAAAAGATCCCACCTCTTAGGTGGGCACATTGTAAAAAGGTATAAAAATAAGTTCTGAGAATAAACCAGCCCCTTTTCGGAGCATCAGCCTTCTGAATCACGAGTCCGCGTCCCATTCATTGTGTCCCACAGCGACATCAAATGAGTGACATTTGCATTTGAGTGAAGCAGGTATAGTCCTTGAAGTGGCTTCCAGGTTATTCTGTGATATTGAACATGTTTCTGATGAGTTATCAGATTTCAGAACCATTCTGCAGATCTGTTGCTAGTAGCTAGCATTCTTGCTTTATATTTAGCTTCTTTCGTCCCTTACATTCTCATTTTAACAGAGGAGATATGTAAAAATCAAACAGAAAAGAAACTAGGAGATGCAAGGCTTGTTACTGACTTTAGGTTGAAATTATTTGAAATTCTAGGTTGAAATTACTTGTCCCTCATATTTCTCCTCATGTTTGCACTTACATCTTTATACAGTGTTACCAAATTGTAATCTTGTTTTCAGGACAGAAATGAATGTTCTCCTTCGTGGCTTATTTCTGCAGAATCTACTTATACAAAGGGCTCTTTCATACCAGCAGTTCCACTGACTTTGCTGATACAATATACATTTGTATTATGAAGCTCCTATTTGTAGGGGAGGACTTTGATTTATATGTGTAAAACTTCTCATACATTTGTGGTGTCAAGTAATTTTGAGGTTTGCTTATTACCAGAAGATGCTAAATAATATAAAAATGGGCTGAAGAGGAAAATGCAGTAATTTTCAATATTATTTGAGTAATATTTTTTAATAAATTGTCTTTGGACATATAATTGAATTGTTCAATAAATAAATGTGGATATTGTTCAGTAGACTAGATCAATTGACCTAGGATTGATACAGTTTTTTTCAAGGTAAATATTTGTTCTAAAATATTAACTATTTAATTTTTCATGTGAAGGTAAAAAATTTGAAAATACAGAAATGTTTGGCCAGTATCCACTACAGGTTAATGGCTTTAAAGATCTGCATGAGTGCCTAGAAGCTGCAATGATTGAAGGGGAAATTGAATCTCTCCATTCAGAAAACTCTGCAAAATCTGGTCAGGAGGTGAGTTAAGTGCTTCTGTGGACTTCTCTTGGGATGTTGTTGTCATGCCCTTTATTTTTTCCTTGGGTTTCATGTCTGGTTTTTATGGTTCATGGCACCTGCTGTATAGATGGGAAACCCCATTGCCTGTAAAGGCTGAGCTACTTTTACACAGCTGTTCATGTTTCATCACAGTTGTTTCAAAGATGTGAAATCTTAGGAGTTTTCTCCCTACTTGCCTTAAAAGTTCAGGTGTAATTTCTTCCTTGATGTCAATCTTTTTGGAGTAATGAAATGTTGCTTCCTTTAATCATAATACATGGGTTTTAATTGTGAAGCCTAGTGATGCACACTGAAATCATCCTCCAGTCTGAAGTTCTGGTGCCAATTCTCTGGTTTACAACAAATGTTTTATGGCATGTCTTTTACAATGAGCATATATCCTGAATTATAATTTGAAGAAAACAAAATGTCATAAATTTCTTGGTACAATCCCAAGTTTAGTTTCTTCATACAAGGTGAAACCTTGTATGTACCTACTACTAGAGCATAATTTTTCATCTTCTGAACTAAAGGTTGTCTTGCAGTTATAACCTGTGTGTATTCATGCATAAAATGTCAATTCTCTTATAAATGCTTGACTAGAAATGTCAGAATTGGGTGTTGTGGGGTTTTTTGTTTTGGTTTTGAGGCTTTTTTAACTTGTATTATTGGAAACTGGGAAACAGCAGGATAGTGATGTACAGGTCTATACTCTTAAGCTTTGAGTTCTGTGAAATTGTCAGCTTGGCTTCTTAGAAGCATGTGGAAATAGAAGTGAAATAGTCATATGACAAATTGACAGTGGTGGAAAACCAAGAAAAGTAAAAAAAGAAAAGTCCTATTCTAGAAAAAAACATTGCTTCATTATTACCAGGGCCAAGTAAATTGGTTATGTTTCCCTGAAATAATCCACAGTGATATTGCTTCTTTTAGTAGTGGTGTTTAAATATAATGCCTGAAAGATGTTACAGTGCATTGGAAGGTTTGGAAGTACTAAAAAACTCTGAATTTCTTGTAGCTTTAGCATGGTCTGTCTCAACTGAGCAAAGACTTCAAGTAACTTTTCTCTGAGCTGATTGTTATCAAAGCTTAAAGAGAATAATAATGTGGCACTCACATGTGTTGAAAGATCCTCAAAGTAACATTCTGATTTTTTTTTTCCTTATTCCCACCACTGACTCTAATGGGGTATTTAGCTTGACTATTAGTATTAGTATTATTAGTAGTATTGTTATCATGATACCTAAAATGCTCAGTTACAGAGCAGGGTGTCAGCAAGTGAGCTAATGTAGGAACAGAAAAAGGAGGCATTCTGTGTCCTGAGGAACTTAAATGCTGCTTCAAGGGAATTTTAGCTATGAGCACAGGAAGAAAAGGCTGTTTGCTGGGTATTGTATGAAAAGACTACTCAAGACATTTGGCTGGAGAGGAGAACTTGAAGTGAGCCCTGAGTCAAATGCCACATGTGGGCTAATGCACTGATGACAAATATGAGTCAATGGTGTCTGCAGCAATCAGAGAAACTTCAGGTGATGGTTAGACACCCAAAACTTACTAAATGGCTAGACTGTGGTTTTTGTGTTTGAGAATGGAGAGGAAAAATATCTTCAGTGCTGGAACTGGAGCTGGATTTGTACTCTAGTTGGGACACAATATATGTAAAAAAAGAAAAGAGGGCTATGGATAGACCTCTGCTGAGTAGTCAAAGACAAATGGGGTAAGATGATGATAGCAGTGATTAGAGACATGAGTAGAAACTTTAAGCTGTTAGTATGGAGGAAATGTCAAACACTCACTGATCGTGTTTCACAGGGGGTCAGAAGCTTTGAATGATATCAGGTGAATGGAAGGATCAGAAAGTTGAGTCTGAGAGAGCTATAGCAGGAAGAGCACTTGCTAACAGTGCAAACAACCATTTCAATAGCATTGAGGAGTTAAGGGAATAGAACAGTTGGCAAGGCAGGTATGCTCAAGCACGAGCCCACTTTTGTAGGAGCAAAATAAATGTGAGTGGAACAAGTATTTCTGCCTCCTCTGCTGGAACACAGATAGCAAAGCTCTTATGCAGCATGGGCAACCAATGGTCTGTGTTTACACTGAAGGGAGAAGGTGGTAGCATTGGAAAACTTATGCCCACCCACCTCTTAAACCAGTTTCTCTCCGAGCTGTGTTGGTCTGTAGGTATTGTATCATTATTACTGAATTTCTGCTATTGGAAGACATTAATGTTGGGATTTCTCTTTCTTCATCCAGCACTGGTTCACAGAGCTTCCTCCTGTCTTAACTTTTGAGCTATCAAGATTTGAGTTTAATCAGGCTTTGGGGAGACCAGAGAAGATACACAACAAATTAGAATTTCCTCCAATTTTGTATCTAGACAGGTACGGTATAATACTATCAACGAAATTCTAGTGTGAATATAAAATAAATCTTGTAAGTTTGTTAGAGTTGATGATTTGTCTTATGCTCACTTGAATCATAGTAAATTTATGTTCTATTTATACAAGTTAGAGTTTTCATGGGTTTCATCTGTTTCAGAAAATACACATAGATCACAATTTAAGACATACTTTTGCTTTGTGTGAAAAACCTGCTTCCACTTTCATTTATTGTTAGGCACTTGTGTACACAGGCAAAATCACAAAAAATCCCACCATTTATGAGTCCACTTGGAAAACAGGGAGACAAGTTGGATATTTCATGGTGTTCCTGATACTCTTCAAACGTGCAGTCAATTCTCAGCATCAGTGCATGAAGTTTCTCTACAGAGCAGAAATACCAGGGTGACTTTCAGTTAGCTGCTGAATGTTATTTGTGAACCTAACTAAGGAAACAGGAGTGTTGCTCTGTGGTTGCCACTTAAACTGCTTCATTTGGAATCTCTCTAATAGTGGCTTTCTAATACATGTTTGTCATCCATGGTGTCAACAGAGCTTTTGACACTGGGGAAAAAGCAACTTCTGAAAGTTGTGAAAGGAACGGCTCATTTTCTTCTCTGTTCTGCTTTAGTGCTGAGTATATTGTAAGTTCTAGAGGATGTGAGTTTTCATTATGGCTGATGGAGACAGATCTCAGTTTCACTGTTGGGATACTATGGGCTGACACTACTTTCTAAATTTCATGTTTTACAGGTATATGCACAAAAACAGAGAAATAACAAGAATTAAACGAGATGAAATCAAGAGACTCAAAGAGTACCTCACAGTTTTACAACAGAGATTAGAACGGTACTATAGATAACTGTGTAAATGCAAATAGTGTTAATGGGCTACATAGATTAACTCTTTGCAAACTCTTTGCAACTTTGTGTATAGCTATTTACCTGAGATTTCCTTTCTATATCTCTTTTCTTTTACCCTTTCTTTGGAAACTATATTGTAATTGTTGTAATTCTGATTCATGAAACATGCTAGGAGAGGTTTGCTGTAATTAATTGCAGTCAATCAGAAAAACAATATAATTTTTTTTCTTTTTTTTTTTTTTTTTTTTTTTTTTTAATTTTTTTTTTTTTTTTTTTGTATCTGTGAGTCATGGCATTAATACGTTTTGTGGTTAACAGATATTTAAGCTATGGTTCTGGTCCTAAACGATTCCCCTTGGTAGATGTCCTGCAGTATGCCCTGGAGTTTGCCTCCAGCAAGCCGGTGTGCACGTCCCCCGTGGATGACCTGGGTGCCAGTGCCCCCGCCAGCGGCACCCTGCCACCACAGATCCCCCCCAGGTAAGGGCTGCCCCCTGCTCCTCCTCTGGGCCAGAGGCCAGAGCAAACCTGCCTCTGGGAGAGAGGGAGCACGTTCAGCTGCTTTGTTCACCAGAACAAATAAAACTGGGGGGGGGGGGTGTGTCGCTGTCAAGTTTCTGCTTGTTTCTTTCAGCATGGCAGGATTAAATAAACAAAAATGCTAATGACCTGGGTTTGTCTCATGCACTTACAAAAATGCCTTCACAAGGAGATTACCATTTTCAAGCGCAGCCCAATTCCATCTACAATTCTAAATAGACAGAAGATTCTGGTGAGGTCATTGGTTCCCTCGTGTACTGTTTAAAATAATCTGAATTGGGCAGTTGTGTATGTGCTGCATAGCATCAAGGTTTCTGGTGTGCAATTTATCTGTTACTTTTTGCCCAGGAGCTAAGCTCCTTTTCTGCCATGCAGTTTGCATATCTTACCAAATTTGTCAGGAACCTAAATAATCTGACATCTTAAATGCAGAGTAGCTAAAGTTCCAGAGAACTGAATGTCCAATAATGTTGTTTTTCTCCCTATTTAAGTTAGTAACTCAGTGTAGGGGATTGAGCTGTATGCTCAGTCAGTTTGCTGATGGTGCCCAGCAGAAAACCACCCGGGGGTGCTGGTTCAGTGGCTGAACATGAGCAATCTGTGCCCAAGTGGGCAAGAAGGCCAATGGCACCTGGCCTGTATCAGCACTGGTGTGGCAGCAGGACCAGGACTGTCCAGTGACTGTCCCCCTGTGCTGGGCACTGGTGAGGTCACATCTCAGTCCTATGTTCAGTTTTGGGCACCTCGCTGCAAGAAAAACATTGAGGTGCTGGAGCATGTCCAGAGAAGGGCAACAGAGCTGGGGAAGGGTTTGGAGCACAAGGCTGATGAGAAGCAGCTGAGGGAGCTGCGGGGTTCAGCCTGGAGAAAAGGAGACTCAAGGGAGACCTTACCACTCTCTACAACTGTCTGATGGGAGGGTGTAGCCAGGTGGGAGCCAGCCTCTTCTCCCAGATAACAAGTGACAGGACACAAGGAAATGGCCTCAAGTTGCACTAGAGGAGGTTTAGATTGAATACTAAGAGATATTTTTTTGCTGAAGGCATTGTCAAGTGTTGGAACAGGCTGCCCGGTGCAGTGGTGGAGTCATCCCTGGTGGTATTTAAAATTTGTAGATGTGGCACTAAGGGACATGGTTTACAGGTGGACTTGGCAGTGCTGGCTTAGCAGTTGGACTTGATCATCTTAGAAGTCTTCTCCAACCTAAATAATTCTACGATAATAAAGTATACCTTTGGATAAGTGGACACTAACAGTTTATAACATAGCTTTGTATATTGTATTTGGACGGTAGGATCAAGATTGTTAAATTTGTCATCCAAAGCAGTGAAGTACATGAATCTAAAAAGGTTTTAAAAATATTTCCAATGCCTTACTGATACAATGCCAGCAGAAGTCATGATGATTGATGAGACAAACTTTTAGGAGTTATTATTGCTTGCATGAAATGCAATATCAAAGTAATAAACTCTTCAAACTCCTGTATAAGAAGTTTGTTCTGTAGAAGTGTAAGTATTGTGGTTTTTTTGTCCACCTGTAGAAACACCACAGCTTGTTATATGGAATAACATTTTCAGATCTCAATGTTCTCAGAACTTTATAAACTCCTGAAGATTCCAAGTTCCTCGGGCAGTACCATGATGCTGTACAAAAAGTAAAATTTCATTGCATGCAAGAAAGATCTTCAGATTCTTCCTATTCAGTGTAATTATATGGGGGTGATCTTGTTGATCAGGGAAAAACCTGTAACAAGTCTTCATTTCTATTATCCTGCTGCTCTTGCAGAATTCTCCTAAGGTGGCTGCTTTGCAGTTTGAGTTAGAGTGTTTTGAAACAAATATAGATTGCTTGGTGTGTGCATTTCCACACATTTTCCACACATTTTCCACACATTTTCCACACATTTTCCACACATTTTCCACACATTTCCAGTGTGGCATAAATATCAGATGTCCCTTCATTATTGCTGTTCAGCTAACGTAAGTTGTAGGTAGGACATTAGAAAAAGCTGTGTCTGCTAGGCGTAAGACACATAAAGGAGGTTATTAAACTGAGAATTTGTGTTTATTGGATTTTATGGTCATTGGCCATAAGAGAAACTGCTGTGATTTCTCTCTCTGCCATTTGGCTGTAAATGTTTCAAACCAGAGTTATTTATGTGTATGACGTGATTTGAAATTATTCAGTAGTGTTTCATATAAAGCAAACTTTGCTGTTGTGCTAATATATAATACACCAGAAAGCTTTCAGAAATTAAATACTAATTCCATGTTGCTGTTGTAGTTGCCTGTTTTGGATTGCACTTTAGGAAACTGTTACCTTTAAAATGCCCATTTTTAGATGAAAAGCTTATTTTTATGGTGTAACTTTTAGTCTGTCTGTGTGATGATTCAGTTTTTACATTTCATGTTTTGAATGAATGCAGCACAATAGAGCAGCAAGGGCCTTCATCATCAGATGTCCCAAGCACATCTCCTGTTCAAAGATCAGTAATACATAAGCCATTCACACAATCACGGATTCCCCCTGACCTGCCAATGCATCCGGCACCAAGGCACATCACAGAGGAGGAGCTGTCTGTCCTGGAGGGCTGTTTGCATCGCTGGAGGACTGAAGTAGAGAATGACACAAGAGGTAATGCCACCCACGGGGGAGCAGTGCTGTAGGAAAGGATTTGTGCAAGTGAGGGAAATCTTCCATCCAAGACAGTTTGGCGTGTAGATAGATGTACCAGGTGTGAAATGCACCCCTTTGGCTTTTCATGGGATAAAGATGTGCTCATGTGCAATTATACAGCCTTGTGGAAGAGAGCTTCTTTCTTCTCTTTGTCTTTCAGATTTACAAGAAAGTATATCTAGAATACATCGGACAATTGAATTGATGTACTCTGACAAAACAATGGTCCAAGTAAGTACAGTTTTGGCATGAGATAATTGAAAATAGGTCCTTCTTGGCACTTTTAAAAAGTTCTTAGGTGCCTGAAAACAGAGCAAGTATACAACAATTATGTAGTGTTTTGAGACATTTCTTTGGGAAGTCATAATGGGTTTTTTAAGCCCTTGAGTTGTGCACAGTCAGATGAAAGACAGTGATACAGTATTTTACAGGTGACATGCTTAAATATAGGCAGCTGTGATGAAAAGCCCAAATATGTTTGATCTCTGATCCCTGTTTTTTACCTGAATGCAGATTTGCACAACAAAATTTTCTTGCCTTTGTTTTTGCCCATATTCCTCAGTAACATTATGGCTTTAAGGTAGTGAAGAATTACACACAGGAAAGTACTATTTACTTTGTTGCATAGTGCCACTGTGTACTGCAACTTCCATGCTAGTACATGGAAATTCCAGGCTCCAGCTTTTTATTTGTAGTTAATCCCAGTGTGTGGTTTTGTTGCTACTGGCTTGATTTTTTTTTTAAACTTTGTCTAGATTATGTATCAGTCATAACTTTGATTATTAGTCTAAGCTGTTTTCTAGCAGATTCTCAATCTGTGTAATCTGAACAGTGTTTTTAGAATGTTTTACTGTGGAGTTGTGGCTCCTCTGCTTGTTTCTTATGTTCACATACTCATGTTCTCTCGCTCTGACAGGTTTTAAGGTTAAGGATTTCTTCCTCTGTTACTTTCTGTTAGTAAAAAGAGCTATTTTCATTCCAAGTAAGATCTGTTCAGCTTACAGTTTTCCTTGAGGTATGTTTTCATTTTGTACATGGCTTCTAATAGTTACTGGCAGCTGAACTCTGATGTTAAGGATTTCAGGCAGATTTGCCTAGATGACTTTCTTTAAGCTTGCTACTAGCAGACACTTCTTTCCTTAATACTTGTATTATAAAAAGAAGGCCACAGACTACATGTCATCTAACAGTAAAATTAATTAATTTAGTAACTTGTATCTGAATAGTCTACCTGTGTTGGCGTAGGTAGTACAGGAGGAAATACCTCTGGATAGCAAAGATACTAGTTCAGCTGTCATTGCAAAAGAAAAAAAAAGAGATTAGTTAGTAAAACACAAAGCAGGTGCTGAACCCATCTGAAATCACAGGCTGGAAGCTGCCCTTCTGCAGCTCAGCTGGTTTGTCCCTGTGCCTGTTTTGGCACAATAGGAAGGAGGGAGGTACGCAGAGTGCCTACCTCAGTCCCGGGGTGATTTCATAGCTGGGTATTGCCCCATTCCCTGGGAGCAGTTTCACAGTATTGATGTTTCTCTCTGCACAATACAATTGCAGGATTGCAGTCTTGAAGTCAAGTTCTAGGCACATAAAACTACACATTTTTAAGGCAAACATGTAATATTTGCAGACGTCTTCCTAGTGTATTTATGAACTATTTGAGAAGTTCTTTTGTCTTCTCCTTTTGTCCTTTTGGATTCTAAGGAGATAACAGTAGTCCATAAAACCTTTGTCAAATTGTCATATGAAATACATTCCCAAAATCTTTATTGTTTCATTCTCCTGAATGAATGTTTCATCAGCTGTTACTTATTTCCTTCCTTCTGTGAGCTTACTGTTGGGAAGGAGACACAACTGTTTTTTCTCTGGGAGTTAGTCTTGGATATGACAGCTCTGACATACCTGTTCTGTAGCTACTTGTGATGGGGTTGATGAAGCTTCATTCCTGCTTCATGAGTACTAAGTGTAAACTAAGAAGGTTAATGCCACCTATGTTTGTGTTGCCTTGTGCTATTAATTACTGTTGATATAATGGATTATCACAAGAGATAAGCCATTGGCACTGAACTCACCTGTCCCCTGGTCACAGACCTCTGTGGGGAACCATCCTGAAAGCTCAGTGTGGGTGACTGACAGCTGCTTCTCCTGACTTGGAGGAAAGGGTGGGGACCCTTATGCTGACCCAGTTAGCATGGTTTTAAGTAAAACAACTTAAATTCAATGGGGATTTTTAGTTCCTGATTTTAGGGTAAGAAAATTTTATTTTGACAAGGTCTAAAGAGACACGTTTTTTTAAATCAGGATCTGCATAAATTTTTGTGCATATACACAGGCTTGCAGTCATTTTAAGGATGACTGCAAGCCTGTGTATATGTACAAAAGATTTTAAGGCTTTCTCACTGGTTTAAAAAATCTGTTTCTCACAGATGTTAAAAACCCCAGAGCATTCAGATTTAAGGACTTGCCAGGATTTCTTCTGTGTATACTTCTTGTGTTTGGGAGATTTAGAGTGTGGTTTAGTCTCTGGAATGACAGGTTCTTTGATTCCAGCTGCTGTGCAGTCACTCTACTCTACTCAGTTCAAGGGGAGTTGCAAAATCTCCAGCATGGAAGAGGATGATCAGGTTAAAAATAACTTCAAGGAGTTTCTCCAGTCACAGTTGTGTGTATTTACAAGTGTTGCAGCACTGAAACGATATTTGCAAAAAATACCGAGTGCACCTGGAGTTAGAGACTGTTTATCACCAGTGCAAGCTGCTTTTGGGGTTTTTCATCCCAGCTGAGCTGTTGTCATTGAGGCACACTGTGCATAGCAGGGAAGCTCAGCTTTCCCTTCTATGTTACATGTGCTATTCCAGCAGGTTAAAATGAGTCGATCACTAAGATATTTTCAAAAGACTTGTAATTCAGGAAGAACTCATTCATTCTGCTTCTTTCTCTCTGCCAGTTTCCCATTGTTCTTACTGGTTAGTTTACAGATGTAATCTGGAATTCATTTTACACTGATCCTAGAAACTGCTATCATCCTTTGCCTCAGGAGGAGGAGAGGACCTTTTCAGGTCTTCCATGCTTTATTTAGCTTTTCCCGATACAGTTAAAATACTGGAAAACAGTTATTTTCCTATTCTGATGTAGGAATTTTATTTTTGTGTAACTGAAGCAGATATTAATTTAAATAAATTATTTTACTGTCACACAGAAAACACTGAGTTTATTACCTTGAATTTGCATATGCCTTTCTAGGCTTTTTGACAGGTTTGTCAGGTCGGAACTGAAGCAAATCAAAGACAGTTAAGGCTGACTTATTTGAGGTTTATTTTGGCAGATACAACGAAGGTAGAAATATTAAGGAATTAAGAAAAGAGGCAACAGAGTAGACATTTATGTTGTACACTAATATTTTTAAGATCTCTGTAACTAGTAGTGGTAAGTAACATAGTTCCAAGTCCTTATGCTTAGTGTGTTACTAGTTTTACTTGTTTTTCCTCTGTGTTGTGTTTTGATCCTGATTAACTTTATTTCATTTATTTCAGTTACTTTTATTTCATGTAGCACTTATTGCTGGCATACAATAGGAACTAAATGCTGTCAAGGAGGGTTTGACATTTGTTTTATTTTCTGTTTTGTTGTTTTTTTTTTTTTAAGGTTCCTTATAGGTTGCACGCTGTCTTAGTTCATGAGGGTCAAGCGAATGCAGGACATTACTGGGCGTATATTTATGACCACCACCAGAACAGATGGATGAAATATAATGATATTTCTGTGACAAAGTCAACTTGGGAAGAGCTGGAACGGGACTCTTTTGGTGGTTACAGGAATGCCAGTGCATATTGTTTAATGTATATCAATGACAAGGAGCAGTACTTGATACAAGGTAATGTTATCGCCACAGATTCTGCATGATATAGAATAGCTGAATACATTGGTAAAGCAAACTTCTTTCAGATGGATGTCCAGATATTTAATGTTTTTAATAGTTATTGAAAGTTTTATTCCTGCACCTAACTGCTTGTTTTTGTGTGTGGAACAATTGCTGTTCAACTTACAGATCGTTAAAGATAATGCCAAATGTTTCAGCATTATTAAGATAAAAAACCAAACTGTTTGCTAATTTGTAAATATTTTAGAAAAGGGTTTGGAGAATTTTGGAGAGTTTATCTCAAGATTAGAAGAGAAGTATGGAAATAGAGAAATGAGCCTTTTGACATTAAAATCCTCTTGCAGCTGCTTTTTTTCCCCTAAGCTTCAGAGCCCTGATACACTCTACTGGAGCGTGGAAACTTGAAAGCTTACACAGTAAATTGAAATGTGAATAACTTAGCTCTACCAACCACACATCAAACCTAAGTAATACGTGGGTTGGGTAATTTTTTTCAGGTCATGTAGGACTATGCAGCTATAAGGCTTTGTATGGAAGTGTTTAAAGAGAGACCAGAGATCCCTTAGCACAAAGTTTTTGATAATGGTAGACAGAGAGCTGTCTCTGTGAAAGTGTCCAGAGATTCAGTAGAAGGTCATGGAAAATAATCAGGTTCCTACTTTTTCATAGGGCAGAAAGCTCAAGTGCTCATTTATCTACTTCAAAATTTTGCTCATTTGTTTGCTCAAAATTTTGCTCAAATTGAGCCTATTTGTTCAGTTTTTAAATGAAAGTCAGTATTACCCTTGACATTCTTAGGTTGCCAGGTTGGTTGTGCACTTACAGCCATAGGATGTTTGGGCCCTGTAGGCTGCCTGTGCCATCCCAGTTAAATCTGAGACCTGCTGACTGTGGGACTATGACTGCTGGTGGATCCCCTGGGGTCTGGGTACCCCTGCAGAGACCATTCTCAAAGCAAAAGGAAGATGACTCAGTTTGGCTGTTCTTATCTGCTGGTTTTCTGAGTTCCTGTAGATCCACTTCCCCACTTTCCTTCCCCCTTTTTCTTGGGAAGTTTAGTTGTGTCCAACTCTCTGTGGCAGTAATACAGTCAAGCAAGCATGTTTTCTGAATGTTCACATAGAGTGCTCAACAGATAGTTAAAATAGTATAGTTTGGGGGGTTTGGTATTACACTGTACATTTCTGGTAATTCACTTGAGGGTATCTGTTAAACATACTTTCTGCTTTCTTTTGTCCTTTTCTTTCTTTTTCTGAAACTTATATTTCATGTTATCACAGAGGAGTTTAACAAAGAGACGGGGCAGATGCTTGTTGGAATGGACACGCTGCCTTCTGATCTAAGGGATTATGTCAAGGAAGACAACAAACGTTTTGAAAAAGAACTTGAAGAGTGGGATGCAGAACTTGCTCAGAAAGCACAGCAGGAGAAATTGTTATCACAGATCCCCAGGGCACCAGCACCCTCACCTGCTCCAGGTTAGCTGCTTCTACCTGTTTGGAAAGGAAGTAGGACCAAAAATCACTGGGGCTTGTATATATCACTTTACAACGTAACAAAGGAAGAAAAAGTTAATTTGTGTAATCTTGAATTACAGCTATTTACTTGGCCAAGGTAACTATACTTGAAGTTTAGCCTGTTGGGGTGGGTTTTTGCATTTGATTTTTTTTTATTTTAAGAAAGTAATTATTCATTGGTTCTTCTGCCTTTTTCCTCCCAGTTGTCCTGAGCTTCTTTTTTCTTTTTTTCCCCCATAGAAACTGAAGCTTTTTATGATAGGTCTCACTAGTCTGTTTTGAGGATTTGTTAGTTTGTAAATTATGTGTTTCTTCTATTCAGGAGGATTTAGTATGAGACCTACAGTCACATTTTAAATTAGAACAATATTTAGATCTGAAGAGCAGAATAATGTATTTGCTGTGGTGCATTGAATAGATTTAACAATAGTAGGGCCTGCTTAAGAAATTGCTGTGTGGAAATGAGGGTGTTAAAGTTGTGGGAGGGATTCTGACCAGCAACTGTGAGGCCAATGCTTGTAGGAGCCCAGCTGGTAAGGACCACTGGCAATCTGATTATAAACCAGAGCTGCCAGGTTTTTGGTAACATCCACCTTTTGCTCCATTGCAGTAGGCTATGTATGTTATGTGAAAGACGATGTGATGAATTTCGTGTCCAGATGTACTCATTGCCATATTTGAGTCCTAAAGATTGAGCATCATTTCTCATAGCCGTGTGTGACTGGAAAAAGAGTGTAAGAAGTGTAGTGATTTAATGGCATTGTTTGTTTTGCAAACTCTCTGTAGAGTTGCTTCATCTTTTCTTATGTTTTGAGTTCCCAAAAACTTAGAGATTTGTGCTATTTCTTTTGTTAGTAATGGAAAGTACAAAATGAATGCTTAGTCTGCCAAAATTTGGTTTCATCATGTAAGGAATATAAGACACTATTTATACTAATCAATTTATTGCTCTCAAGTGGAGGACACCAAGATCTCCTTTAAGGCAGAAAAATATGTGTTTATTATTTTACAAAGTAAAAATAAATCTTGCACTCAAGCAGCTGGAGATTATTCCATCTGTTGAGTCTGTATCCCATTGAAACTCCAGCTAGAATATCACCTTTGTTCTCAGTCATCCCTGATGATTGACTGATGAATACCTCTCACTCAAGAGCCTTAATGGGTCTACAGACAGGACAGGTCTATTGTTCCTAATAAAAAATCAGGGATCCACTTGTAGGGAAGTGTTTAAAATTACATGAGATGCAGACTGGTGTAAAGTTGTGTTTGTGAATTGTGTGACTCTACCCTGCATTTTCTATGTGCTTATCTTATCTATGAGACAGTGATCCAAATGAAACTAACCAATTTAAAATTAATGCTTATGTTAACATACAAAATTGTTATCTTATTTCTGTTACTAAGTTCAAGCAGGAGAACCGGAATATTTAGAGCAGCCATCAAGAACTGATATTTCAAAGCACTTAAAAGAAGATTCTGTTCAAGCAATCAATAAAGCTTTAGCTGAACAAGAAGATAGAGGTCCAGAAGCTATAATGGATACGGTGAGGATATTTTAAAGCTTGAAATACTTACTTTGCTTTTATTTTGCAAGTGAAAATGATAGAAAAACTGATAAAAGGGTGTGAGTCTGGAAACTTTGAAATGAAAATTGCTTTCTCTTCAGGGACTGTCCAACACTGAAGTCCATCCAGAAACTGTGTACAATGGTAATGTGTGGTAGTGCAAAAAAAAAAAAAAAAAAAAAAAAAAAAAAAAAAAAAAAAAAAAAAAAAAAAAGATAGATGTTCTCTATGAGATTAAAGTGCTTGTCAGGAGTACAGCCTATTGTTCAAATTACAATCAGCTGTTTGTGCCCACCATCTTTTAAAAATGTTAGATGATCCCATGTACTTTTGAGGAGTAAACATTGACAGTCCATGTAAAAGACTTGAAAAATATTGCTTTAGTCATCCAGGTTTTTATCTGGGAAATACAAGAATATAACTGAGTTCCTTTGATTGACCTGTGGAAATTAATGTAGCTTTCAGAAATAAGGGATTTTTTAACTGTATTCTGTAGCTTTAATGCAGATTCACAACTTGACAAAAATAATTTTTTGTGATTCATAGAATGCCTATATTAGCTTAAAATGTCTATAATAATCAGTGTGGGGTGTTTCTGTTTTCACTTGGTACAAAGTATACTAAGAGGAATGGGACATTAATTATTTCACAGCTTATTAATGAAAGTAATATTTGACATTCTTTTCTTTCAGCAAGTAATTTTTTTCCTTCCCTTTAAGTATGTAGATAAATGACAGATGTGTTTGCCACAAAACTAAGTGCCGTTCAAACAATATATGCATACTGTAAATGTACAGTATGGCTTCCTTAAGCATCCCTAGTAACCACTAAGGATATGAACAGTTTAGATCTGTGCAAAATGCTTCCCAAGATCAGGTGTGAATCCTCATTAAACAGAAGCAATCTGGCCCCAGATATCTTGCAATCTTTGAAAATTATGTGACAGCTTGTTGGCACCCTGTTGACCTGCTGGGTTGTCCACTCCTCCTGTGGTGTCAGGAAGGCAGGGAAGCACACTTCCTGTGCTAAACTGAAATTGAAGCTAACAGGGAAACTCATCTAACTTTGAATGAAAAGATGCTCTGCCACTGAAGCCTTAGGCTGCTGCATATTGGCCTTTTTTGAGTTCTCAGAACAGCCTAGTGGGAGGCTGTTTAATACGTGTTACTCCAGCTGAAAAGGTGGCTGTGAAGGTACCAAAAGGGATGATAAAATGTGTTTCATAAGGCTGTTCTCCTTCCAGGGTTTGTGGGCACCATCCCAGTGGGATGTGAAAGAATCTTAGATTTTTCCATGGTTCAAGTGGTGTAGTTCAGGATAATGGCACTTGGCACAGTGGTCAGCCTTGGGACTTCACAAGACTGTGGTTGGGGAACACCATGATCTGTTTAATGAGACAAACAAACAAAAAAGCCACAAAAATGAAAAAACCAACAAATCAAAAACATGCAAACATTATTTAGAAATAAATGTACTTCAGCTGTTAAAATGTAAAGTAAATTTCCAGTTAATCTGAAGGTATTCTGTTAGCATTTAAAAGCTGTTTGGTGTATTCCCAAATTTCACTTATGCTGAAAGAGAATTGTGGAGAATTGTGCTTCCTTCTCAGTGTCTCAGCATGCTTTCTAGTTACTCTGCTTCCATATGCATTCAGACATGCAGCCATATATTCCATTACTTCACTTTTTGTTAGTCCATTTTTAAAAGAAGGAAAGCCAACATCAGCATGTGTAACAGGATTGTAGGTTATTCACCACATGTTCATTTTGTCTATTTTATGCCTTTTATCATTTTTCTCTGCCCTCTGATTGCACAGCTTTCCTTTGTACTTGCACAGTATTGGGTGTAAATAGATACTGACTATGATTTGGACTCTTTGTTAAAAGGTGAGGCTGTTGTTACAGTTGCAGAACAAGTAGCAGAGCACTTTGCCAGTCTTTGGATCAGAGTCATGGTTTAAGTTCTGCAAATGTTGTAAACTGCCTATTATTCAATGACAGACCATAGGAGCCAAGATTTGTCTCTATTGCTGTTTAAAACTTAGTTTAACATGCCAAGAATTTGTGACTAGGGTAATCTCCTGATTTTCTGTTTAATTACTTTTCTAAAAAACAAACCAGTTGGATGTAATGCTCCTTTAGATATTCTTTAAAATATCTTGGTTGTTAGAGGCTTTTTTGTGGTTTTTTTTTCCTCCCAGAATACTGGGAAATCTTAGCTTTTAGTTTGTTTCTATCCTTTAGTGTGACTTCATCAGGTATTTCAGATACAAAGTATCTGACCTGGCCCTCTTCAAGGCCGGACTGAATGGGTCCCTCAGCAACCTGACCTAGTGGATGGTATTTTTAGGACTAGATGATCTTTGAGGTCCCTTCCTAAGCTATTCTGATATTTTTTGATCTATTTAGTAATTTTGGGGTGAAATGCACTAAAACTGGTCATTCACAGACTCATTCTTTGCCAAGTAACTTAAATTTGTAACAGATATTAGAGTTGTAATACTGGTGTACTAACCTGTAAAGATAGAATTAGTGAATAAAAAACAAATGAAATAATTTTAGTAACTATGACTTGTAATTTTAATTTGTTATGGCTAGTAATTTTAAAATGTACTGCTTAGAAAATTATAAGTATCACTTACATTCTCTAATTAGATACAGTTTCTGAATTTTTTCAGAATTTCAGCAGTTGACATCATTGTACTAGATCAGCCTGTCAGTTTGCATCTCTCCATAATTTTACTGTGTTTTCTGATGATTATTATGATTATTCTTTTTTTCCCCAATCACGTACTGATGATGATTTTCTTCTGCAGAGCTCTGATAATGCCCCAGCTCAAGCAGCTCCTACCCAGCGAGTGGTAGAGGTGGCGATCCCTGATGTAGGGACTTTTGTGATTGAGTCAGAGGAGGGGGGTTATGACGATGAGGTACCTCTGATTGCAGTTGTGTGCACCGCTCCTCCTCGGTGCTTCCTTGTGCTGCCTGATGAGAAGTCTTGGCATGTTTGCACACTGTGGCACCTAACAGACTTCTGCAAAACTAAATTTTGCTTAGCGATTTGTGATCTTTAACAATGTCATAGTTTGTCGTGAAGTATGGAAGGGAAGCACTGCAAACTCTAGTCGGGCACGCTTTGCATGGTACCTTTTACACTGGAGGTGTATTTGTCTCTTCAGCTGTGGAGGCTGAATGTTTGTGTTAGGCCAGGTAGCCCTCAAAATGCTGGTGATAGACTGCCACTGCTGCATTATTTAAAAGGTGACAGGACACTGAGGGATGTTCTTCATGTTTGTGCTTTCTTGTGCAGTAAAGCTAATGTTCAAGTCGGATCTCTTATTTGCCAAGGTTAAGCTTTTCAGGCTTTGGGGATTAAATTAGCCATGGAAATAACCTGAAACTGATATGGCTGGTAGAATTGAATCTTGCAAATCTTAAAAATAATTCAGACTCACAGTTGTACACGTACCTGCTACTACTGGAGGAATAGGCCCATTGTTTTCCTGAGAGACATTGTGTTTTTGCTGTCCAGTTTCAGCAGTAGAAAGCAACACTGCTGGTCATGAAACCACCCTGCCTTGCCACTTTTTACTCCACGTTTGTTTTTGTTGGGAATAGCGTTGGTGCAGCCTCTATTGTCAGGCATCTGAACATGGGTTCTTGGGGGGCTTTAGCTTCCCTAGGCAAATGGATATTTCAGGTTATTCTGCCCTGGAAGTGTGATCAGTTACAGCTGGGAGGATGGAGTGAGGAATAAAATGGTTTAATTGACATCATCACACAGTTTACCTTCTTACAGATGTGTAGTCTCCACCTTGAAAGAAATGGGGATTTAACCTCGTATAATGACCTGCTTGTTTGTTTGTTTTTACTTTTGTCCCCATGCCATTGTCTTTCTTGCCTATTTCCCTGTTCATTTTGTGAGTGTATTTTTTTTTTTTTTTTTTAATGTGTGGGAGACTTGCAGGGAGTTTAAGATCCTTCATTGTTTGTTGCTGCACCAGCAATACCTTGGGCAGGGAGAGAGGGAGTGTTTTCCTTTGCTCACAGATAAAAACAGAGAAAGGCTTTTCTGAGTAGCTTGAATATGTCAAATTGTGTGTAACTGATGTAGATAGCAGTGCAAGATGTCTTGTGTTTTGCCTGGTGTTTGTTAATTGTTCTGGATTTGATGTTTAAGAAATTGTCTGCAAATTCTTCAGGGATTGATTGCATTTGCAGCAGCGAGTCTCTTATTTTGACCTTGAAATATGCATAAAATACAGGTGGTATACCCATGGCTTTAGTGCAGTATATCTGAAGTGTGATTGGATGAATTTTCTACTTGAAAGTTTTCTTTTTAGTCTTTAGATGGCCGTGGGTAGCACTCATTCAGTGTGCAGTTTCTGCTTGGTACTAATGCTGAACTGTGCATGTTCCTTTCCTTTGAAGTTTGGTCCATGTGACTTTTTTGGCACAGTTTTCTTCCTTTTTTTTTTTTTTTTTTTTTTTTTTTTTTTTTTTTTTTTAATTTTTTTTCTTTCCTTTTTTTGTAAGATTCCTTTAATGTTACAGTAAAACTGTATATACACATGCCATGATTTGATTTGCAGGACATGCTCACCAGATCTGTATTGAAATGTGCCATATCAATGTATGCATGCATTAAGTTGCTTTTTCATCTTGCATGAGACTAAAAGCATATTGAATTTGGTCATTAAAATATTAATCATTCAAAACTTTTATCTTAAATCCCTCGTGGCAGGTCATGCTGACCCCGAACATGCAAGGTATTATCATGGCTATAGGTAAAGCCAGGAATGTTTATGACAGGTGTGGGCCAGAAGCAGGGTTCTTTAAGGTACAACTTCTTCTCCTCTGACTTTTCCTGTTAGATATGCTACTCCCTCTACCCCTTCCTGTATATAAATTCCTTTAGAGCATTTATACATACTTGTCTATATTAGTTCCTCATTTAGATATTTCTCCCTTGAAAAATAGACAGATATTTGCCCTGTTGATATCAGTAGCTTATATACCTCTCTGCATTTTAACTTTTAGTAATAGTAGCAAGTAACATAATAGTAACATGAAACAAACTTGGATGAGTAATCAGTAAAAGTGTATGGGTTTTTTCTCCTGTTAGTAATAAAACCCATGCCTTCGCTAGACTGTGGGACATCAGGATTTTTTTACCCAGGGACTTTCTGCCATTTGTTTATTTCAAAGAGATGTTCTTGTTTTGCACTCCTTAAAAGGTTTTTAATAAATTTAAATTGCTTGCTTTTGTGTAACCACATGGGTATCAATACTATTTATTTAAGCAGTTTTTCATTACTGGGAATTAGATGTTAGGCTTTTCACTGTGATTAGTCTTCACTGTGACACCAGATTTAAGAATGTGTTCATTTTCTTAAATACACAAACTTCTGAGCACCTTTAGCTCTTGGCCTCTTGAATTTTCAGGGTATTAGGAAGGGAATTGCTTTGACATGATGTAAAATGTAAAATCCTCTCAAATGTGATTTGGAGAGGAGAAAAGTTTCTTCCTTGTCGTTGAGTAGCAGTCTGTTTTCTTCTTAATTTTTATGGTGGACTTCCACTAGAAGAAACTCCAAAAGCCACAAAACCCCCAAATGAGCAAACAAACAAACAAACAAAACCCCCTAACATAACCAACAAAAAGTTCTGCAGCTCCTTGGTAAGGAAATTGAAACCACATGGGTGGGTTGGTTGGTTGGTCTGTTTGCATGGGTGTTTGAAGTGGGTACCTAGAGAAGGGCTTACTGTGTTTGCAGGGCTGTCTCTGTTAACTGTGCCTGATCTCAGGGGAGGGGGAGACACCTGCCACAGCCTCTGTTCAGTGAAACTGGGTTTGTTTGGGATCCAGTGCTGGTTGCTTTTTTTTTTTTTTTCAAATTTATTAATGAAAATATGTAAATTGTTTTTTAAGTAGAAAAAAATTCCTCAGTTGATCAAATCATTCCTTACCAGAAAGTTCAATTATATCTAATTGTATTTTTTAATATGAAGGGTGTTTTGATACTTTTAATACAGAAAATTACTTCAAAAATAAAATTACATTTAATGCTTTAGAGTTACCAAAAATGCTCAGTTGAAATGATTTTCAGTCTTTAATTTTGAATCCTTTGAAACATTTAGGCTTTACGAGGGCAGAATGTCTTTGAGTGAGAAAATGTTTTGACAGAAAGTAGAAAACTTTCCTTACTCATTTCTGCTAAATTGTGTTTGCAATAGCTTAGCAGAGGTGAAACATGGTTTATTTTGAAGGAATACATTAGTATGAATGGATGCAGATGAAGTGGGGTTGTTTGGGAACAAAATTTTTGTTTTGGGAGGCATCAGATGAAATCTCACATTTTCCCATAACTTACTATAAAAGCTTCTATGATGTCTTTTAATACTGTTACTGTGTTCTTTTATTTTTATATATATATTATTTTTTTAAATTAAATTAGTGTTTTCAGAAAACTGGGGGGGATTCTGTATCTTAGGTGAAACTCCTTTGGTGTGAGTCATTGTTACTGCCAAGGTTTCACTCCCCCTCTAGATCTCAGGTTTAAGACAAGACTAACATACAGATATTTCTTGGTCAGTGATCTCTTCAAGTCATTGTTCTTTAACCTTTATAGACAACTCTTTGCAGAATGTTTCCTTTAAGATCTTTATATAATATTCTCAGTGAGAAAACATATGAAAAAATATAATATTTTTTCTACTGTCCCTTTTTCTGTGTAGAGAAATAGTGGTTTTTTTCATTTTGTGTAAGATTTCTGAATCTGTAGAGTACCACATTATTTTAAAAATTATTATAAAAATACAGGGTTTGTGTTGCATTTTTTCCTACTTCTAAGTAACTATAGAAAAAAATTAAATGTCTAATAGCAGTTTAGTTTTGTTTCCTCAATAAACATTTTAAAAATTATTATAAAAATACAGGGTTTGTGTTGCATTTTTTCCTACTTCTAAGTAACTATAGAAAAAAAATTAAATGTCTAATAGCAGTTTAGTTTTGTTTCCTCAATAAACAAGATTTAATTGTTAGCCATGTTGACTTTCTAATGGTAGAATTCCTGATGGAAGGTAAAAACTCTGTGGCTTTTGGCATTTACAATCCTTTTTAATGGTAATGCAAATCATGAGTATTTAAAGATATTGAGCAGAACATTCTCCTAAGCTTTAAAGGTTCTCCACATGCTCTGTGTTTGTACTTGTATGATTATTACCCTACATGTTTAGTCCTGAAACAGAATGTGTTATTAGCAGAGGATGGGAGCCCAAATTTCTGATAGTTAAATGTCAGGTATTACAGCATAAAGGCATTTGAAATACTGAACAGGATATGTTGTTTTGGGTTTTTTTTGTGACTGCTTTGGTGCTTTATTTTGTGCATACATTGTATTGAAACTTTGCTAATGTGTTAGGAAACCATCTGATCACCTCCCTATTTTCAGAGGGACTCTATGGAATATGTGTTAACATTTGTCACCATTTTTCTAATTCTTTTTCTTGTTGCTCCTGTTCATGCCTGTATAGTTTTAGTGAATAAAATCTAATGAACATATCAAATGATGTTCATTAAAACCTAATGTGCTGGCAAAGCTGGAAAAGTAAATGATAAAACGCTGCAACATCTGATGATCTCTAAAATTTCTCTAAGATATTCAGTGAGGCTGCATCCTGCCCTATAGGACAGTACTGTTGATACTGAATTATTATTTTCTTCAGATAGCCTATCATTTGTTTTTGATTGAAAGACATATTTCATTCCCACATAGTATTTTCCAAATCATACATGTTTACTAAACTTTCTGTAGGGTATTTTTTTTCATGCCTTTGCATTTAACCATGTACTAGAGGTACTTTTTTACTTTATGAGACTTCAGAATATTTCTTAAGGTCAAGTGTCTGAAATCTTGTACTTGTCTTGGGCTTAAAGAAACCTCTCTAAGGATTGGATAAATCTCCTCTCAGGGAGACATAGCACAACACTGGAACTACTTTTGAAGGGAAGGTTTACTTGGGATTTTGTCAGGCTTAACTGGTGAGAGAAGGTACCAACTTGACAATTTATTTGGGGTTTTGTTCATTTTCATTTTAAAAACATAGTTTAGACTTCTTAGAAGGGTGGTCTGTGGAACTCTTAAAAGATTTTATAGGCGAAATGCCATGTCTCGTAAAGTATCTTGTGTCTGTGGTGTTTGAGTTAAAAGCCAGAAGGAATTAATGTCTATTTTTTTTAATCATGTAGGCAATTAAATTGGAATACACACGTCTGCTAAAATTAGCCCAGGAAGATCCACCACCTGAATGTGATTATCGTTTGCGTCATGCAATTGTTTACTTCATCCAAAACCAGGCACCAAAGAAGATAATTGAGAGAACATTACTGGAGCAGTTTGGAGATCACAATCTCAGCTTTGATGAAAGGTAATAAGATCTGCACATCTCATTTCCTGTGTTCATGAATGTTCTCTGATGTGTGGAAACACCCCTTCATATTTGGCTGTGTGTTTGGCTTTATCTCCTAGTTAATAGCTTGCAAGTTTCCTTTGTTTAACAGATCATTTTTATAGAAATCCCTATTGAAAGAGAAATTAAGGAGTTTCTACTCATCTAAAATAAGTAGAAATGCTCAGTGTTCGCAATTTTTGCATTTAGATTTCTGTAACTTCTTTCATTGTGTTTCCTCACTGCCCTGAAAGCCAGCAGTAGAGATCAAAGCCTTTCCAACTGTGTGAGTGACTGGCTTGAGAGCAAGACAATGTCTCTCTTCCACTCAAAATTCCATCTACTTACATAAATAGGTAAACTGAAAATTAGAAAACAGTCTTATTTCTGTGTAGGGAATAATCTTCTAAACTTCTGCAGAGTAACTGCAAAGAAACTCTCAGGGAGTTTCAAACTATCTGAAATTTAAAAATAAAAGAAAGACTGAGCAATGTGGCAATTTAGTGAAATAAAAGAAATAATCCTTTAAAGAGCACAGGCCTCCATCACACATAGTTCAAAAGTATGCCCTCTCCTGCTGATTATACCATGCATAATAAAATGTATGTTTTCCATGGCATTTTCATACTGGTTTGCATAAGGCTGCAGCTCATACTGTTTGAGGCTCATGTCTTTGAAAGGATAATATCCTCTGTGAATTTGCAGTAATATTTCATGACTTTTTATTGCTTTTTGTAAGATGCCGTAACATAATGAAGGTTGCTCAAGCCAAACTTGAAATGATAAAGCCAGATGAAGTGAACATGGAGGAATATGAGGTCAGTAATCCCTATGCTTCAAATTAAGTTGTAACGTGAAAGAGTTATCAGTAAAGCTGAATTTTGTCTTCACAAATTTCTCCTTGTCTCAGACTGAGAAGTTAAAACTGGCTGTTTATTTAAAGTCCCCTTATTTGTCCAAAGGCTGCTCTTGAGCTACAGCTGTCTTTTCCACATCTGTAATTCCAGTGTTTGAGCCATAAATAAGTGTCAAGTTGGAATCTGTCCTTACTTTGTTAGCGAGACTTGACGTCACTAACAAAATTTTGTGATTTATCACCACATGAGCCACATGGCTTTTTCCAAGCAGACACAACTGGCAGGGAAGGAGGAGAGTGGTCTGTGTCCTTGCTCATCTTGAGAGCTGCATAACAGGCACAGTCCCATTTGTGCTGTTTCCTCCAGTTGTCTCTGCAGCCATTCCCATTTTCTTACGAGCAGCAGATTCTTTTCTTTGCCAAGATCATGCATAACCAGCTTATGTATTTAATTTTTCCTCCATTGTTGTTTAGAAAAACTTGGAGGGAAAGTGAGAGTGAATCTTGGACATCAAATAATCGTGACTAATAGTTGCTAAAATAATTCATCTCACATTAAAGCTAAGCCTATAGTTGATTTTCCAGCATCAGTTTCAAGTCTGAGTAATACTGTTCATTAAGACCTCTTAGCAGTGGGTGTTTGTGTCCTGGGCAGATTCCAGTTCACTACCTATACCTCCTTGTTGTGCTGGTGGGGTCAAACACTTTGATCAGGAGGATAATGGGAGTAATCTTTCCCTCACAAACCCAATGAAAAATATTTTAATTGCCACTCCTCATTACCAGGTTTAGGACCTACAGTAGATGCATTACAGTGCGTCTCCCTAGTCCCTCAGAGTGGCATTTTAGTTGCATTTTCTTGGCTCTGCAAGGCTCAGCGTTTTACCATTTTCTGAATGACGCTGCACAGAGAGAACAAACAATTCTGGACTTAGCTCTAAGAGTGGGAATGGGGGTATCTTCTGTTCCTCTGCAGAAAAATGCCCCCTTTTTAGCTCCTGCAAAAGGTACTTGAGGGGGTTCTCCATAGATTGTGTCAGTCTGGTACAGTAAGTGGGCATTTTATGGATGCTTTCTCAAGCTCCTTCTTTTGAATGTGCTAGTAGCTGTGTCTTATGGTGTGCTGTCACCTATTTTATCTTTAATGCACAATTGAAAGTCAGCAGTTAGCCCTCTGTAGAGAAAGTGCTTTTCTCACCTGGAGCATTTACCTGTGAACCAGGAGTCACTTGGTATAAATGGTGATGCAGTAAGATAAATATTCTGCTCCAGCTCCAACATCTCATCTGAGTTGCATTTGAGGCTTTTTTAGCACTTCCCATGTAGAGTGTTCAGGCTTTTTCTGTGTCATTCTTATAATGAAAATTAAGCTTAATATCTGGCATATGAAAAAGCTTTCCAACACTTTCTGGGTAATGTAGGGAAGAAAAACCAAGATTACCTGTGATTCTCCAAAGATGCTTCGTGTTCCTTTCAAATGGTAATAGGTTCTGTAAGAATAATCTCATCTAGAAATGTTTAAGACATTTAAGAATTTTCTTTTTATTGAGGGAGGGTGGATTCAAATGGACTTTCCACATATGCAAGCCTACTGGCATCCTTAGTACTTATTGTAACTATTGGACACTAAATTTAAGTTGGGGGCGGTGTGTGTTTAAAAAAGTAAATTACATTTCATTTTGTGGATGAAGTTCTATTTACCCTTTCTTACATGCAGAGATGGCATCAAGACTATAGACATTTCAGGGAAACAACCATGTTTCTCATGGTAGGATTGGAGTTTTTCCAAAAAAAGAGGTAAGTGGTAGTTTAGAACTCAAATGTGGTAGAACGATGTGAGGGCAAAATGTAATATTGATAAGTAAAGCTATTTTTTAAATTAAGAAGTGTGTAATGTATTCTATTCAGTCTACTAATATCTTCAATCTTGTGTCTTCCTATTCTTAATTTCCATTTCCAATCTCTTATCGAGCCATGGGTTCTTTCAGAGCACCCTCCACATGCACCCCTATTCTTAAGTGCTCTGGGTATCACTCAGCCATGAAAGTCCTCTTTCTCTGGAACTACCTGTGCACATACATTTATCTGCTTTCATCAGCAGACACAATTAGTCAAGTCCATGTCTTTCCTGCTTTTTGACTGGGTCTTCCCACTGAAGCAGTTTTACCTTTTTCATTAGTCTGAGCCTAACTCCACCTATGGTGGGCTGTAAAGGTCAGGAAAACAGAACATATTTGAGAAAAACTATCATGCACAGCTGTCATAGTTATAGCTGATTGTCCTTAACTCCATGGTGATTCATTCCCTTCTCTTTTTGAAGCAAGTCAGAAATTGTGGCTGTATAAAATGAGTGACATTTATTTTCTTAATTCAAAACAGCTCAAATTTATTCTGATCTACACATGCAACAAGAATGGTGATTCCAGTATAAATGTAGTCAATCACTGATTTTTCACATATAAAACAATAGGTAGGAAATTTATAGCAGGAGTCAAATTTAATTCTTTGTCTCTGTGTTGTGTAGTAAATTGCTCCATATTTCTTGTCTTGTATCTTCCCAAAAAAGAAAGGCCCCAAACAGTACAGGAAAATTGATTGCAAAAGACACAGCCTTGCCTTTGTGACATGATAAGTGTTTTTATACTGGCTAACACAATGAGCCCAGAGTCTGGGATTGTCTTTGGGTTACCACCATGTAATAAACAGTACATTTACTAATAATCTAAATTCAAATATGCTACACTATTGGTCTTGAACAGTTTGTGTACAGAAATTAGTCAGAAGATTGCCTGGCTTATTTGAAAAATAAACATCCTGGTGTTGCTTCATTTCTTAGAGGCAAAAACTCAGAAACATTGGTGTGATTTATAAGAGCCCCTTCGTGCACTCTCTAAGATTGCGGGCAGGGGTGAAACATCTTCAAGTTCCTTTGTACTGGGACTCCAGAGTGGCGTCTTCAATTGCAAAATACCAATGTTTTCAATAAATTCCTTCTTTCTATAACGTATTCTGGTTATGTCATGGAGGAGAGAGGGAAGCACAGGTTTCTGCTGTGTGCTAAACCAAGTTCCCCATTATTTACAATAAATTGCAGAATTGGGGTGAGGTGTTTATTAGAAAGCATCTTCATAATTTAGAAAACAAGCCTATTATCACCAATCTTACACTGTAATATGGATCAGAAATGTACAATTTCAGAAGTGCTTCACAAAGTGTCCGATACAAAGACAGTAGGACTAAAGTATAGTAGTGGATGAGTGAAATCTGAGTATCCAGTGACCTCCCCCAAAAGCATCTTGTGCAAATACATACCTGTGTTTCAGCTACAGATTCCCAAAGTACTCAGATTTACTGAGGTTCCCACCTTGCACACCTGAGAGAGCAATGGTACAATCCTTATGCTGGAAATGAGACTGTGCTGATCCCTATCAGTTCATTTAACACTAAAATCATAAAAACATAACTTTAAAAATATTTATGAAAATATAGACTTTTGTAATAGAAATATGATCTTCATTAGTAGGACTGTTCTGAGGCTTTTTTTTTCCCCTGCACACCCACCTCTCTGTTGACAAACTTTTCTTAGCTTCAGTAACACTACATGATAACCTAGCAGCACTCAATGTCTTGATGGAGCCAACAGTCAACCCTTATTCAAGCAGTATTTATTTCTTTAATTGTAATGTGTTGAAAAAACCACAAACATCAAAATTAAAGTAGTTTGGTGTATCTTTTTCATGCCTGCTTTCAGTGGTCACTCGTGATCCCTGATGGTGGGTGACAAGACCCACTTTTTACTGCAGGTGGAGAATTAAGGGGTTTTTCAGGCAGATCTCTGACTGTAGTGTGGAGTAGTAACCTGCTCTGGCTGAGATGAGCACAGCCAGCTAATGAGCCTTGGTAGGAGTTTTGCCTGCAGCTCACTCTTGTGGCAGCAACTTAAAAGTGAACAAACTGTATGCTTTATCAGTTGCCTTTTAAGTTTCTTGAAAAGCCAATACAGCTTTCTGGTTTTGATTGAAATGCCTTTTTCAAAGCAGTGCTAAAATTTTGCCATTCTGTGCTTTCTGCGTCTTTTCCAAAGCTCCAGAATTTTGTGAGTGGCTTCAGTGATTTTAGGCTTAGACTGCACAGGCTTGAGCTTATGTGCAGTTCAGCTGGGAGAAGGCAGAAAACCAACCATATCCTGGGCTGCATTCAAAACCCTGTGGGATTCTGCCCTGCTCTGCTGAGACCCCACCTGCAGGGCTGCACCCAGCTCTGGGCTCCCAGCACAGGAAGGACAGGGACCTGCTGGAGCCAGGCCAGAGGGGGCACCAAGGTGATCAGAGGGATGGAGCACCTGCCCAGTTAAGACAGGAGGAGAAAGTTGGGGCTCTTCAGCCTGAAGGAAGAGAAGGTTGCATGGAAACCTGAAAGCAACCTTTGAGTATCTGAAAAGAGCCTACAAGAAAGATGGAGAGAGACATTTTACAAGAGCATGGAGTGACAGGACAAGGGGGACCACAATGGCACCACACTTGTTCCAGGAAAGGGTCACACACAAGTGAGGGAAGGAGCAAGAAGTGGGTGACTGGAAATAAGGCCACTGCCACCACTGAGTTTTAATTTGCCTCAACAGAGCTGTTGGACATGTAGCTCCAACCTGCACTTTCACAAATAAGAAATGAAGGAGAAGGTCCTCCTCCTTTGGCTTTATAAGCAGCAGTTTCAATTCTTGTAATTATCTTTTCTTCCCCTTTCCTCCTACATGAAGTTTTCAGCTGTCCGGTCAGTTTTATTGGTGACCAGTGGTATGAAGAGTTTTCATGGCTAGGAAAAATGGACTTCAAGTAGACTTTTCCCTTATTTTTATATTGTCTCATTGGGAGGTATTACCTTACGTCTTGAGTTTTTTACTTTGGAAAACTCTTGACTTGTATTCAGGTATGCTCTGTGTGCACATAATTTTTAGCCTTTTTCAGCAGCTTGGTAGCTTAATTTTGGTAGTTTCAACTTGACCCATGAGCTCATACTCTCATCAAGACGGAGTGCAGAATTTCATCTTCCTTTAACCACTCCCTTAGGAAATTTCTCTTCCTAGATTTTTTTTTTTAATTTGAATAAAAATGAGATATCAAACTGCCTGTTTTTAGGGTAGCTACCAGAACTGCTTTCCATGCTTATCTGTCATGTCTGGGTCTTTGTAAATCAGAGAATTAACCATTTCAGGTATTTGCAGGAGATGGTATGCAGCAGTGTGAGGGAAGATTGTTCATCTGTGCATGAAAGGATCTCTGTCAATTATTAACTGATAGGTTCTTGGGTATTCTCTTACTCCTTCTCTACCAATTAGCCTTGCATTTATCTTCTGCATTCAGATTAAAGACAGAAATATCAACAGCCTAACAGCACTTCTGCTTTTGAAATTCTTAGATGGCTTCTTCCATCACATTAGGTTTCAAGTAACTTGGAAGAACTTACAGTTAGTGAAGCTTAAAAATTCACAGTTTTTGTTTTAGAAATAAGGTGACAGCTTTAAATCTTATTTGCTGAGGAGTAGAATGCTATCAAAACATCCATGGCAATGGAAGCTCAAACCCAATGTGACATAAATGCAATCAGGAAAAATGAAGTTTTCATGGATACTCGAGGCCAATTTAAAGCTGGTTTTGACGTGAGTGAAATGATACCCATTGGTTTCAGTGAGCTTTGGATCAGACTTTGTGTGTAATGATCTAACCTAATAATAAAATAATTTGTTCTAATGTATGTAAAAGACTAATTCGTATAGTTTAAAAAAAACCAAACCAAAACTATGAAGAGATTTGTGGGAAGGGGTGGACTTGCCATCCAGCAAGTGGAGTTACCTGAACTCTGAGGAACACCGTAGTTACCTGGAAGCAGGTGGTACGTGGATGTTGCACTTAATGCTTTTGTTTCTTCACTTCAGTTACATGGAAGCCTTGCTCTACCTTATCTATGCTTACCAGAATAACAAAGAACTCTTGTCCAAAGGCCCCTACAGAGGGCACGATGAAGAGCTGATATCTCACTACAGACGAGAGTGCTTGCTAGTAAGTGAAGGGGGGAACTATATGTCTCAAAATGTTGAGTTTGCTGCTTTGCTCTAATAAAATTAATTAATAGAAAAGTGTTGCTGTCATGTACACCAAACCCAAAACCTTCCTGCGTTAGCAGTTTAATACTGAGGCTTGTAAGGGGCAAAAGTAAAAAAGAAAACATTATTTCCCCCCCTTTTTTGAGCAGCCAGTCATTTTCTTTGATTATAGAAAATCACTGGGCTCAGTCCCATCATGTCTGGGCTAAGTGGGAGCAGTGTTTGGCAGTGTTGGTGAGCAGACACCCTGCTGCCATGGTTTGACAGGGAGACAAATATTGGGAAAAGCATCAGCAATGATGCCTTGCCTGAAACAAGGGATTTTTTCCTTGTTATGTCACTTTTAACAATAGTGAAAAAATAAAAGCACGTGATAGAATCTCAGTCTTAACAAAACAGCTGCAAAATTGGAGTTGGCAGGTATGAAATGAAGTGGCTTGAGGAACAGCACAAGTTCAAGTGGATTAGTAGAGCATATGCACCATGCAGTAAATGTTAGAACACAGCTGTGGTTAATACAAATTGCCAGGTAATTCTGTAGGAAGACTGTGCTTTAAAACAAACTGATAATGATGCATGGCAGACTGTGAAATGCTGTGTACTTAAAAACCTTTCCTTTTTTTTGTGGTGCTTTCTGAAGAAACTAAACGAACATGCTGCAGCACTGTTTGAATCAGGAGATGATCAGGAAGTAAATAATGGCCTGATCATAATGAACGAGCTTATTGTCCCATGTTTGCCATTACTACTGGTGGATGAAATGGAAGAGAAGGATATTGTTGCTGTGGAAGACATGAGAAACCGTTGGTGTTCCTATCTTGGACAAGAAATGGAACGTGAGTCATTTGCTATTACGGGAAAAGGCCCCTGTGCACCTTTTGACTAAGTATGGTGTTTTCAATGTCTGGAATTAAACCCAGATCTTTTGTGCCTTAGTAATGGTTTTGGAGCTACCCTTTTGATAGACTTTTGATAATTGTATATATTTAAATAGAAGGTTTTTCCATATGTTGCACTGGGGTATCAGGCTGTAGAGGAAACATGCTTTTTGAATGGAAAAACATTCATGGTGTTAGACCATCTAAAAGGGAATTTATATCAACATCTTACTAGGAATTGGTATGTCCTAGTTATTGCTGGTAGGTCTAAAGAATCTGAATTATTCCAAGTGAAACTCTTCTACCCACCAATTAAAAAAAAGTCAACATTGGACAGAAAAAAGACAATTCTACTGGACATAAATGCTTACGTTTGTTTTTCTGGTTTGATTTGCAGCCAACTTGCAAGAAAAACTGACAGATTTCCTGCCAAAACTGCTAGATTGTTCTACAGAGATTAAAGGTTTCAATGACCCGCCAAAGTTACCCTCCTACTCCACACATGAACTGTGTGAAAGATACGCCCGAATCATGTTGTCACTCAGTCGAACTCCAGCCGATGGAAGATAAATTCTGCAGACCTTCCTAAGCACATTGTATAAACTTTTTTAGTTCTTAAACCTTGCCTTCCTGTCACAGGGTTTGCTTGTTGCTGCTATAGTTTTTAACTTTTTTATTTTAATAACTGCAAAAGAGAAATGACTGTACAAACTTTAGCCAGACTGCAAACGATTAAAGCTGAGAATCGCATGGCGCTCAGTCATTTCAACCAGAATTGACGCAACATGCAAGTCTGATCATTATGGCAAAACTGCTTTTTTGCCATTTATCTGTTACAGTATTACTTTGCTTTTATCTTAAGATCCTTTACTTTATCAACAGCTGTCTGGATCATTTTGTGACTGCAACTACTTTAAGTGTCCAGTGCTGTGTAAATACATGGTACTTGGTAGCTTGTAAATGAAAAGAAAGAATAAAGTTTTATTTATGGCTACTTCTGTGTTTGCAAGCAGATACCTTGTATATTACTGTAAAATACGGGTATTTTTAGAAGAGATACATTATATTGATGGGTTACTCAATTTTATAGACCAGGTTCTTCAGGATTTATGGCCAGTTTCCTTTCAGGTACTTGGAGATTACTGTATGTGAATATATTGAAAAACTGTCACAGTATTATACACAATGGTGTTTTGTATATTCTTCACTGGTCTGTATGATACTGCACCTGAGCACTTTAGTGTGCGTGTGAATGGCCATGCCAAGTCTTTTCTAATAGTAGGGACTGGCTTCTGAAGCAAAACAATAATGGCACCTTCCTTCTATTCTTAAAAAAAAAAAAAATTGAAGTAAAAAAAATTTTAAAGTATTTTCAGTATAAATATATTACACCCTCTAAGCAAAACTTCTAAAAATTTATTTAAGTAGAGAAAATAAAGGTTTTAAAAAACTGAATTTATGAAGCTTAAGGATTAATCCATTCTTAATTGGTTTTTGAGTCTTGTAATTGACCCTAAATAAAATCTTAGTTTTAATTCTTTACTTGAAATGGGTTGCTATTGTTGCAACAAAATATCTCAAAAATCTTTTATCTGTCCTAATTAAATTTTTATTGGAAGTAAAAGAACATATCTATTGGGCTTGTTTTGTAGAACTGAAATACTGTCTGGTTTTAATGAAGAAACTTAATTATTTTGTGGAAAAAGAGATTTAATGCGTCCTTAGGTAATGCTGTTACCTGACACTATTTTGATTCCTTCTCTTTTTAGAGAATGTTTTGTGTTAGATCAGTAAAATATGTGAATATTTATTTGTATGTTTTTATTGGAGCGACACAACTTTTACTTACAGGCTTCCAAGTGGTGTTTGAATATCTGCTCATTGAAGGCCACAGAGGGAAGGGAAGGAGTGATGAAATTCAGACCACCTAGAAATGCAGTGGGCAGAAATGTGGGCATCTCATGTGCAAGAGGCAGCAGAGTTCAATCTTAGCACGTATCCATCTGAGAATTTCTTCACTCTGGAGAGACACTGGATCACAATGTACAGGATCACAGTAGAACTGTTCAGGGCTGTTCTCCACTCCTCTTTTCAGTATTGCAGTGCTTCATGCTTTTTCAAACCACCCATTTATTTTATCAAATTCTTTTTTTAAAAAAGGATATTGACCTTTTACAAGTGAAACACTGCACAGGAGCATTATTCTGGGTTCTGAGACTGTTGATGGGTGAAATATCCCTCTTAAAGAAAAAAGGTATGCTTACTATGAAATGGGAGAGGATACATTTTAAAAGCTTTTACATTTTGCACCCGTTCCACTTCGATTTAAGAATATGCCTACTTAGCAAGACCTCCAACTTTTTTAGTAGTAGTAAAAAGAGTTAGATGTGAAAGAGCAACTTTATTTCGTTATGGCTTACAGGGTTTTGAGTTTGAGTGTTTATGGAATCCTTTAAGGAAAGCTCCCCTCTCACCCTGAAGGAGCCAGTTACCCTCATCTGTTTAATCAGCCTCATGGGGAAAGGCACTCTTTCTAAGGTAAAGGTAAAAAAAGAAATAAATTATTTCATTTGGGAAGAGTACCCAAGATGCTTAAATTAAAAGGAAGCAAGGAAGAATGAGACTTGGTTTTTGTTTTGGTTTTTTTTTTTTTTTGTATTCAGTTTCTGAAAGTATGAAAATAATCCATTGAAGTTCATAGTACTGAAGATAAATGTGTATTCCTTTGCAAAGACAAATTTTTGAGTTGAACTGAGAAGGCAGGAGAACAGAAATAAATATATACGTATTTTGCTATTTTAATATGTTTTAAATATCTGAGCTTAAATCTTCAGTGAAATCATTAATTATTACATTAATGTGAAATTATTAATGGTTACATTAATTTTGTCTTAAAAGCCTTACTTTTTTCACTGCAGTAAAGCAGTTGATAGCTTGGATTCACAATGCTCACCACAAAACCTTTACAAGTGACTGTAAGGTAGTAAAGCATACAGTCCATTTGGCTACCTGATCATCTGTGAGTGAATTATGTAAGGAGGTATGGTCTCTTCAGAATGGGGATTATGAAGGGTTTCATCAGGGGCTTTTTTCAGTTAATAGAACAGAAAAATATTAAGGCAATTTAACCAAAATTCATTTGCAAAATCACCTGTACTGTCAAGTGAGAGGTGGGGGTTTTTCCAGGTGTTGCTTCCAGGTGTTGCTCTAGTGAGAAAGAGCTTGAACCTACCCTTTTTCAGTTAATGGCCTTTTTTGTAATCTCTCCCAAACATGTGTCTTCATTTTAGCTGCCCAATCCTATTGCTTTACTTGAAGTGATCTTTTGGTAATATTGAGAATGCTGTTGTTTCTAGTTCAAGCGGCCATAGCAGGTCTGTCAGTCTCAGCCCAGCAGAAAACCATGAGCAACAGCAGAACCGAGCTGAACAAATGAGGAGGGTGGATGGAGTCAGTTTGTACTTCTTAGATGTGGGATATTTGGAACCAGACACCAAGAACTTGACCTTTGCTAGTGAGTCAGCGTTGCTTTGTGGACAGTCTGTGCTTTACTGCAGGGAACAGGTTTGCTTGAGAAAACCTGAAGTATGAGCAGGGCCAAAAGCACATGCTTTGTGTTCAGGCACTAACATACTAAAATTTCATGATATCTGCATTAAGTATCTTTCAGGTTATTTTTAGGCTACTCCTGTGAAGATTGCAGCTCCTGAAAGGAACTGGACACCACCAGTAGTGCCCAGGAAACAGCTGGATACTGTCCAACAAATGTAAAGGTTCATAAAGGGAGACAGTGGTTGCTGCCCATATTCTTCATTTTGTCACGTTTCCTTCTCCAGTGAGTCCAGATGTCTGTGGGAGGCCTTATATAAGCACAAGGTAAAGAATTTTGATGGAACAATACACCACTTGAGGTCTGCAATGAGTCACTTCATCTGTGCAGCATTTTTCAACATAAAAATGTGGGTTTTTAAAAAAAATATATATTCTAGGTTTGAGTCTATAAGAATGCAAGAAAAGCGTTCTTTATAAGTCTTGGCAGTGAGAGAAAAGTGATTGCATTCTCTTCTCTGGAGGGGACAATAATACAGATATGAAAATGCCCTTCTCTAAAGAAGTCTTGTAGCAAAATGCAGTAGGTAGAATTGCAAAGGGGAGTGATTCAAGTGAAACTATTATTTTTCATGTGCATGAGATCCAATTTTTCTTTATGTACTATGTCCTTGAAGAATTTTTGAAGTCCTGGTCTTGGAGAATAAGTTATTAACTGGAAACACTTTCAACTCCTAAGCATCTTTCTTTATAGGCAAGAATCAGCAGAATATTCGTGCTTGGTTCAGCATTTCTAGTTCCACTCTGATCCATATGGGAGCAAAGCCTCTGAACTTTTGCAGACATGTCTGTCGCTGCCGTATACACGTGTGCTTCAGCTTTATTGTCATGCCCTTAAAATCTTGGGCTTGGCCATGAAATGTTCTGAATTATGAATTTGAGATCTTTGCTGTAAGTATCAGGAAAGGACTCATGCTTTTTAAAAACTGTTTATTGAGGTAGCACTTTGGAAGAAGAGCTTGACTTGCTTTCTGGTGGTTGGGATCAACCCAAATCCCTTGGGAAATGCATAGTGGGAAAGGCTTGTTTTCAGGATGATGGTCACTGGATGGATACATCACGAATGTTAGGATATGGTCATTCTTCATTGCTCTCTTCATATCTAAACTGAAGTACATCTTAAATAAAGTTTGGGCTCCATGGTTAAGTCTTTCCCTTTTTATTTCCCCCTCCCCTGTTGTTCCCCAGTGAAGTCACTTGAATATTCACTTTTCAGACTTCGTAGTTGGTTAAATCTTTCATTCCCCATCAGCTTCAACTAGTCACTGTACCTTCACCACCAGGATAGAGACCCAGGATTCCTCTGCTTCCATCTGATTAGTGTGGGCTTCAGTTTCTGTCTTGCTTTTCCTGGAAATGCCTGTGCAGGATCTGCAGGTCATATAACACCATCCAGACGCATACTGTCTGGCAGCTCAGCACTTGAGAGCCTGAAAGAGGGAAGTTATGGACAGTTAGCCAAAGCCAACTGAACTGCAGAGTTTTTCTGTACCATGTCTTGGCATATCAAGAAAAAAAAAAAAATTTGTTGGAGCCTGACTTAACTGAGAACTCTGAACTGAGCACTTCAGGAGTGTGAGGAGTGTCTCATGCACAGTATCTCAACACTGTCCTGATTTATAAAGGTTGTAGAGGCTGTTCCTCTTGTGTAATAATTTTCAGTTTACCCTGATCTTTATACTTTGCCTTGAATTATTAAAATTGCATTCAAACATAACTTCTGCCAAAAAGCAGCTTTTCCTGCTGTGCAGATTTCAGTCAGTAACTGCAGTCCTTACCCAGGTCTGAGTTCTGTGACTGGGTGTTGCCTATCAGTGTTCAGGACTGTATCTGCTTTGTTACCTGTGTTAAAGTTCCCTGGACCCATTTGTACTTTGTGGATATACAGACAATAGGGAAAGGGCAGTAATTCCTGTAGACATTCTTCAAGAAACAAAATTTGCATTTTGTCCATGACCTCTATTCTGTAACAGTAAAACTTTGAATAGAATGTGGACTAAGAGCTTGGGAAAACCTGTGGGAGTTTGGGGACAGGTTGTTTTTTTTAAAAGTTATCAATAATATAGGATTATGAGATGGAGGGAATTGCTGTGTAAACATAGTAAATTTTTATATGGATTAGAAAAAAAAATAAGTTGAAATAAGTTTCAAGCAAAGAAGTCAGTGTTATGTAATGCAATTTAAAGAAAACCTCCTGTGTTCTTGGGGAAGAGGTTGGAATGTTTGGCTTTCATAAGGAACCTTGATCAGTAAAACTGAAAAAGACGTAACTCTTAATAGCTCAAGGTAATACATTCTTGTAATCTGCTTATGAAGCTCTTTTGCCTATAAAGTAAAACAAAACAAAAACAACAACAACAACAACAACAAACCCTAACAGAAACAAACAGTTTCCACAAAATGAAATAACCCTCCCATTCCTCCAGGAAGATAATCCTGTTCTGTGAAGTCCAAGTTTAGTCTGGATGTTCAAAAAACTTTATTTTCTCCCTTCCTTGCTCAGTCTGTTTGAACAAGTACATTATGTTTTGAAATGCATACAATTTCTCTTTGAAGGAAAATTTGTCATCTCCAATACTTTTCAATGTGAGATTAAGACCTGTCATTGTATTTGGTACTGGCACTTGTTCCACCCTCTGCTGGTGGTGATTTTTAGTTATGTGGTTGTTGCAAGAAACTTGAACAGATGATCTGTCACTTCAGCTTCCTTCTGTAGGATGTAATCCTTAATATTCTTTGCATACAAAGGTTTATACTGCTGTGTTTTAGGAATTTATTCCCCTTCCCCCTTATCTTGGTTCCGTTTAAGGCTGTTATTCAAATGCTTTGCATTGAGCAAGTGAAACAGCACTGATTCTGTTTGCCAATGTTCTAATCCACTGGAGACAGTGACATCTCTGTGCTACTTGGACTTCTTAAGAGATTTTATAATGCTTTGTGCTCTGTGAATTTGTTTGCAATGGAAGGTGATGGAGTTAATTACCTGCTGGTTGCAGTTGACAGAGAGGAGCCATAATGTTGTTTTCTATTTAATGACAAAGTAAAATGAAATCATTTCTCCCTTGACACATATCCCCACAAGATCAGGAAAGCTGTGTATCTTTCCTAGGAAAGTAGAAGTTTCTAGGTAAGATCTGGTAAGTGTTCAAACTGGTCACAATCCCTCAGGAGGGCACTTGCATGGAAAGTGTGTTTGTCCTTCTGTCTTCGTTCTAAACATATTGATTTAAAAGTATTTTTGGTGGATTTTTATTTGCTCTGTAGTAATTTTATATGTTTTCTTTGGATAGGCTTGTTTTGTAAATGCCTAATGTCAGTTCTTGGTGTTAAGCAAGAAAGTATGATCCATTCCAATGGGAATTTTCTGTCAGTTCAGTGAACTTGTGAAATTTTGCAGTAATTATTCTCAGTTATGTCAATGCTATTACCTGGCTAACTCCCTACTGTCCCCAACCAAGGCACTTCTGAAACTAAGTAGTGGGCTCAGGGCAAACTATAATTTTGTTGATTGCTTGGTTTGTTTTTTTTCCTTTGTGTTTTCGAGGAAAAGACCAGTTGTGTGGCAAAGATAGCTACAGGAGGTTTAAAATAACAAATATGGGTAAGCTCTGGCTAAGAGAGGAGGAGATGCAGGTAATACAGCCAGGTTTTAACTTACACATTTTGAGTTATTTCTGCTATTAAGAATGAATAATTTGGAGTGGTTGCAAATGCTGTTCAGAAGCCATCTATAAAAGGGTGCTGTGCAAAGAATGTCTACAGAGAAGTCCTGGATGATGAGTAAATGTTGATTGAAGGCTTTTAAATATTGTAGTCTAACACCTCTTTCCAGAGGGAGAATGTTGTGGAGTTTGATCCCTGCAGAGTTCAGAAAAGATACGACAGGTGGTGTCAACTACAGAGACACTCAGAGTTGTGAGTGATATTCCATCAGGATTTCTACAGGTGGCTTCATTCCCTCTTCTTGTGCTTGATTAACCACAGGCTCTTTGCCCAGAGGAGACTCAGTGCTTCCCAATAATGTAAGTAAAGCTGGGTCTGTCCATGAGAAATGGAACGGGGGTCCCTACTGAAGAGGAGGGCAAACGTTTATTTTGGACAGTAACCTTAAGGGGACAGGCATGCTTTTTTCTGGAATAGAGACAGCTGAAAATGGTTGGGCAAAACCCCATCTTTTCCACACGATTCACTGTCTGCAGACTAGCTGTTCCCCTCCTTGTCACCAGCTGAGTCTCAGCTGTCTGCTTCCTCAGCTGAGTGCCTGCTTTGCCACACTCCCATGTAGTGGTCACACCTGCAAGCTCATTTTTACTTCAAGTCCCTTCTGAGCCTCTCCTTCATAGGGTACAAGCCCTGTTGGATAAGGGAAGGATGGCCTTACTTTCTATGTAATGAAGGGGCATATCCTATTTTACACCTGCACTCAACTGAATTCGGCTCACTGAGTACTCAGCTACATTGTGATTGACTGACAGATGCATGGCAAAAAAAAAACCCTTCAGGTTTTTCAGATTTCTAGTAACTGCTTATATTTCAGCTCCCTGATGAAGAAGTCTGTGCAGGATGTGACTCCTTCCCTTCACTAGTAGCACATCCTCTGAAAAGAAGTTCTCAGAAGAAACCCCTCCTGTCATGACATCACCAAAATGTCTATGGAATAAACAAAAAAGTTCTGTGCCCTGAAGCCAAGAAGGCAAATGTTGTCCTGGGGTACACTAAGAAGAGCATTGCCAGCAGGTCAGGGAGCGATCCTGCCCCTCTGCTCAGCCCTGCTGAGGCACATCTGGAGTGCTGTGTCCAGTCCTGGGCTCCTCAGGACAGGAGAGACTTGGAGCTCCTGGAGCAGCTCCAGCTGTGGGTGACAGAGATGGTGAAGGGCTGGAGCATCTCTCTTATGAGGAAAGGCTGAGGGAGCTGGGGCTGTTCAGCCTGGAGAAGAGACGACTGAGAGGGGCCCTCCTCAGTGTCTGTCCGTGCCTGCAGGGAGGGGTCAGAGCACGGACCAGGCTCTGCTCGGTGGTGCCCAGCAATGGGACAAGAGGCAAAGGGCAGGAACTGATGCACAGGAGGTTCCACCTGAGCATGAGGGAGAACTTCTTCACTGTGCAGTGACCACACATGGAACAGATCACCCAGAGAGGGTGTGCAGTCTCCCTCACTGGAGATGTTCCAGAACCATCTGGATGCAATCTTGTGCTGTGTGCTCTGGGATGACCCTGCTTGGGCAGGGAAATTGGACCAGATGACCCACTGTGGTCCCTTCCAACCTTACCCAGTCTGTGATTCTGGAATAAATCATAAATTTTGGTCTTGTGGCCATCTCAGACAGCTTTAAAAGCTGTAAGATTGTAATGGGAAAGCTCCTCTGGTGATTAGTGGTCTGTCTCCCTGAAGGGAATGATGGAGCTCCGTGTAGCACCTGGTAGAGCAGGACTTGGCACTAGGCTTTCTTTGACAGAAGCACAATGTGCTCCCATGGAACACTGTGCACAGGTCTGCAGTGATAGCAAATGTCCCGACAGCACGTGCAGCAGGACTGCATGTGGGAATCTTTTTTACATGTTAAACCCCAGAGTTACAAATCTCAGCATCAGTCTGACTCATTCAGGCCTCCTACACTGGAGAAAAAGGTTAAAAGTACATCAAACACACTGCAAATGTACACAGATGTGATGAAACTGAAACCTTTAGTCTCTGAAAATCTTACATGGTGACAGCCTAATGATGAGGAATGCAGCTGAAATACTTGAAGTTCAATTTTGACCTGAAGTTCAGTTTGTATTACAATATTTTAGAAGTTTCTTATATGGCCCATCAAGAATCTTGAAGTTTTCACTGGAGTGCTCCATGGCAGTGTACATAGTTTTTGATCTTTTTTTAAAAAACTTGTTTTAACTTTTTTTTTAAAAAAAACTTGTTCAGTTTTTTAAAAAAACTTTAAACTTTTAAAAAACAGCTTTTCCTCTGACCGGCATAGGAAATAATTTAAAATTAATGCATTAATTTGGACAGCTTTTCTTCTGTAAATATATAGAATATGTGTGCTATTGAAAATGCTTTTATATTGTGGGTTTTTCAGAGACTGGGGGTTTGTCTGGGCTGTGATTAATTTGCTTTTATGCCTTTTTAATGTTTTCTGAAGAGCCTAATGCTGGCAGTGATCCTTCAGAGCCTCTGATGCTGCACTGTCCAGGGGAATAGGGGCTGAAGGTATCTGCCATGCTCCATGAAAAACGTGAATGCTGCTCTCAGCCATGGGCACAGCTGCCAGCTGGGAAGGCTGTGGCGGCCTCCGGTGTAAGAGGATTCTGGAATACTCTGAATTTCTTCAGTCTATGTATGTATTTACTGAGACTATTGAAGTCTGGATTTGGGTGGTGAGAACTGTGGGCTGCCCAGGCAGCTTGTTTGTGCACTCCCCGTCGCTGGCAGCATCCAGGGCCAGGCTGGATGGGGCTCTGGGTGCGGTGGGAGGTGTCCGTGCCCGTGGCAGGGCTTGGAACTGGGTCCAGTGTCGGTCCCTCGCAGCCCAGGCCGTTCCCGTTCCCGTTCCCTGCCCGTGGTTGCAGTGGGTTCAGTTCAGATCCCTCGCAGCCCAGGCCGTTCCCGTTCCCTGCCCGTGGTTGCAGTGGGTTCAGTTCAGATCCCTCGCAGCCCAGGCCGTTCCCGTTCCCGTTCCCTGCCCGTGGTTGCAGTGGGTTCAGTTCAGATCCCTCGCAGCCCAGGCCGTTCCCGTTCCCGTTCCCTGCCCGTGGTTGCAGTGGGTTCAGTTCAGATCCCTCGCAGCCCAGGCCGTTCCCGTTCCCTGCCCGTGGTTGCAGTCGGTGCAGTTCAGATCCCTCGCAGCCCAGGCCGTTCCCGTTCCCTGCCCGTGGTTGCAGTCGGTGCAGTTCAGATCCCTCGCAGCCCAGGCCGTTCCCGTTCCCGTTCCCTGCCCGTGGTTGCAGTCGGTGCAGTTCAGATCCCTCGCAGCCCAGGCCGTTCCCGTTCCCGTTCCCTGCCCGTGGTTGCAGTCGGTGCAGTTCAGATCCCTCGCAGCCCAGGCCGTTCCCGTTCCCGTTCCCTGCCCGTGGTTGCAGTGGGTTCAGTTCAGATCCCTCGCAGCCCAGGCCGTTCCCGTTCCCGTTCCCCGGCCGCCCGGGCATGGCTCGGGCCCGCAGCGGCACCTGCCGGGCCGCGGCCGGCACTGCGGGCGGGATGCCGCGCTCCGGGAGGGCCCGAGCTCCGGGATGGTTCCTGCGGGAGAACCAGAGCCCTGCCAGCCCGAAAGGACCCGGGCGGGCTGTGTGAATAAGCTCGGACACTTGGTGTTGCCCTCAGGGAAAGCTCCGCTGGGGCCGGAGGGCTCTGGAGAGGTCCCGCGGGAGCTGTTTTTTCCTCACCGCACTTCAGGCCTGCAGTAAGGGAAAGTAACTTTATGATTTTAGTAGTGTGTTCGCGTGAATCAGAACGATTCCTTTCTTCCCTTGGGCTGGAAATGAGGCGTAGATTTTACCAGGGAAAGCCCGAAGTGATTAGGGACTATTTTAGGACAGGCAGCTTTTTTTCAGTAGTTTGTTCTAATGGCTGCAGTTCCTGTGGCAGATTCATACTAAGCTGCTTTCTGAATTTAAAACAGCCTGGGGTGTGCTCTTAGCAACTGCTCTTTTTCCTCTGAAATTCACTTTGTCCTTAGTACCACTGCCATGGCTGTGGCAGCGTGTACCAGCTCCCACAAGTGTTCCCCGGAAAATCAGTGGGGCTTTCTGAGACTCAGATGTGCCTGAGAACAAGAGAATTTAGGATAGTTTATTAGCAGATGTTTCAAAAAAAACCAAAACATCCTGGTAATTTCGCCTTTCTACCTTTAAGGTTTTGTATAAATGGGAGATTCGGGATAGCAATACACTGGAAATTTTTCAGGAGCTTTTGTTGTACATCATTTTGGTTTGGTTTGGCTTATATATCTATAAAAATAGTAATTTTACTTATTTATATATTCACTTTTTATGTCTGCTTATGATGTCTAGCAGGAAAGAGGAAGACTAGCTTACAGAATAATGAAATAAGGATTCATTTGGATGCCTAGAGCAGGTTAACTACTAATTAGTGAGTTAGTAACTAACTGATGGGTTTCTTGCATATTTGGAAGTGTGTACATGTGATGAAACAACAGTGCATACAAGATGATCTGCCTTAGATGAGGTCACAAAGGAAAAGTTACACAGACGTACTTGAGCGAGAAATAAAATTGCCAAATTTATTTACTGCTACCCTTCCTAGCAAATCAGATGATTTTGACCTCATGTGCCCAAGAATGGCAAAAGCAGCATGTGTGGCAGTGCCTGTCACGACTGAAGTATCAGCATCATGATGTCATGACAATGGAACACCAAGTTTGTGACTTAAGCTTTTCTGCTGGGTTTCAACTTGCTCTGAAGTTCAGACCTGAGCTTGCTCAGGTCATTCCAGTGCCCACCTGAAAACTGAGGCGTTCAGGGGCTCCAGAATCCTCTTTGCTGCCTGCAAAAGAATGAAGAACAGATTAATCTTTATTGTGCTCACCTAGTTTGAGATTCAGTAGGCAGACCAAAGATTGCTTTAGCTAATTAGGCCCTCTAATTGGATTTTAAAAGTTATTAACCTTTCAAATAGGCTCTCCAGAGTGGCATGTCAGCATGTTCTGAGCTAATGTGCAGCCAGCTATTGGTTCCACTTGCAGGTCTGACAAGCAGAGGGCAGGCAGGGTTGAGTTGCTCCTTGGGAAGGGAGGGCAGGGAAAACTCTGTGTCCCTGCTCTGTAGTGTGGCAGGATTGCAGGAGAGGAAGGTGGTGCAGGTTCTCAGCATGCCCAGGTAGCTGCTGCCTTACATTCTCCTTCACTTCCTGCTCATGGAACCAGCTACGGAAATAGGCTGAAAGAAGTGGGGTTTTTTTTGTTGTTGTTGTTGGTTTTTTGTTTGTTTGTTTTGGTTTGGTTTGTTGTTTTTTTTTTCTCCTTTGCTGCTGTCTTGCCTTTGTGTTTGCCCCTTTTGTGGCAAATATTGCATTTTTCATCCCACAGACTCTAAGGGTTTCCCCCTGAGATTCACATTGCAGAGTACTGGAAATGGCTGCAAACTGAAGGGGGATGTGTGTGTGTGTGAAAAGCTACCAAATAAAATGATATTATTTTCTGGGCATATTGGAAGGTATGATTAGTCTTCTACAATTTTTGGACCAGTTCTGCTGGCGACTTTTTAATCCTTGATGAATTTAAGTGGCCTTCAGTGTTTGTGCTTCTGTGCCACTCAGTCCCAGGCGTGCAAGACCAAAATAGCCCCACAAGAACATGTCAGAGATAACCTGAGATGTTTAGATACCATGTCTCGTGGTCAAAGTTATAGGGATGGATGAATCTGTGTTGCTGTAGCATGTCTACAAGAGCTGTCCTGCAGGCATTTCTCCTTACACAATATGCTTTATGTCTTGTGAAATTTCCTTTTTTTTTTCCCAGTGCACAGTGTATGAGGTCATATGGGCAAGAAAGAAGATAGATGTTTGTTTACTCAAAGTTGCCCTATGAAATAGAAGCCAATGTACAGGAAAGAGTCTCTGATCTTCAGTTTTCATAATAACGAGGAGCTTTAACCCCCCAACTCTCAAGACCCACTGCATTTTTCTTTCTTGCCATCATAATTACTTTTTCATGGCTTGTAAGTTACTCCGCGAGAGCTGGAGACCTGAGGCCAGCACTGAGCCATTTGTGTTCATGCTAAAGTGCTGCCATTTGATGGATTTAATTAACACAGCAGCTGCTCCATGCTTGCTGCTCCCCTTCCTGCTGTCTGGAATAAAGCTGATGCTCTACCTGCTCCAGAGAGCTCAGCCTGACTTTCCCAGCCGTGTCACACCGTGCCTTGCTGGCAGCACGTCACAGGGCTGCCAGCCTGGTGACGATGGGCTCCTGGCAGTGCTCAAAGCTCCAGGGCTGACAGCAGCCCCCAGCTGCCAGACTGCTCTCTAGCACAGAACAGGAGGAAATATGTCATGCTTCTGGTGCTGAGCTTTTTCCATGGTTCCACATCCAAATGCTTCGTTGAGAAGTGTCAGGAACTTTCTTCAGCTGCATGTCGTACTCGCTGTGAAATATTCAGAGAGAAGAATGCCAAAAGTCAAAGATGCAGTTAATGCAGTAGTAGCACTCAGTGATAACCCTCAGTTCTTATATCTTTCTTCTTTTTATGCAAATTTCCTAAGTTCCACCTCGAGTGAGAAACCTGTAGCTATGGAATTGCAGGCTGAGATACGAAGTTTTTTTTTTTTAATGGAGTACCTACAATGGCAAAAGAAGTAAAATAAAAAGGGCAATTTTCTTAATATAAACTCAAAACCCCCAGTACTTTGCCTGCCCTTACATTATTTCCAGCTATACTGGTGTCTTGTTGCAGAACCAAAGCATGCAGTAAATTTTTTTTGGCATTATAGTCTTTTTTCTTGCTGTTGCTAAACTCTTTCTAAAATATACTGGGAGTTTTCTGAACTGATTAGTTGTCCTATGTGTTAAAACTAACACAGTGCAGTGCTATCCCTCTCTCACGTATCAAGGCTGGCAAGTCTTCTGTGTGGTTCATTCAGCAGAGTTTGTGCTGTAATGGAAACGTTCACTGGGAATATGTAGTAGTGACCTGTACAGCCTGAAATGACGCACACTTGGAAAAAATCTTAATGTGGTATGTTGCCATGAGGGCTTATAAAAGCATGAAAAATAGATTGATGCCCTATTCCTCCCCTGAAAGATTGATTACACGCTTCTTGGAAATGTGGTTTCAATTTTGGAGAGCCAAGTCGTGGTTTATGAGCAGGTACCCCTGAGCAAACCCTCAATTGGACCTGACACTCACTTGAGGCAGGGAGGGACACAAGGCTTGGGGATGTGTAGTCTCATCATCACCTTCTGGTTTGTGTTAGAATATGTTCTTGAAACCCCAGCTGAGAGAAAAGTTCTGCTGCTAGTGTAGTAAAATCAGTGATGGTAAGAGTGAATAATGATCTTGAACATCTTTAAATTTTAAAAGACAGAGTGGAGAAAGATGTGTCCTCCCCAGGGTAGGGAAAGGAAGTTGAGCAGAAATAAAAGAAGGGTAAGGCTGGGCCATGTGTTTGAGGACTGTATTTCTATTTGGGGTGCTGTCTTCCTTCTAGAAACACAAGCTTCTACTGAAGCTGGTTGAATGTTCCTTCTTTCCAACTCAGGAAAGCTGAAAATATGTTTAGAACCAAAAAGTCTTGAATATCTGCTATTGAGTCAGCCTTCATTTGCTCCTCCTGTAGATCAGACAGAACAGTTGCTGTCTGTAATCTGGAATTGGCACAGATGAGTATGAATAGACCTATATGTATGCATGTGTTTGTGTGCTTATTGTCATTCTTTCTCCACAATGGAGAAAATGGAATATGCTATGTGTTCAGGAAAAGGCAAAACCCTTCAGACTTGTACTTTAACCTGTCCTGTAGGCTGCCACTCCAGCAGATTTGTTTGTGAAGGCTTCATAGTCCCACCTTGAAAGCTGATTATCAATATTTCAGTTCAAAGCTACCCAAACCTCTGCAAGCACATACCCTTAAAATAAGCTTAAAGTTTTTGTTTGTTTGTTTTGACTTCTGAAAAATTACTTTTTAAAATATTCTTAAAATTCTGAAAAATTACTTTCAGATTACTTTCAAATTACTTCCGAAAAATTAAAATTTAAAAATCGCTTTGAAATGCAATGAACCATATAAAAAGCATAAAAGAAACCGAAAAAGAAATAATCTGTAGAGATCATAGCAAGTACAAGTGTCCAGGTTTTAGAGCGCTGTGTGGAGTCAATGCTCTCCAGAATGTTAGTTACCCAGGGTATCTGATATGTTCACATCACACTTAATCTGCTTTCAACTAAATCATAAGTAAGATTTTCTTTATAAAGTGAAAATTTGTCACTTTATAAAGAAAATCTTACTTATAATTTAGTTGAAAGCAGAATAAGACTCATTTTAGGGTAACTGTAACGTCAAAGTCAATTTAAATTCAGCTTTATTATGCTGATATTAAAACTATTGGAGTGAGTGCACCATAGGGAATTGTTCACCTATTAGCCAGTATTGTGCTAAATGGAACTTCAAAAAAAGCTATTTTTGGGGGGTAGATGGTAAAGATAAAAGTGGACTTAAGCTGTCATTTTCAGCTTCTAATTTGTACCTTTTTTTCTCTGTGTCAAAGCCTTTGAGTTCCAAGTGACCTGTAAGATTCCAGTGGTCAGAAGTGTTTTGTGTGTGGCTTTTTGCATGGCTACCATGGATCACTGTTTGTACAAACACCAGCAGCCACTTGGATACCAATGCAAAACACCCTTGCTCAAATGACCATTTAGTGGCAACTCGTCCAGGATCCAGCTTTTAGTCCTTATTTAGTTGTACTTCTCCTGGAGGAGGAAGAGGGGAAGAGGCTTTCTGTCATCACTCATGTCAGAATGAGCTGCTTTCCAGTCCTTTCAGTCCTGTTTCACGTTGCACAGAATATTGTGAGTTGGAAGGGACCCACAACGATCAATCAACAAGTCCAGCTCTTGGGTGTATGGCCTAGGCAGGGATCAAAACCACAACCCTGGTGTTATTAGCACAGTGCTCTGCCCAGCTGAGCTACTCACAAGGTCTCACAGTAAATCAAACCACTGTGCTAGCTCCTCTTGGGAGCAGGTGGAATGAAGTCTGCAATAAACAACTCCCATCCTGTGATCCATGGGAAGTTGAGGGGAAACAAAATTGAATTGAGAGTTGCTGGCATGTGTCACCCTGTTCATTTTGGTTTTTTTAAAGTTCTTTCAGCTTTCTAATGTTTACCTTTTGAGCTAGAGTTTCTCATGCACTTTTCATGTAAATAATGATTGTTTTGCATTCCTTTCTGTAGGAAGAGAAAGTTGATAGACTGTTGGGTTGACCAGTGTGGTTGGAGAGGACAATTTTCTTCCTCCAATCCTAGCAGGTCACTGTTAGAATTCTATAAATGTTGAGGTCTGTAAATAAACTGCCCCTTTTTTGCCTTGGACATCTCAGTGCATGAGTGTTGTTCTTTTGTGTCATATTGCGACAGGCATGGTACTGATGATGCTGCGGGAACCAGAGAGGCTCACAGGAGATGCTTTCACACAGGGGATTGCTTGCTTGCTTGCAAAAAAGTCTTCAGCACTGTGCTGCACAATTGCTGGTAGCAGTGACAGAGTCATAGTAAAGGCCCATTGCTCCACCAGGACCCCAGGGACTGATGAGTAAGGGGAATGGGCCTTAGCAGTCTTTAGCCCTGATCGTTTTTGGTGCCAAGTGCTACTTGTAAAGTAATAGCAGTAATATTGACAAAAGTTATTACCATTCTGCTTTACAAAACAGTGTTGAATGTACTCCTTTAAATCCCTCCTGCAGGCTTCAGAGCTAAATGCCCTGCTTGGTTTGGAAGTGGAGGAAACAAGCATGCTAGTTTTGGAAATCCTGTTCTTTCTGTAATTGTGGAAGGCAGAGAGCAACGTTAGACACAAGTGTACAACATGACTTTATTTCCCTTTCTCTGCTGCAGTCCCAACTGTTTTTTCTAAAATCCTTTCAGCACTTGAGGAAAAGTTTTAAGTGCCAGAAAACCTCGAGCACAAAGTAAAAAGTGTTTATAAAAGGAGTGCCAAAGCTCCTCTTGTAAACACTTTTGGGAAATGCCTGGGAAAATGGGTAACAGCAGCAATGTGAAACTGTGGATATATTGCTGCTCTGTTTTCTATAGCTGGTACTCTGATTACTATTACTTATTACTTATACAAGATTATATTTCTCACTGTAAGAAAAGATCATTGGAAAATAAATGCTATTACTTTTCTATTAGAAGTGAACGAAGCACTGAGGTTTTTAACTCTCATTTTTGCAAAATAATTTTGGTACCCAGTCATACCCCACCTTTTTTTTTTAATTTGTTTTGTTTGGGTGGGGGGTTTTTTTGTTTGTTTTTTTGGAGATTGTTTATTTGTTTTATTTTGGTTTTGGTTTTTATGGCTGTTTTTCTCCTAAGTATAAATTTTTACATTATCAGCTTGCTTTTGTTTGGCTTAGTACTGCGAAAAAGATGGAGAAGAATGGTGAAGAATGAGTACTAATGATTACTGTATCTATGTCTATGTCTTTCACATTTTCTTTTTAATTTAAGGTGAGCTTTTAAAAGAGACTATTTCAGTAAACACCTTGGCATCATTGACATTGGGGAACAACATTGCATTTCCCTAAACCTTTGAAAATCCAAATGTTTTCTAGGATATGAAGTTTTTAAGCTATTCATGAAACGATTCATGAAAAAATATCTGCTCTTCCTTTAAAAACACGAATGTGATCTATAAATGCTTTCATAAATTTGTGCCTCTCATGTAGATCTGCAAGTTTTGATAATACCTAAACAATGTGGGTGTGCTGTTTTATGGTGTTCATGTGAATGTACTCATCTTCTAACAATAATGGAGTACAGAGGAGCTGTGGCTCTACTGTTTTAAATACTGATTTTTTTTAACTGTTCACTTGGGCATCTGAAAGTCAGATTTGAATTGTGTTTTTAAATATTCACTTTTGTCTTGGTTATGGAACCAAAAATGTGTATTCTATTTCATTTGTTGAAAGCAGCTGGGGAGATGTTTTTCTTTATCTCTTGTAACTCTAGGGGGAGGGGGGTGGGTGCCTTCTGATAGTGGGCCAGCTGTTAAAACCAGGTGGGGCAGTGTTTCTTATCTCTTTTCACAACGGGCCATTAAGACTCCCAGAAGCAGTACATCCACAAAGCAGTACATCCACATTCCATCATCCTATTGTGAGATGCTCCACCCAGTGGGGGGAGCCAACCATTCCTACCTGGATAAAAACTGAGATGTAGGAACACAAGGTATCTGGTTCCACCGCATTCCCAGAGGACCTTTTTCTCTCAGGATCATCTCTACTCCACCAGAACCACCTCTGTCACTCCAGGAGGACTCACTTTTGGACTGCTTCCAACACCCTGACCAACAGGGTGTCAGGTTGTAGCTCTGACTCTGTCAGGGTTTTCCAAAACTGTTGTTTGTTTGTTTGCTTGTTTGGTTGGGTGGTTTTGTTTTCTACTACATTTGTATTGTTAATATTCCTAGTAAAGAACTGTTATTCCTATTCCCAAATCTTTGCCTGAAAGCCCTTAATTGCAAAATTATAATTTGGTGGGGGTGAGTGGCTTACATTCTCCATTCTAAGGGAAACTCCAGCTTTCCCTGGCAGATACCTGTCTTTCCAAACCAAGACAACTTTTCAGAGTCTCAGTCAATCACTTAAAGACATTGAGGAACTCTATCACATAGTCTTGGAAAACACTGTACTCTTAATATGTCTACAATATTGTGTTTTACTACTAGTTCAAAGATCTGGTGACTCTATTCCTTTTAAAAGGGTTTGGAGTGTTCTTGGTTTGTTGTTTGGTGTTTTGTTTTTTTTTTGGTTTTTTTTTTTGTTTTTTTTTTTTTTTTCCCAGAGGACTGAGGACACAATAGGAAAAAATGGAGTAGTTTTAACAGAGGAGAGCTTGCTCTTCTGAAAAATATATTCTCTTCTCCATCTGATGTGAAGCAAGTGTTCATTAGCTGTGTAAACAGCCAGTTTTTGTTCTCATATGCTTCAGATAAGGTGTCCTATGGTGGGTTTTTTTTGGTTTTTGTTTTTTTTGCTACTAGAAGATGGAACTGGGTATTCCTTGATCCTACAAAACAAAACATTTGCCTGTTCAACAGACTGAGACTTCAGAATATACCTGCATGATTTCTGGGGAGTTAAAACTACTTTGGAACATTTACAGTGAATCAGTGAAACCGATCATGATATTAAAGTAGCCCAACTTAGTTAAGTTTGCCCTGTAAGCAAACATTGAAAAATGTTCTTATTACATCAACTTAAAGCTTAAGACTGTATAACCTATAGCCACAATTGTTTAATTGTTGGCACCCCACCAACTACTTCATAAGGTGTCATGCTTTGGTTCAGTTTCCAGAAGACTCCTCTTCCTAGATGTGTTAGGTGGTGATGAGATTATCTGATCTAATTTCCTCAGTTTTTTCCTCCATCTGAATTCTTTGCTCTATGAGAGACTTTTCTTGTTGAGGTGGAGATAAGTGAGTCCTATAAATCCAGGAGGGCTTTAGCCCTGCTGTAGCCCTGGAAAGAAACACCTGCTGGCTCTGTAAGCCCCAAGGCTGCAAGTGCTGGAAGCTGGGAGCAAACAGTAGAGCAAAAATTGTGCTGTGCTTACCTATGTTAGCCCTAGGGCAGCATTTGGGACAGGATGTGGGGCTGCAAGAGCTTTTTTTTCACTCTGGCCAGTAGAGACCTTTTAATGTTGTTGATACCTGAGGGGTCTGAGCTGTCTTGCCTGCCTTATCCTGCAGTGTGGACTTTTGTGGCGAATCCTCTGACTCTGACACCTTGGGATCCCCCTGGAAGGGCTGGGGTGGGAAGGCTCCCTTCACCTTCTGTGGCTGTTCTCTGCCCATTTCTGCAAAAACAGCTGCACCTGTGCTCAGTCTTCTATGCAATTTGCTGACCCTCCATTAACAAGTGAAAACCAATCCCAGCAAGGTGTTTGGACAGGGGAGGAACAGAAAGTAATTAAATTGAGAAACTTCTATGCCAGCTATGCTTTGCAGTGCCTCTCAGGAGAAAGCATTTTTTTTTTTGTCTTCTCCTGTCTAAAGTAAATTTGAAATTTAATTTGAATGTCTTCTGGTCCTGCAATACCCTGGGAATGAATCTTATAAAACAGCCTGTATGAGGCTGTACAAATTGTAGACCTGCTTCATCTGAATGAGCTTCAACTTCGTTATGTTAGTACAGAATAATTACCAGAAAACTGAAATGCAATTTTGTCTAAAAGAATGGCAGTTCTGGGGCTTTGCCTCACCTATAGCCTTGCAAGGCTTTTAGTGTCCTGTCAAGCAATCTGTCAGAGCAGGAATGTTGAGTGCATTCATTTTTTACTTCAGTTCTTTTCTTACAGGAGCTCAAGTGACTCCACTGAAACTCTGGCATTTATCACAGACAAAATTAGGTCAGAAGAGAGCACAGAGGTACTGAACTGAAAAGAGATAAATTCATCTTTAGAAGAAAAAAGAAAGTCTCAAACTGCAAACTTGGGTTTAATTTGTCTCCTCCATGTAAGGTAAGACTTTTCCTAAGGAATTTTCTAGGCAAGCTAGTGGCGTCTGATATAAATGTACTATCAAGTTGTGTAGGAAGAATATTAATTTTTGTTGTTGTTGTTGAGCTATATGACTTAAAGCACCTGAAGAACATTATTTTTCTTAAAAGTAAACAAAAACAGCCTAGGGAAGACTGTCCCAGTCTGGTCTTGTGGTTAGTCTCCAGTTGTGGAAGTTGCTGAGCACGTTTAGGTAGCAGCAAGAGTGGTGGGATTTATTTCTCTTCACTAATTGCAGCACCTCAGTACGTGTATTCTGGTTACTGCCAGTCTGGGGATAAAGCTGATAGATAAAATCTGATTGTATGTATGACTAACTGGTGGAGTGACATTATCTGATGTGGAAAAACGCAGCTTTCCAATTTGCATTTAAGGAAACGGATATTAGCATCCCTGCTATAGAACATGTTCCTTGATTGAATAGGCTGTTACAGTGTAGATAAGGTTTGAATTTTTTGCTGGACCTGATGGAATATGTAAATACAGAAATATCCCACTGCCAGGAAATAACCTCTTGAAGAAGATGCCTCTTGTTTTACCTAAATATCTTTCAGAACACATTGGTGCATTTGCCACTTGCTCTTCTCATGTAAATCTGATATTATCCAGGATTTTTTTTTTCTAGAGGAATTATTCTTGTCTAAAAGCTTTGGCAAGCAATTAATTCTCCTGTGATTTCACCATCTAAAGCCATAACACTATTGCCTCTATCTGAGTGAGAATAGGTAGCTCCAGATTTATCTGTAACTTATTATACAACCCCTCCAGTCATTATTGAAAACTTTCTTACAACCAGCCTACAACTCTCTGTGAGAGAAGAATCGTGGTTCACACTATACAGCACTACATCTGACATTTAATATTCCTGGTGAATCAGAGTCTATGGCAGCAGAGTGGATGTGGGGAAGAAGATTGGAAAGGGCAGGCAGGATACAGGAGATGGTTTCTGACAATTTTTCTAGTGGTAATAATGTGTTACATCATGTACTGTGTACCAGTTAAAATAAAAATATTTAAATCCAGCATGAAGCAAGTCAGGAAAACACATGTGGTTCCAGATGTTTTGTGATTTGTATCAAATCAAGGTGATGAAGAGAGGCCACATAGTCCAAGTGAAAATAGGGTAAAAGAAAATCTGTCATTTGGGCCTTAATACTGATTCCACCATAGATGGGGTTAAGTATAGTGGTGTTTGGAAAACCACTTAGACCTATTTTGAATACAAAATAGCTACTAGTTAAAAAAAATAGTCTATCTGAATGAAGAAAACTGTGTGGGAGTGTACTGCTGCTATGCAAACTGTATTTGACAAAAGCAGTAGGTGTCTGTTTAAGAGCATCTCTTATCACCAAGTCATTTTTAATAATAACTTAACCTTTGATAATTCTCATATTACAAATACTTTTAATAAATATTTTATAACAAAATGTCAAATCCTTATGTAAAAGCACTAACTGTATTTGCAGCCATATCTTGGGGTGTAAGGCAATAAGTTTTTTAGCTAATTTATTTTAAGAATTGTTATTCTCATTTAGCACATCCCATGGTAAAGTCAGATTCTGAAAGGTAAGGACAGACTTTTTATAAGATTGGTAAATCAAAGTTAGTCTGTCAAGATCCTACTGATATTGCTAGAACATTTAATTAACCAGCTTCTAAAGAATTACCACATCTGCATATGGGAAGAATAAATCACTGAGGTAGAAAGCACAAGACCTTCTTAATGTCCTTGTAAATAACATGGAAAATCTGAAGATTTGTCTGGAAGCTGTTGCAAAAGGAAAATCTAGTTTAATGTGCTGACCTGATTCTGTTCCCCCTGGTAACCTTGCTATAAGGTTTTAAGTCAGATGGAGCATATGTGAGAATGTAACAGAGAGCAGAATAGATAATGAAGTGTTTTAAATGAAATGCAGAGAAATATTGGTAACTTTCAGTTTAGGGTTGGGATTTTATTCTTGTTGGGGTTTTTGGCCTTTCAGGTATGGTAAATGATTTTAGAGTGTAAGTATGTACATCAAAGTGTGTTTGTTTTCATATGCTGTCACTTAAATTTAAGAAAGAAAAATCTGTGTTTTTGTGCATTGGCATACATATGTATGAGTGTACACACACATTGTATTTCATTGAGATGAAAGATAATGATTGTTTTCTTAAGGATAACAGATTGCATTTTAACATAAGCTTTAAGAACTTAATGATTTTTTTTTATCTGTTCCTACCCCAAATGTATGCAGCTATTATTTTCTTCATATTTAATGACAAGAAATACATTAAACGACCTTTTCTTCATCTTAAGTATCAGCCTTGTTAGGTACTACAGCTTAAAAATAGGATTGAGAAAATTAAGCTGTGTTTCTCACTAAGCAATAGTATATTTTTTTAAGAATATGATAATGGGGAATTACAGTAGCTCAAACTACTTTCTCTGATACCAAATGCTTGAGCATTTCTCTTTGAAATGCTCCCAAAGCTGCAGTTGCTCAAAGGCTATAAGGGGCATTCATTTGAGACAAGGACAAGTCAAATGTCTCTTTTGAAGTGCCAAATTGTACTTTTTCAAGCAGTTTTCTCAAAATGGAAGATAAAAGTTCAGTGTCTTTTGCAGGAGAGCTTCAGTGCAGTGTGCACTTTGGAGGAAAGTCACTGTGGTTTAAGTGTGAGTGATAAGGACTTTTTGCTGTACTAAATGAAAGAGCAGGACTTCAAAGTTCAGTGTTTGCCTTGCAACAATTGCCAGTTTCTGATGTCCAGCCTCTGAAGTGAGGTCGATTTTTGCTCTCAAAATTACCCATTTTGTCTCAGAGGCTGAAATTGTTGGGGAGAAGCCAGCCCACCGCCCCTAAAGCTGAATTCTGGCTTTCATATCAGCAAACTGCTTCCAGGTTGGAATTGTCAGGATGCCTGCACAATTCTGCCTTGTACAAGTGGAGATGATGGAAAATTTTCTAGTTAAAGAAACCTGATCTGATTCATAAGAAATCTTCCTGACCACCCTTTGGGTGAGTGGAAGAGGAGAAGAGGGAAAGGTTGGGCTGTCGAGTAGCAAGTAGCACCATTGTGAAAGCTCCTACTGGGAAGCTGAGGTTCATGTTGAGGTTTCTGCCTTGCCTGCATAAGTGTAGGGGCTCCCCAGCCACCAGCTGTCCAGGCAGATTCTTCTTGCACTGTTTATACAGGGTGGGAGAGCTCCAGCAGAGCCAGAGGTACTTTTTCCAAAACAACTGGTGATCAGGTTTCAGCTTTGGGATCTTGGAGATCAGAGTTCAAAACCTCCTCCTGAATCAATTCACTTTGGGAACAGCTTGAACACAATGTTTCTCTGTCATGTAAAATTGCACTCTGAGCAAATCAGATGTGTCTCTGTGCCTCTGTCTCAGGTGAGCCCTGAGAGCCAGGACGTTCTGAATCTGGGGCCATAATTATGAATGAATAGTAAAATTTGAAATTCCTTGGTTTCTGTCCTGATGAGACTCTTGTTGTTTAACTGTCGACCTTCCACAGGATTTCTCTGTTAGTTTGTGGGGCAGTCTGTAATAACACCACAGGGGTCCTGCTGACAGGGTGAAACGGGCATGTGACCACATGACCCTCTCTCACCTCCCTCCTCACCCTTGCAGAATGCTTCTAAATGCCAGGCATTGCTGCCATCACCTGCTAGGAGTGAATCAGGGTTGTGGAGGGTGTTAGTCTCTCTGTGAGATCCTAGCTTTGCCCTGAAAGGTAGGGAGGTAAGGAGGGAAGTGCAAAAGAAGACAAAGAAGTGCAGATAATTTAAATATTATCCCACATACAGTGAATTAAAAGTTCCTGCCTAAAATAAGGGTAGTCCACAGTAAGTGAGCCACAAATTGGCTGGCTAATTAGAGGATGACTATATGATATTGGGCTTCTGTGAGCTGATTCTTATTTTAGTGAATGGGACCCATTCTCCTCCTATAGATCAATCCATTGTGAGACATCCATGTGACTTTAGCCTTGTTCTCTTGTCCTCTTCATTGTGTCCTCCTTGCTTTATTCCCTCCCTGTCCTCTCCAGGCCCCTGATCAAATTGCTGCCACTTGCTCCTCGCCTCCTTGTCTGCCCTGCCTGTGCTACTGCTGCCAAGGGCCACCAACTTAATCAGAGGGATGCAGCACCTCTCCTATGAAGGTATGCTGAGTGCATTGGGATTGTTCAGCCTGGGAAGGCTCTGAGTTGATCTAATTTCAGACTTCTGTTACCTGAGGGGAGCCTACAGAAAGGATGAGGACAAGTTACAAGAGTATGTAGTGACTGCACAAGAGGGAGCAGCTTCAAACTGAAGTGGGTTTAGAGAAGATATAAGAAATAACTCTTCACTGTGTGGGGCACTGGAACAGGTTGTCCATGGGACCTGTGGATGTCCCATCCCTGGAAGTGTTGGAGGCCAGGTTGGATGGGTCTCTGAGCCTGGGGTTCTGGTCTAGTGACAGGTATCCCTCTCCCTGGCAGAGGTATTGGAACGAGATGAGCTGTAGGGTCCCTTCCCACCCAAACTATGAAATCAGACTGAGCAAGATTTGCCCGTGTTGTACCCAAGTGTGTGTTCAGGCATGCTTCAGTGATTGCAAGAAAATTAAATTAAATTATTGCACTTTAAGTTGCAGAGAATTTATAGATCAGCTGGGCTTTCTCTCTTGCTAAGGAAGGCCTATTTGGAAAATTATCTCTAAATATTTTTAAATGTCAAAATATACACCTAGATGAAGACATATTCCTTGCACTCAGATAAGCATGTATTCCAGAACATCTTGAAAAAAACACTTGGTGCAGTGAAATGCAGTTTGCTGTCATATGAGAATAAAGGCAGCAGTGTTGACTGCACGTGCAGAGTGTGTGTGATTGCAGGCTGCAACCAGCCCAAAGTTACTGGGACCACAGAGCCCAGTGTTCTATCCCTGGCAGTTGCCAACGCTGGCTATTGAAGGAGGAAAGTGTAACTTAGCAGTTGCACTTATCAGTAAAACTTCCCAGGAATATTTTCCTAACCTTTGACAATTTATAGTCAAGGAACTTTATGAACCAAGGGTAGTGAATCTGCAGTGAAAAAACAAATAGCTACACATTGAGCACTTGTAGTGAGGGAGTGAACACTCATTTAGCAAATGTTATAGGAGCACATAAAGTCTGTTCAGTCTGTATGTACAAATGAGATGGGGAATTACATTTCCCCATTTCCTGCCTATCAATGTTTTACTTAAGAACATTTGCACTATTTTTAGTGAAGTTCTGAAAAAAAGGGTGGAGTACCATGGTTATGAGCAATTTGGTAGGAGAAATCAAAGAGTCAGATTTAAAAAATGTTAAGAATTGTTCTGGATATTGTGAACAGTGAACTATTCCCGTTGCAACTCTAGTGTTTAAAAGTGAGCAAATTCTTTTAAATCTTGGGGCCTGGTCATTCATTTATAGGTGAATTGGTTTAACATTACTAAGACAATATAATGTAAGACAATAATACAGAAATGAGGGTGACCAATTATTTTGTTTACGTGATTTCATTGTAGGCACTGATACACATCTCTGGGGAATGCTTTCAGGCAGCCTGAATAGCTGTTTCATGCAAAATTTCCTCCTGTGCTGTCTCTAACAATCTTCTGACAAATAGATATCTATTTTTAGTTCATTACTGTTCAAGCTTTTATGTAAAAATATTCAACACAGAACTATTTCTTTGTTGTTATTGTTGTTATTGCAGAGATGCAATGAAAAGTAATAAGCGAAGATTAATTGGGGGGTTTTTGGGAGAGCAGGATGTAGAAAATGCATGTAATTTAATTCCTAATGCAAATCTTTCTGTATATTGATAATTTCATAACTGTATAATTGCAAATCTTTCTGTATATCAGTGTTTGATCATGTTTGTGATCCAGTTTTAGACTATGGTCCTTAAAATTCAACCATGAAAGATCATAGTAAGAATATTCTGGAAATTTGGTGCTTTCAGCTCCGAAGAAACACTTGGAAAGTGTTCAGGAAATCTTTTTTAGAGATGCTTGGAGATCATTCCAACTTAGCCTATCTGGAATCTTAATCTTATCTAGCAGGAAGGAGATTTGTTCCAGGCCTCACTTCAATGGCGACTATTTATATATTAGTCTGTTGTCTAAAATGTGAAAGTAATATTGGAGTTTAAATGAGTTTAAATTATCTTTCCTTCCTGCACAGGAATGGCAAAAAGCCAGGTCCTCCTGCCAGCAATCCTTACAGATCCACCAATTTTCATCTCCTGACTGCACACTGGTGCAGGATGGAAAACACTCCTTGTGGGAAGGGTGTTCAATTGGATTGTAAGAGTGTATTGTAAGATGTGCCTGTGTCTGGAAACCAGTTGTTTTGGTGCCTAAGAAAATGGTCCAAACGTGATTCCCTTTCCATGAAAGAAAGATGTTGTTGGCTTCCACTTCTCTGAGTGGCACAGCTAGAGATACAGGTGTCTGTTCAGGTTTATTCCTGAATCAGCCTGTTGAACTCATGTGTGCCTCAATTCTAGTTCCTGATTTTTTTCTCCCTTTGGGGAGAAAATTGTCACTAGATTTGGCCCTCAGTCTCCTGTGATAACTCTTGTTCATGCCAAAGTCCCTCTCATCACAATTCAGAGTCATTTTGTGAACTCGTGTAGATGTGATCAATTCATGTTAGATTTGTGTGGTTAATTTCTGTATGTATTACCAGAGCCTCTTGTGGCTGGTTTATTTGTGACTGCTAAGCTTCTGTCAATGAAGAATTTTAGACTTAATACAGGAAAGCCATAACACTTAGAGACCTGTGAGGTGATGTGGATGGTCTGAAGCTGTAGCATTCCCATTGCCATGGTTGTTTGCCAATCTTCTATCTTCTCTAATTGGAGCATAACAACCCTGGCCATTTATCATTAAGCATTGCAACATCAGTCTCTGGCCTTTTGCTGAACTCTGAAGAATTGTGACTTTTCTTTGAACTCTCAGCTTTTAGTTCCACTGACCCTATGGCCCATTTATAACTGCTGTGCCATTTATCACTCTGGGGCTTAGAAATATGGTTGGGGAGAAAGACTCAAGTGCAATCATTCACACCTATGATCTCTTTGTATTTGGACTTCACAGTTTCTGTGTAGTGTAACTGATAGGGAGAGATTAGTTACAAAACTGTAATTCCATTGAAGGATTGTGATAATACCCTACCATAAACTGTATATGATGCTCAAGGGGTTTGACAGCATTGGGGTTCTGAGATTAAGTTACAGCATCTGTTGTTAGTCTCTGTCAGTATCTGTTTTAGAAGAAGGGTTTTGTACAACCCCAGTGTAAAATGTAGGGTATTTTCTGAGTTAGGAGACTTGCTGTTGCATTAATCGTCTCATAGCCCTGTTAATAGTTAAACTATAGCATGACAGAAAACAGATTTGGTACAAAAAGACAGAAACATTTGTTTTTCCATGCTACAGAGGAATTCTCTGTACTGACTGCTAACAAGGTCATGGGATATCAGTTTGAATCAGAACTTCTTTGGCATTTTAACTGTTTTGTGTTCTGAAAAAAAAAAAAAAGCAAGCAGCACGTAAAACTCAGAAAAAGTTACTGGTGAGACTTAAGTATCATTTCTGGAAAGAAATCAGTGTATATTTTACAATCAAAATGAACTGACTCCTTTTTATTAATTTACTTTACTCTTCCCCTGTACAGCTTCTACTATTTACACACACTCACACATACACACTTACTGTTCCTGTGCCCCTGTGACTTTCCTTTCCCCCTAAGCTTTTCTTTACATCTTTCTTTTATCTGATTTTACTTCATTTCTCTCTCCCTCTAATTTTTTTTGTAAATTTTTCCATTACTTATGAGAGAAACTGCTGAATATGCTGTGCTTTAATGTGATTTTGGCCAAAGAATGCTTATTTTTAAAGTGATTTGCCCTTGTATAGAAGAAATTAGGATTTTAAAACTCCATCAACATATGAAGTTGTGCATATGAGTGAGAGAATTTTTCACAATTCAGATGAGGAAAATTAGATAAGGGAAGAATTCAGACAGATCAATAGTTCCAAAACTTTAGGAACAACTTTCTTCTGAGGATAACTCTCCAGTTATGAGAAAAAGATCAGGATGTTATATCAAGGTTTGGAATTTCATGCCATGGAGAAGAAAAAAAGAGTTTTCGTTGAAATTAGAGAAATGTTTACTTATTTTTTCACTACAATGTGAACCACTCAGAAGGAAAGTGACTAGAATAATTATTTGACTTGGCATTCTCCAATCAAAGACTCCCATCTTTATGTAAGAATCAGCAAGTTTATTCACTATTCTTCCTTATGCTTCTTTTTGCCTCCCACGTCCAGACTTCCTGGTTGGGTGGTGTCTCCTGCCATTCTATCCCTTCATGAACACAACATTCCTGTGCCATGTTATGTTGTAAGATGGAGGGAAGGCTGCACAGATGCCTGAGCCCTCTTCCTAGTACCTACAATTCAGTGTATTTTTTAGGATAGAGAAATATTAAGTTCTTACAAAGATTTCAATTTATGCCCAAAAAATAATTAAACAAAATATTTTGAGATATGTGTCAAATTTCACAGTAAGTTGTGTCGAGGCATCTGACAGCTTTCCTTGCATTTTCAAAACCACCTTTCTTTTACTATGGAACATGGCTCCCTCTCTCTTGCAAACTGGTTTTAGTATGAATTTTATGGAAATTTCCATGTTTATTAGAAGCAAAAAGCAAGTGATAAGAGACGAGCTATCAAAAGGACAAATTAGCCAGAAGTTCTCAAGCCACAAGAAAAAACTCAGACAAGAAAAACTGTGGACATAATTTTTCTTTTTCAGCTTTAGATTCCCAGTGTATATGGATGCTTTCTTGAAATTCTGATTAAAATATCTGATGTCCAGGTGAGACATACAATTGGAGAGATGGAGTTTTTCTTCAGTCTCAGGACTTCTGTTACTCAGCTGTAAGTAGTTACATGCCAATATTCAAACTTTGCTGCCTCAGCCTTGCATTAAGCTTTGCAGTAATTACCATTTAGAATAAAGAAATGTCGTGGTATCCCAATGCAACCATTGCTAAGGGTGCAATGCCACTTGTGTTTAATTAGCAGATAATTGGTCATTAGTAATTGTAAATGTTGTATGCAGTGCAAGCCTTTGCTGTGTTGAAAGGGTTTCAATTTTCATCCATTCAGGACAAGGCACTTAAGCCACTTTGTCTCTGTATTCCAAGTTAGTACTCAAATGAAGCCCTGTAAGTCTTTGTTCCCCCCAAAGAGAAAAATGTAAATGGAACAAACCAGTCACCATGGGATATTTTAGTGCTGGCCTGTTCAAGATGATGCTGTTTATACAGTGTTTCATAAACCAGTTGGGTTTTAGTGTCATTCAAAAGAATCCATTTGGTTCTAAAACTAAACTGAAGCAGAGACATAGAAGAAAGGGAAGGTTATTCTGGTTTAAGTGTAGAAAAACTGGTCAATTGATTGATCCTTGCATTATTTACTGGAAGCTTCTCCGGCACTTCCTTGGCTCTCTTAAGTGTTGTTCAGCAGTATTTAGTTTGTATATTTTAAAATTTCTCTTTCACAGAGATTGAGACAAACATTTTGGTTGAAACTCCAATAGATTTGTTTTGGAGCCTTATGTATTATGTGTAAAACTAAACTATAAGATACTGTGTTCTCTCATGAAAAGCAAAACAGAAGAAAATGAATGCCTCTTCTAGAGTTTGGAAAAGGGATCTTAATTTATTTTTGTGGATGATTGAGGATTGGATTTAGTTACATAAAAGGTTGCTCTCCACAAGAGTGCTGGTTACATCACTCTGCCTCTGCAACAAAAAATTGCCTGTCTAAGAAGTAGGTGCATGCCTTTTAAAGCTGCCTGGGTGAAGTGAGTTTTAGTTTTTCCTAAACAGTTCAGAGACCATTGAGTATTGGTCTGTGTGTCATAGTGATATAACATCATACTTTTCAGATAGCCTTCACACATGCTTTTCTGTTTGGTGAGCAGGATTAAGTTTTTCATTCCTGAGGCAGCAAACCCCAGGGAATTTCCCTCCCAAGTGTGCATGAGGAGAAATTGGAACAATTAAGTTCCTTGTATTTTTGGTTAGGGTGGTGGTGGGTTTTGTTTGTTTTTTTTTTTTTTTTTTTGTTTTTTTTTTTTTTTTTTTTTTTTTTTTTTTGTTTTTTGTGTTTTTTTTTTTTTTTTTGGTGTTTTTTTTGGTGTTTTTCTTTTTCTCAGTGGTTTATGAAAAATTAAATAAATAAAATCGGACTATAAATAATATACTGAGCTTGCTCTGCTGAGAGCAAGAGGTGCAATGTTGTCCCTCTCAGTAGGAGGACAATTTAGACTGTAAATAAAATGAGTTTGCTCAGTTGCCCAGGGACTGAAAGGGCAAGTGGGAAAGGAGGGACCAGCAGAAGCTGCACAGTGGTAAGACCCAACTTTTAATTCACCAAATCTACCCTTGCTTCTGCAGTTCCACATAATTTAAAGATGTTGTTGTTGTTGTTTTAAAATGAGTTTTTGGGGTTTTTTTTTTGTGTGTTTTTTATTTTTTTATTTTATTATTTTTTTTTAATATGGTTTATGTGATCTGTAATAGATAATATTACCCCTCCCCCTCAGATTTGAAAAAAAATTGTAGTGGCTGCTGATGCTGTTTTGTAATGTGCTTTTTTAACATCCTGTTCTTCAAATGTGAAATCCAGGAAAAAATCTTTTATTTTAGTGGCAGCAAAATGCCTGCAGCTCAGCTTCCTTGAAAAAGTGAAAATGCTTTGTGACATGAATGCAATTTACCCTTAACATCCTCTGCACAGTGCTCTCTGATCTGTTTCCTTCCCATGTACTTTCAACCCCACTGAAAATGCCTTAAGGTCCCACTTGATAACACTCGTGAGCCAAAGTGTGCTGAACTTGTGGAACATGATCAGAATGGTCTGCAAAAAAAAAGTAAAAAAAAAAATCATGCACCTGAGTGTTCCAAAAGGCTTGGGAGAGATTGCTTTCTCCCAGAGCTGGCTTGCAGTTTCTGATTTGATGATGGTTTCCCTGCATGGATTTATGTGTACATATTGAGGATTCATTTTTGCCAGGTCTCTACTTCTGAATATTGCACTACATGCAAATTCAGACATGAAAATATATTTTGGAAGGTGGTATCTTGATTGATATTTCCTTAAGCTGTTGTAAGCTGAGAGTAAACGGAAGAAGGATAATGATGAAGCAAAAATTATCCTAAATCTTTTATGTGGGAAGTTGTGAGGAGGAGATGCTGACTCCAGAGGAAAAAAAGGAAAAGAAAATCTAGTAGTGGTGCACCTGATTTGGGTTTTTTTTCTTGGCTTTTATTTTTGTTTGTTTTGTTTTTCTGTAGTTGCATAACTTGGTGTACTTGCACTTGGGTACAAGTATGGTTTTGCATGCGATTTTCTTTTTTTATTATTATTTTTATGGAAAAATTAGAAAGGTTGGATAATTTTCCTTGAGTCAATTTCATTAGAAGCAACTATCCTAATTCCTTCTGAGGAGGAAGCAGATGCTGTAAATACAGTAGCACATGTTTAAATATAATACATCAGGGAATATATACATTATGTGTGTAATAGCATTATGTAGAAGTAATAGGCAAGACTGTCCAGTTGAAACAATTTGAGCGCTGACAGTGTTGTGTTGCCCACAGGTTTGCTCTTAGGACCATTTTGTGCTTACCTTGAATGCTCTTACAGCTTCTCATAGGCTCTGTCCTGTGATCTACACCCGAGTTCAGCAATATTTAGAAAGCCTTTTGTTCTCTGCAAGGCTGTTCCATGTATAGGTGTATGGTCCAAAAGATATATTCTGTAACCAGCTGCAAATTATTCATCTTTTGTGCTGAGACTGAGAGAGTTTATCAGTGGCCACAGCCCAAACATTCTGGTTTACTACATGCCTTATATGATTTCCTTCACACCTAGAGACCCTTAAGAAAAGGTAATAAACAGGAAGGACTAGAGTGTTATTTTTATTGTAGTTGCTCTTGAAAACACCATCCATGTTTATGGTTCTGCTGTCTCACTTTATGTGGAAAGAGACAAAACTTGATTTTCTTATAGTCTTATCACACAGGACTCTGAGGTTAAAAAAAATATATATAGTATTGCTTATTTTGCAAAGAGAGTAGAATGAAATTCAGAAAAAGGAACAACAACAACAACAAAAAACCAAAAACACACACAGGGAGGAGATTTCCGTGGCCTCAACACAAGGAGCTTAGATGATTAAAATTGTACAGTTTCACATTCTGAACACTCATACTCAAGCGTCCACATGGCAGTAGGCTCCTTATACATGTTTTCTCTGTATTTCAATCACCAAATAATTACTGAAAAAATTTGAAATGGTGGCTGAGGATTTTGAGTTTTGCATATTGGGAAATCTGCTTGTTCTTGATTTTAAAAAGGTGACGTAAGAAAGCTTTGGCAGAGGTAGGGAAAACCTCACTGAGTTTTAGTGTATAATTCAAGGCATGTCTTCTCTATATAACCTTCATTTTCCATGTAGTTTAAATCTATGGCATGATCAGTGGGTTGCTGGAAAATATTTGTTCAATTTGGGAGTCCTACTGGTAGAGGACCACTCTAGGACATAACCCCCATCTTACTTTAGCAGCTAGTACATAAAGAATTGTGGTTTGGCTTCCAGCTTTGGATCTTACTGTTTTAACTTGAAAAAAAAATTTCACATTTAAATATGATATGCTGTTCTTTCTCAAAGTAGTTTGCTGCATGTATTTAAAGTATAAATAATACTATTTCATTAAGCTCTTCTGGCCAAGAACCTTTATTTGTACCTTGCCCCAATCTTATTGTTGAAAATAAAAAATAAAAGCCACTTAAATAACCCCAGCCTTGGAAATAAAAGACATGACTTTGAAATGTTTGTTAGGCCTCAAAAATCTTTGTATTAATTTATTTGCCATTAAATGCACATTTTTTGACACAATGGTGGGAATAATTTTCATGCCAACATCATAATTAGTAGCAGGAATTTTACTATGTTCTGTATAGTCACAGAAAGGCATTACTTCCTAATAATCTTCTCTTCCCTTGTATGTTCACTCTTCTGTTCTTTGCTCCTGTAGAATACCTATCCTTCCGACTGTGTGAACCTTTTCTCCACAATACACATGTACAGTGAGTTGGCTGCATTCTGTTTATAAATAGAGACTGTTGCAGCACTGTCTGTGAGTCTCCCAAGCTTCTGTCTACTAATTGAGCCTTGGCCATCACTTCTCCTCCTTCTTATCACTTTCTGCTTATCCACTTCTACTGGACTTGTAAATTTTCAGAGGAGAAGCTGTTTCAGTTCAAGAAAAAGTGCAAAATTGGTCTGAGACTTGAAAGGTTGTGGTTTTTGGGGTTTTTTCCCCCTTTCTTCTCTTCTTTGCTGCATGCAGTGAAATTTTATTGTGTGTAATTTTTGAGATTATTCAACTTGCAAAGTCTGAAGAGGGACATGAATACTTTGCTGTGAGAGGTGGTCCCTCTCCATACCATATCTCCATTCTGATACCAGAACGTCAGTCATGGGGGTGCTTGGACAGGCTTCAAGTAATAAAGTGTGAAAGGCACCACCACAAACAATGCTTGTTATTAAAACCACATGGATTTAGCACCTGCATGTACTCCACTGGAGGGAGATCTGGTGCCTGAGCATAACTTGTGTGCACTGGACCTGCCTCCTGGATCTTCCAGACCCCCAGCTCTGTCCTTAGTGCAACACCATGCAGGTCCTCTGGGAAAGTCATGCTTGGCTCCAAGTCTTCTTGTATGTAACATTGGGTGGAAAGTGGAAAGTCTCTGTTCTTGCCTGGCTTGGCAGGAATGCCAGCTCTGGGGCCACATCAGGAGTCTGCCCTCGAGCCTTTGGTGCAGCACAGGGAGCTGCTCCCAGTTATTCCCTCCTCTCAGCACTAATACCTGTCTGTGGTGCCCTCTGGAGGGATGTGTGTCACCAAGGAGAGCCACACATTGCCTGCTCTTCCCTCAAAGGCCAATATTTGGCTTTCTTGTTGTTTCCCAGTGGGTTCCCACAGGAATCACTCCCTCTGGAACAGGAAGAGGAGAGGCATGCAGAGCAAGCCATATCCTCAGGGGCATGGAGCTCTGTGGGTTGCTGGAGACATAACTTTCTGTAAGAAATAGCTGTTGTGACTGAAACTAACAGATACAGAAAGAATTAAGTCTGAATAGCTTTCTTTGTTGCCAGTCATTTGGGGTGTTGTTTAGCTTTCCCCTATTGCTAAACCAGTTAGAGAAACAAGGATCTCTGACTCTCCCTTATGGATATTTTTATATAACTCATCAGATCTGAAGTTGTGTTATTCTAATGTAAGAATCACTTTATTCTTCTGTTTTACATCTTTTCACACTTTTCAATGAAGTCTGAAAATTTCTAGATTCAGATGGCAAAACCTGTAGTGTAGGAGCTTGTTAAATACAAAGCAAAAGGACTATATATATTATTCTGAGGCTGAAGTAACCAAATACTATAATCCCTATTTATATGATGGAGAAATGGAGCCCCCAATTTGTTCAAAACTGTAAAGAATTTGGTATGCTACAGCTTTGGAACACAGAAGCTTTCTTGGCCCTATGCCCCAACCACCAATAAATAAGGCTTCTTCTCATTAGAGCTCAAATATAACTTGAGCTTTTGATCTAGTACTGAGGGATAATCCTGCCCTTGATTTGAAGATGGATTTAGTAAGCTTGTGTTCTTCCATAACTGACTTGTGACAAGTAGATTTATCACCTTATGTTATGTAAGAAGAAAGCTGGCATGTGAGATGCTCCATAAGTTGTAAGGGTAGGAAGGAGATCCCCCCACACTCCCAGTTCAGCCTCCTGGGAGAATATGCAACCTTTGGGTATGCACCCATATATAAGCTTGCACCATTTAAATATCAGGTTACATCCCGTCATTCCATTCTGTTAAAATAATGCTGGTTTCAGTGCTGTTCTTGTCAAATGCCCCTACCAGAAAGCTTCTTGCTCTCTGCCAAAGCTTTGGTTTCTGCAGCAGGCCAAGCCCTAGTTTTTCTAGCAGCCCTGTTTGCTGTGCTATGTCCAGACTTTTTGTTCTTGCACGGTTCAGATGGCTTCAGGTGGCTTTGATTGATAGTGTGCAGAGAACACACTTCCCTGTGTGGTCGGGGACTGGCTTCAGCTGCTCAGTGTGTGCATTACTACAGGATCTTCCCTTTGCTGCTCCTCACAGTCACAGAATCACAGAATCATTTATGTCGGAAAAGATCTCCAGGACCATTTGGTTCAACCATTGATTGATCTCCACTGTGTTAACCAGACCGTGGCACCAAGTGTTATGTACAGTCTTTTTTTGAACATCTCTATTGAAGGATGAATCCCTCACCTTCCTGGGCAGCCCATTCCAATGTTTAGCATCCCTTTCTGTTGGAAGAAATTCCTTCTGGTGTCCAACCTCAACTTACCCTGGTGCAGCTTGAGGCTGTGTCCTCTTTTCCTGCTGCTGGTTGCTTGGAAGAAGAGACTGAGCCCCATCTCTCTACACCCACTTTTCAGGTAGTAGTAGAGAGTGATAAGGTGTCCCTGAGACTCCTCTTCTCCAGTCAGAACAATCCCAGCTCCCTCACTTGTTCCTCATAGGATTCACATCTACCTTGAGTGTCTATCTCCTCCTGGGCCCCTGAAGCTGCTGTGGGTTGCACCAGCTGAGACCTTACCTACAGTCTACTGATTTTGCAAGAGCAGTCCCAGCTGGGATGATGAGCTCTGGCTTTCTATCTGTCTGATACAAGCAGAGTAGAACAATTCTAAGTTTGACTCACCTGTAGCAATTGCTTTAGCAAACACCAAAATAGCTCAAAATACTGGAAAAGTTTTACGAGCCTCTCACAGGCTTAAATTGCTTTTTTGTACAGAGAAAAGCAGTGAGCTTAAATGCAACCTTTCCAGGGGGTTTGATGTCACTCCTAATGTTTTAGCAAGTTATGTGATTGCATTGAAATGCAGAAATATACATTTCAATTACAGTTTCCAGGCTCTTAAATTTTCTAACCTCTTCCAGGATTTGTCATAAAGGAATTGTGCAGCATTTGTGATTTCTTGTATGAACCTGGAAGGGTTAATCATTCTTTGGTAAGTACCTGAGATTTTAGCAGTTGATAAATTTCTTGCCTACTTCTGAATGCTACTTTAAACTTCAGAATAATCTTCTAAACACTAAAGGCTTTAGGAGCTCATGATATGATAGGAATATTTGTACCTATTGTGACTTTCTTTTTGATTACCTTGATGGACATTCAAAAATTAATATAGATAGAGGATCATATTAAAAGTGAGTGCAATGACTAAGCCCTATATATATTTGGGGAAGATATAACCCAGCTGTAGAGGTGAGGTTATTGGAACATTACAAAGTGCTTTTTTTAACATCCTCTTTAGCTGCTGGTAGTATTGCAGCTCTCTTGCTACTATTACCTGTACTGCCTCATAATTAATGTACAAAAGATGCTGAGAAGTACTTGTTACATCTTTAAATCATTAGTTGTGGCTTTGCTGATGTTCCACAATTTAATCCTGCAAATGCTGAGTGTTTCCAGTAGAGGTCAGGATGACATTGTCAGATATTTTGTAAGCATGTTGACCCGAATAGGAACCATCTAAGACTTTCCTTATTCTCACAGGCAAAACATTTGGGTGGGGTTTGTTTGTTTAACCTTTTTAATATGCAGATAAAGCACTGTGTAATTGTTTTGGTTTCCTCTCCGGACTTCATCAACAACTTTGATGGCAAATGTATCGAGTTTCTTCAGAAAATGTGATGGTTGGGAATAAGGAAAAACAGTGGGAAGGGGATATGCCTGAAGAGTTAACACTGCTATTGAGGTAAAGGTTTGTTACAGTGCGAATGTTAAGACTAGGGAGCTTGAGAAATTGGTTTAGAATAGTTCTAATTTTTTATATTGTCTGTAAATTTGTACATACATGTATATACACATATATATGTATGCATATCACACATACCTACACAGACATATTTATATATAACAGCATACATATATTTTTAGCTAAGACTGTGCTACACACACGCAGCAGCAACACTTAAGCAGCCTTTGCTTTGGCAACTCATCTCTGCTTTTTCATGGTAACTGCTGTCTCCTGGCTTTAGTAAAAGAGCAGATCTTCTTTTGAAAGAAAGAAAAAGTAAATTTTTAGATTTTCTTTTTTAGCCACACCAATTAATTGATTGGTTTTGCAGCATAGGCACGCAAATAAACATATCCACCCAGTGCACTGAGCTATTGGTGGAATAAGAACTGCCTAAACTGTCTTGGTGACTGGAAAGAGCTAGGGAACATAGTTTGTATTTTAAAATATTAAATCCTCTTCTAGACTCTGGAACAGCTTCCTGACTGGGGTAGATTTTGTGGCAGGTTCTACAATGCAGAACCACAAAGTCTGTGTAGCCTTGTATGCTGGTGCTCTCACCTCACACTGTGCATGTGCTCATGCACAGGCACATCACAGAACTGCTTCACTTCACTTATTTTGCACAGTTCACTGCTGGCTGGCATTGCAGTATTTGTTTCTGTTTTCAGGTTTGTGTTGCATTAAGATCTCAAATATATCTACAGTTGTGCTCGTGCACACACTACACACAAGAAGTTACCTGTGTTGTATTTCATGCCTTCTTGTGCTTAAAAATCTGTGGCAGTCAGGCTCCACATACTCACTGGCACACTGGTTAGTGCCACATCAGCAATTTATGTGTTTCACACACAAACCCGTTTGTAAAATGTGTGTTCTTCTTCTCTGTATGTGTGTAGGGATCAACTCTTGCAATCCAGCCTTCACTGTTCAAAGACACTTCAGCATTTGTGTTCCAAAAGAGCTGGAGCAGCCTGTTGTTTACTGCCCTTTAGACAAAATGGATTTCTCCACTTTTGGTAGAAACCAGCTACAAAACACATGAAAAATCCAGGCCCCAAAATGCAGTTTGTATGTCTAAACAGGACAAGATAATGTTCACCACCTCTGAGTATAGAAAGTGTTATGGAGGAAAATAAATAACTGAGGGTGAAGTGCAATAAGATGACTATGAAATGAAATCTACTTTTCCTGATGTCTGTTCTAAATTATCTTCACATTAAAGGTTTTATCAGACCATGACAAACTTTCCAAGGGAAGTGGTGAAAGTTCATATTGCTGGTGACATTAATAGCTAGACTGGAAAAATCACTTGGAATGCTTATAGGGAATGAGCTGAAAAGTTCAGTGAGACATACGAGGTAGCTCAGTTGGTCTTTTTTGATCTATTTATTGTGACAAAATAAAATCAAATATCATGTTTTGTCACTCCTGCTTTAGGAATTATTTTGTGTCCACATACATGTTTCATCTTTGAATTGAAAACAAGGATATTTTGAAACCAAGCATTTCTGGTCCAAGATGGCAGCACATGAAATGAAGCAATGCTGTCTCATGTTATCTGCTCCATAATTTATCATAGTAGGCAAGCACAATTTACAAAGTACAAGGTCGCCTTACATTTTAGGGGTTTAGGTTTCCTTACCATATAGGGGGTCTATTTCTTCCTAGTGATTGTTACCATTTAAGAAGTCTGCTTAACTGTGTGATGAAAACATACTTATTTTCACATAAGTTCTGAGAGAAGTTCGTTGCTGTACTGGGCATTAAATAGTTATTGGGTAAAGAAGAGCAGTATTTCTCTTAAACCCAAGGATGTTTGGCCCATTAAGACCAAACTACTGAGATGAAAACTGTCTGAGTGCTTGAAGTTCAGGTTTATCTTGACTAATCAACTATTAAAAAAATAATTCTGTAGCAGAAGTATGTGGCAGGCTTTATTTACTTGTTTTGCCTAAGTGCATTTATAAGAGAAGAGGTGTTTTTGGTAGATATCACAGTGGTCCTCGGGCTACTTGGGCTTTATAAACAGTTCTGCCTGAGACATCTTTAGGGTGTTTGGCACAGTTGTTTTCTAGTTCTTGTCTGTGTCTGCCTGGTGTTTACCCTCAGAAATAGAAAGCACTCTCAGGTACTGCCAACTTTTATTCTGTTGGGTTTAAGCCTCTGCATTCCTGCAGAGGCCTCCCAGAAAAGAGTCCCACAAGTCCCCTGCTTCCTCTGGTGGCTATTTTCTGTCACCAGCCCAAATTTAACTCATCTTCCCCATGAATGGCACCCTTCCAGATGGCCTTGCCCTGTGGCACTCATCCTGTCTTGTTGCAGGCCCAGCTGGCTCTGAGCAAGGCAATGCTGATGGTTACAGTTCTCTGTCAGATGGGGTACCAATACTCAAGTTCTCCTTGCCTTTATTTTCCTAACTAGCTGCCTTCTGCTATGCCAGAGTACACGGCCTTTTGTCTGGTTATAAAGCTACCATCTCATTTCACCATTTGGAGGCCTTGATCTCTTGTAATACTCCAGGTAAAACATTTCCCATGGTCACTGGCATCATGCACATCTTGGCAGAAGCTAGCAGATAAGAAAAGGAGGAAGAATCTCTGCTTCAACTTTGCCAGCTTCTAATCTTGGCCAAGTTCTTCTCTCTTCTTTACTCTTGGGTAAGATTTTTTTTTTGTGGTTGGTTGTGTGATTTTTTTTTTGCTCATTTTATGCCAGTAGTTAGAAAACAACTCACTCTAGCTTGTTGTTTGGAAGATACAAAGAGAATAAAGATGAAGCATTAATTCTCCTTCCTGGTTAAAGCACAGAGTTAATACAGTTAATGAAGGAGATATTAAAGAAATAAAGCACAAAAATATTTGTAAAAGTGCTACTTTATTCTAGAAAAAAAAAATACCCACTTATTTCTGCAATATGAAAACTGCCTCTTTCCCAGGGTAGTGTTTTAGGAATATTCTCTGCTGAGCAAACACCTACCATAATTATAGTTATTGTAGCTATTGCCGAGTAGTAACTCAGCACTGTTTGTCTTCCAATTCAAATATCTGATTTATATTTGATTTTTATTACATATACATTGCAGTCTTACTTCACTTTTCTGAATTTCTTTACAGAGAAGCAACAACATTTACATTCTTATTATTTTTAGTTTGTTTTTGAAATATAAATTGAAAATGACACAGAGCATCCAGGAAATAGACTCAGCTCCTATCCTGTTTTTATTTTCTGCCCAGATCTCTTATCTGTAATTTTGAATATGGCCTCTTATACTTCAGATCCACAAAGTACTCACACTTTTTATCTCTGATGTCCTAATGGCACCCACTGACATATTTCTAAAGACAATTTCTTCTCTGTTTCTGAGCTAAAGTAGTCTTTCACACATGAAAGAGTACTCTCTTCTTATCCTGCTTTCAAGTTTAGTTTGTTTAGTACATCACACTTTTAATAACCAAAAATGTTATGCACAAGTGTCATCATTTTGATAAAAAGAATATAGTCTTTATCAGGTTTTTCAGATCGTGGTTTGCTGAACAAATATAAGCTATGTATTAAATCTTCAATGTTTGAATTCATTTCTGTGGGGAATCTTATGAGTGTAAAAAAGATTAAATTCTGTTGTGTCCAGATCTGCGTTGAGCTCTTATTGTGTTTACTGTTGCCCCATACCATATACTTCCTATTTATATACACCTGCCTCTCAGTTAAATCTTCATTAATGTCTGCACAGGCTCAGCTTGCTTTCATCCAACATGGAAGAGTAGATATTTTAAACCATATACATATATGTACATATACATTTTTAGCTTGCTTTTCTTCTGAACTTCCAAAAGAAGCACAGAATTAATGGGAAACCCAGAAGGGGAAAGACATGACAATATTAGAAAAACCTTGAGACTCAGAAGTCTTTTTAAGTTTTGCATGGCTTTTGTTTTATTTGCAGTTGTGTTTTTTTTTTGTGTTTTGTTTTTGTTTGTTTGTTTGTTTTTCTTTTTGTTTTTGTATTCATTACAAATGTAGACGTGTATGACAATTTTCATTACACAGTATAGGACTGAATGGTGTCTGGAGTAGTTGATGTTCTTCCAAAAAAGCCCTGATTTAATAAGTGAACATCTTCAAAAGTCTCCCAATTGTGGAACTGATTACAATGGGAAGCAAGTGATCCACTTTACTGCTGCACTGAAGGGAAATAAATTTACCCCTGCCATTGACACCTTAAGTAAATCATGGGTTGTACATGTTGTGTCTGTCTTCAAATGAACTTGCATTGAAACTCTGACTGTGTAAGAAGATGTAACAAATGCTCACTGGTATAATGATTGGTCTCTGTTCGGTACTAGAAGCACAGAACTAATGCCTAGAATACAGAGGCTGAATTGTTACTCCTAAGGACAAAAAAAAAAGAAATACAACCATTACTTCAGGTCACCACTAAGGTCACTGACAGCACAGCATGGGGGATTCAAGTAGAGCAGCATGACTGCGACTCGCTCATGGCTGTGAAAGAGGTCTTTAGTTCCCATTGCCACTATGTGATTAAATTGGAAGAAGAGAGAATACATTCTTTTGTATTTATTTACTTTTTTAAAAAGAAAGTAAAATGAAAATTTGAAAAATGAAATTGGAAAAGAATCCATTGTAAATAAGCATTGCTGTGGGTCCTACTGTTTACTGTTCCATAAGGATTTTGTCTGTTGAATTTGTAAAATCAGGGGTGAGTGGCTTGGTGGGGAGACCCCTCTACAATCCCTGCACTGCTTGCTTTTATAATTAGATATGGTCCTGTTATCACACTGGAGTCCAGCTTTTATCATTCTTGGCAGACAGAGCAGAGCAACACACTGGCACTTGACCTGCCCATAAAAATTTGAACAGGAAACAGCAATAAATAATCCACTCAAAAGGCTCTTGAGAAAAGCATTGCACTTGATTCCTTATAGGAATTGCATGTTATTCCAACGAGAAAGTGGGCTCTTTCGAAACACAAGCCTCGTATTGTTATCATTTTTAATTTTTTTTTAATGAATAAATGTCCTAATGGTAGCTTGCAATATATATATTTTTTGTGTATAGAAGACCTGAAGGAGGCTTCAAAGTTGTATTACCCAGTTTTACTCCTTTTAAACATAGAAAGAAACTCACAGCATATACACACACACGTCCAAATATTTCAGACAAAGAACAAACCTGACATCATCTTCCTCCAGATTTGGTCCTGCCTTCTTTCACATTGGGGACCCTGATTTTTCTTGTTCTGTTTTCCAAGACAATCTTCATCCCGTTGAAGTGACCTAAGAGTCTGACCCTAAATCCCTTACCTCAGTCAGAACACCCCTCCTAACTTGGGGCCTGGTCATTCAAATTGGCATGAGGTCCAAAACCTGTTCCAGTTTCTCTGGAAATTTCTTTCCTCAGTTTCTGAGGGAAGTGGAAGAATATTTCATTTCCTGATCTAGCCTGAAAGAAAAGACTTATTCTGTTTGTATTTATTGCAACCTATTTATAGTCTTTGATGATGTGACCTGTTCCACAAATATTTGCTTTAATCTCTGGCTTTTCTCATGAAGTAAATTAGAGAACTAAGGGAATCATTTGTTGTGGGTTTAGTCACACACAGTAATTTTTTTCATGTGTGCACAATAATCTAAGATTTCATGTTCATTTCAATGCCCTGAATGAATCTATACTACTTGGTAAGAAAAAGGAAAATGTTTAACATTTGCCAAGAATGATTTGAGACAACAAGGTTTGGAAAGACTATTATCACACTACCTTTAGTAAATTAAAATTATTATTACTAAAGTGCAGAGTTGTTTTGTTGGGTTTTTCAATTATTATTTGCACTCATTTAGTCTTTTTTTTTCCAGCTCTGCTAACTTTTGACTAGACTTGGAAATTTTAGGGAAAAAAAACCAAAACAGACCAAGTTTGGTGGAGTTTAAGGTTTATTTTCAATGAGATTAAACTATAGTCACTTTTTCCACTCCTTAAAAGCTAAACTCCTAGATTTTTGACTTTTTAGATGGGTCAGTTTTATTGAAATTATTCTCTTGGCTTGCTAGAGATACATGTATTTAAAGTTCAGGACAGTGATTGCTCAATCCAGAAATTCTGTGATTTTTTGGGTTTTTTGTCTTTTTTTTTTTTTTTTTTTTTTTTTTTTTTTTTTTTTCAATTTGTCAGGAATGCTATTTTCCAGAAAGAAACAGTACAGGATACAGAGAAGATAGAGAAGATTGATAAAGTTCTAGATCTTCCAGTCTTGTGTGTGGTCTTGTGTCTGAATTCAAAAGTTGCAAACCTAAATGATCATGAATCTTGTCTTAGAGAGGTACAGAAACCAATGTCTCTATTATTTGGTTGTATTTTTTTTCCCCATTTATTTCTGCCCTTTAGCCTCCTAAAAAGCACTAGGGTAGCTAGTGCAGAAAGGTACTTGGGACCAGGATAATAGTGTAGCAATTTGAAATAGTTGGATAAGTAGATTGGTTTCTGCAATGCTACGATTTCTTCTATGGCACACATGAAAGGTGACAGGGAGGCCCACACTCTTATGGGCCTTGAACCCTCTGAGGTCTTTGGCTGGCAATGGGGTCCATCTTCTGTCTGTCCTTGCACACCTGGTGAAAACAGATGCTGTTTTGGATTCTTGGCCTCTCCTGGTCGGGGCCAGGAGCTGGACTCGATGATCCCTGTGGGTCCCTTCCAACTCAGTGCATTCTGTGATTATGGGACTTGCATGAACTTGCCTGTTTTGCAAAGGGAAAGAAAGTGGTGCTGGCCAAGTGTGAGGTGGTCTTGTGGTCTCCACTTGCACCCTCAGTGAGCAGCCTCATCCCAGCTGTGTTCCTGCTGAGATTTGCAGGTAGGGCTGTCTTAGTGCACCGAAATATTGCATTTATGTGCTTCACTGCCCGCTCCTTCCTCTTTTTTGTAAGTAGATATTATGAACAGCTTGAATGCCTTGAAATTCTGCTGATCTGTATGATTTTCAACCAGACTTGAATGCATGACTGATTTGGTAGCAAGGACAGGTAAAACCATTGTATCCTGTCTAGTATATAATTATTAACATGTTAGTTATCTATTTAATTTTTCATATTTTCCATTGAATGTTTAATAACATTTGTATCTGTTGCTTTTGCAAACATCTACCCTTGATATATATCTAATTTTTTTTTGAGAGGTTTACCCTTCTACCAAGTATTTATTAGCCTACATGGAATTCATAGGCTAGTGGAAAACTCATTTATTTATTTACTAATTTTCTTGGTTATTGACTATGCAAAAGTTTCCACTAATGAGAATTCTTCCCTGTTGTGAATCATTAATACATTAAGTACACTTCAGATTCCTCCAGTAATGATACAATGAGAATTGCTTAGCTGATTTAAATGACACAGATGTAGTGCTAATTATACATTTTAAATTGGCAACAAACACAATTAATTTACTGATTATCAAAAACAAAAGTAAACTTTTTTTATTATAGTAATTTGCTATAATTTATCGCACAGCCATTTTCTTTGTGTAATATTTATGCATTTGACAAACCTACAAAGAGATATGTAATTAGACCTGTTTCATCCATCACTGGCTGCCTTTTAACCAGAGGTTTTACGTGAACAGCTTACAAAGACACTATGAGATTAACCAAATCATAATGGTGCCATCTTTTAAACCAACAAATGCATTGGGGTTTTTTAGTAATTTATGTGGATTATGAAAATTGAATTGTTTCATTTAACTTACGGTCCTGAAGGTATTTTGCGGAGCTATTGTTTGGGTGGTGGTTTGTTTGGTTGTAGTTTAGCAGAGCTGTCTGTGTTTGATTGCATTTTTTTTTGTAAAAACTCAAAACAATATTAATTTATAGGCATTTTCAAAGAGAAACGCCTCAAACAGTGCTGCACAGAATAAAAATCTTTACCCCCAGAGTAGCAACAATCTCCTGTCTGAATGCTTTGTGCTTGGGAAAGTTTGGAATTATTTGTCCATGGATTTGGGAAATCCAAAATGAGGCCAATGTTTTATTTTCATTTAGGGCTAGATTTTGGGCAATAAAAATCTGCAAGCATTAGAAATATCTATATCAAGCCCTGTCATCAAGTCATTTATTTGCCTGTTAAATACTGTCTTTAGAAAGCTTCATCCTGGTGCCTACAGTGCCATGGAAACTTGCCAGATGCATGGCATCATTAAAGTAGTCTTTGAAGTCTATATTAATATAGGATAGATGGGAATATCTTGGAAGAAGTTGTAATTGTTGGCTCTGGTATAACGCTTTACATTTACTGTAGAAGTAGGAATTAAAACCAACAAACCAGAAACCAAGCCCCCATTCCAGATTCCCCCCTTCCCAAACAAATATAGGCAAAAACTCCCTCTCTTAGATGCTCGTTCTGTATTTTCGTGTCACTGGTCTTTCTATGGAAAGATCTATGAGTCATTCAATCATTTATGGATTGAAAAGGTCCTTCAGTTCATTTAAAAATTATGTACATTTTCAGGTAGTGACACTGTTGTGGCCACTTAAAGCTAGACAAGCAAATTTTACAAGAACATGTGGTGTCCTTTGACTTGTACCTTCATCAGGCTTGAGATCATTGTTTTAGTTGAGAACTATTTTGTTTTCCATTAAGTTTTTCTAATCACTCTGATTTTTCTAGGTGTTTGATGGGTGCAAAGGGAGCATGAAATCCCCTATTTGAAATGGAATTTCAAGACAAAAAATCCTACTCATCTCATTTTTCCACTCTGGAAATTGTTATTAATTTCTAGGAAATAATAATATAAGTGGAGCATGGGATCTCCTGAAGAGAGTACAGAATTTAGTTTCCTTGGACACCATCAATAGCAGTGCTAGTGATAAGTGCCAAAAGCAGCAGAAGGGTTCTTGTCCCAGGTGAGCACAGGTGCATTTGAAGATGTATGTCTATTCTCTCTTCTAGAATGTTTATTTGCCCCTTATCATCTGTCTACATCTAGAATCCCAGCCACCTGCCAGGAACCACTTTCCATCTGTTTTCTCAAAGTATTACTAAAAAACCCCAGACAATGCTCCCCCCCCAACCAACTTGTCTCACATTTTTAACAGTGAGTCACCTACTCAGGGAGGAAAAGCATTTATTTCTGTTTTATAAAATATTTATTTCTGCATTTATTTCTTTCTTCTTTATTAAACATGAGCTTGGTGATGAACACTTTCTCAATGTGTTTTCTTCCTAATTTTATTTTTTTTTAGTTATTTTAATTTTTTTTAAAGAGGGAAGATGTGTAGTGGCAAGTGCACAGGTATGGGCATGTCTGGAAACAAAATTCCCTTTTAAAAGCAGAAAATAGTGATTTCATTATGTAATATAATTTCACTGTGCTGTACCTTTAAAGAGAAATATGCAGTTGTTCTTGAACTATTAAACGATATGTGTCACCGATTTATCCTGTTACCAAAAGGATCTCATGTGTCACTTGGCAGAATGACAGCTTTTTTTCCCAGTCCATTGTATAATTGTGTTTTGTTAGCTGTTTTTGTTTTATAAATACTGTGCTAAAGGGATCTCTGAAGATCAAGATTTTTGATGCAGTACTTTTTTTTTTTTTTGCTGTTCTTTGATGTTGACCTTCCTCCACTCCCCTCACAGCAACAAGCACAATATTTTGTTCTCAAAATGTTACCAAATCTCTATCAGGGAAAAAAAGCATTTATTATTCACATCAGAGTTTTTGCAAGCAGGCCAAATCCATTCCAGCAGATTCCTCACTGAAACTCTCCTGAAACAAATTTCCCAGAAAAAAATAAGCTCATGAAAATTTTCTTTACTTGAAAATCTGCAGATCCACTGCTATCACTCTTCATATGTTTGACTACACGAGCTTGGAACACCGGCATTAGTATTTGTTATTTTTCCCTCTGACAATTTCCCCTTCTAGCAAAAGCTGTGCCACAGTCTCTGCCTGTACATTTAGAATGCGAGTTTTCTCCTGTAATATTTAATTGAAATCTTTCTTATTAAAATATAATTGAATTAGTTCTTATCCTGTCTTTTGGTAGCTATGGAAAGAATTTTTTTGTTGCTTGCTTTGCAACAAATTCTAGATATCGTTCTTAAAAACTCTGTTTTTAAACCCTTCCTTCTCTTTATCTTGTCTTCATTATACTGAACATATCCAGTTCCCTTAGCCCATCTTCCCAGATCCTGCCTGTGAAACATCTTGTCAGTCTTAAGGCTTCCCTAGGGGTTCTCTGCAGCCTCTCTGCCTTTCTCACAGAGAAAAGGCCCAACCCAGTAGTGTTTCAGCTGAGCCTCCTCGTTGCCAGGAGAGCAGGAAAATTCATGTCTTTCCCAAGACACTTGAAAAATAATTTTTCAGATTGACATTTACTAGTTTTGCAGCAGCATTCAGTTTTTGGCTTCAGTTTGGGCTGGTATAACATCAACGCTGTTTCAGCTGCTGCTTAGCCAGGTAGCTAACATTTTGTATTACATTTTCATTTCTTTGAAGTGAAATATTTGAATTTTGCCTTTGTTGAAGTCAATCTTGTTTATAGTGTTGCTCTGATCCAGTTTCTGAAACTAGTGTGAAACCTAATCCTGCTCTTGAGGTTGCCCACAACCCCTCCCAGCTCGCTGATAGCCATAAATACTGTAACGTATTGTTGTTAATGTTGTTAATGAAAATATTTAAAGTTTACCAGATTTTTACCAAGACCTGGAATGGTAAAACCTGCAGGTTTGGCAGTGAACCCTTCCTTTGGGAGCTGCCCTTCAGATTGTTGGGCATGGCATAGCTGTACTAATGGCTCAGAATTAGATGCATGTATATTCTATTTTGTATTCCTTAAAAGAAGTGCACCTGAGCAGGTGAGGTGCAAGAGCTGGCAGTGAGCATGCTGAGCTGGGGGAACCTTCTGGAGGGGGAGCAAGCACAGAACTGTTCCTAAGAGATGCGCCATAACAAATGCAGGAGAAGCCTGTTCTCCAGGCAATGTGACAACTTTCTGTGGTTTCATGGGTTGCAAAAACTAGTCTCTCCCATGTCCTTAGGAAAGTGGCATCTGGTGGCTGAAGGTTGTCAGCCCTGTCTATTATTATATTGTTTTATATTGTTGTATTATATTGTTATATATTGTTGTATTTATACACTAAGAGGAGCAGTTGTGAGCTTTAGAAACTAGTTATGTTGTAGACGGAGACGTTTTTTGAGATTTTTCTGACTACACCAAATGTAGAGAGATTTTCCAAAGCTTTGATCATGGCCAGAGCCAGGTATGGGATATAAAGCCTCGAGGAATTAGGGAAAAACCCTTCCAAAAAGTTCCTGTGGCATGGAAACGTGATCTGCACTGTCTCATCCCAGTGGGACAGAGGGGCAGAGAGGGAGCTGGGGAAGGTGTCATCATTCTCCAGCCTTCTTGGTTAGTGGACACCAGTGGATGACTTTGGCAGTCAGGATAACTTCCTGTTATTGAGTCAATATTTAAACTATCTTTAAGATATTGGTGATAATTCAGACTGTGAAATTATATTTCAATTATAGAATTAGACACTTGCAGCTGTTCTGGTGTCTTCAAGGTTACAATATTTGTCTCAAACCACTCAATTGAAAATGCTTGACCTGGTAAAAGTTTGTGTTTTCTCAAATAAACTATAATTTATACAAGAATATATTCTCAGCACATTTGAAAACTAAATAATCAAAATTATCTGAGCATAGGAAATTTATAGTCTGACTTAGCTGTTGTCTTCTGGAATCTGGGTTTACAACCTGATAGATTTTATAGCTCAGCAGACTAACTGATATAATGACATGGCCTTTTAGAATTGCCAGCTGTACAACTAATTTTGGCTGGAGGAGTGGCCAGATGTATTCCTCACTGTCCTCAGTCTGAACTGGGTTAGTGGAAACTATAAATAGCCTCATAAATATTTTACTATGTCTACAATTTTGCACTGATGTAAAAGATAGGAGGATAAATTGTTCAGGTTCTTTGTGAGTAACACCAAACAGGGTCAATTAAAAAAAAATACCCTTTCTTTAAATAAGTCCATTTTCTAATATTGCTGTAATGTTTCTCCTTTGGCTGGCAAATGCTTGGTAATAGCACCATTCCTCTCCTTCAACTGATGTTGGCGCTGAAAAAATGACAATAAAAAATGGTGGTTCCTATTGACTTTAGCCAAGAAAAGACTTTTTTAATGATAAGATGAACAGAAGTACCTTTGTTCAAACAAAAAGGGAGTATTTCGTATTTCTTGCTTTATTATCTGCTGATCTGAACAGGAACCTCTGTTCCAGATTTAAATGCTAGCTTTCAACTGAAGAGAGATGTTTGTATGTTCTCAATCCAAGTGTCTCTGCCTGTCTTTAGATAATTCTAGGTGTGCCATTTAAATTTGTCCCTAAGGTTGTTCATTGGCAATTTATGGAACAGAGGGCAATACAGAAATAAAAAAAAAAATAATCTACTTTAATTTTTGTCCCATGGCTGCAAGCAAGAAGAATTTATGTTGGTTTGAGTCAGGGTGTCTTTTTCTCACAATGTTAAAAAAAACCCCTAAAATAAAAAACAGATAAACAAATGACAAAAAAAACCCCACAACAACCCAACAAACCACAAAACAACAACAACACCAGGAAAATGAAAAATAACTACCCACAGAAAGTGTCTTCCCACTATTCTGGGTATTGAACTGAGAAATTTAAGTGGTAATCTATTTGCTTTTCACTTTTTTTAGTTCTTTCAATTAAGACTAACTTACTTGTGCTCATTTGTACTTGCTTCAGGGAAATATATTTTAAGGATTTGTTACTAGAAAAAATCTGTAGCAATTAGTGACATAGAGTTTCTGATCTAAGTTTTAACTATGGCAAACATGACCATTGTTCACTCCTTTCACAAATCAAGGAAGCCTTTGTGCTCATTTTGAGTTTTTCTGTAGGAAAGTGAATTTAAACATGTTCTCAAAATGTGGTGTAAGGGAAACTGCTTTACTAATTTACAAGTGCAGCCTTTAATTTCCAGTGTGCAGCTGCCTGTCCTAGTGCAGAGCAAAGCAGAGTAAAGATGGGATCTGTGACAGGTACAGGCCACAAAATCTGATTTTGTTTCATTCAAGTAAGCATTTGGCTGTGCCATATCTATAAGCAGGTGGATTAGTGTTCCTTGCTTTTGCTGTGGGAGAGAAATCAAAATTCTCTTTTTAAATAGACTGTTTGCCTTCTCTGCAATTCTTAGAGAAGGCCAAATCAACCCCCCTGCCCCTCAACAATTATCTTTGTTTTCCCTTGCTGCAGGATTCGCTGGCCTGTGTCACGGGTGTAACACTGGGGCAAAAGTTGTCCCACATTGCCGTCGTATTTGAATGGGTTTTTATGTGTTTAAAGCACTGTCTCCTGGTCCAGTCAAAAGTGTTGAGGAAGAAGAGAAAGTGAGAAAGCTTTTCAGGTCTTTTTCAGTGAAACAATTCTCATATCATCTATATATTGGCACCTCTCATAGTTTTTTTGTGGGTTTGTTTTTTTGTGTGTGTGTGTGGGTTTTTTTGTTTGTTTGGGTTTTTTTGTTTTGTTTTGTTTTGTTTTGTTTTTTCTTTTGAGTTTTTGTAAAGTTTCACTCATTTCAGATAATTTAGTTCCAAACTAGGAGCACCCAATATCCAGGGGCCTCTGATGGATGACTTAACCTGAGTAGTGAATATATTTAATTTGTAACTCTCTCCATGTAAGTTTTTCTTTGGTACTCTGTGATTGGGATGTCAAATGGAGGAAAATTCTTCTAAAATTTCTTATGTAAAACACTCTATGGTCTCTTTTTTTTTTTTAAGACAGCCTTTTCTGAGTCAGACCTGATTTTCTTCATGCTAGTTATTTTTCTTAATGTTATGTTACTAAGACAGGCTGATATTTTTGAACATTCTTGGATTAATCTTATAAAATAAAGCAGATTTATTTCAAGAATTTCAAATAATTAAACATGAGTATTATCTGGTTTTGGATAATTATTCAACTGAAATTTCATTCAACTTCAGTTGAACTTATTTCAACTGAAATATGTTGGTTAAAGCTGACTATTTAAAAGCTTACTTTTCCAGATTTGACTATTCTACTATACCTTAAAACACCCAAACAAACAGTGAAAAGAAAGACAACAGGCACAGGTCTGGTTCTTGGTGCCTCATGCTTTGGTACAGGGAACCGAGACCTACAGCAGATATTTGACTAAACTTCATATGGAAATTTCTTCCATCAGGTTGCACTGGGAATAGGGATGAAGGAAATGCTGTGATAGTCTGGAAGGTTTATATCTGAATATTTAGGTGCTAAAAGTGTCTTAAAATTGTTTGGATCAGGTATATGGACATAGGACTGACAGGACTCCTGAAAATAACTCTGAATATTGCTTTGCTGATTGGCAGTTCCTTTTCAACTGTTTATTTCTTTTTGAGAGATTCATGCAGCTGGGGATAGAGAAGGAGGTTAAAGGATTTTTGCAGATGTCTTGTCTCAAACCTACATTTTGTCAAACACTAGCTGGAACTTCTTTAGTGTTCCCTGGGGCTAAGAAGATGCAAAGAGCTCTCTGAGCAAGCAAAGCTTCACCTTCACCAATATCAGAGCTCCAACTACTCTAACCCTCTCAGTTGCTTCCAAGCACATGGAAGTGTCTTGAGTGATAGAACTAAAGCATCAGATCTAAGCTGGCATTTTTTTCCCTAAATAATATAAGTAGAACATAACATATATTTTGCACACCAGGGATGAACACTGTATTTTATATAGGTTGATCTGTGTGTTCTTTGCTTGAAGACAAACTTGCCAGCTCTCAAGAAACAGATGAATGTTTGTCTTAAAACTATGGTGATTGTTAAATAAAGGAAAAGGAAACTGCTTTTCCATGAATCAGATGAAAAATCAGCAGTTTTCTTTACAAATACAGATGTAATTAGTGTATGAAGAGTCTCATAGCCACACCATGGGAAAAGATTTCCATCAGGTGCAGCTAATTACTACAAGCCTAGATAAAATGTGAAGAACAAGGTCTTATGACATGCAGATTCTCAAGGATTGTGCAAACTGTCCCTTATCTTTTTTTACTGCTGATCAGAGTTGTAACTCAATAGGGTCAGAAGAAAATGAAGTTAGTAGGGGACATTACTCTGTTTTCTATGATATAACAATTTTAAAATAAGATATAGAAGTGCAGTCAACATGTCAAATTTGAAAAAACAGGAGTTGTCTTTGTTCCTTCTGAAGAAGTTTTCAGTCTCTGGTAGTGGACTGGCATATGTTAATGAAGCATGAGCCCATGTCAGATAGACTTTTAATTAATTGAAAGTAACATACTTATTTCCTTTCTCTGGCATGAAGCAGTCAATTTAATTTTGAGGAATAAGATGGAAAAAAATATTATCAGGAGGGAGGATGCTCATTTAGGAACTCACTATTGGACAGCAGCCTTATGAAGGGGAAGTTACAACACAGTTCTTAAAATCTTCTACAAATGGAAGATTGCTGGTTCCAAAAATAAAAATAAATAACTAATCTAAATGTATTCAGTAGCCCTACATTGGAAACTATGACTTGAAGCTAAATAAAAACACAGAGAAAGGAGAAACTCTTCACATAAGGACATCAGCATTTGAGGAGTGCAACAGACTATTTTTATAGTTCTTCTTCCGAAAGTGTTATGAGAAGAAAAAAAAAGGAAAATTAAAGTGATGCATAAAAAGAAGTAAGAAGGAGCAATATATGAAGAGTATGAGAGCAATGTAAATGTCAGCCAGGGTCCAGACTCTGTGTACTTGGTTTTCTGGTTGTTTCCTGGTGGTTTGGGTTGTTTTGGTTTTCTGTGTTGATGTTGTTTACATGCTTGTTTGTTTGTTTGTTTGTTTGTGGGGTTTCTGTTTTCAAAAAATATATAGGATTTACTGAAATTAATTTGCCCATTTAGGAAGTACTTAGGATATAAACTGAAATGTTTTCAGAACATGAATTTTGATTTTTTGGGTTATGGGAAAAAAACCCCAAACCTCTAATGAGCTTTTTCCAACACAGAATGACTGGTGGAGATAAAAAGGATGGGGAAGATATGAAGGCTCATGGATCCAAGTTTTCTTTTCAGTCCTAATAAATACAAGTCTGAGATCTAAAGAGTGTTTTTTATCATTTCAGGTATTCAGAGCCTTCTAGGCCTCTTAAAAAGACAAACCAATTGGAAAATGGTGATGCCACTGGGGTATTATTTGGAAATAAGATTAGGATATTTTTTATTTACTCTTTCAATTTATCTTTATTGCTTTAAAACAATAACAAACTCACAAAAAAAGCAATTTTCTGAGGCATATGTAACTCTCCACCTGGAGAAAAACATAATTTATCCTTTAATTCTTTCTGCAGTATTGCTTATAGATTGTTTCTCTCTTCGTATGAAACTTTGCTGATGTTGTTGGTTTCTTTATAATACACTTTACAGCAGTATTTGATATCACTTCTGTCAGGTGAATTTCGCCTAAACTCAGAATTGTGCTGCAGTTTTTAAACTGATCTAGTGGCAGTGGTATGGACATCAATTATTGTGCACTTCACTGAAAGTCAGCCCAGCTTCTGCTGCTTGTAAGTTTAACCTTCTCCATTTCTTTCCATTTTCAGGGATTTGGTTCTACCTTCCCTTACTTTTTTTTTTTTTTTTAAATTAACTTTTTATATTTCTGCAGTATCCAGAGACCAAGATCCTGTTGTTTACAGGGTCCTGGATAAACACAGAATTTTGCAGAGCTGCAGAGTGTGTTATCAGTCCATGAGGAGAATGGAGTCCACAAATTTAAAACAAGCTGTGCATTTCCTTTCATTTCAATCCTTTCCCTCGCCATTCTCTGGAAGACTGAATTCCATGCAGTTTTCCTTTGGACCTGGAGTCTCTTCCCCCTTTTTCCTTTTGCGTGCTCTTGCTGGGCCCCACTGCAGCCCACGAGCTCCACTGGCACAGAGGGAGGGAGCTGTACTGCCTCCCCTTTGTTGCTGAGACTCATTCTCCTGGCTGGGTGCCTCTCTTCCTATCTGAAAACTTTCTTCTCATTTCCAGCTCTGTCCAGAGGATTGGATTACCAGATGTGTGCACTTATTTTCACTCATCTAGCTGCATTAATGGATGTGTAGCAGTGACTTCAACAGGTTTTCAAGTAAAATGTTCTTCTCGGGTAGCGGCAGGGGACAGGGAAAAGGAAAGGAAGGATTGTTCGTTTGCTCTGTCTTGAGTGCACAGAGTTACTTGGGACAAAACAATCCTTCTCTTTTTGGTGATCTTATGAAATTGTTGGATACGCTTTTTTATTAACCTTCTAATACCTTAACTGGCAGGTACAGCCATTTACAAAAATATGGTTCATCCAGCACTTTACTGGAACATTTATGCTACACTGTGATATGAGTAGCATGGTGGATAAAGGCAATTATTATTGCTGCACAAGATAGATGTAGGTTAGGGGTTTTTGCCTTTCATTTCCATTTTAAGTGAAAGCAATTCTGGCTCCCTATTAGACCGTCCATGTCAGGAAAAGTCGTGTGTTACACCTTCTCATCATGTTTCCTGGTTTGCTAGAGTGTTATAATGAAAACTCTCAGAAGTTAATGCGGCACTTGAAACCATGACACTATTCAGAGTTCAAAAAATAATAAAGAATCCTGTTCCAGTGGGTGTCATCAGTTATCAACAGCACAATAAAAATGTAGCAACAAGAATAGCGACACTATCCATGTACCTTGCACTTCACTTCAGCTGGTTTGAGTTACTTTCAACTCTTATGTAAAGGATTTAATAGCTGAAAGCATTTTGCTGCTTGTGGTATTTGTTAGAAACGTAATCTGAACTGCTTCAATGGAGGAACACCTGATCAAATTTTCAATGGCAAGAGACCAACTGTTTCAGTTTTGAAGTCAGCCTTGACTTTTCAGCATGAGAAAACAAAGATGAAGTAATCCCTTGTTGGGTGTTCGCAAACAGCAGGGTGTAGCTTTCCAAACAGCGTCGGGGCAATGGGATGTGACACTTGAGAGGACATGGTTTGTGGCCATGTGAGACAGGAGGTGTTTTGAAGCTGGGCTGTGTAAATTTCCACACCAAAAGGCTGCACGGCATTCTCTTGGAGATGTGTGCATAAGACAACAGATGACATATATGCCATACGTGTCATCTGACAATAATTAAGGGAACATGTTCGCTTTTTTTCTGTCAAGGTTTTGCAAGATTTGACTGCTGTCCATTGCTTTATTTGCATTTTTCATGTGGAGTTGCTCTGTTTTCCTGCACATATTTTAGCACTTGAGGGAGCTTTCTTGACTGGTTTTAACCAGGCACACTTGGGTTTGAAGTATGACTCGATGTCTGGCACTAAGTACGAAAAGGGAGACGTAACATTGCCTTTCTCTTTTACCCACCTTCCACAGTAAAACAAGAAGAGTTCCTGGTACACTGAGTGCAGTGTGTGGGAGGAAAGGAGAAAACCAAACAGCTGGACTGCTTTCTGAAAAAAAAAATGTTATTACTTCAAGTTCCAGAATTTGAGACAATATTCCTTGCATTTGGAATATCATATATAGGAACAATCTGGGATCAATCATGTCTAAACATTATTTTTTATTCATGTGCTTCTGAAGCAAATCTTATCATTTACTGTCTCAGTGTACATGCATAACATACACATGGGAAAACATGTACCTTTTCCCGACAGCAATACCCACTGGAGCTTTTTCAGTCCAACTCTAATCTTTTCCTTGCACATAAACAAGTGTGTTTCTTGTTGCTGTGTATAAATATTATCATTCCTGATATTTTATCTAGAAATACATTGAATCTTGGTCCTGGAACTAAACTAAGTATTCTGCATCATGGAAATTGCTGGTGAGATGAGATATATTTGTAGAAATGATTAGTTTTGGTTTACTGAAACAAATACCCAAAAAATAAAACAAACAAAAAACAAAAAACAAAAAAACCAACCAAAAACAAACCAACAAAAAACCCCCCCAAAAAACCAGCAAAAAAACCTAAAACAAGGAAACAAAACCCCCCCCCCAAAAAACAAAAGCCAAAACAAAACAAAAACCAAACCCAAACCAAACAAACAACAATGACAAAAAACCAAGGAAAAAAAAGCGTAAATCCTGTACTCCTCAGTGAGTTTAGCATTTCTTATTAGTTGGAAAGTGTCTCTGTATACATGCTCACAAAACCTGCAGAAAAAAAGAGACACCTAGAAACAACAGTGGTATCAGTGCCACTTATCTAACACTACTGTGATATAGCTTGTCAAAGGCCATAGGATGTCTTGTTTGAATTAATGTAAATAATAATCTTATGGAACAGTTGTATCAAGCAGAATGAAATCTTCTCGTTTCTGGAAAATCAAATTTTGTCATCCTGAGTTAGGGGCCAGAATCAGACCTCTTCAGCCTCTGAAAAACAAAGTTGAAATAGAAAAGATGGAAACAGAGGGCCAAGTAGATCAGAGCCCTTGAGAATTTTGTTTCCCTCCATTGCAAGAGAGAGAACACATTCAAATCTGTGTTGCTTATATGGAAAGAAAGTATGTGCTGTTTTTGTCATCATTATATTTTAACAGAATGTGTATGGAAGGTTTGTGTTGATTTGGGCAATAAGAGAAATCCTCTTTGACCATGGGACAATTTTCAGTATTGTTCTGCCAAACAGAACAAGACCCTGGTACCCGATAATCTCTTTCCTAGATGATTATGCTTAAGAATGTGAGGGTATTTAATGTCCATCCTCTCTAAGGGGGGAAAAAAGTGCTGCAGTGTCAGCATATGGAATAGAGAACAGGCAGCATGATCAGTTCCATGGCATTCCCATGTAAAGGGGTTCACCTACTGCAGCAAGCTATAGGCCAGACATTGCACAGCAACACAGCACACATTATTTGAATGCTTTGATTCTAACTTGGAATGATGTGTTTCATCTCCACAGCCCATTTGTACATCTCATGTGCATCTTGTTCATTTGGTCTTTACTTAAGGGTTCTTTATGTGTTCATACTGTCTATGAAGATTTCATAATATCTGAAAGCCTTTTTTTTTTTTTTTTTTTCTTTTGCAGAAGCAATACTTCATATATATTAGTCCTTAGGTGAAATTGTTAAAATATAAGATGTGGATGTTCATGTCATATATGTATTGAAGATTACTGTTTTTTATTTTTTTTCTGTACTAAATTACAAACTAGTGCTTTGAATAGTGGTAGAAGTAGAATTCTTAGCAGAAAACTCCCTGTTAATTGAGTGATTTTATCAAATTACAATTAAAAGCTCAATTGTGAGGTGTCAAAAAGAATAGAAATAACATGAGGCTTTTTCCTTGAATTTTCTGGATTTTTATGAGATGCTTCATAATTTTTCTCAGAAGTTAGAAAGATATGGATGCTATAATTGGTGGAAAATGAAGCTTAATCATACCATATTAAGTTATCTGGTTGCTTTTGCTTGCTTCAGTGTTCTGGGCAGGCTGACACTTAATGTGTACATTGCATGTATTTCTATTCCTGCATTTTGCACACCTGCCAAGTGTACAGCGATGGCATGAAGAGACATGTGAATACACCTGAGAGCCCAGCAGGACAGGCAGCATTGCCATCATATCAGAACCTCTATCCTGCCACTGCTTCTCTTGAAACCTTTTATTAACCTCTCTGGCTAGAGACATAGGGGTAAAGACAAATTCAGAGCAGTTCTGTGCTCCTCCCAACACTGAGATGTATGTTTTCAAAGTGTTGTGAAGCTTATTCCCTAAACATCCCCCACTGATACTAATGGGAATCCCACAGTGAGATCCTTGAATGTTTCCTTGAACATGTATTCATTAGGACTCATTCTCCCACCCTTTCTCTCCCACTGCTGTTTCAAATAGAGGGCCAAGAGGTCTCTTGTCTTGAGGCACAGCAAATGGACAAGGCAAGAGTTAATACAGACACTGCCTTCTGAGTGACATAACTGTTCAGTTATGAAAGTTCTTATAGAAACATCTTTTGTTTGGTGTAGGAGTCTAGAACTTAAAGAGCTATGGCAAAGAAAGAGCATTTCTTATGTGCCTTGTGTGCTATATTGGAGGATAATTTTGCCAACGATAGACTTGCCAAGGATTTCAGAATCACCTAGGTGTTTGAAATGAAGGAGCAGGCTGTGATGCAGGCTGGGACAATGAACATTGCAGGGTGTTATGCAGAGAGCACAGCTTGACTTGGGAGCAATCCAAATCCTTCCTCTAACTATCAATAGATTTCAAACAGCAGCTTGTGCTGAATTACACACTTATTTATACTGGGAAACCTATAATTTATTAATCCTAGCTATTAAAGTAATACATAGGGTTCCTTGATTGATGCCTGGTGCTGATTCTTAAGAATTATGCAAAGGGAGAATACCTATTATAACAGATATGAAAGTTTTCTCCTTGGTACAAAGGAAGAGATGTGTCTGTGAGATTTTTGTCCATAATGCCACTTAAAGTGAGCATTATTTTACCTACCTGTTGTTCCTTTCCTCAGCAGCACACTAGTTTGAAGGAGTCAGAAGTCTGTGGAACTTGTCCATGCACAGAATTTTGGGCCCAGGGAGAGCAGCTGCTGACAGTTCTACTGTTTCTGCTTTCAAAGGGCTGTCTCTGCTCCTGTGTTGCAGATTCATAACTGGAGGTTGTAACCTCTTAGATCACCTCAGCTACCAACTGCCAGAGAAGCCAAAGGCAGCAAGGTTTTGAGCAGTTGTTGTCACAGTTTTATTTTCTATGTCTCCAGCTTTGTGCAGGTGAGACAGCAGCAAGAGTTTCTTGTACCTGTGTGCACATGGAGTTTAACTACTGGACAGAAAATGGTCTTTATATGTGTTTTGGCTTGAAGGCCGGCTGAAGGAGGCTGTTTATGGAAAACTGAGCCACTGCAGAGGAACCTGTGCTTGGGGTGAAAAGCCATATGCACTGTAGCTACTTCACAGCAGAGCTTCTCGTGGGCAAAATGTGAACTCTCTGTGTGTGCTCATTTAAACACAGAGCCAGTCAAGGACAAATGGATGTGAACTGCTGACACTCTTCAGTCCAGAAAGCAGGAACAGGGCACTCCAGGGACTGGCTGGGCAGCAGTTCCAGCCGTTCCAGCTATACAGCTGAGCCCCACGGCCACAGTGTGGTGCCTTGAGGACAGCCTGGGTAAAGGAGGGCAGAACCTGTCTGTTGCTGAAGGAAAATATGTGAGGAACAGCCCTAAGAGCCCTGAGGAGGGAGAGTAGTTACCCCAGGTGTCACCACATGCATCCACTGCAGCCCCTGGAGAGAATGTGCTTGAGCAGCCACTGGAGAGAATGTTGTGGATCAGGTATCTGGAGGACCCCACACAGAACAGGTGGATGTTTCCCAAAAGGACTTCAGCCTTTGCATTGCTCACACAGGAGCAGGTCTATCCTGAAGGGCTGAAGCCTGTGCAAAAGACCCTCAGTGGGGCAGGGGAACGGGAAGAGTGTTGAGGTGGAAGAAGCAGCAGAGAAGGACCAGAGTCTGTTATGGACTGACCAGAGTCCCTATTCCTCATCACCTTTATGCACTGGGGGATGGCATCCAGTGATGAGAAGTGGTGAGTGATCTGTCATTATCTTGACCTGTAAACTTTTGCATCTTATTTTCTCTCTTGACTGCTCCAAGACCAGTTTTGTTAGAAAGGTGAGGTAAATTCTGAGGATGGCATTCAGTATTTTAAAACTTTAAATTCCAAACACTAGTAGGTATCCATGCCTTTTCCATATATTGGGCAGTCACCACACAGGACTCATGGTCCCCCCACCCTGGGAGGCCAGAGGGCATTAAGATTTTTTACATTGAACACAGACCACCAAACCCTACTGTGATTGCTGGCTTGTAAGGTGCAATGCATGTGTTATTTACTAAAGGATGGAGGTTTTCTGTGTTTTAGAAAATGTGGTGGAACTTCTGTGTGTAACAACAGGTCAGAGGTATCTGTCAGCAGCTGTCCTTCATTGTCTTGCTGCTTTCATCTGTGGCCCCAGTAGCCCAGATTGACATTGCCTCCCTGAGAGATTTCACATGTGGTCTGAGAGGGCTGTCAGCTTGCTTTTGACATCTTCTACTTAGTGTTTAGATATCTTGTGCTTAAAGGACTTCCTAACTTTGAGTTTTATTTCAAGTACAGTGTTTGTTTTCTGTATTTGAGGAGAATTAACCTCAGGGTACAAAACAGTCAGCAAATAAGTGGAGTTATAGCTGGTTAGCATGCTTGGCTGCTGTGATGTGCTGAAAGATTATTCAAAATACACTCCATTAAAGGTAGACTCTCAAGTTCAGTGTAGATTAAGAAATTCCAAGTGTGTCCTAGGTACATATTTTTAGTACATCAAAAATACTCTTTGAAGCAGATGGGTCTGTTTAGTCCTCTACACAGCAATGCAAAGTCCTCCTCATTAATAAAGAGGCAAATACAACGAAAAATTATTACCTTTGTCACTGGATCCTGGTAATTCAAATATTCAGCAGTGTCATAGATTTCCCAACCTTCAGACAGAGCCACTTACTCTTGAAATGAAACAACCTGTGGAAGTAGATCCATCATATAGTATGGGGTTGCTTTGGAACTTGTATCAAATGATAAACCCCATAGTATTTGCTCTTGGAAATGAACATTTCTTGAGGTTTACTTATTGCATGTGCAATAAAAAGAAGAAAAACTGTTAAAATCAGCAATTTAGTTCAGCTAACTCAGTTACAGCCACAGCTTATGATAGGCTGTGAACATACAACAGGTCAAATGCAGCTCACGTAGCATCATCCAGAATATCCTGTTCCCAAATAAATGGAAGTAAGTGAAATTAGGTTTATGATGGGTGGGGTGCTGCAAGGTAGAAGTGCTTACAGCACTAGAGCCACTGTGGAGAAATAGACTCTTAATCGTGTGTTTACATGCTTCTACAATCAGTTTAATTAAATTACTGTCACAAGCATATCATTCAATTTTAGCTCTTTAGGAGGACTAAGTACTGCCTGAGGAAAGGATGAATTCTGAATAAGAAGAAGATGCAACTGAGTAGGAAATTAGGGTTAACATAACCCTAAGATAAGTTTCTTCAAGAGGTAAATGAAGATGAGTGTTTCTCTAGAACAGAGCAAGCTTTTAAGTGACAAAGACTTTAGGCAAATATTTTTTGTGCATTTTTAAAATAGATTAATGAAAAAAATCCTAATGTGATTCCTCAGTGACACTTAAAAGGCTCAGTCATTTTTACATCCATTAATTTAAATAACAAATGAATAAAAATATTTAAAAAATTAGGAATATTCCCCAAATAATATACTAAACACTACATGTACACAGGTTATGAATCTACCCCAAAAATTACACACCTTTACCTATTTTATTAACCAAAAGCATAGACTCTTGTATTTATTGTGTCTAGCCCAAAAAATTTCCTGGAAAATCTGAATTAAAGAAAGAATGGGATAAAAAACACTGTCACTATTCCCATGTAGGTTTGTTTGGCTGAATATTGCCATGAAAGATATAATAGTGTATGTAAATCCTTCAGTGAAGGATTTAAATCTGCGTTTCTGTATTGGTGCTCTTATACTAGAGTAGTTTACAGCTAAACTGGCTAGGCCCTGGAAAATGAATTTTCATGTTTTTAGCACTTCTTTTGATCCAGATATTAAATCATAGCTAATTCTCTTACTGAAACTTTTTTACAGATATGGTATTTTACATCAACCTGCTACTATTCTCCTGTTGCCCCAAATTCAAGTACTAATCTTGGAAGCTACATTTTTTACCTCTTATCTGTTGTTGCTTTTCCACATAAGGTTACAAGCCCAAGCCTGGAAAGCTCTATTTCATCATCAGAACACTTGGGATTGTTAAGAGTTACTAAAATGAAAAAAGATCAGGTCCATATTGGTATCAGGCCCCCTTATGAAAGCAAAATATTTGACATCTGCATCATATTAAAGCAGTCCAGTTAATGGGAGCTCCTGTAGCGTATAAGTGAGTTGCAGGTTTCTGGCAGTTCTGCAAGTCAGACTACCTGCTTATTTATGACTTAAAATTTCAGTTCTGTGGTAATTTGGGGAGTGAAGCCTGTAGCAGGGCCAGAGTTTAAACATGGACGTCAGAGCCTGAGTGTTGTTTGAAAATTCGGGCCATAATTCAGAAGCAGGAAGATGTAGCAAGTAAATACACCAAATATCATCATAATTAATACTGCTGACACAGCACAGTGTATCCTGGGAATTTATAAGAGCTTGAATAAAGGGGTGAGGCTGATAGCACCACATGCAATGAAAATGCAGAGCAGAAGGCGATCATTTGTAAAGAAAACAGCAACTGAAATTATAGAAGGGGGTAGAAAACTGATGTGACACATGATGCTTTTCTAGAATAAGAAACCTTATTCTGAATATGGATGTATTTTAAAACTATTGTCAAATTTCATTTTATGCCAGATGTAGCAAATCAGGTAATATTTTTGCTGAAATTTCTTAATTTATACTGTTGTTTGCTGGAATGAGTTAAAAAATTCAGTACAGTAAGGATTATAAAATAAGACAAAAATCTGCCTGTGTTTACAGGTATGTGATTTCATTTTTTTTCTATAGAGCACTTGAAATTTGTCAGGTTCATTACTACAAACAAGAAACATAATAATTTTTCTCTCTCAGTGAACACAGAACACAAAATTACATATTTTCTTTAGGAAACCTGTCTCAAATTCTTCCATGAATACTTGAAGTTTTCTAATATTATCCTTTAACAAAAGCTTCAAATTAGCACTAATGTACGTGACTTTATGGAGTGGGATTCTTGAATGGAGGCCATGCTAAGGTTTTTAAAAGGGTCATACCTTAAAAATTATATCACCATTCTGCTCTCTAAAGGCTCCCCTTTTAGCAGTGAAGCTTCTTTTTGTGCTATGTGATGTCATAGCCCACACATTTCTGCTAAAGGGGAAAATTAATAATTAGCTCACAGATTTACAGTTGCTGAATTTTGAATTTTAGGTAAAGGCAAACACAAAGACAGTTATTCCTGATAGCTTTTTGTCTTGACAGAGACAGTAACAGTGGTCTGGGTGGAGAAACATGTTTTAGTTAATATTGCTGAGTTAAATTTTTTTAGTGCTTCTTTTGCCTTTTTTTTTTTTAATCTACTTTAGAGAATCAAAAGCAATTTATTGAGCTTATTTTAAAAGATAATTTCAACATTGCTATTTAAATGCATAATATCTTATAAAATATCAATCAGCTTTTAAATACTTTTTTATAATGTAATATACAATATAATTTCTGTCACTACAAAAATGTTGCTGCATGACTGCATTGAAGGGCTGTAATTCAAAGAAATTTATAGTATATGAATATAAATTTTTTAAAAAAACCACCTTATTTTTTGTTCTTTTGAGGAGTACTGAATAGAATATTTTGTTAAAAATTATATACAACCAGGCCTGACAAACACAGCCATTGCATTAAATTTTTTCTTGTAAAACATTTTTTTTTGCCTTGTATCTGTAGAATTATCTTTATTAAATGTAGGAAAATGTAGGGGAAAACAGGCATCTATAGGTATTGTTATCTGGCTGTTATAAGGAAATTTGGGGTTTTTTGAGTGGCAGATACCTAAAAGATAAAAAAAAAAAAAAGAAATTATTATACTAAATGCATAAAAGGGACAAGGTTACAGTATGCATAAAGTGTTTATTTATATGAAATTGTTATACAAATCAAGGTGCACTGTGTTTACAACTCTGCCTGAATTATCTTTCCTCTAGTGATTTTTTTTTTCCTTTTTTTTTCTTTAAAAACAATGGAATCTGAAAGTCACTCAGATATATTTAGTCAGATTTGGAAAATACGCAGTTCTTATATGTCCCAAAAAAACCACCTCTGGTAATGAAAAACACCAGCTTTCCTGGGAAAGGTGTCATTCCCTAATTCAAAGGAGGCGTTAGAATAGGAAATCAAGACTTTTTTAAATATCAACTGGAATTTCTATTGCTTTCTGATTCATCAGTATTCCTGGATGAATATGTCCTAAGCATCCTTAAACTGATAATGGGCTCTAAAGCAAAGGCAAAACTTGCAGAACATTGGGCACCAAGTGGAAGATGATTTTATTTCAGCTACCAGTGGCTGATTACTAATAACACAGACTTACTTTGCCTTCGTGATCAGAATACTTACATGCTTTTGTAAGCCGTCTACCCAGAATTTATAAATAGGAAAGAAAATAACCCTCGAAAGCCAAACAACTTCTTCTCCTTGTCGCCATATGCTGCATCTTTTTCCCTCTAGGTTTTGTATACTCTGTGTGCTGAAGAATGGTGTCTTTTCTTTTCATGTTGCTCTGTCGGCGGTCATAACAGCTATTCTCTTCATGAATATGTAAATCCCATGCATAAAATCAGAAAAATTAGCATGGCGATTCCCACTATAGAATGTGCCCAATTATGTCTGCTAATACGTGGATAGTGATGATTTAATCTTTGGACTATATGAGCGGATTCAGGTACAGTTACAAGAGCTGCAGTAATTACAGAGGACCCAAACACACAAGCTGGGTGCGTGCACATCCTGGGGGATCATTGGGCTTTAATAGGAACTGGGCATCTGATGCCTGGCTATGATGGAGTGCTCGCAGATTCATTTACAGGCGCTTTCTCTGATGGGTAGTGACAAGGGAGAAAAATGCCCTAGGTCTGCAATACCCTTCTCTTACTAACTGACACTCATTTGCATTTGAATTTTTTTTCTCTCTCTCTCTTTTTTATTTCCTACTGAATGCTTGCAATTAGAACAGAACGAATAAAAGTTTGGATAAATAAAGGGAGGAAAACGGTGACCGCATTTGCTAGGCGTCCTTAACTCACTTGGTTTATCAGCAACGGGTGTTGGAGGGGGGAGGAAGGACATGCAGAAAACAAAACCAAAAAGGCACCACCAGCAATTGATGCATTTTTGTATTTAAATAAGCAGGCGTGCTCATGCATATTTATATGACGTGCATGCCTATGCGCCGCTCTGAGCAGTGGCTCTGCGGCTCGGCTGCAGTAATTAGGCTGATGTAATTATAGCAAAACAAAGCAAGCTTAGGCTGATGGTGTTTTGGTTTGGTTTTGTTTTTTTTTCCCCCCCATACAGTGGGAACATTTAAGACATATGCATATTCCAGCGTACAAAAAATGAACCTGCACCGCTGTCGGAGGCTAGGAGGACAGTGTGGCCAGTGCACCTATTGTGTCACTGCTGTAGAAAGCAGCTTAGCGATTGGCCACTGTCTGCAGCACATAATACTGACTGGTTATAAAGGACTTGTCTAGAGGAAAGCCTGTAGGTACTCCATTGTCTGGCAAAGTTGATATGACTGCATTCTTTTTGCAGGGGGTCAGACAGCTGAACTGTAAAAGCTGCACAGATTTTTTTTTTTTTTTTTTTTTTTTGTCTTCTTCGTCTGTCTCTCTGTCTCTGTCTCTTCCATATAGCATTTTTCTTTCATGCCCTGTCTCAGTTTGCATAGTTAAAGAGAATGCTAATTAAGATCCCTTGCCTTAACCTGAAAATAATGACTTGGATGTAAATAGAAAACTGGCGATAATTTAAAATATTCTTGCGTAACACCAAGTTACCGTTCTAGGGGAAAAAAGGAAGAATTATTTTTTTTTTTTTGTAATCAAGGTAAACAAAAAAGAGTTGTTGCTTCTCTTTCTTCATTTCTTTCATTCTTTCCTTTTTTTTCCTATTTTTTTTAACCAATGATGTATGCTATTGCAAGCCAGATAATATTTTATTTCAGAAAGCATGTTAGCTACATAATTTAAAAGTCCACAAATCAGTTGCAATTTAGTGCTTATTAATCCTTCTTAGGATGTAATTCAGTGAAAGAACTGCTTTAAAAAAAATTCTTTTCTGTATTATAGACGGATCTAACAACGCAGTCTGGGCTCCGTGCCAAAGGCTGGTATTTCACAGCAGCGACCGCCTTACAGATGAGCTGTGGGAAGCAGGAGGGAGACTCTCTTAGGGTGCCACTACTATGGAGACACAGCTGGGCTGAACAAGATTTGCTTCAAACGACAACAAGAGAGACAGAAAGAGTCTGGTTCGACCGCTGCCCAAGCAGGCAGTAACCAGAAGAGCTAGCAGCCAATCCGGCCATGCTGCACTGTTCGAAACCAGCTCTACATCCCAGCCAATCAGTGACATCACTGGTGAGAAACTCATTTACATCATGCAGTAATGAACTTTGTTTAACGTAGCCTTTTTTCTTTTCTTTTTTTTTTTTTTTTCCTCACAGAGATTAGGTCCTCCATTAATTATTCTGCCAGCATAATTTGAATCGCTATGCAAAACGATGGCTACAATTTCTTGATTTTTTTTTAACTGTGTGCTGTCTCTGCAGGTAACCATGGGCATTGTTCCAGTTTTTGGTTTTTTTTCTGTTGGCCCCATAAAACCTTTAAAAGTGTCTTTAATTGTTAATATTGTGCATATATTTTTCTTTCATGTATGTTTGTCTCCTTGTAGTCCTTACCTAACGTGGTACTTCTTTCTCCAGTTATAGCCTGAGATTACCTTTTACTGTCTTGGAAGGTAAAAAAGGGTGTTGCTGCAGCATTGAGTTTGCATCTTTAGCTGCCATCACGGTCTAAGTATTTATTCTAATGCTTCAGAAATCATTTTGCTGTGGCCGTTTTACATATCTGGCTTTCTCTAAAGGTTCTTACATGCATCTGTTACAACTGAGTAAAGTTCAGTACTGTTATATTTCATTCTTCACCACTTTCAGTCAAGATGTCATTTTATTAATGAATAGAACTGAGATCATTTCTGAACAAATTTCACCCCCTTCCTTCCACCTCGACACAATGCACCTGATTTGCATCCATTTACCAGAATAACTGAATACAAGAGCCAGTATGAAAGGAAGTCAAGGGAGAGCTTGCATACTGCTTCAGGGTATGTTGCAGCAAAGCGAAATATAGAATTTTTGTTTAGAATGTGCTTAATCTACACAGAAAAGATTAGATCTTAGGTTGAAAAATCTCTTATCTAGCCAGCTTTTCATATTAGAAAATAGGTTTGGTGTGGGGGGTTTGGGTGTTTTGGTAAATTTTGTTAATAATAAACGTGTACATTTTCTTGAGATGTGCTCAATTATAAGTGGAAAACATTTGGGCAAGCCAACATTGTGTTGAACATTTGGATTTAGTTCTTTGTGGGTAAAGCAATTTGTTGTGCGAACAATTTAAAACCAGCCCAGGATACTGTGGAATGCAGAGATTTCAGGCTGCATAATCTAATGAGGCAAGGTTTTGCTCTTCAGTATTCTAATAGCCGAAACAGAATCAGATATGAGACAAATTCAATATTGTGTTATTAAATTAAAGCTATATCTGCTGCTAGTGGGCTTCAAGAGGTCAAGTCTTTCGTACAGCAAAATTTTATTTAAAGAAGTAGCCTGAAATAGAATTTTTGTTACAACATGGCAACTTCCTCTCTCCTCACACACAATAATCTACAATTTGTTTACGGTGCTTCAGTTATATATTGATTCTTCTAGTCACTTTGAAAATACACAGGATTTAAGCACTAAACCATAGCTCTTTCAATGCATGATGCATTCCATCATCCCATCATCAGTATTCTGTGTGCAGCTGTCCTGATTCAGCCACTGGCTCCCCTGCTGCAGATCCTGTAATTTGAATCATGCGTAATAATATATTATCCTACTGGGGGCCTTCTTTCAGTAGGAGAGTGGTTTTATACCTTCTGCTCTAAGAGAACTGTTGGCTCCTTGCCATCTCGCAGCCATTATTCACCGAGGCAATCAAGATAGTCTTCCTTAAGGAATAACATCTGCACAACTGCATGTGCCACAGATATGAAGCCTCCCCTCACGTTATAAATTTAGTTTTCTTGGGAGCAGGAATATTTGAGAATACTGAAGCAGAAAAGCTGGACATTTGCGGGAATTCATCAAAAGTGTATTGAACGTGCCATGTGCTGAAATCCAGGCTGTGAAGACATTTGGACTGGCTAAGGGAGGCAGAGGACAAGGAAAGAGAAGCTGGTGGCTATTCTGTGGTTTTTTAATAATATTTAATCCAACTCATGGTTTTGACTTAGCTGATGATTAGTGCTGCATTAAAAATGTGTCATTTGCCTTGCTGACAAGGTAATTTTCTAACTAGGGTGTTGATGGGATGGTGTCAGCTGGAACTGGAGCTGCATTTCCCAGGTTGAGAATCTAACCTGATTTGATGCATTCAACAAGGTGCAGTGTCAGTAGTGAATGAAAAACAGATACCAAAAGGGACCAAGAATGTAGAAAATATGAACACATCATAACAAAGTAGCAAATCTCAGAAATGCAGAATCTGAAAACACGAGTTGCATTCATACAACATGAATTGTGTCTGCTGGTTAAAGCTCTGTAGGGCATCGAAAGGTGAGTGAAAGCAGCTGCCTAGGGCAGAGAAAGAGGAGCTCCAGATCTGTGCAAGTCTTTCAGCTGTAGTGTGTGCACTGCTGCCATATGTAGCAGACACATCAGCACCAGGGCCTACAGTTTTCTTTTGTTCACATAAATGTCACCCCTAAAACACGAACAAAATATCCTGATAATATTTTTACAGATATTCTTTTTGTGTAAGCATGTAGAGGCATGATGTTTTGTGTCCTGTACAAATTGTTTGACCATTCCTGTTAAAGATAACAGATTTGTCATTTTTGATTTAGGGAAGAGAGAGGGGAAGTATTGGGGAGTGAAAGAAGCAAAATTTGATTTAACATGCTTATCTCGTCCTGAAGCTTACATAGTGTTCATTGAACAACAGCAGTACAGCTGTAGCAAATAATTCTACCCAAGATGTGTTTATTTCAGTAGTGTTGAGGTGTATATAGCAGGGGAGGGTCTTCTTGTTGTCATCACCTCTTGTTTTACCTTCTGGAAGACAGAAATAATGTCTGTAACCTGGCTGAAAATCAAAAGTCTTAATGTTTGGGAACTGAAGTTCTTCTGAGACTTATAGGAATGATGGATAGATAGGGCTCACCTGGTGGCTAACTTTTAAAGAATCTTTTTAGAGAGAAGACCCCCAACACCTGAATAACTTTTCATATTTGAAATACAAAAAGATCAGAATTTTTAAAATAAACATGGGAAGTCCACAGTAATGTGGCTTAGAAATAAGACAAAATTGCAAATAAGGCGAACAGGTTGGTGACTGCAGCTTACTTCCTGACTCATTCCATCTAGAAGAGAGGAAGAGAGCTTCCTAGGCCACTGATGCTTTATTGAAGAACATTCTCTGTATAGTTATTAAGTTTTCAATAATAGGGATCAATAGGAAAAACAATAAAAAGGTCATAATGATGTGATGGAAGGAAGACAAATCACCTGCATGACAGCTGAACTCTGACATGAGGAAACAGACTAAGCAGAGAAGGTATTTGCCATAGTCACCCCATTTAAAAGAGGAGTTATGTCATTCTGATGGATGAGCCAGAAAATAACAGCCACTGGAAATTATGACACATTTCTTTTCTACTTCTGTGAACAAATACATTGTTCTCGATTCTGTTCTTCTGTGGTAGCATTTTGGCTTTTCGATAAAAGTCCTAACAAAAAGTCCACAGACTCCTTTCAAAAGTCTATTATTTCAATAGCTGATGTTTCCAAGTAGGACATCTACTAGAAGAGGGTATGGACACTGAAATTTGTTTTCTGCCATGGTTTAATGTGTAAACAACCTAGTTTTTGCAATACAAGCTATGCCATTTATAAGGAAAACAACAAGACTGAACAGCAGAGGCGACGCTAATAGTGAATTACTAGTGAATTACTGCATGTAAATTTTTATGTAATATCAAAAATTTTATGTAACTTGTGAGAGGGTTCCTCTTTTCTCAAATAGTCAATAGTTAAACAACTGATTCCATTAACAAGTTTTAGAATTAAGGGTGACAATACTAGGAAAACAGACTGTCATGGTTTAAACCCAGCAGCCATCCAAGCACCACACAGATGCTTCCTTACTCCCCAACCAGTGGGATGGGGGAGAGAATCAGAAGGGTAAAAGTGAGAAAAGGTGTGGCTGATATAAAGACAGTTATAGGTAAGAAAAACACACAAGTAAAGCAATAAAAATGAATCCTTTCACTGCTTCCCATGGGCAGGCAGGTGTTCAGCACTCCCAGGAAAGCAGGGCTCCATCACGTGTAATGGTGACTTGGGAAGACAAATGTCATCACTGTGAAAATCTGTCCCTCACACCCTCTTCCCCAGTTTTATAGGTTGAGCATGACTCCATATGATGTGGGATATCCCTTTGGTCAGTTGGGATCAGCTCCCAACTCCTTGTGCACCCCTAGCCCACTCACTGATGGGATTGTGTGAGAGACAGAGAAGGCCCTGACTCTCTGATAACTGCTCAATGATAAAAAAAAAAAAAAATAAAATCCCTGTGTTATGAACACTGTTTCCATCACCAATCCAAAACACAGCCCCTCATCAGCCACAATGAAGAAAATTAACTCTACCCCAGCCAAACCCAGAACACACTCTAAGGAATCAGTGACACTGCTACCCTTTAAAAAGTCTGAACATCTGCTCTCTTTGCAACATGCAATGGTGAATTGGCTTCAAAATTCCATATAAATCAAGATTAGAACACCCTGTATATATTTATCTGAAGGCAAAGGATATTGAGCTATCTGACTTCTTTTATAGTCTACAGCAAAAGGGTAGAAATGGTGAAAACTGTAAAAGAATGTCTGCCTTGCTGAGTTTGTTCTAAAAATCTAGAAGTACATACATATATATATATACACACTTCACTTGGGCATATAAAGATTCTGTGAGTACATTACTGAGATACACAGTAGTCTCAGACTGTGTAGGAAAGAACTTATTTATGAGGTACTTTACTACTGAATCAAAATACGATCTTGGGTAAACAAGGTCAGTTACTATTTTACTGTGACACTTCAGCTTTCCTCACTTTATATTAGGCTGTGGGAAATGGAGTGTGGTGGCTCTTCTCTGTGTAAGAAAAAGCCTGGAAGGGACCCAAAACTGTTTTCTGGAAGCAAGTACAGAAAGGCTAGTGAATATAGATATAGGAGTCATCAGTTGTTCAAGGGCAGTCCTACAATATTTTAAGGGCTGGTACCAGAAAAGACACTCTTTCTTGGCCTAAATGCTGCCCTGAGATGTCTTTATTTTCCTGGTGGCTAATGGGAGGGGAGCTGAGCAGTGCCTGCTGCACTACGTCACCCTGAAGGCCCTCAGACAGGGGCTTTGATGTGCAAGGCAGCAAACTGCTGACTTCTGGGGTTGTGGTTTTATTTCTTCATCCAGTTGTTTTCATTTTCCATGTTACATGTCAGTACTGTATTGCTCTTAGTGAAAATCTTGGAATCTAGGCATGTTTTATTAATGTACCTATAGTTTTTCATTTTATTCTTGCATTTAAATGAAAAGATAAAACATCTTGTTATAAGAAAATTCTTAATGTGATAAATTTAAGGCAATTGTTTTCATCAAGGGAGTTTGAGCTCCTTGTCACTGTCCAGCAATTATAAAATTAAGCACTAAGACTTTGTTATGAAAATTATCAGTTAATGTTTTTGGAAACTGTCTTTAGAAAGATTAAAAAAAGTCACACTGAGTGAAGTGAAAATTTTAGAATATCATGATTTACAACAGCTTATGTTTGTGATCTCATTTGAGTTCATGGAGCAATGAAAGCTGTCTCTGAAGGGCAAATGTAGAGAAATATCTTTGCCAAATTCCTAGATTAGATGGCTGGATCAAGGAGGGTTGGATTTCTTTTAACATGAATAAACAAGTCCAAAAGGCCCAATGTCACAGACATTTAAAAAACTCCCTTAGATTGGCAAGATAATTATTAAAAAAATATTCAGGTAATCTCAGGTAATGTATAACCCCAGAAAGGGGTAGAAGCAGTCCAAAACAGCATGGAAAGAAGGGTGCAGTTCTGATTAACTGTCAGCTGTTTCATGAACCAAGTTACCTTGGTAGTGGAAGCTGACTTGCTTTGTTAACAAGGTATGAGCTAACTCAACTTTGCAGCCAGCTGAGATAGATCCCTCATGTAGTAGAGAAAAAATCAGTTTCAGCAGATGGCTCTTGTGCAGTATGGATCCAAAATGGCTAAAGAGAGGGTTGCAAAAGCCAAAATTATCTTGAAATTAACCATTCTTGCAATTCCAGTCCAGCGTCAAAGTGGTTGGAATGAGTAGTAATTTTCTTCAGAAAAGCCACATTTTATAAATGTTTTATAAATATTTTATATGACATGCACAGGCTTCCCGTTCTGGCTAGCAGTGTCCCAGTTCTGGCAGAGTATACATTTTGTGCAGAATTTTACTTGGAAAAAAAAATAAAAAATGGAGGACATTAACTTTGAAGGCAGAAGGCTGGAACTGAACGACTAGGGAACTTAACTGTGCTGCAAGAGGCTATGGATGCAATGTCATTGTTTTGAAACCTGTTGCTAAACAGATCAAGAGCTGTTTTTACACTAGTTGAATCCTTGATGTTTTCATAGCTAGAAGTAAGTTTAATAAGTGCATATGGAGATAGAAAAACACATTTTTCTATCTCCATACATACTTATTATGGAGTGTAATCCAATCACAACCTGCTCTGTATCTCTGAAGTGTAATCAAGTCTTGTTCAGAGCAAAGACAAATTGATATTTTTGTCTCTAGATCTTTCTTCTGTTGGTAGTTTGGAGGATTCTGAGAGGACCAAGAAGTTTTGGGCTGAGGCAGCAACGTGAGAATGACTGACCCCTAATATGGCATTGTAGCAAGGAAGCCAGGTTGACTTGCTCCTGTTATTAGCTACTCGATCCTTGGGATTAAATTTTGCCCAGATATTAAAAAATCTCAGGGGTTATTCTTTTAGATACATCATAAAGGAGATACAGATTATGGGGCTTTCATGCTTTGAAGAGGGGCCAAGTGGCAATAAGAAACATATTCAAAACATTTTGGGCTTTCCAGGGAAGGTGGAGTGGTGTTTGGTCCTACTCGTGTTGGCATGAGGACAAACCTGGAAGACCTGTCATGAAAAATACACTGTAGTTGATTTGTGACCATTTAAGTGCATCTGATCTAGTGTGCAGGATTTGAGATGTTTTGCCCCTGGTAGAGTGGGTGGGGAATTTATAGCTGTGCAATGAAAATTGCTGTTTCTGTAAAATCTGAGCTAGCTTTGGGTGATGTTTGTTACCAAAAATTTCCAATTGTTACACAGGTATGAAATGGAAAAATTATATTCCACCCCAGGTTAAGTCTCTTCAACACAATAAAAAATCAGCTAATAAAAACTTTAATCTGGACTGACAAAAGTGCACATAGCAAGTTCTATTTTAGCGTGTGATATTACCAGAAGAGCAGTTGGGTTTGTGTTCTCCTTTGTGATCCATGCTAAAAACAAGGAACAGGAGATATATTAATACATACACACAAAAAGTGTGTATATAGCAATGGAAAATTTCACCTTAGGACACTGGACTACAGAAATTATCTTTGTTCCAAAAATTGCCTTTATGCAAAGAGTATTCAGTCAAATTCATGGATAAAAAACCTGTGAAGAACTGTTAAACACATTGGAATTACCTCTAACTCAGGAAATCCCTGACGTGTGAATTGCTGCAGACTAGGAAGTTATAGCAGGGAAGTATCTCTGTGTTTATGTGTCCTTACTTTTTTCTCTTAGGCATCCGTTTAAATTTCCCTCAGTGCTATCTTCAGGAATCAATTGACTTTAGCTATAATAAATAAAATACAGTTGAGCACATGGTATGTGCACAAAACCAAAAACAGCTAGCCACTAAATTACTATTTTTAGGGAATTTTGATGGTGCATGAAGTCAGGTGGAAACACTGTTGTCAATTGAAACAAGACATTTTGGTTTCTTGAATGTTCAGATGTGTTTACAATTTATCAGCAGAGTTGAAATATTTCTGCATTTTTAAATCCTTTTGGAATGTCCCATTCAATATAATTTTTTTAATAATTTGCCATACTTTGACCATCTTGCTAATGAAAGAAAATCCAAAGTGATAAAACACCTTTCTATGTAAAAATTTCTTTTGTTTAGAATTTTCAGCAGGCTGCTATATTAGAGTGTAAAGCAGTATTTTCCTTTTATATTAACTGAGAGATGCTGACTTGTCCTAAAACCTGCCCATCAAATACCTGTGAAATAACCACTTCGTGTGTGAAATAGCTTCTTCTTAGATTCCCATTAATTTCTCCCAGGAAATTTATATTCTATGGCTGTTTCCTGTAGATTACTTCAATTAGTGTAAGACTTTTAGTGAGAGGCAGTTATAATGCCTTGCATCTTTAAGTTATTAACATATCATTCATGGTAATACATGCAAAATCTTGACAATGATGTAGATTTACTGTCCAAGCAGTAAATGTACATATTTTTAGTGAAAGCTCTCATTGTTAAACCAGCTGCTTTAATTGGGCTACAAAACTGAAATTATTTCCCTTTTTTTCTTGTCCTGCAAGCTATGGGCATAGAATTAAGACTATGGTAATGATGATTGCAGTGCTGAAAAAAAAAATATTTACATTGTAAACAACACCCAAGCACTACTTAAAGCTTAAAACAAGAATGCAAGCAATGACAATCTGTTGGTGTTTTGTAACAAAATATATTTCCACTTAAGTCACTGAAAACCAACAAAATGCTAAGCGTTGCCACAATTTTTAGGAAGTTAAAATGATCAGAGAGATCTGGAAAATTCTGAGGTTCAATGCTTCTGTGGAGATGTTTCTAAATAGTTAACATAGTGTCATTGTAAAAAATTATAATAATTGCATTTGCAAATTGTTTTGTGAGTTCTTTTTGAAGACAGTCTGTGGTTCTGCTTCCAATCCAAATTTGGAAACCAACATCAACATGAATGTCGATGTGAATGCAAGCCACTATGTTGGCAGAGTTACATAATTTGAGTATGCATATTTATTTTCAGGCATGTATTTGAAACTATATTTGTTCAAATATATGTCTTTTCTAAAAAAAATTGACTTGACTGACTACATAAAATCCTGCCCCACAGCTGCATTTTTCCTGTGCCATTCTGATACATATCCGAGATGGTCTGGGATTTTATTGCATTATCAGTCATTTTCCCTGTAGGTGGCAATGATAATCACCTGTCCCATATTGGCCTGTGTTGAAGATGTGAGATACTTGAGGCAAAACTTGCCTTCCTGTGCTGTGTGTTTGTTCAGAGCCCAGGGCAGGGGTCAGGGGAGCATCCAGGAGTTCACACTCTGCAAGTCACACCTGCGGCGGTGTCAAGGGAAATGGGCACAGTAGCTGGAGAAATGTAGGAAAGAAGGTTATTTCCAAAACTCTGCCTAATGTCTTTGGTGCTTCTGGCAGACAGTCTTTTAGAAACATGGCTATGACAGGGTGTGGAGACAGCCTGAAGTGCCAGCCCAAGGAAGGACTCAGCAGTCACTCTGATCCCTGTCCCTTGTCTGAAGTCAGAGGTCTCCAGCTGCACATGAGTGGGTGTGTGAGACATTGTGTCACTGGCAACTCTTATGTGTGGCCTAAATGACAGTATTTCCTTCCTTCTTTCATTTACCTGTTTCTTTTTATACCACTTTCTGAGGAATACAGAAATATACGTCCTCACTAAAATATGTCTCTCAGAGAGAGCTGGCTGCAAATTTTGCACGCCTCACAACCAGTCGCCTCATACCCCTAGTGGTTAGGCTCTCATTTCTTTTAACAATTCCTGTTACCTGTAGTGCTTGTTATTAATGTGACTTATTAAAATTGTTCAAAGACTTCTTTATAACTTTCAACTCCTCATGTGTTCCTACCAATGCAGCTATTATTTGAATCTTGGTATTCATTGTAGCAATCAGAGCAATGTCTTGACATCACTGCAGACCTAAAGGAATCAGGAGCTTGTGAATCAGGAGCTTGTATTGTTGCTCAACAATTATTTAGACAAAAACCCTGTCCAAATGACAAAAGAACTCCACAAGCAATGTAGTGTAGTGTGTTAAGAACAGGATGTTAAGGGTTGGAATGGACCATAAAACTCACTGAGTTCCAACTCCCCTGCCGTGGGGGGTTGCAACATCTTCCACTATCCCTGGTTGCTCAAAGCCCCACCCAAGCTGGCCTTGAACACTTCCAGGGATGTGGCAGCCAAAGCTGCTCTGGGCAACCTGTGCCAGTGCCTCACCACCCTCAAAGTAAAGAATTTCTTCCTAATTTTTAGCCAAAAATTCATATTTTTCACTTCAGACCCATTGCTCCTTGTTCTATTCACTGAAATTCCTGATGAAGCCCCTCTTCACCTTTCCTATAGGCCCCTTCAGATACTCCAAGGTTGCTATCAGGTCTCCACACAGTCTCAATATTTATGTTACAGCAAACTCTGTTTCAGTACACAAATCCCACTTTATTTCTTTTAAATATGGCCATTCTCTGGTTGTTCAACATTAGCATTGTACAAGAACATGGAGATTGTTCTCTACAATCATGTTAATAACGTGTGCCTGTGAGTGGTACTATTTTGCTCTATTCAAAATCTTTTAAAAATACAGTTAATTGCAGTTAATTTCCTAAGTAGAAGGATGTAAATCAAGGATGTTTGACTCACAGTGCTGAAGGATACAGAATCACCTGTAATCAGAGATCTCTCTGTTTATCTGGACTCTTATATTCTATTTTCTGATCTATGCTAGTAAGGTGCACTCTGAAAAAGTGGTACAAATATATAGAGAGCATTACTTTGAAGAATTCACCTAGTCATAAACAAACACATCCTTTACCACATTTGGGAAAGGAGGGAATGGAAAATACAGAACTGATTTTTAAGGAATTACCTCTTGAGATTATCCATTTATCAGCTCTTTCCCAACTTTTATGTACAGCTAGTGAACTGGAAAATCTGCTCTCTCTCTTCTTTGTACTCAGCATATTTTGAACTTTGATAATAGCAAGTTTATTTCCCACTGTACTTAAAACAGTTTGTCCATTGGTTCTGTCCTCCCCATTGGTGGATCATTTCAGCAAGTCTCTCAGTGTGCATTTTCACTTTGAACATGCCCTTTCCATCTACTTTAAGGGAATTAGATGGATTCTCAAGGGAGCTCAAGCAACTTTTCAGATTGGTTTTGTTGAGGTAATTCACTGTCTGGTGAAAAAATGGAACACCAACCAGGAAATATAGGAGCATACTTGGATTCCTTTTTTCACCGGGATAATCCTTGAAAATAAAGCCTTGGATGATGCAAATTCATGCAGAATCCTACAGCTAAGTGCATCTGGTAAGCAACAGGCAACAAGTCAGCTCAGGAAAAATGTATTTATTGCAGGCAAAGGTCCTGTGAATTGCTTACTTTATCTAAAACAGTGTAAGTGGTCTCCAAGGAAATGTTTGAAAGAAAGAGGAGTTTGTCACAGGTCAGTGACAGAGACAGACACAGACAGTCAGAAGAGTTGGTGGGGTTGGTTTTTTGTTTTTTTCATCTCTTTGACCTGATAATCTGAGGCATCAGTAACCTCTTTCAGTATGGAAATGTCAGTGTTGGATGTTTTCTCCAGTACCTGTGTTAACTTCTATTAAGTTAGTTCTACATTTTAAACTATGCAAGAATTCACACTCCTTTTTTGTTTCCTGGACAGAAATGTGCCTCCAGATTCTATAGTTTACCCCCCCCTTTGTTAGTTGCAATATTCCTTGCTGCATAGATAACCTTAAGGTTTATTTTTTTTCTACTTAACCCTGGTAGGCAGCTTAAGCTGTGGTTTATCCTGTGTATTTTTGGCCAGATGCTAGAAATCCTGATAAAATCCCACATCTAGAATCTTTGGAAAATAATGAATGAATGCACAATTCTAGTGATGTGCTTTCCCATTGTATGTGGATAAAATACTTTAAAGGACCTAAAGGATTTCAACTGGTTGCACAGACCACACTCGCATGATAAAAAATAAGCTTTGTGTTCACCTTTATTGGAAGAATTAATATATATTTGGTATTCATTAATATCCATTCCAACTCCTGTTTCTCTGAATAATGAGCTAGTTGCATCCTTTCTGTCCAAATTTGGGACTCTTGGGACCTTGGAAAATGAAATATTCTTTAAAGGAATTATCATAGAAAATAGTTTGGTTTGGAAGAGACCTTAAAAATCATCTCATTCCAACCCCTTGCTTGGCCAGGGACACCCTCCACTAGACCAGGCTGCTCAGAACCCCATCCAACCTGGCCTTGAACACTTCAAGGATTGTCTCAATTTTGTTTTGTACTCTCTTGTTGCCCACCCTCTGCTTCACAGTGGTGTTTGAGAAAGGTGTTCCACTCGTGTGGCAGCCTCAAATGCATTCAGTGACTGTTTATTAGAGCAACACACGTCACACATCTCTTAGGAGGGAGAAACCAGTGCATTTTGCTAAATGAGCTGTTGGGTTTGCCTGGCCCAATCAGACAGGAAGCTTCAATAGCACTTGTGAGAATGCTGGGAAGTGCTAGTTAGAAAAACAAGCTCATTTTCTCAGCTGTTACATGGCTGTACGTAATCTTTATGGCAGCACCTAAATGCATTAATGACTTTCACAGATGATGTTTATTTCTTTGGTTTTATTGCAAAGATAATGCAATTTGTTAACTGTTCCCTGATGAGTTGCTTTGTTCAGAGATGAGTTTTGGAGACAACACCAGGTTTTGCTATCTTCTGTTAGAGGCTGCTATTTGTTGCATATTCTGTTGTTTCTGCTATTTTTGCTTGTGCCTCTTGTTTGTATCTTTATTTATTCTGTGTTTTAATTGGATTTACTGTTATGAACAATTGGTGAATAAGACCCAGTCTTTAACAGTGCTAGAACTATGTCCCCATGTAGATTTTTATGGTCAGGTATAAAGAATACATTGTGTCTAGCTTTTGCATTAAAATTTACAGTATATTGAGAAAGGATTCTTGAAGTTTTTGGGGGTCTTTTTTGTGTATGTGTTTATAATATTTATGTTCTTTACTAATATTTAAGGAAAGCACAAGTGAAGGAACATCTGATATTGAAGATAATAAATTTGCTAAAAGTACTAATTCTGTTTGGCTATGTAGGAGGAATGTATGTTGTTAGGGGAATCACATTCAGTAGTTCTGTGATTTGTTGGTTTGTTTTTTTCTTTATTTAGTGAAAATAGACTAGGAATAAACAATTTAAACTTGACTTGTGCCAAGAGACCAGGTACAAGTGGAAAGTCAATGAACACCTGCATTTGTATAAAAACCCAGCCAGACTCATGTTTGGCTGCACTCTCTGTATGAGTATTATTTGATGCTAAGAACTTCTTAGAACATTTCCTGATTTGCTCAGTAGTACAGTTCACTGTCTTGATCTGTTTTCTGTGAACATTGTGCTTGAAACCTTTCACACAAGCCTTTTCTTGGGCTGTGTTGGCCTAGAAAAGAAATTTTTAGGAAAATTTTGGCCTAGAAATTTTTAGGAAAATTTTAAAAATCTTCCAGCCTGAGAGAAAAAAAAAATGTATTTATGAAAAAGCTAAAAAACCCCAAACTATGATGAGTGTAAAAATTAGTTGAAAAAATGCTTGGAGAAAATAAGGGAAAAAAAGTTCAGGAATAAGAAAATAAGGAAAAAAAGTCTTTGTGTGACTTGCTCAACTTTTCCCTTCCAAAAAGAAAGAAACAGTCAACAATTCTATGCAAAAAGTTCTTATACTTTTACGGAAAAAAATGGCCCAAATTAAAATATTTGGGCATTTTTAGAGGTATTACATAGCAAGGTAAAGAGAATCTTTACTAGAGATACCTTTTAATTAATTAATTGACATGCTTCTTTTTTCAGCTTTTTTGTTAAATGAGAAATGGAATGTATTTTGTTCAGTTCTGTTCTATGGAGGCTAAAATGTGAAGGGAATCCTATCAACTGTTAGAAACCTTTGGATAAGATAATATAGGAGATTTACCATCACATATATTTTATGGATAGTAATTCAGTGATGAAAAGGATATATTCCTTCAGAAAGAGTGGAAAGGATTTTTCTTACGGCACTGTGCAGCATTTCAGATGAAGCACAAATAATTGTGATGGATAATTGAACACAGAAAGATTGGGAAAAGTGGCTGAGCTTATGCAAGCCTTTGTGCAGTCTCAGACAGTGTATGTGTGGCTGCATACCTAGTGCTTTTGGGGAGTGGTTGTTAAGTTTTCATACTCTTAGGAAGATGGACCAAGGAATATCAGAACTCCTGTGCAGGAGGCAGTTTCATTCCTGAAGAGTAAACCACTGTAACAAAACAGTTGGACTCCAAGGCCTCTTCTATACACAGGTCTGTCACACGTAGACTTGTGGATTAAAAGAAAAGATTTATGCATATGGAAGTAGTGTCATTTTATGTAAGAACTTTGACTTCTGGCTTCCTTGTTCTTTCCATTCTATTGGGAAAACCCAATGTTCACACTTACATTGTATCTGTTTTTGGAAAGTCCATCACAGCCATAAAGCAGCTTCTGGCTAGTGAAAACAAGTTGTGGTTGTCTTATAAGAGAGATAAGCCCGTTGAGGTCAAAAGGCAAATTCAGCTTCCTGAAGTAAAGCTTTGTTGATCTGATGGCTGTTCAGGATATGAGTACAGCTTTGCCTAGAAGTCCATGTTGAAGCAAGAAATGTCTTCTAGTCAAAAATATCCACAGAACCTTCACCAATGTGCTTTTATTTTCACCAATGTTACTTTGTTTTGTGGTTGGTTTGTATTTGAAATCTGTGAATGTAACATTTCCATGTTGTACAGCAAAAAAGGTAAAGGAATGGGGAAAGTGAAATGAAGAAAGGTGATTTGATCAGAAAGTGATTACTGAGTAACATAGAAAAAGGTTTTGGGAAGAGATAAAAAGACAAATTTCTAGCAGAAATCAGAGCTACTAGCAAAGAAATAATGTCAGAGTTGGATGAAGTAAAATTATTAATTTCCATTTTTTTGGAACTTGTTTCCATAGATTTTATCGTAAACTCTCCTAATGCACTCTGATTCTGCTGTTTTCGCTGCAGTCTCTGGCTCTAATTAAAGCAAGGACATTTGATTTTGGAACGTGATTGTTACCTTGGAGCTGTTCTTCTGGACTCTGTTAGTGGTTTGTCAAAACCTTCTTTAGTATGCTGAATTTTGCAAGAAGTCTTGCAGGAAGCTGTTCCTTGTTATGGGATTTTGGCATCTGTTCTTCATACTCAGGAGCAAAAAGTGCTGAGACCATGAAAGGAAGCTGGCAGTCAGGTTAGGTAGATGGAAGGGAGACACGTTTTTCTCATATAGAGAATATCCCTCTCTTCCCCTGTGTGCAACATGCAGACATTGCTGGCAGGAAAATGGATGTTTCAGCAAAGCACCCAAGGGCTCTCTGTCTCTGAGGGCACAAAATTACCTTCTTATGTTCTACAGATGGTTTCTCCATCAATGTCAGGCAATGTAGTTTAGTGAGGAAACCTGTTAACTTTGAGCTGTCTGTGCACTACTACTTCATTGACTCAAAAATACTCACAGTTCACAAAATGCTAGAGTAAAACTAATTGTTATTTTTAAAGGGTAATTTGCAGAGCTTTTTATTTAGTTATAGAGGATCATGCCTTGGAAAAGGCTTCTCTTTCTCCTTTTGTTTCTTGCTCTTGTTAAGAAGAGAGGAAGAGGCAGGGAGATGAAGTGGTGGCTTCAGACCAAAAATGCTATTAGCTTATCCTTCCTTCTGAAGATAAGTGACTGCATAAGTACTATTTATTTTCCAAAGTAGAAATCAGACAATGAATTTTTTTTTTTTTTTTTTTTTTTTTTTTTTTTTTTTTTTTTTTGTGGAGCCAACCACTATAGACTGGGGCTTTCTTGGCTGGGTCCAAAGTTGGGTTTAATTGCTATTATGTTTTTTAATTACTGATTTCACTTTTATTTGTTGAAGTCACAGCTTTTTGTATTTATCAAAGAGAGGCTGCATGAAGAGATCATAGCAGACATAAGAGATTAAACCCCTAGTCTCAATTCAGTGAAACAATGCACATACTGTCACTAAAATGGTTTCTTTTCCTCCTCTTTGAATTGCTGTACCTAATTAATTATAATATGCAGGCAATAAAAATCTCCAGCTTTTATTATTAAGCTTTGCAAGTTAGGGCCTTACTCTACCACTTTGTCTCACTTTGAACAGTCCCTTTACACAAGTAATTCTACTCTTGCAGTGATTGGGATTACTTACATGGCAAGAAAGGACTCAGGCAAAGAGGATGTTTGATTCCAGACTTGAATAATGAGATGCTTCAAAAATATTTAAATAGGTGGGTAGTGTGGCAATTTTTACAGATGTGTCATTCAGAAGTTAAAGTACTCATTACTTGAAAAGCAAAAATGCTTTCATCTTGGAAGGGCAACAGGAACAGCATTCCTGAATGCTTCCAGCATTGGTCTTGCTCTGTTCTGAAGTGGGAATCCAGCTGATGATCACTGAAATCAAAAAATCTGTCTTTCTCTTCCTGTTCATTGCAAGTAGAATGCATTATGGAAAATCTCTTAGGGCAGTTGTATTCATCTGTTTCATTTTTGGAAAATGAAGCATTCTCAATCTTCCGTCCTCTCTCACGTGTGCCTGTAGGTAGACGTCATTTCACTGATTCCACCTGCCTCATGCTTCCCTTGTCCATTCAAGCTGAACTGGCAAACTTTCACTGTTAGTGGTGGTTATTGAGAAGTGTGATGGACTGATAATTAGAGCTGTGTGGGCAATATTCTATTTTAAATCTAAGGCAGGTTTGCTCAAAATTTAGCCATCTTCTCCTGAGCTTTCTAGTTGTGTAAGGCTTTGATTTAAGCTCTGGCAGAGGTGGCTGAGTGTTTTCAGTTTGCTTTGGTTCCTTTGAGCACCTTTGGCAGAATTCTTGGTTTCTTGGATTTTTCACAGCACCATCTTTCTAAAAACACCATAGTAGCCCTTATGTGCTGAGGTTATCATCCTTTCTAGCTCTGAATTTAATTTGCAAAGTGATAAAATTATGAAAATACAGACCTTTATTGTTAAGACTTCATAGTAATGTAGAAATCTCCTCCAGAGCTGTGGCATTTTTAGTTCAGTCTATGGAGTTAATATTGTTGGTTTTTCCAGGTATACTTATCTGAAAAGAAATCCAACTTTATGTGCAAGTCTGGTGATAGAATGACTTAAACACGTGCTGGAAAGGGCTGTAATTTGTATGCCTGGAGGTATTCCCCTCGAGGTTCAGACAGCCCTACAGCTATTCTTGCTATTATATACCCTACTCCTCTTAGGATTCCCATTTTTTTTTTCTGAAAGTGCAAAATCAGGTTAATTCATAGTGTTTCTGTTTATGCCTAATCAGGAAGTTTCAGAAATTAAATGCCACAAAGTGTGATAGGTCTTCAGAAAAGCACTGCATTTATGAAAAACAGTTTTAACATGGCTTCTTTAATTATATATGCAAGTAATATGCATTGGGAGAACTGGCATCAAGTTCCTGACTGCATTTGAAGTGGCTTCTGCTATAGTCTCCTAAAGAATAAGTAAAATGGATTTAAAATTGCATTATTAGGGTTCACAGTTCCTAGCAGGCCCTTTTTTAAAATAAATGGGCCTATTGTATGTTTTTTTGTTGGTTTTTTTTCTTGGAAACCATAAGCAGAATATAGTAACTATGCTGTTAATACTTCCAAAACTGTTATTATATTTTAAAAAAAAAGCAAACAAAGAATGACCACATGCTTTTTTTTTTTTTTTTTTTTTTTTTTTTTTTTTTTTTTTTTTTTTTTTTTTTTTTTAACAAGGGGACTGTGTGTGGTCCACTAAGAAATAATAACATGCAAAATAAAAAAAAAATCTTTGAATTTTCAGCTTGGGTCTAGTGGAGGACCTGGCACATATTAATCTTTCTGCCTAAGAGATTGTTAGAAAGAGAAATTAAGCTTTGCTACTTTGATTTTTTTTTCTCAGTTTTGTTGAAGGGTTTGTATGTAGGAATGTGTTCATTTATCACATCGTTCCATGGCAGCTCCCTTTTGAATACTCAAACCATTTCAACAAACTGAATCTTTGCAGTCTAATGCATTGCTTAGTTGCAATGGCTGGCCTCTTACTTCCCAAATTTTCAGGTCAGGAGCCACAAGCCTTTTACCTTTTAGAGGCTCTGGAGCCTCTAGCTATGCTGCTCTAGAACCAAGGTACCTTCCCTTCCCAGCAGCTTGGGTAAGCCTTTTCTGGGCTTACAGGACAGTCTCAGTTTGAACTACCACATGTGACTGAACCATAAACTGACAGGCATTCAGTCTTTGTTCCAAACAAAAACCCACTTCCATTTTAAACAGTGTAAGAGATAAAGTAGTGTATTTCCACAATTTGTTCCATCACACCTCTCAGTGACAAAGCCAGAACTGATTATGGCACCAAGAGGTCTTAATTTCTCTTTATCAGTGTCTTCCAGAATGTGATTTCTCCAGTCATGTTTCTCTTTCTCTCCTTTAAAGGAAAAGGAAACCACCACCTCACTTTATAAATGTTAGTTTTTTTTGTTAGGTGACCTTCTGACTGGTCTTGTCAGATGATTAAAAAATACCTAATTATCTAAAGTACAGCTAACAACCCCTCTGTGTAACAAATATCGGGAAGATGCTACTACTCCTCTTATCCCAAAGGATGTTCAACAAATTATTCACAGAAGCTTTTGTCCAAACAGTATTCATGAAGATTTACTTTTCCTTCTCTGCCAACCCTGTCTCTTTTATCCTGCAGATGAAATTTTTCTCTTGATTTGATACAGTGTTCACAAAGACAACATGGAAGACAAATGTGTTTCATTCTAAAAGGAGATCTTGGGCATCACGGAAATGATGTGGTCAGAGAAGTCAAGCTGTCCTTAAGGAAACCTGTAGGAATATGCAGGAATACTTCAATGGTCTTTGTGGATGAACAAGAAGCTCCTGGACAAATTCAAACACAAAAAGGAAAGTTTGGAAGAGGGTGGAAGCAAGGACAGCTAGACAGGGAGAAATACAGAGAAATTGTCTGAGCCACCAGGGGTCAGGTTAGGAAAGCTAAAGCCCTGACAGAATTAAATCTGGTCAGGGACATCAAGGGCAACAAGAAAAGATTGTAAATTCTTAAAGACTGCTATAGTTATGGGTCCAAAGGTTTAAGCTGTGACAAGCTCCATTAGTGTTTGGATTTGTTTCTTTACCATTGCATTAGCAGCTCTTCTTAACACTGGTGTCTTACCACAGTGAGCTGCACTGGTGTAAACTGGTGTGCCCAGACTGTGAGGGCACACCCAGACACACAGCAGTGGTGGGAGATTCTCTCCTGACAGTGCAGACTGTGGAGCAGAGGCCACATCTAATGAACAAAAAACAATCTCTCCTCCTCTTACATTAGGGGCTAGGAAAGATGCAGTCTTGTAGCCTCAGCTTTTTTGTTACACTCTAATAAGATTTTACAACTTTATCTCTTATGACATTGCAGGTACTATTCAAATAATTTGCATAAAATATATCAACCAAACTGTATTTTGAAATAAAAAATTACATGGATCAAATTAAAAGAATTATTACAGTATAGAGCTGGCTGCCAATGGGTCTCCCCTGGCTTCTACATCTCATTTTGAGACATAAATTGGAGTGTTTTTCTGGCAGTCCAGGCTTCCAACACGTACATCTCAACAGGTCACTTTCCTGAATAACCTTCACTTGCTCAAGAGGAAGGCTCCAGCACTGGCCACCACTCAAACTGAATATTTCATACACTGATAGTAGAAGACATAACTATTAAATCTCTTCCATAGTGATCATCAATCTGTGTCCTGGATTACTGTTGACTTAGAACAATTATCCTTTTTATGTACTTATCCTATCAAGACAAGAACTCAGACAGAGAAGAATAATGCCCAATAAAGTCAGAGAGCTCCCAACAAAATAAATCTGCCCTAGAGAAAATTTTTGGTTTTATTATCAAGTTGCATGGGTTTCAAGTCATGACTGCTGTCACAGTGCCAGCTAGAAAAGTGAAGACTACCTTAGTCTGTCCTAGACAGTTACATTTGTGTGATAATCTGTGAGTTGTTGGTTGAGTAAACTTCCATATATTTTGGGCTTTATTATTTTTTGTCATTTCATTATTTCATCATGTCTAGGTTCTTAAAACTAAAGAGTAGTTTTCCCAGTAGACCCAGAGCTGAGGATGCTTGTGAATTCCATACTGGCCATGCACCAAGATAGCACTGCTGTTCTCCTCCTTCTACCTTTGTATTTATGCACTTGTTTTTGGCAGATCTTGAGCTTCGACAGCATTTGCTCCACCACTCTTCATTTGGATCTGCCTGCCACTTTGTTTTTATTTCAATACTAGTTTCTAGTTCACTCAGCAGCTATGCATGTGCCCTTCCTAAATTAATGGATTGGAAAGGGCTTTCCATCAACGATTTATTTTCCAATTGCAACAATCCTGAAATGTGGAGGAGTGAAATCGCATTTTCACATAGTCTAAAAAGTTGCTAAAGAGACTGAAAAACTTTGCTCAGCATTCTCTTTTAAGCATATTTCTCTGTGATTGCTTCAGTTTTCCCCTGTTCACTGTGATAAGTTGCTTAACTCCATATTGCTTACTAAGCATTCTGCCACTTGTAATTTCTAGTTCTAAACAGTACAAATACAAACTTAATGCTCTCGGAAATAGCTGCTTTTGCTTGTGCCTACACATGATATTGTGAGTAACAAGTTATTTGTATTCTTAACTTCACAAGTGAAATTTTTACCTCATCTAAAGAATCCATGCTTGAATACCAATACTTCAATATTCAGTAAAAATAGCAACGGCAGTTGTGTCATTGCTAATGCATGTATCTTTCTTTTAGTTTCCCTTCTTATATATATAATCTATTTAGTATTCCCCACAAAGTTGATGAAAGCCAGGATTTTTTTTTCTTATTTCTGTGCCCACAAGTGAGCTTGCAGTGTGTCAGGCAATTTGTTCATGCTGAGGTAGTCAGAAGCAGGAAATTAAAGCAAGTAATTCTGTTTGGATTTAGAATAAAAAGTCAGCTTGTGTTTATGTGCAAAGAAAGCAAGATCACTTATAAACAAACAGAATATTGCCTTTCAGATATTTCCAAACAGAAATGATCCTGCAAATGTAGGATAGAGGGTATCAGCTTACTCAGGACTTCTAAAGACATGGTGCCCCTCAGCCCTGCTGGACTGTCTGGGTCCTGGTTTCAGATATCTGTGAACCACAGCTAAACTGAACAGCTTTGGCACTCCACTACTGCTGTGTTTAAACTCTTGAAAGTACACAACAGATTTCTACTATCTGCTGGCAGAGAGGTGATTTTCAACTTTTCTACTTTACATCCATATTAATAAAAGAAATAGGATCGGGTTGATATTTTTAGTTCAGGCATGAAATTGTCCGGCTGTTTAATTGTTGGTGTGCTCCCTGACACAGTTCTGGCCCGTGGCTCAATCTGTCCTAAGCAATAGCACAAGAGAAGTAATATTGATATGGCAGTATGGATATGCATCCTATTTTTAGTGACCAGAATTAACAGTACAGTTGTGAGTCTCACCATTCTGTCCTCTGGAGCTCAGGCCTTCCCATTAAGACAATGCAATGCTTCCTTTGGTCTTTCAGTACCCCTCTCATGGAGCTAAGAGGCTAGACTTGAGCTGTCTTCCAGACTTCTTGACGCACTGCACAGAGCCTCAAACCCAAGGAGGTGGTTTGCATAAGAGCCTTCCAGGGAATTGTTAGAAATCACCTTGAGCTTCCTCAGAAGTCTGCCTAAATTCATGGTGTTTTGGTGGGATTTTTGTTTGTTTGTTTGTTTTCATTTAAGCTACTTTGCTTTCATATTTTATTTTTTTAAAAGGAATTTCTCCTTTTGCAATTCCAAACAGCAACATGACTCATCTCACGACAGTCCTGCAGGGAGTGAGATGCTGACATATTCACTTCAGGTTACTGATTTTTGAATTGAGAGTGCCAGCAAGCAAAGCAACTTCACGGAAATTTCATTTTCATGTTGTAGCTGAGACCACCAGCTATCTTACTTAAACATGGAAAATTCTGTTTGCTGCTAGAAAATAATTTCTGCCATTTTCTAGACAACATCAAATGAGTGAGAAAAGGCAATAGAACAAACTAGGCCTTCCTCTACATTTTGGAGATAAACCCATCTCCAGCACTGAATCCCAGTTCATTTAGGCTCTCCCAATAGTGTTGCCATAGCACTGTATTTGGTATTGTAACTGAACTGAATGTGGTTTTTTTTCTGAAAGGATGGAAGAACTGATCAGTCTGTTTTCCAAAAAAAAGTATATGAATTTTACAGCAAGTGTCTCAGCAAAACAGTGGGCAGAAAGGAAAACATCCACCCCTCTTCTATGATCAACTCCCCCAGAGGAAAGGATAAGAAATATTAGCATATAGTAAAAATAATTTTCAAAAAGGAGAGCAAACAAAACACTCAAATCCACGAAGTATTTCAAACATCAAGGTTTAAAGTTAGTCACAGCTTAAATAACTGTTAGACTCTCAGAGATGCTGACCACCCACAGCTCCTAAAAGATTTTATCAGCAGTTTGACTCAGAAATGAAGTAATTTCCACTTGATTTTAAAATTTAAGCAGTACTGTTTTAAATGTAGTATGAGAAACTTTAATCAAGTTCTCAGATTTTTATGTTTCCATAGTATGATTAGAATTTATATCGAGATGTTGATTATATGCAGTAACCTGTTTAAAAGTCACCCGTAAAAAAACCTTACTCAGGAATGTTATACCATTAAAATAATGTTTTAAATTCCATAAACTTCATGAATAAAGGCTGAATATTGTGAACATGCATGACTTTGCCAGCAGTAAACAAAGTCCTCTGCTTTGGAACTATACCATAGATACATAAATAATGCTAAACTTAATGTGGAAAGACAATTTTCTTCTCTTTTTCTCAGCATGGATGCCAACGTGCCAAGGTTTAACTGTGGAGAATTTTATTCTCACAGCTGCCTATGTAAGTGTAAAATCAGGACCTCTTATGTGCCATTTAAACTCTCATATTAAGAGAAGAACTAAGCCCAGGAAACCTCATGTGTATGTTTGGTGACAGAATAGAAAGGAATTTGGGGTTTTTGGTGTCCAAACCAATCTGTCACAGGAAATAAGATGACAATTTTTTTTTATAAATGGATCTGCATTGACTTTAATTATGCTAGAATGAGACCCACTGCATTCTTTGCTAGCTTCTCATTACAGAAGTTGTCTTCTAACTCATGTGATTGTATCAACAGTGTTTTTAGCAAAGTTTTGGTTAGAACTTTGCACTGAAATAGTAAGTGCTCAGATTCAGGTTCCCCTCTTGAAAGGTCATGCTCAGCAAATGAACTTGGAACTTTGTTTCTATATTGCACCTACATTCATGCAGCAATGGTTGGTTTGTCCTGGATGCACACTCCAAGCACAAACTGTGATGACTTGTGCATGGCAGTAGGATCTCTAAGTTCAACTGATATCTCCATATTAGGTTTACCTCTAAGCTTTCATTATACTTCTGTCTTTTTTTTTCTGAAGTAGCTTTTTATCAGCAGTTAATTCCCTCTGATTTGGAAAGCTTTCAGTTACAATTTTTTGACATTGTTCTGTCGTATTCTTCATAACTCCTTACAATGAACACAAAGAGTAATCTACAGATGCTGTCTTGGGATATACTTCTACTCTGTTTTCTAGGACAAATATCTCAGTGAACAAGTAATGACCATTTGGGAAGGGGAGCTATTTAAATTAGATTCTCGAAGATCCAATGAAAGAAACCAATCAAAACCCTCACAGATTTTTAAGGCTGACACATGATTTCTGACACATTTCTTTTCCTACTGCAGTTGCACTCCACATACCTTTGTATGAGTCGTCTTTCAAATCAGAGACAATCTCTTGATGTATAGAACTGTTTCTCCATAACCCCATCATTTCACTTTTTTACTAGCAAGGGAGCATTCTGCTCTTCATTTTAAATTAGTGATTCTTTTATTTTCAGAGAATGTTTTCCTTTGGTGTTTTTTTGTTTTTTTTTTTTTTTTTTTTTTTTTTAAGTTCTTTAGAAGTTTTTCTCTAAAACAAATTTGATCTATTATAACTTTAAAGTCATCCACTTTCAGCACTTGACTTTGAAATTCAGAGTAAAACCAGTATTTTGAGCTCCATTTATATGTGTCATGACATACCAACACTGACTCTGAGAAAATTTTAAAGGTAAACTATATAAAAAATCAGATATTTTTCTGAGCCCTCTTAAACATTTACTTCCATTCACAGCAACCTTGTGCACTTTGAGGCTTGTCAATCTCCAGAGTAAGAAACAGATCCCACAAATTACTGTGTATTGCTTTTCCAGATCTGTTTCTGCTTGAACTTGCTCACTTTATTGAACATAAACTTGCTGTCTTTGTCAATTCAATTTCCCAAGTAGTTTTATTTTGTCTTATCTTTCTCTGGTTACATTTTAAGCATCTTGTGTGGGTGACACTTCCTCAGTGTCTTTTCCAGACTGTGGGACTTGCATTTCAGATTTAGCAACTGGATGTCTAGTTTATCCCCCTCCTTTTATTTTTTTTTTTTTTTTTAATTTTCTTTCCTCTTTTCTTTTAGGGGCCAGAGAATAACTAATGTGCTGGAGAAGATTCTGCCTTGACTATTTCACTCTTAAAATAGTTTGTCTGTTTGATTCTGAAGAACCTGCCCATAAATCTTTAGGTCTGTAGATAGTTGTGTAGAATTCATCCCACTTTGGAAGGAGAGGGAGTAACAGTAAAATTAGCTAAAACATCATTAGATTATTTTTATTGCAAATAAATAAAATATTTGCAAAATAAATTAAATTATTTTAATTTAAAAAAATTAAACTTCATTTGAATTAACTTATTGCTAAAAACCCTAAATTGTACTATGGTACAAGTGAATGAATTGAACTGATAGAATTGTAAAAGGACATTGCTCAAGTTGCAGGGTGGTACTTGTTTCACCCAATAAGTCTGAAAATTAATCAAACCCCAGAAACTGAAAAATCCTGTTCTGTGAATTTAGAGAAGAATATAAAAGGGACTGTCCACAACATCATTGCAGCTGATGATAATATTATCATAGATGTATAATATAGTACGGCTTAAAAGGGACCTCCTGAGGTCAGTTAGCCCAACTATCTGCTCAGAGTAGGCTTAAATCCTATTTTTTCTTTAAATTTCAACAAAAGTTCTAGGCAGTAACAGAATATTCCTACGAAAACAATTTCTAACAGATTCCAAAAGATTACTGACAATGTTCGGTCACAGTTCAAGGTTAGAGTGAAAATTTTCAAATATGACTCATCTCTTTTGTAATGAAGGGATTCAAAACAATTTCATAGGTTTGTGGGGCTTCTGAACACAATTCATTATCAGAGTGGAAGCTGCCATTCATCTCCTGGAAATGGGTGCCTCTAAATAAGGTCCATTCTTTCAGATGTAGTTATTATTTTTATGTGTTTTATATGCTGACAAGGAGGGAAGGATATTGTAGAAAAAAGAAAGCTGGAACAAGCAGTGTTGGAGATGGGTATGGTCTTTATCTACACTGAGTAATGTTTTCTCTTCTCTAAGCTCAGACTGACTCAAGAAGAATTATGGGTAAGGCAAGACTTTTACAGAGATATCTGGACATGCCTGCGTGGTGACATGTCTTTACAGATTTCTTCAAACATTAAGGATAAAAGCATTTGGAGAACCCCTGGAACAGGTTGCCTGGAGAGGTCATCAATGTCCCATCCCAGGAAAAATTCAAGGTCAAGGCTAGGTGAGGCACTGAGCAACCTGATTTAGATGAAGATGCCCCTGCTCATTGCGATGCCCCTGCTCATTGCAGGTTGGACTGAATGACCTTTAAAGTTTTTTTCCAACCCAAACCATTCTACAATTCTTTGTTTTGATTTCAATCCAACACAGAACTTAGGTTTTCTTATTCTTAAGGGCTCTAGTTGTCCTCGGAGAAAATACAGTTTCTACCTGCTTAGGACAAACTAGGTCTCAGAACCATTCCCCCATGTGATATTCTTGTAGGGTTTAGAGCTGGTTTCATGCAGTCTGGAAGGGGAGAATCATATCTGTACCCAGCAGTCCTAATAAAAAATGATTGGCCTATTTCTGACTGTACATGAAGTAACTTATGCCATTATGCACTTATTAATAGAGGGTGTCTCATCTCCTCCTTTGCTATAGTTATCAAGTCATACAAGTGTGTCTGAATAAATCCTTTTCCACTGGTAATAAACTGAACTTGTTCTTTCACATCCTTGATTTCAGTGTAATCAACAAAAACTATCTTACCTTAGATATTCACCCACTAGTTCAATTCAAAAGGAAGATCAGCTTGAAATACCTCTTAAAGCTTTAACTCTCAGATTTCACTTAGTATTTTTTAGGTTTAGTTTTTAATTTTATTTATTTATTTTACAAAGGCTGTGCAGGGTATCAAGGACAAATGGAAAAGCAATGAGATTTTTAAGATACTGTCTAGATGGAATTTAGAGCAACATAGATATTTATGTACACCTAGTGCAGTTCAAGGCTAGCAGTTCCTATTCAGTTAAGCCCATTATGACCTCTGGATTTGATTTCTGAACTTTTGCCTGAACTGTCTTTTCAGGTAAAAGACCTTTGATTTGTCAGGTAAAGCCAGTGGGCAGCAGATAAAGAAACACATTCATCAAATTCATCCAGTGGTACCAAGTAGTTGTGAGATTCTGAAATATCTTTTTCTTTCAATACATGGCTTATTTTTAATTAAATTGGCAAGACTTCAATTATCTTAAGTAACTAAATACATTATGTATTCATTTAGAGACCCTATATTGAGTCTTAGTGAGAGTTGCACTTATTTTGACAAATTTTAGGCAGAAAATTTCTCAGGGGAGTCCTGCTTTCTGTCATTCAAAAAGCTTTTATAATCATTTAGTCCAAAATGGTGATGTAGGCCAAAGTTTGAATCCCTGGCATATTGCTATAATGCTGCATTAGCTTAATCCTTCATTTTCTTGTCAATTAAGGACTTATCTTTATTCACAGATTCACTTATCTGTTATTCTTAGAGTATTTTAATGCTAGTAGTTAAAATCCCTTTGTTTATGGCAATAAGGCACCATTCAGTTTGTGAACTTTATAAAACCAACCTCTGCCAATTTTGCTGTTTGAGAATTGCTGTAAAGAAGTGTTCCCACAGTAATTACTTATTCCAGAGATGTTCACTAAAGAATGAAGTAAGGGGAAAGTGTATAAAACAATTGTGCACCGAGGCAAGTTTTACCCAGCACCTTCCCAGCAACTACAGGGCATTAAAAACAAAACAAAACATAAAAATCCTTGCAAAACAGTACACAGAAATCTGTTGTCTTTAATGCAGTTGCATATAGTGACTTTACAAATATTGGCAATTACTTAAGGTATTCAAATTTAAATTAGATCTGGCCAAAAGGTTGGGAAAAAGTGAGGGAGGAGGAGCAGGGGGGTTGGCAACAGCTTTTCAATGTGGGGCTCAGCTGCCCATCATTACTCACTTTCAATGGTTTGGGTCATGGCTAGTGTCACTCATTTTAATACGCACTTAGTGACATTGGAGTAGCAATGGCCAGGCTGACACAAAGAAATATGAAAAAAACAAAAATTGTCACAAAACGTTTCCAGCTGAATATTTCTTATGGCACATGAGCTGTTCTCTTTTTTTTTTCTTTTAACTTTGTTGCATTTGAAAATGCCTTTTAATTTTAAGTGTGGGGTAGGAAGGAAGAGAGCGTACTATTAATATTCAATGGCAATTATGGAAAAGTGCCATGAGTTTGTACTTGAAGCATTTCATTTCAGCAGTACTAGTAGAATGCATTTAGGCCAGCAAACTGTTATTGAAAGCTTTGTGAAAACTTTAATGAGGCCAGGAGTTTACCCATGGCAACTGTCCCAGTCACTACAAGCATCACTTCTGAGAAACAACTAGCAAATCTGGAAGCTTCTATTTTTGTGCTACCTGAACAGATCTGATCAACAAAAAACATAAAAAAATATTTTACTTCAAAATGGAGTAAGTTCTGCCTTGGAGACTCTCAGTGTAAATGCATCATCTTTAGTGTAACATAGGAAAGAAAGAAAAGAAAACAAGTCTGTTAAATTCTATTCACATCTGATTTTTAGTATTAATAAAGAGTGTGTTCTGCTTCTCAGGCTTCAGGGACCATATTTCTTCACAGGTAATAAGGAGCTTGTCTTACAAACTCTGAGGTGATTCAATCCTCTTGCTTTTGTCTAAGTGAAGGAGAAAATGGAAAAAGGCAAAGTGTGCCCATTCTAGCAACTTTGTTTGTCTGAAGAAGTTGATGAAGATTTCTCCTGATAAGCTGCAATGCTATTAGGGTGTTTCTTATATGTTCATTCGTTATTGCTGCTTCAGGGATAGAGCTAGAATAATTGACTAAGCAAAACAAAACTGCTTTGCAATGAGTCAAATCCTGAAGCCTTGCAGGAAAGTATTCAAAGATCTCTTTTCAACAGTAATTTTCCTCAAAACTTCCTGTAAAACTTTCCATACTAGTTTTAAAGACAAGCTTAATAGATGTCTTCTAGTTTTCAAAGTATTTCATAACTGGGTAGTAACTGGACTTTAACCTAGAAATCTGGGTTCTCTCATTATTGGTTTTTGCCAAGGATGAACCATTATTCTGTCATTCACTTTTTTGCCTACAGCTTAATGGCAGAGGATGACCTGGTGCTACATTTTCTGCAAGATGGGAACTGTCAGCAGAAAGATCACATTTTAAAACTGATTCTTTCTGTCTGACTTTCAGGTATGCTGCTTGAGATTAAATTAGTGGGTTTTTTTGGGAGTGTCTAGTTTTGAGAACTGTTATATACCTGTCATACCAGACAGACAGACAGACAGACATTCTGTCTTTGTTGTGAACCACAGTGATCTCTAACCAACAGAGATTACTGAGAAAATGTATGGCTGCTGGTTCCAAATGACCTGTATACTAAACCCTGAGCCCTGTGCTCATCTTCCTGGTGAACTCTGACTCCAGCTCTGCATTCCTCTCATGTTATTTAAAAAGGACATTTGCTTGCCAGAAGCACAGCATGAGCAATAGCTGTAAAATGTTGCCTAAGGATGGAAGTGCTACTGAGAGAGTTTCACAATTAGGTTAACTTTTCTCTTGCAAGGAAAATACTTTGCATGGCATGTGCTTGAAAACAAGCACTGTCTGTTACCATTGCCCTTGCCTTTAAATAATTATTTTTAGCTGTTTGTTTTTGTTGTTGTTGTTGTTGTTGGTTGGTTGGTTTTTTGTTTGTTTGTTTGTGTTTTGGTTTTTGTTTGTTTTTTTTTGTAAAGCTTGGGTTCATGTGAACTGTCCTTTTATTTTATTTATTGAGTGTCTCAGTATGTATATTGCTTCACAGTTTTTAATTCCTGGCTTGTTTTGGAAGGCATTAATCTACAAGTAGCAAAACCTAATTGTTTTGCATTACATAACACCAGTACTGCATAAAAGCAGGTGATCTTGTGCACGTGCAGCTACCCCATCTTACAGTATTTTCTGTGCCATTCCTTCTGTGGAATACTATGTTAAATGCTATTCTGGTAATGAAAATGTAGATTGTAAACTATAATCTTCTCAGCCACGTCATGCTTCAGATTCCATTAAATGATCCCCGTCTTATCTTTTAAATGATAAGCACAGAAAATACTTAACTCTAAACTTCTGGATAATTCAGTTGTCATAAGCAATCATTTATAAACTGATTCTTCTCCAGTCTGTGGAGCAGTGAATCCACAATAGCTGGGTCCTGCTATTAAGCTCTATGCAGTAATCCAAATGATAGGACAGGAGACAACCTGAGCAGAACTTGATAAGTTAATGCACTTGCTAAGTGCATCTTTCCTCGCTGCATCGAAGGCGGTTTTTATTCCTTTACTGAATGATGAGTGGTCAGCAGAAACAAGTTGCCAGTTAATGAAATTTGCTTTTGACAAGGTAAGGGAGTGCATGTCCTAAGAATTCGTATTGATTGCCAGTTAGATCAGCCAAGAATTTGCATCACCTAAATGAGCAGGTGTTGATGCTAGAGTGGGAAGAAGCTCGCTAATGGCTTTCTGCAGTGCAGTCAGAGAGCAGCTGTGCAAGGGCAGCCATCAGGCCTCAGAACTTGGCTAAGGAGAAGATCTGCAGCTCGGTACTCTTTCCTAACAGAATCCTTTTCAGCAAGGTGCAGAATCTAGCCATGAATAAAACCCAGCTGCCTGAAACTGTAAGGTGCACGTTGTCTTAGAATTGCACTATCTGTTCCCATGAATAGTAAGGGGAAACCTGGAACTGGAAGTAGATAATATTTTTTCTTTGTCTGCTGTGCATCTCAAAATCCAAAATCTGTTGAGTGGGTGAACCAGTTTTCTAATCAAGAGCATTGGTTTGTTTCTAATAACTCCTAACTGATAAGTAGCTTCCAAAAGATCTAATAGTGAAGTGAAGCCCTAAAAAAGCACGTAGTGATGTTAAAACTTAAAACAAAAGATAATTTTGGCAAGATGGTCTCAGTGACTTTCAGTGGAAAAGTGTAGAACCTGAATTTGAGAGGGTGTTATCGATGCTTCAGAAATCCCTTTAAATATGTAACTTTCAAACACATAAATATGGTTTTCTAAGCCTTAAATATGCTTCCTCTGGCACCTCTGCATCTTATGAATTGCAGGCAGTTACAAGGATTATATCCCTGATGAGAGCACGTAAAGGATATATAAGCGAAATATGGGCACACACTGGAGCCACAGATGTCCATGCCTGGATCATTTTACTGCATGCAAATATGAGAAATGCAATGGATTCTCCTGCCTGGCTGCCTTTGTCAGACCTCAGTGTTCCTTAAAATAGAACTGCACTAGTCCAGATACAGGTAATGTCTTTGCTCAGTGCTTTACAGTGCATAACTTTAAATTCACATCATGAAATGCAGCACATTTATAATGAAACCAGCAGGCTTGGCACTTGCTCTGAGATGACACAATTGCATAAAGGGCTTTTAAAATATTTTTTATATTTTTAATGTATTATGGTTTGTATTCCTTCTGCTTTTATGACAAAAATGTGTTCCCCAATGGCATAATGCAGTTCCCTTTTTGGTCAGCAGTTTCTTGAAAAAGTTACTCTAGCTTCACTTTCTTTTCTCTTGCAATAGTTATAAACTTTAAAGTATCTGGGTTTATTTTCAGTAGTCTTAGAGGCATATGGCTCTCCTGTCATAATGGATGTGAGATTTCCCAGATATTATTTTTATAGCCTGGACAACTCTAGAGCTTGAACCCTGCTCAAACTTTTCCTTCAGGTGTACACTTGATGTGGATTTTGTTACACCTACTTAAACATATTAGATATATGCAGGAAAATATCTAAACAATTAGTAGGATTATTTTTCTGAAATAGCAGGATATTAGTAGGATATTCTTCTGAAAATGAAATGGTAGCAAGATTGTGCAGATTTCCCAAAGTAGCAAAATTCTATTGTGAAAAGTATGGATATTTTAACACATTATATTCTGAAAATGTGCTACATTTTTGTAATTTTTGAAGAATGTTTCCAATTCTCAAATGTTTTAGCATATCTTTTTAAAAAGTATTTTACTACTTGCTTTTTTAAAAAAGAATAATTTGATCACAGGTTTTTTTTTTTTGTTTGGGTCTAAGTTGTATGCAAGAAAAGAGCCCAGACAAAAAAAAAAAAACAACAAACCCAAACCAAAACAAACCAAAACAAAAAAACCCACAACAAAACAAAACCAAAAAAAACCACAAAAAACAACAACAACAAAAACAAACAACCCCCCCCCAAAAAAACCAAAAAATCACCCCCAAAAAACCCAAAACAACCAAAACAAACAAAAAAACCACCAAAAACAACCCCAATAACAAAACCAAAAAAACCTAACCAAAACAAAAACAACAAACCAAAAAAACCAAAGGCCTGCAAGTCCTGTTCTATTTCTGATCTGGGTAAATATACAAAAAGTAGTATGTAAAATATTCAAGTGTGAAAGGCTTGTGATTGAACATCCCCCTTTTGTAAAGATGGGAGAACCTATAAATGTGGTCCCTCTAAATGGGTGATTTAAGGTAATATTAGCCTTGTGAAGGCAGGGTTGGAATATTGACTAAAGCTGAGGTAATTTGGGGATGGGGAGGTGATCATTTATAAAGGCCAAGCTGTACAGCTTTCATTACATTCAGTGAAGACAAAGAAAACTTTTTTTCTGTTTAACTAACTTCCCTATCCCAGTGTTGAGAACATGACACACTGCTACAGTCCTGAAAAATCTATGAACTTCTTTACTAAGCCAATGGAATAGTCACACATTTGGGAAGGTTTTTTTTATTGTTGTTTGTTTGGTTGGTTGGTTGGTTGATTGGTTTGGTTTGGGTTTTTTTTCTGGCGTGAAAAAGCAGAAGGGACATGAGATGACAACCATATAAACTTCAGTATAATGTCTATTCACAAGAAGACTGAGTTAGTTTGCTTTTAATATTCATGGGACTGACTGTTTTCTGAGTGATTTACTATACAGATATTTTGTTGTTGTTACAGAATGTGCAGTAAAATTTCCTTTGTTAAAGCAGGTAGAATATGTCTTGTATTTTCTAGGCAGCAATAAAATGTGTCAGTCTGCCTGCTCCACAAAGTCAGTAGGATCTCAAGTGCCTTTTCTCCACCATGAACTTTCCATATAATACTGTAAAATTTGTTCTTAAAGTTTTCCCAACCACGCACACCAGCATCAAATCAAGTCTGTTTTATAACAGACTGGTTAAAAAACCCACTCTTTTATCAAAATTATGAGTTTGTCCAGTCTTTGTCAACTTTGAGAAAGTAGAATTGTATCTTTACTGACGAGGGAAGAAAAGACACTAAAGAAAAACCCAACTCTAAAGAAAAAGATAGTTTGAATTATCTGTGTTTTTACACTTGGATGGTAACATTTTGAAGGTACTGGATCCCTGCCTGTGAAAAGGCATCAGTTTGCTTTCAGCAGACTATTATGTTCACAACACATTTATGTGAACAAAACCCAATAATAACTATTTCAGTGATTATTGACTGTGTTTGGCTTAGTACTGGCTTGCAGTCATGGCTAAGATGTCCTTTGGATGTAATGGAATGATGAGCGAATCTTTCTGTGGGCAAGCATGAGTTGCTGCTTTATGGTTTTGGGGCATTTTTTTCCTTCAGCTGCTGGTTTTGGTAATGATCCTCCTGCTGTTCTGCAGCATTCTGGTAGCAGTTACAAACCTCAGCCATGGAGGTTAAACTCCACTGTAGTCAAGACTAAAAATTTCAGCTAGAAACTCTTTTTAAGTTTATATGATGCCTTAATCTCTGTGGAGCTTGCAAGAACTCTAATGAATGGTGCTTAGCTCTGCTCTGGTTAGCTGGCAAGGTTGCAGCAATATGGACTCAAATATGGAGCAGTTTTAGCTTTTTGAAAGGGAATCCAACCAGTCTACAACCACCTGTGAACTTTTCATGGAGGTACTTCTACTGGAAGAATAACAGCTCATGCTACCTGTAGCATTAAGAAAGGTTTAATAATTCATTATGTATCAATCTGTACATGCATTTTTCAGTAAATCAGTGTCAGTAAGATAAAGTAGTGGTTATAAAGAGCTGTTCAGTTCTTCATTTCATTGCTATGTGTATAGGATTATCGTAGCACTATTTATAAGTTGTGCTTTTTTCACTTCTCAATTTCTAAAAGTCCTAGAAATTCAGTATTGTAAGGTAAAATATAAAAGTAATAATAATAATAAAAAAGTTAAATCTACCATAGATTAAATTACCAAGTGATTTAGAAAGGAATAAATACAAACACTTTTCTTGGATTACCCTGGGATGCTGAAAGAGCATCACTGAATTATATAGGAATAGGCAGGTTTGGAAGGATGCTGTGAATGTTTGGTGATTACAGCAGCAGCAACAAAGTATGAAAACTTTGTGATGGATAAAGTAATTTGCAGGCTACAGGCATAAGCTTACATGGAGAACACAAGTAAAATAAAACCTTACAGAGGTAAAGAATGGAAAACATGAAGAACTGGTCAGACAAATAGCGATGTTCCTTCATCCTTTTTGTACTTACCCATTTTTTATGGATCAGACAGTTGACTGTCCTAAGCCAGAGGTCATATCTGTATCTTTGTGTTAATAGGCTGTGATTTAGCTTCTTGCATATATTTGCAACCTTTTTCTTGGTGACATTTACACTTAATGAAATGTTCTGTGGCAATGAGTTCCAGGATCTAGATATGAGCTGTGTAGAAAAGTAAAATGTAAAACTCTTTTAGGTTTTAAAGCTGCTGCCTGATAATTGTATTTGAGGCTCCCTAATGGGAAAGAGGGAACAATAATTACCACATTCTCTATCCTGCTAGTAATTTTGTAGCTTTCTAATTTATTTTATGTTCTTAAACCACAGGTCATCCTCTTTGCTTTTCTCTTGTCACCTTCTGGTACATCTTTTATTGGCAAACTTACCAGAATTGTGCCTGGACTTGATCATGTCTTTTATTGCTTATTCTTTTAAGTTTCTAGTATTCTTTTGTGTGCCCCTGAGCATATGTTTGTATTCCTACAGGTATGTAGACAATAACTGTCTTAAGTTGTAATAGCCAATTAAGATATATACATGCATAACAATGTTTATGTGCTATGTCATGACCTGATTTGAAGTCTGATTGAAATTCGAGAGTAAATGTTTGCTCTCCTGCCACATTGTGTCTTTACCAGAATTGCCTCTAGGTTTCCACTGCACTGAAATGTAAAAGAAGGTTTATAGCACTACATCAGCAGTGCACGTGATCTGTGCCACCTGTTTAAAAATTAGGTTTCAGGGTTCCTCAACAGGAGGGTAGGTTAAGTGCTTGAAGGATAGTCCTCACTGCAGAAGTGATTTTGTTTGTTTTCCTGTGAATTTTTTGTTTTCTCCATCTAGAGCAATGTGACAGACAACTGCTCTCAACACACTGCACTTGGTGTGTGTCTCGCAGCTCGAGTGGACATCAGGAGTACTTACATTTCTTTATCTACTTCTCTTTGGTGATGGGTACATCAGGGCCAGCACCCTCAGGCAGCAGAGTCTGAGATTGCTGGAGTGCCACTCATGGTGGCCAGGTCATAGCTAATCCACAGGCACATGGTATCTTAGTCACTGCTGCTGGCACAGTGCTCTCCTGTCTCTGACTGCACTCAGGCAGAAATGGGAGAAAACTGAGTCATACTTTCCTCTCGTGAAAAGACAGGAAAATACAGTCTGCTTTAAAATATGTCAAAGATTCCCTAAAATTATCCTCTGTAGGTAAATTAGAAAATGGTAAATTAGAAAATTTTGTTTCAAAATATTACCCATCAGGACATGACTAATTTTAAGCTTTGCCTGGGAGCCAAACATAGTCACTTTTATAAATATACTGGCTGCACTTGACCATATTGCTGTCATACCTGTCAAATTGTGCTACTTTTTTTCCTAGTCCAGGCATGGTTGGAATGTGTTAGACTATTAAGAGTAGTCCAGGTGAATGTGCCCTATTTTGATGTGTTTGGAGGGTAAATGCTGCCTGAGAGAAAGCAGCCAGCCAAAGGAGAAGAGAAAAGGGTGTCATTGTGAGGCTGGAAGTCTCCCAAGAGCCATCCTCCCCACCAAACCCAGAGTGTCTTGATCATGTTCCTCATCCTGCAGCTCCTAAGGTGACCATTTTTGATCCCAGGTGCAATCCTCATGGGCTGTAAAACATTAGGCACTTATGCTTTGCCTTCTAGTTCCTGAACTTTGCTATGTGATTTATGGCCTAACAAACTAATTTATGTTTTCAGACATTGTGTACCCACCATAGGCTTTTTACTTACCTCCATCCCAGGTCATAATAATAGTATAGAGAGCCAAACTTCAGTCCACATCTGTACCAAATTCTCTAAAGTTCCCAAGCAGTTAAACTGGGGAAATCTTACTCGAGAATTCTTTATATGTATTTTTCATATATTTGTTTGTTTGTTTGTTTGATTATTTTGGTTGGTTGATTTTTATTTTTATTTTTTATTTTTAACCACAATGAGATTGCTTTATGGTCTGGGGAAATGGCAAGTTCATGGCAAACTCTTTTTTTTTTTTCTTTTGCATTTGTCCCCTTTTCTTTTTCATCCTAGGCTGATTAGAATGTAATGTGGCTGTTAAGTGAAGTGGCTACAAGTTCAATGCAAATGTAACACACTTCAGAGTTGTGTACACAGTCCTTTCAAACTGTTTGGATTTGTGGGATGTTTTGGTTTGTTTTCATTTGGAGGGTTTTTTGTGGGTGTTTGGGGACATTGTCGTGTTCGGGGTTTTTTTTGTTTGTATGTCTGGGGGAGGGTGGTGGGTTGCGTGTGTGTTTCTGTTCCTTTTGTGGTTGTTTTCTTACACGCCAAAGCACAGCTGATGATGAGGGTGTTCCAGAGCAGAAAGGAAAAGGATTCTCTCTGCTACTCAGGACCTAGGAGAGAGCTGTCTCCCATTTAGTCTGACATGGAGGTATAAACGAGACCGGCAAAATATCCTTCACCTTCTGAGCACCCTTCCGGCTTCTGCCCGGTTGCTGGTTTCCCTCCGCCTTCCAGAAGATTCTTGTTCCTGGGGGACGCGGGGGTTTCCCGAGGCGCTGGCCGCTAGAGGATGCTCCTGGTCCGGCGTTGGAGAGCAGCGTGCCCGGGCCGGGCATCCTCCTGCCGGCCGGCGCAGCTCCGCGGAGCGGGCATCGCCTCTCGGGCATCCCCCGCACAGCCTGGGCTCTGCACACCGCGGCTTGGTGCTGCCCAGAGCCGGGAGAGTTCCGCTCTCCCGATGGGAAAGGAAATCCGTCCAATTCTGCAGGCAGAACTGCTAGCTACTGATGACAAACAGGGAACCACAATGTAGGAATTCGAGTGGTTTTCTTATGGTGACGTTCCTGGGCTTATTTAGGTGACGCTCTTAGTGGCAGGTTTGCAGTGTGCTCCTCAGTGTCAGAGTCCTGCTGTGCATGGTCCCACTCTGGGTGTGATTTAGATGTTCAGCTAGCTTTCATTCCTTTGTCCAATCTTTTAAAGTGATACAAATCTCTCTGCTTAAATGAGGTTTGAGGCTCATTTTCAATAAATATCACACAAAAGATATTCTAACTTTTAAAAAAACCCAATCCAAACAACAAACAAACAAAACCACAAACAACAACAAACAAACAAACAAAAACCCAAAACAAAACAAAACAAAAAAAACCCAAACCCAAACTATTTCGAATGTGTGGTGTTTCAAGATAGGCACACACATGAAATTAATCCCACATTTCAAGTAAAACACAACAAATATTTCCCCCCCCAAAAAACTCCTAACCAATCAAACAAAAAAACTAATGAAATAAAAAATGCTTTTAAGTAAAAAACAAAGCATGAAGTTTAAAAGGTTATATATGGAAATGTCCCTCTAATCCTCTAATGACCTTCCAAAATTCTGTTGTAGCATAAACAAGTTCTCTGGCACATAAAACACAGGATTTTTGTATGGCAGTAGCATGAAAAAAACCAAACCAAACCAAACAAACAACAACAAAACAAACAAGCAAACAAAAAACCCAGGGAAAGAATATTTTTAAGGTACCAAAGTGGACAACTCAAAGGTTAAAAAATGGCAAGTTTGAGGTCATTTAAGATGGCTCATTTGTTCAGGTGCACTAGAGCACAGTCTTTAACTCTGTAATCATCTACTGCCTCTTTCTCTCTCCCCATGTCCTCACCTCCTGTGGGATTTCTGCCTTATCCAGACCTCAAGTTAGACCTACCCAGGGGAACTTGTGCAGTGGAAGAGACTGTTCATTTCTTGCAGCTGGATGGCGTGTAGTAGATAAATCAAAGACTACAGGAAAGGAAATATATAGGTGAAAAGCTAGATAAGAGTGAAAAATAGGGCTGTAGTCTTGTCCCTGCCACTGATGTTTAGCAAAATCAGTAAATTTTTCATATCATGTGTGTATTCCCCAGCTTCTGCGTGCTGACTGCAAGATCCTACACTCTGATTAATCAGAAGCTTGAACACCCACGTCTACTCCTGAAGTCACTAGAGAGTTGTTTCGAGTCTACAGAATAATGAGTAGTGCTATCTTTTCTTGCAGCTCATGTGCCAGATGTCTCAGATTTGGTGTACCTGTGTCTCTCTCCCTGCACATCTTTTGTCATCTGTATGAGATGGATGCTGACTTTTTCCAGGCTGCACTAAAAATAATACGGCTGAATCACTTGTATCCTCTGATGATGAGCACCCAACAACTGCCTGGGCAGAGTAAATAGATTTGTCTTCAGAACAGGTTTTGAACCACAGATAGGAAATAAAGGGCACCACAAAGGATTGCTATAGGAGTAATGGAACAAAACAAAGTAGAGAACTGCTCTTAAAATGAGTACTGTCTGTCTTGTGCATTGAATGAAGCAACACTAGTGCTGTGTGTTAAAGACTATCACAAGCTACTTAATAATCAAGCCCAGATAAGCATTTAGGATGAGTTTAAATTGCACATTAATTCTACAATTTCAAAATACCTGCATACTGAATTCCATATCTGGACTGATATTGCTTAGTAGTGTGTGTGTAGAGTAAAAAAAAAAGAAAACTATCCAAGTACCCTCACTAACAGGAAGCTAGTAATTTTTAGTAAGAAACTTTGGGCAGCTCCAGGTAAGCGTTTAAAATATGGTTAATTTACAATTTTTTTTTCCTCTTCTATTTAGTTCATTGACTAAATTGTATAAAAGTGAAATCCATTTCCTGCTGCAGGAATTAATGAACTTGGGTGTTTTTAGAGCAAAAACTCCTATAGAAATGGGTCTATTTTCTCAGGTTGAGGAACCTGTCATTATTTGTAACATGATGTCTTCTTCTAATGAAGAAGAATAGGGTTGCTGTGTTCCTGTCCCTTATTTCTGTGTTTCACTACCTGTAAATAAAACAAATGATAATTGTAAAGGGGGTTCCTGAGCTTCCATTGCAGCTGCTTGCATTTTGCTATAAAAAGCCCTCTGGAATATACCTGCAATCTAAATAGAGATAAATAAAAATGTTAGGAGACCAAATAACCAAGAAGCTGAATTTATCTTCTCAAATGATTTAGGAACCATACTCCAATTCCCAAAATTGTGTTTACAAAGATGTTTAGCTCCTAATTAATTCCCACTTGTCAGGAAATTGTTCCAGAAAGTGTAGAAGAATGGTGGTGGCTATGGAACGTATTAAAATATTGTTATTATTCAAAGTAATTTTTCAACAAATTGTAGATTCATTCCTTGAACTTCAACTTAGAAAAAATGCTGGAGGCTTTTGAAATTTCACATCACAGAGGAAAAAAATAAGGAGGCTGCAGAGCAGAATAGATTTCTTAAATCAGGTTAGGAAATTTCCATCAGTACCTAACACTTTGAAAGCTACTAAGGTCAAAGTTACTTTTATTACTTTTGTGTTTTTTCTGCAGTGATAGCATTTTGTTACACTATTGAGTGAGTTATAGTGTGTTTCCCTGGTCTTTTATGTTTGGTTTGATTTCAGTGTCTTGGCTTGAGGTTGAATATATCTTTAATAATGTCTTTTTTTAACATGTCTATTTTTTATGAGTAAAAGTATTTGAACAACTGTTACTCTAATCAACTGAATCTTTTGTGACAGGATTTATAGAACTGAAATTGGGTCCTCTTCATGGTCTTGGAGCTGTGAAAGGAAGTGAGGCAGGAGGGGAGCATGGGATCAAGTGCAGATAGTCAGCACTGCCTTGTACTTCCCAGGATAAGGCGTTACTGTTGGTGTCTTACAAATGTGTTGTTTGGGAAGCTTGGTCAAAGAGATTTCAAGATTTCACCTCTGGCTGAGGTGAGTGACTGCTCGGGGGTGGAGACCTGGCTGGGGCACCACAACATCAGCTCATGCTGGTGGTGTCTGCTGATAGGCAGAGGTGACAGTGGGAGCCCTGTTTCCCCATTTTTTAATTTTTTTTTTTCCTTGTTTAATTCCAGGGAAAACTCGTTGTTCAGAATGGTCCTGCTGGTAATTTATGATGTCATGTGCAACCAAATATGCACTTTGGCCATTTTTTATGCGTTTTGCTAATGATGGGTCACACAGTTTCACTGGAAGGTTTTAAAGATTAAAGTCATCAGAAAAGGCAGCCCTGGTGACTGATATTCTCTGACCTCATGACCTACCAAAGGCCATAGAGCCACACTAAATAAAGCTGTCTCAAGCTTATCACTTCTGCTGCTCTCTAACACAGAGTTTAAAAAGACAATCAGGTTTGACTTAAAGACTTTCAGGATTTATCTGGCATGTCCTTAAACAGACAGCTTTAATTAAAATGTATTCTTTGTCTTAAAAATATCATTCCTCTAATAGGAATTTGTCCAGCTTTCTCTTACAACAAATTATTTTCTATAAGCAGTGTTTTCCTACCTACATACCAGAAGGTACTCGTTGAATGAATTAAAATTATTTTTTATTACATACAGTTCTCTATTACACATAGAATGTGATCTGGTAGAAAGACATCCTTATTTTTCATGATATAGTGAAGTCCTCCTTGTGAAGTACAAATATCCAAGGAAATTGGTGGGCTTCTCCCATCTGTGCAAGTAAAGAGCAGTTCCAAATGCTCCAATTCAGCATGACCGTTTCTGTGTTTTCTTTCTGAATAAAAGGCATTGGAAATCAGCTCTCCTCAGCTCAGTCCTCAAGAAACAATAGAATCCTTTTGATTATCATTCTTGCCTGATATCTTGGCAAAGATAGATGTAAAATGCTGGGATAGCATCATAAGTCACCAGCAACATGGGTGCATCAGATGCCACAAAGAACAGACTCAGCTCCACTTGTAAAGCCCAGGAATTCTGGGAATCATGCCATGCTAGAATGGAAAGGACTACAACAAATGGAATGTTCCAATTTTCATGTGTCCCTTTTAGTTGGCTTAAACCTGGCCCCAGTACAAGCAGGGAGCACCTCTTGGTTTTGCTTGGCTGTGGAGAGCTTTGAGTGTCAGGAGCAAGGGGAGCACAAAAGTCCCCAACTGCTTTCTCATTACCTTCTGCATGTGGCCCACATGCAGAAAGCTTCGTTTTAAAATTATGTTTTTTACTTATTAACTTAGCCAATTTAAGTCTTTGTCTGTCTTTATGGTACAGCTATTCTCCAGTAGAAGCCCATCATATTGTGACTTCATACAATATACAGTATATATTTAGCTCTGAATATTGCATTTCTTGTCACTCTAGCTTTTTAATTTACTGTGTTTCTTGCTGCTGGTACTTTTGAAACCTTTGAAACTCAGTGGAGCCCTGCAGGGGTGTCTCAATCTCCTGTTTCCTATCTCCTTTAAGCTATTGCATTACAATCATCTGTCAAAGATGAGCAGGAGTCAAGGAAATGGAGCACCTCAAGTGGCTGACACTGCTGAGCAGATACCCTTCTATTTCTGCTGAGTGTTTACATACCTCTGGAGTACGGATGTGGCTGAGCTGGATTAGATGCACAGGAAGTTTGTAACACCTTCTTCATTTTAGAAGAACAGCAGTTCTAATTCTATATAAAAATGATACAATTTTAACAACTTGTATGACAACCTATACGTACAATGCCTTTACAGTTCCTTCCATGGGTGCAGCCATGATGCCTTATGCCAGGCAGAATTGCGTGTGCACTGTGGTTGTACTCATTTAATGTGGTTAAAAAACCCCAAACTATTGCACCTCTTGAAGATCAGCTAAGGAATCAGTCTGAGAAGGAGTCTGTATACACTCTTTGTACCCTATTTCCATTCCATAGCAGCATCAGGAATGAGAGTGTAGGCAAAAGGAACCAACGCAGGGTGCTACTCCCAGTGGTACTGACTGGCACTGGAATTGATTCTGCAGGATCTATGATAAGTATTTGGCAGAAGTTTAGCTAGTAAAAGTGATTGCAGCTCAAGGGAAATAGACATTGGAATACCACAGAAAACATTTTAAAGTACTAACAGCAGTGAAAGTTTAGTTACTGCAGATATCCTATGGCCTACTACATACTTCTTAAGTAAGAATCTCCTTTTTCTCATCATTTTGTTGAGGTGGATTTATTAAATTAGATTGAAGAAGACCTTATAACTATGTATTTTTCTTATTCCAAAACAAACCACAGATTTCCTTCTCACGTCTTAAAAATTTTGAAGTGGCCGAATATTTGCTGACTCCCTGGTTCTAAACCCAGTATTTTATTGGAATTCCCAGTTAAGTCAATTTCTTCCATGATTCATTTCACTTGGCAACAGAAATGTAACTCTGGCCTCTGGCCCTAATGAAATCCTTTAAATGCAGTCTACATAGCAAGAGGTGAAGGGGGCAAGGCACAGTTTAATTTCCCAATAACACTTTACGGCAGGCTCTGTAAATGTTCTTGCTTCTGGAGTTTTCTAACGCCCCTCCCTCTGCAACTAGTCAATTTGCAGCTGAGAAGTTGCTGCATTCAAATTGCTTACATGAGAGAGGTTGGAGGGCAGTGTGACACAGGACCTTCCTGCTAAATTGCTAATCCAAACTGGGCCTTAGTCAATCTTGGACAGAGTTGTCAACATCCAGTGACCTATAGGAAATGAGTTGGGAGCTTCAGCCCGGCTCCCAGAGAGGTGTGCACATCACAGGAGCAATCGGCTGGCACTAATTGGCACCCTGTGTAGCAGCCTCAGCACAGAGCCAAAGGTCTGCAGGGGAACTGAGACTCGAGTGCTCTCTCAGCCTCGAAGATGGTCCCTCTGGGGCGGAGCTTGGGGCACATTAGTAATGTCACATGGGGAATTCTGCTGCGCCTCTTGCAGCGCTAAACCGGAGCTGTGGCTTGGGAGCTGAGCTTCCCAGAGGGTTCGTAGGGCATTTTGAATGCCACAGGGCTTTTTAAACCCTGAAATTGCTTCAGCTTCCCTTCAGGTATGAACATGAAGGGAACATTCACTAAGCATTAACCTGATAGTCTGAGGTGTCAGGTGACAACCAGCCCAGGATTTCACAGGAAAAGGGAAAGAGCGGGAGCATGTATTCTTTCAAGACAAAACTTTCTCATGTCTGTGCCCAACGTGCATAAGTACTTTTACTCTGCCAATTTTTTACCTGTTTGCCTCAGAAAGGTTATAAATTAGTGCTGCTTAAATATTAAAAGTATATTTTTTCATGAGTAGGATTGTGAAGTTCTATTACAAAAGCATAGTAACACATAGTCTTCTTACACTTGGAATTGTTCCTGGACCATAATAATTACAGACAGTTTATTACAGGTGTTATCTTCCCAACAGCCTTGCATTTAAGAAGTCTATTTCTTGTTTTGTTGTTCTGTTGGCATAGTTTCAGTCATTCAGGCAAGGTGGGAGTAATGTCATGGAGCCATCAGTCCATTCAACATGGATAGGTTCAGTGAAGAAGCGCTAAATTAAGAAAGGATAGGAGCTCTACCTACCTGGTATTTTAAGACAGATAATCAGAGGTGATAAAATACACTGTCTCAATTGGAAGTTAAGCAATTTTTTCTCTTGAAAATACAAATGAATAAGGAGCAAATTTTTGACTGTGGATGTTTGCTAAGAAGAAAAAACAGGTTTCTGTGATGAGGGTTAATTTGTTTCACAAAACATTTGTTGTCTTCAGAGATCAATTTTTATCCATCCAGGTATTGTCTGTACCCATAGAGATGACAAGAAGGCCTGCAAAGAGCATGTATACTTCCAGAAATCAGAGTATACTATTTTTCCTTTATAGCTTTGCATGATTGGAGTCACCAATGACCAATTTTTCTTCTGTTCTATCAGACAACTAAAGAAATCAGGATTACAGCCATAACTGAAATGATGGAGTTCTGAAAGTAAAACCCTTTTCCTGTCATACAGTAGCCCCCTTTCACTACCCCCATGCTCTCTCACTGCATGATGTGGTGCTTATTCATCTGATAGACACGAATTGGAACAGCAAAGAAGGTAAGACAGCACTTGCATCCCTGAGTCTGGGATCATGGGCTGTCACAAATAATCAGGGAGTTCGGGGATAGACTCTACTTGTCTCTTTCCTAGCTCTAAACTTTTCTCAGTTGCTGCAAATTCTGAGATCTCAGCTTTTTCTGTTTGAGGCCTGCCTTTTCAGCTCCTAAAAATCTTCTTTTGCTTTTAGTGTTTCCCACACTACTCTCAATACTGCTACAACATAATGCAAAAAATCAGCCTGAAAAATGTTGTATTCTTGTGTTTTAATAGTCTGCACTGAAACACAGTGCTGCTCGAAGTGTGGAAAGCGTTGCCATTTGCAAATTCCCACCTGTTGTTTCTGTTTCCGGAAACAGTATCCCTGGCTGCAGTCTGCATGTTGCCCCGGGTGGTGTCTGACTCTTAACCCAAATCAAATAGTAATTGTTCAGACACTGTCTGGCTCTCATGCAGTGGACAGGGAAGGCACAGCAGCTCTCTAGTTACCTCTTAGGAAGCCCAGGCAAGGATTTCCCTTAGGGAGTCTTCAGCCTGTTATGCTGGCAGACCTTTGGTGTAAGGTTTCGGGTCACAATCCCCCCTTGCCCTCCCTGCTGCAGTAGGGCTCAGCACAGTGATGAGCAGACTGCAGGATGTGAAAGAATGGGACACAGGAATGAAACTGTGTGAAAGGACAAGATTAGGCTTCCCTTTCTGCTTTTGCTGCCAGTACCTTATTAGTGTAAACCTAGCAGTGCCCAGACTGCAACACTGGACCTGTAAATGGTGTTGCCACTTTAGCTCTTAATGTCACTGAGGGGATGCAGTTATTGCAGGGTAGCTCAGAGCCCTGGCTGCTGAAACAGAAACCCCAGCAGGTTCCTCTGAGACTGACAGAACTGCTGCAGGTCCCAATTTTACTTTCCCCTCAACTCCTTCCCCAGTAACATTCCTGCAAGTTCTGATCCTACCCTGTTCATGACTTACCCCTGGACTCCCCCATCCCCTCAGTTCCTCAAGGCATGGGGCTGGATTCAGCCTGGATTGCAGAACAGGAACTGTTCTGGTGTTGAAACTGTGAAACACTGACAATTCCTTGAGAACTGCTGGCTCAATCCCAGTAATCCTGTCCACCTTGTGATACTGCAAGAGGTGACACTCTCCACGTGGACAAAATCTGACAGGTTCTAGTTAAGGCCCAAAGAAAAGATTCAAAGTGTGGCAGAGTGCTTGAAGGTATGCACACAGCAACAAGCACTGCAGGCAGTATGGACTGCCCTGCTTGACTCAACCAAAATTTATCACTGCCTTCCAAGGGCAAGATAGGGCATGGAGTTTGTGCCTGAGACCCCCATTTCTTTGATGCTGACTTGAACCTATTAATTTGGCCTTTTAGCTTGAGGTTGCACTGTTGCTGTCTTTGGACTCAATGGAAATAATGACTTTTACACTGTGGACCTGAGCAACAACTGTTTTCTGTAAAAGACAGAGAGAAGTAACTTCTCTTTAAAAACTTAAATAGTTCAGTGTTATGAGAACCAAAGAAAAGTTAAGGTTTTTTCATTTTAGTAGAGAAGAGAGTTATAAATAGTAATTTGTTTAAGAAATTATATGTACATTTTTGAAAATTTTTACTAGTAAGAACAGTTTCAGGGAGAACTCAGGTGGTGATGTACTGTCTGGAAGAGACCAGCTGATGAGAAGTATCTCCAATATCACTGATTAGGAATTTTTACTCTCTTCTAGAACAGGTTGCAATCTATTTTTGAATGCTAGATAGTTTAATTGTTCTAGTTCACTTTCCTGCATGACTAAACTAAGCAATATAGTTTTGAACTTTCAGATTACTGTATGGACCCCATACCATCTCTTAAAATGCATGTTAATCCTAGGGAGGACTAAAAGGATCTACTAACATATGCACACTGCCAAAAGAAATGATGTCCAGATTCCCGAGTTAATCTTTGCTTTTGATCACGTGTATCAGAAAATTTATTTGCCAAAGTAGTGATGAAAGATTCTGATCATTCTGAAGTATCAGCTGCAAATAACCTAGACTTTTTGATTTTCAAGATAAATCAGGAAATGTGGAGTATTTTCCTCTCTTTTCAATCCTTAGGAGTCTCCATAGAAAGCTTTATAGAAAAACAATTCAGAGAGTAGCTATAGCCATTAGTTTTCTGGCATTATTACCTTATATGTGAAATTGTGTGATACATTCTGTTAGTGTGTGGAAATCTGACTCTGTTGTTACCTCTGAAAGTAATGGCAGAAGAAGATGGCAACATTTTTTTTCTTATGGCTTTTCCTCATTGGCTATGTTTTTTTCTAGTTCTCCCTAAAACTTCACATCTCACAGTATTTCTATGCTCACAGAAATTAACATGAAAGCTTAGTAATGACACATGGTCTTGTCTGTCTTGAGGTTCATCTCCAACATGGAACTTAGTCTATTTTTTCTACATTTTACACAAAAGACATTATTTTACATTTTGCACATCAAATAGCACTGTTTTGTCCTTTGGTTATGGCTGATTTTGCTGTGATAGTTTCCCTACTTGCTTTTTTACTTTATGAAACCTTCCTGGGTTTTGCACTGTCCACTCAATTTATATTTTCATATGTATTTGTGGTTGTGTATTTTAACTGATTTATGGTGGATTTTTCAATACTGTAGAATATGCCTTTCCATTTTTAACACATATGAAAGTTTTGGTGTAATTTTTTTGAGAAATTACTGAAACTTCATCTTTGAGTCTGTGTTAGACCCTTACTGAGGAGGGTGGGGGTTTTTTAGTTTTATTTGTGGGCCATTGCAGGTTTGGCTTTTTTTAGGTAAAACACAGCCTACTTTTTTGCAAAACACCTTGCTTATACTGAATGACACTTTCTTGTTTCAGGACTTTCTGATGTATACAGCCACAAGTGAGAACAAAACTGAAAGGCTTTTACTGGTTATTGCATAAAACCTAAAAATCTATAAAACAAAGTCCATATTATACAGTCTAGATGGAGATTTTCAGATCAGAAACCAGAGTACAGAAAGATTAAGTTGTTTCATTGAAGATTAAGGAGCTCTGCTCAAATCTTGAGCATGTTTTTTACAAGTGTTGATCATTTTAGGCTCACCTACTAGGGTACAGAACATAGTTATGGGGGAAAAGTCTAAGTTCTCATTATCCTGGGGAGAGATTACAGTAACAGCTGTCATGGCTGTATTATTTCATTTGTTAGGATGTTCTGTCTCTGCCCTATTGTGATCAAGAATGTGGCATCCAAGAATGTGGTAAAGACTTGAACTAAACCTACCAACAGTCCATCCCTGTCTCCAGAGCACCTGCAGGCAGAGTGGACAGATGGGGAAGGCCCTTGCCTGCCCACACCACTTCCAGCCATCCCCTGTGCCTTACCTCTTTGCTGCAGGGGGTGTGCAGGAGTTCCCAGGATGTCAGAGTGCTGCCAGGAAGAGGCAGGGTAACCTCAGAAAGGTGGAAGAGTGGGAGCAGTTTCCACAGGTGCCACAAGGTACAGAATTAGAGAAAGGCAAGGACTTCCACCTGGGTTGTAACCTTGCTCTGGCCTTAAGGAGGTGAGGACAAGGGCATAGGAGGACACGGTGTGCTGGTTTGAAAGCAAAACCAGTGAGACTCCCAGTCAGAGATACAATTTAATAGAAGAAGAGAGGAAAAAAGGTGAAATAAATGGAATTATACAACCTAACACCCTGTTGGTCAGGGTGTTTGAAGCAGTCTGGAAATCCTCCTGGAGTGGTAGATGTGGTTCTGCTGGAGCAGAGATGATCCTGAGAGAGAAGGGTCCAGTCTTCCTCCAGGAATCCAGATGAGATGTTCTTGCCAAAGCAGTGATCCCTGTAGAAACATCTGGTAGCTCATCTCCTCTGAAAGTTCAGTGGATAGAAGCTGCTCGTGAGGTCTCAAACCCTGGATTATATCCAGGTGGGAATGCTTGGCTCCTCCCCCTGGGCAGAGCATCTCACAATGGAATGATTTCATCCTATGAGTCATGCAATGGGTCCTTGATGGCCCATTAAACAGAGATAATGTCTTCCGGGAAGGCATTGTTGGGCTCGTTAACAGAAGATAAGGAGAACAGTGCCCCACCTTGGCTCCAACAGCTCATGGGGATAGAATACATCTTTGGGCACAATTTTACATTGTACCCTAGGACACACGGGCACCCCTGCTGCACATCTGAAGCCCAGCAATGGCTTCAGTCATTTCTCAGTTGTTGCAATTTGGGATGACATCTCCAAGCTAGGAAAACTGATTTCCTTGTCACTGAGTGTGGATCACCTTCAAATTGCAAATCTGAGTTGAGGTTGTCCCCAACTGCTCCCATTGCCACGCTGTATGGAGGTGTGCTTTTGCATGCACTGGAACGCCACAGTAATGAAAATCTTTAAAAAAATCAGTAGCAATTAAAACAATTTTAAACTTAATCAGCACTCTATTAGTAAAGACTGGTTTTTTATTATTCTGTACATGTGTGCTTGATAGATATCAGGTGAATAAAATATATCTGCTTGTGGTGTCTTTGTCCCCTTTTTAGTTTTTTCGTTTAGCTCATGATTTTATTTAATGGAGGAGACACTTCTCACATATTGGCTTGACAATTTACAAGCATTTGTTTGTGCTGAATTAAGCACATTTTTAAACTTTGTGTGTTGCTGCTGACAGTTTGGGGATTGATTTTTATCCCTAGAGAGATGCCTTTTTGTCTTTAAGGCAAATTGAAGTTGACTGCTGGAGCATTCCCTGGTAAGAGAGAGAATCTACTTTAGGGATATTTTTCTACTAAGAATTCATTTTTAACTCAGAAGCTTCAGCAAGGTCATGTTTTTCATGACACTTAAAAAAAAAAAAAAGTAAAAAAGTTCACAAAGAAGTAGCATTAGCTTCAGAGAAAATAAATCGGAGCAAGTATTACCAAGATTTTTCCCATTATAGTTCTCTGTCTGGGAGGTATGCCTGGATATGAAGTAGGTAAAAATTCCAGACTTTTCTTCTGAAAGCACATGCTGGTGTGGGCAATGGCAGAAAAAGGTTTTACTCATCCGTGTGCTTTCATGTATGTTATGAGATTAAATTTTAAAACTGCTGTAACATTTTTAGGACATTCAGATTTTTTCAAGAAGAGATAATTTCTTGTCTATATTGGCAACATGGGATGGGGATTGCAGACATGAAAGGATTAATGAAATATGTGTGATGATGCAGGATCTCCACCAGACACGTGCTTTAGGAAGCCTTCATTCATGCTATGTAGACCTGACTACCTGCTTCTCTTGAAACAGTAGGGTCTGTGGCTGGACATGCTGGGCTAGACTTACACCCTGAATTTGTTCAACCTATATTCATCCATCCCCAGTTGACCCAGGCACAGTTTTGGACACAAACATTATATTATTGATATATCGACAGGGGCGCTTGGAATTTGTTTATGTATCTTTCTCTTCACGGTCTTTTTTTGATGATAGATTTGTTTTTTACAAATATAAATGCAGCTAAAATAAGTAGTGCATGTGTATATATCTGGTCCTATTCTGTGGTCCAAATAAATAACATCTCTCACCTGAACAACAAAGCTGAAACGAACCGGCCTGGCTGGCAGGCAGGTCCAGTGAGGGCTTTTGTGGTGTTACCTGGCAGGTTACTGGTGAGGCGATGGAGAGACCCCATTAAAATCTCATTTAATGCCTGTCTCTGGAATGGCTGTGCTCTCTTTAATCTCTGTCTTTGTATTCACTCCTACTTCTAAGGCCCAAGTGACTTAAGAAAATAAATAAATAATGTTAGTCCTTCAATAAAGTACCAAACGATAACTTCACAACCACTTGTTTTCATCTCATTTTACATCAGCTGCAGGAAGTTTTTAACTACAGTGCATCTAAACAAGTTGTAAGAACCAATTTCTTCAGGCAGCTTTATTCTACTGGTTACAAAATCTTCTTAAAGAAGCTGCACGCCTGTGTAGTTTTCCTTTAAAACTTCTTTGGGTTGTTCTCATTCGATTTTTCACACATTTGAGTCCTAAATGTTTGAGTTGTCTCAGTATGTTTTTGAAAACCTGGCTATCAATTACCAGAATTTTCATTTGTCTCTTTGAATTTTTTTTTTTTGGCCTTCTCAGATTGCTCCTGCAATATTTGTGACATTCACTCTTGGTAGTGACCAAACTAAGACATTTTGCAAAACCCAAGAAACAAAACTTACAATTTTCTTTGCACTATAAAGAAAAAGTGAAAACCTGTACATTCAAACATGAACAAGTGCCTGGCATACGCAGCAGAAAGCATTTGGTTGGTGGTTAGGATGGGGTAGGTGAGGGGTGAGAGGAAGTAGGGGCTGATGTTTTTGGGTGCAGCTGGTGAACAACATTCCAAAGCTACACCCCCTGCAGCAAGGAACTCACATTTTCTGCCATGTTCTTACTTCCAGCATTTTATCAGTTAACTGCTAAATTTCTTGCTCTCATTCACCTTGGAATTTGGATCCTTTTTGAAATTAAGTTTTCTTTAAATTGGAACATAGCTATTATTAATAGCAGGAAATTCCAAGTAATTACTTTGTTCTTCTCTCTCCTCCTATTTTTTATTGGAGCTAGATGTTGATTTTGGTAAATTGTACCTTTTTTACCCTAGTCAATCTTGTTTCTCTTGTGTCCTTTAGCCTGAAGACTTTTGGTGTTTAGAATTAATTTTTGTTCTCAGTCCTTTTCCATTCTGTGCACGATTAAGCACCTTATTAGAGTTAATTGTTTCCTTGTTCCTACAGCATCAGCCAAGCAAGCAGGTCTCAGCTACCTCTTAGGGTTACAAGGAATGTCCATCCTAGAAAAAGTGTAGCAAAGACTTTGGTAATTTGGTATTTCTCTCTGGCATGTTCATTGTTCTGTACCTGCAACAAACATGCCTTAGATGGGTTTCATCTGCTACAATAAGCTGTGGGAAGTCATGGAAACTTGGGTATTCTGAGCCAAGGAGAGGCAGCATGAATGTTATAAGGCTGTCACAAAGGTTTTGATCAAGATTATTTTTTTAATCAAAGCTTTAACATTTATTAGCTTTGTGTCAGGTTCTCTCTTGGGTTTTATTTGTAATTAAGAATAAATGCATAACTTTACTGATTTTGCAGCAACTTTTTCGAACTTCCAAACTCCAGCAATGAATTCTTATCTGTTATCTGGGGCTCAGAAAAGGTGTTTAACTGGGTCTAATCGTGGCAAAATGCAAATTGTCATTAATTAAGTTTGCAATTGTGTAGCAGGAATGAGAACAATTTACAGGAGCGAGGGTAGGAGAAGACCTTTAAAGCAGCAGTGCATGGCGAATGAGATGCACAGCTCCCATTATCACCAGGAGCTGCATGGCTAATCCAGCAGCCTCGGCACTGGGGAAAATGTACCCTGGGATGTCAGGTGTTAAGGGGAAGAATGGGCCTCTCACGTTCTTTGCACTTACAAGCCGGCTGTAACCTTTTGACTCTCTCTCTCTTTCTCTTCTTGAGTTTTGTTTCCTGAAAGGAAAAGGGGGTGGGGGAACGCAGGGGAAGAAGGCTTAAAGAGTGAAGGATCTGTTTCAAAGTACTGTAGTGTATTTGCAAGCTTTTTTTTTTTTTTTAATGGAATGAGTTTTATTTTATTTCTTAAAGAAGCAGTTACCTTTAATGTGGAGTGTTTAGAACATAACTTATGATATGAATGCCTGCTGAGTACCACTATCAACACTATAAACTTTACACATGTGATTCTTCCACAAGTGTTTTGCACATAGTGTGTTTATCTTTCTAACTAAAATGAATTTAATCTCATTTAAGAGCATAACAGAGCTAGTTCTGTGAATTAATGTTGCCTTTCCTATTGACCAGTGTAGAAAAAACAACTCCCAAATAACAAGAAATCCCTTTTATTCTCGAAGGATCCCTTAATGTAGCATGATCATATATTGATCACATTGAACTTGGGTGTTATCCAGGTCTGAAGATCTGCACATGAAAAGAAAAACTTGTAAAATTCTTGCACATTTGATCTTGTTAACTGTGAGTTACTAAGTGTGAAAATAACTCAATGCAAGGAGCTGAGCATTTGCTTAGTCTAAAGGAACATGCAACAAATAATGGGGGGGGGGGAAATGGTGGCTAGTTAAGGTAGATCCCTCCAAATTCAATTACTTTTGAGGAAAAAGAGCAGAATGAGGAAAAATACATGAAAACTTCTATTATCGTTTTCTGAAACAGCCTGTTCTGGGCCGATCCTTATTAGAATGTAAATGTGGAAGCACTTAAGGTGGTGGTTACTTCCATTAATTAAAAGGAATCTTGCTCCTAGCAAAGCACCCTGAGAATGCTAAAGGAGTTTTGCATATTCCTGGTTGCCATCTTTGGTATGAACACCTTGTTCCACTTGAAATTTTGTGTCTTTCTTCGTTAGAGATGATTTTGAACTGGTTCACATTGCCTTTATGTGGCTGAAATGTGGCAGCAATGGAGTGGAGCCAATGGAGGGGTAATTTTGCATCCAGCAATCAGGAAGAGGAAGAGTCCTTAGCCAGGGGACTCAACAGTGCCAGGAGGAGCCATTATTCTATTATTATTTCTAGTGTGGAAGCATTGTTTTAAGCTACATCAAAAACATCCTTTACATTTCTTTGTTGTTTGTGTTGTAAATTTTCCATATTGGCTTTTCCAAAAGAAAGGTGTGAAAGTATATCAAAGTGGGCTGCTTGGGATGCATCTTGCTTTGGAAATTGTGGGTTAAAGGGAAACCTGGAATAAATGGTAATTCCTCTGCTTCAGCCTGGAAGTTCACAGAGATTGGCCAAAGGTGGAATGAATTCTCCTTTTCATAACACTTGCTGGGAGCAACACTCTAGACAGCCTGTCTCTTCACAGGCACTGTCCTCCCATTTTTTTTTTCTATTATTAGGGAGTACAACCTTTTGAGTTTGAAGCATCCAACCCTGTAAGCTTTCCAGTAGCCTTACACTTAGAGGGCTAAAGGGGAAAGAACGAAGCCTATATTGTTATTCCTGTGTATGGACTTGCTTTTATCTCCTGGAGATTGCACAGATTTCAAAAGTTTTGATGAAGATAGTTTTCTTGTTCTCAGTTGCTGAGAAGTCCAGTGTCAGTAAATATTTTATATTCAATCCTGTAATTAATTCCACTATACAGAGCATGTGTTGAGAACCAGTATCAAAGGGATTTGCATACTGAAGATTATTATCATGATCCATTTTTTTATTGGCAGACTTTGAGGTGGTGAAGGCTTTACAACTGCAAGAAAAGTGCAATTTAACATAAATGCAGAAATTGAAGCAATGTCTTCCAGACCATTTGGGCCACTTGAAACATGAATGGGAACAGAACCCAAATATCCTAAATTCCAGTCCAGCGCCTTAACCCTGAACCCATTTTTTTCTTTCCTTTTTTCATCAAAATTAAAGTTTCCATGATTATTATTTCTACTGCCAGGGCTTTCCAAAGATATAAATGTGACCTAATTTATTAAATGCTGTCTTACGTGCAAGACAGAAGCAAAATCCTTACCCCAGGGCACTCACTCAGTGGCTCTGATCCTGCAATCTGATCTCTTGAATGAATGTCTGAACTAACATGAGCCCTGCTGCCTGTTCTGAGAGTTTGTCTGGGATTTTACCAGGGAAGGGACATGAAGATTGCAGGTTGTCTACAACACCCTCAGTCAGCTTCACTACATGACCACTACTTTCCTACATGGTTATGTGTTTCCCTGAGACCTCTTTGAGGTCTACCTTTTGTGTAGCTGTTGCTCAGTTTTTTCTTCAGTAGATGGTGAAGTTTGGGCTGAAATGTTTTTTTTCTTTTGTGTATAAGCCTTGATCTGTTGCACTACTTAAAGATGCTTTGCGATGCACCTTGAGATTAAAGTGCATCGCCCCTGCAGTGCATTGATCTTGCCTGGCCCAGAAAGGGGTTGTCATAGATCTGCTTTTCAAATCAGGGCTCCCTCATGGGTTTTTCCAAGGCATCATCTCCATGTCATTGGGTTGGCAGGATATGAAGCTAAGGGTCTTTTTGAAGTTTTCCTTCACACCAAGGGGTGTATACTTGTTGTGTGGGAATCGTGGCAAGTTACAGCCTCTCTTCCCTGTGTGTTCAGGGCAGGATAACTTAATGCAGTGTTCAGATATTCCTAACCCTTTCTAAACCTAATTGTTCCATTTGTTATGTTGGAGTATTAAAATGAAGAATGGAATCTGAATGCTGATAACTGGTTTCTTGCAAAGGACTGAAATACAGGGGAGGAACTTCTTAATTAATTAAATAGTCATATAAGCATCTATACCTTTGCAGCTACACACAATAGTCTTAAGAAACATGATCATGTGCTTTGTCAAATATCACTCAGGCCAGTATTATTTAGTTTTTGCATAATCATAGAACAAATACTACTTTAAAGTCTGCTTATGCATCTCACACTTCATTCTTTTTTTCTTTTTTGTTTTTTTTTTTTTTTTTTTTTTTTTTTGAGTATAAAAAGTTAGTTTCCTGCATCAAATGATTTGTTATTGGAAAACCAAAACAACAGGCAACATTTCTTTATGCAAAACTTTTCCTCCTTCAAAACTGCAGTACATGGAAAATATTTTCCAGCTTTTGGAGTTTATTTGATTTTGAACACTTTTGGTTATGTAAGTTTTAATAAGTAGCTTTGGTGTACCCCTAAAGGCACACCCCACACACTTATGTTGTGTGACCTAGGGTCACAAGTAATGGCTGCAAGCTAATTGATTGAGAAAGGCTTGTCTGACTGGGCCCCTTTGAGTCCTCCCTTTACATTCCTAAATTTCTGTAAAGGAGGCACTGGCAGCTTTGCCTGGTGAGAGGAGGGGTTGGGGGAAAGGGAGGAAGTTTCTCAGTTTCTGATTATGCGCAGAGTTTCCTTGTACTGAGCTTATGTTCTCCACCCACTACTTAGTAAGAACTCCTTAACAACTTAAAGCTTTATCCCTGTGAGTACCAGAAAAGTGATCTGAGTATTTATTGAGCAGGGAGAACAAACTGCTTGCTCCAGGCAGGGAGAAACCTTATGGAAATGATATTAGACCTTCAGCAAAGTGCACAGCTGCATCATACAGAAGCTGAGACTCAAACTGACAGGCAAATAAGCCAGATCACGGAAGGGGCCTCTGTGTGGCAGCTCTGAGCTACCAAGTGTTGGACAACTAGGCAAAAAGTGCAATGGAACAGGGCAGAAAATAACATACTAACTTCAGGCAACTGTTGCTTATTCATGGTGAGTCCAGATTTGAAATGTTGTTTGAAATGTAGCTTTTTTTGTTGTCTCTAAAAACCCTTCCGTTTTACCACAGCGATCCTTCTGCAGAGCTCATTGTGTTCCAGATTATTTGTCCGGATGTGCACTTCAGTTCTGAACGATACAGAAATGCACAGGGGTAGCCCTTTCCTCACTGCTTGCTCTCTCTTGTGCTGTTCTTGCTTCAGGAAACAGGTCCTGTTTCTAAAAGCACACTGCATGGCTTCTGATTTGGAAAGAAATAGTTTTGCAGCCAGCACTTAGCGTGCAGCTGCATGGAGGTGAATAAGTGAACATAATTTCTGTGCAGTTTCTCTGCAGTTTGAGCTTTGTGGCACCTTTCCATTGCTCCTTATTTCGCTGCCTTATCTTGAGAATGTATGGCACGGTCACTATGAAAAGAGCTTTGTGTTTGAATTCCTGGTGAGTCGAAGGGTCAGGGCCTATGAGTTATCTGCCTGCCAGCAAGACTCATTGCCGTGTCCCTTTATTTTTCAAGCTGAAATAGAAAAAACATGTGTCCTCATCCCTTTTTTATAAATGTATTTTGAATTCAGGTTTTACATGCTGTTTGTGTGTGCTTTGTTCTTTTGACAAACTCGGGGTTTGGGAGGAGGCCAGTTTTATTCTATCCATATTTATTTTATTTATTTAAGCTTTCCTGCAGCTTTTCTGAATTCCTTTGTTGTGATGCACATAATTTTTTCTTAAAACAATATTCTGAGGATCTGATTTCTGCTGAGAGAAAAAAGGATTTATACTCTGGTACATATTTCCAAAATTACCCGAGAGCTATCTAAATTTTAGGTAAGTTGCACAATTATACAGAAGACAAAGCTTTTATAACATTTTACTTGCTTGAGGAGGGAAACACAATACTTGTGGATAAGTTCTTGAACAGATTGTGTTAGATACATTAGTCATCTAGTGTAATGGTAATAAATATGACCTGTGCTATAATGTTATTTCTGTTATGAGTTTGAAAAAGCTGCTTCATTAGCACAGCAACAGAATTAAACATTGCATGTTGACAGTAATGTTAGAAATATGTTTGTGAAAACTGCCGAGTGGATGAAATTTCGGGTAATAAATCATCAAGGCATGTCAGAGTTACTCTGTGCGGTTTTAAGATATCTGTAATTTAGAGGAGAGTCTGGTTTTCCTTCAGCAGAGGTGTGGTTCTGTATAAAATTATTTTCATCATATAATTCAGGTGCACGAACAATCTTAAAATTAGGTAGCAGTTATTTGGGGCTAAATGGAAAATGCTCATTTGATAGGATAATTGTAATAAGCAATGTAAGAAGTTGGTCAGATGAACTCTCACAGAGGGTATCTTACTACTTGTTTCTTGATGTGTCTTTCTCTTTTTATGCTCACCTAACAATTAGTAGAATGTTTGCTTAAAAAATTTTATGATGTTTCAGGTCTGAGTTGATCTGACATTGCAGTCCCTTTCAGGTGCAGAAGTTCATGTTGTTCACATCTGTGTCCTTTCTTATTTGCCAGTTTGAGATCTTGAGTTCACCCATCAATTTTGAAAACGATTTTAATAGAAAGGGGGGTTGTGCCAGGGAAATGCTAAGAAGTACAGATTTGAATGCAATGCTGCAACATAAGGTGATCTAAGTGGACCTCAAACTTTGTGTTTTCTTATTTTGAATTGAATTTCTGTATATTTTGACTTGGGCTAAACATTACTTTCCACAAGAAAATCTTTGACTGTGTTCTTAGTTCAGTTAAGGGTGTCCTTTTCTTTTAGGAGTTTCGGGCTTGTTCTCTCTTCAGTAACACAAATATGTCATTTCCTTCTTGGCTGTGCTGTGAGGGAGGAATACCTGCTGAGGTGCTCTCTACACCTTTAAGACCTGAAAGTAAAAAGCAGCTTTGAGGAGGTGGTCTCCTCCCAGCTTTGGAGGCCTTTGAGGTCTCACCCACCTCCTGGTGGTCACGAGGCCCCTGGGGAGCAGGGAAAGGTGGGTGCTCACACGGGGCCACCTCCTCCACAGGCACACCAGCAGAGGATCCATCCTGTCTCTGCTCCGGGGTTTCCACTGGCAAAATCATGCACCAGTGGTGTTGTGACACCAGACTGGAGGATTATGAAACATTTCTTCATGCTCTGATGGTCAGCCTGATGAAGGGGAAAGGGTTTAATGAGGAAGAAAAGAATTTACTGAGGATTTTATGCCTATATCTGTTATTAAAAGCAGAATATCTGCTCACAGTAGTTGCGTTCTGTGATTCAAGGAAAGCCAGCAATAATGATGATTAAATGTGGTGTTCTCACTGACCATCTGAGGACTGGCACAACTTAATGTGACTGGCAGGAAGCTTAAACATCAACACTACATCTCCAAATACTATTATTCTGTCTTAGGGAAAGTCAAAGAACCATGAGCTCAGATTCAAATAATTATACAATCTTTTTTTAGTTCTCTCTGACACCAGTTAGTGGGAAAAATGTAGTTCTGAAAAGGTCAAAATGTTTGAAAGGTTTGTAAATTACATTATTAATGCTTTTCAAGGAGTAAATAGATTTGTTCTGTGAATTACATAGAAAGAGATTATGGAGGTTCACTTTTAGATTCGTTCTATTCTGTATGGAAGAAGGAAACCCTTTATTTACTATATCTGTTCCTTTTTATTGGCATCAGTATATTAACAGAAACAAGTCTGCATGACACCTATGGATATCTTTACAGTCACAATAGAAATCATGGGAATTCAAGACTAATAGTTGATTTTTCTTTCAAAGAGAGGAACTAGTTTGTGCTGTCATGACAAGGTGATGTCTATAACAATAGATGAAGGAAAATTGGCAGGTAGAAGAGAATTGTAGTATTCATGGAGTCAGTGAATCACAGTGTTTTTAAGATGAACTAAAAAAAAAACAACCCTCCAAGTTAATTCCTTGTAATTTTGAAAGAATTTTTTTTAAGAATTAGGAAAAAAAAAAAAAAAGACAAAAATTTCTTTCATCTTCTCAGCTGCAACTCATGATCACATTGGAATGTGATCTTTGGAATACCCAAATTAACTTTCAGTTCGCTTTTACTTTCCAACAACTTATTCAAACTATCATCAGAAGAGTGTCCCAGAGGGGGATGATTAAGGTGAAAGAAGAACAGACAAAAGGAGAAACATTTGGCCTATGAAGTAATTTAAGTAATTGTAATATGTGAGTAAAAGCAAATAATCACAGAGAAGAAGCAGATGTGAGGATAGGAGCAGTAATAAGAGAGGCAGAACTTAAAAAGCAAACCAGAGAGAAAAAAAAAAAAGAAAAAAGAAAAAGAAAAAACCAAACCAAACCCAAAAAAACCAACAAGCAAACCTAAAAGTCAAAGGCGCATGGCATCAGAGAGGAAACCCACCCTGTCTGAAATGATTTGTCAGTAACTGGGATGAGCCTTGGGAATTTTGCTGTCTTTCTCTGGGTTTGTTCAGAAGCATTTCCACTGTTCGCAGCCAGTTTTATACCTGAAGTTATAAATTCACCCAAGAAAGTAGGCTGTTCCTTCCAAAATAATGATCACAGTATTTCAGAGAGGGGGATGTGAGATGGAGCCTCTCTTTTCCACCTAACACACTTTTATATTTCTTTATCCTCTTATATACTTCTCTCTGTCTAGCACTGCAGGTAGAGGTGTGGATGGATGGTTACATCTGTTGTGATGGTTTTTTTGAGCACAGGCTAGATATTTTTTTTCCAACTGCTACAAGATCTCTCTAACTTTTTAAAATTCTTGTCCTTTGGAAGGACTTTTGGCAATTCTGATCCTTGGGTCTGGGGGAGATGGGTGAGAAATATCAATGGACTTTTCTCTGCCTCTCCTCTGACCAAGACATCCACTTTAAATTCTTTTTATCACCTATGGCTTTATTTGGGACTCTGCCAAAAACCCTACTGATTTTGGCAGGGTTTGGGCGAGGCCAATGGGGGAGTTCAAACCTGTTCATGATGATTTTCAGTGTATGAATGTGCCAACATAATGCTTTAAGATTCCTCAGTATTCTACTGGAAAGGACGCCAAACTCCACAACCACTGAAGTACATAGAGTGCTATCTCCAGTTTCTGAAATACCTGCCTCTCTGTTACAGAAATGTTTGATGATTCAGGCAATAACTAGATGAACTTTCTGATTCTGATATTACATTTAAAACCCCAAGACTGGTAGTATTAATTATGTTGACTGGTAGTATGTCATGGGTATTAATTATGTTACCTCAGTTTATTCAGAAACATGAACAAATACAGCTTCAAGTACTGCAAAAAGCACCCTCTTCTCCCTCTTTTTAGGCCACTTTGAGTGACAGTATTCCATTTGTATCATCAACAGTCCATATCTTCTCTTAACCCAAAAGATGTTCCATGGACCATAAATTTCCTGTGAACGACCTGCAGTTGGTCCAGTTTTGAACGGACACATTTAATGGTGTTAAATGATAAAGGAAAAGACAGATTAAAGAGAAGGCCCTACCCTGAAGTCCATGTCCCATTATTGTTTGGAATTTTCATCATTTCTAAAGAGCAGCAGCAGCTGAAGACATCCTCCTAAGGATAGTCCTTTGTGGCCAGAGCTGGTTGGAGGTACTCAGTGCTCTGTCACTGCTTCTCCCACTTCTCTGCTAACCAAAACTCTTTATGTTGTTATGGCCAGGCTGGTGGAAGTACCTTCAAAGTGCCTTTCCTAAGGTGACATGACTTTGCAGTCCCTCTGGATGGAGGATCAATGTCCTCTGAAAGTACTGCCTGTGGTTTTGGTCTGTATTTTATAAGCTGTTCGTGATTTTGGCCTGGTTGTCACTGGGCATCTGTTGTTTTGGTCTGTGTATAATAAATTCCTGAAATAAAAATCCATGCCCTTAGTAGGGGAGAGCAAGACATAACATATTAACAATGAAAATGGAGGAGAAAGTGATTGGCACAGAACTCTATTCCAAAAACCTAGAAAATGTGACACAGCAGCGTGACAGAATCAGCCTGTGCTGGAAATACTTTTGAATTGTGTGTGGAAACCAGAATGTATTTTCTATGAGCCCCATAAAGCTTCTTTCAAGCTCTGGCTGAAAATTCACAAGGAAGGTTTTTTCTGAAGTACCCAGTGTAGGTCTAACTATCCTTCCACTGACGTCCAGAAGAATTACATCAGTATTAGTCAAAACCTGTAAAAATTGATAGTTCATGCTGTAGAGAAAGTAGTATTCATCAAATTCTTTCCTTTGTGGTTTGTTTCCCCTCTTCATTTATAATCTAGTGCCAGTGTCTGGAAGAAACCCAAGAAATTTGGCAGGATCTGGTAACTTAATCATGTTTTAATATATATCAGGCCATTTGCTTTCTATCACTTTGCTCTTCTTTTAACTGTAATTTTTGGCCTGAAATTTTCCATTGTGTAGTCCCAAACCACAGGTGATCCTTTTGTTTGTTTGTTTTATTTTTTTTTTTTTCTTAAAGGAAGTATGTTGAAATTATTTTAAGCAGCAGAAGTAAGAATGCATTATATTTTTCCTTCTAAAAATGAAGTAAACAAAACCAACTCAACAAAAGCCCTTGAAAAACAGCCTTTGGAACAATGTGATCAACAGGTGGCTTGTGGACTATTTTTAAAGGGCTTGACATAAAAGGAGGTGTAAATTGTCATATATTGAAGATGGTAAATTATAGCTACTTATTGCATGTGTTTTGGCAATAGATGTCAAGGTAGGCACTGATTTTTTTTATTTGCCACGAGGATCTTAGGACAAGCTGAGCATTGCATATGGATAACACTGACTCTCCTGTCCTTAGAGAGCACAATGCTGCAGGAACTTGGCATGAGCATGTATCCAAAGTTGGCTTAGCTGGATGCTGGGAAGTAAAAACACAGGAAGCAAGATTGCCATCTTGGAACATCTCACATGGGCAAGGAATGAATGCTCTCTCCATCTTTTTCATGAAACCTTCCCAGACTGTAGTTTCAGCAGCACCAGGCGGTGTTAATTAAAAATGTACTGATGCGTTGGGGTTTTTTTCCCCTCTTTATCTCCTGCACTATATGCATAATTGCAATAACTCAACTTCTGCGTCTCTGCTGACATTAACACCAAGTGATTTGTGACAGTGCTGTGAACTGATGGATACAATTTTAAAGAGGAGAAATTTAGGTTAAAAAAAAAAAAATCTTTACTGTGAGGGTGGTGAGATAGGCAACAGGTTGCTCTGGAGGATTGCCAGCCCTGGTGGATGTCCCAAAGCTAGAAGTGTTCAAGACCAGGTTGGATAAGGCCTTGAGCAACCTGGTCTGCTGGGAGGTGACCCTGCCCATAGCAGGGTGTTGGCACTTTCAGGTCCCTTCATGATTCCATGACTCCTTGGTAGGCATAGCTCAGCTAATTGGTCCTGTCTACTCTCTGGAAGGACAGGAGGTAGCCACCTCCCTACTCTTAACTCAAAGCTAGTACAGTTTTAAGTTTCTTTCTTTTTTTTTTTTCATCCACTTATATTAAAAACCTATTTTTTTTGTTTTGTTTTTAAGAATCAAGCCATATACTGCTACAATGTGAAGTACAAACACATGCTTATACTTACATATGAGCAGGTCATAGCAAATGCATCTTTTGAACTGCTTTTTGAATAGAAATATAGAAAATTCTATAGAAAATGTCTGCAGCAGCACTTATTTATGAATAATATTTATGTATTAAGGAATGGCATGTTTGGGACACACAAAATCTTGACTTCATTCCACCTAGTCCATCTATTTTATATCATTGGGAATTCAGTCTTGTCAGATTATTTTGGTGGCATGCTTTATTTCCTGTGTTGAATCCACCAGTCTTTTCCATAAAATTTGGCCGAAACTGCTTCTTTCCAAAGCATGCCTAATAGAAAAAAAAATCAAAAAAGATCATGAACAAAAGCAATGCATGACAGTGTTCAGTCATTGGTGATGGACTCTGAAAGGGAAAACATTACAGCAGTTTTTCTGACCTGACCAAACTGAAACACCAGAAACTTTGGATAAAAATGAGACTCTTTTGTCCGCATTGTGCTACATATGTACAGTTGCCCATCCAACTTATTTCAGGTGGAGAAATTTGTCCTTAAGACAGTCCAGTTATGAACTGATGGAAAGAACTTCCAACTTCAGACATTGGCATGGTTGAACACCTTAATTTCAGTTTAAATATTTGAAAAGGTAACCATTTTAGGGGGATTTAGATACAGAAACATAATACACAGTGACATCCCATCCATCTCTATCATTCTGGGTTTATTCAGAGTTTACCACAGCATTAAGAAGTCCTAAAAGTCTCAGTCTGGATATAGAAATCTCAAGGTTTCATCTAACTTCTTTGTACCTTTGGGCAAATCACTTCAAACATGTAATTTCTCACTGCTAAAATATTTTTATTATTTCTATTTATTTTATAAATGATTGTGTTCCTTTTTAGCTACAAGTACATTTACTTGGCAGTATCCATCTGGAAGGGTTTTTTGTTTGGTTTTTAACTTTGCAGGTCTATTTACCTGTGCTCTGTGAGTAGGTTTTTACATCTGCTTGGTTGCATTTGTAGGTGATCATTGGCATTTCTAAAGTCAGGAAGTGAAAGTCCCATGTTAAGTAAGGCGCACATCACACTTAAAAGGAAAATGTTGTTTTTCTGCTCTATTGGAAGTAGGGTCCCTCATCTCAGTTCTTAAAACAGATTTAAGAGCCTAATCTTAAAATCTTTAAAAAATATATATATCCAAACTGGATTTCAGAGAGGTCTTATATTATCAACAGTATTATTCTTAAATATTTGTGGTTATTTTCGTTTTCTAAGTGAGACTTCTACTAAGGTTCTCCTTTGTTCTTTCCCTCCTTCATGTGTTTTGAACCCTTTTGTGTCTCTCAGTTAAATCTGAAAGGCAAAATTCTCAATGAATATCATGTTTTGTGAAAATCTGTGAGTGTATGGAGGAAAAACCCCATAATTGGTGCCAATTTAGAGGAAGAGGCAGGCAGAACATAGCTGTTATACATTCTGTTTGGCAGTGGCTCAGTGGCCAAACAAAATGTGTGCAGTCCCAGACTCATCACAGTACAGTTTCTCCTGCCAGGTGATAGTGTAATAAGCAATGTGGAGAGATATGGCCATTTGCAGTGAGAAGAAAGAATGTGGAGTTGCAGAGCAAAGAGCAGAAATCTGTAGGAAAACAGGTTTCATCCAATCTGGTGCTTACGGGACACCTTGGGTTTGCTATTACAGAAGAATAAAGGACCAAATGCCAGAAGATCTTAAAAGGATGTAAATTGCTTACTACAGGCAAACATGAACATCTTGTTTTCTTTTTTAAATTTTTTTCCCTTCTATTTACTGAGCATTTTATAGTGCATGGAAAAAAATCACATACTATTTCAGTCTTCACAAACTGCACTGAACACATGAGATTCCTACTAATCTTTCATATGAGATGGCCAACTGCAGTTAAATTCTGTATAAACAGTAAAATAGGGATGCCGAGGTATGAAATATGGTAATAAACTTTAAATTGGAGGAAATCTACTTTTTCTAAGCGTGAATTTAGCCAGAACTTGGTTCTTTACTTGGCTCTGTTGAAGTCAGCAGAGATGTGTTTAGGTTAGGATAAAAAAATCATTTTAAAGCAGTTCAGTATTTTCTACTTGTTTACATTTAAAATGCCTACATATTACATCTTACCGTGGGCAAATTGCAAATGGCTTTTGTAAACTTGGGATTAGTCTTTTCTAAAGATGAGAATGTTGATACTGAAATATTAATGCTTGCCTATTATTGTTACTTAAATAATATTTTTAAAAAGCATTTTATTTCTCAGCCAAACAAGGTTCATCAACAGAAATTAATTTCTACTGCCTTTTATGATGCTATTGATTACATAGATTTGGTTTTCTAAAATGCTGTAGCTTCTGTAAGATAATTTTCCTTCTCCTAATGTCATTCCAGATAAGGAAAAACACCAACTCATTTTCATTACTATGCTTTATGTTTTACAAGCTGAATGAGCATCTGTGCCAGATGATGATCATCAGCAATCACTAGTTTATTTATTAGAGAAAAATAGAAACATTTCACATTTGAGGAACAGTTGTCTTTTATAGACTGTTTTGGAAAGGTACTTCCTCTAAACACTCATTTTTCAAGAAATGGAGATGTTACCAGTAGCAACAGGAAATCTTAATGCTTTGGGCCACTGCAAGCAGATGTCCATTCAGCAACAGCTTTTGGATGGAATTTGCAGCTGAATTTAAAAGGTTGCTAGCAACTAGGATGTACTCTGTACTTTGAAATACTGGGTAATGGTTTTAGCCACAGTGACCATTCTCCAATATCTGCTATGCATACAAGTTCAGTGCTCGGCACACCAACCCTCTTCAGGGCTTTTAGAGTTTGAGGGACTTCCTTGGAGCATCTTCCTTTCTTGCACCTGGCAAAGTAGAGCATAAAGTCTTCTGTGGCATATGAAGGTTGCTTCTTGTTTGGATATTTCTGAACATCCTTTTTGGTGGATAAACCCTGGTGATTCTCTGCAGGACGAGATTTTCTGTACATGCAATAGCCAATTATTGCTTTCAAGCAAGGAGTTCTTTTCCCTTTCAGGGCTCTCTGGTTCCATGTCCTCTCAGTAACCAGGGGCCAGACCAGTAGTGTGCTTTTCTTTTTAGCAGCATGTTGTGATGTTAGAACTTCCTGCAAAATCATGTGTTTCATATGTTTTTTATATTTTAATCACATTTTTTAAAGTGCTTCCAGATGTAAGCACATATTTGGTTACAGCTTACTGCACGTGCTTCTGCACCAATAAACTGGAAAGGCCTGCATCCATCAGCCTTGAAATCCACGTGTGTGTGACTTCCAAAAGCTCTGGTTTGGGATGTTGGAAGTCAGGGGGTTCAGGCTGCAGGTTTTCTCAGAGGTGTTCATCCAGAGTTAGTGCAATATCTACAAATAGCTTAGTAATGTGAAAAGTCCCATTGCAAGGGGAAATGCTTTTCTTTATCCTTCTCCTCCCTCCTCCATGAATCAGACATCTAGTTATGCTTCATCTGGCTCTTGCCAAAGATAGATGAAGCACCCAGTCAACCAGAGAGTCTGCTTATGTGGACTAATGTGTTCTGGGCTTAGGAAATCCCCACGTAAGTGCACTGTGTGTGCACTTACAGCAGGTAAATTATTTTATGAAATTTCCTTTTTCCCCTCTTCATGTCTGTGCATCCCCTATCCAGAGGCCCTTGCTGTTGTCCCACCAGGCAGATCTGCTGGGCACAAGGAGTGTCCCTAAGGGAAGCAGGTCACAAGGAAAGGATGAGGTGACTTTCCCACATAATGAAGTAAGTGATAGAAAGTGCATGTGAGATAGGTGAAGCACCTGTTGGCATTGTAGAAGGCTCAGTCCTACTTGTGCTTCACACATTTTTCCTTCCCAAGCAGGAATCATTAACCCAATAAAAACACCAGCAGTTCCCTTTTTACTAATTCCAGTTTTGTGGTAGCTCAAGAAGACCTGCATGAAAAGGTGAAAAAAATAAAGCAGCTCTGTATAACAACCCTTGAGTGTGAGAGAGATGAAACTGCTTATTTTATCATGTAGAACCGCTCTTGAAAATCTCCTGGGATGTAGGAGAAGAGGCCTTTGAGTGTCCTGAAAAAGAGGAAAGTCATGAGATTGGTACCTAATAGGTTTTCTGGAAGAAATGGGGGCTTTGAGACAGATAAAAGTTCTCCCTCATAGAATGACAAAGTCAAGGACTTGGAAGATTTTCACAAAGATAAAATTTGAATATTTTGTAAAGACTCAGTGAGTGAAGGCTGAGAAAAGGAATCTTATCTTGATATATATATATTCGTAGACAACAATAAATTGGGGTAATCGGAAACAGATTGATGCTGAACTCTGCTCAGGTCATGCCATGCAGGGGCATTTGTTGGTAGCTTGAGGGAAATCTTATAAAAAACCCAAGGTTTGTGTAAGAGATGCACAGAAATGCCCATAATTTATCTGAATAACTTAAGTGTGGTAGATGAACTCAGTCTTGGCTTTGTACTGCTTGAGTTTTAAAAAAAGAAGAATTTATTTGGTTCTCTTGGTACATCTCAAATGTTGATAAACTAGAAAGAACTGTGCCAGTACTTCTGTCATATGGTGACAGAGAAAAACATGCACAACAGAAACGTACTGTGCAATGAATCAAGTAACACAGTTTCTATTCAGATCACAGCCCTGTGGGTAGATTATATAGAGAGTAATTTTAGCCCTCTTAGAAGTCTGTTGCTAGAATTTCTCTATAAAGAGCAGAAATAACAGAAGCCTGGTAATTAAACATACTGAATTAAAAAATATTGGAGCAAAAATATTTATTGCAATAAGATTGAAGTACTTAAAATCTTTTCAACTAAAGTCATGCATTAGCCTTTGTGCACCAGTGGTATTTAAATTAAAACCAGTGTGCTTCCCTAAATAGAAAAGTTGCTTTTGATGAAGGCAGAATTTGTGATTAAAACAGCCTCCATTTGAAATCCCTGCCTGCATCTATAAAGCAACTCCTTTGAACAGTATCCTGCTGTCATACTGTTGATGACAATAAAGCTAAATATAAGTACAGACGGTATCTGCAAATGTGTGCTTCCAGTTATATAGTTATATATGTAACTGAATCACGTGGGAAACTTGACATATTTAATTCAAATGCAGATGTGATATTAGGATCCGTTTCTCCCAAACCTGGTCTTGTAGTAAGGAAGGAACCATTGCTTGTTTGAAACTTCATCCTTTTTAAAGGTGAATTGTGGTGATATAACAAACATAAACTGGAAGTCTGAATCCATCCCCGATGTTGCCTGCTTGTCTACACAATACTGTGTACTCCAAGAAACCCATGAAGTCCCTCTGCATGTACTTTCATTCAGATGTACAAGATCTAGAAAAAAAGGTTTTGGATTTTTTTTTCATTCTTCTTCCTTTTTTCCTATTTTGTACCTACAACCATGTCTTATTGTATATCCATACAGAGCATGAATTTTAGTCCAGTGTAGATGTCTCTGATAGAAATACATAGACTATATACATACATATATATATATAAATAAAAGCAAGAGATCATCTCAAAAAGATCCTCTCAAAATGTCCTCTTGTTTCTTTGGTCCCTGCTAGCTAAAGGTAGCTGAACACATGCTAAATGGAGCAGAAATGAGAGAGCAGAAAATGGCAATTGTCAATGTAATCAATACCTAGACCACAGTGTAAATATCTGTTGATGTTTGTAGTGTCTGGCATAATGGGGAAAGGTTTAGTTCTGCTTCAGCTTTGCAATATTTTAGCAATGCTTGTAGCCATAAACCTGCCCTGAAACGCCAATTAAAGAGAGTTTATGAGTGCTTTGTGTTACTGGAGTGATGCAACAGATCAACACATGTCAATGGAAGCAGCCTGTTGTTTTGCCATTTTTGAAATAACGAACCCAAATAACACAAAGTAATCTGAGTGCTGTGTCTTAAAGCAACATGTTGGATGGTCTTCTCTCTCCCTGTAAATTAAGAAATCATTTGAATTAACTGATTATAGGCTGTTTGACCCATAGCATCCATTTGAATAATCTCGCAGCTGGAGCATGTAGATGCTGGAGACTCAGGATGAGAAGTGGAGAACAGCTGGGACATGCCTTGGGTGGTAAGGAAAGGAGGCAGCAGCTGGAGAGTATAAACAGGGACCTGACAGGGAAGTTTTAGATGAGGAGAAAATCTGCAGCTGGATTAATGAAGCTTTACCTTGGTGGTATCTGCTCCTACACAGAGCTTTTCCTCAAGAACTTTTATTTGGTCACCCTTAAATCTTCTCATCCACCCCTTTTCCACATCTTCATATGTGAGACTCAACTGTGCAGAGTATGCCATGCTTGGTATGCTGTAATGTATGCTATTCTTTACCATTCCATTGATTTAAAACATAAGAAGGAAAAAGTTATCTTTAATATTCAACAAACCAATAGGAAAATCAGGTCCTATTAAGGACCCAGTATTCCCATGAACAGTAGTTTTCAACTGGGACTTCCCATTAGGTTTTTAAGACTGTTTTACAAAGCCTATTGAATTGCATAAGCCTAAGTATGTGATATCATACATGAATATCATTATATGTAGTGGATGCTTGTAGATTAAAAAGAAAAAGGCAGAAGCAGAAAAGTAAGATCATTCAGGTTAACACTGTATATGTAATCTAAGTAAATTCCTGTTTGAAGTATGATTTTCAGAATGCAAAATCCAATCTTGATTTAAAAGGGTAAAGGGCAGAGACATGTCATCATCCTTGGGAAGATGTCCCAGTGGTGAAGTACTACTGTGGTACAAAAGGTACCCTGTGTACTTGCATCAGATATAGATAGATAGATAGATAGATAGATAGATATAATCATATATCTCTATTTATATAACCTGAACTTGAGTGCTGGGACTTGTTTGTAATGTTGTCTTTTACCTGTAAAAACCTCCTGTCAAAACTGATAGAGACAATGATCCATTCAGACATAATTTTTGAGGATAAATGGACTTGTGTTAAAGAGTTTCTTCTGGTCCTTTACTTATGAGGCTCTTTAGTGAGTTCCTTGAATTGTGCACATCAGTCATTGATACAGCCTTCCAACACCAGATGCTTGAGTGCCAAGTATAGAGGTAATCCAAGTTCTTCAGTCCTTTTCGGGCTTCTTCCAAAGAGACCTCTGGGGATCCATTTTTCCCCTCAGCCCTGACAGTGCATCGGGAGCTCATGTTTGGCGGAGTCGTGTCCACTCTTGGTGCCAAGCCTTTTTAAAAAATGTTGCCCGCAGCATAAACTCTCTCATGCTGCCAAGAGAACCCTACTCTCTTGTTTAATTTGTAGATATATAAATTGGTTATCAGAGTGAAGGGACATACCCAGAGGCTCACAGAGTCTGGGAGGAGCAATCAGACTCCTAAATATCATATTGTGCCCTTGCCAATGGTAATTTACTTGTTTCTTCCCCTGTTCTTTGTGCGACTGAATATTTTAATTTTTTCTGCTTCATGTGCCAAGGCTGTACATGCTCTTTCCTTTAGATTTTATCTAGTTTGATCTGGTGAACTTGAGAGATTGCATTGTGATACTGCTCTTTCTCTAATCATGTTTATTATGATTGTTATAAGATGTTATCTATGGGGTTAATTATTTCCTGTAGTTGTGTGATTAATAAAATATTCATCTCAAGTACATTATGAAATGCCTTCCATCTTGTTTAAGTAAAGATTAAATTTCCTTCGTTGCTGCCGAGCCCTGTTCAGGGTGGTACTTCTCTGCTATCTCTGGAGAACTGATATCATGCTGGTTTGGAATATTCATTAGCAGCCCAACCCTTTTTACAGGGATGATTCTGATTATGCCCATTTCAAATGTTTCTGCTTTTAAAAAGTGCATCAAGAGATGAATTATTTCAAGAAAAAAGGGGCTTGAACCTGAAATCTACTTCCTGGGCTGGCTAGAGAGGAGAGAGAGCCCCTGTCTTCCTGAAATGGATCAATGGATCAATGCATGGCACTCTTGCACCAGGGGCAGAAACTGTTTTTTTCCCTTTCCAGATGTAGGAAAACTATTCCCTGATGCTAAGTAGAAGTGAAAGACTTTTTTTTTATTTTTAGGATTACTCCATGTTTAAAAGCTTCTCTTTGAAAGGAACAAGTGTTCTATTGGGGGAAAAAAAAAAAAAAAAGAAAAAAAACCCACCTAATTTCTCAAGATGTAAAATTATATGTTAAAGTAGAAACAAATCCAAAGAAGAGCTCAACTAACTTGATGTCTGTAGGTATTAGGAATTTTTTGAACTGTTGTTCACGTTTCTTGAAATGAAGGTGGCATCTTAAATTATTTTTAGTTATAATTTTCTCTAGAAATCCTTCACTAAAGCAGTTGTCTGATGTGAGTTATAGAGGTTGCAGCTGTGCTGGGTCCTACCAAGTGGCCAAATAGTGAGTGTGGCCAGCAGGGAGTTGTGCCAGTGTATCAGGCAGCAGTGTGGCACCTGATGTTGGCAATGACTCCCTGGTTCTGGACATCTGGCATCCATGACTAACTTTAGATCTCTGGCTGCTGGAGGGGCAGAATTGTTGCATGTGGTTATGCACTTTACAGCAGCAGCAGGGTTGAAACTTCACCAGGACTGCTGGCTTCTGCCATGAGGGAGTTGTGGGCCTGGAGAGGGAGGGTGAGCTGCTGTGTTGAGGGGAAACAGGAAAATCTCCAGGTATGTGAGGCTAATGGGGCACCTTAGAATCATAACGTATGCAGAGTTAAAAGGGATCCATGAGGACCATTGAGTCCAACTCCTGGCCCTGCACAGGACACCCCAAGAATCACACCATTTGCCTGAGAGTGCTGTCTTGGACTCTGTCAGCTTTGGTGCTTTGACTGCCCTGGGGAGCCTGTTCTAGTGCCCAGCCACCCTCTGGGGCAAGAACATTTTCCTGATACCCAACCTAAAACTCCCCTGACAGGGTTTCCTGCCATTGGCTTGAGTCCCATCACTGGTCACAAGAATGAAGAGATCAGTGCCTACCCCTCTGCTTCTCCTCATGAGGGTGATGAAGACTGCCATACCATGCCATGCCCTTCCCTGGAGCAGTGTGACACGGGTACCCATCACACAGAGTTTGGATTGTTCCCTCTGGGTGCTTCCAGTGGTGGCTGGTAGGGACAGTGGAGAGGTGGCAGTGCTGTCTTGGAGCTCAGGCACATTCCCTGCTGGGTCTGGAGGAGCCCTCTGGGACCAGGCCCAGCATGGGCCACCACAGCTCCGTGCTGTGTTCCCTCAGGGGATTCCAGGCATCGAGGCATCCTCAGCCCTGTGAGGGGCATCAGGCTCAGGGTGCTGTGGGCCAGCCCAAAAATGCCTTCAGCAGCTTCAGTGGTAGCCAAAAGTGGCCCCAGCATGTGCTGGCTTTGCTTGGCCACAATGCAGGGAGCAAAATGGGACAGTCTCCTTCTTCTCCCTGCAATGCAGGGGCCAAACCTCCGTATTCCCCTGCTCTGACCTGGACCATTCTTAGGAGGGGAACACAATGATCAGCACAAGGTATTTTAGAAAGAGCAAGACCAGCAGCCCCTTGTAAAATATCTCAGTTACTGGGCTGGCAGGTGTGAAGTGATTTCTTGTAGCAGTTCTTGAGCTGAAAAGCAGATGGTATCTATGTGCTATGGTGTAAGTACAGCAGAAGCACTTGGAGGATTAAAATGATGACTCATTGGAGAAAAGCAGGTCAGGGAGATGAACAGTTGAAAGAGATGGCTTTAGTTAATATAGAGTTGTTGGCTTTTTAAGACATGAACAAATGTATTTTACACTACTGACAAGCAGTATGTTTTCAAGGTTGTAAACTTGCTTTCCAGACTATATGTTAAATGAAATTAAATAAACCCTCAGATTTTAATTTTTTTTAGTATACTTTAGCTGTATGTTTTGTTTTTCATCTACCAGGTAAAGAGTCCTTATGAAATTAGAAAAGCAATCCTTGTATGGCTTGAGTAAATAGAGAGATTGGCTTGTCCTTAAATGATTGATTACTTTTAAATTACTGTGAAAGCTCTTTTTAAATAGGTCAAGATAAGTGACAAAGCTACTCCTTTTCCCCTCTTTGTTGGAGGTATCTTTAAAATTTTCAGCATACGCTCATACTGTGGAACTTAAGATAGCAGCTCTAACACACTTTCTAAATGACACACTGTAGTTGTGAATGCAGTAGAGGTAATATAGGTAGTGAAATATGATGAGTTTTCCAGTTTTTCCTTGAGGTACAGTATTTGAGAGGTTGTAACTTCTGTGAAGCTCAGAAGCTGACGTGTTTTCTGCTTTAGAAAGTGAGATTTTTTAGCTGTTGGGTTATTTGATTTTGATTTTTTGTTTGTTTTGATTTGGCTTTAAAGAAGAAATTGGATGATAATTATAGCATCTCTGATTTGGAGACAAGGGTGAAAAGTTTTAACAAATTAACTTGTTAATTGTTAATAATATTTTAACAATTACTTGGTGCTTTCTTTTTTTTTTCTTAACCTTTTTTTCCAAAAATTCTGCAGCTAAAACAGGGAAGAGAAGAACCGATTTTGACAGGGAATTCTGCAACAGTTCACAATAAGACTGGGTTTTGTTTTAGTGCATTGTAAACTATTAAGCATGAACAGTACAGTTTAATGATAAACTTTCAAGCTGCTCAGCTAAAAAAGTCTGCTAAGCATACTCATAGGCTGAGTTAGCTGCATGTTGGAAAGGCAGAATTTGATAGAACCCTAGGAATTACAAAGGTAACTGGAAGGAGGCATCAGCAGAAAAGGTAAAGCATACCAAGGGCTCAGGTAAAAGTTTTGCTTCTTAAAACTCATCACTGCTCCTCCTTACAGTTTATCATAGAATAATAAGTTATTACAATTCTGCAGAACAGCCTCTCTAGTGACGTAATTTATGGCACCAACATTTAATAGAAGAGTCAAGCCTATCTATTCATACAATCTAAAGTTTCTGCATCATTTGACTATGTACTGTTCACATTTTGTAGCTGGGCTGTCCTGCCATGGAATAATTTACACCACTTGAAGTAATTTGTGTAGTAATCTGTCCTTACATCTAAGGATAACACAAAGTTACTGTTTTAAAACGAAGGAAAAATACTTTATAGAACAGATATATTTTCTGAGCCTGTGTGTGTTTGACTTGACATAACACCAACAAAGTAGAGGAGATAGGCACACCCATACACATGCTATGAAAACAAATTTTACTTTGCTGGCATACCATGAAAGTTTGATATCTTTGGAGAACTGCATGAAAAGTCTAATGTAATAGAAAATACACATGAACTGCCAATAATCAGAAATGTGAGGGGAGCTAAATCTGAAATACAGATAAAAATTAGTGCAGATGATTTATCTCACTGTAGAATCAGAAACCTTGTTCCTTTGGTATGGATTTCTTTTCTTCTAAATCAATCCTGGTGTAACTTCTTCCCTGGTCTCCCGACAGGTCTCTCTCTTGTTACTGAACATTCTGTTTTGTAGGCAGCACAGGGACATTTCTTCAGAACTGCCTTTGGTCATTGCTGGCTCTTCTCCAGTGTAACACCTGCTGATCCCTGAGTCACCTGGTGTCTTTCCAGAAGAGAGGGACCATGACAGAGGGAATTTGTGCAGTTTGTTACTTTCAATGTGTTGCAATGCTTACAAAGGGTATGGGTTGGTTCCCAACCCCAAAGCCAGAGAGGATATTTTTGGGACACAAAAAAAATAAAGTGGCTGCAGCTCGTGTGGGCCTCCCAGAGACAGCTGAGGGCTGACATCTTTGGCCTTGCATCTTGCCAAAGAGCTGTTGGCTGCAGGATGTGGATAAAGGAGAATGGATAAATATTTGGGGAGTGCAGGAGTGGAATGAGTCTCCTTTTCTGTGTAACTTGTTTAAAGGACACAGTTTGGCAGCCAGAACTCTGTGTGGGTCAGCTGGCTGCCCTGTGGGGAGTCCAGAGCACCTTCATGCAGTGAGTAGTTCCTGCCTGGCTGAAATCCTATTTGCTCCAGATGTTTGGCATACAGATATTTTTACTAATCACTTATGTATAGTTAAGGCTGTAATTCTGGCTATCAGAAAAGAATCACTTTCAAAAATATGTTTGTAAAAAGCTAGGAAACCACTGAATATTAATTTCAAAAACCTCATCTCTATTTAGTTTGATTTACACAGCTGATGGCCCCAGGACTTTTGTTCATATTTTTGTGACTGAGGTTTCAGTGGACTATGCCAGAAACATGATGGTTGCTCACACCAAGAAGTATCACTAGATCCTAGTGATGGTTCAGTCCAAATCACCCTTGAGTAAACTTTAATAAATTTCCTTTTGTTTAAACCTCTTATGTTTGCTTCTTCGTCTGACACTAAACTAGAGATTTGGCAGTACACTTGCACTGCATCTTTATGGGAACAGCTGCGCTATGCTGAAAGCTTATCAAGATCCTAAATTTTTAAATGTAGCTCTTCAGAGTAAATCATAGTTAAAATTGGATGTGTCAGTTTGCTTGTTTATATTAGCAAATATTAGAGTACAATAGAAGCAAATCTGAAAAGCAAAACGTTTTGTGCTGAGGACCTGATGTCCACATGTGGGGACACTTCTGAGGATTCTACTTCAGATTAGGTTCAATCTAGTTCTATGTTTATGATCATAAATGAGATAGCATATTTTTTTCATAAACTACAAGCCCCACCCTTTTTTATTTTGTTCTTTTAAAAACTTTTTTTTTAATATGTGGGGTTTTTCTCTGTCAGCAGGTGCATATGATGTTCTGATATAGGTTAGGGTTACATGCCTGACATATACTAGGTTAGCACAATGAAATGCAAATTAAGCTTTTGTTGATTCAAGAGGGTTTCAAAATGAGATCCTACTTCACAAATATCACACATTTTGGTGAGGTTTCACTACATATTTTACTGAAATTAGTGTCTTAGGGCCATGGAGATTGCAATCGGAAACAGGTTGCAGGCCATCTGCTCAATATGTTTTCTGTGATGGCAGCCAGTTCCAGGTGCTTAGGAGCTGAGAAGTCCCTATATTAGATGGCTGTGGAATAAAATAGCCCCAGGGCAATGTCTTTGAGATCCATAACAGGTTCTCTGTTTGCTCTATTACCTTAAGCAAAATATTTTGAAAACATCTTACTTTGAAAACAAATATGGCTTACTTCATGCAAGTCAAGACATTGGCAATACAAGGGACCTCTCTGTGTCCAAGCTTTAGGTACAGATGACTTACAAACTTCACCACAATTATCTTTAAATGGCTTAGAATATGCTCTGCAGAGATGACCTACAAGTTGTAAGTTTCCTGAAATGCTATTGAGTCCAAACCAGCTCTGGAACTGCAGAATCCATATTTTATCTCCCAAAATAGTTTCTTTTTTGTAAATATGAATAAAATAAAGATTTGTGCTCTATTCTTGAATAGAATTTTTGCAGTTTCTTACAGTTCTTTCTGTAGTCCAGTAAATATCTTGAATCTCTTGGATTATGCTTTCCAAAGTTGCAAATAGGGCATTTGAAAATAATATTTGAATAATTGGGAGGAAAAAAACCCCAACTTACATATGTCCAGTGAAGTGGCTTTCAGGCAATTGCAATGTTAAATTTTTTCTGTCTTCTTTTTTGTTTAAATATAGATGCTATTTCACAGTACACTGAGACTCAATATTTAAATATTATTTGTATATCTTCTTTTGCCACTGGCAATATTTCTTTCTCCTGTTCACTTCAACATGCATTTATGAACAAGCACATCTCATTAGACTTCTCTTTGACATTTGTGTTTTGTTGTTTTTGGTTTTTTATTACTGGAAATACAGTAGCTTGTTGCTAAAACCCCTGCAGAAGACCTGATTTTGCTCCATCTGTTCCTCCCAGACTGATAGAGCAGGATGGCTGGCAGGGATCACTTATAAAACCTGAGCTGGCTCTCACAAAACACATTGCCCAAGACAGCAGTGAAACTTTCCAACTGGAGCACAGGGGTGGCATTTTTCTTTTTTTCTTTTCTTTTCCTTCCTCTGCTTTATGCAAGTATTGGACGGCATTCACTGGACAGCTGGCTTAGCTGTCAATGGGGAAGGGATGTGGAAAACTAAAGCAGCTGGTTGTTAGGAACGCTTTTCTTTTTTTTTTTTTTTTTTGTGAAAATGGGGCTGAACTCAAAGAGTTTATATTTTAGTGTGAATACGGTGTATAAACCGTTAGTGTGAAACTCAAAATTGTGTGTATGGCAGACTGCCTACATCTCTGCCCATTTTCCTGTTCCTGTTCTCTGAACTCAATATGAGAATGACCTGACAAAATCCAGTTCTACCCAAACATTACAATTTTTTTTTTATTCTGTTCAAGCCTAGTTGACATTTGGACCCTCAGTAAAACACTCTGCAGCTCTTCTAGCTGGGTCTTTTGTTTCCTTTATGTGTAGTTGCCACTCTTCTCCCAATAAGTACCCTCACACTCTCTCAAAAGTGTTTTAAGCTTTTGCTTGCTCAGAAAAATTACTCCAGAGATTCTTATTTCCATAATATTAACAAAGTTGTCTTTGAAGAAAGGTAAAGCCTATAATAAGGAGCAAGCAGTGCCCAGAGTTGTGCTAGTTCCAATACTGAAACCAACATGAAAATGAAATTACTTTTCACTTTACTTTGGGAGAGGATCATAGAATAAGTCTTTACAGTGTGATTATTTAAGTAAAATGTGCTGGAGGGATAATAAATTAATTCAGTTAAATAAATAAACCACAAAGCTCCACCTTCTTATCAAGTGTCTCTTTGGAGTACTGACACTTGGAAATTCAAAACAGTGGATTTTTATTCATGTGTCTCTTACTAAGCATGTATATTTTGAATTCTCTAAAACAATAATATAGAAGTGAGAAATTAATAGCTTGCTTTGGAACCTTTGCTGTGAGTTTCTTGCCATGGATCTTGATTTCTTTTTTATTATATCCAGGAATGGTAGGGAGGTAGAAGTTGGTAGAGAGAGACCTGAGCAGTGACAAGAGGACCCCTCCTGTCCCTTCCACAAAGTTTTAGCCTGTTTCTCCTTGGGAGCAGACAGCTAATTCCTGCCCAGGACATGCAGGGCCTGATGCTGAGTTGATGACCCTTTACTGCCTCTACATGCTCCCTCTTGAGGACACCACACTTCTTAAGGGCAGCGTTGAATTGGAAACAACTTTATGGACTTGCTTTTGTTATGCGAATTAAGTACTGAATTACTTGCCTTTCTACTGTGTTTATGGACTTGCCTGTTTCTTACACAAACCAGTTTAATTAGCTGTGTCAGTTCCAGTGCTTGCAGAAAGATTTACATGGTTGATCTTTGCTGATATTTCCTGTCCACAGTCTCCATTAAAAGTAGTGTTAGCACTTCACAAGGACGTGGGTTGAGATCATGCTGTGATAATTTCTTAAGGATTCTGGCACTGGGGGCTGTGTGTGTTGGTGTGTCTGCATTCCTTGTCCTTGTAGCTAATCATTAGCTATAAGTATTATAGCTACATAAGAAGAATTAAAGCTATAATAGAAATTATAGTGACTTTTGATTATTTCTCCTTCAATTTATTTTACTTCAGTTATTGGTTGTACATACCTTGCTACTTAGGGGGATAAGATCTGCTGAACAGAACAAGTAAAATGCTATTTAAGAAAGAGAATGTTTTGAAATATTAACTGTTGCAATTATTGCTTTAATTATACAGTATTAAGAGTCTCAATTACTGTTTAAAATCTCTTATAGATTATTTGAAATATACCCACAGTTTAGAAATAAAAACAAACAGAAACACTGAGTTTGTACAACGGTTTCCATCCAAACTATAAATACTTTTCTTACTTTTGATTCTTCTCCCTCTTTATCATTTTGGATGCCCCGAGTTCCAGCCTTCCTGCTAAGCATGTCCTAAAACAAACTTTAGGTTTTGAAGGTGTATAAGGGAAAACAATTATATTGTAGCTTCTTTTGGAGTCTGATCCCTCTGCATTTTGCAAGACTCATTAACTTAGACTATTGTGTGAATAAAATAAATGTTCTGATACATTATAAAAAGACTGTAGGCTAGCATATTTATCTTGTAACTAAAGAGATTTTATAATCAAAATCTGCAGGGAAGACAACCTTAATCATTATTTCAAGTAATAATGAAAGTATTGTTCTGTTCAGTGTAAAGTGCTAAGTTAGGGAATTTTTCAATATTAAACCAGATGACACCTTAAACAACATGGACTTTGAAAAAACTTTTTTTTTTTTTGTACTGAGAAGAAATGACAGGAGAAAAGCAGCAGTCAAAAGTGCTCTTGACTTTGGTGTAGCACATCTCACCTACTTTAATAAGCACGTTTACAAAAAGATCTGAGTGGGTTAACTCAGTAAGTAGATATGGGATAGTTCAACACTCAAATTAATTGTTCACTAGTAGCCTTAGAACTATCTGTGCTAGAAGAAGTGAAAAAGTGCAAAGGAGTGCCTTCACAGAAAGAGGGACATTGAAGCAATATGGGAATGCCTCATTCCTGAACATTGACAGGGTGAGCTCAGCCCAAGCACTTGAAGGTAATTGTGAACACATTGGGCATGTGACTTGATGTTTTGATGCTGCCAGGTTACCCTTTATGAGTGCAATAGTGTTGAAAATTCAGAAGGTGTCAATTCCAGTCTCATTTAAATAGCCTCCCACTGATGTGTTCAGCTAGATCTCAAACCAGAAATCACACAAAATTAACAGATCTGCAGTCAAACTTACTAAAAAAACCAGGTGCTTTTCTAACTGCCTTTTATTGCCTTCCTTTTCTAGGTCTTTAGGGATTTTACATTGCATTTCTGGAAAAACAAATCCCCATTTAAACATTAAGTGTACAACTTGAATGGTAAGGGGTAGCTGCTTTAATTAGTGTGTGATTAATACTCAGTTAGTGTGAAGCTGACAACTTGGATGGAGGGGATGCAGATCTAGTTTCTTTGCTTGGAACTCTTGTGCTTTAAGTCAATATATACCCCAAAGCACATTTTTTAAAAAATCATATAAAGTAAAACACAGTTTTAACACTTCCCATGCTTATAACTACAAGCTTGCTGCCAAAGGAGATGTAGAGACTTACCAGCTCTCATTGAACCCACGGCTATTCTTGCACCTTGTATATGGACCTTCTTTTGTATACATTTCTACTTTTTATGTATTTAATGTTATAAATGCTTCCTTAGGACTTTTGTTTTGTCCTGTCCAGGTTTGCAATGACTTTGCCTTCAGGGTGGCAGGGGTTGTCTCTGAATGGCATCTAGCCTATTCCATTCTAAAATCTTACTTTCAATCTGTTTCTGGAAAACTGGGAATTTTTAAAGTTAAAATGATCCATCTTTGCTCCTTTGTTTCCCTTTCTGAAGGATTCAGAAATTTAGCCACCTTTCTGCTAGTATTCTTGCAGCCTGTTCCAGAAACTATATTCTGCCTTTCTTTTAATGCAACAGGACAGAAGGGAAGGTGTCTTTAAATTACTACAAAAACTTCTCAGATCTGCCCAGATGTCAAGCATTCAGAATAAATGAGCATGTAAAAACTGAAGCAGAGAGCTCTATGCCTCTGAAGCTGAAGGGTTTGTACTCTTTCCACAGTATAAAAACAACTTAAGACTGAGCAGAGTATTTGCTGCTTCAGTCAGAGCCTGCCTTGGGCAAATTTGAATTTTGGCACAGAAGTCCCAAACCAAAAGCAGGTTGACTATACCTTTCCTGGGCTCTTGGTGACTGCTTCTGGGTTTGGCTCATGTCCAAACTAGACACAGAAGGAAGTTAATTGGGTTGGTATGATTTGAGAGATAATTATCTATGGAAAGTGGCCCCAAAACTGCAGTTCTGTTTAAGGAGCTGACAAGTGCAAGAGTGCTAAAATTAGGGCTCCCCTTAGAAAAAGAAATTTGTATTTATTAAAGTTACTCTTAACTAAAAATCAGATTTTTTTTTCTTCCAAATTAATTGTAATTATTTATAGCACACAAGTAATTGTAGTTATTTATTGCACTCATGGAGTGTATGTTTTCAGTTTGGTGTGGTGATAACTACAACATTGGTATAAAATTGCAGAGCTTCAATACACTGAAGCTTGAACAACTGGCAAGCAGTAATATCTGTGAAGAGTACAGATCACTCCCCATTGTTGCAGATCCATTTCAAATGTACTGAAGGAAAATAGTCCATGGATTTCCAAAGGGGTCTGCTGTGGTACTTCATGAAAGTGCTCTAGACTTTTAATTTCACATTTCAGTAGGTCTGGGAGGGCCTCAGTTGGTCTCTTTTAGGTTTCAGTGGGTTTCTGAATACTTCAGAGATGCTGGCATTTTTCATATTCCCCTTTATGGCCTGAGCACACCATGGTGAACTCTGACACTGGCTCTCTGATCTCTCCAGTGTAAGCAGCCCACCAGTCAGGGCAAAAGGGAAGAAACAAGGTTCAAAACCTTCAGCTATTTCTTTAGCTTATGTCAGAGTGAAAGGATGAGCAAAAGATAGAAGAGAAGGGATAACAGAGATAAGGAATGGCAAAATCAGTTGCCTAAGTGATTACAACTGGCTTATTCACATCACTTACTGCATGAATTAGCAGTTCAAGTGAGGGTCCATTTAGAAGCTTAGAGTGAAAAGGATTAAAAGAGAAAATTTCGTGCAAGTGTCCTTAAAATATTATTAAACATCCACAGAGAGTAGATGCCTTCAGTTGATTTTTAAGAATAAAATATCTGACCCTCTCCTTTGAGTGCTTGTTTATGAAGCTTCTGGCTACCCAGTTTATCTTGAATCTAGTTTCAAGACAAGCTGGCCCTTTCAAAGAGGCTTCTTAGATATTAAAGATAGTTTGAAACATGCAATTTCCTAAAGAAGTAGCCTGGGAATACAAGCCCAGTATAAAGCAAACAAGAAAGGCTGGAAATTAATCTTTTGGAAGAAAAGGCCAATAGAAAAGAATGAAGATGCTCATCTTAACTCCCTAGTAAAAGATGTGCAGGACGATGCCTGCAAGGGATTGCTAGGCAGAGGAAAGCACATGGATGACATTTGGAATTTATTTCTTTCAAACAAAAAATGTAACCTAAAACTCATGCCCTGAAGAAAATTAACTCCTATAGCTCATAGGAACTCTCTAAACACTAGCCAGTGAATTAAACCACTGATTTAGAGGTTTCTAGGGTAGCTAAAATATATATGAAGTCTTCAGGGCAGCAAAATCTTTTCTAATAAATTTGTATGTCATCAAGCACCATGTCAAGAAGTGCTGTTTCCATTTATGCCAATAAGAGTGTACTATGAAAACTCCTTTGGATGTCTGCAGTTTAATTTCCTTTCGGGTCATTTCTACCAAAATGTTTTATTATACAACTGGTTTGTTTATTTATTTATTTATTTTTATGTGAGTTTGGCCCTTACATTTTTTTGAGAAAACCAAAAGAACATTTCATACAGCATCTAGAACCCAGTGTAGAGGGGCACAACACTTCTGTCCACCTGGCATCTAGAACACGAAGGATCAGTAAACAGTTAAAAATCCCATTTTTATGGGGGATTGTTCAACGCCAACATTTATCTAGGGAAAGCACCTGGAACAGACAAGTGCTATTTAAGAGGGTTCAAGGAATGGTGAAGTTCAAGGAAAAATAGGGAAGCATGTGAATCTATTTCAGAGTTGTTTGCTCTAATATTTTTCCCTGTGAATAAATTGCATAGCACTCAGAGGAGTTTGCTCTCATCACTGGCTGCTCTGTTATCAGTCCCAGTGGGAGAGAACCTGGACCTGAGTGGAATCAGTTGAGGTATTTATAGTGATCACAGGTCTGATCTGAAGGGAGGAGGTCCCATCATGAGCATGCCAGAGGTAGATGCTGATTTGATCTGATCTGATGCAGTTGCAGGGCTTGTCTGTGGACTATGTGTCTGTCTTTAACTATGGAATTAGTTAAAAGTGCAAAGGAAGCTCCACTGCCAGTTTCTTGTGCACCCAGCATGGTGCTGTGCAGGCTTCCTGGCATTCCTGTGGGAGAAGGGGAGCTCTCTTTACATTGGCAGAAAGAGGGGACAGAGTCTTGAGCTGTGCCTGGGGAGGTTCAGGTTGGACATTAAGAAGATTTTCTTCACAGAAAGGGTTATTAGACACTGGAATGGACTTTCCAGGGAGGTGCTAGAGTCACTGTCCCTGGAGGTATTTAAGGAAAGAACGGATGTGGCACTGAGGGACATGGTCTGAGTGTCGTGGTGGTGTTTGGTCATAGGCTGGACTCAATGATCTCAGAGGTTTTTCCAGCCTAATTGTTTGTGTGATTCTGTGCTTGCCCCAAGGCTGAAGTGAGGAAGGATTTGTTTGCATTGACATTGTACTTATGGACAGAGCCATGGCCAGGCAGCAGCTGAGCTGATATTTGCAAAGCACATCCCCTCATCCTTGGGGTTGTCCAGCATGGGGTTGTACTTGCAGGGGTTGCTGCAATTACTCAACAAATGTTAGAAGGACATTGCAACAACCAGCTTCATGTTCTGCCTCTCCCTACGGCCACCACCCAATTCATGTTTGATAAATGTTTTCAGGATTCCTCTCTGGCATTAATAACTTTTGTTCAGCTTGGTATGGTTTGCATTGTTTTGTTGGTGTAAGTTCTCTTAATAATACTGATGTATCTTGTAGTATCCAAGAACCTTCACCAGGAGTTAGAGAACACTTGGTTATTTGAGTCTGTGAGGAAAAAAATCCCACTGTGTTGACAGAGTAACAGTGAAAGGTATAAATGACACGTGACTTCTGAAGTGAAAATCTTGCTGCTGTATTTGTATTGCTTGTTATGTACTTAATAAAACAAATGTAAAGTAAGCATCAGTTATGGAAATCTTCCAAAACAATCTTTGATACCTAAGGTAACTTCTTTCTGATAGTTTTGTAGAGTAACCGGTTTGAAGAGGAGAAGTTTCTTGTCTTTGGTGACATTTATTCTTTCATTCTTTAAGCTTTCCTCAAGAGCAAAGCAGCCACAAGCTCGTGTACTCCATGTACTTATTCTTGGAGAGTTGCCTAAGAAATATATGCTTAGTCTTTTTGTAGTCATTGTGATCACAGCATCACTGTAAAATGAGACTGGAAGGGACCTCCAGAAACATATCTATTAGATCTGGTAGCTCAGAGCTGTGTCCAGTTGTGCCTTGAATTCCTCCACTGAATTCCTTCATGAGGAGATTCCACAGCCTGTCTGGACATCCTGTATCAGTGTTTGATCACTTTCATGGTAAAACAACAAACAAAAAACTAAAAGTTGTTATATATAATCAGAATTCCTCATGTTCTGACTTATGACTGTTGTAGTTCCACTGTGAAGCTGCAAGAAGGGTCTGGCCCTGTCTTGTCCATATCCTCTGGTCAGCCAGTTATAGACAGCAATATATTCTCAATATATTCTCCCCTGAGACTTTTGTCCTGTGGCTGAAGAGGCCCAGCTCCCTTAGCCTCTCCCTTTTTTTTTTTTTTTTTTTTTTTTTTTTAAATGTGTGATACACATCTGTCTTCACTTTATAGCTTTCTCTTATATATGCTGGATATATATACACTTATCTAACTTCAAATTGGTTTTGATTTATTTTCTTTTCCCTCCAGCCTGGATAATTTAATAGAAACAGTTCTGGTAGCAATACTTATCCTAGTACAACCCAGGATGTCAGCATGTGGCAAGGACATGTTGCTGGCTCATGATCAGTTTGGTGTCCATCAGGTCACAAGGCTCTTTCCTGCAGAGCTCCCTTCAAACAGGTCAGGCCTCAGTGTGTGGTGCTGTCTGGGGTTATTCCTCCCCAGGTTCTGGACTTTGTGTTTTCCATTGTTGAACTTCATGATGTTTCTGTTGGCCCGCTCCTCTGCTTTCCTCTGAAGGGCACAACTCTGGCACATCAGCCTCTTCTGCCAGTTTTGCATCATCAGCAAACTCCCTGGCTGTGTGTTCTGTGTCATCACCTATGTCATTGAAAAAGAGATTTAAAAGTTGTTATCCTTGAGATTAACTCTAGGGGTAGACCACTAGGGACTTTCCTCCAGATGGACTCTGTGCTGATCAAAACCCTTGGAGCTGGGCAGTTCAGCCAGCTTTCAGACCCCCTCAATGTCCAACTACCTAGTCCATATTTCATTCCTTTGTCTATGGAGATGTTATGAGAGGCCATGGAAAATCAAGATGAACATTCACGTCTCATTTTATCCTAGACAGCTCTTGGGTTGGTCCAGCATGATTTTCTCTTTTTCTCTGCTTACTATGTCTATAATTTCCTTGTCTGAAATACATCTAGAATGTTTTTTTCTGGTGGATTTGTCCCAGGGCCTAAGGTGAAGTTAAGCAGGAAATCCCTGGGTCCTTCTTCTGACCCTACTGAAAGATGGGGCTGATATTAGGGGGTTTTTCCCAGTGTTCTGGAATCTGCCAAGTCACAACCATCTTTCAGAGATTACTGAGAGTGGCCTTGCAGGGACATCAGCCCACTCCATCAGCACTTACGGATAGATCCCATCAGGTCTCAGGGATTTGTTAACATCTACTTTATTAGTTCCATTAAATGTTCCATTAACCTGATCCCCCTCCACCGAGTCTAAGACTTCCCTGCTCCAGATTTAAAATATAAACTTGGACTGTGGAAAACATATGATGTGAAAGATTATTTATATTAAAACTAAGCACCCCAAATCCCTCCATAACATAAATATGCAACACAACAAATATTATGGTAATGACTTTGATGTAGAAACAAAATTCTTTTTTCCAGGCAAGTAGATAGTTTTTCATATTCTGTTTGGAACATGCTTGAAGCGCCGGAGGGTGATAGGCAGCATGTTGTTTGTTAGGTATTTGCCTTTGTTTCCTTCCTTTTCCTACTGAGTTAATAAAGACAAGGTTAACTTGTGATCCATAGCTCCTTAAGCAAACTTTCCAGCTTTCTCTGATTATTAACAATTAACGTTTTTAGTCATGTGTTGTTTAAACAACAGCCAGATATTGAAGTAGGTACTAAGTGCACTTCAGTATATCTTAAATATGTCTGAACCACTGACAAATAGTCTTACCACGTTTTGTTTGATAAATAAAAATGTCTTTCTTTTGGCCCCAGACTTTGTAGGCAGAAAAATAACCCAGGCTGCCTTTGGAGAAGGCTTTATCTCACTCTTTTAGAGTATAAACATATGTTAAGGAGCATATCCCCGGCATACCGAGGTAGTCTCAAGTTTACAGCTGTCTTTATCCATTCTGCCTCCATAAACAAAAGCTGATACACAGGTAGTTCTCTTGTTGGTCCTTCTGTAAATGACAGAAGCTTTTAATCTTTATCTTAATTTAGTTTGTGTCCAGTATTCTGCATGGTTGTTTGATATTGTCAGCCCAATGCTGACGTTGAAGTTGGGTAATTCCTGCTTACTTATTATCCTCTTGAATTCTCTTAAGTGGATGTGGTTTCACTGTATTTATGAAGAGGATCAATTAAGATAATCTTGAATTAATCCCATTACACTCTTTGGTCTTGTTTATGGCTTTCGTTTTTGTCAAATTCATACAAACTCTGAAAAGATGTTATTCTGTTTGTGGTACTGTTATTATCATTTATTATCAAATTCCTTCCCTAAAAAAAATGTAAATGTATCCTCATTGCATTCCACTGTTCACAGATACACAAAACAGACACACCAAAGATTTGGATTATGTTACTTTCAAAGTACTGTCTTTTAGGCGCTGATCTCACACAAGATAACCAACCATAACTGTATGGTTACGTTAAAACAATCCTGTCAAATGTGTGGTGCTGTTCAGAAAATTAACTTTAATTTCACACTGGAGTTTTAGGATGTTCAAGAGGCTAAAAAAATGGGAATTTCACCTGACAGCTCCTAGAGAGCTTATTAAATGAGTTTATGCAAAGCAGGTGCATTTACCTGTCTCAGTTCAAAACTATTAACACATCACTTATGGGATCATAAAAAAATGCATCTTGTTGAATGAGTGTTTTGATGAGAAAACCTGCAAAGAGCATAGAAGCGAATGGTATGCACCATAATATCAAGTTGATCTGTAATCATAATTTTTTGATGTGTCAATATGTAGGGAAGTAATCTGTCTCATTAAAAAAAAAGAAAAAAAAAAAGTGATTCTCATTCATTTTCACTGGGTCAATTGCTGTTACTAATCCAGAGTCTTTGTCAGCCTGCAGGCTTTCTTGTGTGCTGTGTTTTTACACTTTTGCATAAAAGGCAGGTAAGATGATACTGTTAGCACTTTCTGCTCTTGTTTTCTTTTTTTTGGTTTTTTTTTTTTTTTCTTGGAGCAGTAATGTGATTGACTTAAAATAGCTGCTTTTAGCAAATTCTATTTTCCGCATGTGTATTCATGGGGAGACAGATGGCCAGAGAAGGATAGAATGACTTTGATTTATTTGCATTAACATTTTTTCCCCTCTGTTTATGGTGTTGTCTTTAGTGTCATATAAATTCATTCATGAAATATAAACTTTGATAGTCTTGGAGGAAAAAAAAAAATTGTGCCCTCTGAAACATGGTAAAAATATTATAGAAATGTAGTTTATTGTGCTAAGTTTGGAAGGAAAAAAATGCCACTTTGTGCTCTGAATATTAAACCAAAGGAAGATCTCTCACGACTATGTCCTGTCCACAGCATGAGTTAATCTCCTGTGGTTTATATTTGGATTGCAGGAACGATTCTTTCTTGCAACTTTGTGCAGATTTCCTAGTGGAATATCTTTGCTGTATTTCTTCTTACTCATATCATATGGCTTTAAATTTTGCATTCTAATTCTCCCTATATCAGACGGGGATTTTTTTTCTCAGTACTTTTTTTTAACAAATTTCATACAGACTCAAGTAATAAGTCTCTGGTTATGAGTGGGAGTGTTGTCCGGAGGTATGCAAGGAGGTAACTGCTGAGTGCCTTAGACTTGCAGTGAAACCTCATCTAATAATATTGCTCCTAGCACCTGGCACACAAGAATATTCCAGGACTGGCTCCTGCAGGCAGTCAACATGATAAAGGGGATTAATTCCAGTAAATGAACATACACATAAGGACTAAGATCTCTGGTAGTCATGTGCTGCTTGTGTGTGCATAAACAGTTTATAATGGTTTTGTCTCCTAGATTTTCTTTTCAGTGTTTCAAACTACTACAGCGTTGGGAAAACTATTTGTGTATTCCAACTTAAAACAGGTGAAGTCCTCGGAGAACTAACACTGCAGAGTCCGTAGAGCGTGGCATTGCTTTTGTTTGTTTGTTTGTTTTTGTTAAAGACAGAATATTTGAAGTAATTATTGAAGGTGCTCTTTTTCTTCACTTTGGCAAGAAGGTCTTGATGTTTTAGTGAGCCTTGAGTTGTGACAAAGAGGCAAACGCTAAACTGTATGTTACTCTTTAAAGGATTTGAAAACAAAAGTCTAGTGAGAAGAGCAGCCTCGTCTAAACCCATGGGGACAAACAAACAAAAACAAGCAAACAAACAAACAAACAAAAATACAAACAAACAGACAAAAACCAAACCCCAACCCCCTCAAACAACAAAAAAAACCCCCACCACCCCAACAGCAATAACAACAAGAAAAGAAAAGAAAAGAAAAGAAAAGAAAAGAAAAGAAAAGAAAAGAGAAAAGAAAAGAGAAAAAGAAAGAAACCCTCAACAACCAAAGCAATGTTTTCCCCCAGTCCTTCAGCAAACGGAAGCATCTGCTCGCCGCCGGCCCGGCCTGTGTTTGATGGTGCGGAACGTGGGATGCAGGAGGTGCGGCCCCTGCGCTGCGGGCCAGGGCGGTGCTGCGGCCGGCGCTGCCAGGCGCGGTGGGACGGAGCGGAGGGCAGCGGGCAGGCTCTGCTCTAGGCTTTTCCCGGCTTTTCCCGGCCCTTCCCGGCTTTTCACGGCCCTTCTCTGCCCGCGGGTCCCGACGGGTCCCGGCCGGACTCGGGGCAGAGCTCCCCGGCCCCTCCGCCCAGCCAGCGGGGGTGGAGTTTTTTCCCCTTTCGCTCTTCTTTTTCCTCAGCGCACGGGAAGCTTGAGAATCGGAAATGATCTTAATTAAATGTTTTCTGTACAGAAACAAACGGGCTCTTTTTTTTTTTTTTTTTTTTTTTTTTTTTTTTTTTTTTTTTTTTTTTTTTTTTTTTTTTCTTTTTTTGTGCGCGGGGCGAAGGCAGCAGACCTTATCACAAAAGACAAAAGCAAATATTTATCAGGGAACAAAAGATGTCCACGGTTGCTTGCAGCGGGGGAGATTTTTCTCTCTCTCCCAGTGAAGATGTTTAACAGCGTAAGATGTTTATCGGGACTCCTTGTTGAAATTCTTTGTTTCCCTGCAAGATCTACAAATGAAACTGTTTTTCTTTCTGTGAAGCACATAATGAAGCCCATGAGTTAAACTGCAGAGAATGCAAACACCTGCTTGTCCCTCTGTTGACTTTGCGTTTCAAGAAGGTCTTTTCTGTTCCCCATGTTAATGCTTTGGGGGCTTGGTTTTGTTTGATTTTTTGTTTATTCTGTGTGGAGATAAATGGTCATCTGGCCTATCTTCACTTTGTGTCACTTGTGATGCAGCGATTGTCTCTGTTAAAGGAATACCACGTTGTTAAAAGTATTCCCTCAGAATCCTGTGTGTCACCGAGCGAATAAGCTATTACATTTTACTGCTTTACCTGCCTTGGTTTATTTTTGTATATTTTTTTCTTTTCTTAATGCTCTATTTGATGACCTACATGTCTTACATTTTCAGCCATGAATGAAAGGGAGGAAACAGAATCCGTGTAACCCCTTCCAGGACTTTTGCCTGTTCCCCTTAACTATTTCATACATGGAAACACAATATTTCAGGAGTACTTGAATGCTGATTATCCAGTGGTTTCATACAAATGTATCCCTAATACAATATGAGTTTTAGGTGGTATTTGAAATGTGTAAACACTTCTATGAGTATTCACCCCCAACAGCTGGGTTATCAGTTTAACTACAAAATCTATCATAAAAATTAAGGGTTTATAATATAAACCCTCACTTTCTACAACTTGTGAAGAAACTACTTGTGATTAAATTTATTCACATAGCAAATGTTCAGTCTCATAATAAGCATTTTTAGTTGATGTTATTGCACAGATTTCTGGTACTGGACAATATAATTCATAGTTGTGCCTGCAAGAGGTATTTGGGGTTTTTTATAGTTCACAAGATTTGAGGAATACTTTTGAGCACTTTTCCACAGCAACTTAGAAAAGAGCTTTACAATGACATAGGCTTTTAAGTACAGTGCTGTAAAGTAAAAGTAGTGTGTCATAACAGAAGTGCTATACCCAGACAGGGCTTGTCTGCTGTTTTAATATATTTCATAAATATTGGGGGCAGGGGGGACGCCTTGTTCTTCACATGACTATACTTGTAGATAGTCCTGTTTGTCTGGGAAAACATATTCAAAGTAGGACTCCTGGGAGCAAGCACTTGTGGAATTTAAAGCTTTCTATTTCATATGCATCATTACATTTTAAATTAATAATGTAAAATAAAGCTTTGTATTGGGAAATAGATTTAAGTATTGTTTTTGTTTCTTTATTACTGATTATAGTATTTTTCTCAAACTTCTCTGAAGCTTCACAAAACTGCAAGGTTTAGAAGAACAATTCCTAGGTGTTTTTGTAAATTGTTTACCTTTGTGCAAGCCTTCAAGGTATATGTTTTAATGAAATGAAATTATTTTAGTTCTAATTTGACAGAATAGCTCTTAGATAAAGATGCTCTATGATTCTTTATTTTCATAAGTCCATTTCAGTTCTGATTACTGAGCTTGCATTCTATTTTTTCTTTTGTTACGGAGTCCAGAGAGTTTAATAGTCTTTTCCTAAAGTTGTATAGGGAGCCAGTACATTAGATGGTCTCAGGACTTCCTTAAAACAGGTAAAAATATTTTTTTAATATTTTTTTCTTTCTTAGTTCAGAATTTTCTCTTTTCTTTACCAGAGATAGAGCGTGTTCTATAATAATTTGCAAGATTTCTCTCTTACACTAAGGCTTTTTGTATTTCTGATAATACTAGAGTGTGTGTCTGGAAGCTAAAAGATAAATAGAATATAAATATTATGAGATTTTCCATTTCATCGAATAAAATGATTATCTAGGCTACCTTGGATTGAAATACTATCATTTTCTCAGGCTCTTTGGCAAGACACAAGTACTTCAGTAGAGAGAGATTTATTCTTCAGAAACACAGAGTATATTCTGTACACACATATTCTGTAAAATATTAAATGCCATATAGTTCTGGAATGCTTTTGCCCTCAAGATAAGTTTTCTTCTTAAAAAAGAAAAAGAAACTGAGACTGCTCCAGCTTTCTTTTCTGACAGACATGCCTTACTTGAGGCTTTTATTGTTTTGAGTTTTATAAATACTGTAGTGAGTTATTTTTTTCTGCAGAATCAGGAAAGTAGAAAGGATGGAGAAAACAGCATAAAGCCCAAGTTTACTTGAAAAACTTATCTTTTAAGATAACTTACCTTCTTGCTTATTTCTATCTGATACTGCACCCATATTTTTTTTTTTTTTAATCTATGTATAAAGGAATTTGTAATGGTTAACATGGTCAGCAATCAGTAATAATAAAAACCATACTGCTGTGGAAATAAATTCACTCCAACATTAAGAAGTCAATTGTACAATGGTAATGTATTGTTGCTGGTGATAACAATGCTGACCATTCTGCAGGGTGGTTGGTGGTAAAAAAACAAATTAAAAATTTATTTTCCAATGCAAGTGAAGTATTTAGAAATGAAAGGGAAGGATATGAAAAGATGAGCATTTTTGGTACAGTTTTGTACAGATGGGACTGTAATTGGTGACATGGGAATAGTGTATATACTGAAATATTTGAAATGCTAATCCATTTTTTACTTCAGTTTTCCAACTGCCAGCTGTAATTATGGATCTCATTTAAGAGCTGCTAACACAGGGAGTAACTTCACTCCTGGAGCAGTCCCACTGAGACATGGAAGTAAAGTTAAAGTTGGTATAGGTACACTAGGAATTTGTTGAATGCTACTATTAGAAACTGTCTGGTCCTACATTATAAACCATTTGCATTTTGAATATATTTAGTTATACATAAACTAAGTTATGCACTGATATTCTTTATCAAGATTAATGGAGGCCTTTAAATTTAAATTTATCACTCCTTGCAGTCCTTAAAATTTCATTATTTGTTGACAGAGGTGAATGAATCTGAAGTGTTTCTTAGATCCACAGAGCTCTCATAAAATTTGAGAGATGGATGTGAAATGGTTTATGGAATAATTTCAATCAGTTTTATTTTATACTCTTTTCCAGTGGGATGTATTTTATAAAAAGAAGTGTTCTAGTAATAGTGTTTCTAAATTTCCTCAAGTCTTCTTTTTGAATTTTCAAGAACATTTGAATAAAGCATCTGTTTAAAAGAAGTTCTATACAAGCAGGGGTTCAGTTGGCAGAATGAGCTGAATTAAAAACTGAAGGCTTTCATCAGTGTCTTCCCTCTGTGAAAATGACAGAAACACATTAAAAAGACAACCTGTTTTATTCTATTTATTGTTAAAATATAAAATCAACTTAGAATAAATTTCGTTGTTTGTTTGCTTGTTGTGTTTTTTCCTCTTATCAATATTTAAATGTATCTATCATTTATAGTTCCCTTTTTATTTACTGGAGAAACTGTATTTCTGTTCAGTGGGAAACCCTGTATTATTCAATCCAATTTGGAAATTTAATTTTGAACTTTCAGGTGAAATTAAATGTCTTTGTAATTGTAAAATTAAAAGTCATTAATATCCTGAATTACTACAGTCCCACAGGACTTTTTAACAAGGATTTAGTAGGAATGGATCCAACAATATTCTGTTAATATAATATTAATAGAAATTACTTTAAATTCTTTGTTGTACAACTAGAAATATGTTCCTTTTATAACACTTTCTGGCTGTTGAACAATTCTTCAGGAATTTGTAATAGTGATATGATTTTGTTCATTCTGGGACAGGGTAGCATTTTTCCCTTTACTGTAAGGACAGAAAATCCTCACAGGACAAAGAAGTAAAACCCCTGAAGGAATGCACTAGACAGTAGAACAAATCCTCCTCAATTCCTGGAAATGAACTAAGCTTATTACCTTGTGATGTTGTGCTTTTTTGTTGTTGTTGTTGCTATTATTATTATTATTTTCCAAAGTGATTTTAAGATGCTTTAAAGGTTAATGAGAAAACAGCACATTTTGAAGCAACTTTCTGGATGCTTCAGAATAAAGGAAAGAATAGCCTGGTTCTGTGCTTCCTTTTGAAACTGAAACGTGGGCAAAAGTGTTTTTGCATTTATTCAGATGCCTTTTTTCTTCTTGCTTTGAAAGGACTGTAATTGAGTAGGGATTTGTCCTGATAAGAACTAATAGAAATGTAATTATAAAAGGGTGAGTAGAGATTACAAAAAGATTGTGTTGTTTCAGGTTTTCTAAGTTATTCAGTCATTATTTTTTAATGTTTTTGCTTTCCTTATCCTAGTGCAAAAAAGGAGGGTGTGAGAGATGCAGTACTTAGAAGTTTAAGGTGAATTTTCAGGCTGAATAGCCTAACAGAAAATTTCATATTGCTTCACATGAATGTTCAGGGCTAGACTATAACTATGGGAAGGATAACAGAGCGGGGAGTAACTTGCTCTCTGGGCTAATGTGGCTTTTTTGAAAGACACAACATACTATTTTTTATACATTAATAAGGATTAAGTATATATAAAAAATAAATCCTTGCTTTGTCAACCAGTGCAATTTATTTGGTTGATTTTTTTAATGCATTTTCCAAGATTGTTCCCTGAGCAAATTCAGGAATGGAACTGAGGTGGCTAATTCCCACAGTTTTATGGAGGATAACACCCCCCCCCCCCCCCCCATATTTTTCAGCCCTTTGTCCCTTCCATCTCTTACTATTGCAAGCTCTTATTTTGATACTTAGTTGTTAGAGCCAAACAAACCCAGGGAAGATCTTCATCTTGCTGCTGTGCTTTGCTTTATGCAGTCATGTTTGTTTTCTTGCTGTGTGAGTGGAAGGTAGCAGCAGTTTAATCAAGTCAGTGTATGATGGGCTCTGGGAGGTTTTTGCCTTAATTCCTTGAAGAGAAGGACCAATCCCATACCTTCAGCATTTGGGTACAAAAGGCACAAGAGTGGGATCCTCTTGGGTAGGATTTCCAACCAGTGGTGACCTATTCAGGCCAGAAGGGAAAGAGACTCCCTGTGTGGAGGTTTGGAATGACCCCAAAACTCCAGGAGAGAGAGCGGATGGTCCTGGTGAATAGGCAAGAAGCCAGGGCAGGAGAAATTCCAAGGTGTTTGCCCAGCTGTGAGGAGGACTTTATTTTTAATGATGGGAATGGGACAACAAAAGAGGAAGGACCCTGGCATTTGTTTTCTCTGTAGCCTGGGCAGTACCAGAAAGGTGCTTCTGTTTTGTATGCAACATCAGGGACAGAATAAATGTATTTGGCTTAAGGATGTCACTAGTAGCTCTGTTGTAGTGAAAGATGTTTGTTAAAAAACTGCATGTTGTGGAAAAAATTAGTTTTGAATTGATTTGTTTTCAAATTGGTTTAGCCATTCAGATTCAATTTTATCTGTGACATTGAGGGGTTTCTAGACAACTCTTTCCTGACTAACACCGTGGAGCTTTTTGGCATTACACGCAAATTAGCAGCATGCTGCATCATTAAAAAATAAAAGAGCTGCAACTTTTTCTTGGCGTAGGTTTCTGTAAAGCAATAAAAGACTCCCTAAGTTGATTGTAAATATCGTAAAGTATTTACTTTGCTCTATAAACTTGGAGCATTTCATGTTTGGATATATTGTATGTGGCCTCCTAAGACCTTTTCCATTGTTCTGCTTGTGTCTTGTTCAATGAGGGTTTCAGGTCTCATGCAAGAGAGATTTTTGAAGGACAAAACCAGTGTGCCCTGCAGGAAAAGCAAAGGCAATGAAGGTATTTGTAGGCAGGATACACATACTTTAGGAATTTGGCCTTTAGTTAAGGCCTACTCTTTTAGTGATGGAAAGTTGCAGTTTTCCAGTGCCCTCATTTCTCCATATTTTAAAAAGGAGTAAAATTGACCTAGCGAGCAAACCAGTAGTGTTGTTCTTTATTGCTACGTTGAAATACTAGAATTTATTTTCTGTTCGTGATTTGTTTATTATTAGACCAAACACAAGTTCTCGTTTTCCAGTTCTAATGTTTATACAAAGAAATCTCCAAGCTTCATACATTCTAGGTGTTTCCACTTCACAAAATTATTAATTGAAGAACCCCATGTAGCTTCCCTGTGAGGCCTGTGTACACCAAACCTCTTCCTGCATAATCCCACATGACCACGAATCTTTCCCAACCAGAAACTTCAGGTCCTATGAGTTGTAAAATGGTTTACAGCAGGCTAAAAGCTTCTCAGAAATATTGATAAAAATGACTTTTGCTAGCTCAGTAATAAAGGAAAAGGCAAGGATGAACTATCCTTGCCTTGAGCAGGAGAGGAGCTGGCCCTGGACTTGTTCTCTGGGGTAGTACAGGGAGTGCTTTTCTCAAATATTACACTTCAGCTACTCACTGGAGCTGGCTGAAAGCCATGAATTTATTTTTAAGAAATACCTTTGTGCTGATTAATTTTCCTTTTGCATTTCATTGCAACAGAAGCAAGGTTTTCATGCCTTTTGGTGTAGCACATGGATAAAGGGTGTACCAAGGAATAGGAGAATCCATCATGGAATAGTTGGTGGACTGGAATCCAACCCATCCTGTTCATGCTACCTGTGCATGACCAAGGCAGGGATATAGATCTGAATCACTAATTTTGTTTTCTGTTCTGAAAATGAAAAGGTTCTACTTCATAAAATGTGTTATTAAGAATTGCTCATATTTTTACTTATTTAACTATGGTTTTTTTATTGGTTCATTGTTGCTGGCATTCAGTGGATTGCTTTCCTGCCATATCCTACTCCTATGCAGGATTATTTTCAAGATATCTTTCATGTTGAATAACACACAATTTCAGACAGAATTGACATTTATGAAAAATAGAAATGTGAGTGCTAATGTTCTTAATGTGAAATTCCGGAGGCAGTTAGTAAGAAAGTTTAATCAACTATTAAATAATCAATAGTTACTAGTTCACAGAAGGTTTATCAAAATTTTCATTTCTTTGGTTTGAGGTTATTGGAAAATGTAATTTTCAACAGCCTTAAGGAGTTAGAAGTCTCACTTCCATTGAAATTGAAAGTAATTTGAACATTTTATTACCTCAGGCTTCCTTAATATTCCCAACATGCACAGGCTGCATCTGTTGTACTTTTATCACTGAAAGCAGTGAATTGTGGATTCTAAATTTCTAGTTCTTCAGAAATACATGGATCTGGATAACAAGAAATGAAACATGGTCAGGTAAACTTTGAATTCTTAGAAAACTTTGTAGAGGGAATTTTGAATATTGCACAATGAGTAAATTCAGTTTAGTTTTTATTCTTTCTTGTCTTTAGTGTCCACCTAATTCTGTGAAAAAGACCATGTGTTAAGGATCTAATTTTCTTTTCTGTTAGTTGCATAATTTAGATAAGAGTACTCCTTTTACTGGGAAAGATTTGTGATGTGCAGACTCTTTACTGAACAATATTTTTTTTCCTATTCATATTGCCAACAGAAAAAGTACTTGCTGTCTCTGTCTCTCTCTAGATATCTAAATTTATCTTTGGACTGTTATCTTGAATTACTCTGGAAAATATTCTGAATAACTTAATAGTCAGTCACTATTTTTTATCTTATTATATTGAGTTAATCAGCTTAAATTTTCTGAAAAACATTTTCAGTGAATAAAATTTTCTGAGTGTATTTGTTACCTTCAGTTTTACTATGATATGACCAATAATTCAGCCTCCTTTCTTGACTCTTATGGCTTCTAGGTTATCCATAGTCTTCCTTCACTTCAGAAGCAGTTCATATGGGTTCATGTGAAATACACTTGCAGAAAAAAATAATGTTATTTTGCTTCAAGTTTTGGAGCACATGAACCGGTTTCATTTCAGATTAAGCAAATGTAGGAGATTTGCCCCAGCCAGGCATTCAAACCCCAGAGGCAAACTCAAGTTGGAATGTTCATAGCATGGGCATCAGGTCCTCAGTACCAAGATGTAGCCAGAATCACCCTCTAGCCTGGCAGGTGGAGCATTTCCTTGAAAAGGGGCTTGTGTGTATTGATTGACCTCTTCATGCACAGAAAAGAAATGGCTTGGCCATTATACTGTCTGAGCAACTGGTCAAAGAGTCTATTTCTGTATTTAAAATAAGAAAAAAAGAGATTTGGAGGAACGAGCCAGCAGCATTGCCCTTCCCCTTCCATGGTAAGCACGACTTGTGAAGTAAGAACGGTACAGTGTAAGAAAACACTGCTGAAATCTGGCCCCTCTACATCCTCTCCTGGAAAAGGTGCCCTCCTACAGTTCTGAGTGAAACATATGAGAGGTAGGATTGACTCATGTCTTTATTCACTATTGCCCAACTGGACACAGTGATCTGATAAACATGCCGAGGACTTTTGTACTGCCTTCTTCCCTCCCTCCCTCCCTCCCTCCCTCCCTCTCTCCCTCCCTTCCTTCCAATCTCCCTCCCTTCCTTCCAATCTCCTTCTCTTCCTTCCTCCCTCTGTCCCAGCCTTTATTTCTGATAAGGTATTGCTGAAGGACCGAAAGGAGAAGGAGGAGCCCTCTCCCTTTTTCCCAGGCTGAGACAAGTTTTTCCATTTCTGGCCGTGAGATGTACAGCAGCATCCCAGCTCCAGGTTGCTTGGCCTCCTGGGAATCCCACTGGCAGGTGCAGTGACTCAGCCTGCTGTGCCACCCTGAGATTTCAGGATGTTTGTGCTGGGCCACTCCTGCAGAATGAGTGGGAGGTGAGTTGAGGGTCAAACTCCAGATTTAGAATGCACATTCCTAGTCAGAAAACAGCTTTTTTCTCTGTGGAGTGTAAAGACTCCTGAGTAATGGTAAAATAGGAACAGCCCATCATTACCAGGCAGTAGGATGAGATCTGTGGGGAGGGCAGTTTTCTCCCATCAGGAGATGGGATGTATTTAACATGGATAGGGAGCAACTGTGCCAAGGCTGTGAATCTGCTGTGGTAAGCCAGAAGTCCCATCACCAGATTCTATCAAGTAGAAACCCTTAAAAAAATTCCTAAGTGTCCTTCCATCTGCTCTGCTCCACAGTTCAAACTAAAACATCCTGCAGAAGACTGTCCATCTTGTCAGAAGCTGGCATTTTTAAAAGCAAAAAGTAGTAATATAAGAATGATTTGTCTCTTGAGAAACATTTCCTTTTGATGATTAGATAACAGTAGAATAACAGAGACCTTTCAAAGCATTTATGCTAGAGGCTTCTTATTAAGCCCCAAATACAGTGTAAATTCAAAAAGCAAGATTGGGGTGCTTTAACTTCCTCTGTTTGTATTGTGGTTTGTGTTTCACAAGACGACAGCTGTAGATCAGAGGACAGACTGGCAAGTGATGGGTGTTTGTGAGCAGGAACTTCTTGGGAGATATTGACCGGGTCACGGGCAGCTGCTCGGAAATTTGTTAAGTAATCTATCTAATATGTCCAAGGAGTAGCACATCCGAATCAATCCATCCAAGTGCCTCAGGAATATCAATAAAGAGATAATAAATCTGATAATTCTCTGTGATTTGCTCTGCTGTGAAGCTACTGGGGAAGCCTTGTACAATATGAAGATTAATTCTAGTACACATTTGTTAAGGTGACAAATGCTCCATGCCAGAACTGTGGCTGGTGAAAAATTCATTTCAAATTAATTTCAAACTTTATTTTCCGCAATAATCTGCTGTCATAAAACTGAATGGCAACAAATGGCAACTGCTGAGGATGTTTCCAAAAGGGAACTAGACCCCAGGTTTACAGAATTAGTTTTGCTGCTCTTTTTTTTTTTTCTTTTGTGGATCTCCCACCTAATTTTTGTTCAACAAAGAAACATTTATTTCTTTGCTGTTGTTCTAAATTTTAAACCATAGTAATGGTTAACAATAAACCATGAAGTACAACATAGTAAATACAAAGCTTAAAGAGATAATAAATTTAGATAGTTATTATCCTAGCCTGATTAGGTACATAAGTTCTAAGTCCTTTGTGAGAAGGGGGAAAAAAAAAAAAAAGAAAGTGTCCCATCAGGCACAGTCTTGAAAGTCAATTTTTTTTTGTTTGTTTCTATTGACTGTGGTAGGTATAAAATCGAGTGTAAAGTCTAGAAATTATGTTGTATATATTATAGACTAATTATATTAATCTATAATTTATTTACGATATTTTCCATTTGTCAAACAGCTTTAAGAAAGAATCCCAGCACTTCTGTTTCTGACTTAATGATGTGAGAGAAGTGACATTTCTCAGGGCAAATAGACACTCGAGGAATTTTTTATAATGTTTGAAAAATTCAGAATTCTGTTTGTGACCTTCATTCTAAAAATTATCAAAATTACCTGTATCTTTTCAAATTAACTCCAGATTACTTGAAGATCAAGATTAGTACTTGAGCCACCTATGTCTTGGTCAGTGAAAGAAATTTGTATCTGTTTTAAAAATAAAGAGCCAAAAGTAGAAGTTGAAGTTTCAGTTTACAAAAATAAAAGGTGAGCAACTGTTAATTCAAACAAAAATTTCACAATTTGAGTCTCTAAATTTGGCATTTGGATTGTAGAATTTTTAAAACTTTATAGTTCGGGGTTTTTTTCTATATTCCTAAATTTCTGCTGGACAAAAATCTGACTGTGCCTTAAAATCAAACAGAATATTCTTTGTCCCCTTTGTTCATACCACCACCCTATCATAGCATCTTCCTTTTGTGAATCTCGATAAGGAAAAATTTATGTAGAAAGCAAAGTAGATGAAGGAATGCAAGCATCACCCTCCCCTCTGTCAGTGGAGTCTTGTTCCTCAGAAACACAGGCTCTGCTGATGCCACTTCCTTGGCACTTTCACACTGACTCTTGAAAAAGAGCAAGAGCCCTACAATGCCTGTTTAGCCAGTGGTGGCTGTTCAGCACTGCATCAAATGTATTTTTTAGAATATCCATTTTTCCCCATTTTATAAGCAATTTTTTTAGGCAGACCTATGATCTTTCTTTTCTGCACACTTTGGAAAAAGCACAGCCTCTGTCCCTCAGGTGCAGGTGAGAAGTTGCAGCCCAGAGAACTTGGTGTGGAGGGTTCACCTGTCCAAGAGAATTAAGAGAGGATGGGGTCACAAGATGGTTTGAATCGGACTGTGGGTGGGAGAAGAACCTTACTGCATCCTTCTTTTAGCAAATGTTTCAAGCCACAGAACTCTTAGGCAAAGCTTGAAAATTTTACTTAACTTTTATTTTAGTGTGGAAGGCAGCAGGCCATGGATATTTCATGGTAGTTTGTTCCTATTACACTTACCTTAAATAAGAGGTTAATCACTTTCCCTGTCCAAGGGAAGGACTGTAATAGCGTTTAGCATTTAATGTCTCAGTATCATGAAATTTTGTTTTGGTATTTTTCCCCTCCCATGAGCTCTGTTGTCTCTTAGAGAATTTGGTTTTGGTTTGCTTTAGGAAAAAAAAAAATATTGTCATTGTAGCTCTTTTTCTGACATCCCAGCAGACACTGATTTCAGAGAGATGTTTTGCAGACCCTTATTAAAGACTTACACTTTGTAATTTTGAACATAACTTATAGCTTCTTATTCTATGGACTTTGATCCATCTTCATAATTTATATAATAAATGCCAAGTTTGCTCAGCTATGAAGTAGAGAATGTTAGTGGTGGACCTCATTTCAGCATATTCAAAGTGGATTTGACCAAAGTTCCTTGACACAGATGAATTTGTATCACATATTCTTCATAACTGCTTTTCCTCCAAAAGATCTGATTTATTTTAGGGCAGAAGTACATACTTCAGGTTATTCTGTGCTTTTTATTACGAGTGACTTTCACTGTGAATGTGAATAGGGACATCAGGTTATGCAAAGTGGTAATGAAGGAGAATGTCCTACTGTGCTACAAGTTTTATATTGAATGGCTGCAGCTTGAGGGTCTGAAGTTTCCATTTAGTCCTTCAGCCACATAGCAAAAATACCAGTGCCTGATGGCATTAAAATATGTATTTCAAAGGCTAGAAATGTTGTTGAAACCCAAGAATTTTACTTGTGCGTGGTTTTAGTGTGGAGATATCTGTGCTTGCTAAAAAAGAAAACTAACCAGAAGCATGTCAGGCTTGTTTTCATCTTTGGATCTCATGTTCAGTGTGTCTGTGTCTGATGGTTTGAACCATGGTTCTCTTGTATCCATGTAAGGAGATACCCAGACATGACAAGCATGTTGGAACCAGTGTTATTTAATGTCTTCATTAATGGCATGGACAAAGGGATTGAACAAACTCTCAGCAGGTTTTGCAGATGACACCAACCTGAGGGGTGTGGGTGACACACCTGAGGGATGGAATGCCATCCAGAGGGACCTGGACAAGCTCAAGCAGTGGCCCATGGGAATCTCATGAGGTTTAACAGACCGAGTCCAAGGTGCTGCACCTGGGTTGGAGCAACCCCTGGTACCAATCCAGGCTGGGGATGAAGAGACCCAGAGCAGCCCTGGGAGAAGGACTTGGGGGTGCTGGTGGGTGAGAGGCTGGACATGCCCCGGCTGTGAGTGCTGGGAGCCCAGAAACCCCCGTGTGCTGGGCTGCATCCCAAGCCCCGTGGGCAGCAGGGCAGGGAGGGGATTCTGCCCCTCTGCCCCGCTCTGCTGAGACCCCACCTGCAGGGCTGCACCCAGCTCTGGGCTCCCAGCACAGGAAGGACAGGGACCTGCTGGAGCCAGGCCAGAGGGGGCACCAAGGTGATCAGAGGGATGGAGCAGCTCTGCTGTGAGGGAAGGCTGAGAGAATTGGGGTTGTTCAGCCTGGAAAAGAAAAGGCTTTGGGGTGACCTTACTTCAGTTTTCCAGTGTCTGAAGGGAGCCCACAGGAAAGATGGAGAGAGACTGTTTACAAGGGCCTGGAGTGAGAGGACAGGGGAGAATGCATTCAAACTGACAGAGAACAGTTTTAATTAAGAAGAAATTCTTTTCTGTGAGGTTGGTGAGGCCCTGGCACAGGTTTCCCAGAGATGTTATTGCTGCCCCATCCCTGGAAGTATTCAAGGCCAGGTTGGATGGGGCTCTGAGCAACCAGGCCCAGGGGAAGGCCTTTGTGTCCTTGCCCTTGGCAGGGGGTTGGAAGGAGATGATCATGAAGGTCCTTTCCAACCCAAGCCATTCTATGATTCTATGACAAGTTAACATTTGGGATTTATGAAAGGGTTTTATATTTTAATAGGAACATCATCTTTCTGCATACCTAAAATAAGTATTACTTTCAACTGAAAAAGAAATTTGCAGTGTAGAAATAGTTATTCAAACTCAGATACATCAATTATAAGGAAAAATATTTGATTTCTATTCTGTCAGTAGGCACCTGATTCACAAACTTCTTAGGACAGATTATTTAAAAGTATTTATTTTCTGTATTCAGTCATGAAAAGAACTTCAAACTCAAAAAGACAACTTGTTGCAAGATATTTTCTCCTTGTCTGAAAATGATATGATTTAACTGTGGTCTGCATAACTTTAATTAAAATAAGGTGCTAGTGGGGTTCTACTACTCCAGACAAAGAGAGAAAGAGAGAGATGAGGTAATTTGTACTTAATACAATGAAGTATTAAATTAGTCTCTTATAATCTTGATTGTCACTCTACTGAAGTTATGCATATTTACAAACTATCTTGAATTTGGTTCAAAACCTTTTGGAAAGAGAATGCCTGATGATAATGATTATACATTTTGTATATTTTTTATTTGGTTTTGTCTTTCTTGTGGTCTCAGCTTGTACTAAAATAATCAGCTCCTCCCTATTCAGTTTCCCTTTCTCTATGTGTTCATATCGATTGTATACGAGTCTGTGTGGATTTAGGAGGAGTTTCCACTTCAGTTAATGCATTATCAGAAAGATTAATGAAATTCCAGTTATATGACAATCAGTTTGATCAACATAGATCTCTTCACTTTTGTCTAATTCTACAGTGCTTATCTTCACACTTCTACAATTAAGTGGTGGAGTCACCATCCCTTCAGGTGTTTAAGATGCAGCTGGACGTGGCACTCAGTGCTGGGGTCTAGTTAAAAAAAAGTGGTGATTAATTTTCCATCATAAATGGTTCTGTGGGACATTTTGAAATTGTTATTAAGGTAGTCAACATTCTATTGTATACTGGATACTTGGCAAATATCTGAAAGCTTCCAAATTTTTCTTGTCTTTACTTCTAAACTATTATAAACTCTACTTCTAAATGGTGAAAATCAGGTTTTCAAAGAAAGACACTTTATTATATTTGTAAATAAAATCCATAAAAAACATAGCTTGAACTGTAGAAGTCAAGATGAGTTTGCCAGCTTGAGGAGGGGGAAGGTTTTTATTGTTTCTCCATTTGTTTTTGTTGTGGCTTTTCTAATTCTTTTTTCTTCCCTGTGAAACACTGAACTTAACAAGGGTGACTTGAATTAAAATAATCTTGGAATTATTTTACAGTGCAATGTTTTTACAGAGTCTTTGTTTCTGAAAGAGCTGTGATTTGGTTTTATTTTACAGGACTGGAAAGAAACATTTTCCATAGATGTCAGCTTCTGTCTGCTGTGATGCTCCACTCTGAGAGATGCCACATTCAGCCCTGAGTAGTACTGGCAAAGAGAGCAGCTTCTCAGAATGAGGTAGGTTTCATTCCTTTCCACAAGGCCTGATGAAGTTCTTCATAGTCACTTTTTGTTTAATCTAAGTGAAGTCGCACACGTATTCCAAGTTTGACTTCACCTTGAGTTGTCATTGGTTTTGGTGGCTTCCTCTGTGTTGGTATTTACCCAACAGAGTAATTAATGAGTCTGGGTGTTGTAGTGACTACAGTGTTCCATGAGCTTTCAATTGTGTCACAGTTTTCTTCCAAAGCATTCTTGGGCTGCTGTGACTGTTTCCTGTGACTACAGGTACACTCTGCAGACCCTGTGCATGTGTCATCAGAAAGAGCATATCTTAGTTAACCTTCCACAGCCAAGATTATTTCCTAACAGAATGGTTCCAGGAGAGTGATTTGAGGAAGGTTTGCATACTATTATTATTATTGTATTATTATTATTATTAGACATAATCTCTGGTCAAAGTGCAGTGCAATGAATAGGTAATGCCTAAAGGCCTTGGTTCTCTTTTACTATTTTCTCACTGGTGGTAAAAGACATATTGAAGTGAGAGTTTGTTACTTAAACATGGGACTGGTAAATATGACACAAAACACGCAATAGACCCACAGCCATCTGGAATGGCAGCTGAGCCCTTGGCAGGATTCTGTAGGGTATGTAAAATGCATGAGTTGCCTATGCTTAGCAGTCATATCCTATATGTTAGATTTCTCCTTCAGGAAACTGTAAAAACGGGTTCAGTTTGGATTGTGATAGATTGTAATCCCAGATTCGGAGCTTATGTCAGAAATGAGGGGTACCAGGAGACCTGCAAGGAAAGAAGGGTTGAAACAAAGCAAGTAAAGCAACAACTAGGAAGGTGTTGGACAGGAAGGGGAGCTTAATTGGTCTTATTTTCCATTGATTGCATTTCCTACTTATACTCCATGAGCTAGTAACCTTCAAGTACGTGACATCTTCTCTGAGTTGTTCTGCTGTGCATTATTTCACAAAGAAATGTAATGATGCTCTGTGCTGTACTGCATCCCCTCATTGTGTACCAAGTGTAAGGGAAAATATTACGGTCGGTATCTGACATGTGGAACTAATTTGCCTCTGCTGGAGTTCAGGGAGAGGTCTTGGCTATTACAGTGCATGAAAACACTAGGAATTATAGGCACCTCACCTCATGATGCTTCATTTGTAGTTTACTTTTGTGATGGTATGCTATGGATAAAATATGGGGACCATATCCTGGCCCCATTGAAATCAGTAGGAGTTTTTCTCTTCATTTCAACTAGGCCATGACCCTGGGAATCTCTACTGGCTCCTGGTGAAAGATTTGTTCTATTCCTGCCCCTATTTAGACCTCCTCTGAGGACTTAATTTTTAATATTGCTACCAAATCTGCTTCTTAGGTAATAATTCTCTCTTATTGAAGTTTATTTGTAGTTGATTTGGGATAGCTATGCTCAAAGGAAAACATGTTTCTATACCTATATTTTTCTGCCCTTAAGTATGACAGCATTATTGTGGGTAATTATAGACTGAATCTCAGGAAATAGTATCTGATGAAAAGATAAAGGACTTCAGAACAATTTACCAAGGGATTGGGTGGCAAACCTACAGGTAAGATATTATTATGCAAGAACCGCAAGAAACAAGGCTTAACTCTGAGGGGAAGACTAGATCACTTAATAGCTCTTTAATATCATCAGTTTCTATGACTGCAAATTCTTTCATGAGCATTTTGTAGATTTCCACCTTACTCACAGTTTGGATTTGATAAGTTTATCTTTCTCCATGGATGAAAAGATGCACTTTAGTATTATTCTTGCTATAGTAATAGACTCTTTCACACTCCCACAGCTGGAGCTTGTGCTGCCCACCGGTTACTCATAGCTTACAAATCCTTTGACTAAAAGGAACCAGAATTCTTATTTTCTATATAATATTTTTTTCTATCAGCTGATCAGTGAAGCTCTTTGCTCTAATACATTCCACTTATTGTACACTGCAGACATTAGAGTATATTAAAATTGTGTGAGATATGGAGCTAAATTTTGATTGTCAAAAAACATGAATGCTACACCAAAGCTGAGTTTGTCTGACTGAGATATTTTCTTAATGCAACTATTAATTGCTTCTGAAAAAGGGACAGATATGAAATGCTGATATCTGATTTATCTGTTGCAATATCCCAGGTTCATCAGGTCATATTGGAAGTTTCATTCAATTGGTGCACCCTGTTTTAGGAATTTTACAGTGTTTTTCATTATAAATCTCTCCCAGTTAGGGCTGGGTTTTAAGAACTGCACAGTGTTTGCAGTGTATGTGTCCATATGCACGTGTATGCTCTGTTGGGGGTTGGAAGCTGAGTGGCAGAGATATTAAAAACCTTCTCTTCTGCAGATTCCGGCCCAAGTGTCCATATGAACATTCTGTTATGCTTTGTTACACAAAGTTATGCTGGGAAGGAAGACATTTTTTGCCTAGTCCTCTGGTGCTAATTTACCATTTTTATGCTCCCTGCATTTTGCATCTTTCCTTTAAAACTCTGTAAAACCCCCATATCTTCCATCTTAAATTACTTTGCCTTTACTCTCATAGATAAGTTTCCTGGCTCTGGCACTGCCTCATGTCTGAGACAGTTAACATTGCAGAGGTGGTGGGGGTAAAGTGTTTTCACCAGGGAAGAATCATGATGTCTGTCTACCATGGGTGTTGCTGCACTTAGTTCCCTGTGCTCTTCCTGGTGTCATTTTTTGTCACATTGAACTCTGAGTCATGTTGAGTACATGTATATCATAGAAGTAATAAACCAAAATACTGAGTCTTGCTTGTTACTTTTGGGCCAGCTTGCTGAATCAGTATTAATATTTTGCTTTGTTAATTAACTTGCCAAAGCAAACCACTTATTCACCTGAAGGAGTACCAAGAAAACAAGACCCTGGTGTTCCTCTCCTCACAGTTGTTCCAGATGTTCAAGTATTTGAAATATAGTCCTAGACTAATTTGTAAAAGAACGTAGTATAAGCAAATTCAATTTTTAATACAAGACTTTGTAGTGATAAGAATATTTGATGGAAGGAAAATGATTCACTGCAATTTGTAACTTGGAGAACACAATCCATTTGATTCCTTTTTCTGTATAATACAAAGAGTTCATCTGTTGCACAATGTTCATTTTTAATTAAACATTTTATCATAGCACAGCCTTTTATTGACATTCCTCATAATAGAGCTGATAAGATCTTGACCTACTCTTCAATACAGCAATGTATAACTCAATACTCTGGCACACACTGTTCCCTTCAGAATTAAACACAGGATTTTCTGATTTAATTTAAAACTCTTATGTATGTTTGGTCCCATTTATTTACTTTAACTTCCTAGATTTAGGCCCCTTTTGACTTATGCATTTTGGATGCAACCATTTCTTGGGCTATCACTCCTGTTTGCTCAAGCTTTTAGCTAGCTGGACCACTTTATTGAATATTTTTCTCCTTTCTTTCATTTATTTTTTAAAATTTGCAGTAAGAGGTTTCCTAGTGTACAGTCTTGTTTCCTACCATACCTTTTGTGCACATGATTAGGTGTGCTAACTTCACTCACTATTGCCTTAATCACAGGTTTATAGAATTTCTGCTACCACAGAAATTCCTTAAGATACTTCACGAGAAGAGATTCCTGAAAATGTCCCCAAAGATGAACAACGAAGCTGATCCCTGCCAGTAGCCTTAACGAGCCCTGTGATATAAAACTTCCCAGGATCATGTCTTTAGCCATACTGATAAGCACTCCTGTAGCTTGGCAGGATTTTGTCTCCTCCAGAGGACCTGCCCCAGGGGAGTGGGAACCAATCCCTTCAGCTGGTAGTGGTGCTGCTGACACAGGAGAGATCTGGAGACAAGCTGGCCACAGAGCAGCATCCAGAGGGAATAAGCCTCAAGTAATTTCCAGGGTTTGCTGTTCCCTGGATTGGGTTTCAGCATTCCTCTAGATGGGAAAATTGGAATTCTCTAGTATTTTGCTGCAGCAAATCACCCCTACTGAGTAGAGCACCCACCATAATCATCTTAATTTCTGAGGACCATCAGGTGTTGCAAGACCAAATTTCTCAGTAATCTCCTCATCTCTTGCTGCATCAGCTGTGTCAAATGATAATGACTCAACTGCCCTTGCTTCTCTTTCATACCTTGCAGCCAGTTTTGCTCTTCATCCTTCTCATACTGCAGGCCTTCCACTGCTCACTATAAATGTATATTGATTTGAGCTGATAATTTTGAGGTAATTTAATACCCATTTGAAATTATTTCATGTAATAAATGGCAAAAAATGCAGAACTGCCTTGCACTTGAGCTTTAAGGAGAGGGGAATACTCAGCTGCTGAGGATGTTTTCTTACACTGTGTCAGAATTTTTAATCTTGCTTGGTCAGCATAGAATTTAAAAATCACACAGGACCTCTGGCAGTAGGAAGTCACCATGTTCTTTATTATATCTTTCAAAGTTAAACCTTCCAACCTCTTTGGTCTTCAGCAAGCTCCAGATCTTCATGGATAAATAGGTATGTAATGAATTTAAGTAAGTACTTACTAGATCTCTGAACTAAACCTAGATTTCTGATTTTTTTTTTTTTGGCACATTCTTTCTCCAAATCTACAAGAAAATATACTGCCATGTTATTGGAAACATAGAGGAGTGCCTGACTTGAAAGAGACAGTGCACTGAGCTTTATTAATTGCTCTAAAAGAGAACAGTTTATGAAAAAGGAACAAGTTCATGGCCTGTTACAACCAGCTGAGTTGGGGAATTGTGAAAACACAATCAAGGTGTGCCTGGGGTAACTAGGACACTGTCAGCACAGGTGCCACAAGCCACGGGTGCCTCTGTGTCTTGGTTGCCTCTTCCATCCATGCTGGATAGATGAAGGCAAATCAGGGAAATGCCAGCAGAGGCCCAGGACACTGTTGGCACTGCAAACACAATTGATACATTACAGGTACAGGGTCTCAACATCCCCAACAGAGGAGAGGCAATGACAACAGAGAGAATGAAAAAACAATGAAACTGTTTGTTGCATCTGTTCCTGAAAGCTCACTTGTTTAAAGCAGACCTAAGTCATGTCAGGTGAAGCCGGTACCATTAGGCATACTGGACATCACCACTGAAATAAGGATACTGAACTTTGATCATATGGTAGAGAGGCTCAGTTTTGCATATCCTGAATAAATTCTGCATCTATCTTTCAGATGCAGTGGTGCTCATTAACTTGTTTACTCTCTCTTGCTCTCCCACCCTGGGCAGTCCTGCAGCTGACACGAAGAACAGGGACAAATAACGCTGGTGTTCTGCTTTCTCACTTTGTTTTTATTGGGTTTTCTTGGTTTACACCTCTGCAATTTCAGATTGGCTCACACTGCTTGAGCTCACAGAAGAAAATGTGCAAGTTAGGATGGTGATTGGCTGCTCCACAGATGCATTGGTATTGGTTTTTCCCAAATGTTTACCACAAGCAATCTTGTAGGTATTTTCTAGAATTAATAAAATTATATCCTGGGTTTTAAACATACTTAAAACATATTAGAAAAAAAACCCAAAAGCTGTTGTATTTGCTGGTGAATATTTGTGTGCATGTTGTCTTGTTTGTGGGGGACTAATAAGCACATAATTTCTCACCATCTTTTTACAGAAAGTCAAGTAAAATATTTGTAGGAAAACAAACCCCCCTAACATCTACTTCAAATAGCATCAGTGTAAATTTTGAGAAGTATTTTCAAATGTTCATTTTCATGAACACCATTTTAAATGCAAAAGTTAGGTTGCATTTAAATTAGGTTTTAGTGACAGAACTCAAATAAATATAGACATTATTTCTCCAATAAGAAATATTTAATGTACTTAAAAAAAACCCAAACAACTTGCTTAGCTGTGGTTTTGTTATTCAAAGATACACCTTCACCAGAGGGAAGGTGAAAGTGGGATTTAACTAAGTCTGTAATCTCATTTCAAAAGACATGTTCAAACTTCTGCCAATTAGTATTTTGATTCCACATCCTTGGCCACAATGTGTATGTTCCCTGTGCAGTGCAGAGTCTGGCACAGGTGGCAGAACCATGGAGGGGCAAGTCCACCGTGGGCCACAGTGGCAGAGATTGAGATGACCTGAGCCACACAGGTGGCTCTGGCTTAGCTGCTGCCAAATTATCAGCTTCCTAAAACTCATGAAAATTCACACCCACTTGATGTAAAGTCTAATTTGCTTCTGTATACACTCAAGACAGGAAGAAAATTGTGTTTTAAGAAGAGAGGAGTTAAGTAGCATTGTTGTTTCTGTGTATATTTGTTTAGTGCTTTAGATTTTGTTGAAAGACAAGGTCTGTTGACTGTGTGCTTTGGTTACATGCAGCTCCTTGAGAAGAGATATGTTTTGTTTATCAGCTTATTAGCTGACAAAATAGCATTCAAAGTTAATTTTAGAGAACATTATTGGAATATTACAAGGACATTATTCAAAATGAGTGGATAAGCCTTATTTTGTCAATGTTTTATTGGGGTTTACCCGTTGTAAAACTCACTATTTTATAGAAAACAGTTTAATGATTCATGAAGTACCAAAGTTAATTGCTTATATACTGATCTCAAACTCCTGTAAAAATAAATCTATTAACCCAAATAATTTAATTCTAGTACATTATTAATATAAACACTTTGAGTGTTCTCTTGCATTAAAAAGAAAAAGAAACCAATCCATCTCAGTATTTGAACCTTTTTAAACTGACAGATTGTCATGTAGGAATACATACTGTACCTAGAATATGTATGTGTAAGGTAATGTAGGAAATAGGAAGATACTGGAGAAAGCTGTCTCTTCAGTTAAGACATTTAGCTAGAACTTGCAAGGTGTGAGTTCATTTGCTGAGTCCTACTGTGAAAAATCTAACATTTTTCATTATTCCCCATGCAAGCTGGTTACTTTAATCTGCTGGGAGAACATAAGTGAGAATTTTAACATATTGTTTTGTGGAGCCTGCATTTTTGTAGACCTGCCTTCTTTTTATAAGATGAGGTTAATTTTTCTGCCATTTTTTCCCTCACCTTTCCTCAAAAAACTATTAGAACTGTCAAATTTTGTTATTTCAAATTGGATAAAACCAAAAGATTTTAGCTCTGAACTGTGTATGCATGATGCATAATTTTTATGCAACTTCCTACTAGGATGTTCTCCTCCTCCCTGCACCCACACGCACACTGAATTGCAATTTTGTTGTAGATTTAATGAAAGGACATTCTTCTGCACTGCAGTTGCTCTCAGTTTTTGTATTTAGTGGTGTGATATGGCAGCTTTCCACAAAATATGAGTGAGCATGAATAAACTATGCAAAAGAAAGGAGTTTTAAGGAAGTATTTGAATGAGAAGAGGGTGACTGTACAAAAGAAAACAGAGGGGGAGTTCTCTCAGTTTATACCCAGGTAAAAAAGGAAGAGGTCATTTGGGCAAGAAGGCCTGTAAACATCCTGTCACATGGGTAGACAATGTGCTGAAATTGTAAATTCTGCATGGCATTTGGTGTGTTCTGTGAGAGTGCATATATTGGTGTAAGGAAGCTCATCCTCTGTCCCCTCTGCAGCTCTCCAGGGATTCATAGCCTGAAGTTATGGCCATGTTCACCGGCCACTAGATTGTGTGGGGGGGAAAAAACCAAGTTGCAACAAGTATTTGCTAGAAAGTCCCATTTGAACAAAGCATTTTAACTGACTCTTTAGGCAGCTGCAAGCATTTGTGGAGCATTAACAAACAGAAAAGGCCCTCTTTTCTCCCCAGCCAGGAAAAGAGCACAGTTTTGTGCTTTAAGTGACCAGTCATGCATCGTGAATAACGAGTAGTGATTGTTCCTATCGGTCAGTTAAAAATTGTGTCACAGGGTCAAATATGTTTGCATACACTGCTCAAGGACTTGTGGCTAACAAAGTAATTAATAACACCCGTGACCTATTTGCAGACACCTGGTGAACGGATTTAAAGGCTCTACCCATTGGCTGTGTTTCCCAAGGAGCAATTCCACCAGCCCTGGCTAAAAATGTGTAAAATCTAGACTAGAACAAAACCAGTTTCATCATATAGCAGTGTCCATCCTCAACACCTGCAGTGATATATCCTTTGTTGATAGGGATATTACATGTGATGGATTTTGGTTTTGTGAGCCCATTCAGGCCCCCAGGCCTACAGAACTTTGAAATACCTGTATTATTTTTAAATCAGCTTTTGAGTATGATAACTATCACAATAAGGATATCCTCAAAAAGTATGCAGTAATGATTCAGACAAGCACTCCTCAGAGGTAGGCAAAGGTCTAATCTGCTTTTTCAGGAGTTGTTAATTACTGCAAGGATCAAGTTTTTTTGTGGTCACCAGGCTGAAAAGGAAGCCTTGGTGAGTGAAATGATGAGCAGAATTGGTCTCAGAGACTCAGCTTCAGCCTTAAAATGTTTCTCCTTCCAGTGATTACTGCAAACAGAAATATCTTCCCAAATGAGTGTGAGGAGGAGGGAGTGGAGGCCAGGGTTGGGAGCATGCAAAACTCAGAACCACAAGATTTTAAATTCCATTGTATATTTAGTGCAGTTATTGTTTCTCTGGGGCTGATGTGCTGCTCTAAAGAACAAGTTAAAACTGCATCAATCTCTGTGTCGTTGCATTTAAACAGATTTTACTTTAATACTCTATTATATTTTATACCTTAAAAAAAAAACCAAACCAAAACAAACACTTTTGAGGAGGGAGTAAAGGGTTTTGGTCAGAAAACAGCCATGCAAACTTTTTTGCAGTTTTTAAACAGACAGAGACACCCAGTTTTTAAAATCTTTAGTGTCTCTCTTGCTTTTTGTCCTGTAATTGATAACTAGCACCCCCCTTAACCCACCTTAAAGGGCAAGCAGGAAATTCATGTTTTCCTTCATCAGCCCATCCCTCTGAAAAGCGTTCAATATTAAACCAGTTTGCAAGGAGCAAAGGCAGAAGAAACAAGAGGCCCAGTTAGACCATGGCAAGGTTAGGAGATGCATGTCTGGTGCCTGCAGCAAATATGGGCTCTTGTTCCTGTACAATTTTTGCATGGGGAGACCAAGTTAATTGGGGTATGGCTCTGTTCTTTCCTTTATGCGTGACCTTTTATTATCTTTGTGGCCCTGTAGTTCAGGCAGTGTCATAAAGCTGTGGGAAAGTCTTGCAGCTGGTGTTATCAGCTGCTGGAAATTAACTTAAAAATTGAGATATTTGCGTTTCCTTTTGCCTGAAGGCGTCTGGGATTTTTTAAATTGCTACGAAGGTGCAATTATTGTGGTTGTGATTTGGCTGAGCATCGCTTGTGCATCTTTTCCCCTTTTTTCCCCTTCTTTCCCCCACTGCCTTTTAGTGCAAGCTGTGGGCTGGCAATCAGGTGTTGTGCTGGGGGAGGGGGGTTACTTTAGGAGGGGGGGGTTATATGGCATAATTCCCACGAATGTAGGAGGAGGATGAAAAAGATAAAGAAATTTTGTTTTTCTGAGCTAGAGGATTCTCTGCATGACTTCCCCACTGATGGGATCATGTGCTTTCAGGCTGAGATTTTATTAACAATTCAAATGGAAATTGAGGGCACAGGAGGAGCAGATTCTCACATAAACTTGATCTGTCCATGAATGCAGTTCTCTGTTTGCCCTGACCCTGCATGGCTTAAGACACTGCCTGTGAGGCCTGAGTGCCAGACACAAAGACCGAAATGAAAAGCAAGCACATTCCAGCAGTCTGCACAAAGGCAATGGAGCAGTTTCTAGCCGTCTCCCCAGGGAGAGATCTTATCTCCTTGCAGCTAAAACCCTTTAGAGTGTTTATTTGTACTCTAGCACCCGAGGTTTATGAATTGATATGGATGCTGATTAAACTGTAAGTTTCCTCGGTGGGTCTTTGGAGGTGTAACTCCTTCCCCAAATTCCTGCCGAATATTTATCAAAAGGTTGCTTTGCTTTCCTGGAGAGCGGACGCGGGGCGAGTGCAGAGGGAGAAGGCACTCCAGAGAGTTACGCTCGTAAATAAAAGCCATCCCCAGCCTTTAGGAGAGTTCTGCAGAACTTTGTCTTGAGGGCGCATCACCTGCCCCTGGCGTCCGGAGCAGCGCAGAGGGTGGGCAGCGCCCGGGAGGCCGCCCTGAGTGGCCGTAGCGATGAAACGCTGTGACCTTGTGCTGGGCAGGCACGGGGGGGAGAGGACGGGAGGCCGGGCTGCTGTGGCCACATCTGCAGGGACAGCGCTCTCCGCCAATGGCAGCCGCTGCGGGACGCTGCCTGCCCCCGGGGACGCTGCCTGCCCCCGGGGATGCTGCCTGCCCCCGGGGATGCTGCCTGCCCCGGGGATGCTGCCAGCCCCTGGGGATGCTGCCAGCCCCTGGGGATGCTGCCTGCCCCCGGGGATGCTGCCTGCCCCCGGGGATGCTGCCTGCCCTGGGGATGCTGCAGGGTGGTGACGGCGCTTGGCATTGCTTTTTCAGCCTGGGAGGACACATCCCAGGACAAGGATGTGTATATATATAATTCGTGCTGCCTTGATGTTCACGTTGTGCCGGTACATTGCTAACAATGCCAGTAAATAGTGGAGGTTCCTTCATCTAACTATTGAACGTTGATAGTTCTGGCTCTCCTGGACAGGCTTCCTTTCATGAAAACTCCCCTGAAACAGCAGGAAAGCTGTAAAAAAAAAAAAAAACCCAAATGTTTTGACTGTGTTAATTCCAAAGAGTCACAATATTAATTGCCCTAGTTTTCTTTATTTTCAGCCGCAAAAGAAAAGGAAAATAACCCCAAAGCAAAAGCCAGCAACTTTTAGATAGGAAATCATAACCACATGTTTTTCCATTTTTCTTACAGCGTTTAAAAGTTTTAAACGTTTTGATACTCCTGAAAGTATTTAAATTAGTGGGAAGAGATTAGCAAGAGATACTGATTCAAGTAGTTTTGGTCCCTTAATGTTATGGGTTTATATTATCCAAAATTAATGGTCGTACTTAGGCAAATTGTCAGTAATTGGTGACAAAATTGCTTTATTGCTTTTCTTTCATTTGATGCTAATTAATGGCCCTACATTATTAAGTTCAAGCCTCTTCTGTATTTCTCCTTCTCCATAAGTATTCTTAGTGGTAATGTGTTGGGCTAAACTTTTTTCTTCAGTGTATGCAGTAATTGCCTTATAGAAATGTGATAACAAACACATTTCTGGCATAATTTTTCCTGAAAGAATATAAATGCTATTTGCTTAAGAGCTTGAAGTCATTTTGATATGAAAGAAACGCTAGTAACATAATGTGTTAATTGATTCATGTGGTAAAACAATAGCTTTTCATATCAAAGTGCTTCTTAGTAACTTACTCAGCAGTTACTTCATAAAATCTGGACTTTGTTTTGTCAATTAAAACCCCCTTACCTCTCTCCTGCTATTTTAGAGTGTGTTTGAGAAAAAATCATCTTTTTCAGTGGACTTGAATAATACCACAGAATTTTTCATCATATTTTCCACCTGTTAATGTAACTGATATTTGGTACAGAGCAGTATTTATCCATGCTTCTCCGAACTAAATTATTTTAATGGTACGTAAATATATTAAAGTCTAGAATAGCTGCAGTAAAAAGCCACTTCTAGGGTTTTTTTAATTCAAGAATTATAGGAAAAAACACCCCAGATTGTGTGTGTTATTTTTTTGTTTTTCTAAGAATGAAAAAAAAAAGCAATGAATATATGTCACGAAATTTGGTATTTTTAACATCACATACTAAGTAGTCATACATCAAAATGGCTACTAAAAGAGAGTTCTAATGGCCTTGTAAGAATAAATGAGTAAAAATTATTAAAAGCCAAAAGATTTTCAAAATATAGGAGGAAATAGTTTCTAAGTTTCATAGTTTCACAAATTATCTGTATTTCTCTGCTGTCTAATCTTGTATTGCTAAACTGAGAGAATGGTACCTTTCACTGGTAGAAAATTGCACCAAGGATGAAATATTGTCTCTGTGGTTGTTGACAAAGTTCTATTTATCTTTGATCTCAGGTATACTCAGAAAGTTTTCAAAATTGCGATTTACTAATCATTGATGTGGGGTTTTTTTATCTTTTGTCCTGAGTTATGCTTGACATTTTTTCAGTTTATATATTAATGAATACTTATTAATATTTGTTAATGCTCTGGTCATGGTATTATTTAAATAAATCTTTAGGATCACTGAATTTTATAAACAAATTGTTACCTCTTTTTGCCGTGATTTTTTAAAATGTGTTCCCTCCAAAAGAAGCTTTGAGAAAAAAGAGAGAGAAAAAATTAGTTATTTAGTTTTGCATGGATGTGAAGATAATATTGCTGGACTTCAAAATTCTGTGTTTGTGTGCTCTGAGTTTGACCTCTGAAGGGAAGCAGGTACTCCCTGGAAGTGCGTACACAGACTTTATATTCTAAACTTAGGTATTTTGAGATTCATCATAGATGATAACCTAACCTCAAGGAAACACTATGACTTCTCACAAGTAAATGTAAGGAAGAAGAGAATAATTAGGATCACTAGAATTAGGCAGAACAGTGGCAGTCTGTGGTATAAAAATGTGAATTTAATCTTGCCAGAGAATCTGCCCGCAGCATTCTACTTGCCAGTGCCTGAAATAGTGTTGTCTTAGGCTGCCATTTGAGCAGCCATTTGTGCTGCTTTGCTGAACTAACCACCCTGAAAACCAATGGAAAGGAAGGGATAGTTCTTTGGGCAGGAGGATAGCCTCCATGACAAAGATGACCTTTGAAAGATAGCTGAATGCATTTATGTAGGTTACTAGAAAGCAAAATGACACTTGTGTAAATTGATGTTGATGAGGGATTAAAGTTATGGGTTTTTATGTGTGATGAAATACAGACTCAGTTGATAAAGCATTTTATTGTAAACCACTCAGAAATTTACCACATGGATGGAATAGATTGAGGAGAAGGTTCTGTCTTTATGGAAATCTGCAAGTGTTCTTGGACATCGCACATCTTCTAAATGTAACTTAAAAAATGAAGTAAATTAGAATTTCCTTAGAACTGCTTTCCATTTCTTTTGACATCCCTGGGAAATATTCTGAGTAATTCATATTGCACTTGTCATAAATGGTGTCTAGTTTGTACTTGGTGTGTTTCTTCAAGTTTTGTCTATGGTTCTTGTCCACTGATACAAGCAGGGAAAGAGGAGGGAAGGAAACCTATGGCCTCAGCCCCACGTTTGCACTGCCTCTTTTGTACACGGAAAATTTTATGCTTTCCCTGCCTTTATGGAGTGGGCATCAGCATAAAATATCTGCTGCCTGATCTGTTTGCTCTTCACAGCAATGCAAGTGCTCCAGAGGGGCAACCACACCACCCCACTTCTGTTACCCTATTTGAGTATCTAATCTGGGCTTTTTCCAAGACAGTCTGGGCATCCTTCTTCTGACCTTTTAGAGCAGCCATTTTCTTCTCACTGACTCTGTAGGCACCCTGAAGCCTTGGTGTTGCTACTTTGATGCAATTGTGGCATTAGAACTTTTCAGCTTCAGTGAATGTTGTCAGCTTTTCTGGCAAATGCCATGATTTTGATATCTAGCATTTAATATCAACCATATACTAATAAGGCTTTAGCTGCTATATGTATAAGATATTTCAGCTCTGATTTCTGTGGTTGGAAGTTTTCAATGATACCTTAGTTATTTTTGGCTTTTCAGCAGTAATTTCGAAAGAAAATACATTAATCCTAACAAGTCCTGGTCAGTCTGGGTGAGTGTAATCTCAGAGGACAGCCACCAAATTTAAAAATTCCTTTTACTTTAATTTTTATATTGATAATTCAGGTTTAGATACTATTCTGGAAGATAGTATGTATCTATAGTATCTAATAGAGAAGTATATACAGATTTTTTTTTTCAGTATACTTTTAATAATGGTAGGTAGTAACCTATTTAGTGATCATTAATGTAATTTTGCTTTAAATTTGGTATATTATTGAAAATTAGTTCCTTTTGGGTCTGCTGTGTAAATACACTTTCTTAAAAAAAAACCCAAAAAACAAAAAACACACAACTGAAACTAAAGTTGTTGTATGATTAAATTTGTTAAATAGGATGACTTGAGGAAACTTTCTACTTTGGAAAGTCATGACTGTCTCAGTCTCCTACCTCCAGACAAATCATATATGATTGTTGGTACATGAAAAAAAGATAATAAAGTAAAATAAAAAAAACCCCTAAGCATGGACTTAATAATGAAGAAACAAAGCAACATAGTCAACCAGGCATGAAGAATTATGTATTGAAGCTAAGAGGCCAAGTGTCTCATCAGCTGGATTTTAATAGTGCCTGGCAGAAGTGCTTGTACTTGTACAGCAATTGTTTTAATATCTAATTGTGTTTCAAGTTGAAATATAACAGTCTGTCTTGAAACATGAAGAGAACATTTCCTGTGATGCAATGTCTGAGCATCTCCTTACGTACTAAGCTGAGACCAGAAAATTGGTGATACTTGTGTTTTCAGATTTCAGGAGCTTCCTAATTATGCATACTCCTAATTGAAGCTGTATCCTGTGCAGTTTTACTATTGTTAACTCTTTCCTCTTTTTGTCTTTATAAGTCATCTTGTTTATTCACTTGGTGTAACTTGCTCTGGGTTTTTTGTTCTGGTTTTTTTTTTTTAACACTATTAGCTGCTTCATTTGCTAGTTAGCAGAATACCTAGTTTTGCTTGGGGAATTCAGCTACAAAAGCAATGTACACTTTAAATATAAGTGTGACTCCAAAGCTGACATCTGAATTATGTTCCTGATAATCTAGCATTACCCTTACAGGGTCAGGAGTAAAAGATCATCATAATTGCAGTTGGGAAAAAAAAAAAAAAAAAAAAAAAAAAAGAGGAGTTTGAAAAAAAGCTTAAATTTTTACTTAGCATGCATACTGAAATGGATGCAATACTCGAAGTGTAGCCTGGTTTTGAAAATGGGCTTTTTTTCATTTTATTTCTCATGATCGATTGGTATGTGAGGCTGGAGCTTTTCAGGAAAAGTCTGGGATTATGAGTGCGCCAGCCTCTGCTTTTAGCACAGCAACGAAGTTATCAATAATGCATTGGAGATCTCAGAATCCTTGAACATAGGGAAATCACAGCTGGTGTGGGCTTATTGTTGAAATTGCAGATTTGTGCCAAGAGGTCACGACAACTGCATGTCAGACGGTCACACACACGCACACAGACATGTCTTGAGGGAATGGGGGGAATAATATCTGAAGAATTGCCAGTGCCCATGTTATTTAGAAACTCTTCATATGTTTCTATAGTTCGACTTTAAAAGCAGCATATTTAATGCTGCTTGCAGCAGCCTTTTGACATTTTGGCCTTTCCCAGTATTGTAAGTTTTATTGTTTTCCTGACAAGTTTATTCATATACTAACAGCTTGCTTGGCAGCAACGTTCAGACTCAATACTTAGGCTTTCTGGTCACGGTGATGGCTGGCAGTAATAGAGAGGGAGAATAAGTGAGTGTGGAAATGCAAAGCTGTCTCTTGTTACATTTTATCGATCTCATTCTGGTGTCATTCAATTAAGACAGAAATGTGATGGATAGTGTCTGCATAGATCCCTACTTTGCTTTCCAGCCACTCTATATAAAGCTTTTTGGGGGGAGGGAGGAGGAAAGAGAGTGTGAGGGGAGGAGGAGGGGGTAGCAAATCAAAGATATACTGTGATTTGAATTACAGATCAAACTTATCTTTTAAAAAAATCATTATTCTAAAGCTACGCTGAAAAGCAATATTAGCAGAGCTAGCATTCTCTGTTGTCTTGCTAATAAGTATCTGCAAATGTCCAGCACATTGTTCGTTGCAGTTGAAGTAATGTTGGTAGTTTTTTGGTTTTTTTCCCAGATCTTGTCTGTGGTTTATGAATAAACACTTGATTCTTTTGAATTTAATACATAGATAGAAATGAAAGGATTTACTTGCCTAAGAGAAGAGTTTGCCTGCATGCTGTAGGGCAATAATTCCAGATAAACATCTGAAGATAAGAGTTGTTCATTTCAGCCCATTGTTTACTTTAAATATGGTGGAAAAAAAAAAAAATCAAGAAGCTCTCTTAGTACAAAAACCCAGAGATTAGCTCCATGGGCTTAAGCAGACCTACATCATTGCACTACCGAGCCTCTTGCTCAATCTTCACACAGTGGTAACTTCAGATGTAATAAATTATTTTCAATCTAACTCACAGTTTTCTGCCTAAAATGTGAATGAGACAATCCTATAATGCATGGGTGATTTCCAGACATGTTTTTTGTCATCAGACTTGGGGCAGGCTCCTTAAATGTTCTTTAGAAGGTACAGGCTCTTTAGTTGCCTGTGAGGAAAGCATTGATGAATCTCATCTCCTGGTTTTCCTTCCCATCTTCTCTGTTTAGGGGTAGGAGGTCTGTCCGTCCAGTTCACCTCTGTTCCCAGGGAACTTCCAGGGGAAGGGTTTGCAACTCAAAAAGCTATGTCTAGGGCAGGTTTGGGATTCTCTGCTGAAATGAGGTTACCTGGGCAAAAGCAAATTCACCAGGACCAAAGTACTTGGTAGATGTGTATTGGCCATTCCAACTATCACAAACGAGAGAAGACCAACCAACCAAAACAAAAGAGCAAACCAAGCTGTGCCACATTCAGCATGTAGGATTGGTATTCCTGGCTTTCCAGCCATTGTGGCTGCTGAGGATGTTCCACTTTTCACAGCCTGGAAGTCTCCCAAAGTCCCTTTTTCTGCCCTGGGTAGCAAAGGAGCCCTTGGAGTCACATTTAACTAAGAGCCTTGGGGCTCTATTGGGGGACTGTAGTTTCCTTGCAACTGCCATTATTGAAAGCAGTTACCACTGTGGAAGGCATTAATTACTAACTAAGATATAATTATACTTTAAGGTTTTGAAGTTTTAGGGTGTTTAAGATTTAAACCACATTTTACATGTGACAAGGCTAAGATTTTAGAAACAAAAACACATATCTGTTATTCATTCAGATGAGTATTCTGAGTGCTTGTCATTGCTGCATGCCTCAGGTTAACAGTAGTTACTTGGTGCTCTGTAGAGCCTACAACAGAGTTATGGACCTCAGTTCTGGATTCAGGGCCTTGAAGATCAAACATCAACTGGGGTTTGAGTTTTCAGAACTACAGAATTTGAAATGAGAAGTTAGGGCTGAGAGGAACCAAGGTTTCTCAGAACAATTTGACCTTGTGCTATTAATTGTATGCTACTGTGAAATCTATCAGCAACAGTCACACATGAGTGTAGAGTGTCTTCTCTTTGTGCAGGAATTCCACCAGGGATCTATAACTTGTCTTCTGAGGACTCTTGGAAAGGAAGCACATGAGCAAAGTGCTGCCTTCCAGATATGAGGATGCAAGAAAGGTCTCAGGCCCTTCCAGCCATTGCTGATTCTTTTTTTAACCTAAAAGCAAAGATAGGTACACTCAGGACTCTGAATAATTGTTGGACCTGCTCTTTTAGGGCTGCTGTAGAGTGGGGATGCTGCTTAGGTGAATCATGGATGTTTAATTCCCATTGAAATTCTTGAAGTTTGGGGAATATTTAGTATATACAACTTGAATACTTGCTCCATTGCCAGTTATCTTTGGAAATTACTTTTCATATAAGACAGAGAGGGAGAACTCTTGCTATGCTTCTATCCCCACTCAAAGTGACACTGTTTTTATTATTAAAATTAAATCATAGTATGATATGTTGTAGAAAAGACAACATTGTTTGTGCAACATCCCCTCTTTGTTGAGGAGTCTTTCAGTGCTGAACTGTTTGATAAATCACACATTTGCCACTCAGGTACGAATTCAAAAGTATTAATATGCACTTAAAGCAATTAATGCTGAGATTTTTTTAGGCAATTTCACAGCCAATGCTGTTGGTATAACTGCTTAAAATAAAGTGGTTAAGGTGGTTTCCTCATTTAACATCCTGACTCAACACAGGTTTCTCTTCTTTTCTGCACTCCAAACAGAGTGTGTGCTTTGCTCCTTCCTGGCTTTATGGGCTCACAGAATGTAACATATAAAATAGTTTTTCATTTTTAATTACTGTTCATTTAACTGCAGGAAGGAAAATATTTGTGGCATTAAAAAAAAAGAAGAAAATATTTTTTAAAATTATGTGGCTTTGTGGGAGGAGACTAAGGGGCCTTGCTGTAGCAATCTAAAAAAAAATTAACCAATGTAAAATCTGACCATGATTTTTAAAACTTGACCATCTGGATTTTTTTTGATGGTTCATTGAAGTATATCAGGTTCTAATATGTTTCTAATAGCCATACCTAAAATAACATTAGGAAAGATAACCAGTCTCTAAAATAAGCACTACTAATAAGCTCTACAAAGATTTTAATATTAATTTGTCCACCACAATCTTCCCTTTTCCTTGACCTGAATGAAGAAGGTCCATTGAGGTGTACTGTTGGATAAATTCAAAACACTGACAGCTGTCTCTGGGGCTGAAACTGAGGCATTAAGTTTATAAAACTTGATTTAGATGGTTTCGTGTCAGTGTCATGCTTTTTGTAGGTGGTTGCATTTCATAAGTCCAGAAGCAGTACCACAAGAATTACTTGTTTTGTAGAAAAAGGATCAGCTAAAAAAACACAAACCAAACTTCTTTCAAGACATACACTTGAATTTCTAGTTTTGTTTCTAGACTTAAGAAATTCACAGAAGACTGGGGAGAGGAGGGAGGGAGGCTTCCTAAGCATGCAAGTGGTTATGGCCTATTGTACTCTTTTTAGAATTGAAATATTTCAATAGCTTGAAAATGAGCCAGACAGACTGTATATTATGAACAAGGAAAAAAAAAAAGAAAAAAAGAAAAAAAAAGAGGATAAAAATAAATAAAGAGCAGCTGCAGTTCTCTTAGCATTGCAACAGAGTTAAAAGAGACCTGAAAAATTATAGCTGACATTATGTATACAAATCTAGGAGAAAAGAACCCTAAAGTATATCAAGTCTTGTCATAATCTCTTCTGCTCTGAACTGAACTTAGGATTCAGTGTTTAATGTGGGAGCAAGATTTTTTTTTCTTTTTTAAGTGCTTCTAAAGAAATAGGATTAAATATATAAGACACAAGGCAGTGCTTTAAACAGCTTGCTTGAAAACAGAAAAAGGTAAGTCAGTATCTGAGTCAGATATGTTTTTGACTATTATCAACTGTAGCAAAAATTTACAAGTAATTATCTACAACATGAGGGTAGAAACTATTAGTATTGTTTAAGGAAAATTACTTTTTGTTTTGGAATTATTTTTGGGATTCTCAGTTTCCTGAATTTTACTCCTTGATATTTAACTGTCGGTGGAGTGGACAATCATATTTTTCCAATGTGGAATTCACCTTTATCACTTCAATGTACAAAGAATATCTAAGTATTGTTACATTATTTGCTAATTAGAACACTTTAAGTGAGAAAAAAAGAGAAGTATTCAGAGTTTGCTTGAATTTGAAACCTGTGGCTCCAGAGTATGGCAAACATTCATTCAATCTCTGTGTGAAGGTTGAATGAATAAATACCATTCTTTATTGCACTTTATCCAGTAAATTAAAGATAGTAGAATAGCTTTGTTTAGCCTTGCCTTTTGATTTTTCAGTATTAAGTAGTCTTGTTCATTGATCAGAAACTGGACAGTCTTTCAGTATGCCAACTGAAAAGAAATCAATGGTGTTTGTTTCTATTCTACCTGAAGTTCAGTATTTAACACATATAGTAATTCTGATTGTCAGAAAATGTCAGATGGTAGACATAAAAAGAAGCATATACTACAGAAGGGTAAACTAAGTTTAATCTAGGAAAAAATCAATAAACAGAGGTGGAATGCTTTATGAATCTAGACTGAATAATGATTTGATGTGGTAATGGTGATTACCAAGATTTTTGAAGTCAGTTCAGGAATACAGTCACATTAACTTGCTTTAAGGAAGACAAATACCTTCTTTTCATCAGTTTTTGGGTTGGAACAATTGGGAAAACTCTTCCTACTGGTTGTTTTTTTTTTTGTGCAATTCTGAAATTAATTTTTTGTAATTCTTCGTTATTGGAAATAGAGAGATGTAGTAGGGCAAGCCATGTTAGCAATCACTGAATCATCATGGAATCAGAATGGTCTGTGTTGGAAAGGACCTTAAAGGTCACCTGGTTCCAACCTCCTGCACTGGGAAGGGACACCTTCCACTAGACTGGGTTGCTCAGAGCCCCATCAAGCCTGGCCTTGAACACTTCCAGGGATGGGGCAGTCACAACATCTCTGGGAAACCTGCGCCAGTGCCTCAACATACTCACAGTAAAGAATTTCTTCCTAATATCTGACCTAAATCTACTTCTAGCTTAAATCTATTCTCCCTCTTCTATTATGTGCCCTTGTAAAAAAGCCCCTCACTCCAACTTTCTTGTAGGCTCCCTTCAGGTACTGTAAGGGGTTCTAATGTCTTCCTGGAGCCTTTCCTCTGGTCTGGAAAACCCCAGTTCTTTCAGCCTTTCCTCACAGCAGAGTTGATCACCTTGGTGCCTCCTCTGGCCTGGCTCCAGCAGGTCCCTGTCCTTCTTGTGCTGGGAGCCCAGAGCTGGGTGCAGCCCTGCAGGTGGGGTCTCAGCAGAGCAGGGCAGAGGGGCAGAATCCCCTCCCTGCCCTGTTGCCCATGGGGCTTTGGGTGCAGCCCAGCATTCAAACACGGCCAGTGCACATTGAGCTTATGTGGACATTAACAGTGGTTATGGAAAGTATAGCTGTGATCAACGTACCCATTTTGTGTATCTTTATAGTCTAGTAGGAATATTGCCTCTTTATTTTGGTTCTAATAGAACACTTCTAGTTCTCAGTGGTCAATACGTGTTCCTACACTGCGCTCCAAGTGTTGGGAAACAGGAGGTGGAAGTCTATGTGGCAGTGCCTTTGTCCTGAAAAATGGTAGCTCCCAACACTATGGAAAGGGACCTAGGGGTCCTGGTCCATGGCTAGTCAGACATGAGTCAGCAGTGCCTTGGCAGCCAGGAGAGGCACTCGTGTCCTGGGGGGCATCAGGGACAGCATTGCCAGCTGGGCAAGATAAGGGATTGTTTTGCCCTTTTCTGGGTGGGGGTGGGCTCACCTTGCATGCTGTGGGAAATTTTGCGTCCTAAAATATAAGAAAGACTGTAAGATATTAGAGAGTTTCCAAAGGACGGTCACAAGGATGGTGAAGGGCCTTGAGGGGAAGCCTTGAGGACTGGCTGAAGGCACTTGGTCTGTTCAGCCTGGAGAGGACTGAGGGGAGACCTCATTGTGGTCTACAACGTGAGGGGAAGAGGAGAAGCAGACCTTGATCTCTTCCCTTTGATGACCGGCGATAGGATCTGAGAGAGCAACCTGAAGCTGAGTTAGGCTGGACATTAGAAAAGGTTCTTCACCAAGTGGGTGGATGGGCCCTGCAACAGGCTCCCAAGGAAGTGGTTACAGCACCAAGCCTGACAGAGTTTGGACAATGCTCTTAGGGTGTTGGAAAACACTCTTAGGCACATGGTGGGAGTTTTGGGGTGTCCTCTTCAGGGTTGGGACTTGGACTCACTAATCCTGATGCATCCCTTCCAACTCAGCTTATTCTATGATTCTATGATTTTTCCACAAACATGGTACTATCGTGCTGTTTTGGTTAAAGGTGGTGTCCACTCTCGAAACTACAATAAAGGCCTCCTTTTTAAAAGGCAGGATAGGCTTTTTTAGGTTGTCCCCTTTTTTTTTTTGGCAGCTCTCTTCTAGCACTAGAGATTCCAGAATTTGAATCCTATTTTCTAGCAAATGTCAGATGCTGACAGTAAATTTGAAACAAGATAAGTTATTTATAGGTAAATAAAGTCTAGTTTCTACTATAATGGGTGAAAATTTTCCTGAGAGGGTCCACCCTGAATGGAAGAAAAACCTTTGAAGGATACATACCAGGAATATGCATCATTATGTGTATTTCTGCTTATGCAATATGGGAACACTTGGAGCTCTTTGCAGTTTGGGCTTTCTTCTCCCAGGAAAGGACAAGAGAACACAGCCTCTGTGAACCAAGCTGAATGAGGGGAGGTTGAGGTTGGACATCAGGAAGAATTTCTTCATGAAAAGAATTGTTAAACACGAGAATGGACTGCCCAGGTTGGTGCAGTCTTTACAGGACTTTACATCATGCTCCTGCCTGAGCCCTGCTTGTTCTTGGCACTTTAACTTTCTTGAGCTGCTAAATTTTCTTATCCTGTGTCATGTTAAGGAACATAGGATAATTCTGTCTGTAGAAGAATAATATTACCAATCTCTGAAGAGGTGTCCAAAATTATCAGGAAGTTTTGCCTATGCCTTTTATGATTGCTCAAGCCACAGAAAAGCAGATACTTAAGAATAAAAGTGTAGTCAACCTTAATGGCTGTTGCTCAAGAGGATTGCATTTCATTTTCCCAACAGCACTGCTGTGTCCTAAATAATTTCATGATCTTCCTCACCATAAGGCTCACAGGAGCAGAAGGGCACCCAAACCTCACCAAGTCCTGCCAAAAGGAAAGAATATTGTCTTTGTGCAGGAATTTTGGGATAAGTGCTGGAAGAAAAATACAGCTGTTTCCTAGCAGTTGTCAAGATTGAGATATTTAATCAGAAGCTAAACTGACTAAGGAGAAGATAGGAAAGGGATTTTTTTTTTTCTGTTTAATTTAATTTTCTTGGGTTCAGTTATTGTGCTATGTGGCCGCTTTGTAAACTGGTATGAAGATTCTGCAGTTCTAAGGTGTTTGGTCATGTTCTTTTTTATTGGTTTGCTTTCCTGAAATTCAGACTATGTTTTGAAGATTTTATTTCCAGAATAGTGTCATCTTGCCAAAATGAAATGAATTATTCTTTTTAGTTTCATAGTTGTGGAGGGAAAAAAAAATCAGTGATCATTTACTTTTTCTGCTTTTTTGTTTGGCTATGCTACAAGCAAAATCCAAAGAATCCAAGATCATCTTCTGAGAATTAAAAAGAAAAAGAGATTCTGTTTTTAATATTTATTTCATAATTGGAACACTTTTCTTGAAATTGCTGAGAGTAGAGATTTAAGTTTCTTTTAAAACTAAGATGCTCTCAAACTGCTAAGATAGGTATACAAATATATTATCAAAGACTCATAGGTGCCTTTATGTTGGAAAAGACCTTTAAGATCATCAAGTCCAACCATTAACCCAGCACTCAACCATGTCCCTCAGTGCCACATCTGCACATCTAAATACATCCAGCGATGGTGGCTCCAGCACTTCTCTGGGCAGCCTGTTCCAATACTTGAGAACCCTTTGGATGATCTGCCCCCCCTCCCAGTTCCTCAGCTGCTCCTCAGGACACTCTCCAGGCCCTCAATGTCCTTCTTGCAGTGAGGGGCCCAGACTGAACACAGGATTCAAGGTGTGGCCTCACCAGTGCTGAGTATCGGGAGCTGATCACAGATACAGGCCAGGTGCCACGGCTTCCTGGCCACATGTGCTCATGTTCAGCTGCTGTTGATCAGCACTCCCAGGTCCTTTTCTACCAAGAATCTTTCCAGTCACTTTTCCCCAGTCCTGTGGAACCTCATGCAGTTGACCTCAGCCCACGGATGCAGCCTTTCCCACTCCCTCTGTAGGGCTTTCCTACCCTCCAGCAGATCAACACTCCTGCCCAACTTGTGCCCTCTGCAAACTGAAGGTGAGCTTGATCTTCTCATCCAGACCATTGATAAGGATATTAAACATCAACAGCCTTTCCTTCATCCATTATGTTGGTCAAGCAGGACCTGCCTTTCATAAATCCTTATTGGCTGGGCCTAAGCTCCTGGCTGTCCTGCCCCTGCCACATTGTGACACTCACTACTGAAAACCTCACACTTAAGTCCTCTACTGATAATTCTTTTCTATCTCTCAGTATATTCTAAATACTTTTAGGGAAATTTAGTACTTACAAACCAAAGTACTAAGGACTGTGCCTTTTCAAAGAAATGAGAACATGGAACCAAACTTTTTGCTTTGCTCTTTGTGTTTCTTTGACTTACATGTTGTTCAGACTATGTACATTAGGTTTCTTTCAAATATCTTGGAGTGGCAGACAGATGGATGGCTGGATTGCTGTGCTTGTGGATACAAATATGTGTTTGTAGGATCATAGTCAACATTTCTGGTCATTATTGTAATGTGTAACCATTTCACACTAGTATGTTACCTATACCTGATTCTCTTTTATGCAGAGGCAAAAAATAATATGCACAAAATATGGAAAAATAGTCCTAAGTTTGTTTCTTTGTGTATATTAGAATATATTCATTGCGTCAAATTAAGGAAATACTTGAAGTCTGTTTAACAGTAAAATTTATATTGGTCAATTACAGGGATTATAGAGGTTCTGCTGAGCATTTCCAGATAAAGGAAGGCTTGGGTCAGTTAATTTCCATTATTACATATACCAAGATTCAGTCTCCTCCTGCCTTTCCTCCTCTTTCTCTATATATTTTAGATGGTTTTAACTAACTGATGGTTGACCTTCTCTCTTGACAAACCAGAAAATCCTGAATTAGGTATATTTAAATGTACAACAGTGGGATGAGTAATCTCTTTCTTACAAAATGGGTGGTCTGTAGCAATCAGTCTTGAAAACTGTTTATTTGCCTTCTTGGGAAAAGCAGGGGTTTGAGTTCTATATAATAATGAAATAAAATTTATAGATATTTCCAGAAGTTTGATAGTGGCATGTAAATACAGATGCAGATATCATTAGGTGCTCTAAACAACCTGGATATCAGAGATCTAGTCCCCTGGTCTGGTGAAGGTGAAATTTAAATCTGAGGTTTCTGAGTGTTGATCTATTTTGCTTTTTTGTTGATTGTTTCTCTTTTTTTTAATTAATTTTATGTATGAAAACTTGACTTACATTGTAAGTCCAAAAATTATGAATGAAAAAGGTGTGGGTATGAATCTTCTAGATTGTCGTGCTATAATAACATTTAATATTTTTGGTCCAGGAATGTAATACCTTATCACTTAGTTTAATCACATGAGTATTAGTAATTCATTTTCTAAAAATATAATATCCCTTTTGCATGGAGTTTTGAAATGGCTGTATATAATCAAAGAGCAGTAATGTATCTTTAGGAAACCAAATCATCCTGGAAAGTAAATACTAAATGACACAGTATTGCATGAATAATAACTATATAATGCTGTCTTTAACAGTCTAAGGAAATAGCAAGTGACCAGATGAGATGAGGACAGTAGTTTAAAGGCCCAGGCTTTTAGGAAGTGACTTTGTCTTAGTGGATTTCTGCCTGAATTTAGATTTGGCTGAATGAATGTGGAAATATGCACTCAGATGTTGCATTGCAGCTGCTCTGTTTAAGGGACACATCTTTTCTGACTTGAAGTGGTCAGTAAATTATTTTCAATAACATCTCATTTCAATAACATCTGTTGGTTCCATAAGTAGTGGAGGAGAAATGTGTAGTTGTTTGATCATTTTTTACCTGCCTAGGTAAGTCATTTATCACTGATCTGTGCTACATGACTCTTTGTCAAATACAAAAGTAAAGCAGATGTTAACATCCTTGTGGTGATGGTGAAGGGGATTTTTACTGTGCTATAAACTACTTTTTTTTTTTTTTTTTTTTTTTTTTGAGATTTCAGTTGCACTTGCATGCTAGTTTTTTTTCTGGAGTATCTTAATAAAGTTATTGATGTTAAGGATATCATAATTTAAAGTTATTTCTTAGAAGTGACTTTTGCACTGTTTCTATCATGTAGGGTGTCAAAATAAAGCAAGAAGTTATAAAATGAAAATTATTTACTTTACTAAAGATTGATACGTATCACCCTTGCTGGTCTTGTCTTACCACGACAAGCTTTCCTAAAAAATGGAGTATATTCTGCAACAAATGAGTTACTTGGTATGTATAAAGAGAAAGGACTATAATGATTTCAACATGTTTTTTAACCTGGAAGGATAACTAATGGATGTAGAATAGAATGGAATTTTCTTTCACGTTTATTTTTAAAATACTTCAGAGTGCATTAGAATAATGAGCTAGTTACTGGTAATGGAATGAGAATAAACAAGGCCGTTTTTATGGTATGGCAAATTAGACATCAATTATGTGGCCAAGCAGCACTGAAGGATGTAGCAGACTGGGAATTAAGCTGCAGTGTTAATTGATTATGAAATCATTTGATAGCCTTTGGTTTTATTGAAATGATTCTGAGAGTGGATCGTAAACTCAAAATCCATTATAGGAAAGGCAGCACGTTCTGTACTGAGGGTAATCTCAGTAGTGGGACAACTTCTGACAACAGTGAAAAATTTACTTTGATTTTTACAGCTATTTTGCCAAAAATGACTAGGGAATTGTGTATCTTTCTGGCCATGAGTACAATTTGGATCTACATCCTTTAGTTTTACAAACATGAATATCTTTGTTTCAGCTCTTGGTATAGCTAGTTAAATGACACGTGCTTTTCATCTTTATTTATATATGATTTCCTTCCTTAAATTAGAGGTAAGTGTGCCGAGTACTTCTACTTGAAGAGGCAAGATGGTACAGCAATAGCTGGTTAATACTGTCTAACCTCTGTGACAGCTCCCAAATTCTTTTGAATTTGAAGAACGTTACACTTCTTGGGCTATTTTCATACCTCTTCCCAAGGTTTTTGCCCTTGGGCTGCATGGGAGAGCAGCAGATGGCAAGGTGGGTCACTGGCATCCAGCTGTGCCTCTGGGTGTTTTAATGGCTGTTCTTAGGCCAGATGTGGTGTCTGCTTTGCCAGGCTGCCTACTTCTTTTTTTTTTTGCACTGTGTTTTGGAAGGTCTTGCTTTGCCTCCTTCTCCAGCTCAGTCTCTTAAGGCAGCTGCACCTTTTTCACTTCAAATTTAGAGCGATTGCCATAAATTCATAACACTTAAGTTCCAAGTGGTTTATAACCTTCTAACAGCTTTCTCACTTGCTGCTCCTAATGCAGGAGTCCCTGCCCTTTGCTCATGGAAGGTCTGGCCAGTTTGACAGCCGTACTCATTTTGACTGCCTCACCTCTGCCTGGCACACTGCTCTTCTGGCTGCTTTCCAGTTTCTTCTCCTGAGGGCAGGGGACCTAGGGCTGTGGAGAAGTCAGATTGTAACGATAAAAGGAGGATGAAATGGCAAAAAACAGTAGTTTGCAGTGCAAAAAGCATAAAGAGACAGGCTATAAATCTGCAGCACAGGCTGAGGAAGACAGAGGTGAATTGCGTGGGTAATTCAGGATAGCTGCACCATCGTTCTCTGTGCAGTCAGAGTTTTGTTCTTTCGGGTGAGTTTTGACATTCAGTTTTACTTCTTTTTGAGAACAAATGTTGTCCTAGACACCAGGGGTAATGTCCATTTTGCTGCAATGTATCAAAAGGTTTCAAGTTCTGCTCAGGCAGCTGCTGGAGTTTGGCAAAAAGATCTCATTTTATTGACTAACTTGACGAAAAGAAAGAAGGAAACCCTAGCAAAAAACCACACCACTAGAAACTTTTGTCCCCCATAATTCTGTTGAATAATGCTACCTCTTCATATGCAGTTGTAGTACTGAGCAATAAGCCTTGGAGGAGGTGGAAGGCAATTGAGGCCAGTCTGACATTTGGTCACCAGTGCATATAAACACTCTTCTAGTGCCACTTGCACATAGATACCATACATATCTTTAATGGTATTTAACTGAGATTAAAAAAGCTGTAGGAGTGGATGCTGTGAATGCATATTAGGAATATTACTTAAAACCGTGAGCCTTGATATGATAAACCATAACAAGTCTGAAGGACTCATAATGGCTTATCATGTCAATAAAATGCACTTAAAAATCCCCAAGTGATTAGAAGGAGCCATTTCAGTCTATTATATCAATTGTTATATGCTGAGAGCATGAGAGATTTATTTTTCTTTTCCATCCTCTGTTTAAAAAAAAAAAGAAAGGAGGAAATTAAATCATAATAAGCTATGTTCAAATAGAATCAAGGTACTAAAATAAACCCACAGAAGGCGATTTACAAATTATGGAAGGCAGTGAAAAGTTCTTTCCAAGAAGAGAATACTCTCATGTTACACTTGGTCTCTCATTTTTAAGCACCACAGGATGGCTGATGGGTAGAGTCTGTGCTTGCACCAAAAATGTTCCCGTTGAACTGGCTAGAAGTATAAAGTAAACATAAAGTCACAAGAAATCAGAATAATTTTGGCAATTATACCAAATGCACTTGCACACAGGGAAAATTGAATTGACTTCACTACTGCATGTGGTAGTAAATGCTCAGCAATGGTTGTAGCAGAGGAGGGTGGTGATATTTTTCCTAATCTCATACTTTTCCTGGCTGATTTTTCCAGGCATCTTCTTCAGGGGATGAGCAAAGGTTAAGGGAGTAGCCTCCAAGATCTTGAAGGCAACAGGGGCCCTGATATTTGTTCTTACCACTCTGACAGCTTCATCCCGGGGCAGTGGCTCTGAAGCAGATGTTTGGGGGGGTAGTTTCCTGTCCTGGTGGAGGTCTGTCAGACTGTGTTTTCCCCACGTGTTTCTCTGCCTCTTGTCCATTTAGTTTTGTTACCTGGACTGGCCTGTGAGGCTCACATAGATCCAGCAGGTTTTGGGAGAAGGCAGAAGGATCTGCCCTAACAAATGTTCTTTGGTGAGGGGGATGAGCTGATTTTGGAGGTGGTTACTGTGCTGGTCCAGTGTGCATTTTAGCCAGGGGAAAGCCTTGTTTGTTAATTTACACCGTTGAGTCAGGACAGCTTGGAATTGTTTTCTGCTGATAACAAATAAAAATCCCTTATATCGCTTTTTTGCGGGCTCTGAACTGGATTACACAGCCGTTCTGTGGCATGTCAAACAGACCTGAGCTGGCTCTCTGGGGCCAGCTTTGCAGATGGCTCTGGGACAGCCTTAAAATAGCCCCTGGGGGCAGATTGCTGGTGAAATTGGTGTCAGGGCTCCCCAGGCTGGCGCAGTAGTCAGAGGGAGAGGCGAGGGCTGCTCCGTGGCTCGGTGTCCTGCTCTCAGCAGACAAGCTTAACCTCCGCAGCGCACGCGTTTCAGCTGTTTAATGTCTGAATAGATGGAGAGCATTCTGGGAAAGTGAATTTTTCTCTCCCAACAGTATCCCTGCCATCTCACTTGCAGATATTACATCTTACATTTAACGCAATCTTTCCAAACTGGCCAGCTTTGTATTCTCAAAGCCCAAGTTGGGCCTCTTCCTGCTTGTACAGAATTAACCTGTTCAGTCCTGCACCCCACTCACGTGCTCAGTGTGCCCCTGGGACAAGGATGTGTGGGGCTGCAGATTTTGGGGGATCCTCCAGTGAGGCAGCTGGCAGATAGGCAGGAGAAAGAAAATAGGTTCAGGAGGTGGGGAAAAATGAACTGGTGGAAGCCAGGGGAGGGAAGCAGTGGCAAGTAAACACAGCTGAACAAGAGGAAAAAGATGTTTATGCATGCTCATTTAAGGTTTGCAGAGGGGATAACTGCAAGTCTGTCAGGACAGTTTCTTTCCTCACAGTGCTGTGAACCCTTAGCCTATTTACATGCTGTAATATGTGAGTAAGAAATTTGGCATTATGCAATTTTCTTTATGACCGAAATGCATCCAGTGAGGCTTGGCAGAGATAAATGTAAATGGTTCACGAGAGCCCCAGTTTGAAGCTCAGCTGAAATAACAAGGCAGGACAGACACATTCCCACCTGTACGTGCACACGTATGCACGTACGTGTCTGCAGCGCTGCCTTCTGCCCAAGAGAGGAGGCTGCTGATTGAACGGCCACTTGGCAGGGACAGCGGTTTAAGAGCGACTTAAAAACATACATTGGATTAGCAAAGGAGATGGCACCCTAAGAAACACTCAGAGATTGCATATCTCAAATTATCAAAGCTGAGGAAACGCTGGACATGGATACGCAGCCTCTGCGTTGTTAGTCTGCATCGGGCTGCGCGGTCTGGAGGAATATTCTGAGATTCATTTTTCATTTTCTGGTATCTTGCTGGGGAGAGAGACATGTAGTTGGACAAAGTGATCAATAAAAGAACAAATAAGGAACAAATGCTAAGAATATTAGAGATAAGATTTTATTGTGCAGAAATCTCTGAACAGGGCATTTTTCAATCTGTTCTGTTATTTTTAAAATATTTGTTTGACAGGCTTATGCTTCAGGCAGGCAGAAAGATAAAATAACGTTCTAAAACCCCCACCAATACTAAGATGCTGGAGAAACTAAATTGAGAAAGTAAGCTGGGAACAAAAGGAAACCAGCAAAATAAACCTGAATAATCAAAATAAATAAAAAATACCATAAATAAAAGTACTGTTTTGAGTTTTACAATTTTAAAATCTGATAGTATATATAGATTTCAATATGTTGAACTAGATGTTAAATAAATCATGAACTTTTATTTATGAACATAAGAAAACATTATGAAATTATGAATAGTTATAAAAATGACTAAATTGTGTCTGTCCAAATGATCATAGCAAATTCTTTGGGACTGTAGGGAAAGGCATTCATAATATTTTGCAGTTTTTAAATACCTTGTCTTTGTGTCCCCTAGGAACTTCAAAAGAGCATTATAAGGGAGAGATAAATGAGAGGAGTATGTTTATAAGTGCTTGTAAGGTGGTAAAAAATAGTTGTTTAAGACACAGTGCTAAATACATTGTCTACATTCATCATATGTGTCTGAATATGTGGATGTTGTACGGTTTATGTAGCATGTAGTCCTGTCTTATTGCAACTGTAGAAATAGTCGTGGCTCAGTGTGACTTAGGCACATAAAACTGTTCTTTAAGAGATAATTTGTGTTATTTACTGAAGAGCAGTACTCACACAATGGCTTAGTATCAGTAAATTAGTGTTTGCTTTGTTTTTGTTTATGCTTTGGGCTAAAAACAGGTGAAGCCAGGATAAGTTTGTTTGTGAAAGCTTGGTGAATACTAATGAGAAGAAAAATCATCCCAGTCAAACTGAATAAATTCAGTATGAAGGATTTTCAGTGATCCATATTGTCCTTGGACTTGGCTGTACTTGGCTTGCATTGTACTTTAAATGGAATTGATTGTGTGGTTGTAATGAAAGTAACGGATTGATTTCTATACAGAGTTACACAGAGTAAATAGAAAAATGTTCTTGTCTTGACCTGCATTCATAAACTAAAAATCAGTGGCTCTTGACCTAATCCTTAATAAAAAAATGCAAATGTTATATAGGAAATCAGAAGGTTTCTTCAATTCTTAGAAAATCTGTTTATCGGGTTTTGCTTGTGTGCTTTCTTGGATTTTAGTTCATTTTGTTCAGGAATTCTAGTAAGTGTAATCTATTTTCTCTTCAAGGAAATTGTACTTTTTGCTGTTCACATATTTCTGGAAAATATATTTGTCTGTTTTATTTTTTATTATTCCTTTTGCCTTAATTACCTTTATTTAGGTGGAATATTTATGATTTTTAGTATTTTTCTCTGTTGAACTGTGTTAGCATAGAAGTTTTGAGTGTGTGACCCAGACATTTTTAGGTTGCTACTACATGCACTATCATAGATTATCTCTAAAAGATAGCTCTTTCTGAACTGATTATGCAGATTAACAGCTTTATGTTGTATACGAAAAGGAGGAAAGCTGTTGATGGAAATAAGGTGCAACATTCTTTCTATTTGAATAAACCTTACTAATGTTTATATTATTGCGATGATTATCCCAGTAAAAGGCCATGGAGATATTTATGAGCAACATCCATTGCTCTTTTTTTTTTTTTTTTTTTTTTCTTCTTTTTTGCGTGTATGAGATGGCGTTTCGGGGCCCCAGTAAAATGCGCAATCCAGCCGGTAAATTCTCTCATTGAGCTGTAAACCAGGGCTGCAACGAGCAAGATCCAAGTTACTGCATGCCTCAGTTTCTCGGTGAATTTTGTGACTTTATTTTTGGTGCTTGGCGTTTAATTTCTCGCTGAAGTAGAGCAGCGCATTGTGGCGCCACACAAACAAGAAGAGCAAAACAATAGAAAGCCCAACGCACCGACGGCCACCGCTACTCCATTGTGGCTTCCAAAGGCACTCTATTCTTCCCAGCCCACTTGATATCCTGCAGGTTGTGGCAGTACAATTCACAGGAAAAGCTTAGACATTGAGCTTGCACGCTCCTTGACTCCATTTTAAACCCTTTGTTCACACCGGGGTGGCATTTTTTCACACCACATGTGGCAGCTTTGACTCCTATCCAGCTTGTCGTATAGAATCAAAGTCTCTGATTTCTTACATTCCCAGTGCTGTCTCCTGAGTTGCTGTATTCTTTGTTGCTCCCAAAATATTACAAATTTTAATTTCAGATTAGTTTCAGTATTTAAAACTTTATAGACTATGGGATGAGACAACTGTACCTGCACACTTAGATTTGCTTAAAATCAAAGCAGTTTGCAGGGGAGGGGAAGATCTCTTTTCCCCTCCCTCTTCTCTTTTAAAAAAAAAATCTCAACACTGGAAATTTAAAACTATGTGGTGAATTTGGTATATAGTCATTCCGCTTGATGTATGCTTTGCAGAAAAGAATTAAAATAATGTATAATATTATAGTTTTGGATTTGTAAATCATATGGTGCTTTTTGGTAGTTTATTTCAGCATTAAAACATTATTCATCTTAAGAGATTCTATTTTTTCACACAGGCATCATCTGTTGTGCTCTCTTTTCCCTACTTTTCCAAAGACAACCTTTATCTGCAGTTTTGCTGAAAGTTTTATGTGCCGTGTCAATAATAAATTATACTTCAAACTAATTTTGAAGAGAAAAAAACAAGCCTACTGATATGAATGCCCCTAAAATATACATTTTTGAAAGTTTATTCATAGAAGATATATTGCTTAAATTAATGTCGTTCAGTGTAGCTAAAATGCCACTTGACTCCTGAAACAAATGCTAAAGTATATATTTCTTACTAAGAAACTTTACCATGGATTGCAAGTGCAAAGTGACAGGGCAACAATAACATTTGGATAAAAATTGTCACAGGAATTAATGTAACTTGTACTTCACGCTTTTTGATATATTTTTAAAATGATCAATGAAAATTAAATGGATGTATGATTGAAAGAGCATTCTCAGCTCCATGTATATTTACAAATCTGTACATTCATTGTTGCTGGTTCACTCAGCTGAAGATAATAGAATAATTTCTCCTTGGCACATATGCTAGCCTGTACATTGACATGACACCCTAATAAATATTTTGACTCGAGAGCTGTTGTTTGTTGCTGTTTGTCAGGTGGTTAGAATGGTCTTTTGGCTGCCGCTCCCCTCGCGAACTAAAATATTAAAATGCATGCTTTCAATCTAGCAGCTTTCTTACTGCATTTTATACATTTTCTGACTGCTCATTCTTTCTTTAAAATATAATGCTTCTGTGTGCTTAATGCACACTGCTTATTCACCAAAATCCACCTAATTGTTTATGGTGTTTATGAAATTCTTACATTGGTTTTATGTTTGCTTTTAAGAATGACTTGCAATTGCATTATGTAAGAGAATAGTTCAGTAACAGCCTCTAGAAAGAAAAAACAGCACTGTTCTTTTCTGTTTCTAAAATATAATATGATCGTTTCATGTGCTTGTTCTTATGCCATTTTCTTGCTGTTTGTTTATGGAACATTAGATGTTAAGTTGTTAAATCGTCTTAGCTGGTCTGACACGTAGCAACACTGAATAACAGAAAGTCTGTTCCAATTAATCTTTATTTGGTATTGCAGTCCAAAATCTCAAAGATATAAACTAACCCCTAGTAATAATTAATTTTCAATTAGAAGCACTGTTTTATTAGCTCTGCTCCTAAGCAGATTTTGTGTAATAAAAAAATCCAAGATACATGAAAATAAACATTTAACTCATGGCTGTTTAACGTTTTTTGTCTGATTTTTCAAAAAAGATGAAGACTCAAAGAACACACTTAGAATCTCTATCTAAAAATAGTTTTATTTTGCATACTAAATTATACAAAATTTATGGAGATGTTCTTTGAGAAGATCAATAAATACTTTAATAAAATTACATTAAAAAAGATTTTTTAAACTTTCCTATTACTTAAAAAAAGTAATTAATTTAAATTAACATTTCTATAGAAAAAATTGGACATTGTTTATTTCTTTTTTGCCAAGCACATTAACGGTTTCTGCAGTTTAACTAGCTAAAAAGTCCAGACATTCTGAATGCATTTTTAGATCATACAAAAAAGAGTTGTTTTATGAAAATTGAAACTATAAAAAGATGAAGCTTTTCAGAATGCAATACAGTAATTTGTGCTAAGTACTTATTTTCCAAAGCACGCTATAAGGAAACAAACATAAAATACTCATGCAAGCTTACCCATTTACTCTTTAAATATTAAAACAGTGACTCAGAAAAGCAATGTACACACACTTAGCAGAAAGTTATTTTACTATCACATTTATCTACATCTAAACTTGACATCACACAGCATTTTTAGAAGACTCAAGTAGGAATTTCTCAGAAGCAAGACAAGTTCAGTAAGTGTATCAAAATTAGTTTACCTACTTTCACAGCGCATAATTACTGAAGAAAAGGCATGATCTTATTTCATTAAAGTGTCATGAAGCAGAAATATAGAATAAGCATTTGTCAATTCAATATCCATTCCAGAAAATCTCGACTTTTATTTTTCAGCATTTCTTACTTTTCCCCATGTTTCTTCAGACCCTCTTCATGTTAGTATTTCTTCTGTTTCCAGAAAGGAGAAAGGGTAGGAGGGTGGGGGGGGAAACCCCAACAACAAAACCCCACAAACAATCAGCAAAAGCATAATTGGTTTATATTGCCTTTCAGCTTGTGGCCTGTCCTCATATTATTAAATCAGATCATACATACTCCCCTAAAATTCAGCTTGGAGTAATCCTCTGCTACTTAAGGCTGGATGAAAAGAGTACTCATTGTGAATTATGTTTCATCTGTCACAATAACCTTCTTTATTCTTTCGTGCACCTCCCCTTTGCCTGCGGCAATTAGAGAAAATAGGTATGCCTTGAAGTATGAGATAGTGGTATCTCAAAAATATATATACTGATGTCATATACAGACAGCACTGGCTTAGCAGCACCCTGACGAATATATAAGCCCTTTTTGATGCAATCCAAATTTTGTTAGACCATAGTAGAGGCTGACATTGTACAACGAGTAAGTGCTGATGGCTTTCACTAGATTATTGGTTTTTTTATGACAAGCAGTGATCAGAGATTTTGCCATTCTGTTAAAAGAAGAGTAAAAAAACTTGCTTACCGACTGGTATCATTTTCCACATTAGCTACAGTTCTGTTTGGGTTTTTTAATTCGAAGGTGTTAGAGAATCTTTTTCTTCACTCCTCCCTGAAATTCCTGGAGTTCTGTTGAACTCTTTGACTGAACATTTCAGCTACATTTTCTCAGTGGTTTAGCATGATTATCATAATTTCTTGCAGTGGTGTGAACATTTAACTGTTTCATCTGTAAAACAAAATACATATTAAAAAAAAAAAAAAAAAAAAGTTGGCCAGTGAGTATCAAAAATGTTTTTGCACTGGTACAGAAGAGCAAAAACCCACGTTATCAGATATTAATTTTCCAAATTATTTGTCTTTCTGTATCAAGAGAAAAAAAGAATATAAACTCTCTTAGGATTCTAGTCACCACTGTCAGGTTATTTTATCTATTAGAATATCTGTCTTTTCTTTAACACTATCTGCTTTATTGTATTTAATAAACAAGAAAAAAACCAGGTTTTTTTGGATTTTTTTTTTAACTTCTTGAATTAATTTTGGAAGCTTTCCAAGTTCAGGTTTGTTTTTCTCCTGTGTTATTTTTAAAGCTTTATGGCAGCAAACCTCCAGTCGATATCTTGTTTTGAAACCCCTCACCATTCTGGGCTGTTCATACCAATTCCAAATCAGCCTTCCTTGCACTTTAAGAGGGCTGATGTTCAACTAGAAATGATTAAAAGAGAAAGCACCTTAAAAAAAAAAAGAAAAAAAAAGAAAAAAAAAAGAAAAGCTAAATGAAGCAGGTTAAAACAAAGAGATTCTGCGGTGAGGCTGGTCTAACATGAAAAGACAGTTATTAAAGTTCCTTAGAAATTACTATACTGCAAAAACCAATAATACTTGTGAATAAAGGAAGAGAGTTTGGCCCAGTGCACAGGTTTGGGCACAAAAGTGCTTGCTAAGCTATCTATTTCACACATGCAACGACAGAAGGTTCGATATTCATTCGATCGATGACTGAAAAGGCACAATGGCAAAATCGGACGGACTTCTTTTCAAATACAGATCTCCGATGTCCCCCTACAGTCTGCAGTCGCACGGCTGGTGGTGTGGCACAGACGGAGCAAGGGTTACATCAAGGCTGTTCTCTGGACCGTGCAAACAGTCTAGACCAATGACCTGCAGCATCGTGCCCTTTGAAGAAGAGGCAAGTTCAGTCACGACGAAGAAAAAATCAAGGCGTACCCCTTTTAACAATAGGGAGCAGCTCGTGGCTGCAAAGAGGTAAGCAGGGGTAAGCAAAAAAGGCATCTGCTTCCATGGTTACAGGCCAAGCATGGGAACCTTGCTTTTGAAGAGGGACAGTTCTCAGGCTCCCTCACAGGCTATGTCATGCATTATAAGCAAAGGCAGGTTGAGCTGAAATCCGCAGAGTTATTTCAGAGTAAAATGATACGCGAGCACATGGCTGTTAGCAAAAAAAAAGTCACATGACTGTTTAGAAGCAGCCTTGCACTGTTTCTGAATTGAGCCTTTAGTTCGGGGCAGTTTCTTCTTCTTTGCTTTTTTTTTATTGTCCTTTTTTCTTCCCCCCCACCTCCGCTTTTGCAGCAAACTAAGAAAATTGGGAGAAGGTTTATACAAAGCAAACATTTGTTTGATACACAAGATTCTGGCTATTCTCCTTCTCTAAACTGAAAAAAGGTCAAGGGTCAATGTTTTTTTGTGACAGGGCCACAAATCCTTTTGTTAATGTAGCTTTAGCAAAAGCCATTTAAAATAAGATTTTGCTTTTCTTTCCAAGTGCATATTATTATTAGTTTGACAGAGTATGAAAGTAATGAATTTCTGTTTCTCTGCAACAACTTTTTTGTTCCAATATTTTTTCAGTTCTTTTTCTTCATTTTTGGGCTCTACAATGCTAATTTTCAAGATTTGCACTTCTAGAAAAGACAACTAAAAATGCACACAAAATCAACACATGATAGTCCTGCCGTCTTCAGGGGGGAAAAGAAAAGAGAATTTTCTGCAGGCATAGGTAGTAAAAATGTGATCAGTGACTATAAGCCGGTGGTGTAACCATTAACCTTTGAGAATCATTCAATTTGTACTTTGTTTCTTTTTGCTTTGTTATTCCTTTAGCTTGCTACATGTTACATTTCCTCCTGAAAAATTACAATGTGCAGTGTATTTGCCTTGGCATAGGTGTGCCTTGTTTTTGAATTGTGTTTATTACATCTGTTCTGTGACATTTTAACTGTTTGTGGTTGTTTGTAAATTTTGATGGCTTACTATTTTATTAGAATTTTACAGTTAAAGAGTTTGCTTTAGTAGCTTCTGTTACATGCTATATGATGGTTTGTATTGTTACAAGCTGAAGCATTTGTCTTCCTATTATCAGTATGAGATTAATTTTATTCCAATATTCTTGTTAAAACTGGAGGGTGGGGGGGGCACAGTGGGAGAGAAATGTCTGGCAAACTGTGGAACAGAGTTTAAAGTTCCAGAAACACTAATAATTGCATAATTTCTTTCTGTATTTTCTTCCTGCTCTTTAATAACTGTAGGGACCTGTGGTACTTGGTAGCATTTGTATTGCTATCCTATAAATGTAATTAATATTTATGAGTGTATCAAGGGCAGTGTTTTCTCAGGGTGTATTCTGAACTTTTGTTGATCTTTAGGACAGTTTAACTGTCCTCAGACTGAGGATTGTGTATTTGAAATGAAAGCATGTATGTGAACTAAAGCATGTAAGTTGCCCTCAAATAACAACAGGCATTTTTAAAGAAAAGTTTTTGGCCTACCCTCACCTTTATGGGCCAAAATTATCCAACAAACCACCCCCCAAAACTGCATAGAAAAATACAAGCATGCATAGGAAAATATAAATATACAATATAAGCAATTAAACATTAACAATAAAGAGTAGGAAGCCCATTATCTTGAAATGGTCATGATCTGGATTAATTGGATTCATTCTGGATAATTTATACCATGCATATTAATTCAGTGTTCAGCTGGACTTTGACATGATTGCAAGCTGTCCCTTTTCTCCAGAATGTCCATTAACTAGCCCCATTAGTTTAAGAGAAGAATCTGTTTGCTGGTCTTTTGTGTAGGCTGTTAGATGTAATAAGACATTTTGATATTCCTGCGGAACTACAGATGCACGTTAATGATGGCAAACATTTTCATATACTCACTGCACTTTACAAATCCATACATGTGTGGAAATGTTGTGCCTTCAGGTTTATTTAGGCTGTGTGAAATTCTCTCAATTTTTATACCCAGCAATGATAAATTAAAAAATTAATAATCTGCCATAGATATGGCACAAACAGTGTGAAAGACAGTGCTGTTGTATTTGGTGTTCAAACACTGCTTGAAATTATTCTCATGCTAATAAAACATTTAGTTTTAATTTATTTTTTTTTTAAGAAAGAGATTTGCTACTGGAAGGAAGATTTTTTTTAAGTGGAAGGCTTTCTTTTTGTCCATTTTAATGTAATTGATAAGAAAATAATTTCTAGATTCACAGCAGTCTGCAGAGTTTACCAAGGGGAGGATCTGATCTTAATTATATTCATGCCTATTTCCTAAAATAATTGGTCTTCTCCTGCAAGGAGCTGAGGATAGAGCATTGCAATGAAAGATGTGTAAGTCTTGGTGTTGAAGTGAATAGTTGCATCTCCATGAGCAATGATTGTGAAACCATGAAGTTTTATTTCCATTGGTGTTGTAGGCTGGTTTATACCGTGTGTTGATGTCCTGCCCCAAAGCACACATGGTCCTGTCCCTCTAGTGCTGTTGACACTTAGGTGCTGAAAAACCTGTGGACAGTTGCTTGAGCCATGTGCCAGCTTTGCACCTGGTTCATCCCAGCTCAGGCTGCCAGTTTGTGGCCTTTTACTCCATTTCAGCCAGTGGTGACTGAGAGCCAGAGATTTCTCGTTTCCCTTTTGGGCCATTCATTTAAATGAAGGAGTAAATCATCCAAACTTCTTGTTCCCCTTCTTAAATACCTTAAAGTGCCTCAAGAAGCAGCACTGTTTCGTAACTTCCATTGTGATATAGAAATCAATTCAACTTCTCTGAAACAAGGTAGAAAATAGGGAGGGTTTGTTAGTTGGTAGCTGTTGTTGTTTGGGGTTTTTTTAATACAGAAAATGCATCCTGGATGTTGGGAAGTTCTGTGGTTTCCATAGAAAAGATTATCAGGCAAAATTTCTTACATAAACAGTGCAATTCACACATCTGTTATTGTCAGAACCATTTTTTTTCCACAAGGGAGGTAGACAAAAAATTTTTCATGGTTTGCTCTAGACAAGGTTCTCTGTGTCACCAGTTTATTTTACAGGAGTTTTAGACTGAAATGCTCACTTGAATCAAAATACAAAAAAATAAAAAGTGTCAGCTCTCTCAAGGTATGCCAAACTAGGACAAAGAGACCATGATCTTCTTGCTCAGTGAAGATGAGAATTCTGCAGTTTAGGACTATCTTTTACCAATTTGCACTCTGGCTTTAAGCAATTTTGACGCTGTACTTTTTTATGATTTGCAACAACATTGTAAATCATCATTTCAAGGACCATAGTTTATCATGTTGCACATCCTAATAATCTACTGGATAAAAGAAAGGCAGCGAAAGCTAGATGAAACCCCAGTTTTAGTCTGGTGATACAAAATGAATTGCAGTTGACTGAAATTTAAGGAAAAGGCTCCTTTTTAACCCAGTTTTTCTAAAAGGTTAATCCCCACCAAAATCCTTTGATCTTATTCTCCAGATAATCCTTTTCTACATTACCTAAATGACACAGAATATTCAAACCTGACTGTGGACTTGCTAAGAACAAGGACTTGGAGAAGCCTATGGAGCAAAGAATCATCAAAGCTTAAAACTGTGTTGTTTGAATTTTGGTAGCATGTGAAGGCCTCTAGATTTTCCTCCTTAGAATCAAGAGCCCTGATAGATCAGAGAAGTCAGCAAAAGTTATTTGCTTTTGATACTGTACATGGATTTGCTTTGTTATGAACTTGGGAATGAGTTACTGCATCTGCTTTGATTTAAGGTACAAAACAAATTAAGTCTCTGGCTCTTGAGTATTCTTCTAGGTCTATAATCCCCACCACAAAAAGCCTTAGAAAGTCTGATTAAGTTGTTGCCTCTTATTCAAGTCTCCTTCCAAATACATTGAATATAAATAACAGATGCAAGATGAACTCTCAAATGATCAGAAAGTCACATTTTCTCATTCAGTCATAGTTCTGTGATGTTTTGCAATGGAAGTTAGTCTGATTCCAGGAGCATCTCAAGTGTAAGAGATTCTTTTCAGGGCTGTCATTTTCTGAGTCTCTGTTATTGATTAAGTAGCTGTCCCTTTAATGCTTATATCCTTTTCACAGGAAGGGAATCTTTAATTTTACAGAAATAATGTTAGTCCAAAATAACGTGATAATTCTACTAGCTTTTTAACAGAGACATGCAGAACAACAACAATAACAGCTTTGTTCTTGTGTAGAACATGGCTAAGTTAAAATCACAATCACAAGTGATATGATCTCAGGGCAAAAATATTTATTGCAAGGAGCTGGTCATGCCATAGATCACAGAATAGTTTGGTTGGACGGGACACGAAGGATCACAAACTTACAAAATATTCTGAGTTGGATGGGCCCCACAAGGATTACCAAGTTTATCCCTAAAGTGAACGGTCCGTACATGGATCAAACTCACAGACTTGGTGTTATTAACACCATGCTCTGACCAACTGAGTTCACCTCAGGGTCAAGATGATCTTGTTCCAACCCCCCTGCCATGGGCAGGGACACCTTCCACTAGGCAAAGTTGCTCAGTGTCCCATCTGGCCTGGCCTTGGACAGGGAGGGAGCATCCACAGCTTCTCTGGGCAAAGCTTGCCAGTGTCTCACAGCCCTCAGACTGGAGGATTTCTTCCTAGAAATCTAACCTATATGTATTCTCTTTTAGCTTAAATTAATTCCCCCTGTCTTATTGCTACAAGCCCTTGTAAAAAGTCACTTCTGACTTTCTAAACCTCCTCAAGTATTGTAGGGTCCCAGTAAGGTTTCCCCAAAGCCCTCTCTCCTCCAGGCCTGACAATTTTGTCTACACAGGAGAGTTGCTCCAGCCCTCTGATCATTTTTGTGGCCTCCTTTGGGCTCTCTCCAACAAATCTGTGTTGTTCTGAGAGCTCCAAGAGCTGGACACAGCAGCCCAGAAAATGATTTGCTTTCTGATCTGCAAGAAGATGCATTATCCTAAAGTAGAAAACAATAGAAAATAAGTAGAAAACAATGGAAAACAAGTTGTAAACATGGTTGCTTTTGCCTTTCTAATATTTCCAGAAGAGCATCACAATGATTCTTCTTATTTAAAATGCCTTTTTCTCAGCATTTGCCTCTTCCTTTTTAATTTTTTTTTTTCATATTTGGTTTTTCCCTTCCCTAACAAAAGAGTTAATCATGAAAGAGGGTGCTTTCAGGAAGAAAAATTGTCAATTTTTTATTATATGCCAAAGATATGCCTTTGGTAGAATTATTGCATTCTATTTCAGAATCAGGAGTGGAAATTTGCCTCGTATTTGTATATATTGAAGAAGTCTGGAAGTCATACATTGCTGACAAGAATAACTTGTGAAGAAATTTGTAATACATTTATGTTTGAAAGTAGGTACTTTACAAACTAGAGCAATCATCTAAACTTTGTTTTTAGCAGTATGTGAAAGAATACAGAGCATCCTGCAAAATGAGACCAATCATTTCAGAAAAGACAAACTTCAAAAAGATCAGCATATATGCTTAATAATGCCACTGTCAAGGACAGGTTTATGAGAGTTCTGGCCTAAGAAAATAGAATTTTCATAAAGAATGAAAAACCTGGTAACTTGTCGTTTGTGAGGGACATGATGGTTGATGGTCTGACATTAAAAAAGTATCAGAAATTACATTCTGAAAAAAATATCTTTCATACTTCTGTGAAATGACAGCCCTTCAAACCTTCTGTGACTGGGATTTTGGGTCTGAATGGTATTCTATTTCCCTCATAGTCCCTTGGCAACCATCATTTTTGGATGCGTGATGCGAGAGCGGTCATCCTACCCGTACCCTTCAGTATCTATTTATGGACATCCTGTCCATGAATTTATCCAGTCTGAACTATCTGGAATTTAATCATTTTGGTATTGTGGTTCAAGGAGTGAAATTGTTCAGTGTTTTCCCTCCTGAGAGTTGTTCTGATTTTTGGTTTCTGAGCACCAGGTTGGATAACAAGTGCTTATAATAACCTCTGCTTTGGTGAATAACTCCGCTTAGAATTGTTTGTACTTGTGCTCAGCAATGTTCCAAATATTCTGTAATTTGTCTGTCAGTGATTTTCATGAAATTTTCCTTAGTTATCCCCTCTCATAAAGGATTTTGTCTTAGAACTTCTGTTACATGAAAAATTGTTCAAATGCTTGTATGTAAGCAGGATCGGTGAGATGTGAAGAAAACCTTCATGACTTTGTATTGGCCAAGTCAAACTCCTGAGATATTCAGTCCAGGTTGTTACTTACTGCAAAACTTCTTTATCTGTAAAACCTATTTATCTGTACTAGCACTTCCTTCACAAAGCAAAGGGAAAGGTGTAGAGTGGTTGCACATTTTTCTCTTTTATAACATATTTGGAGGATTTCAGATAAATTCTTACGATTCAACAGTAGTCAATTTTTAAATAATAATCAACTGTGAGATCATATAGTAGAGTAACTACCTTGATTTGCCTCTGGAGGTGAGGGAAAGTATCCAATTTCTTCTGATTTTAATCTGTTCTTTGTGTAGAAAAATTCTGTTATTGTTCCATTGGAGAAAATCCTAGAAGTATACATTTGTGCTTGTTTTTTGTGGGATTTTTTTTGTTTGTTTGTTTTTTAATTGTAAATTTTATCTTTTACTATTCAAATATTTCAAGCTTTTTGCTTATTGGATGTAGTTAATGAGATTTGGTAGAGATGGAAAAAAGCATTCTGCCAACTTCCCCATCCTTTTGTTTATAATTGATCAAAATTCAGCATATTTTAAAATACCTGTTCCTCTTTTTCATGTGTTAGTCTACAATATCAATAGTCAAACTGTAATTCTGTCAAATCATTACATAAGCACTTGATTTCTGAGGGGAATTTTTGCTACCTCTAGTTACTGTGGGTTTTAAAACTGTACTAGAATATGTGATTCAAAAGTACCATCAATGAATAATCCAGAGAAAACTTCACAACTGAGAGAGAGACTGTGGGGAACGGAAACAGGATGAAGTCTGAAAACTTAGTTATGTACATGATTATGATTGCTTCTACTATTATCTGCTACCTCAAGATTTTTTTTAAGGAAATTAAGGAGTTGACCATATTAATAAACACAAAATAAACTCTTCAGTTGATTCAGTCTGGCTCTCTCCAACTGAGGTATTTGCTTAGGCATGGTCAGTGAAGAGAGTATTTCTAGGGCACAACAGATTTCATCCAGTCAGAATCTAAAAATAGATCAGATGAATCATGCTGTGAAGTGTCTCTCTGATTCTAAAGGACCTGCAGTGACTAGTTCAGAGATGCTGCTTAAAACTAGGTAAGAGGAATTTCATCCAAAATAACTACAAATCCAGTGATCTGATATGTCCATGAGCAAGGTTTATGCAATTTAAAACAGTATCAAGTTGGACCTTTCAGATAATGAAATAAAATCAGTAATGCTTCCACATGAGGCACCACGGCAACCTGCCCAGGAGAGCTGCCAAGCATTCTGAGTGCCCAGGTGTGGGAAGCATGAACTTAGGCATAGCAAACAGAGAAAGAAATGGGATTAAAACAAACAGTGGAAAGGGAATGGTTGTTGTGAGGATACTAACAGCTTTGTTTCTTTTCAATAAAAGAAAGGCCAAGAGAAAAGGTAGACAGTGGCAATAGGAGTGAAGGAGATCGTGAGTGAAGGAGAGCAGTCTAATCTGAAGAGCAATGCTGGGACAGAAATAATTGGCAGAAATTAGACTGGAAGTTAGAATATTTGTAGGCATAAAAGCAGTAGTGCTCTGGAGGAGACTCCCAATAAAGTGGTCAGGTTTTGTTTTTCCATACACTTCTAACTGTTGGCAAGGTGGAAAATGATACATTTGTGAAAGGGAATGTGAAACACAGTCACCTCTGATAGAAGGAGCTTGGACTGGATCTGCCACTACTTTGATCCTAGAAGGGCATGTGTATGCATGACTGCACTTATTGAAGTGACAGTAATTATGCTGTAGATATGCCTATACTATCAATGTGAATATGTTGTGGTGCTTCTTTAAACTTGTAATTAATACTAATTGAGCTCTCAGAAACTGAAGGGCTCCTCATTTAAAAATCCTGTGCTGTCCCTGAGTGTAACAATTTTCTAACTTATGCCACTTCTTGAAAAACTCCATGTTAATGAAAAGAAGGCACTAAATATGATCTGTTGATTACAAACAGCTCAGAGGATTTCTTACTGTTTAAGCTAAATATCTTTTGCCAGCATGGTGGTTCTGCTACATGTGTTTTCCCTTAGTATCGTATTTATTGTACTAAACATGTGATTGTAGATTAATACTTTCCCTATGTATTCTGCTAAACACAACTTTGTGTTTGCTGTGAAGATGAGAAAAAAAATACAGGTTTTGTGCATGAATTCATTCTATATGTTTTCTAACAAACCAAAAAGAGAAAAAAGAATTTTCAGGTGCTAAAATTCAGTCTAAGAAATTGAGTTGGTTACTTTATAAAAGTAATAAAATTGTGAATTTATTTGCATGCAAAGCTCAGCACACAACTCAATGTGCATCCAGCAACAGAGTGCCCCCAGTCTGATGTGCTGAAAGGTTACAGGGCCTGCAAGACAGAAGATGTTGTACCATGTTGCTTTTTTGTTTCAGCTACTGGTATATGACAGTTCCCTTAAATTTGTTAATATGTTGGAGTTCATCAAGTCTTGTTAAAAAACAAAACAAAACAAATTCCTATTTTTTGTCTTTATACTGTGTAATTATGGGACATAACACTGTCTTTCTTTGAAAAAACAGGCTTCCTTTTGAAATACCAGGTGAAACTCAGCTAGTTTATTGCAGGAGTCCCTGTAGCCCCGTTCTCATGTGCCGTGTCTCTTCCAGGTGTACAGCTGCCACTCCATCTCACAACAGGACTGTGTTTGCTGCTCCACAAGCTGCAGGTAAGCCCTGAGACCACTCCCCAAAGTCTGTGTCCCAGTCACCATGACCAGCCCCTGGCACATGAAGGGGACAGTGCAGCTGCTCTCCATCCCAGGACAGCTTTCCCAGGACAGTGAGAGGATGCTCCCTCTGCATTTCAAATGGCCCCTGAGGAGCTCAGACATGGTGCTTCTCCTCACAGCACAGGGCTGGGTTTCAAATCAGAATGGGCCATTGAACCGTGTAGTTTAAACTCCCAAGTTTCTACATTTTGTGCTGTTACTCCCTTGCATTTTCTTATTTGAAGAGGGAAATTATTTAATTTATTATTTATCTTCATAGCAAAAGTGATTATTTAATGAACAAAGTCTCAAAATTTGTGGCTTTTACTTAATTTAAATTTGACCAGCTTCAGCTTTGAGCCATTGTTCCATTGTTTTCTGCTGGCACTTAGAGGTGGTATTTGTTTTTCCTATAATGGCTGCTACATATTTGTTCAAGTCAGCTAAAATTGATCTGAGATCTCTTAAGACTTCCACTGTAACATGTGTTCTCCAGTATTCAGTATTTGGGTCTTTTCCTTCATCTCTATTTTTCCCATATCATTTTCAAAATACACAGAATTCTCTAAATGTAACTGTAGGATTATTACTGATCCTGTAGTTGGAGGAAAGAGCAGTTGTCTGTCACTTCTACTTCACTGTTCCTTTGAACATCACAGGGTTGTGCTAAACTTTCTATGCTGATACTTTATGTTAAATGATGAATGCCTGTGTTTACCCTTTGTTTACTCTGTCCCCTTCAACAATGACTCATTCAGTTTCTCCTTTCAAGCCAAGGATGGATTTTGAGTTCATGGTTATTCACAAAGGTTTGCATTCTCTGCTTCAAATCATTTTGGTTGGGTTCATCCTAAACATTACTTGATACTTTTAATTTTCCTCTTCCTTCAGGAAGAGGAAATGATGTAAGAATGACTTATTTTTAAGGTGGATTCTACTCATCCTTCCAGCTGCTGTGGATGTGTTATCTCAGAAGGCTATCAAGCCCTAATGAAAAGTTTATTGGTCCTTTGAACTAAAATGTATCTTGAGAACATCTTCAGTTCAGATGTCACTGATTTGGGATTCTGCTTATCCAATACACATCCATGTAAATGGGATTTGCATTTTGGTACTGAAAGTGAAATAATCAGGAATATATTGTCCAGGAGTGTGAAAGACAAGTATAATTATCTGCTTAATATTTAATTATTAGAATGTAGTCATATCACTTTTTTGCATTATTTTGTGGTCTTTTCTTGCCATTACTGTACTTGCCTGTTTTGTTTTTATATCTAGAGAAAATTTTGCTATACTTTCTGCTGGATAAAAAAAAAAAAAAAGGTGGGGGTTGGGGCAGGGTGGGGAGAAAGAAAAGGGATCTGAATCCCTGGTTGTAGGATGGTGGAAGCCAGCTGTCCAAACAGGCTGCATATTTAGTCATAAATTTATTGGAAAATGAGTGTGTTTTATTAATAAGAATGTGCACTTTTGATATTATCTTTGCAGTTTGCAGGAGTAGAGCTGAATATAAACCCAGTTAATCAGTCTGAATACTAATATTAGTAGAATGGGAGAAAAGTTCTCTTTTTGTAATATTGGACTTTTTCTTCTGGAACATTAGAAGTTAAGGAAATAAAATGTGAACAGTGATCTTTTGGTTAGAATAAATGGATGAGTTGCTCCTAGAACTGGATATCCTACAGAGTAGTCCCCATCCACCAAATTACATTATTTTTATGGTGCCTGGACTATGTTGATGAAAACCTTTCTGGCTTTGCCAGTAGAAGAAATTGTCAGCTGGTGTGTAAAATAGTATGTACTGGCTGCAATATTTTCTGTGCAGATTTTACCCATGGCTTTTACAAGTCAAAAAATCTGCACAATGAATGCTTTTGTCAAAAAATCATGCAAAAGGTATTTATCGTTTCCCTTCCTTTTTTGGAGTCTTTTACTCTTTTTATTTATTAGCATATATTGTAGAAGTTTGTTTATTTTGCTGTTGAAAGTTACCCAGATATTTCTGAGAATTATTCTTGGAAAAAGGCAGCAATTGGAAATAACACCTGCACTTCTCCAACTTGACAAAATTACAGCATACTGAAAAAAAAAAATGGAACAATATGTGTTTTAAAAAAACCTTGTAGGATATACTGATCAAAGTTTAGCTTAGCTATTAGAAGACTTTTCCATTAAATAGGAGGAAAGTGGAATAACTCTACTGTATGTATGTTGAAAAAAATCAGCATTCCTTCTTAAGGAAAATGCCAAATAAAAAGTAAGCCATTGTTTGCTCTGCGTGTGGTGACCAGTCCGGGTTATATTAAGTTGAAGTTACTGCCATCTGGTGGGGAAAATGGTGTTATATCCTAACAGTTGGAAGCAATTCTGTCAGGATCACATCCCCTGCACCTGTGTGAATGATGTGTGTGTAAACAGAGACACATATAGATATATCTCTATATCTATTTATCTATATATGTATTAGCGTTTGGTTGCTGATTCTGAAAGAAATTTGAAATATTCAGCGACACAGAACAACCTGCTGAACCGGAAATTAGTCAAGGGTAGAGAAGTGAAGAAAATAAAGAAAATTTCCTAGGTAGAAAAAATAGATATGCAGTATGTGTGCTGTGGTCCTGCCGGTGTGCCCTCACTCTTGGAGTAGATTAACACTGATAATCACATACAAGCTGTGTTCCCAGAATATTTCTTCACAGCTGGAGATTTTACACCTTTTTTCAGTGTTTCATGTGGCATTTCCCATCATCGTTTCATAGAATCATAGAGTGGCCTGGATTGGCAGGGAACACTAAGATCACTTAGTTCCAACCCCTGGCATGGGTAAGGGCACCTCCTGCTATCCGATGGGGCTCAGAGCCCCATCCAGCCTGGCCTTGAACACTTCCAGGGATGGGGCAGCCACAATTTCTCTGGACAGCCTGTGCTAGGGCCTCACCATCCTCACAGTAAAGAATTGCTTCCTAATCTCTGATCTAAACCTATTCTCTGTTAGTTTGAAGACATTGCCCTATGTCCTGCCACTCCAGGTCCTTGTAAGTAGTCTCTCTCCATCTTTCTTGTGGGCTCCCTTCAGCTGCTAGAAGGCTGCAATTAGGTCACCCCAAAGCCCTCTCTGTCCCAGGCTGAACAATTCCAGTTCTCCCAGCCTTTCCCCACAGCAGAGGTGCTCCATCTGACCAATTAACTTGGTGGCCTCCTCTACTCCAAAGGAGTAGATTTCTAGGAGTAGACAGATTTCTACTCTGTCTTAGAAATAACCACTAATTATTTCTGCAAAAACACCTGTGCTAAATCTGCCTCCATTCTTTGCTTAGACTTTGATGCAGTGAGTTTGATCCTCCTTGAGTCTTGACATACACCTGTGTTAACTATTGCCTGTTTCTTGAAGGATCAGCCCAATAGGAATGGAATTGTATGAACAGAACATTAGGGGAGTCTGTGGGGCATTTCATGCATATTAAATTAATTAGGTTTTCTTGAGCTAAAACTCTTACATAGGGTGTATGTGAAGTGAATGATATGTGAAGTGGTAATAGAAGTGAGATTCAATTGTGGCAGACAGTGTCAGATGTCTATCTGCAGTAATAAATTGCTCAGTAACCATATGGGAATAATAACTGCTGTCCAGAATTTGTTCTTATTTCCTCATTATGGTGTCTTGAAGACTTCAAACAAGATTAGATCTGTTTTATGTACAAATATAAAATGGGTTTTGTCCTTGCTGTATGCTGTGTTTTCTCCTGGTGGAGAACAGTAGGAGTGGTCCTTTGCTCTTAACATGCAGAAGAAATTGCCATTTTGTCTATTAGGTTTGTATCAAAAGTGTCTTTTTAACCAGCATATTCAAAGAGTGAAGGAAAAGTTAGGGGGATCCAAGAGTCCCATGGGGTGCATAGTGGTGCACCACCTGGAAACCCCAGGGGAGGAGTTACATTAGACTCCTCTTTAAAGGGATGTTGACACCCTATTCTTCTCATCTCTTATAATTCTTGTATATTTTGTTTGAAATTATTTTTTCACTTGGTTGGTCGTTGCTGCCTATTGCCGTTTTTTGTTTCTTTTTTGTCTTTTTCCTTTTTCTGCACTCTCTAGGAGCCAGAATCCTGCTCAGATAACATCTGTCAAAAGGAAAACCATTGACCTTGTAATCCTGTCATTCTGCTTTTAAGACTACATTGTACATGCAGGTATCTGATTTCTTCATAAGTTTTAGAGGAAGTACTTTTTCATGACTTTGCAATGTAATTGTCTAATGGTTTTTCAAGGAGACAGACAAATTTCACAAGGCTCTTACTGGGAAGGTTTAACAGTAAGAGTGCTGGGTGGTTACATGAACACACATTAAGTAAGTGCTTGGAACTCAAGCCCACTTCTTGAACCATCCAGTGCAAAGGACTCTTTCTGGTTCAGTCGAGTTTATGCAAGGCAGAAAAGTGAACAGCTTTCAGAAGGAAAATGATCCCTTGTTCTCTCTTCCAGCCTTCAACTCAACATCAAGTTTGAGCTGTATGAAAGGAGCACCTGAGTTGATTAGCTCTTGATTACACGACTGACTGATTTTTATTTTTGCTACTACTGGTAAAATGACCCACAGTGAAGAGTTCTTTAAAATCCTGGTGACACTGAGATGCAAGCTTTCTGGAGTATCTTGTTTTTTTTGTCTACTGGTGTCCTTTTTTTTTTTTTTCCCATTTTTCATTTTCTCCTCTCTATCCCCTTTTACTACCTGCCTCAGGACAGCTTCACATATTTATTTATAATCACCAGGGATTAATAACCAATTTGATAGCTAGATGGTAATTACTCCCTGTGCTTAGGATAGCTAAACTGTAAGAGAAGGTTTTGTAGGAAAAGATGAAGTAATGAGAGACAAATCTAGGAGGATGCATCTTCTGAACCAAAAATGAGCATCTTCTAAAGTGTCTGTTAGGGAGTAAACTCTGAGATAGAGTTTAATGTTATATGATATGAGTTATAAAGTCAGAGTTTGGAATTAATTGAAGTATCTCAATTTTCACTTTTTTAAGTCAAAACTGATCGTAGAAATGTCCTTAAAGAGAAGTTGATACAGAAACAAGTGAGTCCAACTCTTTGAGTTCATTATGGAGGAAATCAAAACAGAGCACCACAGTGATCACACTTACCTTTGAAAATCTATGGCAAAGTGGATGCCTGTTTACAGGAATACTCTTATAGATGTGATGTTTTTATTTGATAATTGCATCTCCATTCTTGGAAGTGTTCAGGATATGCCTAGATAAGCTGCTGAGAAACCTGGTCTCAGACCTGCTTCAGATAACTCTTAGATCTTCATTAATGACATGGACAAAGGGATTGAACAAACTCTCAGCAGGTTTTGCAGATGACACCAACCTGAGGGGTGTGGGTGACACACCTGAAGGATGGGATGCCGTCCAGAGGGACCTGGACAAGCTCAAGCAGTGGCCCATGGGAATCTCATGAGGTTTAACAGACCGAGTCCAAGGTGCTGCACCTGGGATGGGGCATCCCCAGTACCAGTCCAGGCTGGGGATGAAGAGACCCAGAGCAGCCCTGGGAGAAGGACTTGGGGGTGCTGGTGGGTGAGAGGCTGGACATGCCCCGGCTGTGAGTGCTGGGAGCCCAGAAACCCCCGTGTGCTGGGCTGCATCCCAAGCCCCGTGGGCAGCAGGGCAGGGAGGGGATTCTGCCCCTCTGCCCCGCTCTGCTGAGACCCCACCTGCAGGGCTGCACCCAGCTCTGGGCTCCCAGCACAGGAAGGACAGGGACCTGCTGGAGCCAGGCCAGAGGGGGCACCAAGGTGATCAGAGGGATGGAGCAGCTCTGCTGTGAGCAAAGGCTGAGAGAATTGGGGTTGTTCTGGTTGAAAAAGAGATGGCTTCAGGGTGACCTAATTGTGTCCTTCCAGTACCTGAAGGGAGCCAAAAGAAAAGACGGAGAGGGACGTGGGGTGACAGGACAAGTGGGAATGGCTTCAAACTGACAGAGAGTACGTTTAAATGAGATTAAGAAGAAATTCTGTCCTGTGAGTGAAGTGAGGTCCTGTAACACGTTTCCTAGAAATGTTGTGGGTGCTCCACCACTGGAAGTGTTCATCCAAGCTGGATGGAGCTTTGTGCAGTACTGTGTAGTGGAAGGTGGCTCTGCCCAGGACAGGGGTGCTGGAACGAAGTGATCCTTCAGCCCAGGCTATTCTATGATATGACTTCAATATCCCTTCCAAGCTAATTTATTCTCTGATTCCATGATATGAAAGCTAGCCTTCTAAAGACAAGATTTTCCCAAAGAATAAAGATTTCAGGATGAGAGTGTACTTTTTATCTTGAAGATGATGACTGGCTGAAGCTACTTAAAAAAAATTACCTGAATTTTGAGGTAGAAAATCACTGTTAATGAGCACAGTTTATGCACACTGGAACGTCTTAGATTCTTTGTAAAGCTTGTCTCCTCAGCCTTTCTAAGGACTGTTTGGGGTAGTGGGAACCACTTTCCTATGGAAATTCAAGTGTAAGGCACAATTCTTTTACATAGCTTTGTCTGTGACACAAACACAGAAGTATGTATACGTGTTTACTAAAATAATAAAAGAGAAGAAACCTTACCAAAGCATGATGTTTTATACTTAGTTTCCCCTTTAGGGAAAGAGGAAATGAACCAACTGTGACACTCACTCCTGTTAGTTCATAATAAACTACTGTGGGTACTTTGATAATTATACCTCTAAAAAAACACTAAGTATTTTTAATGTTTTTTTTTTTTTTTTTTTTTTTTTTTTAAAGCAAATGAATTTAAATATCTCAGAGCTTTCAGACTACCAGTGCTTTATTTGAAAATTCTGTGTGCTAGCAATCTGAAGATCAGCAAAATGCAAACAATAGTTTCTGAAATCCTTATATCATCATCTCTGGTTTAGAGGGAACACCCTCTCTCTGGGGTAGAAAAGTAATTTAGTGTAGGACGCTAAGCAATTTTGGCTGCTCTTGAACAAATATCTCAAGTAAAACAAACTTTTCTGTATTCCATGCTGTTCTTATTCCTGCAATATTCAGGGAACTTCAAATCTTAGGTTGTTCAGGTTAGTTGAATTCAAGAAGCACTTTAGATTGACATTTTGTTTTCTACAGAGGGGGTTAGGTTAAGTTCTGGGAAAAACAAGTTTCAATAATGTGTGACGATGATGATATTCCTTTCCCTAGTGTGTTGTCCTTCCATTTAGAGAGGGACGCACAGCACATCTGACTTTAATTTTACCTGTTTTTTAGTCTTGCATTTTAATCTAGAATGATCTTTATCCTTCAAATTAGTATTTTATTTATGTAGTGCTTTAAAATTGCTGAACAGATGTAGGACTGATAACTTTTATGTGGTTTAAGGGGTTTTTTTTGCATGTCTTTCCCTGCACTCAGCATCACAGAATATTCCAAGTTGGAAGGGATCCACAAGGATCACCAAATCTGACTCTTAAGTGAGTGGCCCGTTCCTTTGATGCCTGAAGTTTTAGCTTTCATGTTTTTCAGAGTCTGTGCTGCCTAGAGGTGTAGTTCTGAGTCTCATATTAAGTGCCAGTCAGCTCTCTTCACAGATTAAGTAGACAAAGCAATCCTTTCCTGCTGAAGACCAAGAATAACTTTCAGGCCCAACAGCATAAACAACGGTGGACTGAAGAGAGAAACAAGAAGGATGGGCCCTCACAACCTGAAGCTGTAATTGGACAATTAAACCCCAATATGCAAATGAACCAAAACTAATAAAATGTATGTTCTCGTGACCAGTCAGCCATTTTGTGACCATTCTTAGTCCACCCTGGGTGCAGCCTTGGTCAGGCTCCTGTCCTGCCCAAGGTGGATCATGGAGGCCTTTCAATAAATATCCACTTTATTCTCTAGCTCTGTCCAGTCTCTGTTTCAGGTCAGCCTGCCCAAGTTATCCCTTTCCTTATTTCCAGAGTACTGGAATGCTGGAAATAAGAAAAGTGAACACCTGAGAATTCTCATGACTCAAGCAATAGACAACAGGGTGGATGTGTTTCGAATGTACAGAAATGGGCACTCTGAAAAAATCTGTTCATGAGAGGTTTGTGCCCAAAACCTTGGTAATTCTCTGCCAGTTGAGGTGCAGTGTGATGGTGCTTTCCCACACAATGGTTGTGTGCATGGGTGTGCTGTGTTCTATTGAAAGTGAAGAAGGTTTGTGGAGTGCTTGGGTAGGACAGTATTTGCCAAAAATACCTTTCAGAAGTTAATAGTTGGATGTGAAGACTCAAGTTATTTGAAAAGTACCTTCAGTAAAGAAGTAATAAGACCAAAAAGATGTGCTGAAAAGGTATTCAGACAATGACAACAATTATTCCTGAGCACTGAGCAATGTCTGTTTAGATTGTGAATAATGTATTGTCCTGGAAAGACTGTTTTGAAATAAGAATATAAACCAAAACTTACCATTCAGGATTTCTTGCTTGTTTCTTTGTTTGTTTTTAAATGTGTTTTCACAATAAAATATGTGTATGTGTTATATATAAAATATATATTAATGTGTCCATATATCAAATAACAAAACCTTGTACTTGAAGTTACTTTGATGTTAGGAAGTTGAGCAGCAAAAAATAGCCTGTAAATAGGCACATCTGGAAATGAACATTTATTATGTTTTTATTATTTTATTGGTTTTTTTAATATATTGAATACTTCAGTGCGTAATTTTTCTTCTCATGAATATTATATTGGCACTCAGATGTGGATATAAAATCTAAATTTTCTCTGTACATGATTACTTGTACATGATTCCAGGATCCTTTGGAATCTTTGGTTTTCATCACCTTTATTATAAGGCTTCATTTTGACAATCTTGTTAGAAGTGATGGTTGAATATGATATCAAATGAAAATCTGGAAGAAAACAGGTTTGTTTGTTGGGGTTTTTTTAGAACTTTCAAGTCTTCCAGAAAGGTTATGTCCCTTACTTGAAAAGTTTCGTATTTTGATTTCTGAATAGTTTTTAAAATTTTGTGATTTAATGCAGCTCACCATAGTTGTAGTGTAATGGTGTCAGTAGAATAATTTTTAAGGGACGATTTCAAGGTCAACATTTTTATGTGTCTATAGGCTTTAACATCAGCCCACTATTAAGTCTCTACAAGTAAATGCCTCATTATTTTATTTTTCCTTTTTTCACTGGTATATACAAAGATATCATTGAGTGATCCAGAGTGATCTATATAATTGTTATTGACCTGCCATTCCAACTTTGCAAAGCCAAAATGAAGACTGACTCAGGAAGTAGGTCATGAAGGAAAATGAAGCATCGTTAAAAGAAAAGGACATTAGGTGAAAAATTGGAACATTTTAAAACTAAAGTTAGGTGCTTTTCCTCCTTTCATTCACAAGAAGGTCATAGTGCAGAAAAAAATGAGAAAATTTGATTTTCTGATTTTGCTGAAGAGACCTTTTCATGGAAGAGTAGTGAATATACACCCCTGAAAAGACACAGATCTAAATGTAATCTAAATAATAGTTAAATGTTGGTGGAAGAGAACACACAGCTGGCCATGGGCTAATATGAGAAGCAGTCTCAGTATCCACTTGGCACAGCTTTTTTCCCAATTTTTGTAGTTATGTTAAATAAAAATATTAAAAAATCATGATATTTTGCTGAGAGAATCTCTGGTGGGAGACTGAGAAAGTGGTAGCGGGTCAAAACATAGGTAAAGGTGCTTTTACAGCTGTAACTCTCAAGGATGATGGGAAGCATGGGAAGTAAGAAAGAAAAAAAATCAGATGGGTTTGAGCATAAAGGTTTTGTCAAAGCCAGAAAAGGATGACATGACATAATTTACGTGTAATATTTGGTAGAGGATATAGCTGGGGAAGGCCATACCTACAAATGATGACATGAACATCCTACCTACAAAAACACTGAAGAAAATTCATTAGTCCTGTCAGTGAAGGCCAGCTGCTAAAGGTTTCAGAAAAATTGAAGTGGGTTTTATGGAAGGGACTTCTGTGAGACCAAGTTTTAAATTTTTGTTTTAGTGATGCACGGCTTGAGTCGATGGCCAGATGTTCATGCAGAGATAACTGAAAAGGAGTGTGTTTAATTTGGATAGAGGAATGCTCCTTCTAAAAGATTAAATATAATGGGGGATGGCATGAGAGTGTGAGTTGCAAGCTGGCTGTCTCCGTGTATACTTTGCAGAGCTGAAGTGTTGCATATGTTTGCTTTTTCACTGATGTGAGTGACATCTAGTTCATTTTTTGATTGATCTCCTCGGAAGCCAGGTGGAGTTTGAGAGAGACCTAATAAAAATGAATTCATCAATACTTGTTTTATAAGCTAAGAAATATTTACACAGATTAAAAAACTCCCCTTCTTAATGTTAGGAAGACCAGACAGGAATTTTCTAGAGGAAAGATGTTTGCTTGAAGAGTAAAAATTCTGAATAATGATTAATGAGAAAACATGTGAAGAAGTTTGGGTTTAAACCTTGTGGCATTGGCTTTGCAATCAGCTTCATTCTGAGCTGTTGGGAAATGGCATAGACAGTGAGATGTGGGTCAGGACCGGGTGGCAGTTTGAAAGAAAAACAGAGCAGGTAAGCAGCCATCTGATTTACCATCAATTTTGTGTTTTCATGTCGATAGCCAGTGCTGGCCAGAATGGGAAAAATGCCTGGTGCTGACATTTATTCATCCTTTCAATCGGAGTACAGAAGATTGCTGAGTTTGAGATTTTGCTGGTTTTTTTTTTTTTTTTTTTTTTTTTTTTTTTTCCCAGAAGATGTTAATGTAAATGTTGGAGAAGAGTTACTTGTCTATTTTCAGCAAAGCTAATTTTCCAGATCTGAGCTCTGTTGGTTTCAGTTATTGGAAGGGAATACCAGATAACCACAAAAAGCATAAGAATTCAGTGTTTTATAAGAAATCAGTTCAAATTAATTTAACTGCATTTGGTTTCATTTAACTATATTTGAAAACTTTAAAGCTGAGGCTAATAGACCAGTACCAAACTTTGAGTCTTGTTCATTTATATTAAACATAGGTAAATGATATATAAACAATTGGGTTCACTCTTTTTTTTTTTCCCTTTTCCCCTTCCCCTTACTCCCCTCCATCCAATATGGCAAAATATTCAATCCTGGCAAGAATAAGAAGATGACTTTGTTTCTTGTTATTGCTTGGCTATCCAAAACTCACTGTCAGCATCCAATCAAGTTGTTCCACTGTGGCAAAGCAAAAACAGTCTCAGCTGCTTCATTGATGTTTTTGTGTTCCTTACGTTTAAGCAGATTTTCAGTATATCTCCATAGAAAATAACTGGATTTAATTTCTGTATTCTTGTGTGATTGTTCAGAAGGTAATTGAAGGTATGAACTAGCTAAGGGTATGATCTGCTTTTATAGCCTCCATTTCATTTACAGAGGTTTGTTGGCAGCAGTGGGCAGTACCAGTACTCAGTAATTATCGAGAGGTTTGTTCTCTAAGGCAAGTAGTATAAAGATCATGCTAAAGAGTCAATATAAACTGTGAAAAGTCAGTATAAGATGTCAGTTGTATGTAAAACATTTTTAGTTTGTTGCATTGCAGTGCTGAGCTGTGATATGTGTTTGAGTGGGGTCGCTTGCATCCTAGAAACCTTGGCATTAGTTTCTGCTGGACTCAGCTGCAGTCACCTCCAGTAAGAAAGAAGAAAGGACTTTTGGTTGTACTCGTGGGTATTGAGGACATAAATGCAGAGACTGACTGACTGAGTGGCAGATGTATTCTGGATCACTGCATTTTATGAATATTGTATTGTTCCAATTTTAGTTGTCATCTGTTCCCTATCCTTTGTCTCCTCAGTGTTTTCATAGATGACAAACATTGTCCAGAGGGACTTTGGAAACATATCTCAGCTTTGAACTTTGTGTTGAGTACAAGATAGTCATCTGAAGCTCCCTGTGTTAAAGCTTTGAGAATATAGTGTTTAAAAAGCGTAGGTAGGAACAGTGCTGAAGAGGCAGAACTAAAATAGAAAATAGGATACTTCACTCAAGCATAGTGGAAACTTGAAGCAGCAATAATGACAGTCATAGAGGAAGCTGCTGTTTAAAATGAACATCATCAGCCTGGATGACTGCATGAGACTAGGAGCAAAGAGTGTTTCTTCTTTTCTAGGGGAAAAAGGTAGAATGGCAGAAATTCATCTTCTGAGGGAAACAAGGGAAAGAGACCATTGAGTAATGATACAAATGTTTTAAAGCCTTCTTGGAGTGCCCTGGTAATTACTGTGTACTTTCTCTTCCAGACATTCAATGAAGGCTGGGGGTTGTCTATTTTGTGTTAATTAAGCTACTTATGAATCTTTCCCGCCTCTATTTATATTAACTTATAGGATAGGATTACTAGACCTGTTTTATTGACTTACAGAAAAGGCAGAGAAAGAAAGAAACAAAGAAAGACACCAAAGCTGAGATCTTCAAAGCATCCAAATTCTATCAGGAAAGTTTTTTGGTACCTTTCTGGTTTGTGTATCTGGCTCAGGGCTCAGCTGACAAACTGCTCTGGACTGGAATGAGGAACTCAATCTACATTTGCCATCTCAAGGCTGGTGGCATAACCAGTAAGACCTCTTTTTCAGGTTTTGTTGTGTTGATCATATATTGTTCCTATAAAATTAGTTTCAAAGGGTTGTGGTTGGTGTGCTATAATAGTTGCCATTTGAATTGCAATTTTTTTTTCCCCAGAGGGATTTCACTAGAATATACGTAGTAGAAATTTTTGCCAAAATAATTAAGTCAAGATTATGTCCAAATATAAATAGAGAAAAAAATCCCAAATGGAGAGAATCTGTTTTCCAAAACATTCTGATCATCCAAAAGATTCTGATTTTTTTCATCTTCTTTATAGTTTCTACCTCAAATTTATTATTATTTCATTACAAGACTGTGTAACATTATTCATGATGAAACAAGTGGAACTACCTGACCTTTTATTAAGAATTGTATAATGGCAGCTTTTGTATGGTTTGGGGAAATAAAGACCAACTTTGCCACAACTTTATTTTCTGTGCAAAACACTGTTTAACTCTGAAAACCTGAACACCTAAATCCATTTTAAATTCAGGTGGACCTCTTTACAATAATGATGCCCTAATGTTTTAAGTTTCCCAGGCAATTTTTCCTGAAGTATGATCATTATGGATAACAATGATAATTATGATTTTTTTTTGAAACACCAGCTTGTTGTATACAATGTTTATTAAAATATATTATGTAGTATAGGTGAATTATGAGTGGCATAACGTACCTAATGGGTGCTTTCTAATGGCATTTTCTAAGAGGAGATGTAACCACCTGAAAAGGAATGGCAGAATTCTAGTTTCCTTTGTTCATAAAGTTTGTTTCCTAGAGCAATGTGGCAAAATTGTTGTACAAATGCTGCGCTACATTCCAATTAGTCTGTCTTTAATGAGGAGAAAAGTAGGATTGAGGCAGTGTGACAAGACTTGGTGTTGCAGCAAGCACTATTAACTTCTGAGACCCTTATCTAACATATTTATCTTCATTCTCCAGCCTAAAACCTTCATAGCCATCTCTGGCCTGCAGTGTTTCAAGCAGGTATCTGAACTACAAGCCTTCATGCAAACATTATAAAAATAACATTGCACAAAACCAGGTGCAATTAAATCAAATGCATGCTTTTAATTCAAGTGTACATTTTTGAAACCATTCAGCACAGGCTGTGTTATGTGCATTCTTTGCCATGGAGCAACTCTAACAGAATAACTCATTATATAATGTCTGTGTGCCTGCCCTGCACAGATGAGTTTTGCTTTCAGATGTGTGCATTTGGCTTTTGTAATATGTCTTGGTTTGGAAGACATAATATAAGAAAATGTCTTCTCAAGACAAATATGCCACTGCTTGCCTTTTGAAAAAATACTCATGGAAGGCCTGAAAGGGTACAGAGAACATTTTCCCATCACAAACAGAATTCTTGTTATGTAATTTCTTTGGCTTCAAAAATCTAGCAAGCTGTTTGGTTCTATACTGGGATTTTGAACCTGCCAACTCTGACAGCTCCACATAACCATGTAACTGTTGTTTGGTGGTGTTGCAGTAAACCCCTCTGCTCAGTTTGCCTTAACCTTGTCCTCCAGATGAGATTCAAAAAATGCTTCAAAGGTGTATCTGTCAGCAATTAATGTGAAAGTCATATCATCTGTGCTCCTACAGAACAAGTTACATATGGTTTTTGTTATAAGTGGAAAGTAGGTAAGATTTTGAGATTGTGAATATAAAGAACAAAAGGAGAAGAGAGCTTCAGGTTCTTTTGTGTAGACATTTATGAGGTTTTGAGTTGTCAATATAACATAAAAATATTACTTAAGTATATAAAATACTATAAAATTTTATAGTTATTTGTTAGTGAATTCAGATTTTTTATGAAAATTACTCTAAATGTTTTTTTTGTTCTGAATCATGCACATACCATCATTTCCTAAAAAGGGCTTCATTAAAATATGTGTGGTTTTGGGTGGGTGAAGGAGGAACTTTTTATGTTTTACAAAATTTACTTTTTTATTTTTAACTTTAAAAAGTGCTGTAAACAGAAGTTGTTTTATACACAACCATAATATTCTAGGCATCCTACTATAGATTTCAAGTAAATATCTCCTTATTAAATGTCTTTTCTAACATCCCAAAATGTGATTTACTTTCAGCTCTTTTCAGAGAAATAAACATGAAGAAATTAGTATTGTTTTAACTTTTCTCATTTTTAATTACCATATTGTTCTCCATATTTTTTATTTATTCTAAACTATTTTATTTAACTTTTGATTAGTATCCTCGTCAGCACTGTTTAGTATCTCAGGAGATCAAGTCCTTAGACCTATTTTACAATAAACACAGGGAAAAGCCCTTATCAGCCAAAAGTTGGGATTATTTTGGTTGGTTTGTTGCCTTTTTCTTTTTCCAGTTTTAAATTGACCAGACTCTTCCCACATGGGTGTGCCTCTAAATCCCTTCCAAATTAAACACAGAGATATAAAACTGGTACGCAAACAATAGCAAGAAGTGCATCTTATTCATTCCTTCTTGCTTTTCCTCATGAGGATCCTTACACATGGCCTTCAAATATTCTAGAAGAGAGAAATGCACTCAGATGCACATCCTGCTTTCTCATGTGACCTGTAGTGATTAGAGTTTTAATTGTAACCATTTTACAATAGAACACTGGTTCCCATTCTTCCTTGAAGTTGTCATCTTTGGAGGGAGCTTGATTAGAAACATATTTTACCCCATCAATTTCTTTCCTTTATTCTGAGGGGGAAAAAAAAGAAAATTGTGATTTAACCTGCTTGTAGAACTTTTGATCTCTAAACATACGTGGTTATGTAGCTTTCCACCATGTTCCAAACTGGTCTTTTAAACACCTTCCTCACCCATCCAGAGACTATGTTGCCTATCTCATGATTATATTTATTAAACAAAAACAGTTTTCTCATAGTAATGATAGGAATGAAAATAAGACTTATTCCAAACTCTATAGAGCTGAACACATATAGCTTTTTATGTACAAGTATCATCCATTAGATTGTTAATTAACTTCAGGAGTATTAGTTTAATCTAGCTGTGAATTCTCATTGCAGCTAACACCAAAGACATGAAATTAGTTGTAGTATTTCTACATGTGTGTATTTGTCTGTGGGCATAAATACATAGCAACTGAAAGTTTCTGAGGCTTGAATTTCTGTTTTGGGAACTTTTTCCTCCTCAAATGTGGTACAATCAGATCCTATAATATTGGAGAAAAGCAGCAAAAACCAGAAGCCTTAGAAAATGTTGATAAATAGGTAACAGAACAGGCAAGATTTACTTCTTTACCGTGACCACAATGATTTCCCAGGCTGGTACATAAGCAGAATTTTGGAAGACTCTTGGACAGTTGCCACTAGTTAAGACTAAAATCATTCAAGATGTGGAATAATCACAAATATTATGCTAAACCTTTCAAATTATCTAGCCATGGTATGCTGGAAGAAGAAGGTGAATGTGCATTATAATATTGCAACTTTTAACAGAAAGCGCCTGGAGCTGACGAACCAGATTGGTGGTTTTTAATGAAAGCGAGCACAGTTAATCTGTGTATACTTTCATTGACAAGGTTCTGCACTTAGGAGTACAGCACAGATGGTATAAGCAATGAATACTTATGTCTGACTGTAATTGATCCTATCAACAATGACATACCTTTATAACTGGGTTGTATCACTTTACGTCACATATGGTTAATTAAGTAAGAAGGGCCCAAATACACTAAGGAGATTTTTATGTTTATACTTAGGAAAACAGTCTAGACAGGTGTTAATGTAAATGAAGTTAGTACTTGTCAAAGGTGAAATTCTCCATATGTAGCCCTGCTTCAGTCTCCAAATAAATATAATTTGGCTATGTCTACATTAGCAAGTAGTGAGTAGCAATAGGACCCGATCTGCAGGGTAAAACAGTTGGTGCTGAGGATCCTGCTTTCCCCACTGTAGGGATCAGTGGGAGAATGGAGGTTCCTTCAGCCTGGCTCTGTTTTGATCCCACTGAGAGGACGTCATGGCTGGGTGCAGAGAGGAGGGGTCATTTGGCTTAGGTTCATTCCCTGTATTTAGTACCTTATGGGTGACTTGGGTAGCTACATTTTCTCATCCGTTAAACAAAGCCCTTAATTTCCAACATCCTTCAACCTCAATAAGAAAAGGTTTGCTTCCTGAAATAACTCCTCCTTGCATGCTTCCTGAATCATCATCACAGACATGAGTTGTGTTTCTTATGTGTAGGTGTCTGCCCCATGATGGTGTAGCACAACTTCATCTAGTAGAGTTTGTTAAATTACTTTTTTGCATGTGTTGCATTTATTTGGATTGGCCCTTAGTTGGGTAGTCTGTCTCTTGTAGAAATACTGTTGGAAAAATTGCATGTCCTAAATTCTTTTGTTTTATGGACTGTATTTGCCACTGCCAAACACACCTTCCTTTTGCTTTGTCCAATATGGGAAATGTTATGCCAAAATAAAACTTGATGTGTTCCAATTTTGGTCCTGGAGGTCGCCATAGGTACAAATTCTTTATAGCAAAATTCTCTAATGTCTGTATTCACCTTATTTCTGCTCTTCATTTGAAATGCTTTGCAATAGTTTTACCTGCAAGTCACTGAATGTGTAATTCAGCTTACATATCAGAATGCACTGGCCACAACTGGGTGTCCCAGAAGAAAATCTCAACCATTTTCTGAGATACACCTATAATAAATGTCATTCAAATGACTGCCAAACTAATAGCCTTATTGGCTGATTGTTCTTCCAATGCAATTATTCTTACAGAGATTCTTTTCTTTATTGAAAAACAAGAAAAAATTAATCAAACCCTTTCAGGTCTTACATATACTGTTCTAGGAAGAATAATGTTTCATGCCACCCTGCACTGCTTTTTAATATCTAGGTAGGTTTTTCTTTTACTTCTGCTAGACATAAGTTTTACTTTTGTTTTTCTCTAGTAGGTTCCCCTTTCTTTCACAGCAAATTCCCCTTTCTGTCTCTCTTTATCCTTAGCCCATTTATATGTTCTGAAAGAGATCTCTGCTTCACTTCATGTGATTTTTACCAGTTTTTCCCACTTGGAAACATTGCAGCTGCTTGAAAACCTTAATTTGTCACTCCTGAAACACGTACTTTGTGGATGTCATGCCTAAACTTTCCCATCCATCCCAGGTGGCTGTGTAATTTCCATATTTTGATTAGCATCATCAGTTTTGGAAAGAGAGACATTGATGTCATTCTTAAGCTGACAATAATTTAGCTGTGATAACCATTAGCCTATTGCCAACATTTGACTGATCCAATGTTTCTTTGAACATTGTCAATGTTATAAATTGATATGAAAAAGTTGTGCTAAAAATTATTTTACTAACACCTTCAATTTAACAGCCTGCTTATTTATAAAGTGAAAACATACATAGTTGCTTTGGTTAGGATTGCATTCAGTTTTTAAATATATAATATCCAAAACATTATGAAACAAGATTATTGTGGAACATGGGATCTTGTGTACACTAGAGAACATCAAAGAGTTACTGAATAAAAAGTCCAAACTCCTTCTACCCTTTAAAAAACTGAGATTAAGTAATTATGATACTTAGTCCTGTCATAGAAAGGGTTTTTTTCCCAAGAGAATATAATTTAATATGTTGAAAAATACTTGGATGTGTATTTCTCTTTAACTTAAAGGCTAGCTTAAACATGACAGAACACTGATGTAGAATTTAGAAATAAAAGAAGTAAGCCCTAAAAAGGGAATAGCCTCCTAAAGATACATTTTCATTCCTTCTTACTGTAGACTGTTTTAGATTTACATTTGTGGTTTTTTTTTCTTGTGTTTCTATGCTTAAAATTAATGCAAAAGCTCTATTTTTCTTCTTCTCTGTAAAAATAGCTGGCATTTTGTCAAAGCTTGTTGTACTGTAGCTTGTACATAGTAAAAGAATAGCAAGCATAGCAACCTAAAAAATGGACTGAAGTAAATTAATTCCAGATTTATTGGGGTGTTTTGATATACAGTCTGGAAAAGAACATATTTTAAGGTGACCCAATTGTAGACTTCCAGTACCTGAAGGGAGCCCACAAGAAGGATGGAGAGAGACTATTTACAGGCACATGGAATGACAGGACAAATGGAAATTACTTCAAACTCAAAGAGTTCTAGGACACTGTTATTTTTTCAGACGTTTTTCAGGCAGCTCCTATCATTTGGTAATTGAGTGCTTGCATACTGGAAAATATGCACTAAAGTATCTTGATAAATCAATTTAAAGGAAAAGGTTTGGGAAGCCTCCTAGTAGTGCCTAAGTTCTAAGTATTTCAAAACAACAAGTCCTATGTTCTATAAAACACTTCTCTATGTTGTGTTACTGTGAGGTCAATCCTTCTGTGCCTTGTTCCTGTTGAAGCACTGTCCCCACTGTAAGTTTCCAAATAACTTTAGGAATAATATCAGCCAGAAGGAAAGGTTGATAAGAGGCTGGCAATAGGGTGGGAGGCGAAAATTTTTCAGGTAAAATCTTTCTTCCTTGGGACCTACTTTCTTTTCTCTACTTAAAGATGACCACTTAATTGACAAATTCTTGTGAGTTATGGTCTTTGATAGAACAAAGTATGTTAGTAGCTAGAGCAACAGACACCTGGGGCAAAAGTAATATTTATATTAGATTTTTCTATAATCTTCAAAATAAAAAATGTTTTGTTGTTCATGGTTATCAAAATCTCCATGTATATGTTATCAGATGACACAGAGAAACTATGAGAATGCTATAAAATCTGAAACCAAGCATTATCAGCCATGCTGTAAGATTTTATTTTTGCAGTGCTTGTGAAGATGCAAATGGGACAATTCAGTGCAAAAGTACAGTCAGGAATAAGGGCAGCAGCTTCTGCATTGAAAGATAAGTCTTTGGAGGTCATTAAAAAGTAGAAGGAGAAAAACATGCACATTTCTCTATTAAGCATTTATTATGATTTATTTGGTGCAATACAATGCTTGTGTTCCTTGGACTCAAGTGAGAAAGGATGGAAATCTGGGAATTACATCTATTTTAGAAAAAAAAAATGTAGGATCAAGTAGCCTGACTAATGTTAAATACTATTCCATGTATCTGTTAAAGATATTGTTGATCTGATATTTAGAAAATCATGAATTTTGCTTTGTCATATTTTCTTCGTTTTGTCTGTTCTATTCCAGTAAAAATCAGAATATTTTCCCAGTATTTGTTGATAAGGAAATAACTGATAACAAAATAAGGAAGGCTTTTATGTATTCTCATGAAATTGCATGTGCAGTTTGCTTTTATGTATCTTAGTATGAAAACATCTTCCACCTAATTATTAAGGGATTCACATTGTTTGAAGGGAGAAAATTCTTAACAGAACCGAAAAAGAGAAGAAATAAGTAAATAGAAGCAATATTAGGAAGAAATATCTAGGGCATTTAACATTTGTAGTCATTGCTCTTAAATTCTGTCTAGAAAAGAAAGAAACTGATTGTATGTGGAAATCTAAACAATTTGGTAAAATATGAAATATTATCTGCTTAGCAGGTCAAGGGAAGGACAATATGAAGCTTCAGAGATAAGTAACATTTGCAAATATCTTACCTGTATTCCACGAAAAAAAAAAAAATTGTAAGGTCATTTTATTGTCAATTTAAATTAAAAACAATCAAACAAAACAAACAAACAAAAATCTCCAAAAAAATTTTTTTAAGATTGGCACCTTTACTCAGGCTCCACATCCACAGACTTCACCATTCCAGCTTCTCTCCACCTTAACTCATTGTACCGTCCTTACATTTTCTGCCTTGTTGCTGCAAAAATCAGCACCTCTTGTTCTGCCAGTGTCTTCTACCCTCTGCTCAATTCCCTTCCATTAACAAGAATGTTACTCTTGTGCAGCAAGGACCTACAACCTCCACTTTAAAATACTTTTAAGCTCACCTACAGAGCAGCCTCCACCAAAATGCATAATCTCATTGTGAACATGAAACTGCCATTTATTACAACATTTGGCAATTATTTGTGCTATTAATTCCAGAGTGGTCAGTTTTAAAACTTTGTAATTTGCAAGGAATAGATTTAAACCATTTTTTTTTCTCATTTTCACCACTGAAACTTGAAATTACTTTGTTTTGTTGGTCTTGATTGTATTCTGTGACATAGTGATCACCATCAGCTCTGGAGCCTGCTTGACTATGGTCTATAGAATGGTCTTCCAGGCTCTTAATTTCAAGGACAATTTTCTGTGTGTCTACCACCATGCTGACAGAGTAAATCTGATGAGTAATAGACTACCACTCCATGTTTATGGGATTCAGTCAGGAATACGTCAATCCTGGCAATGTCCCTTTTATCTGTTTTCCAAATGGTGAAATAAAATTTTTTGGCCCATAGCAACGAAAAAGGAGCTCTTTAAAAATGAATACTGAGGTAGATGGTCATTTATTAATGAGCAAACCCCTCTGCTGCCTCTCTAATTTGAGGAGGAGTAGGTCTGTGGACTCTTTAATTAAAAAAATTGTCCATAAATCATATACAGTTGATTAAATCACTAAAGTTGCAGCCTCAGGACTTTCTGTTATGTATGAAGAGAAGTAATTCCAGCTATTATATATTATATTTCAGTCATGTGTGATTCATATTCTTTAAGTTTACCTGAAATAACATTTTTCAGACTACAGTAATCTTTTTGTCCTTTTTTAAAAAAATATGAAAATAAAGATTAATATAATGCAGTACTCAGTACAGGAAGGAACATAGTAATGCTACATTTGGAAATTGAATTTACAGTTGCTACTTTTTGTCCCATTTCCTCCTTTCCTCTCTGTTCACCCTCCCAGCCCCAGTTATGGTAAACTGTTTATTATTGTTAGGTATAAAATAAAACAGTGTTTATAGCTTAAATATAAATTTAAGTGAAATAAAACATCAAGAAAAATTTAGGAAGTCACACTTGAATACATTAAGGTTCACATAAAACCTAAAAAAAAACTTTTCAAGATACGGGTGGAAGAATTTTCCCAGAATGGTTTTGTATTTTTATCTTGTTGTCATTGTGTGTTGAATACTGCTTGATAGAACTATCAGATTACTACTTTCTTAATCTTTTAAAAATGTTTTAATTCATTTCATGCAGAATGGTTTTGGTGGAGGAAGGGCAGGAAATACTTTTAAATTTCTTTTTTCAAAGTTTTCTGGAAATTCCTAGGACATTTATCTAATTATAGAACTCAAGTACAATTGAACCACTGAGACTATTCCAAATAAATGTTGTGACTCACAAAAGCAGTTAGAAATGTAACATTAGTTTTAGATCTAAAATACGGCTTCTCTTTATTATTTGTAGTTGATGGTCTCTCTCTTTCAGATTCCATTGTGAACTGTATTTGCTGAGGTTTAAGAACTTGACCAAAAAAATTTTGCTTTGGGTGAAAAGCATTCCTAGCTCTAGTGCTCGGACTGAAGTTACCCAAATTTTGAAAAATTTTGTGTGTGTGAATTCTGTATTAGCTCAGGATGTTATTTAGTGTTTCTATAACTCAAAAATATATTTATGAACAACGATTTTCTTTTCTTTTACTATTGTTTAGTATATTGAAAAATCATTAATGGCAATAGAAATTCCAGTCATAAATCAAGAGAATCACATTATTTAGGCTTAACCAGTTGCTTACAGACTGGGATAAGAGAGTTGTCTTTTCTTCACTAGATACATGTTTAGTACTGCAAACGAATATTGTCTAGCAAACTTAGGGTAGAATATATTCCTCTCAGAACTATGCAATTGCATTATTGTAATATGTTATTGACCAATGCTTTCAATATGCTGAGCTGTCATTGCGTGTTGGGAATGATCTCTTTTTCAAACCAGTGTAAGAAGACATGAAGTTGGGTGTGATCACATTTGGACATCCTGGGAGGTAAAGCCAGATCCTAACTGAATTGTTCACTTTCAGCACAGGGATCTAGTCCTTCCCATTGCCCAGCTGAAACAGCCTGGGGCTGCTCTCCAGGCTGAAGTGCAAACTGATGAGTAAGTCAGGAGTGGAAGAGAAATCTTTTAACTTGACCTATATCCTTCCATGAGCTGCTTTCCCTCTTCTATCAAGCTCATTTGGTCATGTCTGTTGACCAAAGAACGTGAACTATCTTGATGGCAAGTAACGTGAAGCACTCTCACAGTTATACACTGCCAAATTAATACTGTGTTGGTAACACTAATGTCATATTTTTATTAAATTTTATTTATAAGATTTAAAAAGTGTCCATGAACTCTTTCTTAGTTAATCCTCATGGAATTCTTCTTGTTTCTCCATACCAAAGAAATTAACTCTGTGTTATGCTAGAATGAATATCATACTAGAATGAATATCAAATTCATAACATGTATTAAAATTATAAATACTAGATATTAAAGAGAGATTTTAAAGGAATAATCTTTATAGCAGCATTTCTGAAGTCTAAAATTCATGATTGTTATGGGTTTACTTATTGATTTAGTTGCTGACCTTAAAAATCTTATCAAAAATAGTTCTGTTGGGAGAGTAACATTACTCTGAAATAATCAAAGTATCATTTGGGTTGGCTTCTTACTGCTGTTGAAGGGGTTTCTTTAGGCAAATCTTTTTGTACATGACGCTGCCATCAAGTGGCTATTGAGTAGAACCTCTGTGTTACCCATCTCTAATTTAAATGTTTTTCTTCTTTTTAATTAACAGCTTGGTTTGAAAGAAGGGAATATTTTAATTGCTAATCGAAAGGAAAAAAAAAAAAAAAAAGTTTACTACTCTCTGGACCAGAGCTGTAGAGGTAGATGCTCAAAGATGCTTTGAAAGACTGGGTTTTCAGTGACATGAAATGTTCAGATTTTTGCATCAGCTTCAGCGGACATTAAGAATCCCTCTGGTCACCTTGTGAACTATTCTGAGTCTTTTTGAATTTTCAGACATCTTACCACACAGTTAAATCTTCTCTTTTAGGGTGTCATTTTAATCCATTCCATCAAAACTCCAAAATCGAGATGTAGTCTATAGATTTGGTCAAAGACTTCAAGATGCTGGATCTAAAGGCCAGAATTAATGTAGACCCTAAATGTCAAGAAATTTAGCCTTGAATCAGGAGGCTGATGAGTGAATAAAACCATATCTTTATAACAGTCCAACAGTAGCATCTCAAAAACTAGAAAAAAGCTTTAGATTTTCAGGTTTGGGGCGCTAAAGGCAGCAACCCAGCCCCAAATGACCATTTGCACTTCATCTGAACCCAAATATTGGCATTCACCAACCACCCCCGGTTCACTTTCAGTGGTAGGGGCTGTTAATCCATTTAAGGCAAGTAATGATAAACATCCCCATTCTCATGAAGATCATTCGCCTTCTTTCACCCTCTAGAAATAATAATAGAAAATCATGGGCACATTTGCATTTGTATTTACTGTGTTTGAATTAAAGCTGCAAACAGCTCTGATTCACTAATAACTGATGAAAGTGTCTCATTATTGAGCTACAAAACCTCCAAAAATTAATGGAAATTGCAAATCACCTTGAAAATTGCAGGCTCTTTAGTCCTATATTGAGTGCTGAGAAAACTGCATAAATAGCTTTGTTGCTTAACTCTTTCTTTTGAAAAAAATAGTTTTCTTATTACATTTTTTAAAAAGCATGGCTTAGTAATTAAGACATGGCTAAGCAACATTTTTTTGTTGTTGTTGTGTTTTGTTTTCTGTGCTTGAACATTTAACATTATATTATTGTTAAATATTATTATGTTTCATTCCTTCTCTTTCATGTAATATTTAGAACCATGGATTCTCTGCCTCTGATGCTTAGTAAATACTTTGGCCACTTTTCTCTCATGCCCCAATTGCACGTTCTAATTCTTTTCTGTACATAATGAATTTTTAAATATATATGCCCATGATGTTTTCCTACAAAATTAAAGCTTCATTAGAAGAAAGTACTTCATGAAAAGGAAAGAAGTCATGCCATGTATTTCTTTGTTCACTCTTTGTTTGATTTTTATTCTTTCTGCCTTACTCCAGGTCTAAAGCTAGTGCATGCTCCTTGTTAGGAGAAAATAATGTATGGGAGGTGATCTCCAGCTGGTATAAAATTTGGTAGCCTCACAGTCATGGAAATGCACTTCAACAGAATATCAGTTGCATTTTTCTAAAAGATAGAATGATTTCTGCAAAGTTCTAGATTCTCTTATATTCCCCTTGCCCCCCTCCCCCCACCCCCTCCTAGTTCCATATTGCAGCTGCATCCCTGAAATAAACCTATTTGATTTAAAGGAACATATTTCAGTTTAACATAGATTCAGGATAAAAAATCAGCAGTTTGTAATTTTGTCCATTTTGCCAATATATGAGTCATCATTAAGCTTGTGATGAGTAATTTGTTAAAGTTTTTTGCAAACAATAGAGATTTTTTTAAAAAATAAGGCACAGGAGGCGAATTTTTTGTATGTCAAGCTTCATATAACATTTGTGCTAGTGCAGTGTAACTATGGAGGTACAGAATGGGCATTTAAAGACTTTTTTTTTTTTACTGTATTTGAAGTCACTTGACTTACTGGAATACTAAAAGTGTTTTGTGTTGAAGCACCCTCTAGTTATTGCTAAGAGAAATTCCAAAATTTAACAAAATCTTTGAACCTCCGGGAAGACAACTGCTGCTATTAGTTGGCAGGTGCCTTTTACTAGGAAAGCTTTTCTGTGACTTTCCAAATTGGTTCATTCCTAGGGCTGAATGACCTGTGAGATGTCCATCATTAGCTCTGTCCAACAATAGATCTTGAAGCAGCAAAGAATTGAAGTTTCTGTTTTTCCTGCCTCATTGTTGCAGGCTTGATGAGTGAGGGAAAAAAAGGTCCCTTTCATTTTCTCTTCCTCTTTTTCTTCCTTCTAAACCACCACCTTCTGTTTTTTCCTTTTGTACTTTCTTGGTATTATTAGCAATGTATCCACAATTCTTGCTCACAATTTTCATTCTACTCCACCACCCCAATTTTGGTCCTTTTGCCCTTGGCCCCTATCTTTATGTTTGATAGCAGATTGCTAGACTTTTACACCAAATGATGAAAGATGAAGTATTACTGCATGTTAGCTTCTTCATGTCCAGTCTGGGGATTCAATTACTACCCCCAAAAGCTGTGAAAGCATTAATGTTCTTTTGTTTGAAGACCAGAAAAGTTTTTTTGCTTTGTTCTGTTTCTGTGTCCTCTCTTCTGTGTTCACTCCTAATTCAGATGAGCAGTGGATACTTGAAGCTTTTGAAACATGATTTAACTGAAGAAAATTAGTCAGCTTACTGTCCAGGTCTTTGCATGCACTTGTCACTGTTTTGAAGTAGATTTTTTTAAATATGCTGAGCATATGTAGGAACCAAATGCACCTGAAGGAACCATCATTCCCACCATCAATTCAAATGCAGGTGAATTCAAACTAGCAGATTGCAGTCTTTCTTTTTTTCTTAATGTGTTGGGTTTTTGTTTTGTTTGGTTGATTTTTGTTGTTGTTGGGGATTTTTTGTTTGTTTATTTTTGGTGGGTTTTTTTGAGAATGCAATGTTTGACAAAAAGATTTGGCATGTGTAGAAGTTTGTGAAACCCATTCCTCAAATATTGGGTCCTTAAATGTTGTGTGATGTCGGAGGGCTTGTTACATATTGAGATTCTACATTACGAATGCACAGAGAGTCATAAACATAAACTCTACATTTGATTGTTCATGATAAGTGATTACTCAGGAGACTCAAGTAATAAGCATGTGTTCCCCATCAGGACTTGCATACAGCATTCTAATACTGAGGCAATCTATATGTGTGGAGCAGATGGGACAGACCATGCTCACGGCTTGAAAAAGCTTTTGCAAGGGCTTCATAATAAGTGAATTCCAGTTTTCTGGGTTTCACTTGGAATGGTAATCTAACTTCATATAGAGTAAATGTAAACCAACTTGTGATGATGTGACTAACTGCAAATTACTTTTCATAGCTGCTACTTTTTCAGCTGGGATGCAGAATTTGCTTTAGATTAAACTTGAAACTTCTCCAGTGACAGTAAAGTGCTGTCTAAAATAACTAACAAAATGCAGATGGGAGTGGAATAAAAGCTGTGTTTATACATAAGGAGGCATTATATCAGGAAAGGTAGTCTCTATGCAGAGGTTAATATTTGTATAAATAACTGTTATTGAATATGAAGTATGAATTAAATCTATGCAAGTCATTGTATTTCATGGAGCTTTCACTTGACAGTTAGTGGCAGCCATGAAAATGGAGAACATCAAAATAGTATGACAAAACTTATTAAGTACGTTTTCCAGCATAGTATTTTATTGCTGTTGTTTTGATGAATGGTCAATTACATTGCTTTCTTCTGCTTCATGTCCTTGTAAAATCTGTTCTGCTGTACCACAGACCTACAAAGAACCATGAAATGTTATGATTTTTTTACCTAGTCAAGAGGCTGGAGCTGGTGTTCTTTTCTCTTAAGCTGTCATAGATGTGCAATAATAACAGGTAATAGCTAAGCTTCATTATCCATTGCTTATTTGTTTAAATAGTTGTTGGCAAAGACTAAAGGATTCTAGAGATGTACCATTTGTCTTGTGTTGGATTTAGAAGGAGAAGACTCTAGGCAGCCAGTTTTGCATGAGGAGTACAATAATGGTATTTTATATGTTATTTAAGTTGCATGTTATGTTTCGTTTACAGGCAATTTATAGGTGGATTTATATTATGCAAATAAAGGCTTTAATTTCCAAACCCTCTGATGTAATATTTTGGAAACCCAGCTACTGTGGTGTAGGATGCACATGAACACCAGCTATTTTGATGCTAGATATCTGAGGAATTTCTCTTATTGCCAGGTTTAGTTTTGTTTATATCTAAACATGCAGAAGAAGAAATTCTTGCAGGGCAGGATTTTGAAATCATCAATGTATGCAAATCCCAAGTGACTTTTTTTCCTCTCCAGAGTTTGGAATAGAACCCAACACAGGTTTTTCCAATATCCTGGTGTAGCTGGTAGGCTCCTCTGCTTGATATTAAAGTCAGTACCATCATGATTCCTAAATGAGGTGATTCCTTCTGTAAGACATTAAAAGGCTGATAATCAGGCCCTCCCCCAAGCAAGAGCAATGCATCCATCTGTGCTGTGTCAGCTGTACTTAAACAGGTGAGACTGAAAAACCAGGAAGTGGTAACTTCTCTCCATTTTGGTTGTGTAGGGTCCTTGTTCTCTAAGGAAAATTTTTGTCTGAAAAGTTTATATTAAAAAGTGAAAATATTTAAAGAGTCAACACAGCATTGACTTAAAGGCATAGGCATTGGCAGAGTGACTGGTTATTTAAGCTTTGCAATGAAGGAAGTAGCTTAGAATTCCAGACATTAGTGCTTAGGACTATCTTTGTGAAATATGCAGTGAAAAACTAAATCTGATGCCTTGTCTCTCCAATTTCCACAAAAATAGCACTTGAACAATCACAAGTTTTTTCTGGATAGTCAATTGAACATTGTTTAGTATTTATTTCTACTCTAGATGAACATTACAGACAATGAAAAATTGAAAAAAAATCACAGGCTCAGAAATTAAATTCAGTTTACATTAATTTATGATTAAATTCTTTCTTTGATTGCTGCAAAAGTGTATCTTAAGTCACTTAGCAAGAATTAATATTTTTTTCTTATTAGTACATTATTACTTGATTAGCAATCAGTAGGAACATAGTCTACCACAACTTTAGAGAAACTGAGATGTAGACAACCAAAGGCTTGACTTTGCCTTTTGAACCTTGTGCCTTTTCCTCAGCTGAAATCTGGAGCAGGGGAGGTTAAGTTAAATCCCATGGGGTACCCATTGAGCCAGGAATGGAGCTAGAAATAAGCACCAATAATCCAGATCTCGAGTCACCTTGAGCTACTGTGCCACACATCCCCTAGAACTGCTCGTGTCTCAGTACTGTGCAGTGCTGTAATTAGTAGTGTTGGGAGGGGTTCATTACCAATTTTCTTCATTGTTTTATTTTTCTTTCTGCTATTTTTTATTTTTCTTTTACCCTGTTTAATTGCTTCTTAGAGAAAGTAATAGAAAGTAAGTCCATGCAAGATATTTACTCACAGAGGAAAACTGGGAAATGTCTCCCTTTTTTCAGAAATCATAGCTACTAAAGAAATTATGGTGGTGGGAGAACAGAGCTAAGCTTGTGTATAAGCTCAGGGATCTGATGTGCCAGTGCTGAATTTGACTGACAAAAAGGATGACGTTTGAGACAAGAACTGCCTTTTAGTCTGGCAACACAATAGGATCTTCTTTCTTGATGGATTCTCTGCACTACTCAGTATAATAACATGATAATTGGTCCCAAAGAAGGAATGAGTAAGATTGGATGGTGGTCTTTGGGGGCCCAGTTGTGTTATATCTAATCTAATTATGTTTAATACTGACTTTTTAATACATATGGTAGCTATTTCCTTGGCTTGGAACTAAGGCTTATATGCAAGCTTGATATTTGCTTGGTGTCTGTTCTAAAAGCACACTTTTTTTTTTTTTTCTTAGGAGAAACCCCAGCTATATCTGTCTCATGTCATGCTGTATTCTAATTCAGAACTAAAACTGATTTGTTCCAGAAGATTTCTTGAAGCATAAATATGTTGTGGCTTGTGGAAATGTGGGAGGTGTGATGGAAAGAGCAAATGTCTATAGATTGTACTTCAAAAAACCACTGCAACTTGCTACAGAAAAGACATAGTTAGTTATTGCTGCCTTGGAGCAACAATCCACAGCAGGCATTCACCATTTTGCATGAGACAGTATAAACATTTGAGTGGATTTATGAGCATAAAGGAGCATCTGGAGATGATGAGATTGTGCAAGACTAATTTTAGAGTCTGAATTAAACTAACTCCATAGCTACAAAAATCATTGCCCATGTTTTCTGCTCGTGTTTAAAAGATGTCCATGGACAACAGCAAGCCCAGATTTCCTAACCAAATGGAACAGAAAAGTCTAGTGCACTACTGCTGGTGGTGGTGTGGTGGGCAGTGGCTTACTGAGAGGATTACAAAAATCCTTCATGAAAGATGGTTATGCAATCGAATTTCTGAGGCAAGTTTCTTCTCAGCTGTCAGCATCTGGGTTCCATTTTGCCATGAATAGGTGACTGTCTCTTCGATTTATTTATGTTTCTCACTTTTTAATAGAGAGTATAGCATGTATTCCTGTTTGCTAGGAGGCAGCTATTGCTTTTTTTCCTTTTCTTTTTCCTCTTTTATTTTACCATTGTCTTCCAGCTTCAAATAAGCATATTATGAATGAAACATTTTAATAAAATTAGTGCTGTGTGATGTGCTAATGCAGTAGGTAGGGAAATAAATTTGTTTGAAGTCAATTTCGGTTTTGGAAATTTAACTTGCTCCCCTGAAGTATCTGAAACACTGAAATGTATGTTCTGTATTTAATTTCTTCTTTTTTCTCTTTCCCCAGTGACTCTTACTAGTGAAAGGCTTCCAGCCTAACAGTGATGTTTATTGAAAGTTCAAATAATAGAAGGCTCAGTTTGTGAAGAAGCACACAGCCTCTTAGGAGCTCAGAGACTCCAGGGCCACTAACTTAAAGTCATGTCATAGTTTTGGCCATCATCTCTTCCAGAAGTGGCTGATGCAGAAGTGGAAGCTGGAAGTTACTGACCACCTCACAATGATTAATAAGTAGATCACAACCTGCACAGTTCTCTACATGCACCATTTTCTGGGACCCCCTGACAGTTTACTTAGGGCTTGGGGGTGAGAAGGATAAAATTCTGATTTCTTTTAAAAGAATTAGTATTTAATGATCTACTTGAAATAAGGTATTATATAAAGTACTGGGCCAAAAACTGTGCTTCTATACATAGAAGCAACAAGGTTGAAAATAAGTCACTCCAATTGAATAGTTGAAATGAAAATGCAAAACAAACAAACAAAAAGCCTGTGGATGATATGTTCAATATGCTTTCTATCAGCTCCCCAGTAAAAGAAAGGTTGTTCTTGACCAGAGAAGCCTGTTTTCCCGTGAATCCATTTTTTTGAGGTTAACAGAACTTTGATATTTAAAACAGTATGTGAGTCTGGTGGAAGTTTTCTCCATGAAGTAATGAAGCAGTTAGGTCCTTTTCTTCCACAGATTTTCCATATTTACTCTTCAGAATGCCAACAAAATTTTATTCTTCTCTTCATTTGACCTATATTTTTTATAGAATAGAGATCTCAACAGTACTGAATTTCTTAAAAGTACACCTTATACCTCTGATCATAAATTTGATCAATATTTCCTAACAATTTGAAGAGGAGGTGTAGTTGGCATAGATGCCCATGGTGTAATTGCATACACACTCAGCTCCTAATCCTCAAAATCAAGGGAAGAAAATGAGTGTGATATTTCTAAGAGAGAATCTTTTTGAGAACAACCAGAGATTTTATACAGCAGGAACTGCAAATATGCTTCATTTATTAGATAATAAGAATGCTAAACAGCTTTCTGGAAAGAAAGTGATTTGTATTTGTCAGCAAAGCTCTACTACTCACTGGTTCCAGTGCTTCCATGTGTTTCTTAATGTGTTGCCTAAAGCTGAAAAAAAATTGTTTAAAAGTGAAAGAAATTCCAGATACCACCTTCCTCTCCTGCAGCCACCCTGGAGCAATTCTGACAATAGGGCCCATCCTTACAAATTGAAACAGGAATAAATTTTCAATGGACCCTTCAGGAAGGAGAAGGTTGTGCAAGCTTTCTGCTAGTTATAGTGTGTTTGAATGAAAAGCATTTGTGTTCCACCCTTAAGTGTATAGTCTTGTCTTCTCTCACGACAGTGTTTAAAGTGTCTATCCACCATAGTGTATCTGCATCCTGATCTTGTCCTGTCTTGGATGTGTTCCTTGCTGGCTTCGCTGAGAACATCCTTCCCTTCCCGTCGTTTTCAAATCTTGTCTGTTGATTTGGCCGTATTGCCTTCTCTTCCGCCTCAAGGAGCTGGCAAAGCTTCACTCCAGCCTGTATTTTGCTTTTTATCTTCTACTTCTGCTCTTTTCCAGCCGTGCTAAGTTCAGTGTTGTCAAAGTCTAGCGATATTGCTGCGGTTTTACCTTTAGTGCAGGACAAGGTGAGGTATGAGTTCATAGGACAAACACCCTCCTTGCTGAGGATCCACTTTTTCTTTAGGGGGCCTGCAAATTCATCTTCTCATAGATATTTTTTCTGGAGAGAAAGAGGAGAGGGACTGCAAAAACTGTTGAGCTTGCCTCGCCTCTCTGCTATTTTAAGATTTCGGACTTCTCAGGTGCAGGTGTAACTGCATTTCTTGTAGTAATTGCACATTCTTTCGTGGCATTTCACACATAATGCAGCTCTGCTCTTCCATCTCAATTCTCGTGTTAGAGAGGATCATTGACATTTGTCGTGCTAGCCATTAGTCATTTCATTTGTAACCCATATTCATTTAATGGTGGGTTATTTAAGATCTTTTTCAGGATCTTTTCTAAAACCGTTAATGTACCTAAGGACCAGCGAGAGGTGAGGGTAGTTAGTGAGATTTGAGCTTGTGCGATATGAGTGACTTCCACTGGGTTTTAGTAGGAGGCTGTTGCACAGCTCATGGAAATCTGTTGGTGCCAACAGCTTGTGGCAGAGAAACAGGCTCAGCTTTTACAGAATAGATTTTTGGTGGGTTTTTTTTGGTTTATTTTTTTTTACATTTCTGTTTAGTAATTTTTTTCTCCATAGCCTCTCTTGAGTATACATATTGAATTGGCAATGCCCAAAGAAGTGTTAACTGAAGGCATTCTCATGCCAGGAGCCAGACCTTCCACACACTTTTAACTATAAAGGGTTGGGTTCATTATCTGTGCCTCTTGCTTTTAAGTGGGTGTATTCTTCTAAATTTTTTTTTTTTTTTTTTTTTTACTGATGGAGGAAGTTACCACATCATGGAGTTTTTGAGACTAGCCAGCAACCTTCTGTGGCAAGGTGAGAGGAAACAAAGTTTTGGCTTAAGCACTGTGTCTAGGTTTAAGTGTAAATGCTAAAAACTTGTAGGTGCCATGTTGAACTGTGCAACATGCCCAGTGCCTCAGAAGCCTCCACTGATTTTAAATGTGAATGTGCTTTGTTTCTGTTGCTGCAATTCCTCTTTGACTTTTTTTTTTGAATTAGAAAAGACATGCCAGCCTCCATGCCATACGCCTGTTACTACTAATGCCCATGGTTTTTTTCAGCCTCATATGCTTTCATATGTAAATTGGCTATCGAATTCCACCCTCAGTTTTAACCTGTAATAACTTCATTGCTTACAGTGCACTTGTGTAATTTAGATCAGAATCTGGATGCATATGTCTGCTCTTATGCATACAATTAAGGCCTGCTTTTTAACATATATATTTGTATATATGAACTTCCTTTTTACAGTTGAAAATGAGAGGGAGGATCTGTTAATTAATTATATACCAATCAATTTTAGAGCAACTATCAGGAGGAAAATAAATAATTTGAAGTAGTAGGTGGATTTTTGGAGTCATGCACACACACACACACACACACACACCCCTTTATGATGTATTCTGATTCTTGTCTGTCCCAAGCAGGAACTTTTCTTTTTCCCCTGACTTGCAATTCTGAATTTTTTGCGAGCCACAAATCTCATTTTTAGTTGACTTTGGGGGAAATGGGGGCAGAGTTATTGTTTTAAAAAAAAGGAAAAGGGAAGAATCCCCCCACTAAACAGCTACCCCACTCATGTTAGCCCCCACTTCTACACCACCAGCCCAAACATGGAACATATTTTAGCAGAAGTGCCCCAGCTCTATCATATGTGCTGTGCAGAGTCATCATGGCCATGGTGCATAGCTGAGAGCCGGAAAGCAAACAGCTGCTGTAGCCTGATTTGAGTTAAAATAGTGTCAGTGTTTAGTCTGGCGCAGTGCTTCAGGAGAGATTGGCAGCTGGGTCAAACAAAGTCATTCCATTGGCTCCCTTCCCAGTAAGCTTCTGCTAGTATTTAGGTACTAGTGCAGCCTAGGCCCCTTTTCTCAGGGATAGCCTAACATCTGACCGCACCCTCTTTGCTTTTTAAAAAATGCCTTTTCACTCTTTAAGATAAATCCTCTATTATACAATCTGCCACTAATTGTGTGTTAAGACTGTTTTTCTCTCGAAAGCTGACGCATCCTGCTCTCAACGTGGTCTAGAAAGCGGGCTGTTACAGTGCTGGATTAATAAAAGGGGCCTTTATGGTTTGTGAAAGAATATCTCTGTGCTTAGGCAGGAAACTTTTTGATCCACAGAAAAGCCAGACGACATCTAGGTAAGGCTGTGTATCAAATCTGCTTTTATGGGAGAGTGGGGCAGTGAGCGCTGTTAATTGCAATTGCTTCAAGTTTGCATGCCCGTTTTGATAAGCTTTTTAGAAAGTTTAGGAAATAGCTGCTCCTGCGTCTCGAGCCCTTTCTCTCCTCCCTCCTCCTCACTCCTCCTATGCCTTTACTGCTTGCAAAAGCTTGTAATGATCTGCTTAGTTTTCGCTGGGATACGTGCGGACGCTTCATTTCTTTTTGGAGAGGGGTTTCTTGAGGAGGCGCAGAGCAAAAAAAGTTCTGCTGTCGGACCCAAACGCTGTTAGGAGTGGAGTGGCTGGGGAGAATTTACAGGGAAAGCTTTCCACTGTTGCAGACTGCCTGTGCAATCATTTAAAAGTAGTTGAAAACTGCTTTGAACTAACAAGGGTTTAATTACGGAAAAGTTTAACGTGGCGATGGAAGGAATATTAAGTAAGTTGTCTTTGTCTCATACTTTTTAATTTTAGTTGTTGCTTTAGCCTGTTGGGTCACATTTTTTGTCAGCGCTGAAGGCTGCCATGAATTGGTAATGAGGGCCCCTTTTTGCACATGATTTTGGCACTTGGCCAAAATCAACTTCCCAAGGCAAGCTTTCTCTAAAAGAACCTGAAGCATTTTTTTGTGATTAGGAATCATGTCTGAAAGCTGCCACAACCAGTTGTGTAGGCATGTCAAAATGACTTTATACAGTATATCTGAAGCATTCGGGGGGGAGGGCCTGTTTTTTCCTCGTGTACCAAATTGTTGCTATTATTATTCTAAATTTCCGCAGCTTATGCACCTCCAAAAACCAGGCTACAGAGAGCTAAGGCATAATGAGGATCGTTGGTATCTTTGTATTTTTCAACATGCCAAAGCAGCACTAATTGTCACGTTTAAGCAAGATACAGTATTAGGGGTTGCTTAAAACACTTGTGGACGTAAAGCAGATGAATCTTTAAACTTTTAATCTCAGTAAATTATGCTCAGTGAACAGTAAGTAATGATATTTTCGAGAAGTTTCTTTGTTTGAATTGTATTAGTGGAGCTTTTTGATATATCTGTTTAAAAAAATACATGCCTGGGTCCGCTGTGGGGAAATTTGCAAGGAAAATCTTGGATGTGCCTTTGGATTTTTCCCATTTTCTTGAAATCTGGGTATGGGTCTGATCTGTAAGACAGGGAACAGGAGCTGGGTAGTCCTTTGTTGTCAAAAAGAGGGAAAGGGAGTTAGTCTAAACATTCGTAAGGAGCTGCAAAAGTTCATGTTTCAAGTGTACTCGGAGCTCTGAAATTTGTGGAGATCATCAGTGAAATAAACGAGTTATTATTCCTTGCTGATATTATATAAACAGGTTTGGCACTGTAAGTGAATACATTATTATTGTACACTTGAACGTTCTCTGAGTTCACTCTGTGAATTGGAAATTAAGGACCTCCTATTACGTGCTGTACTCCCAGTGTCGTTTCCACGTGTGTTCAATGTAAAGACAAAATGCATTAGGCAGCACTTTTGTCAGGTATTTTTATTTTACATTTCTGCACTTGTGGCTGTAGCCGAGGAGTTTCTCGTTCCTTGCTATGTGTGTTGTTTATTTATAAGCAACACCATCTTTCGGCAGCAATATCGATATGGAGCAGCCTCTTCGCACCTTCCCTGCCCCCTGCCCCCAGCCTTGATCCCTTTTGTTGCTGTTAAAATGGGCTTTGCAGGTATTGTCTTTCTTCTGCTAAACTGTATTTTCTGTAAGATGTTGGGTGTGTGTGTGTGGGGGGGTGTGTGTGTGTGTTTCCTTTATTACATAATGCAAGACACAGCTACATCGGGAGGCAGCTCGGGCTTTGCAGGCTCCTCGGAATCGGTACTTTCATGTAACTTGGCTGGGAGAGTTTGTTCATTGTTACGTTGCAGCAGACTGAGTTACAGTTCTCAAAAGTCTCCTGCAAGTTTAACCATAGCACCTTGTGTTTGCAATGAAAATAAGACAGACAAGATGAACATGTTGCAAAAGAAGAGATGGAGGACTGTAGTAAAATAAAGCTCATGTAACTTGATTGTATTTTTCTGGGGCTTTTGAAAAGTTTTACAACAGGGGAAAAATACGTCACTGTTGAATCCTATTTTAATGTAAAGCGTTGCCAGAAAATGACAATATTGGTGCAAATGTAAATGTGATAGTAGAGTTTTTGCAAATCATTATAGAATTTATTTGCTGATGTGTGATAGTAATTTCTCCTGGGTTACTGAGTTAAGTACTGTTAATTTAAAATATGCACATACCCACCTTGTTACTGCAAAATTAACTTTAAAATGTTTTAGTGTGATATTCTTGGTTTTGCCTAGAAGGTTTTACTGGGAAATAATGAACACATGCTAGTGTACTAGTTCAAGAGGGTTTTTTTCTGTTTTGGTTGGTTTTCCAAAAACTTTGTGAACAGTTTTTAAATCCAGATTTTATTTTTTTTTTTTTTATAGCATGACTGAAATGTAAAAACTCTAATATATGAAGTAACAAAGTTACTTTTAAAAACTTAAAACATTATAACTTTGGCTTTTGATTTCAGACACCAAATTAAGATTTTCCGTCATGAAGAAATCTATTGTCTATATGAACATACAAAAAGCCACGTTTTCATCGGATAAATCAGCATTCTGTATCTATAAGTTTAAAGTTTGAAATGCATAGACACTGCATTATATTTTTAAATCCAAAACTAGTAGATTAATGTTTCTTTATAAATAAGTTGATAAATAACTGGTTAGTTACTTTTCCTGACATTAAAACAGGTGAAGAATATAAAGTATTCTCCATTGTGCCATTCTTATTTTTAACAGCCCTCAGGAATAATATGTCTCTAATCTTCCTACTTGCAGGGCTTTATGTTTTCTATTTGTTTGCAAACACATCATGAAAGAGTGCAATTATAAAGCTTAACTTTATTGTAATTTTGTGTCTTAGATTTTGCTCTATAGAAATGCTGAACTCTCAGTTACCCACATCACTGTAGTAAATCAGTATATTTTCCATTCAGAAAACAAATTCTTGCTTTTTTAGTTGGTATTTTTATTGATCATTAGACATTAATATTTCATCTTTTAGTGGTGCAGTGTAAGTGGTACATATTGTTATGCTTTTGAATAAAATTTACAAATGTATTTATAAAATTCTTTCACTTATATGAAAGAAAAAGAACTCTAAACATCGTGGAACACTTTCAGTTTATCAAGCAAACATTGATCTTGTAAAAATAGCTTTATTTCTCAGTAGATTCTGCTGTGTTTTAAAACTTCAGAAGTGAAAACGGCTGTTTTGTTTTGTCTTATGGGTTTGTTGGGGGTTTTTTTGTTGTTGTTGTTGGTTTGGAGTTTTTTTAGCAAGGATTTAATTCATATAAACTAATCACTTTGTTCTATATGTTCTAAATTCCAGCAATGAGATAAATAAATTGCTGGATTGGATGGAACATAATTATTGGATTTTGGCAGAACTTCAGTGAACTCTGCCATGAAAGATTAATGTGCACAGTGCGCTCTTAGATTCTAAAGTAACAGAGTAAGATAAGGGGAGTGCATAACAGGCTCCAACCTTTGTGGTTTAGAGAAAATAGAAAACCATGGGCAAATGTTAACTTTTGGTATAAACTGCTAATGATAATGTTTTGTCATCTGGGTGATAAAAACTACAGGAGTAGACAAGAAAATCCAGTTTAACACAAATTCTCTCCACTTCTTTCTTGCTCTGCTTCCTATTTTTCAGTATTAGAATAGCCACAGTTGCTCCCTGTTAGTAGGAAAAGGAGGACAGGGCAGGCAGGGCACTTGCAGTATTCAGTAATGTAACATCCTGATGGAGTCCCTCCACATCCGTGTGTGTCGTACGTGGGTTTTTACTACAGTCACGATTTTGGTTTGTGATTATGGTGCATTGATTTCAGAACAGAAGTAAAATTGTACTGGCTGGATGAAGGCTACATGGAGTCATAGTGGCGGCTGTTATTATTCCCCCCCTTTTCTTTCTCTACCAAACCTTGATTGTTTAAAGCATTTGCTTCAACTGACAATTTGTGGTTATAATCACAAAATCTTATCCCTCTTGGCTTTTAAGTAATTACTGCACCCAAATAATGTTTTTAATTGAGAACAAAGATGTATATTGTCCTGCCAGTCAGGCTCCCTTGGCAGGACCAATAGGACCGCAAAACCTTTTTAGTGTTTTCAGTCAGTTTGCTATAGGGGAGAACAGGCACGACATCCACCCTGCTCTGGGGAGAGCGCTGCCGCTTTGCCGACTGCTCCCTGCTCCTGAGAGCAATCCCTCCGCCTGCTCAGCCTCTCCTGAACCTGAGCCCACATGTTTTCTCTTCCTCAGATGTGTGCAGAAGCAAGCACCAGCCCCTGGCCCTGGAGCTGGTTTCCAGGAGGGCTCAGGGATTGGCAGCACAATGGGCAGGCTCCAGCATGGCTGCAGACACAGGGGCTGCCTGCCTGACTGACTGGGCATGGGGATATGGCTCAGTGCACCCAAAATGCCTGGAATCAGAGGGAGTGAGGCAGGGAGGATATATGGCAGGATTTTTCCCTCTGTTTGCTCCTTGCTTCCAGACTGCTAACCTGCTGCTAAGGCTCTGTGCTCAGCTCAGCGTTTTAAAATGGCAGGTATCCAGAATCTTGGATATATTTCGTGACTTCAAAGACATTTCTTCTCTCCTTCCCAGTCACATCCTTAAGCTCATGATGACAGCGTTATGAGTGGGATAGTTAAAGAGGTATAAGGGCAAGGGACTGATCCAGTAACCATTGCAGTCAGCAGAGAGAATCCCCCTGGCTGCGTGTCTTTGGATCCCACACCCTGTGGCCTGGCTGCTCTTGCCCCTTAGCTCCTGATGGCACTAGCATTGTCATCCTACTCAAGCAGCTTCCTTGTCTTCATTGGCACTCCTCAAAGAGGAAGGTTTACTAAGTAAAAGGCTTGAATGTGTCTTCCTTGTGTTGTAAAGAAGCAGAATGGGAGTGCTTATTTTGGCTATTTACAGTCCTTTTCCCTGTCTTTCTCCCCTTCCGGAAATGACTCTTGCTGCTGACCTTGATTTATCAATTCATATCACCGTTTCAAGTGGAGTTCAGTATGTTCAGCTACCTGTCTTCTAGTGTATCCCCATTAAAATGCTCCATTTGTATGTCTCTGTATGTCCATGATGAAATGAATTTATATTCTAGGCCTATTGTTTTGATAAACAGGCACAATTTTCTTTCAGTAAGGTTGATTCCAAGATACCTTCATCTTCAAACAAAAAAAGAGGATACTTATCTTTTTTATAGAACCATAGAATGCTTCAGTCTTTCTTTGCCCTATAAATGTGTTTAGTTGGAAAACCTTTAACAAGTTATATTCAGAGTGTGCCTGTACTTTAAAGTAGACAATGATCCTTTTTTCTTTTAAGTAATTCACAGAAATGAGTATTGTTTTTAGCAATGTAAAAACGATAACTAAAGAACAGTAGCAGGAATATTGTGCCCTCTTTGCATGGCTAGTAAATGTCTTTGCAGTGTGAAATCAAGTTATGCTTTTACAGCAGTGGGGTTATGGACTGTTAAAATACTCAGTCTTAGAATATTACAGATTTTTTTTCAAAACTTGTATGTATGACCCAGTGAACACCCCCTGTATAACTTTAGTGCCTAATAGTTGGCCGAGTGTTGAAATGCCTGCCAGGTGTGGCGTGTGAGGCTCCGAGATGACCAGACAAAAAGGGAGATTAAAGCAAAGCCTGCTGCTCTCTCTCTGCAGGCCTGGGGAGCCCTGCCTGCCTCAGGGGCAGCGGCTCCCAGGGGTGCTGAGCTGGGGGCACCGGGCCCCGCTGCCCCGGAGCAGCTGCGCGGAGCGAGACGGGAGGAGAGCGGAGCGCGAGCAGGAGCGAAGCCAAGGCACTTGTGACTGCACAGAGCATTTGTTCTGCCTGGTAGAGAGGGAGCACAGGGCTGGTTTGGGATCTGGGCTCTGCTCTGAGCCTCTCTCAGAGCAGGGCCAGTGTCTTTCAGCTGCCATCCCAGAGCCCTTAGCAGAGCATGAAGTTACATGGGCAGAGCACTGGGAGAAGGCTCAGTCCTGTGAGGGATCCTCTGGGGCTTCATGAGTTACAGCAAAAGTTAACAGCTGAATTATTTGCAGAAAATATGAGACAGGTGAATGCGGGTTCTTAGATCTGTAACTATGTGGAAACCTTTCTTTCAAGCATGGTAATGGATTATTAAGCAGTATAAATTATACTGAAGAGATGTTTGGGTGCTTTTTAAGTTACCTGCATGCTGTGCAAGTCAGTAGAGCAAATCATCCTAAAACATAATCTGTAAAATGATGTACCTTGTGTTTTACAATTGTGCACATCCTGGTGTCCATTTCTAAGGAGTCAGTCCCTGGGCATGCCACATCTCCCAAGGGCTGGGCGTTACAAAAGTTTGACTTTTCCCTTCCACTGAGACATACAAAATCTTGCAGGTCAACATTACAGTGTTCCAAAATATAGAGAGAGTGTAGAAGAAGATTTTTGCAGACGTCTGAAACACTTTTTTTGTAAATTGTGAGAAATGAGGAACAGTGATGTAAGAAAAGCTGTTATACATACTTGGGTGGGGCAAGAGGGAGTAGGGGAGGAAGGTTTGAGTTTAGAAAACCCAACCAAGTTGTATAACTCACAATGTTTGCAACCTATGAAAATATTGATGACAGAATTGAAATTGCATTATGCTGGCAGATCGCAGCTGAAATTGCTTTGTGTGGTCTCTCACAGCATGGCTGAAGCAGCAGAGTATTTGACTAAAATACAGCTGTATTAATAGTAGGAAGGAAAGAAGTACTGGAAAGGAATTCCAAATACCTCAAGGTATCTCATTTGGGGACATGCATTAGTTTGGTAAATTCCAATTCCCAGACTAGCAATAATGACTGTTACTGTATACCCTTTATGACTTTCAGAGCAAGAGAAGCCAACTTGAGGAGCATGCATACTGTGATACCCTCAGTGGTAAGTACCCTAACTGCAATCAAGTTTATTACATTTTTTGTAGAGTGGAGGACTTTTCAAGACCACACTTGATGCAGCTTAGTCACACAACAGCTTCAAATGGCATTCTGGAATAATAGGGCAGTAATGTGATACAGTCTATAATGAAAATCAGTGTAAAGCACAGGTGGTTGCAAGCATTTGTGTGGTCAGATATAAAACCTTTGCTACGGGTACAAGCTACTGCTTTCCCACTTGAGGAAAGTATAATTAAAAGTGGTTTCCAGATGTGCTGGCACACATCTGCTGTTTTTAAAAGGGAATTTTGCAAATACAAATGGAACTGTATTGCATTCATCATTATAAAGCTGTTGATGGTTTTTCAGGTAAAAAAGATTGGGGGCATCAACATTCCCACTGTGAAATCGAGGTGTCTTTAGACAACAGCATTTTGTATTCACATATTGTTCTTAGGATTTTCTGTGAGAAAATCCTAAGATTTTTCTAAATCCTAAAATTTTTCTGGATAAAAATGAACACTTATTTCATGAAAACATGAGAGCTGATTCCTTGCTAGTGATTTCATTTTCTACTGGGTAGACGTAGCAGATTTATATGGGTTTGCTTCTTTTTGTTTTTGTTTTTTTTTTCATTTTCAGTGCAGTGAATAAATGATATTGTAAAACAGTAGGATTCAGTTTCTTTAAACAAATTTTCAAGATGTGGTAATAATCAGGAAACAAAAAAAATATCATATGTTGGAAAGAGACCTTTAATTTCACTTCACAAAGAAAGCAGATAAAACTCTACTTCCGTGATACATCCTTAGTTAAACTATCTGGAAGAAAACAAATCAGAAAAAAAATAAAAAAGGTGATAGGCTTTAAAATATTGCTGAGAGAAGATTACAGATCTTTCGTTTTAGCTAAATAAGCAACTTGTTTGTCCTAGTACCCCACTGATTTTGGTAAAGTTAGTATTTCCCCTGGAAATGCTGTTATTAAAATAAAATCCCTGTTTCAGAAGTCAGTTTTTACAGTTCCAGAAGTTTTAGCTGCTGCTGCTTGGAATGAGCAAAAGGGAAGAATATTTTGTCTGCCACCTTCTTAGTGACTCCTAACATTGCAGAAGTACTCAGAACTATGATTTTGAGTTGATTTTGAAAAAAAATGCAGGATATCTTGGACTATTGGCCAGGCCACTAAAGGATGAGAGAAGGTTTTTTTAGGATGTCCTGTGTAATGTTGCCACACCATTGCACACATTTTCTTCCACAGGTGTGATTGGTAGGCTCCCTTTTCAAGTGAGAGTCTAATCCTTAGCAATTATCTTAGGGAAATACTGACACTGAGTAAATCAAATGGATTTCTGGATGTTTCCTCTTAGTTGGACTCTTTCCTTCAGCAGTTGCTTTTTTCATTAGAATCTTTCTTCTTGACTACGCACAATCTAAAATCTCTTTTTAGGTGTGTAAATGTCAGAATAATTTACAGAAGATTTAGTCAGAAAAGTGGCCACTGAGATCACATATTTTTTAATATAAAACTATATATTGTCTGTATTTAAGTTGTTGGATTAGCTTTTCTGTGTGATATCTTTTAAGTTCTTACAAAGGCATTGATGGATTCAGTGAGGGATGCAAAAAGCAACCTCAGTAGCAAATTGCCCTATGTGTTTGATTTTTCTGGAATAACATAATAACTTGCTGTGGTCCTGGTGCTGCTCAACAACAATGCTCTGGCTTTAGTAATTTCATGCCTCTGAGACAAAGGGTCCAGACCACCTCGTTGCATCTGGTCTGTGAATGGAGGCTTCTTGAGGAGGCAATGAAATGGATGACAATCAGTAAGAGGGATATTAATAACATAATAGTGAAAATGCTGATTTCATCAATACTGCTAGTACATCTGACCTTTTTCTTTTGATGGGCATACATTGGGATGGCTCTGGTATATTATAAATGTTCCATTGTGGCATAAAGACTTCAAATCTGCGCTTCCAGTGATGGTTTTACAAGGATATATTTACTAACACATGCACATACGTTTAATATTAAACCACGTTGAAATCACTGCTTGCCCAGGAGGTAGGACTTTATGTTTTGTTATGTTTGGGTATTTTTCTGGCAAAATGCCATTTGACATGAAACTCAGAAAGGTCTAAAAGAATACAGACATTCAGACGTGAAAATGTGCAAAATGAACAGTACCTGGCACTTAAATTGCACTCTGCTGCAATTAAGACTTGTTAATAGTCACTCCTCTGAACTGCCTGCTCACATCAGAGACCAGCCCTGGCCAGACCCTCACAATTTGGTACACAACCATTTTGAACAAAGGGTCGGTTTCCATAGAAGGTCAGGTGGGTTAGACAAAAGAAGCAGCTTACTGAAAAAACAGATTATTTAAATGTTGGGGAGGTTGCATCCTTGGCAACTGCTGAATTTTAAGTGCTTTTTTGATTATTATTACTATTTGAAAAGTAAAATGCTGCCCTGGGTGGGGGAGATGTGGAAAAGTATTTTGGGGTTGTGCATCAAGGGGCATGAAAAAGGCACTTCATTGGATGGCAAAGATCCTGCCCTGACCCATAGATGCAGGAGACAACCCACCAAAGATGTATCAACCCTCAAGGGCAGCAAACCTGTCCAGTGTAGCTCAAACAGATGAGGCACTGCTCCTCTGGGATATAAACCTCTTCCAGACATACAGTACAATTCTGTAAGAGGCCAGAGAGTTGATGGCTGTGAGTGGAGAACCTTTACATATATATGATACCATTGCTACTATGTATTGCCAATTTGGCAAGGATTTCCTCTTCTGAACCTCTATATCCTGTTTTTCGGGTAGTATTCCAGATTCAACAAGTGCAGCGCTCCCTATTTCACCCAGAAAAAGAATTGAGAGTCCCTTTGTGATGCTGCATTTTATCCCTATTTAGAATTTTTTTTTTTTTTTTTTTGGGCTTTGAACTGTTGATATTAATATTTTCTTGTAAATCACGAGTATTGCCATCACTTTTTATGCCTCCCAGATAGCCATTCACCTTAAATTAAAGACTTCTGGCTGTGGCTTCACAATCCGTTGCTGTAAGGTCTATAATGTTAGAAGTCCTGGCTAAGGCCTTGGGAAGACTAAGCCACAGGAAAAAAAAAAAAAAAGAATATTCTTTAATATTAAGACTGATTTTTAAAATGTATGTCCCTAGGATGAAAAAAAAATCAGGGAGGAGAAAGATACATTTAAAATATTGCTAAAAATAATCTTCAAGTATTTTGGTGAAATGACTTTACAGAACATAAAGACCGATCAAAAGTAATTACTGCATGTGTCAAGATTTTTTTTAGTTTCATAGCTTTCTGATCTCTGAAATAGAAAAAAACACACCCCATAAACTGTCATTTATCTTATAGATAAAGGTCAAGAGGAAGTTGAATCAGATCAAGTAATTTATCTGCTATCAGAATATATTGAAATATTTTATTTTGTCTAGGGTTTTTTACATCTATATTAGCCTTTGTAAGAAAGAAAACCAAAAAGATAATTTTGAACTTAATACCATCTTTTGATCTTGAAAATATTTAAATAGAATAATTAAGCAATTTCAAAGCCCTCTCTGCTTTTTAAAATGACAAGTAAATTGGCATGTTCCCTTGCAAATAATTTTATTTTTAAAAAAACAGGCTTTTTTGAGGCAAAATTGTCTAAAATATTTCCTGCTTACTCTATCATGTGACAAACACATGTTTTGCACTTCTTCAATTGTTGTGCTTGTGATTTTGTACAATGTGAAACTTTAACTAATTATCAGTTTAAGCTGTGATTTTTCACATTCATTCTTAGAGAATAAAGTACATGTATGGAAAATCTAGTTTCAAAGGCTTTGGCTTTGGATGAGCCTCATATTCTCATGGAAACAAGACCACTGAAACCATCAGAAGTGGTGTGCTTAGTGATTTACTTGAGGTCAGTATGTGTTACGCCAACATAAATATATTATATGACACCTGCACAGAGATAGTTACACTGCACATAATCTTAAGGCAGCAGTAATTGCTGCCTTGAGCTTTCACCTCCTTTGGGTTTTCCCCCAGTGCCTGGGAAACCTGTGCAGTGCATGTCTGTAGCCGGAGCAGCATGAACAGCAGCAAGACAGAGTCCTTGGGATGCCAAAGTGTTCTCCAGGGAGGCCCCATAGCCTACAGTCCAGCTGGGTGCCTCTGATCACTTGCTCTCTCCCAACAGCAGCCTTCCATTAAACTGGGCTGAAATCCCCTGGCATTCTGCTGCTTCCTAATATCACCCTGTTGAAATGTTTCAGTGTTGTTTAAGGAAGGCTTAAAGACACAGCTCTTAGTAGGGTTGTCATTCAAAGTGATTATGCCCTGCTTTTTACAGGTCTTGTGAAGGAATATCTGCTTTCAGCTAGAAATGCGAGCACTGTGCCTTCTATTCTTGTGCAGGGTTGTCAGTTGTGGCACTGAAGACAAATATATCCCCTCCTCTCCTGTCTTGCATAACTATTTCTATTGTTTGCTAATCAAGTGCTTCAGAGTTGAGGTTGTTTCTGATCAGTGCTGATTCAACTACTAGATGTACAGAAAAGCAAATATGTTCTGCATGTTATTTTCACTTTTCTGTGAGGCAGCTAGGAGAGGCTTTAATTTTGAGCTATCCTATCTCTTATAGAACTTCCTTCCAAATCCAGATGATTGAAGGGATATTGTATATCTCTGAGAAAAGAGCTTTGGCTGCTCAGGGGCAGAACATGAGTTTCTCTCTCTGTCAGTAGCTCAGTAAAAATGCATGTCTGTGCAGTGTGTGCAGTTGCTGTTGACAGACACTCCCTGTTAGCTGGGACCATGTTGGTAGTCTGGAGCCTGATATCCCATTTTGGGCACTGGACAGAAAGAAGGGGACAGAGTACAGTGACAATAATCAGAGATCCTGAAGGTCTGATGTACAAGGAATGTTTGAATCAAGTGGAGTCATTAGCAAAATGTGTTAGGAAGGACAAGAATAGCTGGTGGTGCCTTGTGGACACATGGAGGTTCCTTTGTGTTCTCTTTGGCCTATCTTCCCATTTCCTCCACCATTTTCCACATTCCCTATTACTTCACCCTACCCACCCCAACACACACAGTTTTCTAACTTTTCAGGGGGAATTTATGCACAGTGCTTCTAGTGGTTAAGCTCATAAAGAGTTAATCTGGAAAATTTAACTTTCACTACAGTTAACGTCTCGTGTTCAGCAAGAGATTCGTGTGATTTGTATGGCAAGAGCTACTTTAGGGGATGACATTGTTAGGAGAAGTCTTTTCAGCCTTTATCATTGCTCCTGTTTCCAGCTGTATTTCCTGGTGTAGTGCCCGAATGCTTCCACTGCTTTCTGAAATAACAAGGAACAACCTTCCTGGAGCTCTTAGTCCAGGAGCAAATTCTCTCTGCTTTATTTTTTTTCCCCATCCATTGTTCCCATCCATACACATCTGAAATGTACTACTGAAAATTCAGCGTGAAATTCTTGCTTCAGAAAAGCTTAAATAATGGGAAGATCTTATCTAGAAAATTCTGGATAGATGACAAAAAAAAAAAAAAAAAAAAAAAAAAAAAAAAAAAAAAAAAAAAAAGGCAAACCCACAAAGAAACCGAAACCAAAAAATCCAAAACAACCCTAACCCCCAAAACCCAACTAATTATAAATATTTCAGTTTCAGCAATATTTCAGTTTCAGCATGGCAGCTTCCTAAGTGGCTAAGAAAGGACCCATGGGAAGATCTTGTACTTATAGAATAGTTGAAGATAAATTGGGATTTGAACATTGTGGTAATTTTGTTTGGATTTTACTTTAGCCTTTTCTTACCTCTAAGTGAAACAGACATGTACAATGCTAAGAATGTGTGTCTAATGCTAAACAAATCCCTTTGTACATAAATCATGAGTACATGGAGTCTGTATTTTGCCAATGGATTCAGTAACATGCTATTATTAAGCTTTGAGAACACACAAATGACAAACCCTTGATAAAAACGGTGACCTCCAAAGTCTTACTGTGTAAGCTGGAGCTGCACTAGGATACTTTTTCTTCCTTTAAAATATGATGGATATTGGACACCATGAAATGCATCAAATGCCATCCAAGTTATACAGATAATTCCTTGTCAAGTGTTCAAAGTAATGTTTAGATTTTCCCTTTTGATGTGAACAGGGGAGTTACTAGGGCAGAATATGTCCCATAACATGATAATAAACACCTGTTCCTCTGAACATCCAGGTGTCTTCCTCACTAAGTGCTGCCTGTTTGCCTCAGTGCTCTACAAAGCCAATTTACAGACTCTGTCTGCCAGGAAGTTCTCAAACTGGAAAGCAAACATAGGATGGAGACAAAATACACTGGGGCATCCAAACCAAGTCTGTTAGAGCAAATAGGAAACACCAACAAAAATAAATGGAGTGAGAGAGCAGAGGGTATGTTGGAGATGTTTGCTTTCTTGAAGAAAATGAAGAAAATTCCCATTTGTGGTGTTTTGAATACAACTGAGGAAAAAAAAAAAAAGGAGAAAGAAAACCCAACTCTGTGAAACACAGGAAAGAAGGTGCTAAAGTAAAACTGTATGATGGAGTGAAGACTATGTGGTCTTAAAATATAGCAAGAATGTGGGCAAGATAAGGATCCTAGAAATGAAATTTAGGTAGAAGCAGGTTTCATATTACCTACAGATCAAGAGGAAATCTGAGGTTACTGAGTAGAAGGTGTGCACTAAAACCTGTGTGCACTGAAAACTGGAGTTTTCAAAGGCAAATGGAACTCTTTGCAGTTAAAGACATATCTAGAAAACATTAAAACATGACCAGCTGAACTCCAGATCCTGGTTCATATTTGGATGTAAAACTAGTAAAATTCATCTTGTTGAAACTGTACAGTAGTACCACAGAATGTCAAAAGGAATCTTGGAAAAGAGGTTTTTCTAGTCAGTATCTGCTTATTTTTAAGCAGTGTAATGGACTTGAGTGGTGTGGACTTTGAAAATTCTTTTTTCTTTTAATTTTCTCAGGTGGAAAACTTTCTGATTCTTTGGGTTTCAAAAAAAAAAAAAAAAAAAAAAAAAAAATAGAACAAAGTTTTTCCCTTCATAAACTGTTTGATTCCTTATCAGCTATAGCCATCCCAAGGTCTTCCATCTTTTCACTGCTGAATTCAGCACAGGTGATTTTTTTCAGGTGTTAGACAATACATTTGATGTTTCCTGCACCTTGATTTTTTTTCTGGTCTGTGATTGGTTTGCCAAGGGGCTGAAAACTTCTATTTGAACACCTTAAAGATGACAAATGAGGTCAAAGTTGTGATACAACCAGTGCAGGAATGAGGCAGTATCTGGTCTTGCTGCTGCTCCTCTGTGCTGAGTTTGTATTTAACTCAAAGCATAATTTGTCTTCTGAGCACAAAACCGGTTTTTTGTTGTTGTTGTTTTTGTTTTGGTTTGGTTTGTTTTGGGTTTTTTGATTTTTTGTTTGTTTTTTTGTGTTTTTTTTTGTGTTTTGTTTTTGTTTTTGTTTTTGTGTTTTGTTTGGTTTGTTTGTTTGTTTGTTTGTTTTGGGTTTTTGTGTTTTCGTCTTGTTTTGTGTTTTGTTTTTTTGATTTTTTTTTCGTGACAAACTTTTATTTTTATATTGCTTTTAAAAATCAAGGAAATGTTGAGAATACTTGTTATTGCCAAAAAAAATCTCAGAGGATCAGCGTCCAAGGAATCAGAACTTAGAAATCTGAGCTTACAGTGGAATTTGAAGGACACAAGGATGTCTACAATAGATTTCAGGTTTGTGATGAGGTTGTAGATATTGAGAAGCAGAAAAGGGAACATAAGTCCCTTGTGACCAAATTTCTGTTGTGACCAAAGCTATGAAAGAGGGAGGAGGAGGGGACACCACAAGGAGATGGATAATCCTGGGTAAGATTTCAAAGTTTTCAGAGCACACCCAAATCAAACCTCTGTGGTCCATTTTGCCTGTTACAAACCAGTGCAGCATTCCATCCAAGGAGTGTATGTTGAAGAATGTGTTTTAAACTGGAATACTTTGTCAGAGTGTGCTCCTGAGTAATGAGCCAGTAAGGGGTGAGGAATTGCACAGCCTAGGAAGTGACTATGGTGGCATGGGAGACTGATGAGGTACAGCTGTCAGACCAGAAAAACTGGTGGATGAAATTAGAAGTGAAAATGCTGTTTTACTCTGTCTCTGAGGTGGCATTTCTGCAAAACAGTAAACCCAAGATTTTTGGTACTAAGGACCTGAAATATGCTTTCCCTGCCTGCCAAAACTCAAGTTAAATGTCACTACTGCTTTCAGAGATATAATTTTTAGATTGTCCTGGAGTGAATCATGTGTCATCTTGCAGAAAGTCTTCCAGCCAGACCAAAGTAATTTTCTCCCTTATACACAATATGAGTAATGAGACACAACTGAAAACAGGAAAACAGCTTTCAATGGGAAATATAGGAAATACTTGAAAAAATATTTACAAAACAGAAGAGGAGGCATCAGGCCCATTAGCCTAGAATTAAAGTTCTAGTTCAACAGTTTTCTTTTTATTTTCTAGTCATGAACATTGGCTTCTTTTTTCTTCTTGCTAGCTATACATACCCCAAGCCTCAGTTAAAACAAGAAAGCCGACTCTGATTTTTTTGGTTCTGTTGACTCTGTAACAACTGTTCTCTTCTCAGCAGTTTAATGTGATATCACATTAGTTAGAAGAAATTACCTATATAAGATCATGCTCACCATACCCTGGTGGAAAATACACCAGAATAAAGTTGAAAGGATTTATTTCCAATGTGCTACTTGAGAAGAAGTTAGGAAGGAATAGTGGTCTTCTTATACAGATGATTTTCATTTATTTGGATCTGCTGATGATCAAACACTTCAGGCTTTACCTCTGAGAAGAGAAAAGTATCAAAGTGTTTTTCCCCACCTTGTTAGCAGCAGGCAAGCAAAAGACCTCGATCTTAAATTAAGAATTCAGTTTTGAAATAAAAGATTTCTGTATAAAATTCCTATGGGTTTTTAATGAGGTTTTTTTTCTGTGTTTCTCTGTAACTTACTGATTTAGCTACTGCTCTTATTTTTGTTTTTCTTTAGAGCTCTACCTCCAAAAGAACAGTGCATTTAAATTTCAACATTAAGTGAATAAAGGCCTTCCAAACTAAAAATCTGATTGGAAAGTTGTTTTTCTGGATTTTTGAAACTGTCCAATGCTCCCTGTAATACCACTTTGGGGCATCTCATTTTTGTCCTCCTTCCATCTTGATCTGTTCTGCTTAATCCCTTCCTATTGCTCATTCCCAGTGGTATTCTTGCCTCTTTTTCCATGTTGGAAACCTTTGCATCACACGTGCACTGGGCACTTCTCTTTTTGTTTGTTGACCTTTGATTGTTGCTTGAGGAAGATTCTCGTAACTGGCCTGAAGAAAATTTCAAAATTTCCACCTCACTCTCTTCTCCAAGAGCTGAAGTAGTGCATAGTCTCCCTATGCCTTGAAATCTGCATTTTCTTTTCTTTAGGGACAGTCCTGCATGATTGCAGACAATGACCTCCTGTATTTTCATCTGGGAATAACAAGTTCTGTGTCTCAGAGAACATATTGCCCCATGATATTTGCTGAAAGTTTATACATAGCAAGGTTCTCTTTTTTGTATCTTGGCATTCATTTTAGTCAGTTTTATTCCTGCAGACCAACTCCTACATCATTATTATAACTTCTATTATAAATCTAAGAAAATGTCAATATCCTGTCTGAAGGATGAAGCTAAATGTAGAAGGTGGGTTGTTCTTTACACAAACAGTGCTCATCCTATGAAGGATTCACAAGCTGCCATTTCTGTGTGTTTCAAAAAATAGCCCAAGCACATAAAATAAGAGTTGAAAAGGAGATTTGTATTTAAAAGGTTGTCCTCTGCTCTTCCCACATATATTTTATTCGCCCTTTTTTCTGCTCATTGTGAATACACAAATGGCATCCTGCAGAGTCTTCTGTAGTGCATTTCTTCTGAATGCCAGTCAGATAATACATGAAGAGCTCTGCTTCATATCAGAGATGGGACTGGAGGTGAAAACCAGAGGTGGTTGGAATTGCCCTTGTGTAGCTGCAGAATGGCACTTCAGAGCAAGCTGGCCTGATCAGAACTCGAGAGCAGACTTACAGTATTTTTAGGCAGCGTCTCTCTCTAGGAACAGTGATTCTCTGTTTTTGAAAGAACCTGTTATATTGCTTGTAAAAAAATTCTACTATTTCATTACTCTGATATAAAAAATAATTATTTTTTTCTTTAGGTCTGCAGGTATAAGGTGGAACTAAAAAACTCTAACAGGTGCAGGTTTGTGTAAGTAATACATTACAAAGTGCAATTTGTAATTGCTAAATCATCAACCAAACTATATAAAGATTTGGGACTGGCAGGAAAATTATTGAGCCACTGAGGTGTGTATATATATTTATATGTATAGCTTCAGCAGTGTTCTCTTCATATTTTTTCTCACAAAAATCAGTGGTTTTGAAGCAGTTTAAAATAATGGCTATCCTGAACTTATTATATGGACTCTTGGAAGTCAAATCAGCACACATTTGGGAAGCTGAGTTTTTAAATTATAATATCATGCTCTGTGTGATGACTTTCAAGTTCTGCAGAGCTTATATTTACAGGTACAAGTGGGGCAGTAGATAGAGCTTGTAGCTGTGCTAAGTTTTCATAAATCCTATAGCAATAATTAGAGCTGATCTGGTTTTTCATGCTAAACATGGTTCTGGGATTTCAGTATGCTGAGAAACATTGGCTTCATAAGCAGTCATGTGTTTCTAATTCAGCAATTCTAATTACAGGAAATTTAACGATAATGAATAGTAACAAAAAATAAAATATAGAGGAAAACAGAGACAAAAGAGAACTTAGTTTCCATCCCAAGAAAAGAAGCCTTTTGGTAATAAATTGGTGGCTTTACATTGGAAAATTCATTTGTTGTACTTAGAGCGTATATGTTAACTATTAGCAGCAGTCTTTTATTTTATTTTTGCTTTCCTTTTTATTTTCTCTCTGGTTCCCTTGTTATGACTACAAATATCTATTTAATAATTGGGAAAACATGATGGTAAGGCGTGATCCTAAACAGGAAGGCAGCTGGTGCCCTAAGAGTTTGGTAACAGGATATCAGATTTTGTCACTGCCGTAAAATCAGTAATAAACTTAGGCAAGATTTTGGCCTTGCTGAACAAGAGTTTTGCCACTGATTCCAGTAGAGTCAAAATTTCATTGCTGGGGTGTGATACATAATAGCCTGAGTCAGTCTGTGGCAAGCAGGGGAAAGCTGCCTCTTTGGCTTGCCTTGGCTGAAGTGTTTGTGGTCCCTGTGTCTGTACCAAGGTAGGATCCAACCTCTGCCCCTTGTGCCTTTCCTAGCAGAGTTTCTGATGATGGAACAGGCACAAAGATATGTAGTCTTCCTTTGTGTTGGTTTCCTTCTGTTTTCTAAAAGTGGTAGAAAAACTGTTTGAAGGGAAGGCTGACGCTGTGTCCTCTCTGCTTTAACTTTTAGTAAATAAGACTTCAGAATCCCAGTTTTGTAGGACGTCAAAGAATGAATTAAGAAAAAAAAATCTTCAGTAATTGGCACCAAATTGAGCATAAGGATGATGAAGTGTAGGATCCTAGGCCTGGAAAACTGGCCAGTTAAAATACCCAATGATCCACTTAAAAATAAAAGATAAATTCATGCTATTGTTGGGGAACTGTGGAGGTCATTTGTTCATCGTGATTCATTTGGCCAAGAGCTGCAGCAGCCTATATTGGACAGATTTCATTCAAAATCATCTTTGATACAGAGCATAATCAATTAACTGTGGTGATCCTCATGTCAAATGTTATAACTGATGAATTAGCTGTACCTAACCCTCTTGGCAGATTTATTTATGGGCTGCATATCCTGGCAACATTCATGGGGCATTAAGAAAAAAGTGAACTACTAAGTGAGGCAGCAGCTTGTCTGGTAGTCACCTTTTGGAAAATAGAATCATCAAGTTTCAAAAATACAAACTTTCAAAAGACTGCAAATTCCAAGTAGTGCCTGACAGTGACATTCTTAATTTTCTACACCTTTTTAAAATACATCTAGTGAATTAATTTTGAAATTGAATGCAACTTCCTTTTAACTTCAGTGAAATTCCACTTCCAGTTTAAGAGATATTTCTTCATAGCCCTTCTTTTGGAATGATCAGTAGCAACAAAGATGTTAGAGTCTTTAAATAGGGTAAAATTCTGAAACCTATTTTGTTCTCCAGTGTGTTGTTTGAAGAACAAATGAAAACCTAAAGGGCTTGCTTTTCACACCTGAAATGCCTTAGGTTTTTAAGAAATCTCAGTACTCTCCTTTGAAACTTACAAAAAAAAAAAAAAAATCTGATATTTTTAAACCCCAAAGATCTAAACTGAAACTCACCCAGCCATTTCTGGTTTCTCTGTGCATAGTTATGAACAAAGATCAGGAGATTAAGATAATAAGAATTTCTGCCATCTTTCTTTTTAAGTTAGAACATCTTGATTTGTTTCCTTATTTTGTTCTTGGTGTCATGCCCTCAACTGCATGCTAAAAATTAACTAGAAAGATGGGAAGGCATGTTTGCAAGCTAATGAACTTTAGCCATTTTAGTGTCTGATGTTTAAATACAGCACGCTATGTGCATGATATGAGTACAAAACTAATGTGATACAGTACAGAAGATGGAGCCAGGCTCTTCTCAGTGGTATTCAGTGAAAAGTTGATAAGCATTTCTATTTAAAGGCAATCTGAAAAACTCACAGCTTTTTACCTGGGGGTGGTCAGCACTGAACCAGGATGCTCAGAGAGAGATGGTGGATCTCCATCCTTGGAGATATTTAAAATCTGATGGACACAGCCCTGAGCAACCCCCTCTGACTGACCCTGCTCTGAGCTGAGTTGGCCCAGGCAATCTCCAGAGGTCCCTTCCTGCCTCAGCTTTCTGTGTGAATCTCTAATATGGTCTTGGCTAATGTAATAACTTTTAAAAATGTAGGAGATTGTAAGCTAATAGTCTTACAGAAACACAAATGAACTAGATTCTGAAATTGTATTAGTTGTACTTACGTGGTATAAAATATATAGATAGTATTTATTTAGGGTAGTATTCAAAGCCAACCTTAAAACAGAACTTGGTAGCTCTGTTCCTAAATTATTTTTTTTTTATTTGTTTTATTGTCATGGTAAACAAGAGGATTTTGAAGAGTAAAACCATAGAAGTTGAAAAAGCAGAAAAGTCACAATGTTAATGCTGTGTTTAAAACCATGTCCTAGAGGCAGACATTAACCAGCTGAAAAGCACGTAAATTAGGATCTTTTTAAAATGCTGAGTTGCACAAATCATTCATAAAATTGATGTATGTTGACTTTCCACTTTTTTTTTCTTCCATTAAAAGTGTGTTTTCCCCTTGAAGCTGCCCCGGCCTTTTAGGAGCTGTGCTCTGCCCCTGATTCTGGAAACTTTGGTGTGTTTATGTGGAGAGCTAAAGATTTCAGTGGGGTCCAAGTGCGATATGATGGTGCTGTTAACAGATTTATTTTTGTACTGGGATGGCACTCAGAGCCTGGAGCCCCTCACTGTTTTAGGCACACACTCAGCACAGAGCTTTCCTGCCCAAGGGGCTTCTCCTCAAGCACACAGTCAGGATCAACTCCCCAGCAGCTTCCATGCATGACATTGGCATGCTCCACCTTCCCTCAGCTTTCTAAAGGGGCACTTTGGGGGTCTATCTTTCCTTGGATTCACTATAGTTTTTTAGGGAAACTGTTTGTGAAGGTAAAAGGTGTACAAAAGAGAGGAAAATGAATTAAGGAATGGAGCTATGATACATTTGGAGCATCGGAATGAGCAGGTGGAGGAGTGTGTCTGATACCAAATGCTTGGAAAGTGTATTTGCGTGCCAAAAGCTCCTTTAAAAATGATTAATTGTTATGTACTTGCAGTATTTGATAATGCAAAAATTCATCACTTTTTTAATTCTTTTTTTCTTTTTGAATTCATAGGCACTGTATGCCGATAGCTTCTAAAATGGTGCCCTTTCACAGCACCATTAGCTAATGTCCTCATCAGTAAACAAAGAAAAAAATCCCAAATTTGTACACAGCTCTTTTGCCTTTAAATTAACAGGGTGTATTTGGTATGTGTTTGTTTACCTATTTCCTTTTTTTCTTCTTATTTTTTTTTCTTTGTATTATAGTTTAAAGCAATAAAACAAAGCTTTGAATAGCATGCATGGACATGTTTTAATATATTCATGAGTGATCAAAATACAGTACAAAAATCACATATGCTGCTCTGTTGCAACTTTTAAGGTTCAATCCATCATTCTGGAACCCAGGGGGCTGAGATTTGACATCCTGCCTAGAAACCATACTTCAGATTGGCTGGAACTGTGCCATCTCATGTTCAGGTTAAAAGAGCAGCTGTAATTTGTCTGGGTAGCACTTTAACTATGCACAGCAAATTGTAAAACCCATTTTCAGTAATAAACTGGAAGATAAAATAGGTCCATTTGCTTCATTTCCTGATCCATACAAGATTTTCATCATTTTGATACAATATCACTTGGAGTTTGATCTTATAATGAGACAGATTTCTGTAACAATCTTTCTCAGATTAGCAGTTTTACTTACCCTATATACACTATGTAGAAGATTTCTCTTTTGGTATTTAGTGGAAACCTTTTTCTATTGTTCTCTGGAACTGAAAATATGAGAATAATTTCATAGTAAGAGCTAAGTTTATATGTGATTGCCATGATAAATAAACCCCAACTGTATTCTTTTTTAATTATAAATACCAGATGTAAAAATATTCTATCCTGTTCTCTTTTTTCCCCCTTTTATGTCTTAGTATGTCTTGTTTGCACGGGAGTAGCAAATGTAAGTATTCCCAGCAACACAGAGAGATTATATATGTGTATATATATATGTATGTATAAAATTTTTCTTTATGACTTTGATTCGTAATTATTTTATATTTCAACATTTAGTGTTTGCAAGTGTGACTTTGAGCAGCAAGAAGGGAAGGGAGTTTTCTGTATCATTTAGGACCTCAGGAGAACTCACCCCAGGACAGACTTTCCTCAAGGGCTTGGCCAGAGAGCCCAGTTGTGGGCAGCCTTTCACCTGTACATGGAGGCTATGGATTTTGTTTCAATTCCTTTTGGATGTTACACAGTTTGAATTCCAGCTCTGGATTTTGATAGAAGTCTGCAGAAGCTTTGCGTTCCCATAGACTGTAAGAAACAGCTTTAAAAGCCATTCTACTTTGGTAAACAAGCAATGGCTTGACCATTTCATAACTAGCCAGTCCCCTCTGAATCCTTGGTATATTTACTTCACCAGCCTTCCTATAAGTGTCAGATTGCTGGGTTTTCCTTTTCACAGAGCCATTTCTCTACCTGCGTCTCTACTTGGACTTCTCTCTTTCAGCTCCACAGACCTCTCTCTTTTGGGGGATGTTTTCAAGTCGCGGAATTTGCTAAACCAAAAGGAAAACTCCCTTGTCACTCTTCCTAACCCCTGTGCCTCACCTCTGAGCTGAGGAGTCCCATTCACAGACGCATCTCTGGGTGCTGCCCATGCATCCCCACTGTGGCACCAGGAATGCTCTTTCCCTTACCCTTCCCTCAGTACCACAGGGCTTTTTGACACAGTTGGCAAGACGCTTGTCTCTGTGACTCTGCTGCTGTAGCTCAGCCCACCCTACTGAAAATACATTCTTGCAAGCTGTTTGCCTCCTTTAGCCCTTTGAAAATGCCTCTGGATTAAGAATTTATGCAGCTACAGTGTACTTGTATTAGGCATGTGATTTGCTGGGGTAGCCAAGCCAGGGAAAATGAAATCTGTTTCTGTGTATCCCATCTTCCCCTACCCCAGCGAGAGCAGGCTGCAGGGTTGTGTGCATTGTGTGTCTTGGTGGCCACACAAGCACTCGGTATTCACTGGAGACTTGGGGCTACGACAGCTGCATATAAATATGCATAGCTGGAGAGATTCGTGCCTGTGCCTCCTTCTGGGGCTGATTGGCTGTGGTGCTGCCCCTGCAAATCAATGAGTGTTCCCCTCGTCTATCAGCTGCTGCCTTGCCTGGAAGCAGACAAAATGGTTAAAACACCAACAGCCCACAGAGGGCTCCTGAGTGAGGGAGGCTCGTTTGCTACAGCACTCAAAACATTTCCCTGAATCTACAGTAGCTCTCAGTAGATGAATTTAGCACTCAGCAGATTAATTTAGCTCCCAGTGTGCTGGATTTAGAAAGAAAAACTAATATAGATGAATACATTCTGTTCAGCCAGCATATTTTGTTTTGCAACAATACACATGTCTTATTTGAACTGCAATCTGGTTGGAAAGCATTTTGTGAGTGGTGCATTGGTCATAAAAATGAGTCATGCTTGCTCATTTTTTAAAAAGCTCTCATCTATTGCAGATTGAGGAAAAAGGTATTGAGCAATTCACTGGAGAAAGTATTGGAATTTCAGCCATCTCTGATGAGCTCTGGGTGGATTTTGAGGTAGACTTTCATATTGTGTTGCAAAAAAAAAAAAGTGGCAGCTTTAGCTGCGTATCTCAGTATGTGATGTGCACCACCCTGCTCATTGTGGCTTGGCTCATCTGCCTTGTGGGCAGGGTTTCCTTGAAAGGATCTGGAAGCTGAAGGTATATCCAGTGGCTGTTGGGAAGAGCTCGAGTGGGATAAAATCAAGATACAAAACCCATTGTTTCATGACTTCATTTTAACCTTTACCTTTCTTCCTTAACTTGGAACATGTCACAAGGAACTAGGGACTCGATTGCTTATGGATGATAACAGGGCAGCTACTTGCTTATGATAACAGTAATGTTTACTGTTTCAGGAGCTAGGAAATTGAATAAAAAGATAAAGATATAAACTAAGAATATATATTGAAAAAAAAGAAACCAAACAACAACAACAACAACCCCCAAACAAACAAACAAAAAACCAGCCCAGGAGCTGATGAGATCATTTGAACAACTTTATTTGACCATAAAATGGTCAAGGAAATGAAAAGAAAAATGCTGTGATATGACAAGCTGGCTTTCAAAAATATTATCCTCAGTAAATGAGTTTCTTATAGGAAAGACTATCTCCCAACACAGCTTCCAGAGCTTTTCTTGACAAAGCATTTCCACTACAAGCAGCAGAATGATGGTTTTAAAACATTCTTTCAGTCTCTCAACATTTTTAAAAGGAAAAAAAAAAAAACAACAACACATCAATGAAAGTGTTGAAGAGCAAATAACTCCTTTCAATTGAGTTGGTGCTGTACAGTGCAGATCTAATTTACTTGGGAGATTCTCTGCTGCTGCCGTGATGGCTGCTTTACAGTAGGGATTCCCAGTCCTATTTAATCAAAGGACTACTAAATCTTTTGGAGAACACAAACCAAAGACCTTCCTCTTAATGATAGCACAGTGGTTTTCTTTTACCAATAGATAAAAATGAAGCAAAACTTTGGAAGCTCTTATGAGGTTTGTTTTCCACACTTGTTTGTGTGCTGTCTTGCATGTGCAGAGATATGCGTATGTTTTCTCCTCTGTTTTTAAATCCTACAGTATTTTTGGAGTTTATCTTGTGATATCTTACAAGCTACCAGCAGCTTTTAGTCAGTATGTTGAGGAGTGCTGAAAGGAAGACCACAGAAGGCTGGAGGCCTGGCTCCTGTGTTTGCCAGGAGCCTTGCCCACCTAACCACAAAGTGTTCTGTGCACGGTTGCTCTTCCTTCTCGATGGTAAATTCTGCTTTCAGTAAGAGACTGGAAAGTGGCTCAGGCATCATGTGGGATTTTTATCAGTTCTCCTGTGAGGAGGACGAGGCAAAGTGGTGCATCCACAGGACATGCAGGTAGGCAGCAGTGACTCACCATGCCATGGCTCCTCTCTGCCAGGAGGAGGGGGAAGGTTTTAGGAGTAAATCCTCCTACTGGAAGAGGAGTGAGCAACCACTATCCCATATGGACCTCACTGGGAGTGGCAGGAAGGGGCTGGAAAGGGGTTGGCACCACACTGCCATGGCAATCCCTTGTCCCTTGCTTTGCCCCTGGCTTTGCCTCTGCAGCCCCCAACCCCAGAGAACAAAGGGTGAAGGTGCAGAAGAACAAAGGATGAAGATGCAGAAGACAGGAATTTTTCTAAGGGATTAGCAGCAACGTTTGGGTCACACTGGAATCAAGGAGAGGATTCTGCTGACTGAGGTCCATCTTTTTCTTTTCCTTGGGGCTAGTTTTGAGTCACACAATCTTTCCTTTCCCTTGGCTCTGTTAAGGTGGTTTTGTAGATAAATAGGAATCATGGAAAGTTAAGTCAAAAGGATGCAACTGTACTGCTGCAAGGACTTTGTGAGTGCTGCAAGGCTGAGTACCCTAGAGCACTAGCCTGTGCAAATGTCTCGAGGGGGGGATTAGTAGTTAGCTTTACTTTAAGCAGTCTGAGATTTTTGCAAATAGACCCAACTTCAGTGTCTTCTATGGGACTACAACCAGAGCATCCTGCTGCTGCCAATCCACAACCCACTTCATTCATCTCTTTCTTTCAATGTTTTTTGTCTTCCTGGCAACAGCTACAGAGGAAATGAAAGGATTTAATTCCAGACTATCTTCAAACATGGAGGCCAGTTTCTGAAAATTCGGTTCTAAAAGCTTCAGTTCTTATTGTTTTCTGTGCTTCCCTGCCAAGATCTCCTTGCTGTGGCAAAATGCTGCTATCTGTAAGATATATCAAACTAGATATATTTTAGTGTGTTGAGAATACCATACTCTCATCCATGGCCTTGTTATGGTTTAAGATTGTGCCAGATGTCACGGCATGCAGGGCCTTGTTTTAAATGTTTAAGTGGTTGGTTGGGTTTTTTTCTCTTTTTGTTCAGTGTGGCCCAGCTTAAAAGTTGCAGCTTGGGACACATCCATAAGTTGGGCTAGTTTCATATAGATCCATTATACATAAATAGGCATTGTGGCTCTGATGTGTACATGGAAACAAGGGATAACATATATTGGTAGAACTGACTTGTCTACATTATAAAAGTATAATGTGTCCCCAGCACTGCAGCAGTGGTGCTCCTATAGATTCTCATAAAGAATATTTGCTGCTATAGTATTTATAGTTGTTAATGGATCTCAGAACTTCCTCTTGATCATCACAGTACTATCTATACTTTTATAAAAAAAGTTTCATGATCATATTAAATGAACACAGTTATTTCTTCCCTGGAGCACAACTGGCCATTTCTTCCTATTCCTGTGATATAATTTTAAGCTGCTGCTTCAACATTCTTGATATTGCTTAGTAGGCTATAAATGATAAAGTGAAATAGATAAGAGACATTTCAGCTTTGTTACAAAGCTGTGCTTTGTTATGGGAACAGGACCAAACAACCAAAACAGAAGCAGTCCAAGTTGTTTAAAGGGACTCCTCATTGTCAGGCATTATTTTCATCTTACCTTGAGAAACTTAGAGAATAAACAATAGACTAATGTTGACTAGCTCAATACAAGGGATGTGGAAGGTATTTAGTATCAGTGAAGCAGATATCCTGTTTAATAAACTTGCTGCTATTTAGAAAGACTATTTGGTTTGTTTTGAAGTTCATATAAGCTTGGATATAGAGGCTTTACAATTTTAGTCCTAGTAAACAAATTTTGTTTAATGAGGAACAAAAACATTTTATCTCCTAAAGCTTTACTGGTTTACTGGAAGTCATTTTTATTTATGATTTTGTCTGCATTAGGCACATGATTTACAAGCAGTGTTTGCCTTCATCACCTTTTCCTCTTCATTCTCCTGTCTCTTCCCCTCACTTCAGCAGGCTTACCTGATCAGGATAATAATTTGCAATAACTCTGTATCTGAGGAGTTGTACTGGCAAAGTCATGGAGCTACCTCTGGCTGCTATCTCTGTGTAGGCAGTATTTCTTCATGATATAGTGGAGCTATCTCATGTAAACAGACTCAGGTGTAGGGAGAAAATCCCAGTCTTCAGTAAAGAAAGTGGGTATCACTGTCCTGAATACAGCAAAGTTTAAAAGTTTTATTTTTTGCTCCATATTTGATGAAAGCTTTGACAAAGGGAACAGTATGGTATGATGGGACATAATTTCCCAAGGAATTAAGAAGAAATAAGATGTTACAGAAAATAGCATGGATTTCGCAGTTGCTTTGGAATTTTGGAATTCTGTACATAAACCACACAGGGCATATTTCTTTCTTCTCCCCTTTTTTTCTCCTTTTTTTTTTTTTTTTTTTTTTTTTCTTTTCTGTAACTGCATATGTTAATAGCTATAGGAACATAAATTTTTGTAGCAAAGACTAAAAAATGCTGCACACAGCAAAATACTACTTGCTAACCAGTTTCTGTCTAAAGGTGTGTGGTGGGAGGCAAAAACACTCCATTTTTTGCTTTCAAGCCAGCCAAGATAGCTCATCTATGCACAGAACATTCCAAGGGCAGCAGGAGAAAATCTACATGCATAAGGTTTGCTGAACCCTTATCACTCAGGAAGTGAGAGGAATGGTCTTTAGATTGGCATTCTGGTCTGGGTTATCAGAGACGCAGCCGTGGTTCCTGCGTTATCGCAGATATCCCGATGTTAAGTAGCATAAGTAGTTTTCCTATGCCTCAGTTCCCCATCAGGTAAAAATAGGGATCTCTGTTGTGGGCATAAATACCTAAAGCTTGTTAAGTGCTTGGCTTATTCAGTAATGAAGCTTGTCTAAGTACCTCAAAGCACAGTTTAGGCTGGAATGTGTACATGCGGTATCCATGTACCAGGGATTCATTAGTATCTTGGAAGACAGAGGCCCAATGCACCTTAGAGGAGGGAAATATCAGCAATGCACTGAACTGCTCTTGTGTAAGAACCAGGAGACACTTCTTGGTGGAAAGCAGTTCTTTGGCTGCACGTGACATAAGTAGAAAATTATTGAATTGCTTGGTCCAAGGAGATGTCAGGGAATGAGAGAAAGCTCTTATGAAATTCTCCATTGAGAGAGGGGGAAATGGAGGAGCAACACAAGCAGATACTTTCTAAGAGGGAATATTTCTAGAATGGATGCTTCTTTTTGGAAGTCAGACATATAGGAACAAAAAAAAATGGAAGAGAATCAGGCAACAGAATATAGGATATAACAGGATATAACAACCGAAGGATTTTTCTTCTGGTAACTATATAGCTCAAGACATAACTGGGGAGTTGGAAAAGGAGAAGGAGAATATGTTGGAGAAGGGGGAGAGAGTAAAAGTAGCGGCTACTGAAGTACTGATTGTATTTAACTAGTGAAACACTAATGATGTGCATGAAGTTGTGCAGAGGAGGACATCACAGAAGGATCAGAAATCAGAAGATTTATAGTTTGCAGCAAAGAAAAACACATTGTGTGAGAAGGTTTCTGTGTGAGAATAGTCAGAAGAACAATTATTGAATTATTTCTCTCTGGCTGAAAATCCTCTGCAGGGATTCTGCCTGTTTTAGCAGAGGGAAGAAGGGTGCTCTAGAGATAACAGAGCTCTTTCAAGGTTAAAGGCAGAGGTCATGGTGGTGCTGTAAATTCCACCAGCTCCAGCTGTCTGCGCTGGGCCCCGGGAGGAGAACTCAGGCTGGCTGTGAGAGGGAGCCAGGCTGCCCATGGGCGACGGAACCACGCTCGCTCCTCAGTCAGGAGAGTGCAAAGTGCATCTCAAGTAAGTGTTTGGCCATGGAGGCAACAGGTTCCTGATGTAAAAATAGTTATGGGTGGGGGATGTGGCTTGTGTGGAAAAATACTGAGAGATGAGGCAGTCAACAAAAGGGAAAGCGGCGGGAATACTGGAGCTATACCGGGAAAGATGAGCTGGAATTTTTCTAAGAAGATATATCAAAATTTTAAGGTAGAGAATAATCTTTAAGATGAAGTGTAACTACAAGAGTATCTGACTGGATTTGGAAGATGACATTTTCAAGAATTATCTTTGAGAATCTCAGGGATTAGAGGTTTTATCCCCTGTTTTATGCTTTTCTTTGCTTTGCTGAGACCATTCAATTTCATAGGAAAAAACCAGAAGTACAGAGTGACATGTCATCCCATCTCACCTCCTGTGTAACACTATATTCGGATAGATTTGCTACCTGAGGTTTTTGTTTGGTTTGTTTGAGGAGGTGAGCAGCAAACAGAATATAAATTTCTCCTGTTTAGTCACAGTAGTGAAAAAATGAGCAATTTGGTGTTTAGCTGTCAGGTCTCTTTACTGTTCCTGTACAAACCTTGTTTAAAAGAGATTTAAGTAAATACAAATGAAGTACTGAAAGCATAAAACATCTGGAACATTTTAAAGCTGCACTGAAACATAATGTGATTATTTTCTATCCAGATAATTGTACCTATTATGAATTTTAAAGAATTCCACTTTGCAGCCGTTGTTATGTAACTTGTGGCTTTTCCATTCTTTGAAATTCAGCTTTCCATTTATGTGGTATATTAAAAAATGTTACAAGACAAATTACAAAGCTCAACTGAAATAACACCAAAAATCTTAACCGAGCTACTCTACTGGATGAATAACTAATACAACGTTTACTGTTCTGTGGGGTTTTTTTTGATGTTGTTGGTTTTGTTTGTTTGTTTGTTGTTTTTTTTAATCAAAAAGAATTGCTAATGTAGTAACCCAGGACTGAGTGGGATGTGTTTTGTTTTTTCTGGTGCATGGTTTAATGGAGTTGCTCTGCACCTATAGTGAGGAATTTAACATCAGTTTGTGAGCTACTGTTCCTGTGTAGTATTCACCAGTCTGGAACAGGATATTTTTTTTTCTCCTGCTAGCATTAGGATGAGGGGTTTCTTCTCCATGGGGAGACACTTGGGACCCTGGGGAAGTTTCAGGGAACAACAGGAAAGCAGAGATCTGCTGTTTGCCTACTGAAGGGGGATGAAGAGGGTGATTTCCAGGGGGGTTGCCTGGCTGTAGATCTGCTCTGGGTGCCCCACAAAGTAGCTGCCACAGGGAGTGAGCTGCGGGGGATGCTGACTCAGTGGGAGGTGTGGATGTGCCTTCCAGTCCTCCTCCAAATGCAGTGGAGGTTTTGCTTCTCTCTTTTTCTGCTCAAATGGGTTTACAGTGCAATTCAACCCCTAGCAAATATATTAAAATCAATACTGGTTTAAATATTTTAGGAGTAAAAAAGACTTTAAAAGACTTTGTCTTTTCATTTTGTAGCAGTGAGTGAAACTACTACTAACAAAAAGAAAACTGTTATATAAGCTTTGTGTTGATAAATTGGTCATTGCTTGGGTATTGTTGTAGGAATCTGACTGCAATTAGCAAAGTGAATGCTTGAGTATAGTTTTACCCCTAATTTATGAACTGACATGAGCTTGAAGCTTTACGAAGTAGAATAGATCTCACTGGGGCAAGAAGAGTTTTTACCCCCAAATAAGCCATAATTTGCAAAAAAAATTGAAGAACTCAAATTCCTTTAATAAAATGTTTGAGTCAATTTTTTTGTATTATGTTTTTGAGACAACCATTCACAAAATAATTTTTTTTTAGAAATTTTAAAATCCATATAATGAAAATTCCTCTAAATAGTTTGTGGGTTTTACCACCCAAGTGCACGAGAAAGAAAGAGAGTTTGGTTCCTCCCATACCTTAGTATTTACCTGAAATATAAAAAATACCATGAACACCTTTTTTTTTGCCTACAAATTTATCCAGTCCAGGTTTATTAGTATCTGAGGTATTGTTGGTAGGTGACTTCTTCATGTTCTTTTTGAATTAAATATGACTTCTCAGTCTTTTCAGATAGACCCTGTTCAGCTGGAAACATGCATTAAAAAAGGGGTATTTTTCCCAACATTTAAATTCAATGATTGTCAGCATTTTTTGATGAAATTTAGAGGATTTTGTTGACAATTTTTGCATGCACTTTTGCATTACCAGCTCCAGTATTGTTAGCTTTTTCCTCCTGAAATGTGTAAGTTTGATGAATAGTGCTACCAGCGTCCTAGGAACACTTGTTAAGTTCAACTGGCTGTATTCTAGGGAAGTGCTATGGATAAAAACTGGGAAAGTAAATATCATGACCCCAAGAGTGAGGTATCATGGTATATCTGAATCCACCTTGAGCACAGGAACCCGATTCCAAGGTGGAAAGCTGCTGTGGGTAGCTGACATAGGGGTTAAAACAGCTGCAGGAATTTGCAGCTCTCCAAGTTCACTACACATATTTGTTACTGTGTTTGCAACCAGCCAGGTTTGTTGCTGGTGTAAGAAGGTGTGTGAAGCCTGTTGCAATATTATGCCACAAAAGGGCCATAAAAACACAGTCCAACGAAATCTGTACTGTCCTGAAATGCCACGATGCTACCACAAAGGTATTCAACTGAGATGCTTCCTGTTTCCACAACTTTTTTTAAGCAGGCATCTAAACTGGTAAATTTATTTTATCCATGGTTAGGTGGAAGATGTAAAAAGCCATTTTTTATAGGAAGACTTGAATCTGTAATAATAAAATAAGGTTGATTTTAATACTTAAAAAGTCCCTGCTTTAATTATCTAGCATGCATTTCTGTGGGCCCTCTGTTCTTACTTCTTTTCCCTTTTTCACATAAATGGGTGTGGAATGGGATGGAAGAAGAAGTTCAGGCATTATAATGTGCATTCCAGGATTGTTCGTGCTGAGCTGATTTTGATGTCTACAGGGTCAGAAAAGCCAGTTTAATGATGTACAAACATCCAAGAGCTATAGACAAGAACTCCAGCTACTGATAAAAGTGACCCCAGCACTGATGAGTGCTGCAAAATAAAGATCCCCCAGAAACCCAGTTAATGGCATCTTTGTTCCTAACCCGGGACTTTGTAGAAGTCCCGATACTTCAGGTTTAAAAATTAACAATGTGGACCTGAAGTAAAAATAATACTTTGAAAGTGGGGATGAAACAAACTCTTCCCTTTTCATCTTTCCCCAATGATTTGCAGGCAAACACTACCCCAGGCAACTTCCGAACTTCCATAATTGCATTGAATTCCTTGTTAATTGGGCTTTTCTCTTGCTTTTGAGCTCTTTCTTGAGTAATGCCTGCTTTATAATGATTTGTGTGCAGACAATAAATGTAGAGATTTAATAGGATGAAGACTGTGTCTCCATATAAAGATATTTAGCCCTTAACTCCCATTGAAATCAATACCTTTCCAAATCTTGTTATGACTTAAAATTAATATGCATAAAATAGGATTATTATTGAATGTTTGAGGGATAAAAAGAGAATAAAAACTCTGTTCTCCTCTAAAGGGATTGTGAAAACTGTATCTTTAGAACTGCATGATAATTGTTCCTGTAACTTGATGCTTTTTACATCATATGTGCTCAATTTGAAAATAAGTATTTGGTGACTGTGTTTGGAAACTAGAAGGAAAACTTGTTTCATTTCTTGCTTGGACCTCACCACAAGTTAAAGTACCCTGTCTTTCATCAGACTCTTTATGATGACTGTTCCTCCAGAGCAAGTGGAGATAACTGTTGGTGATTCATTTGAAGGTAAAGAATAGAAATTATTTTCTCTAAGCAAAAAAGAGATAAGCTGACTAAGGAGGAGTGAGCTTATCTTTTGCTCTGAAAGAGGCTGTGGCACAATGAAGGAAGGATGTAGAGCTGCTACTCTTCTTTTTTTGTTGTTGTTGGTTGGTTGATTGGTTGTTTGTTTGTTTGTTGTTTTTTTTTTCCCAGAGCAGAGTCATAGGTTTGGGGATTTTGGCTGGCTCAGGAGTGCTGGCAGCAATGTCAGCATCACCAGGGATGAGTGGCCATCACAGTTCTGAGACCTGGCCAAACCTGCAAACTGCATCCCGTCGCTCAGGAGTGCATTTGCTCTTGCTAGTTTTCATGTACATCCTGTTGTTACTGAAAGGAACAGCAGAAGTACCCAGAAGCCTAACAAGGAAAGACTCTTTGCTCTCTAATGTTAAACAAATGTAATGATCAGGAGCATCCCTGCTTGGTTCTGGAGTCTAACCATGAGTGATTGAGGTTGGTGGGACATAACTGGTGTCAGGAAAAAAGGGAGATGAACTGTCATTGGCAAAGGTTGTTGGTTTGCAAACAAGGCTTTCTTAAACAGAACAGATTCTGGGTATGTGTTCTGTTGGGTTTACATTTGGGGTTGGGTGTTTTTGTTTTTGTTTTGTTTTGTTTTGTGGGGGTTTTTTTGGTTTTTTGGTTTTTTGGTTTTTTGGTTTTTTTGGTTTTGTGATTTTTCATGATAAAACTCATTCCCATGTAGTACCTCAGAATAAAGGATTAAGTACAGCAAATCATACAAAAGCACACTCACCCATTTATTTTATCCTTTATCCCATCATCAGTCAGCTTTTCCCTGATTTTGCATTTGCTCAAACTCTATTACTGTTAAACTCTTTCCTTGCTATTAGATCTGAGCAGAGAAACTGTTTTATCTACAGTTTGCACACTCCAGTGGTGCAAACCCAGTAAAAGGGCCGTGGTTAGGACTCACACGATAAGTCTTTCTGAAATGAGATAGATACTCAAAAGTCACAAGCAGACAGATGGCTGAGGAATTGGTGAGGACATGACCCTTTCTGTTCAAAGTTGTTTGACCTAAATCAGTTTCTCAATTAAAATAAACTAGCCTGATTACATCAGAAAGATGCTAATATAACAAGAGAAACCTTTATTTTAAGCAAGATATACTCTAGGGTTTGCTGAATACTGGGCTGATTTGACAGGGTTTGCACATTGTCAGTACCTTTTCTTGTTGCTACTTATTGGCCCATTCCAAGATTCTCAGCATCATGGCAAGTGTTTTCCCTTTTAATGAAAAATGTAAGGCATGTTGGCCAACACACGTGCATCGAATGATGTTCCATATGCCAGAAACTGCTGTGTCAGATGACTGGTAGAGAGGTGAAGGAACTCTCTTTCTGTGTCACAATAATCCTTTTCAAGAGTCTTTTGTTTACATTGCTTTTGACACTTCCAATTATAAGGCTCAGCTTCCAGAGTCCAGGATTGGAACTGCGTTTCTTTCTTTGAGGGTCAATAAATGTCTGGTGAAACACTCCCAAGAAACCCTTCTGTCACCAGGAAACCCTTCTTTCCTCATACCCTTCAGTAAGAAGAAAGGATGGAATATGCTGTCAGTTATTCCCTGACCTTGAGGAGAATCATCTGCATCTTCCAGCACTGGAGCTGTTGATCGTGGTTGGCAGATACCACTCTCCCTAACAGAATTTCTGAAGATTATATCCAACCCAAACACACTTAGACAGTTACTACTTACCAAGAAGATTATTTGCAATATGCACCTGAAGTCTTTGAGCAGGGCCTTGAACATATAAAGTCTGGTATAATGCTGAGTCCTCTGAAATAAACGAGTCCATGTGACCCAAATTAAGTGTTCAGTTTTCAGCCTGATCTCTTGGCACTGAGGAACTGATCTGGGACAATGTTATTCCTGCAAAGGAATTTGCTGAACTTGAGTTGTGCAGTGTTTGCAACACAGTCAAAGCATTCATGATTAGAATATATGGACCATAGCAAAATTATCACTTTTTTTTCCATGATGATTTGAATAATACTTGTTCAATGTCTCTCCAGACCACAGGTCAGTCAATGAAATTTCACAAAATATTGGTGCTTGAATTTCTTGAATGTCTGTTTGCACATGGGCTGAAGAGGAGTTCCCCTGGACAGACTGTGTGACTAAGCAATTAACAACTGCAGCATATTCTGTACTCATTGGAGAGATAAAAGTTGCTCAGGGAGGCTAAAAACTTGGCATTTTTTGATGTCAATATTCATCACATAATAGTCTTAATAATGTTCTTTTGACATTATATTTATTTGAAATGTTGTAGAAAGTAAAGTAACTGTATATTTCAGTGCCCTGTAGAACATTTAATGACAAATATATGCCTTTTTTTTTTCACCATCTGAACATCTGAGTATCCTTTATAATGATAGTTATACATTTGGATTTGAATAAAAATACACAAAAGTTGACGCCACCTATGTAACAGATACCCTTAAACCTTTCTTTGAACAGCATGATTTGGTATGTCTGTTGGGTTTAGTTCTGTTTATAAATGTAATCCTGCCACATAGTCAGGAATCTTCTGAACAGACAAGGACCTTGCTAGATTTTAAGAGGCTTTTCATTTAGAATGATTTCACTGCTTGCAGTTTCTACATAAGAGTAACCACTAAATTTTTCAGCAAAAAATATGAGATAACTAAATTATAATGAAGGTTTTTTTTTTTTTCCTCTTTGCAGGTTTCTTTTACAATGTGTTCTGCTCCAGCCAGTGAATTTTGTTTAACTGACCAGGTAAGCAAATATGCTTAGTCATTTTTTTTTTCAGAAAAATATTTTTCATACATTTGACAACTAATTCTGAGAGATTGGTGTTCTGAATTGTGGGACAAAATTTTCAAAATCTATTATAAATATATTCAGAAAGCTTTTTTTAGTCTTTAATTACAAAAAAAAACACAAAAACAAAACAGTTAAAATTTGAAGAGTTCTATAATTTTCAATTAGGAAATTTACCACATCTTCCAGATGTTTGAACTTTTATTGTTTCTCTCACTTCTTTTCTTTTCTCCTTGTTCCCTCATATTTTGCATTGATATTTATGAGCTTTTTTCTTTTTTTCAAATTCTTACAAGTAGAGGGGTTTTTTTCGCTAATGATTTCCCTCTACCTACCAGTATTTCAGCATTGCAAACAAAATCAGAGAACTCCAGGGATGGTATTTTAACACCATGAGAATGGCAAAGCAATGCTCTAGTGACTGTTGGGAAGTAGAGATGGCTTTGGAAATTTATAAACATAATTTCTGAAATTAACAAAATACAATTCAGAAATGAATGAAATTACAGGTAGTGATCTGGTTTGATTGGTAGAAAAAACATTAAGGTAAAGCACCAAATAAGACTCTTACTCTGCCTAGGTTTGGAGGCTGAATGCTGTGTTTTACCTGTGGAATTTCAGTTTGACTGGCTATTGTTGTAGGTAGTTTGCAGAAAAGTCCTTTTTGTCCATCTTTTTATCATTATGAGAGAGTTGGGCAATATCGTTTACAGGCAGTGCAGCTTTAATGTTGCCTACATAAGTTTGGTAACTTGTTATGCTTTCTTTTTATAGAATGATATGGACAAAATGAATTAAAGTTGCTTTATTTTGGATGGAATATTATGTTTACGGTATATAGATGTGGTTTGCCTTAGATTAAAAGTTTTTCTTTTTTTTGGTAGGCTTATCTTAGCCCTGGCTTGAATAACCAAATACAGCCAAAATAGTAAATAAGATCATGGTATTCCTTTGCAAGTCTTTTTATTATTTTATGTTAAAGCAGTCCATAGCTCTGCCTTTTTATCAGTACTGTTCATCTCACCTTTAATTTAGATAAACTGTTCTTTGATCATCCTCTCATCATTCTAACTTCTTGACAGTGGGTTTTTCTGTGGTGCTGCCAACACTTAAAAAGCTTTCTCAGTCTCAGTTCACCAAGGTGGAATCTCAGCTCTCTGGATCATCTCCTGATTATTTTTTTTTTTTTTTAGACAAATTGTTCCCAATAGCTTTTATGGCCTTTAAAAAAAAAATGGATGTCCTCTTCAGCTGGTGCTGCCTTTTGGGTTTGCCGGGTGTGATATTCCTGGGTTTTCTTTGCAAGACTGCAATCACCCTTCCAAGGAAGGAGAAAATCTTGGTTTTGAAATCACTAGATATCACTTCTTTTGAGAAGTTCTAAGACTAACGTTTGAAATCACTGGATATTTCAAAAGTTAGTCTTAGAACTTCTCAAAAGAATTTCATATTTAATATTTGGACAGCTGATCAAAGAACAAAACAAAAACAAAAACAAAAACCCCACAAACAAACAAAAAAACCCCACAAGAGCAACAACAACAAATTATTTTTGCCCCCAACATCTGTGCTTTCCTTTTCTGGATCTTTGGCATACCCAAATTAGTCATTCCTCCAAGATTCATTATTCTGGTATTTTATTACGGTGTCTTGTAAAAATATTGCAAAATATAATTATCAACAGTAAAGGAATCCATTACTATATCTTTAGCAGCTCTACCAAAAACATGGCTGTTGATATTGTCTGATCTTTTTCTTCTTATATTAAGGTGTCTCCAGCAGAATTTGTCATGGTGTTTGCCATACAGATATAAATTGTAATAAAATTGTAAAGCTTTGATTGATTTGGGATAATGATTGGTTTATTCATCTATATGAGATAACCAAGAAAAAAATCATTATGGCTAAAAGAGCTAATTTAATTTTTTAAATAGTCTCTGTTTCTTTAAATGTCATTAGTCATTTTTCTGAAAAAAAACCCAGTGTTATTTAGAAAGATTTCTCCAAATATGTCTTTGACAGGACAATTTTTGAAAATTATTTTAATTAAAAGAGTGAAATAAAATTAATCATCAAAACTTTATTTTTTGTGAATAAATTATTTTCTCCCACCTCATCTCCGCACCTTCCATACTCTCTTTCTTTGGCCACCACTCTCAAAGGTTGCCTGGTCTGTGTTTCTGGATAAAATACATCTGGTAGTCAGTGACATTTTTTTTCAAGAAAACAAGTCCAAAGGCAGAGATTAGACCCCCAGAAAAAGTTTCATACAAACTGGACAAGCGGCCCAAGATGACCTTTGAGATCCCTTGGAACCCAGGCCATCCTATGACTCTCTGATTCTCTGAACAATTTGCTCTCCTTACTGACTTCATTTATGTTTCCTCCTTTGCCCTCAGTGGTGATGCTTGTAGGCTTTATGAAGTATAAGAAATGAGCTACAATGGATACTTCTGCTTCATGAGCATAATGTATCTTTGCATGTCTTCTGTACATTTCCATGAATTATTTGTATCTCAGCTCATGAACACGTCCGTGATGAGGTAACAGGCTTGGCTGAATACAGGTGATGGTCAGCAGCTCAACATGGAGGGCAGTGCTGGTCTTTAACACCAGCATTGAAATGCAAGCTGCAAATCTGGCACTTTTCATATCTCTTTACCAACTTAAAATGTGAATCAAAATATTCCAAAGGTTATTCATGTTTTTGATGAGTCCCTTATCCTGTTGATATTTGTGGGGTAGGATGCTGTGAGCCTGCATGACTGCCTGGTGACTGAGATATTGGGTTGCCGTAGCAATGCTGTGCAGGAGCAGAATTTCCCACAGATATTTGATCAGCAACAATTCTTGCTAGAATTAACACTCTGACAAACAGCTGTATTTTAAAGTTTGTCAGGCTGCTGGCATTCTCAGAGGCTTTGAAAGCCTTCTAAATGTATGGTTGCATTGTTATTACACAATTTCAATGCAGTACACAAATTGAAAGCAAGGAATTTTCTATAACATTGAAACTGCAACAGGAAGAGGCTTATTTTTTTTTTTAATTTTTTCATTTTAAATCTTTTGAGGAACTGTGGCATCTTATGTTTTCATTTCAAGGAGTAAATTTGGGTTCTGCATGAAATAATAAAAGCTCTAAATAACTATTTTTAGGCAAAATATATCTTAGAAGTGCACTCCATAAGAGCTCTGGTAAATGGCATGGCAATTCTTTCTGAAGTTTTTTGTACTCTAACACTACCTTTTTGAAATACTCAGAGGTTTTAGCAAGTTAGGTTTATTGTAGCACATCAAATCACTGGCAGATACAGAACAAACTGTAAGGAACAGCCATCGTGGGTGAAAATCGGATTCACACTTTTCACAAACGGAACCTGGTTGCCAGTGTTACAAAACCACCTGATTACTCTCCACTCAGGTCTCAGATACATAAGGAAATCTATTCACAAACTACAAACCAAGAGAGCATACAAGCTGGAATTAAATAAACCAGTGGTTCTCTATTAAGTGTGCTTCACTTAAACCTCCTTGTAAATACCTTGTCCTGGCTCTCAGAAACCTGGATTTACAAACCCCAGGCTTCATCTCTTGTGGTGGTTTCTATATTGTTGTTGTTCTGAAGTCTTGTATGCCATAAAACAGTGTGCTTGTTTCTGTGCACAGGGATGAGTTTCATGCAGAATCAGTACAGATTAAATAATTTCAGTTTGCCCCTGAAAATCTAACAACCATAAGAAAAACAGGAGTAGTCTCTTTGCTAAGTCTAGGGCTTTGCACACGTTTGTACTCAAAATTCCACAAATCTCTGGGCGAGTGCAAAAGCTCCATTAAAAGGCAGCCTTTTTATTTTTTAAAAAATGCAATTTTATTCATGTGTTAAAAATTTTGACTATTGAAAATAACTCAATGCACAAAAAATTTTCATAATGCCAAGCAGTAAATAATTGCTCTTCTGGGCCCTTTGTTTTAATTGGTGACAATAACATAAAAATATGTACATTTTGGAGAGAGACTTAAATTTGTTAGAAGGGCTGTTCCAGCTTGAGTGTGCAAGAATATGTGCTTTAGTAAAGTCAAGGTGCAAAAGAAAAAAAAAATTATAGAAAGGTCTCTTGTGGGTTTTGCTGTTGTGGCATTTTGGTTTGCTAAGACGGTATTCCTCTTCAGTTTATATCAGTAATGGAAGACCTCAGAACTGATATTAACTTTGTATATACATATTTTGTTTGCAGTATTTTTATTTAACTAGTCCTAAATTCACTTGCATTTTCCCTTCTTATGTAACAATATCTGCTGGTCAGCTATACTAAATCCTGGGGATGACTTGTATGGCAAATCTCTCCAAGTTTTTTCTACTCCTGAGTGACTTTCTTCAGGGTGTTAGCAGGTGATAACCTCCCTTTCCTAGCAGAAGGTTATCACCAGAAATTCCCCCTCACTTTGGTCACAGGTTTGATGTGTGCTGAGTCAGATCCTGCACCCACACAGTTAAAACACAGCTTTAGTTTAGGTGGACTCAGCCTCTCCCGTGCAGATCTCACCCTGGCAGGGAGAGGAGCTGCCCCTGAAGAATGAAAGTGCTGTGTGTTTAGGGAAGGGAAACTCAGCCTTTATTCCTGGATCCAGGGCTGTTTTCCTGGCCCACTGTGTACACTTGAGAAGTCAGGATCCAAACCCCTGTGTCCCTTCAAGCAGCTCTGCCACTTTCCCTTCTTAAAGGAAAATGAGATTATTTTGAGATCATTTGAAATTAAATACAAGCCTTGGAATGGTAGGGTCTGATGGGTGTGGAATACATGGTGTCACTTTTAGTGCTATGCCTGTAGACCTGGGGAAGCCCAACCACAGAGCCTGAAGCTAACTAACCAATTAAAATGTTTCTAATATTCCTTATGCAAAGTTCCACACAAAGTTGTCAGCGTACCCATGTGTGGACTCTGCTCTTGGAGCTACATCCTACAGAGCAAGCCCTTGTTTCCAGAAAAGGCAGATTTTGCCAGATCTTTGTAGGAGCACAGGAGGCCACTTGGAGGGTCAGGCTCTCAGCAAACTTGGCGACTCTTTTTCTCCTGACATCAATCCTGCAAAGTTTGATAATTTCATTAATGCTTCATCAGTTGGATGTGAGTATGAAAGAACTCCTCCTTTCACACTCTCTTTAGCTTTGCAGCCTTAGAGAAGTTAGAGAAGAGTTAGAGAAGCCTAAAGAGAGTTAGAGAAGATGTTTTCAAAGACTCATTCAAACTCCAGACTTCAAACAGTGTTTATATAAGAAAGAATAGCCAAAACTCAAAAATAAATGTTTTCTTTTCTTTTTTTCTTTTTTTTTTTTTAATATCATCATCTATGCAATATTGTTACAATCATTGCTACAAGGAGAAGGAAGTCTGAAAAAAATAATTTCACACCTTTTATAAACAATTGTAAAGCAAATCTTTAAAGCAGTTGCTTGTTATGCCCTTTTCCTTCATTCTATAATTTCTTATTTTCATAAGGAAGTAGCAAATGAAACATAAATTATTGGTTACCTGAAGTGTTAAGATATCAGCAGAAACACCTCATTGATTTCATTGTGTAAAAATCTACTTTTAGAAATTAGTCAGACATATAAAAATAGGATAGTGTATGTGATTTTTTTTTCCTCAGATATCTCCAGGCAGTAGAATGTCAGAAGTTGCAGGAGCTGAGAGCTACAAGTCTCATCTTGGAACAGTAGAGATATAGCTATTGTGGCTTTGGCATTTTCTCAAGATGAATAACTGGATGAGATACTAACTTGCTTCATTTTTACAGCATCTTAAAAACTGTCATATGTCCAAAGGCTTAGGTTTAAGTAGTTTTTCCTGGAACATTTCAGGGAAATTTTGTCTAAATATACTCACAGTATTATTTTGTAGTTTAAACTGGTATCTTCAGGATGCTGTTTTTATTATTGCATCTTTTAAATCTGAAGTTTTTTTAGTTGATTTTTATAATATATAGCAAAAATGAACAGCGATTCTACAATTGTGATTTCTCAACAATTTCATTTTTTTAACCCTCTCTGAGGATAGTTTTTCACAGTATTGACAACTTTGTTTCCTGATCTACTTGAATGAAATTCAGTAAATAATAAGGAAGAAAATTCTAGAAAGGGTGAGGAGGGATGGCTTGACAAAAATGAGTTAAAATATTTTCTAAGCATTTTACAACTGCCCTGTTGGAAAGACTAACAGTGACAATAAATTAATTAAGTGAGATTTTTTTCTGCCAATTTTCTGTTAATCTGTCCTAAAGATTTTGTAGCCTATTAGCTTACAATGGTTTTAAAATGAAACAAAATGCTTTTTTAGCAGGCGGATCTAATTCTCCTTAAATAGAAACTACAGTGTGAAGAAATGATGTTCTGAGGAAGTTGCTTATGTTATAAAGGGAAACATATGAAAGCCAGTGAATGGCAGATTTACAGGTCTAAATCTGCTCCCCATGTGTCATTCTGAAGACCTAAGGTGGCAGGGACCTGCTAGAAAATGATGGTGCTCAAATTCATACTCATATATGTGTCAGTCTCAAGTCTCAGTGACTGCAATGTTCTCTTCATGCTTTTAAGAGTAAACAGAGTAGAAACCTTGAATATTGCAGGGTGGGTTTGCCTTTAATGGTGTGGCAAATAGTACAAGAAAAACATCATGGATTTGTCAGCCTGGGCTTACAGGATCTGTGGTACAATTCCTGCTTCCCACTGCAAGTGGGTATCAAACTAAAGTCCAACATGCCACCATATAGAAGAGAAGACTTTGTTCAGATTGATAATGAGATCAGACACATACAACTCTGGTGGTTGGGTTTTGTTTGTTTGATTGTTTGCTTGCTTGTTTTTGGTTGGTTGATTGGTTTTTTTGTCTATTTCTATTGAGCACTGAACTGTCTGGACACAATCCTGTGCCCTGTGCTCGGGGATGACCCTGCTTGAGCAGGGAGCTGGGACCAGATGACCCACTGTGGTCCCTTCCAACCTGACCCATTCTGTGAAAAAAAAAGCATAATATTTTTAAAATTGGAGGAAAATAAAAATACAGCCACAATTCCCATTCATCTAATGATGTACTTCCTAGGGAAAAGTGGAGAGTGCAGAATGGAGGAGGTGAAAGTGTGCTAGGAACTATATAACACCAAGCACTAAGGGCATATACTGAGCATTGCTTTATTGTTCTTCATCACTGAGGTTTTTTGTTTGGGTTTTTTTTTAAGCTTCCTAGTCCTATTTCTAAACTGTTCTGTACTCCTTTCTTTCTCATCTCTTCTCCAGGCTGAAACAGACTTTGGACTTTGAGTACTTAGATAACAGGCATTATCCAGAGGAAGAAGAGTAATTTAAGAGACAGTGTATTTGAGGAAGGGGCAGAAGGTAGCATGGTGAGACATGGTTTCCTAGAACATGATGTGTTGGGGTTTTTTCCTTCAAATCTTTCAGTTTTTCCCCAAAATCCTCATGCCTGTCTGGGTTGTCTTGCTTTTGAGTCACTTTTTAAATTGAGACTCCAAATGTCTGTGATAAAGAGATGCAAGTGTGCTAGACTGGGCCCATTGAATGTACAGATGCCAGACTTATTGGGAGTGACACTGTGAAATTAATATGTACACACTGCAATTTAAAGGATAATATTATGCAAATATTCCTAAGCATGACATGTTAAAAAGTAGTTACATTTTAGACACATCCATTAATATTTTCTCTTGAATATCAAGTACTTACTCCCACCTGCCATCTCTTCCATGTTTTCACATGCTATGATGGTTAAATGTCATAAAGCTGTCATAACGCTGTGACTAGGCTTTTTGGTTAGTAGAATCTAGCACAATCTGCATTTATATTGTGCTCAGCACTTTAAAAACAGATTATACATTTCAAGCAGTACCAAAAAGACATATTTTTAATAACTTTTTCTTCCTATGGAGCAGATTCTGAATTGCTTTTGCTGTTTCTAGCATAGAGCACGGCTATGTTTTGCTCCTAAGCAGCATATGGGAGGAAAACAACCAAAAAAAAAAACCTCAAAAAACCAAAACTAGGCTTAATGGCTCATTCTGAGTCCTGCTTGTACTCCCGCAACTTACATTTATGCATATGATGGAAAAGAAGTAGCAATTCTAGGTGCTCAAGCTTAGGCTATGTCTTCCTCCTCCCACCCCAGCCAGTCTCACACAAACATACTTCCTGTTCATCTTGGTTTGTGAACTGTTCTTAACACCTGGATTTAAATGCCAGAACTCCACACGACAGCTATGCAAGCAAATGAATTGCAAAAGTTTCCAAACAATCACAGCATCTTGGTAGCATCTGAAAATCAGTGTTTTCTTTTTCTGATCCCCATTAATAGCAGTGTACCTGTGCCCTGAAGTGCTAGGATTTCTTTCCCCCCATTTGTTAACCCATTTTTTTGTGAAGTACTGCAGTATATTGTTCACCTTCCGTTCCTTCAATGGACATTCTAGGCTTCAATGCATGTGTGTTCTTTTAGACAAATTATATAGAAGTGATTGTAGTTTAAAAACACCACTTTGATTTGAATTAAGAAATCTACTGGCAATGGAGAAATCTTGCTTGGAGACTTAAATTAACCAGCAGACTTGGCTACAAGCATGTAGTTGTAATGGCCCTATTATGAAAATATCACCAGCAGCATCATGGTTAGACTATATTAGGATTTTCAGTTTAAGAAGGATAAATATCCTTTTACACACTTAAAGTGATTGAATTTTATCTCTGAATTTGGCTCTGAACAAAATATATTATGTGGAGCATTACATTTTCTAATGTTTCTCTATCAAAATTTGTTAAAAAATTTACTGCTCATGAACCTGCTTATTCCTCTAGGAAAAATAAATAGGTACACTGGAAAAAGCACATGGATTCTAAATAAAACCAAATAAAATTATTCTGTACAAATATCTACAAAGTATTTATTTAATATTATTACAATTATGTAAAAATATAATAGGTATCTACATGTAGTATATAGATAAAATATTATTACTTAGTTTAAAATTTATCATCTATTATCTTAATTCAAAAAATGTGAAATGTTTTTTATTATACATTTACTGAGATTTCTTGTTTTGCACTCCAATTAAAAAGCTGAATTATTAAAGGCTGATGTCAGGTAAAGTTTAAATATGATAGAAATCTAGATCAGTAAGTACATTTGTCACTCTGAAGAGAAAAGAAAAAAAAGGAGGAAAAAATATTTAGATTAGATTATATTCCAACAAGAAAAGGTAAACAGAAGTAAAAAGAGGAAATTGACCTCTTAAATCCAAATAAAGCATTTTAACAATGAGAAATTATGAAATACAGACCACATGGATTATGCCGCAATGTTTTTTCCCTGCACACAAGTTTTTAGCAGATACTCCTCATATTCGAATAAAGAGTAGGTATTTGTGTGGCTAAGTGTTTGAATGGCAATTAAATATTCCTAGAAGTTGTTATCAATATGATAGACTTGATTATACAGAGGAAAATAATTTCTCTTAACGATGCTGTCATTTAAATTCTACATCATAGATGTACTATGTTCCTTCAAAGCACAAAAATCCAAATTGGGAGTGGAGATCAGAATGATCAATGATTTACTTTATTCCACATAGATTATTATACTGCTCTTATCATCATAATATCTGATTACTTTCTGGTGGTGCATTACACTATGGGATTGTTGCTTAACACTCTGTCATTGCAGGAGGAGACCTGTAGGCTTGGGAGAAGGAAGAGTAGGAAAAATGTGAAAACTTGCTTAAATATTAAAATATTCTGCATGTGTAAATACCAAATGAGAGGAGGAAAGAGCAGTAATGAAAATTATATCTAGCTGGGTGAAACAAAACACATTGACATGTGCTGGCTAACACAGTAAAGACTTTTGGAAGTTTAGGCTAACAAGAGGTTGATGTTTGATGCATGAAGGTTGGTATCTGTTTCAAGAGTCGTTCAGAAGTGTCTGACAGATTATTTGAAGGTATTACAACCTACAGAAAACGCCAGAATTTTCAACTCTTGGATTTTAATCAACTCAATATTTTATTTGGAAAGAGACAAAATTTCCAGAGTACAGTATCCATTTAGCTCTTCTGTGAGATTATTCCCAGGGCAGATGGAGTTTTGGAACCCCTTTCCTTTGGTAAGTGCTCCTGTGCCCAGAAAGGATTGTTGTACCAGGGAAACCTGTGGCTTTGTGTTCTCACTAAGCGATGCTGCAGAGGTACCCAGATAAACTGCAATCAGAATATACTCAAAGAAAAAATTATAGGGAGACCAAGGAAATGTAATTAAGCTAAAAAAGAAAATTAAATAATAAAATAGGAAAAAAGAAATACCTCCTCCCCCCCCAAAAAAAATTAAAAACCTCAAATATCAAAACCATAACCAAACCAACCAAAGAAAAAAACTGCAGTCTCCCCCTAGGAAAACCCACAAAAATCTGTTTAATGCCCAGAAATAAAAAGAAGCTGAAAATATATAAGCTGTCAGGTTGAGAGGCCTCTGTAAATAAACACAAGAAAACTATGGATTAGAAAAATATTAAACTACTGAAGAGACTCTTTCTATCAAATATAAACTGAGTGTTATGATATTTAAAAATCCTCTGCAATCCTGAAGCATTTTTGTGTCAGTTTCTGCAGGAGGGTACAAGAAAATTTTGAGTTTACAGTAATTGTTTCAAGGAAGAAAATTTCTAAAGAATTTCTAAATTTATATATTTAAAATACCCATGCACAGACATATTAAAGAAATGCCCAACTAATTAAATGGATAATTCTTCATCAGTATCAGACTTCAAAATTAATTAATCAGTTTATTTTAATCCATGTCTAATAGCTTACAAACCTGTTATTTGAAAAATGTGTCTGAATTCATAGTTGTAATATGAATTATTTGTTGATTTGAGTGATCTGAGATATTTGAGAGGTCAGATAAGAGTAGTTTAACTCAGACTGTAGGTGGAAAAGGCATTCACATCTGAGCATGTTACCAACAGGTAGTTGCATCACAGTTTTTAAGCATCCTATGTCTATAGTACTTCTAGGAACTCATAGTTTGACCTTACCTGAAGCTGTTCTGGTTTCTGCATAAATTTTTTTTTGCAGACTTTATGATTTGCATTGCACAATATGATATCAGTAGTAGAATCTGCTTTCTCACCTGCAGCAGCTTATCAATCACCCCTTCTCTCCAGAAGTGAGTTTTCTTAGTTACAGTTTCTTACAGTATTATGGGGATGCAATGCCCAATGCCAAAATAAAAATAAAAATTAAAAAAAAATAATCACTTATCTGTAAAGAGCTTTATTTTTTCACAGCAGCCACAAATCCATCCTAGGCTCTCTTGTGTCCTTTGCTCCAGAACCTAATTCCAAAGAGGGCCTCACGAGAGAGAGATGGGGTGTGAGAGAGCTGAAGTATTTTTTCTGCCATACACTGTACTCAAGAGAGTACTACATGCATTTCATTGACAAGCAGCATTTTCACAGGGGTTCTTTGACTACAGAGGTGTCTGAGTGTACACATACACACACTGCAGTACCTGCAGAGGAGCCCAGGATGACCAGACACCTGTAGAAGAGAAGCTGTTGCTGGCAAGTAAATCCCTGATACTTAAAGTAAACAGGGCCTTGGTCACACCACATTCAGTCAAAAGTTCTGACTTTTTGGGAGGAGTTGCCAAAATAAGGAAAAGAAATAGTTTATTATATGCCAAGTTGCAATGTGTCATTTTTCTCCCACAGGAAAACAACAACAACAACAAACCAAAAACAAACAAACAAAATTTAAAACCACACACCAAAAACCAAAAAACCCAAAACAAACAAACAAACAAACAAAAACCAACCAAACAAAAAACAACCACAAAGGGTTTTCAGAATGAAAATCACAAAAAGTGGTTACAACCAAATAGCACTGTGACAGGAAGCCTTTTTTGATGGAAATGCTATTTCTTGTGATATATTTGGTTTACAAACACTTCAAGATTAGGATTTACGTTGTGCCTGAAAATGCATACAAATATTATATTCATTTTCTTTCTCATTATTAGATATTTGTAGTATGTTGCCAAATCCTTTGAGAGCAAAGCAGTCCCTAGGCCTATTTATTTAGATTGGTGGTGTATCTCTCAGACTCTTCATTAGGCATACAGCTATGTCCTGAACAAGAAAGATTGCTGATACTTTTGAAGACAGAAATGGAGGAGGAAATTCAAGTAGACACTGCTCATGTCAAAAACAAATTTTTGCCATGTAGATAAGGAGGCAATTTATTAGGAGATCGTCCACATATATGGGAGAAGCCACTTGGCTAGTTATTTCAAACTTGTACAAGTTGTCAGCAGTTACCTGCATAAGGTAATGATCTGAGGTAGAAAGTGACATGTTGATGGATGTTTTGGTTCATCTTAATGTTTTATGTTGCTGTTTAGATCATCTCCAAAGGCCTCAATAAAGTATTTTAAAGGAATTTACTGCAGTAATTCTTTATTTACATAATTAAACCCACACCTGTTGTAGGTGGCTTTGATATTAAGGCTCTCATACTCAACAAAGCTCTGCAGACTTGCTCACATTGGATGGTTTTTATAATTTCTGTGAGAAGGCTAATTGTACAGATTAATACAAGTGTAAGAGCTTGCATGATTAAGGCCTAGAGACATTATACAACCCCACTCCTCACCCCAAGCACACAAATAAAGGTCCATCTTGGGACACACTGTGTGAAGACAAGGTGTCTGCATGCTCTGTGCACAGCATTACATTCAATCAGGTATCTATCATTCAAATTGATATAGAATGTTGACATTCCTTGTGAAAGCTTATTTCTCTTGAACTAGGGAAAAAAAAAAATTACTGTGAAGGTGGTGAGGCACTGGAACACATTGTCCAGAGAAGTGTTCCCTGGCAGTGTTCAAGGCCAGGTTGGATGGGGCTCTGAGCAACCTGGTTTAGAGGAAGGTGTCCCTGCCCATGGCAGAGGAGTTGAAATGAGATGAGCTTTCTATGATTCTATGAATTCACCATCCCATGAGTAATATTAATCCTCTGAGGACAGAACTAGATTCTGCTTGCAGAACTTAGTATTTCAACTAAGGGACTGTTGCCTACACGTTGCATTTTGCTTCTTTCCCGCTAGATAAAAGCTATCCAGGAATGCATTCCAGAAATCTGGTTGCTTGGTTTCGTGTTCTGTGAGCATTGGTTACCATAGTGTTTTAGAAAAATACTTTTTCAGGAAGTAATCAAATATAGTCCACTGGAGTTGTGGTGAATGAGCTGTCTGTTAACAAATTGAAAGCAATGCATTTATAGATTTAATGATTAGTTAACTTTAATTTCCTGCTACAATCAGAAAAATATAAAAAAAAAGATGGCATGTCAGTAAGTGAAGAAACATTCCTCTAGATACCCAGCAGCTGCCAACCCTTTGACAGGACAACCTTCTTTTGATTGTCCTGTGACTGCTCTAAACTGTCTCTCTTCAGTAACCAAGTCTTTCTGGAGAGAAAACCAGACAGCTCCCTCCACCCAAACTGCAGACTTTTCTTTAGATACTTATCTCTGAGCCACTGGAGCAAGCCCTGCCTCCCAGTTTTTAAGCCAGGACATACCTGGTACTGATCAAAAAATTTTATATTCATACTGGATTCCCCTTGTCCAAATTTTAATTTGCATGTTTTTGTTGTAAGGAAAAGAATGCAAATTCTTGACTTTGATCCCAAAGACCTAGCTACTGTGCAAGTTTAACATAAAAACCCTTTAATGTCCTCAAGTTCATGCAAGTCTGTGTGAACTAGTGGTTCAGAATTCCAGGCAGAAGTTGAAAGACAACTGAGTACTCTTGTCACAATTCGAAATAAGAATTAAAGGTCTTCTAGATATTACTAGGAAAGGAAAAAACATCATTTAGGTACATGATGCCTGTTGGTCCCCTGAAATCTCCTTTGTGCTGGTCATTCATCCTGTACTGAAAATTTCAAACTAAAGACTAACCTACTGTGCTGTCTAGTTTTGGTTAATGGTTCAGCATATTTCAGGTTCTTTAATAATAATTCTGTGCTTATTTATTTGTCACCCTTTGTCCAAGCTGCAGTTTTGCTGTAGAGTGTGAACTAGAACAATCTCTTAAAGTCAGATGTGTTTTCAGCTACACTATGGTAATCTTGGCTGTGATGAGGCTCCTGTCTCTCCACCAAGAAAAAAATTTGGATATTAACATGAAATTCACAGTGTGTGAATATATCTGGGCAGAGGAAACATGTAATATCATAAAATTTGATGAGCTGTGGAGTCACAAGTTACATGAATTCATGTACCACTACTGAATCTGAATCCTTTCCTTAATGTACATGTAATGTTTGGTATTTATTTTTATCTAGTTATTCAGGATTTCTGAGTAAATGTTTTTACCTGATTGGCCAAATCAAAACCTGAAGTCAATAATACCTTTTTCTTTTTTTTTTTTTAATTTAATTAGAAATGTTTTGTCCAGTACACAACTTAATTCTCATAAAGATGGATAATTAAGGAACCAAGAACCTGATAGCTAAGATACTGAACTGATTGCATGATACCTGATCCCTGTGCTGATTCGATTCTCCTGTATGGGAAGATGTGAAAACTCTGGTGTAAGGAAGGCTGCTTGTACACAGGAATATTATCAAAATGTGTGAGGGAAAAGCTAAAAAATTCCCTGATATGACTGCATAATATGAATTTCACAAAGATAGTGTGTAACTGTAATTTGATAAAGAGATGAAGGACTCTTCTATGGGGAAAGGCTGAGAGAACTGGGCTTGTTAAGCCTGGGAGACAGAAGGCTCTGGGTGACCTAACTGTGGCCTTCCAGCATCTGAAGGGGACATTCAAGAAAGATGGAGAGAAACTATTTACAAGGGCCTGGAGTGACAGGACAGAGGGCGATGTCTTCAAACTGACAGAGAGTAGGTTTAGATCAGATATTAGGAAGAAATTCTTTCCTATGAGGGTGGTGAGGCCCTGGCACAGGTTGCCCAGAGAATCTGTGGGTGCCCCTTGTCTGGAAGTGTTCAAGGCCAGTCTGGATGGGGTTCTGAGCAACCTGGTCTAGTGGAATATGGTCAAAACAGGGACTTGGAATTAGATGATTTTCAAGGTCCCTTCCAAACCATTCTGTGATTTTGTGATTTTGAGTTATATTGCACTAAATTTTCCCCAAAGTTAGTATAATTAGTATATCTTTACTCAAAACATGAGCTCTCCATTGTTCCTGTGAATTATCACTTCCAAAAAGCACAATATCTTCTTTGTGATGACACCCACTAGCCAGAGTGTGCCTTTTTTATTTGTTTGACTTTGTCAGACAGAGACAGTTTATTGAAGAGAAAGCTGCTTATATTAACAGCCTTTCCTATTGGAAAAGGGGAATTTAAAAGATACTGCCTATATATTTTCAACAATCAAAGTTAATTTTTGTATTTCAAATAACTTTTCAGGCATGTAAACTATATTTAGTGTATAAATAGTTCCCTCTCTACAAGTCAATAACCTGTAAATTATACATGCATATTGGAAGTAGGAGTTAAGATCCAGAGTCCTCTCTTCCCTGCCTTTGATCACTCATAGCCTGCTCAATCTTACAAGGCTCTGTGCCTTTGATCTCCTCTGCCTCTATCTCTATGTTGTTCAGGTTATCTGGGGATGTTGATTATTTTGCAGTGTAGGTTTTCCTCACAAAATTAAGTCAATTAAAACCAAAAAAATAACTGCAATTGTAGCCATTTGTACTAAAAATACTGAAGAAGTAAAAATCTGTAATGAGTATTTAGAACATTTCTATGTACGAAATGTTAATTATTTCAGTATAAAAGTACTTTAAAATCTAGATTTGAGGGATTGTGCTGTTTGCGGTGATTATTTTGCAGAATCAAGAATTCACAGTAGGAATTTTAAAACTGAATAGTGCTATATTTAAAACTGTTCTAACAATTTTTACTTCAAAACTACTTTATACTTTGGTCTCTTGAATCAAAAACACACCTTGCTTTGGACTATAATACACATGTTCTTTCTTTTCAACTAAGAGTTATGACCTGACCAGGTTTTTTTCAGGCTAATAGAACTCAGCCTGCTGGGAATGTAACCCAGCAAAGTGCATGCACAGGTCCCATATTTTTTTGTTAATTAAAATAAGAAAATATATAGAATTTTTTTTGACATATGTGTGTGTGTATATATATATATATACCTGGAAAACATTCTGAAGCTTTGGGAAGTTCTATCCAGAACTATAGGAATATAAGAACCTAGTGATGCATGTCATTTTTTTCCTGGAATAATTCTGTTTCAAAAATTCTCTTTTTGCCAATGAACTCTGCCCTACTGAGGTGTAAGACTGTGTCATTTACAGCAGTCAGGGGACAGGTGACACACAGCTTGTGTTCTGCTTTTGGTTCAGGGCAGCTAAGCAAAATGGTCTCCTTAAATAACATTTTATAAGATTTTAAGATATGAGCAGCCAGGATTCATACATGTTCATATGGGAAAAGTATGAAGAAAAAAAAAAAACCAACTCTTTATCAGTGAGAGATAGTTCAATGGTACAAAGAACACCCCTGGAACATCTTTTCTATTACCAGTCTGTATTCAGGTCAACAATGAGTCCTAAGAAAAATAAATGGCTTTGGGGGACCCTTGCTACATAACCTGCTGGGCAGTATGGAGCAAGAAGTCATCTGGGCTTTCTACAGAGCTCTAACTGTGCAATCCCAGGCCCCTGAGGATTTTTTCTTCTGAAGCTTGGGAGAGGATTGTTGTTGTGATGGCGTTCTTTGCACACGTGCATGAGCTCAATGAAGCATTGCTACGGTTTTTGAAGGGGATCATTGGGATGGGAGCTATACTGGGACAGGTTTAGGCACTAAGCATGCTGCTAAATCAGGAATCAGTAAAAGTTTCTAGCTTCCATTCTGGTTATTCTTGTCCTTGTTTTGGAGAGATATTAGGAGAAGAAGCAGATATTGTTGTTTTTTATTATCACAAGTAGAAGGCATGTAAGGAGTTTGTTGTTGTTTAGCCTCTTTGCAAGCTGATTCTCTGTGTGCACTGTCTTCCTACTCTAATGAACAGGAACTATACCAAGGTGTCTTCAGATTTCAATTTTCAAAGGTAGTGGTCAGATCGGTGCAAACTGTGTGGGTGGTATTTAGAAATTATCTAATTCAAGGTAGTACTTATGATTCAGTGCAGCATACTTAACACTGAGCAATGTCAGTTATTCTGTGCTCAGTACAACAATGTTGTTTCTGAAAACAAGTTAATCTTTGGTTCCTTTGCCTCTAGAATTCATAAAAACATCTAACTGCCATGCTACCCAGGAATTTTGAGGAGTGATGTACTAAAAGCTTTTAAATTTAGGGAGAAAAAAGGTGTTTCAGATTTTTTTTTTTTGTCCACTGAATTGTGATGATAATGTTCAGTCATATTTTCACTTAGACCCAGAAGAGACAAACAAGGTAAAGAGAAGGCAAGTGTTTTTCTACATCTAAGACTGGGTGTATGTGAGGGGATTGGATGTTTTATCTCTTGTTGTGAACTTACTTAATGTTTCTGGAGTGACAGTGTAATAAGTCAGAGCTGAAACAAGTATGTTGAAGGAAGTGTCTGTGGCAAAGATCTTCCAGGAATTAGGTTTGGTTTGATAGAAACCAAACACAGTTTGGTTTGATAGAAGCACCATATCATTTCTACCTGTCTACCACTGTGCTGTTGCTTGTGGAGAAAGGGACATACCTCTTTGTGCCTGAGTTATGACTGTAAAAGGCTAAGTTCTTCTAAGGGATGGTGAGTAGCCATAGAGCCTTTTGCTTGGGCCTCACTATGAACTCACCTCCAAACCATCTCTCCTGCAGCCATACTGTTTATTCTACCACAACTGTGCTTCCCTGTGAAGAAAAGAGTGCCTCCTGTTTGGTCCTGGTACTTTCTTTATACTGTGCAAGAGTATAAAAGACTCATTTGAATTTTCAGTAGCGGTTTCGTTTCATTGTGTTTGTACTCTTTGTTGTTTAGGAATATCTGCACGCTTAAGGGAAGAGCTAATCTTAACAAAATCCGTGAACAAGAGTATTGGATGTGCATTATTCAGTTTGCCATGTATTTCTAAAGACTTTCTTAATCCAGTAGCAAAGCAGAGAGGAAGTTGTGAAGATCTGGTACCCAGCCACACAGCCAAAGGCCAAAAGTTAAATAAGTTTCAAATAACTCAGTGAAAAGTTTAGAGGAGAAGGAGTTTAAAGCAAAATGGTTCACAGAAATTTCGGAAAGGGGAAAATTGCACTTAAATTTAAGGGGAATGACATCTCTGGCTCTTACTACAGAGCATCTTGCTTAAGTCTCTTAATTCGGTGCTGTTAACCTTAAGGCAGAAAAAAACAGAAGGCATAGTGCCATTTGGGGATAAAATTAAAGTAGCTAGCAGATGATAACTTTTAATTTTCATGCATTTCACAAATAATTTTTGTCACCTCTATACACTAGAACCTTTTAGAATGTGATCTGCAGAGCAAGACCATTTAGTTCTAAAGTGTTACACCGTGCAATATAGTATGTTAGAGTTATTCAGCAATGTGCAATGTATGTCAGCAATATGCACTTGCATGTCCTCTTCACTTTGTGTGTTTTCAACTTTTAAGTTGTAGTTTTAAAGTTTCAAACTTGCTAGTTTTGTTTTCATGTTCAAGAACAGCCGAGTAAAGAGCAGAGATTCCCTTCGTACCTCTCCACACTGGCATGGTTGTTGTGTTTCTTTCCCATTCTGTCAGATTTTCTGTCATATCTTGTGTGGGTTGCCATGCCCAGGGAAGACTCTGGTTTTTCCTTTCCCACTGTTTAGCCCTTTAACCTAAGAATTTTGGGATGGTGGTTGTTCTGCGGCAACTGAGCACAGTACAACTATATTTGTCTGTTACCAGAAGTCCTCAGCTCAGCCCAGGCTTCCTGTCCTTCTTGCCTTCCTCTTGCTGCCTCCTGAGCAAAGGATCAGTGCCCTCTTCTCCTGTGGAGAGGTTGTTTCTGTGCAGCTTCCCCCCACCCGGCCTCCCTGCCTCCTCCAGCTGTGCATGAACAGGGCCAGGCACTCCCACAGACACAAGTTCTTGGTTCCCTTTGTGTTGCCTGTGAATTAGTTCACAGGCAAAACACTCTGAGGTTCATCTACATCTCTAATTGTTGTCAGGCACATATGCAAGTGATATTTTAACAGCTTTTTAACATCCTTCTTGAATATTGGTGAAGTCAGTACTCATTATTGAGGGCTAGCCACATGTTGAAGTGTTTTTCCACACATGGAAAATAAAAAAGCTTGTCACCCCTCAAAAGCTGCTGCTCAAATTTGCCCAGTTCAAACTCTCTATTATTTGTAATTATTGGCAAATATCCTCCTGAGACCTAAAAGTTCTCTTGTTCTTGTTCTCTATTCTCTTGTCCTTTTCAGATATCACCACTGAATAATTGTAGCAAATTTGAACAGGATATTAATTCACAGTTGCTCAGCTGAAGGTTTCTACTCAATTCTAATGATGCCCTTATTTTTGCACCTGGGTGCATGGATGGTTTCACTGGCGATGTATTATGGCCTAAGCATTTTTATGGTTAATGGTAAAATGTAAGGTGGGCAGAACTGAACTTGAGTTCCAGGTGTACTATTAAAAAAAAAAAAAAAATTGCTTTGATTTTTGCTCAAATCAATAAGAAAACTACTAAAGTGATATAAACTGAATCTCAAGTTTCAGTTTCTACATAATTATAGAAGGTTAATTAAAGAAATTTGGCTGAATTTTCTGAGTCTGGAAAATTAATTTAGTTCTAAATAATCTCAAAGATATGTTATTAAGTCTCAAAGACCTTTACGGAAAAATCCCCTCTTGCATCATTCTTATGGCTGAGGGGTAATGACATACAGAGTTTGTTTGAGGTCCTTGGAGGTCAGTGGGATCCCTGTGGTCCAATCCATGTGTCCTGTGGCAAGTAGCTCGAGTGATAAGCAGATTTCCACTTACTGGTGGCACCTCTTCAGCCATCTTTAGTTCATAGGGAAAAGAAATGGATGTCTGGATTCAAAACCATGCACATGGCATTGCAGTCTGGCAGACCATTTGAGAGAGCTTACACCATGTCACTGCACTTTCCTCCAGCTGCTGGCCTTTGAAAACCTCCAAAGCTGGAAAAGAGACAAACCAAGCCACAAACTGATTTTCTGGGGCCATAGCAATTTTCTCTTCTGATAGACAGCTCCCACCAGTTGACCAGGGTGGGGCTGACCCCACGTGCACTAGCTCAGCAGGTGGAGCAGGGTCACTTCCATCCCCTGATGTTGTACCCAGCACCTCCTCCCAGGCCCTTTCTCCTGCTGGACCATAGTGGTTGTACCTTCTCCCCACCCTCTATGTCCCACCAGCATCCCCACCATCTGTAGAGGCTGCCACAGTGTTCTCCTCCTCCCAGTCACACCTGTCTGCTCAGAAACCCAGGTGCCAACTTCCAGGATGTGCCAGGAGCAGGGCAGAGTGTGACCTGTGCTGCCAGGCTGCCACGTGCACTGTCCCAGTCCCAGCTGGATGACAGCCCCAGGACCTCACCCTGAGGGCTGCACCACCATCATAATCATCTTCCTCTACTTCAAGGCCCCCTTTCTCACACTTCCTTCCTTTGGTAATGAACCTTCAATTTCCTCCAGGTAAATAAAGTGAAACTGGAAAGAACTGTAAAACAGAACATGAAAGTAGCTGAGCTGGAGAGTTATAGCCCACAGCGTCCCTGGGAATGGGTTTTCCTCTCCTCACACTGAAGTTTCCAGCCTGTTGTCTCCTGGTTTGCCTTTTCTTCACAGATTTTAGCCATAAGATCTCTGGCATGCAACCTCCACAGGAGCATTTGGAGACATGTTAGTAGGTAGAGAGACTCCTCCCATAGCTCTGTTTTTATTAATGGGAGATTGCCCCGTTTTTAACACTGCTTTGTGCAGTAGCTATTAAAGTTTGTGGTGTAGAAACAGTAAACTCATTTGTTGACAACACAGAGCTCTGAGGTCAATTATTCTGTATGAGATTTTCAGGTGCTGGGAGAGCACGTGTTTGTTGCTCAGTAGGTTACGTGGTATTTTCATTTGGAAGTGACATTTTACATGACATTTTACTTTAGAACAATAGCTGGGCAAAATCGAAATTTCAGGTCTCTAGCAGAAGAGTAATGTCTATTACTTAGTCTATTTAGTAACTTCCATCATTTATAAATTCTGCCTGATTGCATCTCTTTTCACAAAATCCAGTTTAAATGCATTTTGGAGAAGGGAGGGTGCTGACTGGTTTCAAATGTGCCAGTTTGCAAACTTGCAGACCAGCTGTCCTACCCACTGGTGAAGATAAGAGGGCTCAGATGAAGAGTTTTGTGCTGCTGGAAGCACAAGCATCTTTCTCAGGAGACTGCTTTGAGGGAGACTGCAGCAATATTGCAGCCCCTCTGTCACTGGTGGGTATTGCTGGATGCATGTATAATTTGATAAAATCAGGAGGTAATAAAGACAGATAAAAAGAAGGGACGAGAGATCTACTGTACAGGGATTTTTTCCTTTCCTTTTCTTAGGGAGAAAAAAATTGTCCAGGGAATGCCACGTTAATTTGGGAAGAGGCAAGTGCTGCTTTAAATCAGAAAACTTGTGTTGTACCAAGCGCTTTATTTTGGAAACTATTTCAGTATGTTATGAAGGAAAGTTGCAGACTAGGCATGTTTACTAGACCTTTAATTGCTACATTTAGGAGAAAGGCACTTTTTTTTTTTTTTCCCTTCTACCCTCCCCCCTCCCCTTTTTAACGACAAGAAGCCAGAGTTTGCTGTGCAAATGAAGCAGGCTTTGCAAGAATCAGATTCACTTTGGACGACTCTTCACATTCCTCGTCATCGTTACATTAGGCAGCACAATTCCATCTCTGGTTGTTGGGCAGAAAAAGTGGGCAGCCTGCCAGGTAGACGTTTCCATGGCTCCCAACCCCCAAAGGTGATGCGTTTTTCAGCTAATTCAATGAAGAGTGGGCTGAACTTTGGGTATAAACTAGACAATAGCTGCCTTCGCAGTATCAGCAGAATGGTTTATGGGAATGCACTCCACATTTGGCAGAGCATCATGTGACCTTACGGCTGAGATTTTGTGATGGTGCCAACGGAGACTTGGAAAGCGGTGCCCGTTCTGACTTTTTTCCTCTTTTCTTGCATGGCTCAGAAAATGGTGGATCTTAATACTTGACTTTAGCCAGACTCAGCAAGCGATTGAGCTTTGAAGCACAACTTTGCCTTTATTCTGGCTTTTTTGGCACACCACCAGGAGGCTGTCCCTTTCACGCCTGATAAATTCTGCTTCTTATCTCCAGATAGAAAAAAAAGAAAGAAAGAAAATATAAGCAGAATAATTGTACTCCATAACTGCATTTTAGAACCTCACGTTTTATTTTTTTTATTGGTGACGTGTGGTTTAGTACAGCCCTCCTGAGTGCCTGAAGGATAAAAGTTGTTATTTTTTTTATTTTTTCTGGTAGTTTTCTTTTTTTTTTTTTTTTTTTTTTTTTGTGATTTTTTTTTGTGATTTTTTTTTTCTTCCTCCTGTTTAATGAACAGGCGTTTGAACTGGGCAAATGGGGCGACAGCATTGAACATGAGATCATTGCAGCCTAGTGTAGCAAACTGGCACCCTGCCTTTTCACCCCTTTGCTCCGGCACATTTGTGCAATCCCCATTTATAAAACCAGCGCAGGGGCGAGGTGAATTTTCTGGTCTCTCCCCACCTCTTGTCCTGGGCAGGCAGTTGCGGCAAGGATTGGTGCAGCTTTTGCGCAGTGCTTTGTGCCTGGAATTCCGAGAAGAGCAAGAGAGAGAGAAGACAGGCATCCTGGTCTTCTTCCGAGAAAGAACAGGAGCCCTAAGAAGAAGAAACAAATCTGAGTTTGTCCTACATACAAGAGTACAGGAAAAAAAAAAAAAAAAAAAAAAAAAGTGACTCTTCTGCTTCCAAAAAAAAAAAAAAAAAAAAAAATCTGGCATGTTTCACTACAGAGGCATCAGGACGTGTTAGAGCTTCTTAAAACAGTGTAACAAAATGAGCATAGGAGATTGTTTCTTTAAGTAAAAAAAAAAAAAAAAAAAAAAAGGAAAAACAAAGATGGAATTAATTTTTCGTTTGTTTGCTTGGTTTTTTCACTATTGCTCACATAGCAGTATTTGGCACTGGGTGAACACGTACCTTTCATATCAGGTATAGCTTCTGTTTCTTTTTTTCCTCTTTTTCTTTTTTAAAAAGCCTTTTTAAACATGTTGTTTTGCAACTGAGTTCTTGTGTATTAATTTTAACGTAGTCTTCTCTTCACACTTTTTAAAACTAACTTTTTGGGGGTGTGTTTGATCTAATGCTGCTAAAAATAGAAAGTAAACAAAAAATCGAGGGTCGATAGAAATAAGTGGTTAGGCACATTTTGTCTTAACTAAGCACTGGAGTTGTGCAAAGACCTTAATGTTGCATTTACTCGGTCTAAGCTTTGGTTATCTCTAAGAAAGTTGCGGGTATTTAGATCTGGTTGCTAAGGAAATTAAATTCTTTTTTTACAGTGTGACTCATGCTTTCAGTTTCTAAAGAGGAGAAGTGAAAAAAACCCCCGTGTTAAGCTGCGGGAAAGGCTCACTCTTGTAGCCCGTATATTAAAGTAGTTACTAAGTTAATTCATATATGAGTTTCTTACAGTTTGTATCTAAATCCGTTACAAAGAAATCAGTGTGATAAGCACTAGAATAAAAGGCACATTATTGGGACATTCATAAAGCACGCCTGGTTTGCAGCCAGTAACAGTAACTATTTTAAGATATTTGGAAAAGCAGAACTTGTCCAGGAATAGCTGAAAACAATGTTTATGATGCCCATTCAGGATGTTTGTGATAAGTGCATGTACAATTAAAGTTAGTTTTGAGCATATGACGCTTTGGTAGAGCCTTTTACTCAAGGCATTGTCTGTCTGTTGTAGCATATTCCTTAGCAATTAGAAGAGTGTGTAACAAAATTCATTCTGACTGACAGATTTTAAAAAGCTTGGCCAAATCGCTGTTTTATGTCATTTGGATTTTTTTTTTTTTTGTATATATTTGTTCGTAGTCTTTTTAATTTCTGTTAGAGATACAGATATTCTCGGCTAGAAATTAATTTGAAATTACAGTGTCTCTTTCATTAGAAACTCTTACATTTGTTGTTAATTTTCAAAATGTTTATGATATATGTACCTCTAATAAAAGGCTTTATAAATATGCCTTTTTGAAATAGAACTGTTTTAACTTGTTCTTCACTTTTTACACATTGCCGAGTAGAGAGTATTTTCTAAGAATGTATGCTAATTTTGCTACTTTATATTTTTGTTGTTCTGCAATGAACTCTGGGAAACTGATGAATGGAGACCTTAAATATATGACACTTACACATCCATATTACCTTTTTGGACCAGAATGTGTTTCTTAGATTTATGGTGACACTGCCCTCCCCAATAGTTTGTTGGAATAGTTTTGTTTGTCCGTCATATCCAAGCCTGTTGAGAAACTAAGGCTGGCATTAGTTTAAAATAACTTTTCAAATTTCTCTATCTGGTCAGACAAATCAATTTCCACCCCCCCATAAGGTTTTGCAAATGCTTCTTAATTTAAGCCACTTAGTTTGTGCCTGTATTTTTCTCAAGTTCCGTAGCAAATTGCCTCATTGTGTTCACGGCTTGATAAAAAGTACTCCCTTTTATTAAGTTTGCTCCTTCTCTTCTGAAATTCCTAATAAAAATTAAGTATTTGTAGGTTGAAAAAAAAAAAGGCTAGAAAATAGTAAAAGAAAGAGTCCCTTTTCCTAAGCATGCATGTTCACAGCAGGTCTTCCCATGGCCCTGAGGAGGGGTGTCAGCAGCGTCGAGTTTGTATCTTGAAAGCATAATTACTAATTTTGTGTATATTTCATGTTCAGAAAACACTTCACATAAAAAAGATATTTCAAAATCTATCACTGTTTTTGATTTTGCCTTTTTTTTTTTTTTTTACTTTAGTGAAAGAAAAATTAAAATGAAAAAGGAAAATGAAGAAGTTAATTATGCCAGATTTCAGCGAAGGTAATACAGTGGTCTTAAATACCTTTTTTGGTGGGTTTTTTTTTTGTGGGTTTTTTTTTTGTTTTGGTTTTTTTTTTTTTTGGTTATACAACAAAGCTATTGGCAAGAACCTGAAGCAGTTTAACTTAAAAAAAATTCCTTAAGGCAGCCTACAAATATAATTTCAGAGATGTGTGTTAAACTTTTGCTCTCATTATTTGCTATAGGGAATGTTGTGTAGCTGTAGCTGCATAAAGATGTAACTTTATATTGTATGTTTACATGAAGGTTAAGAATTAACTGAAAAATCAAAACGTAATTTGCTTATTGGTTATGCCTACCAAATATATAAGATATATAATATATATGACATATATTTACTAATATACTCATATTACTAATATGCTTGTAGTACATATATCTACTTGTTACTATGTAACTATAATGCAGTGACCAATTATTTTTCAAATGTGGAATATATCTTCTATTCACAGAAATAAAAAAGAAAAGAAATTGGAAAAGCAATTTTGTAGCACTTATTACAATCATTCAGTAAGTTGTATATGTAGTCTGCATACTTATTTCTGATACTAGGATAAGTATTCTAGTTTGAGGGCTTGTCTCTACATATTCTCTTTAGTGTCAGCAGAAAGCAGTTATAAAAATATCATTCCTTCCGACGGCTGAAGTGTTGCATAGAAAGTGAAAGCAGGCTTAAAAGAGACTTTTCTAGAAAATAAATGAAAGTTATTTTGAAATGCAAGAGGGTAAGAATATGCAAGATTTAATCCACTAAATTAGAAAAAAAAAAAAGGAAAGAAAAGGTAATTCGCTAATGCTCAGCTGTTATTTCTGAACCAGAAATACATGTTGAAGTCTGCAAGAAAATGAAGCATTGCCCTGCTGAAAAAACTTTGCTATTGACAAACAGTTATTCTCTTGAAAGGTGTTTTGCCCAACTAAGAAAGGCAGAATTAGGACTATCATGAGAACTAGTGGAAGGAAGGCATTAAAATTTTATTCAGATATAGATTTCTGTTACCTGCTCAAATCAAAAGACACCTTTATATGGCGCCTGGTTTTAAAATTATACCCGCATCTTATGGCTGTATTTCACAAATGCCTTCGCATTAATATTGTTGCAAGTTATTCTGATGTGTCAGGTGTTGTGCTTAAAGGTGAAGTGTTCATCAATGCTTTTGGTTAGAGTGTGAAAGTTATAAAACTGCGCCTGTGTGTCATCTTTCTGAATTACTGGGTTTTGCCCCAAAGGAGCTGTTTTCAGTCTGTTGCTTAGGGTACTGTATATTCAGTGTGGAATATTTTTTATTGGTTTGCTTGCAGTCACAAGAAGGATGGATTTCTTGTAGGTGTTAACCCTGAAGTTTTGCAAGGTTGCATTTCCACTCGCATTCTTATTACTAGGGAATTGCATTGAGGGAAGGGTTAGTGAATAAAATACACAAATTAACTTCTTTGCTTTGGTCAGTGATTGTTGTTTAATCAACAAGTTATTGTCAAGCAGTACTTTAGTTGAGGTGTAATGTGAAGAAATAGCTACATGGTTTTCACTTTTGTATGGGAGCAGCACTCCCCTGTGCTTATTGCATCTCAGATTTGCTGGAGTGAATTTTATTTTGAGTTGTAGTACATGATATGGGCTCAGACCCAATGGAAAACCTGTACTGTTCACTTTTATGCCATGTCCAGTTACTGAATCCAGTCGAGCACACCATAGTCATATGCAAGTTGGGAGTTAAAGGGTTCATCAGTAAGGCAAAGAGCGCACGAAAGGACGTTAGTTCCTGAAGACAAGCTAGTCACAAACATTTGGCTTGTTTGTTGCCTCCACCATTTATGCAGTTAAGCTTGGAGGAGCCTTCTTTGCAATGGACAGTGATTTCCCTCCTGAATACTCGTTCTCACATCGCATCGTGTGTTTGTTTAAAGTCTTCTGCACTCCCTGTAAGAGGAAAACCCCAACCAGCAATGCCAATTGGCATAAACCCGTAGATCCGATCTTGTGTTGAAACGCACTGCACAAGCTCGCTTCTATGGGTCTGTGTCAGTGTGGTGATCTGGCAAAACTTCATGCAGCACCCACTGCAGTGGTGTTTGTCAACAAGCCCAAACGAGTGTATAAAATCATGTACTGATTTTGGAATCATTCTCTTGTCCATTTCCTTCCAACTTGATTAAGGGATTTGCTCTTTTATAGGTTGCTTTAAGCATCTTTGGCTTAATATCTTATTAAGATTTAGAAAGAGGTGTGAGGGAATCGTAGGGTTTTCAATGAAGGAGTGTAGGATATACAATTTCCTGCCCTTATTAAATATGCCATTCCACGGTATTACACTCAAAAAGAAAGAAGGTATTTATTTATATTTTATTCTTATTGTAAACTAAGACCAAATACTAATTTCTTTCCTGAGATATTCTGGGCTTGCATCATCCCTATCAAATATGTATGTATATATATACGCACACAAGACACGTATATATCTTTATACATATGTAAATAGGACAGAACAGAAGTTCTACCTCTGCAGTAGAAAAATCTGTCTAAGAATATGCCTTATTGTCTGAAAAGTGGGGAATGACTGCAGTTGGAAGCCTTCCCCCCCATGGGAAATACGTAGGCCAGTGGCTGCTGTCACATTTCAAAGAAAGGCTGAAGAAATGAAGAAGACTTTATGGTCACCGTCGGAAGCTGTGTGCATCCGGGTTGAGGTAGTAGGTTGTATGGTTTAGAGTTACACCCTGGGAGTTAACTGTACAACCTTCTAGCTTTCCTTGGAGCACACTTGAGCCATCGAGGAATTCATCACCACTTTAATCTGATCAGGGAAAGTATGCAAAAAGGTATTGTTTCATGGCTGTACATAATGATCACTCTGAGGCTTTATTGATGTTGAAATAGTCCTGATGACTTGATTATTTCATTTAAATCTTGTTGCAAACAATGCTGACACATTGCCTTAATGGACTGTGACTATATACTGCAGGCACTTAAGGAAAGAATGATGATTATTTTAATTCCATTAACAGGAAAGCTTTTAAAGTTTTTTTGGTTTATAAACTCAGGAAAATACCGTGTATTTAATGCTTTATTTTTTTTCTTCAGGGAATAGCTTACCCTATGCATTTTTTTTTTGTTGCTGGTGTTTTATAGGTCTATATTTTTTTGAAAAGGGAAAAGAACATTTTCTTTAGTCCTTAAAATATTTTCCAGAAAATACTGCATGCTGCCGCTTGGATAGCAGTGGCAATACGAGCTGATTCTGGTATTCCCTGGATTTATGATATTATTTCTTTGTGCCTGAAGAACTCAATGTTACGAGCACAGACCTAAATGACCTGCAGGCCCACCTGTGTTCTCACCTTCCTGTGACTCACTGACTCAGCCAAGCCCCGCTCCGGGGTCTCAGCACCTGTGTCCTTACACAGCATGCCAGGCCAAAATGTCAGGCCAGGGTCAGACCTGACCCAAAATGCCCTTGTTTGTTTTGGTCCTTGATGCAACTTTCTAGCTCAGCAGGACTTGGAGAAGTCACACTCCCTGTGCAAAAGGTTTCCAAAACACTGGAAACTGCCTGCAGTGTCAGGTCCCAGCACTGGGTGCCTCCACCCATGTGGGATGGATGCCACAGACAAAATTACCCCTCCTCAGTCCTGGTGTTCTCTGTCTGTCTGCATGCCTTTTATTATTTTTTTAAGGCAATACCAGAATGCACCAAAGGAAAAAAATAAAATAAATACATGTAATTATCCCAATCTGACTCTGGAGAAAAAATTAGGCTTGTAGAGGTTTATGCCCCAATTTGTGTGACCCCATTTCATTCTGGTTTGCAGTCTTTCTCCTCCTGTGTGGAAAAACAAAGAAATGTCCTTTAATGTGTACCTCTTATGAGCAGGTATCCTAGCAAAAAGAGAGAAAAAGAGAGAGTGTTTCCACTCCTAGAAACAGCTATGAAGCAAGGAAGAAAAGAGCTGTGCCTGTATATTCACCATGATTTTTTAAGTGAGGGCTACTTCTGGAACTTGACCTCAAAGATGAGGCCTCCCCAGTGGGATGGAACATACATTGTTGCCAAAGTCAGAGCATCTGGACCAGACAGTGATGCTCATTCCAAAATAGTTGGGGAAAACTGATACTCTCTTTTTCCACATACTTTTCCATACAAAGTGAAAAGGAGTATTATTTTTCAAGAATAATTTGTCATTAAAGACAGCAAGAGTGATAATTTTGCTGGAAAGTGATTTAAGTTTGTTTATGTAAAGCAAAAGAGCAGAGCAACACCCCTGTGGTGTTGTGATCAGGGGCAGATCAGACTCCTGTGGGATGAGGAGAGGGTGAAATGGGGCTGTTCCACATAGGGGTGAAGGCTCTGTTCCTGGAGCTCCCATGTTACCAGCAAACAGTTATTTTTCCAGGGTATTTTGAAGCCCCAAATTTCTGACTTTACTTTTATTGGAGGTGAACATAACAAGGTGTTTGATATTTCCAGTGTTTAGTAGGTTTATGTTTTTCATCAGCAAGGACAGTTAAGTATGTTTATTTTAAGTGGATTTGAAGTTTGATTATATTTTGGTTGTGTTTTCTTTCCATGTCTGTCTATTAAAAAAATCATTTCCTCACAGGTCCCTATGCTTGTCTCCTATCAGCTTAAGGTTTACCTGAACCCTTTTCTAGATAAGGAGTAACAGGAGGGGATGAAAATAGATTTAGTTTCTCTTTTTAACAGCACTTATTTTCAGTGATTAATGTTTGTGATAGGAAATTAATAAAGAGGATCTGCATGACAGGTGGATCCAGACTGAATTTTAAGCCTGTTTTAAAGTATATAGGACAGAGGAGAGATGAGGTTGAGTGAATCAGAATTGCTCCAAGCTGATGGAAAATGCTTAAGGGAGCAGTGGCTAAATGGGAGGTTAGAGGGGAGACCTCCATCAACCAGTGAAGCCTAACAGGAACCATTCACAATCTGAGTAAAAACTGCAATATCCTCTGTGGATTCAAAAAGACTCTGGTCACCAGTACATTTTCTTTTGTTATTTTAATTTTTTTTTTTTCTTTTGTAGTTTAAGTTCACTGGAAAGAAACATTGTAATTGCTGGTTTCTGCCAACAGAGCAACAGGTGTTCAATCCTTTTATATTAATTCTTCAATTAGTTGCAAAATAAGGGGAATTGTTTATACTAAGCTGAACTGAATAGAAATGACTGATGCAGAAAATGTGGGAATGTTTCATCTGTCCTTCAAAGGCATGATAAATTTGTAATTCTATCAGGCCTAGTTGCAGGTTGCTATGCAAATTTTCACTGCAGCATCACCAGCTTTAATGAATATACATTTTCTCTATTTCTTTCTCTGTTCTTTAATTTAGGGTTTTTTACCCTGCAATGTTCAATACATTGTTTTGGCAAGAGTTATCAAGTTACAGGCAAAAAATGAATGAGACTGTGAGGTAATTTTGAAGTGGATTAAGGTAGAGAATGAAAAACAAAGGGGAAAAAAGCTCTATTAAGAACAGCTGGATGGAGTTAGGTCTTCTGTGATTTCATTTTAAAGTCATAAAACATACTGTCTGTTTTAAGTGAAGTCTGACATGTTTTACCTTTGCAGTGCAGTTGGAATATGAGTGTGCCTTGTAGACTCAGCATTAGGCTGATGTGATGCTCCTGTAGGAAATAAATGCACTTTGTGAGGTGGCTAAACGGGGATGGGTTCCAACCTAGGACCCAACTGAGAGTGTTTGCTCCTGTAAATAAGACAGAGCGTTGTCATTCTTGTGCCTTTACTTTGCTTCTTGCATTTGGAAAAAAATCTCCATTAAGATATTCCGGGGAAATCTAGAGATCCAACGGATCTGCAACTCCCTGTTGTTCCTTTGAGAGACGTCTTCAGTGCTTCGTAAGTTTGGTCCTAAAGAAAAGCTGTAGAGGCACTGGCCCACCCAGCACCCTTTTGCTTGCCACAATTTCCTTGGTAAAGGTTAAGTCGGATCCATGGAGAGATCCTGGTTCCCAACAAAGGAATTACAGCACTGCAAAAACCCACTGCAATGCCAGGTCCTGCCTGTCTTAAGAGCTAAGTCACTTCAGAGAGCTGGGGAGAATTTGCATTTCCTTCTGCAGCCCACAGTGTCTATGTCCAGAGGCACATCCAAAGAAAACAGAGTTAGAAGGACATTTCTGAATTAACAGCCAGGAAGCACTGACAGAACTTGGGTGTTTTGGGCTCAGCTATTTTGAGACCTTTCCCTGTACCAAAGCTGCTGTTAATCCAGTTTACCAGAAGAGATAAAGTAACTTGTTACTAGTTTTGTGCTGTTGAAATAGCACAGAGTAGTCAAAAATATGTGAGCAAATTTCTGGTTTTATTATTCTACTTAGCAAAAGAAAATGCTGAGCTTCACTTTGTCTCATCCTTTGTTTAACTTCCTTGTCTTCAAAACAGCTGGAATTCTTTAGAGGTTTTTAGGTAAAGAATGTGTTAAAACATTTAAAAGCAATCCCAGAAAAGGTTTTCCTTGGAAATCTGTCCCTTAAACATGACAAACAGTCTTTAGTAATCTCCAAAACTTGTTTATTGAAGCTCTTCAGCATGAGACCTGGGAGAGGTTGCTTAATTGATAAACTTGGAATAAAAGTGCACCTGAAATTTTTCAGATCTTTTGGATGTGGTTTAATATGACATTCATTTATCTGTTGAGAGCAGCTTTTGATACTTTTAATAAGACAAACAGTTAATACATATGGCAGGCCCTGTTTAAATCTGGGTATTTCTTTTATAACACAGTTAAATACAAGTTTGAAAAGCAAATGCTTTTGTATTGCACCGCACAGAAAAATGAAATTGTTTCAGCTTTGGCCTTCACATAGTAAACATATTTACATCAGTGATCTTTTTGCTAGAGTTTAATTTTGCATAAGGCTTCTGGATATTTCAGTTGTGATTCATTGTAAAATATCTATATGAAAATTTCAGGCTTGTTTGAGTTTTTTTACTTCACCTCTTCTTTCATGCTACTTCTAGCAAGACTCATCCTGATGAAGTCTTTTCAAGAATGCTTGCAAAATCTGAGTAAAAACTCAAAGATCAGATCTCCTTTTTTGTTGTTGTTTTCTAGAATTATATCCTCATGTTAAGGAATTCCTGTCTCCTTATTCCTTCTTTTGCAAATGAGATTGGCATGGTGTTTGATCTCACAGCAAAATAGGCATGGATCCCTTTGCTCTGTATGGGCTTTATTGCACCTCCTTTTGAATGGAAAGATCTCCCCCATAAACACCTGTACTTGATGTTTTCTGGATAAGACAGTTGTCTGTCTGGCTTGAGTAAGACTGGCGCTGTAATGCACCAACCATTGCACCAAGAGCCTCATTGAAAGGACACAAATACAGAACAGCAAACTAATCATTTTTCTTAGAGTCACAACAGCCTCGTGTACTGCTTTGCTTTCATGGTTGGGGAAAAGGGGAGTGGTGCACGCTTTTATTCTCTTGCATGTGGTTAACACACATATATTATGCTTGTGTTGTCTTTATCTGAATGTTATGAGTCATCTAAACTAAACTTTATGTCCATGGTTGGGAGTGATTTATCTGGGTTCATCTGTGGTTTATCTGGGAAATGCAACTCCCTTTTACTTTTGGTCTCCACATATTTTTCCACTGGTCTTTTTTTGATTCTTCATTTACTGACATCTTGATAATCCTGGCAATGTATGTAGAACATTGCAGATATACTGGCAACAGGCATGGATTGGGAATGCCCTGGTGACTGGAGAGAAGAATGAGATTGCTGTCACGTTTATAAATTTAGCAGAAACCAAAGTTTACTCAAAATGTATTCTCCATGAGTTCTTTCTGTCACAACCCATCAGCTTGGGAAGAACAATAAAGCTGTTTATTACTATCACCTTTGTAGGTCTGCCTTGAGACCATGGGGTTGAATTTGCTTGAACTCCATGTGACACTCATTTTTCAAAGCCCCTGGAAAATAAAGCTAGTCTAAGGCTCACTTTTCCCTGACAAAAGCCCAGCCTTGTGCTTACTGCAATATCAAAACAGATTTGCATGTCTGAGAAAAGATGACTGTCAGTCACATGTATCTTTATGTATATTTGCTGTTGCAGAATTTAATGGTCACTATGATGAGATGAACAAAAGAACAAAATCCCAAAATTCTCCATCTCAGCCACTGCAATTAATTTGCTCAGACAAATTTGTTCATCAAGTTCCCATCTGATGGTTTCTTCCTAACACTTCCATATTAGGAAGAAACCATCAGATGGAAACTTGACCATGATAACTTCACTGTTTCTTGAAAGAACTTTGCTTGAGATTATGGATAGCATTTGGAGCATGCTAAATCCGTGTAAATGGCTGATTTCCTGAAAAGTTACACAGGAAGGATATTCTGTCTGGGTCAGGAAATAGATTCTTTGGTAGCCTGTGATCAGGAGAGATGGAGGCAATGTCTTGAAAGTGCCTCTGGTATTCCAGTGTCCCGGGCTGAGGATCATTGGCTGCTATTCTATATCACAGCTTGTCCATCAGTTCTTGCACTTTCAGAGAGTATTTCCATCTCCACCTTTTCAAAAAGCCTAAGTAGACTTCGTTTGCACAACTGAAGGGGATTTATTGCACAAGTTCCTTGAACCCACAGATTTGTCTGTGCCAGCTGAGCCTTTTATTGGGAGGAGAATTTTTGGGGGTAGAATTTTTAATAAAGTAGGATTGATACTATGTTGAGCTAAGTTGTTGGAGAGCTGCTGCTGAGGCTGACATCCCTGTAGGAGGACATATTTGTGAGCTGGAGACAGGGAGCAGTGGACCAATGTGGCTGTTCAGCTCTAAGCTAAGTAATGTTCTTTTGTCCAAATGTTAACTTTTGATCCTTAGGCTAGATTTTTTTCAACAGTATATATTTTACCATATTCACTTCTAATTTCTTCAGCTCTACTGCCCAAATATATATTCCCATGTTGTGAAATTGGAGAGAACTAAGCTCGGGCCATCTAAATCATGTATTGCACTTGTGTCTCATCCTTGCCTGGATAGGAAGGCAGCGTCTGAAAATTCCCAGCCTCTGCTGTTTACGGCCCACACACACTTGGAGAGGAGACTGCAGGCTCAAGTCCATCTGAGGTACCACAGCTGGCAGTTTGGCTACCACCCTAGGGAGATTTTTGCTTGAGAAAGTGTTTTTTTTTGTCTTTAGACAGCATTTACTCAGGATGTGACTTGTGAAGTACGTGATGCCTGTGGTGATAACGGCATTTTTTGTGAGTGATTGTTATTAAATATTGCAAAGTCTATTGCTCTTCTTAAATGTTTATCCTCTGATACAGGAAAAATTTAGAGGTATTTTTATAATTATTTTGGTTTTGAATTATAGCTGTAACAGAATGGCCAAAATGTAAATTTTAGCGATAAGTCTAAGAACCTAACTCATACTTAGTGTAATATTGTGAAGCAATCCTGCTTTTTTTCCCCAAATATTTTGGGCATTTAGGAGCAAGCATCCTGTTGATTTACAACATCTGGGTAAGTTTTAAAAGAGAAACCTCAGGTGCAAAAGCATTTTTACAACTTTTTGACCCAATGACAGGATATTAAATATATAAAGTGGTTGGAGCTACCTCTAGGTTGTGCTTCTGTATGTGAGACACTTAAACATAAAGTGCCAATACATTCTTAGCCACTTTTATGAGATAATAGCACCTTAATTTCTCTTCTCTGGCTGTTGTAAAGAAAGGCAATATAAACAATGCAGCCAGAGCAAACAGGCACAGCTTGCACACCTGATACTCCTATTGATGCTGCTGCCAGCCAATGCAGGTGCTCCAAGGGGACACAGAACTCCCCTCCTCCCCTTGCCCTGCACTGGGAGAGGAGCTGACTGCCCTGGGAGAAAACTTAGTTCAAGTGCAAAGGTCTGGTTTTGGAAAAGGTAACAAAAGTTATCATTAGTTAACCTCTTCCTAGCTCCTCTCTGTTTGAAGCATTCCCTTCTAAAACTTACTAATTTATAAATATTAAAGAGAGTGCTGTCCCCAGCCCCTTGTTTTTAGAGCAGTGCTGTCAGGGCAGGCTGCCAGGCACTCCTGCCTCCGTCCTTAGCACCAGCAGGCAGGCTCCTGCCAGGGGCACCAGGGAGCCCTCATGCACTGCTGGGGCAGGGGTGGCTCTCACTGCAAGGGGCTGCAATCACCATCCTGCCAAGGAGAGTGTCGTGCCCAAAAGAAAGGAATTGAGCATAGCAGTGAGTCAGTTTGGGTTTTGGTTTGTTTTTTTGTTTGTTGTTGTTTTGGTTTTTTTGGCTAAAAAAGGTCCAAGAGTTGGTCTGTGGAAGTAAACAGGCGGTCTGCCTAATGAATGTGCTATTTATTAGCTGTGTGAGCCGCTGGAAATACCAAAGCGGATAAGGGCTGGGATTCAAGGCCACGGGGCTGGGCCCACACAGCTCCCTGAGCCAGGAGCCAAGGACGTGGGAACCCTCACCAAGGGGCGACCCTGGGAGTCCGGAGAGAGTGTCAGGCAGTGCTCATCTCCAGGCAGGAGGAGGGTTGTGTCAAGGACCGTGCTCGTACGTGAGGAGCTGCTGCTGTTTGTGTAATTTGATTTGACTCTAATTTAATGACAGTTCTTAGCAGGCAACATCATTTGCAAGGCTGATTTCAATTTTTATTGATTGGGCCTTTAATTTACTTGGACTTGCACTCAGAAGCTTCATCGGAGATTAAATGGAGGTCTGCAAAGCCAGTTTGGTAAGGAATTTTTTTGATGGAACTTGAACTCAAATGCTTCATTCAGGTGCAGTGTGAAAATTCTTACTTATACTTCACTTTTTAAATAGCAGATTGGCAAATCCATTACTTAAAACTCACCTTTCTTGTGGATTTTTTTTCCCCCAAATTCTCGCACTCAATATCTATTCAAAGGTAAATTAAGGACTTCATTTTTAGAATTTTCCATAATGGGCTTTTAAAGGGGACATCATGGAGATAATAATTGTAAAAGTTTCACTGAAAATAAGTAACTTATAACTTCTGGAAATCTATTTTTTTATTCATTAGTAAGAAATTTGCCAAATGCATAACAAAATCTGTGAAAACAGCTGCACCAGTCATCTACTTATTTTCATGCTGCAGGTATTTTTCAAAGTAAAGATTGCAAGGTATAGAAATAGATTATATCATTTTGAAATATTTCAGCAATTTCATAAAGTCAAGCTTTTTTTCTTTTTAATATTTATAAAATAATATTAATAAATTTTAGAAGTGAATGCTCCAAACAGAGAGGAGCTAAGAACAGAATAATTAATGATGGTTTTTGTTACCTTTTTCAAAACCAAACCTTTGCACTTGAACTAATGAATGAAAAAAGCAGCAAGAGACACAGAGTGTATCTGTATGGGAGGAAGGAAGGAACAGGGAGGATGAATTATTATGTGACAAGAAGTGTAAAAGGATGTAAGAGAAGGAAGGAAATTAAAGCTGCACATGGAATTAGAGAGAGGCCACAAGGAATGGAACTGCAGTCACTGCCCATTGGCACTTAGAGGGGCTCTGGGCATGTATGTAGGCACAGAAGTTCAGGAAGGTGGAAGAAAAAAGGAACTTGAAAGATACAGGGAAAGGACATGAGGATGTTGTAGCTTCCTATTGTTGTTCTTCATCCACACCTGGTGCATCTTGGTGACGGCGAAATGTTAAAAGAATGAAAGATTTACAGGCAAAGCTTCATATTTGTGAATAAACAGAATATTCCCTCCTGGGAATAAGTTTTTGTATTTCCTGGTAAAATCCTATTTATTTTATAAGCAGAAAACCCCATTATAATGTATAAATTTGGAGGGCAGTAACTATGAATCTAAGATAACTAAATATCTGAGGTCACACATTTCAGACATATTGAAACCATCTCAAAATTATCCCCTACTACTGAGAATTAGGAACCCAAAATATAAATCTGAAGATAAACTGAAAACCCAGAGCGAAGGCACACAGGTAGCCATAACTCTGCCTAATACTGACACAGGCAATACATTAATGATGCTGCTTAGCTCATTTTAGACAACAAACACTAAATGTCATTATATTATGGCCATATTATAAGTGCACAGCATCATCATAAGGGAGAATTAACTCATGTGTGTGCCCTTCCCCTGGCATCTGCTCAGTTTATTTGCGTAAAGGAGAAATATAAAACTCCCAAAAGCCTGAATCAAAAAGAATAAGATAACCACAGCTTTTATATGAACTGTAATTAATTTGCAGCCTGTTACCACAAAACTTAATTTAGGGAAATTCCTAGTTAGAATCAAGAATGTTAAACATTTGTGTGAATAAGAACAGTATGTGCAGTGGCGCTAGAAGTAGCAATATTTCTGATTCAAACCATGCACTGAAGAGTTTTTGAGGTTCCAGAACTTCTTTCCCTTTAAAATTATGAGAGAATGGAGTTTATTGGCTGCTGATCACTTCCAGACACAGAATGGTGGTCTATTAGTCCTTTTCAGAGTGTAATAGCAGTTCCACATGACACAAATTAATGGAATATCTCATTAATTCCCTAAATGTCACTAAACTGGTCAAGTCATTATAAGTTTCCATCTCCTTGAAGTAAATTTAGCTGCTTCCAATTTTTCAGTTTTGTGAAAACATCTGCAGAATATGGAATCTGTTAAAACAGCAGGGTCTACGTTGGGAAGATACAAGATCTTAACCTGAACTATTTCTATGAAGGATATCAGCTTATTCAGCATCCAAAAAAAGCTTGGAGATTTACATTTAAGCTTGTTTTGAGGAGAATTTGTGCCTCTCTATTTAAATATGAACACTAATTTCCCTATCCAGTAAAGGGAAGAAGTGTGAATATTTATGGTGTGAGATAAGAAATAATATGATTAGGTATTTTCAAATTCGAGTTTTGTGTTACAAGGTCATTTTCTTGTTAAGTGAAATGACTAACCAGTAAAACAGGCTTTTACTATGTTTATGAAATGGTGATTTGTTCTTTGCCTTAATCGTCACTTAAGGTATCCTCAAAGATTTTGTTTTAAACAAAAAGTAGCATCACACTAAGTGAATCATATTCATAGGCACTTTTGTGAAGGAAAGAAAAAAAAAAAAGAAACAATCTTCTAAAAGACAATCCCAGTTTACCAGATAGTAATTTCTCATTGGAGAGAATTACAGTAATTTTACAATGTTTTTAACGTTGCATTAAAGGATTCTACTGACTTGTCTGATCATCATCAGCTGTTTCTCTTCTCTCCATTTGACAGAAGTACAATATACCAGCCAGGCCTCAATTTGCTGTTGCTTTCTGTCAGTGCATTTTATATACTGCACCTCCAAAGCAGCATCCCATATGTGGTGCTACATTTTTAAGACCTGATAGTAAATTGCTCCCTGAGTGAAGTCTTGAGTGAAGATTTATTTCAGAACTAGTGATCATGAGGAAAGGATCCCTGCACAAAAATTGTTTACTAATGTAAGTCTATAGTTCAATTAACACATATCCAATTAGGAAATACTGAGAAAGTCAAATTCTCAAAATGTGTTAAGGATATTGCTTTCATTTATGTAATTTTTCACTCACAGCTTTTCTTTTCGAATATGAGTAGATCCTCAACAATACCTTGAAAGAGCTTAAAAGCCAGACAACCTCACTGTAAGAAGAAATAAGGCAAAACTTTCTGATGTTAAAATATTCAGATAAATTCAGTCCCGGTCACTTAAATCAGTAGGTATTGGAAATACTGAAAATGTAACTATATTTGTAAAGTGCAGTAACATCTGAAAATATTTATTCTAAAAATTTCTGTATGGCTTCAGAGCTACAGAGGACTGCAGAAATTTTAAAGCTGCTTTAAACTTTAAATCTGTGGATTGAAGCAAATGTGTATATAACTATATTTGACAAATACTTAGGAGTGTTCATTAATAAGAGCATGCAACATTGAGTTCTAGCTCTGTGGAATGTAAGGGACCAAGAACATTTCCTAACATATACATGATGTGGAGGATTTTGTTTGTTTGTTTTATTGTGTGGGAGTTTTTTGTTATTGTTTTGTTTTAGTTTTTTGTTTGGATTGAGGTTTTTGTTTATGTTCCTTGATCTTGAAGATTTGTTAAAGAATCTAAAAAAGTTTTTTTATAAAACAGTAGTAAGTGATCTAACCAAGAAGTTACAAGGTTGCAAATTCATGTAATTTATACTAAATTTTAGAATCTTCATGTTTCTTATGAATTTAAAGCTGTTTAATAAAAAACACTTTGTTTGTTCCAGGATGAAATTTTCATGAATATATTTTAACCAGTTCATTATTTTGTTTGTCTAAAAGTTTCTTCATTTATTCTTAAATAAGAACAAGGTGAATGGTAAATGATTGAGGGAACATGGTGAATTCTTGTCCCTTCTTTAGCTCTAAGAGCTGTTCTATAAACTTGGAGGTAGGATTTCCCCCAGATATCAAGAAACACTTGCATGCAGATATACAATAGTTCTGTGCTTTATGGAAATAGTTAAGTGAAGACTAAATATTGAGGAAAAAAAAAATTAAAATATAGAAAGTGTACAAATGAAGCCTAAGCAATATCAAGTTTTCAGGGATGAAATAATTGTTCAATTTAAATTTAACTAAAATGTAAATGGAAAACATGATATTTCCAAAAAAACCAACAAGCTGCCAAGAGGAATGGGCCTTGTTGCTACCAGTAGGAGTAGTCAAAGGGAAAAGATAAATGAATCATTAATGATCATCTATTAGACAAAGAAAATTATAATCAACTCAGTAATCCTAAAGTCCTTGCACTTATGTGTCTTAGCATCTTCAGAATAACACAGTCCCAAGAAGTGTAAATATTAGTGTTCATTTGAAAGTGCACAAAACCAGTTCAAAGTAATTCAGCAGAAGAACACGAAGAGAAAGGGAATAAATATAAAATGGAAAGCAAAATGTAAATCATCTTTATAAATTTTAACCAGATAATGTTTGCCAGCTAGTTGTCTGAACTCTTGCCTTTTTGCTAATCTATATATTTTGTGGGATAAAATCTATTATCTAAAGATAAGCCAGATTTATATACAGCAGTTCAGTGGCATCCACTTTCTGTCAGTATATGGAAAAAAGTAAATCTATTTACTGCCAGGGCTACAAGCCACAACACTTTGAGAAATTCAACATATTCACAATTTTCAGTAGAATAAATATGATGCACCTTTAAATGATACACATCCATGAATAAGACATTGCAATTACATTCATCAAGTGTTAGGGAATAGTTAGAACAACTGGCTAATACACAATCTTTCAGAAGTCCCTCTTTTCCCATGATAAACTCACTGAAGTACACTCACCCAAGTACAAGGGCACTTGTACTTGGGAAAGCATTCAGATTTGTTTTGAAAGCAAAGGTCCTTGCATCTTTCTCCATTCATATACCTCTATTTCATAATTTTCCACAGACAGCTTCTAAAAACCAGAATGTACCTAGGAGTGTGACATCCTTTTGTGACACGATACCTACGGTGAAGAGCAGGAGCTCAGGACAATTTAATAGTTTGTCCAAGTTCGTGCTGGATGTCATTGTCAGCATTGGGATCAAGGGATGAGCCTTCTGGTTTGCCAAAACGATGACTAGTCCAAGACACATATTTATGAAAGTCCTTTCTGGGCAGTACATTAAAGGCCTGGTGCCTGTGCTCTGAGCTAAATAGCACCATCTCACAGTTTGAAGGCTGTGTATCATGTTGGAATGTGTTTTCTCTATCAGTGTGATGTTTTCACATTGTGTTTTGTAATGTAGTAATTGCACAGCTTGCCCCACACTTCTTCTTGAAATTAATGCATCTCTTGTATTTAATAATAACACACATTTAGTAGGACTATTTCATTGTCATAAATATTAAAAGCTACATAATATATGCACATATAAAGACTGCAATAATGAAGGTGTTTAAAATAAACACCACCAATTGAAATTCAAGTGCTGAAGCTCAGTGGATCCTGAAACTAAAAGTAGCTGTACAAATAAAACTAAAATTGCCTTTGTTGATCTTCATTGTCTAAGAGGAGAGGAATATGGTGTATGAACAAGAAGGGTGAACAGTGATGGGAAGTTCAAACTTTTTTATTTAAATAATCTGCAGCATTGACTTTCCATTAAGGAAGCTGAAGAAATGCCCTTGCCAATTGCATTTAACTTCACCTGTTCTGTATCCTCTGTGTCCTGGCCCTTTTTCTATGGAAAGGACCACTAGACCTGCCAGACATGGCCCTAAGAGTTCCAGGTCCATCTAGGAAAGAACTTTGTGGTGGAGGGAAGCAAGAAAATCAAGCTGTTTTCCAGGCAAACCCTGAGGGGTTGCAGGAACTCTTAAGTGTGCCAGGCACTACTGGGCAAATCCCAGCCATCACTGCTGGAGCTCATGGGCAGCTGAGCATTCCCTGCTCAGACCTAGGCAGACTCAAAGAGACAAATGAATTATGTAATGAGATGCAGAGCAGTCCAGGATAAAGGAGGCTCCAAGTTGGATTAAATCCATTTTACCTCCACTTGCTACAAGGTGTGAATGGTACTTTCTGCACTTTAGGAATGAGAAGTTTACTTATGTAAGCATTGTTCTCTTAACTCTCTTTTAACATCTTTAAAGGATGTTGTAAAAAGCCCTACGTAATCCCAGATTGCAGTATTCAGATTTAAAAGTAGAAGTTCAGAAAGGTTAAGATCAAGAAGTGTCTAGGAATGTGGATTTTTATTCTGATTTGAGTGACTTTGCTTGATATATTTGTATGCTAATGTAATTAAAAGGTCTCAATCTCTCTGATCTGTGAAAATGACAATGCCCCTCCATTCTTGCATTAAAGAAATATACCTTTTGGAATGATGTGATAAAGTATGTAAACATTTCTTATTTATATGTGGCCACTTTTTAGTTTCTCTGTTAACAAATCAAAGAGGAAAGACTCTTCAGTACTGAAGAATTGGATAGTTCTATGACAAGTTTTCAGAAAACTGTTGCAGATTAACTGTTACAGTGAAGTGCATTTCTGTACAATAGGAAGAAATAGGGACTGGGAATCAGAGAGGGCTCTCTCTATTTAGAGTGAGATGCTGAAGTGCTAATATTGTAGTTACCAGGTCTTTTTTTGGAAAAAATAGAAATTATTTGCTATTCTGTTAGCTCTTTTATTTGTGCCTTTTCTTTTTTAAACCAATTATTAGAAAAGAAGGGAAAAATGAATCAGTCAACATAATATTTGGACTTCAAAACTTTTCTCCACAGGAGCAGCTGTTAAGGAAGTGAAGTAGTCACTGGGTGAGAGGAAAATCCTCATCATGGGGTGCAAGTGGCAGAATGACGAAGTCTAGAGTAACAATATATAGTTGTCCTCTTCTGTGACTGAAAGATTAGAGAGGACTGCTCCACTGCTTCATGTTAAGATGTTTGTTATTTAATACATGGAAATAATGGAAAGGAAGTTAGGCATTGAGATGGCAGCACCTGCAAATGTCACAATTAGCTGGGTTACTCAAATCCAAAACACACTGTGTGGGGAACTTCAAAAGGGAACCCTGAGATCTACAGCAGTGAATGACATGATGCCAAAGAGAATTCAACAGTATGGAAGCTAACAGGCATTGAAAAAAGTAATTTGAACTATTTATGACCTCTCTTGGGTTCTAAATTAATTTAGAAATAGCAGAAAAAGAAATCAAGTCATTGTGGACAACTCAATAAAACCTGTGATCTCTGTTAAAGTTTCATCAGCCTTTTCCTCCCCTTATAAATTCTCCAAATAAAAGGATCCCCTCACCACAAAACAGGAATCAATGGCAACATGATCCTGTCTGTGCAATAAACTACATCTAGTACAGCTGATAGCATATAATGCAACATCATCTCTTATTCTGACTGCAGTGATGGAGAAGAAATAAGTAAGAAAGGGAAGAAAACAACATATTTCTTGTAATAAATGTCTTGTGCCTCTTTCTAAAGCAGAATGAGTGAAGATTTGGCCAAAGTGAGGAGACACAAATTTTACATATGCAGAAATAACACTTTTTATTTTTCATTAAATGAGTAATTAACTAAATGCTAGTCAATGCAAGAAGGTTCCAAACTTGTAGGTGCTTACACTGGGGGAGGCAATTTAGATGTGTAAAGTCAAACCGAGATAAAAGTGCTTTTAGTATCAACTTTTACAAGGTGCTGAGCATCTCACAGAGACACTTCTCCTTTCTCAAAAAATTCATAGGGGAGAGGTGTCAGTGAAGGTCTTAATTGAGCTCTTCTGTCTCAGTGTTCCCTCTGTGAGGCAAGATTTACCCTATCTTTGCCACTGTTGAAAGAACCGAGGGATTTCTCTGGACAGTCCTAGTTCCTTGCTTACATTTTAGCTATTACTTAGCACAGCTAAGATTTACAGAGTTATCCCTGTAATTAGCCCAACTTTATCCTCTGTATCTGCTGGGCTACACGTGTCTTTCTCCAGTCCAAAGGTAAGGTTAATAGCAAATCTTATATGCTATTAAAAAATCCAACTACACGGTTGTACAAGAACTGTGCCAGTGTTACCATGGACAGTCACACACAGCAGGGATCTTTACACAGTGTACCTCCAAGTAGAACACGTGGGAGGAGAGGAAGGAAAATGTAAAATGAGCATCCTGCATCCTCTTTTTTTTTTTTTTTTTTTTTTTAAAGTCTTATGTACAGAACTGATTTAAAATAGATTTCATGGAGAAAAGTTCGTTGTGCGGTTGCTTGAACAACTGTGCTTTTTAAAAAATATTTGGAAGAGAGAGGGTTTGCAGAAATCCATTAAAAGGTGCTCATTAAGGTGGCCGTGATTCATTCCGCTGGTGGAACTTCTGGTGCCAAAGATTTCACGGGGGCAGAGGCAGGAGGTTGGATGCTGCCCAGGGAAGGGGTTGAGTCACTATTCCTGCAGGAATCTACACTGACGTGGGGATGTGGCACTGAGGGACACAGTTTAGTGGTGGACTTGGCAGTGCTGGGTTAACAGTTGAGCCTGGTGATCTTGAAAGTCTTTTACAACCTAAATGATTCTCTGATGCTATGATTCTACCCTTCTTTACTAAACTGGTTTGAACTTCGTTTGAGTTGAACAAGCTGACATATATCTACTGTTCAGCATAAAGAAAGGTCCAGATTTTACCCATGGTTCCACTGCTGTCTCACATTTTGCCAGGTTGTCCCATACCACAATTGCAGCAAGAATCACAGAAAAACCTCAAACCAAAGAAATTAATTGACGTCTTTTAATAGTTACCCTTAACTCCAAGGCAAATCCATGCACCACTCTATTCTTTGTCTTTTCTTCTTTCTGGCACTTTTGTCATGTCCTGTGTTCTTTTATATACTTGAAAATTCTTCTAAATTGCTAAATATCTTTCAGTATCAAAAGGTTTCATCATTATTTTGGAGTTGAATAGTCCTCTTAATCTCTAATTACTTCCTGTTCTCTTCTAGAGTTTACAATATTTTCATATTTTCATAAAAACCTCAGTTCTCTGGAAGGGCAGGTTGCAGAGTTCTCACTCTGATATTGCTGTTGTAATCTTCTTTCAGTCCCTATCAAGGCAGATGAAACCTTGAACTGCTGCCATGCTCTGAGGTGCCTCTTCTCTATTGATTCTCAGTACTGAGGTCACTCTGACTTCCTTATTTTTGTATGAAAGCCCATAAGAACTAAATCTAAATGTGATCCATGTTGCTTTCTGAGCCAGTGAATGAGCAGTCCCTGCTCATGTTTGGTGTAAGCTAGTTTTGTACGTTAACCATTATCTTGAAGTAGTGTTTCATTGTGAAAGGGAATTCCTTCTGACCCAAATGGAAATTCTTATTTCTCACTTCTACATAGGACTCTTTATGGAAGAACTCTACACTTTTTCTGTGGAGGCATTGCCCAAAAAGTACTTGTAGGCTGTTGTGTGTTTAAAATATTCACCTCTCTTGACAGGTCTTCCCCAGATTATGTTGGCCCAATCAAAAGCTTTTTTTTAATTTGTTTTCCTGAAATCCCTCCACATTATCAAAGTGTTTCTGATAACGAGGGTGGCAAGAATGGGAGGAGCTAATAAAAATTCATTTGACTGGTACACCTTATTTTAGGTTAATTTTGACTGTACCCTGGTAGCAATGATAAATGAGAAAATATTCTGCTACACTTTGTTTTCATATAGGTTACATCAGTGGAGAAAATTCATATAGGAAAAATGTGTAGTGCAAGCTTGCTCTTCTATACTAATTTGGGTAAATTCTGACTGTAGTCCTGAAGCAGAGGAGTCAGACAACTTTACTGAATTACATGACTGGGTTTATATGGAAAAGCCCTTTACTTGAGATCCCTTTGCTTCAGATCCCTTTACTTGATTTATTTTGAAGTGAAAAGGTGGCCTGTGAAAGAAATGTTATTGTTCCATCAAGTTTATTTTAACCCTTTGGGTAATAAGTTGAAATGTTACATATATTCTGTGGATTTCACTCCCACACCTAACAGCATCAAATTTGAAACTCTTACAAATCAAAAGAGAATTCCTATATTCATATTAGTCAATGTGTCAAATAAACTTTGTCTCTTAAGGGTAGAATACAACCTGGAGGAACTTAAGAGTGAGAGGAGTCCAGGATTCACAATTGTGAGCACTAATAATTGTACCAAGAGTCCAAATGAATGAATGGGGAGTGTCATTTGATACTGTTTCATTTGGGTTAGGTTTTTTCTTTCAAATGAATGTTGGTTTCAAAGGAATGCAAGGTAATTTATTTTTCTTTTTTTTCCAAAAATGATAGAAAAATATTAATAAATTAGATTAATAATGAACAGAAATTTTTGGTGCGTCTTTACCCAAAAAATCTGGGAATACAAGATTATAAGTCCTAAGGCAGTTTGAGAAGCAGTTTTCCCTGTGAATAAAGGAGAACTGTGTGCTGATGTAGTGTAATTTGCTGCACATTTACTGAGGTGTGAATGCCTGGTATTTAAAATTAAAAGCTGCTGCTATGAGTTCACTAGCTAAAGTAGTGACAGGAGTGAAGATGAAAATTTTAAACAACTGAAATTTGTAAGAACTGATGTAGAGGTAGAAGTTATAAGCCTGTCCTCATGTATTGTTTGCCTCACGCTTTCTGATGCTCCTCACCAAATAATGAAAATGCATGTTGACTTATTTGCTGAATTCTAAGAATGAAGCAAAAGTGTAAGGGCAGGCTGAAAAAGTACTGTGCTTCAACTTGCTTTTAAAGAGCTCTGATATCATCAAGGCTTAAGAGGGCCACTTTTCTATGGAAAAAGATCATGTGTCACTTCTCTTTCAGGTGGATTTAGGAAAGCAGCCTGCCACTTCTGCATTGCATTGAACCACTTCATAAATCTCAGGATTTAGACATTTGGCTAGATTACAGGTTTTTGTTTTCAGCCCAGGAAGGCTGCAGTTACCTAACTAAAATCCACAGAAAATTTTGGTAATTAATTTTTCAAGTAACTGTGCTTATGGTGTCTGTATCCTGTCTAGAGATATAATGTTTATGTCTAATAAAGGAAACACTCTAAGAACTCAGACTTTAAGATTCTCAGATGTTGGCTCAAGCCTTTATGAAGAGCTTCTATGCCTCAGAAATGTAACATATATTTACTTAGCATCCTGTACATTTTATTAGTGGAGTATCTCTCTTTAAACTTGTCAGTTGTGTATTTGATGACATGTAGGGCACAATAGCTTTCAACTGTGTTTATCAGACTCACCTAGAGCAGTATCTTCAAAGTGGCTTTCTGAACTTTCCAGAAGAAGTTGAAATATGTGATCTTGTCATTAGGAATTTATTTATAACTTTTCTTTCTTTGAAAATCTCCCAAGATGGATTCCAAGGGTTCCCTGGATAGAGAGAAAAAAACCCCAAAGTAATCATTAAACATCATTTCTCTTGGTTAGCTGTTGTAGGATTTTGTTGGCTTTGCTTCTTTTTCATCTGGGTGGCTGCACTCTGCAGACTCCAGGGTCTGACTGTATGAAGCAGTTCCTGTTTTGGTAACAACAGATTCCTTGCACCAGAGTGTTGATGTTCAAAGGCAGTGCAGTTACCACTGCTCATGTTGAACAGAGTGTGGAATTTGACCTTTATGAAAGAATTGCAAAGAGGCTTTGAAATCCCTGTAATGATATCCACAGAAAACAGAGAAGAGCTGGGAAGTTTTAGCGAGTTTTGGAGAACAGCATGTTATCCCTCTTCCTGTCTTATGTACTCTCTGCCATCCTTCAGTCCCTAAAGAAATGTGACTACAAAATTCTGTGATATTTCACTTTTCCCACTTGGAGTCTCTCTTAAAAATATACAAACCTATTCCTTTTCCTTATAGTCACCTCACAGCCTTTTGTTAGAAGGATCATCTGTGCTTGTCTGATTCAAAGGAAGACCTTTGGCATCTATTTATATGCAGTGTTGAAGACAGGATGCTGAGCAAGAAGGCTCTTGGATTTAACCCATTATGGCCATTTTTATGCTGCATAAGGGATTGGGAGTTGCTTTCCTCCTATTGCTGGTTATCCTACAGGCATCTCTCCTGCTAGCATGGAAGCATGTGTTTTTAAAGTGCAGCACAGCTTTCTGCTCTTTGTGGAAAAAACTGGTGTATTGAGAAGGATTTGCTCAATGTCCTTGTGTCCCAAACAGCAGTTTTGGATCCTGGGAAGGCAAGACTTTGTACAGATGGATTTCACAAAGGGAACTGTGCCTTTCAAGGCGCCATTGCAACCTAATAACCAAAAATGAAGAAAAGATGTCGCTGTGGGACACACAGGAACGAGGCAGGGAGTGATTCAGAAGGCTGCGATGACTTCCTCGCAGGGAGGAGACCCCGGTTTATTTTTTCTGATTCCTATTATACTTTCTCAGATGTGCTCACCTCAGAGGTGGGACCCTTGGGAACCATTGGCCAGTTCAGAGACCACTACAAAAGTCTCTCCTCTGGGAACAGATGTGGAAAACACACAATAGTTTACATTGTGTGGCCTTGTGTACGAAAACCGTGCCTGGGAATGGAATTTCCCAAAACCAAAACATGGCAGGCACGAAGCGTGGCAACAAAAAGATATGAAAGATACCTGTATTCTCTGATGCCTACATCTCCCTAGGATTATACTCAAAGACATATTCTTTTGAAGATATGCAAATGAAGAGCTTCCAGCCAACATTGTGGGTCAAATTTACTTTATGACAAAAGTAATTATGTTTCAGGGGCTATTTTAAAGGCACGTGGACACGGGAAGTTTATTTTCTGTCTGTGCAATAATGCTTTAAGCTGCTTGGTAGCACATGTTGCTGGTCTCTTCCAGCCAGCTGGTGGGTTCCCAGGCAGAGTCTGTCACACACTCACGTCACATGGAACCCCCTTGCACTTGCAAATGCTCCGATCCCCGGAGAGGCGCGGGCCTTTGGGGGCTGAAATGCTCAGTCGTTGTGCTGAGATGTTCTGCTTAGGGATTCAGAGCACAACTTAAACCTAGCTGTGGATTGTGCCATTCTACCTCCCCTTTTTTTTTTTTTTTTTCCTCCTCCTTTTCATAAGTCCTGGATGTGAGATGTTTCATGATGATATGTTTCGTCTTGTGTTGTTGCTCTCAGATTGCACGTGTGAGAACACAGCATCTCAGAAAAGATTTACAAACACGGGTGCGGTGACTGATGGCATTTTATTTGTGAAGGAAAAGGCATATGTTTGCCTTGTGGTGTGTGGATCAAAATCCAGTGAAAAGTGAACTGGCTACATCAGTAATAGGCGTGTTATTTACCCCTTCCCCTCCCCCCCCCCAAAAAAAAAAAAGCAGGAAAATGCTGAATGCCATGTGGAGATAACATACAATTTATTGATTCTCTCTGTATGCTTTATGGGTATAATGGACTTTATGAAAACCCTAAGCCTGTCCATTTTATCTTCGTAAATAATTGACTGAGAACACTGTTCTAAATTGGATAAGTGGAATGAGATACATGCAAGGAGAAGACCGTACAAGTAATTATATGTATATGGTACATTTCAGCCTGTTTTGGCAAAGTTCAAATACATTTCTTCATAGTGTCTGAAAATTAGAGATCTAATTTTTGGCTCAAGTCTGTTGTCACAACTACCCTTAGCTCTACTGTAATTTGCATTTCAAGTGTACTAGAATCTCTGAGCACCGCCTCTGTGTGTTGTCTGATTACTGTTAATTCTTGATTTCACAGTTATTTACAGCCTTGATGTATTGCTTGACTGTTACTAATACCTCATTTACTATTCTGACCACCCTGAACAACCCTTCTACATGATACTTCCTGGAGTGTCTAGTCTTTTATCCTCTGGCTGTAACTTCTAATTTCTCTCTGGCTGTAAAACAGTCTCTTACCTTTGCATCAGAAGGTATTTTTACTTTTGTTTTGCAGTGCTCAGCATGGATACCAGGGAGTATAGCCACACTACTTCATGGTCAGAGTATGGGGACCTTTGGTGTCCTAAGGAGTTGACTTGGAGAAGCCCAGGTTCATACAGCTCCTGGTTCCAGCTGGGGTGTAAGGCCATGTGTATTCTGCCTAAGTTCAAGTTGCCACTGAAAGAAGAACTCCACCCTCTTGCTCATGGCATTCATTTCCCCCTGTCTTTTTGTGCTGGCACTTAGTTTAGATGACTGTTAAATGAGCCAGAGGAAGGATTGATCATGCTGCAAACTAGTCTTGTATTTCTTCTGGTTTATTTTTCGGGACAGTTCCCTAACCTGCTTTAGGATGCAACTGTGAGAGGCAAGTGTCAGCACAAACAAGGTGGAGGAACAAATGACCCAGCTCAGGAGGGAGAGCAGAAAGGACCACCACTTTTGGCAGATGTCCTGATTTATGCTACAAGTTTTGGTCTGCACACTCTCTGGGAACTGGCAAAAACTGGGAATTGCTACCTTGCATGGGAGCAGGAGTCTGCCAAAAAAGTGATTGTCAACATCGCTCATCCTTAAATGGCAGCAGGTTCTGTCATCCCTTTCTGTTCCTATTGACAAGCTCTGTCTTTAAAACAGGAGATGTATGTGAAGTCTGGCACTCCAGGCTTTGTAAGCTTTTCATCTGTGCTACAAGCATCCAGTGGTACAGGCTGCATAAAGTACTCTCTACAATGTAAACTGGCATAAGTAAGTGCCTTATAGAAGATAAGCATAACTATCCAAACCCTTAGGTAGAAGCACCCATAGCATTTGCCAAACAAAAATGCAGATAATTGTAATATCTGGCTTAGCACATTCTGAAATTGGCCTTTGGGATCTCAAAATCTGTGATTTGGTCTTCCTAGTTTGGTGAGTTGGATTTCCAGTTGGGACATCCTTTCAGCAGAGTTTAGGTTTTAAACCAGATATATATTGAAACCTCCAAACCTTTGCCTCAGGATCTGCCACAGGAGTTATATTCCTAGATAAATCAGAATACTGTCTGTACTGCCAACTGCAATGTGAGAGAGTTAAGAGAGGTCTTTGAAGTAACCAAAGGCAGCTAACAAAAACAGGTAACACCTCCCTCCAGGCTACTTTACTTTTCCTAGGCTGTCACAGGCCTCCAAAGAGTGTATATCTCATTGTGGTTTAAAGTTACCCAAGTCTAACTTCCCTTAAACCCTAGGCAGGCAATGTCACATCATGGACCATAGAAGATGTCTGAACTGGATAATAAATCCTGATAGAGATTTATTATCCATTTGATGGATAATATTGAGTCAAATAGTTTTGACAAGACAGAATGTGAACTATAGAGGGTTCCTGCTGGTGAAACAGAAGAAATGGGTGGTAAATGAAGTTTATGCTGTTAAATCGTGCTGATGATTTTGGCAAAGTTGATCATGGCAAGCCCTGCAGAGCCTCACTCACTGGGCCTGATGGTTTCTGTTCTGACAAAATTCACTTCCTTTTGGGATACTTACATTGGTTGACAAGCAAAACTCAGCCATAGTTACAGGTAAATACACATTAGGAACTGAAGGGAGAAAGCTTTCCAGAAAATGGTAATTAACTGAAAACTAGATACTTTTAATTTTAGAATGTTTATGTGAATCTATACATGTTGGTGGACAGAAATGCATGTCTAAATACTCTGAAGTTTGCCCTGGAGTGATGTGGTAATTATCTAGTTATGAGTTGTGCATGTTAATTTCTGCAGCTGATTTATCTGGTTTATCTGGCTTTTAAAGACATTATATTTTCCTTATTTTTTTTTAATGCTCCTATTTTCACAACAGAGCAGGGATAGCATTCCTGTAATTATGAGTGAAGGGGGGAAGTGCAGGCAAGAGTTGACAAAGAGAGGCAAGAGCTGCAGGTGAGGCACCTTCTCAGTTAATCTGTGCAGAGAGATAACCGGCAATAGAGAGCAGCAGTGCAGGGATGTGGCCAGAGAGGCGAGCAGAAAGGATACTTTTATCAGCATTGTTTCAAAGCAGCTATTACAGTAAGTACTAAAAGAAAAAAAAGAAGCAATTACAGTAGTGAAGGGTAGCTGAATTTTGAAATGCCTTTTAACAATGTGCAGGACAGGAAATACATCTTTACCTGAGCAACTGGGGCATGTTCTGGATGTGTCTTGCTTACCTGTTTTCAAGAGAAACACAAATACAGAGAAAAGATTTAGTTGAATTTGTAATTGAGAGCAGGTGGTTATGAATTTGTAAATAAGACCTATCTTCAGAACTTTCAATGTTACAAATGTTTCTGATAGTGGGGCCTGGGCTAGGAACAAACCCCTTCCATTGTCAATGTGTTTGAGTGCTTGTTTTGTCTGAAAAGTAATCCAAGATACAGATTGTATGAGCTTTTAATATTCATTGTTATTTACCTCTGAAAGATTCAGCTGGTTTGCTTTGTGATTGCTTTTGTGAAAGAAGTGCTGCATTGTAATCAATTTGCTCTGTGCAGTCTAAAATGTCAGGGACATTTCTGTTATTTAACCTGCAGACTCCTGCAGTATGGGATGAGGCAGAGTTTTTGAAGTAAGGCTATTTTAAGGACTAACTTCTATGAGATTCCAGGTTCAGCATATCCAAGTACAGTATATTCTTTTTTACTGTTTGTTTCCTTTTTAATTTACATTTGAGATGCATTTCAGACAGCAGCTAAGATCCATTGTTTGAAGTATATATATATTTTTTTTTTCACTACACTGCTATTTGTCTGGTCGTTCTTTTAAATTGATAAATACACACACTGTATCTGTGACTGTGATCACTTTTGAGTACTGACATTGTTTGAAAATTCATGGGAAATAGTAAATATTTCTTTATTATCAAAATACATATTTGAGTGTAGAATTCAATTAAAATGTCATAATCAAAAATAGTTAAAGAAGCAAACTGCTCTCTGCACTAATTTGAAGGAAAAAACTTTTAAAATGGAACTCCGTGGTGCTTTTTTAGATATGTAGGCCTCTCTTCACTGTTGGTTGAGTTTATTTAAAGAGCTTTTCTAGTCACCTTTGAACCTAAATGATTTCTCCAGATGTACAGAAGTGAACAATGTAAAAATCTTGCTGCTTCAGCAGAACAGGATCCAGCTGGCAGGGAACTGGATCTGCAAGTCATTGGTTACAGCTGTGTTTCGATTTATGTGATGGTTGAAAAAATAAATTACTGGATTAAATGGCTAGAAAGAGGACTCTTTGTTTAGCCCTTGTGTGGGGACTGAAAGTGTTTATGGTGCTGTTTTCTTCAGAGCCTTTGCAAAGTAAGCTGGACAAATAGACTTATTCAAAACTTGTCTGAAATGTTGTGCATTCAGCTTTATTTCTTTACAGAAGAAACTGTATGTTTTTGTATAATGCTGTCAGCCAGCAACCATTTTTAAGGTCTCTTGGCCTTTGAGAGTGGCAGTAGCATTTTAGCAATGTCTTGTAGGCATTGCAGTTTATCACTGGAAGGCAGTTTCCTTTCGTTAAAGGTTTTCAAATGCATTTCTTGGCATGAACACAAATACATGTAGAGACTCTGTCAAACTCATAACTTTTTAATGGGTTTAATATTTCAGCTTTGTATACCACTTACCTTTTGCTCTACATAATAGTGCTGATGTAATTGTAAATTGGGTGCACAATAATTTACAGGGCAGGCACAATGAAATCAGAAACTAATGCCAAGTGTTTGGATTATCGCATATCTTGTTTTAATGCTCCAAATGTGGTGATGTCTTATTACCTGATATCCTGATTCTGCAAAGATTTACATGCTTAATTTTACTGAACAGTTCCACTTTGCCTGATGGGACTGAATGGTACATAGAGCCCATTACAGCTTTGTTAGCTATTTTGATAAGAAATGTGTTGGGTTTTTTAAATCTTTACATGATTAGGTTCCTTTGAAATCTCACAAACTGACTTTTCTACTGCAGGAGGCTTAGGTTGAAGGAGTTGAGATGTAACATCTTCCAGTGAAGTCCCAGTTCCATTGAAGTCACTGGGTATTTTGCCACTGGCTTCTCTTAGGCTACAATTTCACTTTTAAAAGTGGATTTTAATGCTTTCACTTATAACCAGTCTATCAAAACCCACAAGTGATTTTTCTTAAGTAGTGAAATTGCTAGTGAAGTGATAGGCTACCAAATGTGAACAAAATATTTGATATCAGACCAACAGGAGTTTTGAAGGCTTCTTGCAGGAGCTATGGAGAGCAAAATAATAGCACAGAACTTTCAGTCATGGCAGACATATAGTGCATGAGCATATAGTGCATTTTTTAAAGATTTAGTTGGCTTTCAGCATAATAGTTTGCAAAGCCAGGAGCTTTTCAGCACTTATATCTGTTTATTCAGCAATATTTCCTAGTAATTATTTTAGGCTGACCATTAGTTTCCTTTTACAGTCATAAAACAGTCTGTAGCTGTCGCCGTGTATCAGTTACATCCTATTTATTAAAACATTTCTAAAATGGTGCACAAACACGGAAAATTACGGTTGTGATTAGATCATAATTGTTGTTCCGTCGAGATCTAATTACTTTTTTAAAAACAGTTTGCACACATTGTTTTCAAAAGATTGCCTTTTTAAAATCCTACAAAGTGCTGACCAAGGAGAGCTAAATACCAGAACAGGAGTTCCAAGGCAAAAGTGAAATCAAACAAGTTGGCCAAGTTCCATCATAAGCCACCCTCAGAAATACCAGAGAGAGGCTTAAAATATTTTAAATAGAATATTTCCCCTCCCCCCTTTTCTTTTATTGTTGTCCCCGAGCAGCATTATTACATTAAGAGCCATGCGACAGAAAGTCGTGGTGATGCAGAATAAATAACCATAATGTATCAAAAGCAGACAAAGGTGTGATTGATCTGTCTGGAATTGGCAGACTCTTTCGCTGTGTCAGGCTGTTTCTTTGATCAATGAAGGTATAGCCTCTGACCTTTAAAAAAAATCAATGAGATTGATTGAAAGGAGAGAGAGAGAGAGAGCTATGAGAATGCAGGATAGCTTTAACCTTCACTGTCTAGAAAATTTAAAATATTCTGGTTTTGCAGGCATTGAACCCATTTTGTATTTTCTTCTTAAAATGCTTTTCTTTTCCCCAGACTGCTTTTGAAACCTCTAAAAAACAAGGCTGTAGAAATGTTGTGTCTGAATGCTTCTCACAAATGTTTAACTTCAGATTGCATTGTTAAGAAAACAGGAGTGTTTTGTCCTGCAGCAGAATTCTGTGCATTCTCGTAGTGTTTGCAGCATGTACCAAATACCCTTAATCTCCTTTAACAAACTAGGATTTTTATGTGGCAAGTACACACCTCAGAACCAGTGCTCAGAGAAATGGTTCAGGTGATTTCAGAGACATTATCCAGCCGAATAAAGGGACTTGTACTGCCCTGTTTCGGGATCAGGCCCACTGGTGATTGCAGCAACCGTGTGTAACCAGCATGGAGGGGTGACTTCTGGGAATAGAGAGCATATTTTGGTGATCTAGTTCTATGTAATCTTGTGTTTTTATCAATTATATATATATGTGTGTGTGTGTGTTTATGCAGGAATACCTACAGGTCAGGAAACAGTGAAAATGTCATGCTGGAAAATTTACGAAGCGGGATTTTAAGAACAGTGCTTGGCACTTTACATCTTTCTTATTGAACAGACTACAAATGCAGACCTGGCTGTTTAGGCAAAACCAGGTTTTTGAACAGTTGGAATTTCATTTAAGTACCGGGCCTTTCCTTTCTTCACATTGTGCTGATGCTGCATTAAGTAGTAAGACAAAACAATTAGTGAAGTTTAAAAACTGTTCATAAATAGAAAAGTTAATTCATTCATTGCTTCATGCTCTCACAGCTCAAGGAAACACAGGTCAAAAAAAGTATACATATCACAGTGGCTTGTTTTCACAAATAATGACTTTTTAATTGAAAGTGTCGGTAAAATCAAGGTCTGTTGAATAGAATTCACACAAAAAGTAATTCAAACTGCAATAATTTCTGCTGTCATATGTCTGTGTTCTAATAAAGGGCAGGTAAATTGACAAGTCAGCAAGGAGATGGTATAATAGCATTTCTTGAGTAAGATGGAGCTTGTGTCGGAAGAGAAGGATATTGCTGTTTCTCTGTAATTTTATTTCTGTGACTTCCTTTCTGTAATGAATTGTGTAGGCCATATATATATTCAATACTTTATGATCAGGTGGGAATTTCAGCTAAGTTAAAAAAGGCTCTCTTACTGAATTACAAGATGAATTCTAGCTGTAACATTTCTAAACAAGAAAAGAGGAAGATAGATTTTTTTAATGACAAATCTGGTACTAGATAGCTGTGGGAATTTTCTGAAGTTTTTGTCTCCTTGCTGTTTATCAGTGTGGTGAGAAGGTGTTAGGGACAATCATACAGAATTATGGTGTGGGTCATTCCAACTCGGCACAGGTCATTCTAACAGGTTACTCTTCTAAGTCATTTAAATGCTACCTTAAGAGAATCTTTATTTTGTGAATATCCTTTCCATGTGTACTGTGATGAAGAAATTTTTGGTTCTAGAAAAAGGAAAGACATGAGTGTGTTATGTCCCAGTTCGAGCACACTGAGGATATGAAGATGAGAACGGTAAAATCAGAATAACATCTGATATTAGTGCATTTCTCTCTTCCTGTTAGATACATTCTGATTTTGCTCCAATGGTATCTAATTCTTCTCGTCATGTTCTCTTAAAATTATTATCTGTTACTCCAGAGAGTCCTTATCTGTCACACAAAGTTTGTGTTAATATTGCAAATCACCTCGGTCTTGCTATTTAAGAAACAAAAGGCTCATCCTGCATTTGAGCAGGTTCTGATATCTGACATGCATCACCTCTCCTTCCTCTCCATCCAGACATAATCCAGGAAATGTCTAAATGTCTCCATTTTTCTTCTCTCTCTCTCTCTCTCTCTCTCTCTTTTTTTTTTTTTTTTTTTTTTTTTTTTTTTTTTTTTTTTTTTTTAAATTTTTGGGTGCTTTCAGCAATGGCTGCTCCCCTTTCTGTTCCTCACAGACACAAACTGCATCGTTCCAGTGTGGATGTGGATGCTGTCCCCTTGTGGATGTTGCTCATAGTCTGAGCTGCTGCCTGCAAAACTGAGCAGTGCCCTTCAGCCAGTTTAAGGTGGTGTCTGGTGCAGTGCATTCATTTAGCATTACTAAAGGACAAAATTAAGGTTCTTTTTGTTTCTCATCCCCCTGCCAGCTAAAGCTTTCCCAGAAAAGAGGCAAAGCTGAGGTCATTTTTTTTCCGTCTGTGAGGGGTCAGTGACTGCAACCAAGCTGTTCCTGGCTGAGGTATAAGCCTGTTAAAAAGCACCTATGCTAGCAGCTGAATCATTTTTGAGACCAATTTTTTTATATTTTTACTGATGAAAACAGCAGGTCATTAAATCCAGCAGTGGATCTCCAATTATAACCTGTTTTGGATAGCATGGAGCCCTGCCCAGACAGACCCCTGATCTTGGCCTTTGCCTCTGCCATGAGAGCCCTTTGTGCTGCCCCTGTCCCATACCCACGGCTAGCATCTCTAGGAGCACAGATTCCTCCCAAAATACCATTGCCACAGCTCATTCTGCTATTTGGTATTCTCAGTGCTGCCTGGGCTGGGGCTGTGTGTTCGGTCAGTCCAGATGAGAGGCAGATCTGTGGTTAAAAAAAGTGTGGTTCTGCTTGGAAACCGAGGCAGTGTGCACAGGCAGTGATGTAAGTGTAAATGGGTTTTCTTTTGCTATTATTATTTAAGTCTATCAGAATAAATCAGACTTAAGGGACCTGAATTCTGGATACCTGCTACCTGGATTCTTTCTTTCCTCCTGAGAAAATGAGAGATGGATATATGAGACTTGCTAGAGTATTTTTATGACAAGCTCTTAGATCTTTTCCTGCTCAGGAACAAAAAAAAATTTAAAGTTGACATTTAATCTTCATACAGCAAATAATAATTACAGGCAAGAATTTAAAGCGGTTCTGCTCACAGTCAAGCCTGATGGTTCTTTTCTCCTTGCATTGCATGAGGATTTACTGTACTGTGGATGCAAAATGTAAATGATGGGCAATTCTGTGAAATTCAGACATGCACACAAAACTGTCTTTCCAACTTTTTCACACTTACCTTCAAACTGAAAATGGATTTTCCTGGTGGCTGATTAACCAGAAATAAGTTGTTTCTAACTGGGTTGAGGGGAGGAGGGTTTTGTAATATTGGATTAATGAAAGGAGTGAACAGCTTCAGTTTAATTCAACTAGTCTTCTATTTTTAATCTCCAAGGAAACAGCTGAGTTGAATGTTAATTAAACAGCAGTCTTTGATCCACCCAGCCACTCCCGGAGGCATAATAATAATATATAAGTGCACAGCAGCACATATATAATAGGTACACTTAAAGGAGTGCGTCTAATCTCACCATGTTCACATTTAAAACATTTCTTGCTGACCCACTCTTCTATTATTTAAATAGAGAAAGGAAAAAAGAGGAGGAAATACTAAGGTAAACTTTGATGGTCTGAAGGTAGGGCAGCAGAGCAAGCGTAAGTTCCTATTATGAGGCTGTATAAGGGTTAATGATTAGAAGAGTGGAATCAGGAAAGACCTTAAGCCCAGATCCATGACAGTGGTAATTGAGCTGATTGATTACGACATCTCGTTTCAGACGACTATTGATTTAATCTAGTCTGCAGTCCCATTGGCCCCAGAGGTGCTCCCGAGTGAGGCTCAGCACTTGAACCTGGGTACTCTTCCCTACTCACCGTCTGGATATAAATTTCCAGAATCTGCAGCCATTTATAATTTTCACTCATCTTCATCCTTTTATTCAGAAGCTTCTAATTTCATCAGGCTAACGTTTTTAACCATTGATGGGAGAGGCACAGGGAAAATGAAGTGGCACAGACTGAAAAGGGTGGGTTTTTGAAAAAAAAAAAAAAAAAGAAAAAGGGCAAGGCAGAGAGCTGGGGCTCTGTGGCCGGTATTTGCATCTGTTGTCTCTGATTCGCAGAGCTAGCAAAGGCTGCTTTTGGAGGCAGTCCACAAAGCTGGGCTATCAGTAGGCAGTTTGCTGTACGCGCACGTTCAATTATTAAAATAGTAGACTTTTTTTTTCTTTCTGATAGCCATAGCGAGGTCATGACATTAATTTATCCAGGGTATTGTGGGTAACTATACAGGAAAAAAAGCATAAAGGGCACAGATGCTGGAGCAGCAAAAAATGGATGGGTCTGAGCAAAAGGAGATTAAGAGGCGATGACCAATCTAATGTACGTATAGCAGTAAGAAGCCGGCATCCGTCACAGGCTGTTGATGGCAATAAGTATTTTAAGCCATGCTGTGCATGTGGTAATTTTTTTTTTTTTTTTTTTTATACCTCAGTATTGCTAAGCTGAATGCTGTAATCCTGTATTTTTTCAGTTTCCCAAATCTGATTTTGGTCTTGTTTTTGTTGTCTCATGCTTGGCGTTCCTCGCTCTCTCTCTGTCTGTGGGTGTGTGTCTGTCTCTGTCTCTCCCTCTCTCTGAGATTACAAACTTAACTGTTTCCTAATTGTCTACTTTCCTTTATCCTTTTCCTAAGAAATTAATCACCATCACCACGACTGCTCCCAAGCGCGCACTAACTGGGCTTAGGGCGTGTACCCGGCGTTTTGGCTTCCTTCCTTTACTTTGGAGCTCTGTGACATTTTCTTTTTGGACCTTTCCTGCAAGTGGATGCCCTTCCCGTCCGCTGCCGCTGCCGTAAGGTTGCCAAAAGGGCTACCTGAGCCGGGACTGCAGCGCTGCATCCTGGGACCTGCCCGCCCGGCTACGCCGAGGGCTTCCACGGCACCAGGCAGCTCTGAGAATTGGCTGGTGAATTGCGTATCACCTGTTCCCCCCCTGCCCCCACCCCGGTAAATAATTTCTATACCGTGAATCACAGTGGTGTGGTATTGTCTGGAAAAGTAATTCCCAAATACTGTTGGCGTAAAAAAGGGAAAAGCTGAAAGACTGTCAACACCGTAAGCCATTAAAGTCCCTTGCCTTAAGAACAAAGGAACAAGGTAAAAATGCACACAATAATTATGCTCTGTGGATTTTCATAGCCTGTCAGACAACTTGTGCTTGTGTTTCGGTTATCAGCCTTTGTGCTTTGTTTTGTGTTGTGTGTTTTCTGTACGCGTCTTGAGTCTCTCCGTGTGTGTATTCAGTGTACGTGTATGTGCTCAGGCTTCTCTACCAAAATGGAGCAAATACCATACAGAAAAATACACAAGTGGGGCTCAAACACGCATTTTCAGTACTCAGTGTGGTGGTGCGGGTGTATTGCCATTGTTCTCTTGCAGTGCTCCCTCCGACACGAGCAGTTTCTATTTTTTATTTTATTTTAACTAAGAAGTGTAAAATAAAAGAAAAGAAAAAGAGGAAAAAATATGCTTAGTCCAGTTAAATGCCAATTGAAGCTCAGAAACTCACGATTTCAGCACAGTGAATGGTGATTCAGACCCTGGCAGGGTTTTGGCTATGAGACAATTCCTACTTATAAAGAGTACAATGAAAGGGTGGGGGGGTGGGGTGGGGGGGGGAGATAGCATTAATTTTGAAGAAGATTAATATTAGTCTTTTAATGTTCATTATTTTCTGAAGAAGTGAATCCTTGTAGCTTTTGAGAGCTAGTGTGTCCTTCCCACTGGTATTTATTCGAGCAAAGGAAAAAATGAAGAAGGCGTAGAATAAACTCCTAAGACTGTTCAAGAATTACTGGCATTATTTCTCTCTGCATCACGTGTGAGCCTGGGTTGCCTGCTATTCCTGAGGCAGAGGATCGAGGATGAAAGTCTGTGTGTCAGAGCCTGTTTTCACAACTGCATTTGGAGATCTGTCTTATTGATTAGGAAAAAAAGGGGGTGGGAATAGGAGTGTGAGGTGAGGGGAGGACCGACTGACTACTGGCTTATTGCAGCTCAAGACATTTTCTTCCGGAAAGATGTCAAACAACTGAGACACAGCAACAGAGGAAGTAGAAAGGTGGAAAAATAAGAAGAGGGACCCTTTGGAAGAAATGAAGGCATTCCTTATGAGAGCCTTGAGGTTTTTGGTTTTGGTTTTTTTTTGGGGTTTTTTTTTTTTTTTCTTCTAAACATCTGACCCACAAGGGCTAGAGTGACAGCGTCATGCAAATGCTGCAGTCCAGCAGGTCTGAGAGAGGGTGGATGCTAGAGAGTGAGTTAATGTTAATGATGAGTGCAGTGAAAATACCAGCCGATACCACCCCCTCCACACACAACTGCTCTGAGTCAGCATCCGCTGCTGTGCCGTGCCGTTCTGTGCGTGTGTGTGTGTGTGTGTGTGTGCGTGCGCATGTGTGTGTGTGTGTGTGTGCGTGTGAGTGCTGTGACCGTGTGTGTGCATGGAAGGTAAAGCCAGTCAGTCAGTGAGAAGCAAAGGTACGTTTGAGAGCAACTAAAATCTGACTGATTTCCATCTTCAGAGCATCAGATGTATTCCCTAAAGAGGATGGGTCTATGCGATGGGGGTGGTATAATTATGTTAATGTCATATTTATAGAGGGGAGAGATTTTTCATTCTAATTATTGATTTGAAAGCTGTGGTCAAAATTGTTTGTTAAATCATGATCAGCTTTAAAAAGAGAAATTGAATGAAATCTAGGGACTGCTATACATATATATCTCTCTCATATATATATTTTGTTTCATTTAACTATTTTGTGTCTGAGGCATAACTGATTGAATGGTGCACAGTGACAAAGAAACGGCTCTTATATAATGTTGCATTATATCATCAGCTGAAATAATATTGTAAATAATCCAAAATGTTCTGAAACCTGAAGTATCAGTCTGGAGGGGAGGGTGAAGGGCAGGGGTGGGGGTGGGGGGCACTGGCAAATCTTTTCTTCGGCAGAGCACTCTGTACAGCTTTCTTGTAAATGGATGGTTCACCTGTTCGACCAGCAGAGATTCTAATTCTTCCCCCCTCCTTCTCTTTTTTTTTTCCTTTTTAAAGCTGAACGGCTTCCCGAGGAGCTCTGAGTTTTCTATGCCAGATTCTGCTCCAGTGGCTAGGACCTTTATGGCTGCTGTTTCTTTTGCTCTGGGATCTGATGGAGGAAAAAAAAAAAAGCCACGATGGATCCTGTCCCTAAAGTAGAAATTTTCTTTTTCATTCTGCAAACAAGGCTAAAGATCGGAGGAGAATGAATGCAAAAGTAATTCAAGTTTGTGGTCGTGCCATTAAAAGTGTTTGGCTTCAGAACAAAATTATTTGGGAAATCCGAGCATTTCTTCTTACTCTATCGACAGTATTTGAAAGTTATGTGTGCTTTGAGTAATATGGTTCAAGTGACAACAATCTCTGCATGTCAATGTTTTCTGCAGCTTATGGAGAGAAGGCTAGTTTTGCCATTGGAAAGGAAGAAGCTTTTTCTAGCAATCTGTAGAAGGATTAAATGTTGAACATGGGGAAGAAGCAAAAAGTGAATACACGCCCAAAGGTTATCCTTGCATCGTGAATGGGTTTAAAGTACTCTGTAACCCAGGGCCCACCTGAACAGTAGGATGAAAAGTATAATGGGGAAATATTTCAATTAGAACCCCCTTAACAAGCATTTAATCCTTCTTTCAGGCATTAAGGAAATAGAATAAAATTGTTACTGTACAAAGCTGCTGGAAGCAGATTTTAACCCATTTGTAGACGCTTCCCTCTGATGCATTATAGTAACATAGCTACCTGTGAGACAAGGCAGTGAAGATTTTTATCCTGTATTCTTTGTTTTTTCTTTTCAAAAGTTAAGGACTATACTCTCAGAAAAGTCTGTTTGGTCAGCTGATACATTGTTTGAATGTATGTATGTGTCTTGCCTGCTTATTTGATCTTTTCTGCCCCCTACTTGAAACTGTGGTTTGTTTATTTGGGGGGGAAGGAGGTGGTGTTAATTTGGGGGCAGGGGGGGCATTGGTTTTAGGGTTTCTTTTGGGTTTGGAGTTTTTTTTTTTCTATTTAACAATAGCAGTGAAAGTTTTGGTGACAGCGATTATGACTACTAAACAATTCAGTTTATTGGAAGACGAATTCTACTGGATCATATCGGACTTTTCCTAGTCCCTGAGACCCTAACTTGTGAGGTTTTTTAGCAACAATCACAAGTCAGGCTCTTGGGACCTAGGCGGAGGGGAACCAGCAGCTTTGGACTGTGATTGTTTCTCTGCAGAATTTAGAGAACCAAAGGAGCTTTCCTTGCCTGGAAGGGTAAAAAAGGAAAAACATACCTATTTCAGATGTTAAGCATCAGAACTGTTCCTAAAAGAAAAAAAAAAAAAAAGAAAAAAAGAAAAAATCTGAACAACTGTTACCCATTGTGCAACATTAGGATGTTACATATTTATATGTTTGGAAAACTGGACTAGATGTCATGTAATATTTAGAATTAAAATTTAACCTGAATGTTAGTTTGCACCTAAATACTCCCCCCAACCAACAAAAGCAGCAAATCCCCCACCTCAAAACAGATACTAAAATATACAAAAGACTTCCAACCATAATATTAATAATATTATTATTATTGTAGACAATTCTGATTGATAATTACCACAAAGTATATATTCTTCCTTTCTGTTACAGCATTAATTGACTTTTAAAACATAAAACATAAACACTGATGTTTGAGGCCTAGAAAACATTCTTTCTATTGTTTAAATAATGATTTCAGTCTAGAGGAACACTGTTGCTTAGCTTTTCCTGTAACATGAAACAAAGAGTATTTTGTAGTTAGTTGCCATCATTTTTCTTTGTCCAAATGAGAACACAATATGTCATTTAAAATATTCTCTCATTTAATTTACATTTTAATCTGAAAGAGAATATTGGTTTAAAAGTCATACTACGGCATTAACATCCCTTTACACTCAGAAATATATTTCTTGTACCTGTTCAATTTAGAGTGAACCCACAATACTCTAAGCACCAGACTTAGCAACTTCTAAAGTCTCCATCACTTCTTATATATTTTATCCCTCTGAAAAAATAAACAGTGTGATCTGTAGCTTGTGTTAAGTTCTTCACTGACTTTGTATAAGGAGATTCACAAGCACATGAGTTATTCTTCACTGCTTATTCATCTTCAACATCCGATCTAAAACACATCATCTGATTTGTATTTCCTAATATTTTATAGGTGAGTTAGTTCTGAGTCATTTTTTTCTGTTTCCTGTGTCTAACCAAGATGCTGCAGGACTTAGTTGATACATCAGGCTTCACTGAAACAAAGGCTTCACACAATTCAGGCATCTAAACTATTTGTTCATTTCAAGAGTGGTATTTCGGCCGCAGTATATTTTTCCACTTGTGTGGGAGGAATTGTGTTTTATTGTAAGCATCAACACTATTGTTAAAATAAATTGTTCTTATCTGTTAGTATAATACTTTTCCTTCTTGTCTTGTTTTCTTAAGAGACAGAAACTATGCTCAGTACATAGTTTTCAAGTTGCTCAAGATATAATTAGTCTTTAAATAGTCATAAAAAATATTGCCTTAGCAATTACAATGATGATACAGTTCCTGTAAGTATGTAATTCTTTTCTTTGTAAACTGTCAATCCCACATGCTAAGAACACCCAAAAGAGCTGCTTGCAAAAATTTAGATACAGAGGCAACTTTTTAAACACAGGCGTGATATTCAACATTGACTTCTGTTTAGGCAATATTGGAAAAGTAGATCCGAATGCGTACAGGAAAGACAAATGCACCCAGATGGGTGCTACACTCGTGAAGCACTTTGTTAGGCATTTACACATATTCTGTAGCAGTTTTCAATACTGAAAACAGGTTATTTAAGACACTGATCAGGTGAACACATATTCTGTTCATTTGAGCTTTACAATGAGATAAAACTATATTGTGTGTGGGTATATACATGTCAATATACAATTTAAATTACGCATAGTATTTATCAAAATAAAAATCCTTATAATCAAGCTGAAAGATGCACCCATCTATGCATATTAAAGATTGTCATTGAATTTATTTTTTGATTGACAAAATTTACTTGAATGAGGATAGTTCACATTCAGCACTCTGAATTAATTCTACATTTAACACCGTATGTACAATGAAGGTGAAACTGTGGTGTGAAACGTTTTGTCTCTGTCAGTCTGAAGATTTTGACTATGCTTTGCCCTGCATGGAGAATGAGAAGAAAATGAATCATTAGAAACCTCTGCCTGGCGTATTTGGTGCTCCAGCAAAAGTCTTTAATATGCAGTCCTGCCTCTGCATTACTGCTTGAACTGGGATGACTCCGGTGGCTCCTCTCTGCCCATCATACTCACTGCTGCCCCTTGCCACAGCAATGGGAAAGTTGGTGCACTGCCTGCCTCTTTTCCTGCTCCCTCTTCTTCCCCAGTCTCAGCACAGCCAGCCCAGCCTCAGGTAGGCAGGTAGGGCGGAGGTGGATGGAGGGGAGGGAGAAGCAGGATCTTCACTCAGGCAGAATTTCCACCAAGATCAACGTGTTTCCGTGTCCTGGGACTGCGTGACAACGCCTACGAAGACCATGCAGGAAGCAGTCCCATTTACCCAGTGACAGTATATGGAAGCTGTCTCTATCAGCACAAATAAATAGAAAACATCATCTTCAGTATGCTATGCTTAGATATATGTACAAAATTTCGATACATTTCCATATATAGGAATCATATATTTCTATACAACTTGATGTTGTTTCAGTGCAAAATGCATTTAAATGCTCTTTAATAAGTGATTTCAGAGTAATCAGCTTGTGCTACAACAAAAACAAAAAAACAAAAACACAAGCCCTTGCAAAGGGGGAGGAAGAGAGAGAGAGAGAGAGAGTGAAAAAGATGTGTGGTGCATACAAAAAAGGACCGATATTAACAATTCGATGGGTTCCTAGTTGGTGGAGCAGACTGAGCCAGACGCATATATTAGCGGCTGTCTGCTGCTGATGGGAGCCTGCTCAATGCGGTGGAAATGAAGGATCACCTAGGCTCTGACACCAGCTTATTTGTACGTTTTAATTTTAAAAAGGAAAATCACTGTTTTACATAAACATCTTAACCCCTAAATGATTTTTTTTTCTTTTTTCCTCCCTCATATTGTTTGCTAATTTGCTGTCAACTTAAAGTGCTGTTTAGCTATAGCCCAACAAAACATCAGTCAAAAAAACAGAGGGAAGTATTAGCTTCTCTTTTGTCTGCCATGCACAATTGAGTTATTATTATGATAATTGTCGACTTTAATTTTTAGTCTTCATGGGAGATGCAACAATTTTCTGGAGCTTCGTTTTTGAGACAGTCTAAGTTTCAGCAGTATACCATTTCATATTTCACCCAAACAATGCAAAAAAAACCCCAAAAACCCACAAAAAACCAAAAAACCAAAAAAAAAGCTCATAGCTCAAGCTCGGGTAATTTGATCAATTCTTTTCATTAACCTGAAAGTCTTTAGCACCTTAGTATAGTATTACATATATGGGACGGGATTTCTTTTCCAACCATATAAACTCTAAAATCCATTAATACAGTGCTGAAGACTACTACATGAGTCAAGGGAATTCCAATCCAAGTTAATTACTGTTGGAATTAGAGGGAAGAATATTTTACTCGAAGTTGTATAACAAGAATCTACAATTATCACATTTCAGGGCATCACTCTATTCATTTGATGAAAAATGTCAGTGAGGTTTAACAGAAGATGTTCTGCATTTCCGTGGGTAATGAAAATCAGCACATCCACGATAAGCTAACACAACATTTTCAGAGTGTTAATATGCAGTGCAGCAGAAATTTCTGTAGGCAGTAAATGTAGCCATCATTTCGATTCGCCCGTGTGATGATTATGCTCAATTCCTGACTAGGTACATAATTTCACACTGAAAAGCAGTCATCTCCTCTTAGGGACCAACTGTAGCCTACAAAAAGAGGAAGAAAAAAGAAAAAAAAAAAAGAAAGAAGAAAGAATGACTGCTGTCTGAGATCTATAACTAGCTGGGTAGTCACACAATAAAAAAAAAATGTATCTGGAGTACTATAAAAAATGCCAGCTGAAACTGTATCACTCAATTAAAAGTAGATTTATTTTATTATGTTCATTTAAAGTGGTTTTGTCCAAACAATGTATCTGAGCCATTCATCACCTTGTTTTTTCATTGTTTGATGATTACAATAGGCATCTTCAGAGTTTATTGGATGCTGTGTTGTTGCACTCCTTGGCAACACTAGTGTGATTCTTATGGCGAGTTATACTCTGACCAGAATCCAGCTCAGTTGATTGATGAGCTTCACTTGCAGTGCCTGAGTAGCAACAAGTGGATGGAAGCCTTAGAGAGTAAGTGAATACCAGATTAATAAAATCAACACTCATAAAATTATTTCATCTTTAAAAACATCTTTAACCTGTTAAGTGGGATTTAAAATTAATCGCGGAATCTTCCAGTTGATTATAGACTAAAGTTTATCTGGTAGGCTTTCAGAAGTGCAATCTTTACGCCTGTTCCTACTTATTTAGGAGTTAAGGATTAGTCGTAATTGTGGGATAAACTAGATATGGTAATGATAGGTTGAGCAATATGAGTATCCTATGGGGAACAAGGCAGACAATATTCTGTACTTTTCTTTCACTCGTTAGCTGTTGCACTGGGGCCGTGATTCTCTACAAGGATCATGTTCATTTATTTAAATGGCCAAGCAAATCAACAAGGTTGTGCTGAGTAGTTCAGGGCTGGTAATTTTGGTTTTGGTTTTGGGTGGTTTTCTTCCACCACCACCACCCCCAACTTCTTTTCTTGGATGTGTACGTGTCATGCATGTGAAGGTATGAAGGAAAAACAGCTATTCAGCAGAGACACGTCCCACCCCTTTAATTAAGCTTTTCCTGGACTATGTAAAAACACTGGCAATGTGTAAATCCCATTTATGTGTTTGTTATTATTATTTTAACAGATTCCTAAGTATTATATTAGGATACCTCAGTGATGAAATACACATGAAAATAGTTGCATTAGTAAGTCACTGGATACCGAAAGGGTTGGATGGCATCGGCACAGAGCCAACTGGAAGATTTTATTTTTCATTTAATTCCTTTCACCTAGTAGGCTCCCTAAGCATTAGGCAGAACCCAGTATGTGGCTAAGTTATTGCTCTAGTGTTCATCACACAAAAAGCACAGTCTTAGCATTTGTAAATTTTCTTCAGGGAGGTTTCTAATCTAGACAGCATTTGCGTTTGGGGATTACACCACAGTCTGTTCCCCACCACCTCCCCCTCTAACATGTAGCCCTTTCAACTTCTTCAAAGAAGTGCGGAAAAGTAGGTTCTTTTATTAATAGCAGAAAACAAACCGACTGCTGGACTTCCGTGGCAGAGCTCACATAATGCGGCAGGGTGGGAACTGTAACAAAGAATGCTTGAATGCACTAAACGTATAGTGAAACCCCATTTACATTCACTGATGGGGCTTAAAGTACAATAAATGAGAAGTATAAAGTAGAAATAAGCAGGGCTATGAAAAGACTTCAGTGAAGGTAGATACTTCTTGAAAAGTTTAGCACAGGATTTAATTTCGAACTCGAGCCTTTCTTAGTAGAATGCATTTCTTCATAGTGCATCCCTTTGCTTAAAGCGTTTCCATCGGATGACAATAAATCAGATGAAGTGAGTGCCTCCAATGCATAAAGAAGTAGGTTCTGTTTATACAATTTATATACTGATTTTCATGTGAGTGAGACAGCTAGCAGTGGAAAAGTCTTCATGGTTCACTGTTTGTTCCTATACAAGATCTCTCCCCTGCAAACTGCCTTTGAAGTGTATGGGGAAAACTTTGTATCCAGAAAAAGTTTGATTCTGGGATCCTCACTCACTCTTTACTACTAAAATGTTTCTGTCCATATGGGTGTAGGTAGGTCAGAGAATTGGACAAGGTGGTTGATTTTCTTCTGCTAAAGTTAATCTGTGAAATAGAATCACAATATTACTAGTGAGTAACAATCAACTCTCTCCTTCTTCTCTTCATCTCTTTGTTTCAGCCCCTTCCACAGCCCCACTGTCAGGCCCTACAAGATGCTGGCTTTGTTCTCCTAGGAGTTTAAATCAGCCTTGCTCCCATTGTTTGCACTTCTCTCCACAGTGGTTCTTCATCCTTAACATGAAGAATGTATAAATTGCCCCTACTTGTAAATTTTTGCAGACTCTGCATCTCCTCCCTTGGCCCCAGTCAGAAACAACCAGCAGTCAGACATTATATATTAGGTTGTTGGTTGCAGTTTTCCAGATAAAACTCTTCTTTCTCCTTTTCTTTTGAAGAATGACATGATAGTCCTGTTCTCTTCACAATCAGAATGGAGGCTCGTTTGTGGAACATCAGATTTAATAACTGTGATCTGGGAAAAGCAGGCTATGTGATAATTTTCTGCTGCTCTGTTCAGCAGAGGTAGTTTCTGCTGGTGATGTAGGGGAAACTTTTGCTACCAGCATTTAGCCAGTTTCATATTCCCAGAAGATTTGATGGTCAGCCCTTGCCCTCGGGGAGCCCAGTTCTGCTTTGGGCCTACAGGAGGCAGGTCACCCTGGTGCCATCCTGCAGCAGCTGGCATGAGTCTAACCCAGACAGGGCGCCTCTCCATCCCCACGGCACGGCGTCCCAACAGAGCAGGAATCAGCGTTCAGCAAGCCTGGCACGTGAAATGGCCGGCACAGCCATTTTGTGGTGGGATTTATGGCTTTCCACTGCAAGCACAGGGTTCATCCCTCTGTTGGGAAGATTTGTCACAAGTCTGAGGACACACAGTGCTTATAGTGCTTGCTGGTGTTATTTATATGCACACACTGGAGTATTCAGGGAGTTAGATTTACTGTGAGACTTTAAATAAACATAGAAGACTGTGCTTTTCTGTTGTTTATTATGCTGGCATATTATTTTGGATCTTAATTCTCAAACTTATGTCTCCCTCTGAAATAGAGGAGTATGGTCAAAATATTGATGTTTTAGGGGCCATTGAGGCACCCAGTTTTTAAACAATGACTGGATGTTTAGAAGTGAAATAGGTTACCAGTGCAGCATTGGAAACCTCTCCTGGCTGACTCAGAGGGTTAGATTTCTTGTGGGTGTTGCCAGTATCTAAGTGTTGAGGTTTGGTAGGCTTTTTATGAGTTAATAAATTCCAAGGGCTGCAGCTTGGCTTTCTGAAATTTGGTAATCATTCCCTAAATGCCAGTGGGAAATCAAAATTACTACATGCAATAACTAACACTTTTAAAACCCTTTGAGATGTTTCCAAACTGCTGCCTACGTGCTCTTCTTTGCTGCATTGATGGCTAAAGATTAGGGTCACTTCCTGGCACCCATCATGAATGCAGACAAGAGCATTTACTTTCCCAGTGCTGCCAGGGCAATCTGTGGGCTCTTTCATGTGGGGAATGCGACTCACTAATGGGAGTACAGTGGCTGTCACAGGGGGACCTTGACTTTTATTAGAGCTCTGAGACCTCAGTATAAAGCAAATGTTAGCAAAGCAGGAGGTCATGATTTAGTGTGGCAGTGTGAGGCAATGTTCTATACATTTCTTTTACCATCTTCTTTCTGCTGTTTCTCCTTCAGTTGTTCATAGTCGCTTAGTGCACTGTTTGGAAAGAGAGGGTTCCATCTGAACAAGCTTTGGGGTCTCAGATCCTAATATTCAAGTAGTCTCCATTGAAACTCTTCAGATTAATTTTGACATGCACACTTACTTTTTTCAGATTGATATTTTAATGGTCCCAATGATCTTCTGCAAAAGCAAGCAAGAAAAAAAAAATGGAAAGGAGGAGCTCCACAGAGAGTCCTTGGCTCAGCATTTTTGAATAAATCAGTCTAATGTGTTTGTCACTATTCTGTGTGATTTTACCATGGTAAAAAAAAAAAAAAAAATCCTTCAGCTTGGATTATGAAATGACAGCAGAACTTAATACCTGCAGTAGTCTTCTAAGAGGACTTGCAGGCTCTGTGGCTGAATGCCATCCATGAATGCCATGGGTGCTTTCCTATATCCTCTCTGCTTCCAGGTGCCATGTTCTATTCACTAGACCAGGAAACTTGGTACCATGAAGGACCTGCACCTTACATGGGCTAGACAAGAAATACATCCCACCATCTCCTTCTTTCTTTCTTTCCCTCTTTTTCCCTCCCCCTTGCTCTCCTCCCTTGTGTCTCCCACACACAGTAGAATTATCCTCTCTGCTGCCAAGGCAAACTCAATCATCCAGTCTGACTTCCTCCATAAAACATGCCAAAGCATTCACCAAGCAACTCCCATGTCAACACCAACAATTTCTGTTTGGTTAGCATGTATATTTAGGATTTGGGATGGCAGAGAATCCATAATAACCTCCTGGAACAGTCTCCCAGTATTCTATTACATCAATATTAAAATCATGGTCTTCATTTCAAAATAGAACTTTTTTAACATTAGTTTCCAGCTACTTTTTTAAAATTTTCCTGACAATTTAAATAGCAATTTACTCCCTTCCCCCTCTTAGGATTTTCAGTGAAAAACTAATGAGATTGTCTTCATTGTCTTACTCTTAAGTTTTTGGGAAGATCAGATCATATTGCTTGTTCTTGTTTGAGTCTTTCCCATTTTGTCAATATCTTCTGCAAATACTAGTAGCAGAAGGAGCGAGTTGATGTCAGGAATGTTATTAGCTTGCTAGTAATTCTTCTTTTGCTTGACTGACTTACTCCTTTATCTTGTTTATTCTCTTCTTTGTTTCACTATACTGAGATCACAAGTATAGCTAAAGGAATAAAGACAGAAAATGATCTGGAAAAGTATTTTTGAGGTACTTAAAAGTGCCCAATTCCAGTTAAAATTAGTAGGAGTTTATCACCTAAACTGTTAAGTACTTCTGTCACCTTTATTTAAGCAAAACCTTATGTCAATGGGAGAAATAACAGAATCAGCTTATCAGTCATTGAGTAATTATTATCCAGGTAGTTTTTGACCCCCATGAATCTATTTATTGAATAAATTGTGTTTAATTTCATAAGAAAATGACAGCAACTGTATTAATCTTACTATTTGAAAGCTTGCTTGGTTTCAGCTTTTCCTGTGTTTCTTATATGCTTGAGTTACAGAAATAGATCCTACAGATGGATTAAAACATACCCATGTGTTGAAGCCAAGCAATCAGTCGCACATTTTACAGGTATCCATCCAAAGAGCTAGGATGTAGCTGGCTAAAGGATTATTTTTAATGTGTTTCTACAAAGTTCTGTAACCTAGTCCCTTCACAAGGCTTATTTGTCTGATCTCAGTAAATCTGCAAGCCTATATGTTTTATCATTTTCCTATCATGTGTTTGGGGAGGAGAGACGGGAGGAAGACTGATCTTAGATAAACAATGTAAGTTGTTAAGAAAGGAGGAAGCTGTCATCTGTAGCCTTTCCAGAGACAGCAGTTCCAGACAGTCACCTGAGTATTATCGCTCTGCCTCAGCTATAAATCACAATCTGGTAATGGCCAAGGCTGACACCCTGACATTTTCAAGAAGAGTAAAAGACCTGATTTGACTGGAAATCAATTTAATTTCACAAATCTTGGGATACTCCAAACATTGGTCTTGTTCATTTTTTTTTTTTTTGTGCCTTATTTAGAACTTCTATGACTTTGTTGAAGGATTAGTTGTTTTATACAATGAATCTAGTTTCCTATGTAAAGTTTAAAATTACAGAAATACGTGTGTGTGCAGTGCATCACAGGACCTGGTACCATGGAGAATGTAACTGCCTTTTCTGACAGCCTGCTGAAGTTGATGGGCACAGCACCTGAACCTATGTTACCTTTTTCCCACCTCCAAAGGCAGTAGCTGTCCTGCACTGGAAGGATGAAAAGGCAGGCTCAGAGCATGTGATGCCACAACCCTGATCTCCTGCATGTGAATTCCAGTGAGGTCCTCCGAAGTAGTGACAGCGTTGGCACACGAGGACTTCCCATTGGGCAACAAATTGTAGCAGCCTTTCTGTAGCAAAAATGACCCAGAAGTTCTAAAAATTTCAGCTGCTGTTTTTATTATTTGAAGAGACAAAAATAAACCCCAAGCAAATGGAATTAAAATGGCTTTTTCTATTTTTTTTTTTTTAATTTTAATTTTTTTTTTTGCCTGGGCTGTAAGAATGTACTGTAAAGACAAGATATTCCCCATTCAAGGAGGGAGGGGAATGAGCTTAGTGACTGTAGTACCCATGGAACTGTTGCACTAACAAGTGTAAGTAAATGCAATCCCAAGCGTCCCTCAATCAGACTGCTCTGAGACATAGCACGACACCCCTTTAGAGCAATGCCACTGCCCAAGGGGAAGGCTTTGAGGTGGTATCAGACCTCCAAAAAAACTGAGCCTGAAATGTTCTTTCCAATAGTTTCACAAGGAGCTGCCACGCTCTGCAAAATTTCGGTTTTCTTACTTGGCAAAACAAAACCATCTAGAGGACACTGGCTAAAAAAAGGAAGGTGGCATAAGGTAATGCATGTATGAGAATCCAAGCCAGTGAGTAAGCTGTGCCTAAATTTGCCAACAGATGCATTCCTGTGTGAAACTGAGAAAGGAAAACAACCTTAGCATACAGAGGATTAAAAATATCTGATGGCCATTCCATGTTTAAGCCCCTTAAACAGTATAGTGCGAAACACGCTGTGGTGTCTCTAGCAACAGGTGTGAAATTAAAGGTAAGGATTTTTCTCTCTTTGTGTGTCTCTTGCCTGCTGCACAGTACTCCTGGAAAACCTGTAAGAAGCTCATTAAAACCATGCATGTATAACACAGACCCAGTGCATCAAATGACTTTCAAAGGCCTTAGCTCTATGGTATGTCTAGACACTGTCCGTGGGCTTTATCAGCCCAGCACATCTTAAGGAGCAGTAAAACACATCTGGTGTGGAAAGAAATGCTAACAATCTAGCAAATTGCTAGCATCTAGCACAGAATCCTTTTTCTCTGACAATAGCCACTAGGACATGCCCAGGGAAAAAGATAAGATCAGGACAAGTAAAGTGATATTTCTCTGTTGTGTTTTTTTTTTTTTCCTGTCTCCTGTGGAATTCAATGCAGTGATTAATAGCTGGTATCAACCTATTTAAGCACCCTTGGCAGATTTTTTTTCTTTTGTGCATGTGTTTAATTACTTGTGCTTTAATTTTCTGAACCCTTTTGGTGTGATAACAATGGTATCTTTACTTGATTACAAGTATCTCCATGTTCTGCAGATTCATTTGCATCCAAGGAAGACTGAGGAAAGGTTGGAGCCGTGCGTAAGTGCTTTGCATGGATTTCCAAGGTGCAATGCCTCTGTGTAACCTGCATCATTATGCTCACTTAATTTGCGTTCTCTATGTGTTTTCCTGGCAGGAAGAATTTCTAATGTTCAGACAGATTTTACCTGAGGCCAATGTTTTTTTTTCTGATATATGCAGCTTATTGGCAAACTTTTCCAGCCACACGTTGTGTACAATGGAAAGACTTAAAGGTGGATTAGATCAAAACTGTGACTTTTGGCACTGTGATGTTCTCATGGCTGTTTTTATCGGTACAAAGCATGTCCTGGAAGACAGAGGCATCCTGCAGCCTTTTCGTTTCCATAAAGGGATGTTTTGGCCTTGTTAAAGTCAAGGGGAGCCTTTGGCTTCAGCTGCTAAGCTGTCACCATCAAATTTAAACAGTTTGAAGAGTTGCCACCATCCTTACAAGACACTTACTTAAATTATTCTCACTCTCAAAAAGCTTCATACTATGAGCTGGATCCTTTTGTGCTTAACATATCCCCAAATTACATGGAGGACAGTGTAATGAACCCTGGAAAACATTTCCCTTGTCAGAACATCATGCCTAACTCGTCAGAGGTTTCAAGAGCAAGATGAGAAGTTTACATTCAAGACTGCACCAAAGTAGGATGCTAGCTCTGGGAAAAAACTGTCTAAAATGTCTATATTCCAAGACTGAAAGACTGAATGTTTAGATTCAATCAAAGAAATAGAATATTTAGCTGGTTTGCTCAGGATCTAAAAACTGCAACAAAAGTAGAAACAAATCAAGTGGCCTCACTGTGTCATTTAACATGATGCAAAATTATCCCAGCACATTTTTAATTGAACATGAGTTTAAATATTAACTGCTTAATTTAAATAGAGATTTTAGCTTTTAATATAGCAGCTTTATTGGATGATTCATGTCGACTATATGCGATTTTTTAAAGTAACTATAGCATCACAATTTGTAAATGGCATGATATTACCAAAGACTCTACTTGAAGCAATTCACAATCCTCATTTTTTAATACAGTGGTTGAGTTCTCATTTCTAGAACAAAATTAAACATCTACAAGTAAGTGCTGATTTTAGGGGGATTAGATCAAGTAAAGCCACTCTGCAGTATGATGCCAGTATATTAGGGCATATTGCAACCCAGTTGATGAGACAAATCAAAATGGATTCACGTAGTTACTTGGTATTTCTTTCAGACCTGACTGAAATTTAATGCTTGGGACTTTGGAGGAGCTGTAATTCATTAGAAAGATTTAGAAAATGTAAAGTTACAGTTACCATTTGCCTTAGGGCATCTACTGGTGCTTCTCCCAAAGATGGCAAGTTCACTGGAACAGTGTGACATAAATGCCAGCCTCATATTGATGTCCCAGATGCTTCGAGTCATCACAAAAGGCAAAAGACATTTAATACATAGGAAATCAAGTCCTGTGTTACCTGTCCCATTCCACTATACCCTCAAGAACTTCACAAACTTGGCATTTTGTTCAGAAAAATTAAAATACTGCCTCAAAATACTGATTTGTGACTATTACAAACAGATTCTATTTTTTGAGTTTGTATTTTCAGGAGGTTGGATAAAAGCACAGATTAACAAAATATGTCAGTTGATACTTGCTGTAGCTCAGATTTATGAAAGTCACAGTTTTATATGGGAACACAAGACAGCATTTAACTACAGTTACTGCTATAACAGGTCATGATTTTCTTTAATTCCTTCTTTATTTTTTTAAATGTTGATGTTAAAAGGTAGATTGTTTTCACCAATAGATGTCTGTAATGCTTCTGCCATTACAAAATTGTGCTCTCATTTTTCATTAATTGGTCTCTTTTTGGTCTGTTTTCAACAAATGTCAGAACACCAACTGAGGCACACGTTTGCATTTCAGCTGTGTAAACATATCAGAAATCCAGCTTACTCCTTCCATAGCTACAATGAGCAGCTTAAAATGTTCAGTCCAGGGATCTGTTAGTGATGAATGTGCTGCCAATATCACAGGTGAGGGTGGGTGCTTCTTTCCTGAAAAAGCTCCAGCCATAATTGTGGCCCTGTTGGACCCACAGGGAGCAGAGGTTCTGCAGACCCATACTGGGGCTCCCTTTTGTTTCATCCCCAGGATGAGCCTGTCTCTCCTCAGCAGGTCCATGTAAGTGAGAGGGAAAGGGCAGTCCACTCTTTTTGGATGTGCTGTCTCAGAATGTCTGTCTGCAGGCTCAGGTGGGAAACAAAACATGTTTCAGTAGCAAAATCAAGACTCTTTGCCTTTTACCATGTGTGAAGACCAGGGTCTTTTTCAGTTTAGTTTTTTAAATAGAAGCAGAATTACTGTTCTCCATGTTGATGTTGTTTATCTTTTCCCAATATTTGTTCTCTTCTTTCTCATTATTTGCATGTCTCTGAATTTCCTGTGAGAGCCATCCTAGTAGAAGAGATTCAGAGGCCTTTTTGGGAAATTTCTCTCAAAAATGAGTTATCAGTTTATACAGCTTCCTTGAAGGCTGAAAAGCAGTGTATTAAAGCCAATTTCCAGCAGTTACCAAAGATATTTTGTTAAAAATCCTTAACACAATTTAAAAAGACTAAGCACAATCCTCAGACTGGTAGAAAAGCAAGCTGCTAACATTTCAGAAACACAGAGATCAGTGAAAGAAAGTCACAAGGTCATTCATATTTTCCATGATGAAAATCAGGCCAAATTAATGACCACCATAATCAGGTTCAGACCCACAGACCTTAGGAGACCTCACGTATGCCAAGCGTCAGGCTGGCTCATTGAAAATATTGCTATGAGCATCCTTTGATCTGCACTACTGCTGACAAAACCTCTTCAGGTGTAGAAAGCTCATGCTTCACTTCTCTGTAGATACCAGACACCTCTACTACCTCAACAGAAACACTCATTGGAGTGAGTACTAATGGTAGGTATTTACAAAATCAGGATACCAGTCTCAAACTATACAGAGATACGAAGATCTACCCCTTTCAGCACACAGGATGTGCTGCCTGTGAAGTTTGTGGAGTTTTGATTGGTTTCTTGGTTTTTTTTACATTTTTCTTTTTTGTTGTTGTTGTTGTTTTTAAAGCTGGAATGCCAATTACATGTGGCTGAATGAATTTTCCTTTTTTTTCATTACATATGCACAGTGCTGTGAAGTAGTGACTGATACATAACCTTCTGCAGAAGGCACCATACTTAAATGAGTAATTTTTATTCAGACAGCATTATTACTGGGATAAGAGCTTTTTTTCTGGAAAAGAACAGCCAAGTCTGGTCTTCAGTTGCCCAGTTAGAACAAAGAAAGCTTGTGCAGGTTAAAAATATAAGGACAACAACATTTCCCATTCACATTCTCAGGTTGGAAGTGATTTTACTATCTTAACCATCTGAAATACTGCAATTTTTTCAGAAGTCTCTTATGCAATTAGTAACAACATTTTGAGTCTGAATAGCATGCCTATGTGAGTCTGAAACCATGCAGTTTCCAGCATCTGGGAGTGCAGTCTCACTGTTCAGCAAGCTGCTCTGAAAGGCACAGATAGCTCTTCCAGCAAGCTGGAAACACTGATACAGAAGTGCCAAATAAATAGCTTATTTTCTTTAATTGTACTGTTCTAACCATGATGTTTCACTTATAACCTCTGTCTTTAACACATAAACAGATACATATTCTTTCACAGAACCACTGCTGATCTTTCTGACATCAAACCTGCATCTCTGACCAAAATAAGCAGAGATAGGTTTTGTGGTCCTCACTGCAAGAAACAAGATGTGCACATATATATATATATATATATGGATAGATGTACGACTTTTTGAGTATATATTTCAAAGCACAATTGTATTTTTTGATTGGTGTGTACTTGTGTCTGATTTGTCATAAACCTTTTGTCAGCTGTGCCGAGAGGCCTGGCACCAGCAGGGTGCTGGTCTGTGCTGTGTGCCCAGCCAGCCTGGTGAGCAATCCAAGGATGATATCCCTTGTTTTGCTACCTGGGGGGATTCAGCTGGGAAAAAGCCCCATATCCAGCACCAGCTCTGCTGGAGGATGCTGTGCTCAGCTCCCAACAGGAGCATGCTGGAGGGACAGAATCCCTCACCCCCGGGCTCCCAAGGAGCACGGGTCCATCGTGGGCTGCTCTGACTTGTGTGTCTCGTGTAAGGGGCCATGCTCAGGGTGTTTTTCTGTGAGCTGTAAAGTCATGCCACCCTCAGCTTCACCTAGTCCAGACATTGCAGTCCACAAAGTGAGATCTTCAGTGCTTTGCTCTGCTGAACTTTTCCCTTGTCTGTAAAGGATTGTGGATGGAAGAGGGAGGAGGGGAAGGTGATAGGGAAAAGCAAGGTTTGATTGGCATGCAGTGATTTTGGACTACTAGGAAGCAGGCGGCTCTGCTCTCCAGCCCCCACATACTTCTCAGTCCATGTGTGTTGAGAGGGGAAAGAAACCGATATTGTTCCCTCTAAAATTAATTCCCAGTTAGCCAGTTATTCCTGGTTTTTAGCTCAGAGCACACTGTAATTGCATTTTTCATTTCAGTAATTATAGAGGATATTAAAGTGGATAGACAGTTGTAGCAATCTGGCTCTTTAGACATACCCACTTGTCCAAGATCAAATGGCTACAGCATATTCAGGGTTACAGTCTCCTTCTTTTCCTTCTTGTTCTCTACTGCAGTGGATTTTTTTTTTCGGCGTTGCCATGACAACACTATATCTGGCTGCCAGCTCTGTCGTAAGTTATTGAACTGAGACTGGCTTTTGGTTTAGCAGATAATTAGGTTCTGTCTCACAGGTTCATTTTCCTGTGACTGGGACATGAATATGACCTACAGCTGGCCTCAATTTCAGTGTCACAGACAAAACTTTAACCCTTCCTAGTCCCGCCACTACTGTACCCACTGCGGCGGCTGGTGACAATTCCAGACCCTTTCCCGGGGGTGCTGGACACAGCACACCCTCCCAAAGTCCTCAGGGCTCGTTGCCCAGGCTGTGTTAATCCCCAGGGAGGAGGAGGACAGTCAGGCTTGCGTCCCCATGCTGGGCGGGCGGGGAAAGGGTATTGCTAGCACCAGATGAATATTGATTGTCTGGTACGGAGATTTGTCGGAAAGGTAAGTTCACTGCTTGATTAGTGACCCTTTAAATAATAGAAATGCACAGGGTAGTGACAGGCTTTTTTTGCTTGCCTCAGGAATATGAAATATTTACGAGAGGTCTGTTTTAGCACACAGTGCCCCATCTTGGGTTGGTACCCTGCAGCGAGGGAGCAAAGCCACGAAGAACTGACATATTGTCTCTGTGGGTACCTCCCTGATTTTCCTTTTCTCCTCTGGAAGAAGGGAAGTCCAGCCTGGAGGCTCTGGGCACCTGCCACTGGAGTGCATCAGGGCCCAGCACCCAGGCCCTGGAGTGAGTGCAGGCAGATCAGCACCTCACCAGATGGACCTTTGAGATCACAGAATTGGTCTGGAGAAGAAGGAAAATCCACCATTTTCTTGAGCCCAGTTTTCAAATGTGCTCTGTCCCAACATTTATATGCAGTGTAAACGTGGTGTTGCCATTTTAGTGATCTCGAGCCAGGACATAAACCCTCTCCTGTCTATGAAAAACTTGCAATTAAAACTAGTGCTGTAAAGGACAGTCCGTGGGATTTCGCTAACAGAAATTTGCTTAATTTGTCCATGGAATAAGGCAGGTTTTTCATACCCTTGAAAGAGCAAGCAGGTCTCTCTCCCAAAGCTGACAGATCCCAGAGAGTGTTCCAGAGAATCATAGGACCACTGGTGTAGGAATTGTGTATCTACTTCTCAGAGGCTGCAGATTTTTGGCATATGCCAGTGCACACCAGTGCTGCTGGGACTCGTCCGCCTGTGGTTCCTACTGGCACTATTCTTTCTGGGGAATCTGACAATTTAAACATAAATAAATAAATAAATTAAATAAAAAAAAGAGTCTAGCTGCAAAAGTTGATGGACTTGCAACCATTATCTATCACAGGGCTATTGCATACAGGGTATTCTCTGTGCATGCTATGGCAGGGTGGACACTTCTCAGCTTCCCTCACCTTTCCCCATCAAATTATTTGTGTCGAGGTCTCTTGATTAGAAGGTCAAAGCGTGGAAGAAGCATCCGTCCTGCCTCTGTGGAAGGTGTCCTTCTGAGCTAATCTCCCAGCCTGTGTTTGTTGATAATGTTTGAAAACTGTCTATTATATAGGACAAAGAAAATGGCATTTCATGAACCAGAGATGGTGACTTCTTATCAAACACCGGAAGTCAAAGATTTAACATATATGTATAACCAAAACCATCAAAAAAGGCCCTTGAGGTATTTCTTGATCAGCATATTTAGTGTGGGTTGGACATCCTTGCAATGATAGAATGAAAGTTTTGCTGTGGGGTTAGACTCAGAGTGGGAGTGGGCTGGAGGGGAAGGTCCCCTTGAATTGCAGACAAGGGGTGTAAACTCCACGTGCTGGTTGGCTGATGAATGATCCAGCTGCTGAGTGTTAATGAACATTGCCCCCACATCTGGGACCCCACAGCTCTGGTTGATACCACATCAGCAGCATGTTTCAATATAGCAATGGTTTATTGCTATATAATACATTTATTTCTTTATATAAGCAACTTTTATGAGTTTTTTAGGGTTATTCCCCTGCCCTCCTTTTTTTCAGATTTCATAATGAAAATACAGACTACATAGTTTCAGTTTTTGTTTAGAGTTGGTTTCGGTGCTTGGCCCTCATATTCTGGCATAGTCCTGTAATGTTTCATCTGTGATCACAGTTTTAAAGCCAAATGAAACACTGTTTTCATTGTAACCATTAGAGAAATCAAGCCAACATTGCCAGTGGGATTAAATTTTATAAAAATAGATAAGAAATCTCATTGTTTGGCCTAAAGCAACCTGACATTGTCCCAAAAATATTTGCAAATGAGGGCATGTAAACCAGATCACAAGGAAAGCAGGGAGGGGCAGGGGGGAGATGATGACTAAGAGAAAATTATTTCATGATTACCAGTTTGAGTACTTAAACAGAGAAATTTTACTGTAGGTAATTAAGCCCACTACCTACCCCAGTATATATTGTTTGCAACTGGGAGCAAATTATTCTCTTCCTGAGGATGCAAAGCTGTCAAGTCCTTCTGAGTTCCCAAAGTCCTTCCATAGCTGATCCTTTCTAATGGGAAGGACAAACATTTGCAGGATCTCTCCTGCTCGCAGGTGCTGAGACCAACCCTCGCTTCTCTTTATTCCCAGAACAATTGCTAGAAGTGGAGCAACAGCAGAAATTCAGGCTAGAAAAAGGAAATTGCAGCATTTCATGCATTCTAGCTACCAGTAAATGCCCTGTAAATTTATCTTGAATGTAAGACTTTCTTTGCTGTTTAGAACTAAATAACCTTCTTTGCTACCCTCTGCCAGAACCTGCCTCTACACATTATTGCCTTTGTGGTGGAGTTGGCTGCTAAACTTAGTTACCTGGAATCACTTCTGAGTTATGTTCCTTGAGTAGGCTGTGAGAATACTTCCTCAACTGTGCTTCATCCTTTTGATATCTTATCACATTTTACCCCTATGTGGTACTTGACCAGGGGAGCAAAAATAAGTCCCTTAATTTACATATTTCATTGTGACAGCAACATCAGAAGTGCTTCAGATCTCTGATCAGTTCCTCAGAGAGGATCTAACAGACTAACAGGAGTAAAAAATATTCTGGTTTCAAATCCGAAATGCCTTTTCCTCTGGCTCTTTAAATTTTGAACTTTTTTCCCCCCTTATGTTATTAGGCAAATAAAACCCCCCTAGTATTATGCAATTAAAGAAACATAAAATGACATAAATAAGAAAGAAAATATTTTGCAAGAATGAGAGTAGGAGTGTGATCTTTAAAGATGAAACTTTAGATAAATTTAAAAATTAGCTACAGCTCAATTCTCTTCAAAAGAAAAATGATACATTTTTACCCAAACCAAAGTATTGTTTCCATTCAATACTTGATAATTTGCCTAGTAGAACCCATGAGATGATGCCTCAGCAAACGGAACTGTAGCTTGTTATCTGTGTAATGAAGGATGATTTTTTATTATTATTTTTCATTTTACCGGTTTTCTGAAACCTCTTTTTTATTAAAAATGAATTCTGCACACAGAAGACAATTTTTTTCAACCCAGAAGAATAGAAGTGATTCTTCTCTGCAAAAGAAACAAAATGGTGATAAAACTTCAACAAAACTAATAATAAAATTTGAGATACCTGCTCCTAACCCAATCACTGACTTCTCTTGCCTATACAGGGGTGCAGATGATGTGCTTGCTTCTCTGGCATTCCTAAATCCAGGAAGACTGGAGGAGGAATCACTCAGAGGAGGGGGAAATGGACACCTCCCAATGGTGATGCTTGCTTTGTGTTTGGACAAACATCACCATGAAGGTCTCTTAATGTAGTAGAGTGGCCCAAACACTGTTTTCCTAGCTGCTGTAGCAGACCCTGGCCAGGGTAGAAGTTCACCTTAGCAAGGAGGTCCTTTATAATTTTTTAAATGTACACTTTCTTTTTTTAAAGGGTGATGAGAGAACTTATTTATTAAAAAGTTAATTACAAGCTGTATGGTTGGCACCTTAATCACTCAGAACTAATAATTTATTTCTTTTTTACCTTTTCTAAAATAATTCCCATGCAATAACAGCAATGAGATACTTTAGGCAGTGCATTTCTGGGAATCATTGCACTTCTCAGGTGACTGAAGTCACTGATTCTTCATCCTCATGCTTCATGACACATCTGAGGCATGAAATTATTTCCTTCCAATGTGATGCCTTCTCCTACTCTTATTGCTTAAATGATTCTTAAGGATTAGTGTGTTAAAAGCATTGTGAGAAATTCGGGGAGGTGGCGGGGAAGGAGAAAATAACATTTTACAGAGTTATCAACCTGATCCACATTTTGGTGATTTTTATTCCAATCAGAAGAGTCTAGATCTAATATACATCAGTGGTATGGGCTAGCAAAAATATGGAGGACACAGTAATTTCCTTGACAGTGTGCTGTGAACAAAAATGGTCACACATAGCAGAAACTACCAGAATTTAGAAGGTTTTGTATTCACAATAAGAGTATTGCATTCTCTGTCCACTGGTGGGTATTGCCAGCTGTCTCCTGTATGCAGGTACCATTCTTTGTTCTCAGGATTTTATGCATTCAGCTGTGATTTCTCTCTAAATCCTTTTACCATATCTTGATTGGCTTGCAGACAGAATACAAATTCTCTTGAGACATATGTACCATTACCATTTTAAATTGTAATCTTTTTCAGAAAATGTTGTTGGATTTTTTTTCATTAACATTTGAGAACAAAAGACTGGAGTTTCAACATTTGTTGCCACCCATGGGGCTTTTCCTCATATAAGGTTCTAGTTGCAATATGAGGAAACAACATCAGTTTCATGTCCTTTGCAAAGCAATGTGTAAACAATCACAGAAACTTACCTTCTGTGCATTTATTTTACTGTGAGCAAGGACTGTAAAACACTAGCGCTCATTTTAGCTGGAGGACTACAGAAGTAATCTCTGAAGCCAATGTTGAGGAGATGGTGTATTTACTAAGCCATTACTTAGCAAAGTCCTTATTTACAAAGCCCTGGTGAGCACTAATCTCAAGCTTAGATTATAAACGTAGCTGCTTGCTCTGATGAATCAAAATTTTAGCTGTTTCCATTTCTGCCTCAGTGACAAACTTCACGTATTGCAAGAAAATGTTAAAGCTATTAATAAAAATAAAAGTTCTGCTCCATATCCAAGGCTGTATCACCGAGCTGACTGTCCCTCAGTTTGAAACCCTGTATAGATGTAATCAAATATTTGTCAGTAAAACCTTATTAAATGCAGCCAAAATGATTTTATTGTATGATTGTATGATATTATCATACAATCCATTATTCATATATATTGAGTGCCATGTATTAGATAATATACAGTATATAACATATATAGGATATGTTTAAAAAAAAAAAATTCCTAAAAATATCTTATTCCTATTTTTTCTCTTCTCCTTCCTGCCATACCCACTCTGAAAACACTTTCATATACCAGTAAAGTGGCAAAAAGCAGAGAGAAAACATAATTGCCTTTCTGTTTCACTAAATAAAGGCCTTCATTAAAATTATTTTTCTCCCCTCTTTATTTGATGAAACGTATAAACCTTTGTAACTTGTATTTCATATATCTTATATGTGTAGGGCACGATCACTGCTTATGGCACTTTTCCTCAGAAGAGAGATGAAAATGTAATTCTCGATGTCAGCAGAAACTGGTCTCTTGCTCTTTCTCAGAGGTGAGAGGCAGCATCCCAGGAAAGGCAGGCTAACCCCATCTATGTGTGCTGTAAGGCTTAGGCGTATGCCATGTCTCGTGTAGATGATGCAATAACGATATCTTCTAGAATAAAATCTTTAGTTAAAGATAGATGAATTGTCAAGGTTCTTTTAAGCTTGTTCTCTGAGTCATTGCATTGCATTCCTTTCTGGAAGCCCCACTGAAAAGTTTGCGATGGTTTGTTTGAGACAGCTACTGTGTCAGCTCTGGTCCCAGTGGGCACATACATCGCCTTTTACAAATACTGGGGGGATTGGGGAATAAAAAGGTTCTCAAGAAGCAGGAAAGAGTTCTAGGGTAGATCCAGGAAGGGCCACTGTGATATTTGTAGCACAATTTTCACATTTTCTGATTAATTTTTTAAGTCATACATAAGTTATAGGCTTATAAGGCAGTCTGTCAGTGAATAGCAGACTCACCGGATTTCAAGCAAACTTTTCTGTTGTGTCTTTCAGAAATTTTCATCCCTTTTAACCCTGTGGTGTTGAAAAGTAATTTATCCTGCTTATGGTTCAGAAGGGGAAAGGAGTTGTTAGCAGAAAATATTCATCTGATGTGCTCAGCCTGAATATTGGAAAGAGTAGTGAGAAACTTCATAAGCTCTCTTGTCCCACTTTGCTGACCTTAACAGTTTAGACAGCTTGGAAAGGACTTTCATCTTCTATGTCCAAGCTGAGTGGCAATTCTAAACACTGTGAATCCAAGTTCTTTGCCTTTCCCTGCTCTGAATAGCCGTAGTATTTAATATGCTGTGGGGTGCAGTGTTATGGAATGAATGCAATCCCGTATAACTCAATTGTTCGATTCTGTGCACACCTGGGAGAGGTTTAGGAGAGAATATTACATGTGTTTCACATCTGTTGGTTTCTGGAATTTTGATTCAGTGGTCTTTGGCTTGTTCTTTGCCCATTCATATTGTACCTATTTAAACTCCAGATGTGAACAAGAAAAATTAATTTCTTCCTATCCCTTCTTTTAATACTGTCAGATGAATATGAATCTCAGCTCTCTGGAATATATTACACAGAATATTCATTTTGTTTAGCGATTATTAATATTTCTATAGCTGTGAACACAGACATATTTCTTTTTTAGGCTTTACACAGCATATTACATCTCCTGGGATGTGAATTTTCTGCATGTCATTTTATAATCAATAGCAGTTGTTATTTACATTTTCTTTCTGACCATTTTTGCATAATATGCTTATCCTTTTTATTATTCCTAGCTAGAAAATGCCAGTGTAATTTTATTTGCAACAAATGACATTTTGATAGGAAAAAAAGTACTTAGTTAAGTATTTTTAAATTATTCTTGGTTTGTTTTTCTTTTCTTCGCCATACCAGATATCACCTTTGATTAATAACAATCATATATAGGCTTTGTTCCTCTTATCTGGGTGTCAGCAGTAATTGGAATCCATATCCATATCCTACCTTGCAATCATGCTGCAAAAGGCCAATAAATTCCCGCTGAGTGTGTTACTTGTTAAATTTAGTGCATTACATTCAGGGTAATGAATAAAAGCACTGGGCCGTTACTGTCTGGTTGGCAGAGGAGCAGCAAGAACAGCCAGACTCCCCTGAGGCCCCCGAGCAGGCTTAAAACTGTGACAGGCAGAACCAAGGGACTCCCTAAGCATCACAGTTCAGTTTGTCTCCCTTAATTTCCTCTTCTACCAGGATTTTTAGGGGAAATGGAGGTGAGATAATCTTGCACCGAAGCACAAAATGAACTGTGCTGGTATACCAGTACTCCCTCGTGCAGATTCCCTTCTAGGCAAGTAATGCATCTGCATTAAACATTCAGCTGATGACAGGTTTGACTTTGCTTTAAGAGATGCATGTATCATAAATATATATATATATTTATATTATTTTACTGAGAGATAAAATATACACATAAATGTAGGATTCTAACCAATCCACATAAACCTTCTGTTGGACTGCTGACTGACAAAAATAAACTCTCAGACTTTTGGATGTCTGAGCACTGCTTTGCCTGACACAGGAGCAGCTGTGTGTCTCTAACTGCGGGAAGAAACAAGATGTACTTCAGTTCTGAACCTGGGCCTGGGAAGTTCATGAATTTCAGTTCCTCCTGGCTGGAACAGAAATTTACAGTGTTAAAATGATGAAAATCTGATAAATAAGGTTATGGAAGTAGTGAAGTAACAAGACAGATTCTCAGTGAAAGGATACACAAGTCTATTTTGGGGAGGCTGGGAAGGAGTTTCGCGCTTTGTCTGCAACCTCCTTTTTGGTTTTTCTGTGCCTTTGAGCAGTGGGATCCTCTGAGTGAACTCCCTGTCTTGAAAGAGGGACTCAGGCTCCTCTGGTGCCTCTGCAGACTTCAAGGTTAGGAGTGTGGAGAGTCGTGTACCCACAAATGGCCCTGCAGGAGGGAAGTGGCATGTCCACCTACAGCTGGACAATATGCCCTGGAGCCTTTCCCCTCATTCCCATGCCAGTTCCCAATTCCTTTGGGAAACGATGAAAGGGAGACTAGGATGATCACATTCAGACTCAGTATTTTCTGCAGCTATGAAACTATGAATTTTGGCAAGATTTGGGCATTTATGGTAGTTGCACTCCTTTCAGGGACACCTGTCATGGCCAAAAACCTCCTGAGCTGGACGTACTGGGACTATGTCAACATATATCATGTAGATCCCAACTACATGTTATATTTTCAAGTGAATTAAAATCCACCAAATAGAACAAATTTACAGTGGAGATCTGATCCCTGATGGAGTCAGAGGCAAAGGTTTTACATCTTTGGGATATTGACAGTTTGGAGCTGCTTTATTGAGTCCCTCTGAAGTAGTACTGATTTTTATTGTACTTTGTCCCTACTGCAAAAATCTTCCTCTTAGCCTTCAAGGGCAGATTTTCAAAATTATCAAGGAAACATGGGTTCTTTGGGCTAAACCCACCACAGGATTCAGGTTGTCCAGCTTTTCTTCTAACTGTCCCCTGTGGCTTAATTTTTTTCTTTTTCATTCTTGGCGGTTTTGGTATTAGTGTAGGTTAATACTGGCTGAAATAATTTGCTTGATGGTGAGAAAAACATTTCATAAGTAATGGAAGGAAGAGGATGAGCAATGCAAGCTCTATATCTGCATGTAAGATTTCCGAGGGTATTCCTTTTTTTTAGGGTTTTGAAGAGTTTAGGTTTAAAATAAAATTAATTTGTTGCATAAAATTACACATATGGGATATCTGTACTCCGGGACTGGACTGTATATTCAATTCCAGAAGTAACCTTTTGTGCCTGGCAGCTCAAAACTAAGGAAGACCTCTGTCATCAGAGGGAAAAACAAGATCTTTGCAGGACAAGGTATTGCATCAACTGCATCAGATAATTGCTCCAGGTTGTTAGAGTTTAACATAAACCTCCCCCAACATGAAAAGCAGTATTTTATTTTAGAAAAGGGTAGTCTTTTGATATGGATGATCTCACACAAGAGGAAATATTTGGTGTTGTCTTGTTTTAAGTGGCTCATGATGCTGCTAGGAAAAGCTCTTCCTTGAAATTGCCTTAAGATAATTGTTCATTATCTTAGCCTTATCATGGCTCTGTCTGGCAATTGCATTAACATTTGAAATGACAGATCAACATTTCTAAAACACAAATATACATGCCTGTGAAGCATAGTACCCATGGAGAGGGGTTTTAAGATCACTTCATTGGGAAGACAGTTCTGGCTTCTGATGTGGTCTTGTGGGAAGCCTCCTAAGCAGTTTACATTTCATTAGGGAACGCAAACAGGTCCTCGATTCTCTCATTGTTGAACTGGAAAATACTGCAGATGAGCCCAGATCCTCCAAAAAAATCCTTCTGAATCATCACAGAAGGGAGGCTGGGGAATATTTGCTACATTCTGAAAAGCTCCACGTGTCTGAGACCTCCAATCCCTGATCTCAGGTCAGGCAGTGGTTTTGCTCTGTGCCAGCCATTGACATTTGTTGTTGATGGATTTTTATTTCATCTTCTCATGTTCAGCATTCCTTTCAGCTGGAACATTTAGTTTAAGGCTATCTGGATGCCATGGATAGAATCATCTTTAATCTTCTTACCATCAGAAATTGTGCAGGAGCAGATCCAGGTGCAATGGATGTTGACGGGCTAGATGTTTTTTATATCAACCCATTAATTTTTACAGATGGTTTATGAGTTTTGTTTTTCCTTTAATATGCTGATGCTCCATGCATCACTACCTTTTCTTTTCCCATTGCTCTGGGGGCAAAATAAACTATGACAACAATGTTGAATGTAGCAGCTCTATGAAAACTTTGATTATTTTAAAAGTCCGTTATCTGACATGAGAACTTCATGTTTTTCAAGTATTTACTTACTTTCTGGACAATGTGTGCCACTTAGGTTTATACAAGTAGAGCCAAACCAATATATCTGGAGAAGTAATCAACCACAGTACTGTATTTGTGTCCTTCCCAAAAAAACTAGTCTGTTGTCTCTACTGCCAAAATCTGGCAGGTAGCTTTGAGGAGATTAATGGCCCTGGTGGTTGTTACTATTTGTGCCTTTTTTTCCCTTTCTACACTTAAATTATTACATTCCAAATGATTATTTACTGAATAGCATGAATGTGCTGGGAAAATAAAAAAATAATAATAATTAAAAAAACCCAAAAAACAAAACAACCCCAAAAAACCAGCATATGGCATGTTGTGATCTGACCTTGTATTTGTTTATCAGTTTCTGTTTTTCAAAGTTACTGGATTAACACAGCCCTCTGAAGTGCTTGAGGGATCAAAATCAGCTGTCCTTTCAGAAGCAGTCTATACCAAAGGTTATTCCAGTCCTGCCAGTATGGAAATGCATTTGCTGGACAATGACTTACCACTGACAAAGATGAAGTTGAAATTACTGGGAAATTTCATGTGTTGGTTTTTCATGTCTAACTTGCTTTGATTAACCAACATTGTTGCCAGGATGAGGTCAGATTGTACTTATCATCATTGCTTCTTAGTTTGGTGGTTGGTTACCATTTCTATTTTCAATAGGCTGGAGTGTTTTCTCTGAAAACTTTTGTGTGATAAGCTTATCATGTAGGAAAAGAATTAGATAAAGTCATATTATTTGGATTATATTTGAAAATGTATCCAGTGACCTGTGTCCTGTTTCTTGTCAAAAGCTACCTCAAACAAATATGCACTGAACCAGTAAAGAAGTCTGTGAAAGTGTTAGGAGTTTCTTTTCTATTTTAGCACACTTTTTTGCATGGCTTTTTGATGTGGTGGAAGAAGACTTTGGCCTTCTGGAAGTCTTTGTGCAAGCATATTTCCTAGCCCACATGAAGATGTGTTTGTGGCTACTCGCTGAATAATTTAAAGAATGGAGTACCAAAACAGGTGGAGATACAGAGTCTGTGTTCTTGGGAGCTTATTTTACAACGTTTGTGGGGGTTTTTTGCGTGCTTTTCTTTTCCTACACACTCTAGATATTTAAATCATTAGAGAACAGCCTTCAGAACTTTACTTAATAGTTCCCAAAGCATGGTATCTTACCGAAGAATCTTCTTCAAGTAGTTCTCTTGAAATTCATGCAAAGTGAGTAATATTGGGGGGTTTTGTTAATTTTTATTACTATTATTTCTGAATCTGGTTGCATTCTCAATTTTCTGAGTATTTCCTCTATGACAGGATCTTGAGTAGGCCTTAATGGCTCTGGCCAGCCTCACCTGGGGCCCTCACCCACACCCCCATCTGTGGACTCACCAGCTCTATATGAGCTCATGCTCCTACTCTGGAGGGCTCTCTTGCAGTCTGGAAAGGTTACTTTTGGTGCTGAGTTTTGACCCATCAAAGGGATGTTAAGGGAAGCATTGTCTTCCTCAGGGAATGGTGGGCACAACTGCATGTGGGCGTTCTTTACCAGGAGGCACTTGCCAACAGCCTGTTCAGAGGCCTTGTCTGAAGAGTGCTATTGTTTCTAAAAGGTTCTCTGCAGAGAGTAGTTGTTTTCACTGTACATGTTTTTGTTAAGATCTGTAGAAGTGCCATGTGTTCTGTAGCATGAGATATTAATCTTTGAGCCTTCCATTGGGGGAAAAAGCAGAAGGGAAATATTCTCCTATTTTATTTAGATTTTTTTCCCTCGTTCTTCCTTGAAGTGAAAGTTCAGGACATCATAGTGGCACACCCTGTTTTAAATAGCTTGCTCTTCTGTTCAAGATTTATTTATTCCATTAAGTAACAACTTTGAGGTATTTTAGAAAACTAGTAAAATAATTATGAACTTTGTTTGTGGAACTATCTGATGGAAGTACAACAGAAGGAATCAAAAAGGGAAAAAATGATGAGAGACATCTTAATAATTGGGTGAACTGCTTTTATCTTGGAATAAGTTGAATTCTCCCTTGATAAACTTAGATACACTCTAGCGTTGTTATGGACTTGTTGGCCCTTAGTAAGGAGTCTGAGTTTTGCAGATGAAAATAATTGGGGAAGGGTTAGGAAATGTCTCTCAATAATAGACATTCTGGTGGTCTTAGTCTATGGTGTCAGATGGAAACCTTACCCCTAGAGAAGTAGTTGGAAGAACCAAAGCATCCTGCATGCACACACAGGGGACAAAAAATGAGAGTCTTGTGAAAACTTGTACCTGGAAGAGCACTGAAATATACCTCTGCACATTAATTCAATCTACAGCTGTAAAGGCTGAGCAGGGCAATTCTGATACAGATTTTGCTGGACTGGATAACTTGAGGTGTTGAAGGGTTTATGACCTAGCTGGGAAATCACAAATATGGTCATTGGTTACCTGCAAAATTTTTATATAATGATTCCTCTTCGAGCTTGTGAGGAAGAGCAAGAACACAGCACACTAGGAGGTTGTTAGGGGGTTTTTATGCCTATCCCAAAAGGAAGCAGGATGCTTTGGTAAGACAAGGAAAAGAACTGAATCAGCATTTCTGAAAAAAATATTAGTATGGAGTAACAGAAAAGAATGACTATGGAAATACTTTGTGTGACAGTCTTGTTAAAAATGGCTTTATCTAATCTCAGATCTCATACTAGACTTCTTTTCAAAATAGAGATGCAAATATAAGAGGAGAATCAAGTGTGACAGACTCTTCACTTCCCTTGGGCATGGTAGGTATCATCTCTCTGTGCAAGGGTGTGGTATTTTAATTAATTAGTAAGTTTCCTCAGCAGTATCCCTAACACAATGCTACAAGCAAATGGACATCAGTACAAGCCTAGATGGAATGTGTGCTTACAGCTTATTTATATTATCAATCTCTGCAACTATGGTTTGTATATATAAAGGAAGCTACCCCTCAAAGATAATTGAATGAAGTGAGTTTCAAGGGTAAGAACAAGGTTAACTTGGGGAGGGAAAGAACAACATAGACACCAAGTTTTGATCTGTGATTCCAAAGGTTTGTTTATAATAGGAAATACCATGATAGAGTTGGCTTGACCCGGGACAGTTTATTGGCTTCTTTTTTTATATACCTTTGGCTGTAGAGCTTGCTCAAAGAGGAAAACAGCATTGAACTGAAAAGCTATATTGGAACAGTAAGCTTAAAGTTTTTGCAAGAGCTATATAACCTTTCTTCATAACAGATGAGGACTTGAGTTGTTTGATTACTTGGTTGTTAGTGTGGTTGATTTATATTTGCTTCTTAAGCTATGATTTGCCTTGTTATGGAAATCCTTGAGTGAAGCTACCTACCAACTTGAAATGTGGAGATTATGCCTTCAGAAATATCAAATACATATCAAAACACCTAGCAGAAATAATCTGCCAAAAATTATTTCATTATCCTGACACTTTAAGTTATCATAGAATTGTTTAGTTTGGAAAAGTTCTTTAAGGCCATTGAGTCCAACCATTAACCCAGCACTGCCAAGCCCACCACTAAACCATGTTCCCAAGTGCTACATCTTCACAACTTTTAAATCCCTGCAGGGATGATGGCTCCCTGGGCAGCCTGTTCCAAAGCTTGACAACCATTTCCATAAAAAATTCTTTTAACATCCAATCTAAATCTCTCCTGGTGCAAACTGAAGCTGGTTTTTTTTTGTTGTTGTTGTTGGGGTTTTTTTTGGTGTGGTTTTTTTTTTGTTTGTTTTTTTTTTTTTGTTTGTTTTTTTTTTTTTTCTTGGGTTTTTTTTTTGTTTTTTTTTGTTTGTTTGTTTGTTTTTTGTTTGTTTTTTTTGTTTTGTTTTGTTTTTTGGTTTTTGGTTTTTTGGTGTTTTTTTGTTTGTTTGTTTTTTTTGTTTTGTTTTGTTTTTGGGTTTTTGTTTTTTTTTTTTTTTTAATTATCCTGTCAATTACTACTTAAAAAGAGAAACCACCCCCCATCTGGCTACATCCTCCTTCCAGGCAGTTGTACAGAGTGATATAAAGGCTCCCCAAGCCTCCTTTATCTCCAGGTTAAATACCCTCAGCTACTCCTCACCAGACTTGTTCTCCAGACCCTTCCCCAGCTCTGTTGCCCTTCTCTGGACTCACTCCAGCACTTCAATGTCCTCCTTTCAGGGAGAGGCCAAAACTAAACACAGAATTTGAGGTGCACCAAATTCTGTGCCGAGTACAGGGGAGCGACCACAAAATACGCTCAGCTGCAGATCTCTATGCATAAAATGGCAAGCTCAATTGTCTTGCAATATTTTTCAGTGATGAAAATACCTAAAGCTGTGAGTGAAGGTACTGCTGAAGCCTAGATGACATCCCAGACTGCCAGTATTTGAGGATCCTGCCTCATTAGAAGCAGTGGACAATTATGAAGACTATACATATTCAAATGAAAGATTCTTCTTCAAGTAACCTTTGATGAAAGGCAGGAAGGACATGTCTAAAACTCTTAGAGTCCACACTGAAATGAGGAACAACATTTCAACTGGGATCTATGCATCTGGCAATGAATTTGTAAGGTAGTTTGGCTGATATAGTCCAGACTCCACAAAAATATTGTGAGAAATATCAAGAGAATGGTCCTGAACCTAAAGTTTACTGTCAATATTTTGCATTGTCAGCAAAAAATAGTCACAAGACAAATCCTGCGATGAATATTTGAGTTAAATAAGAAATGTAGAAGGGTGTAACCAACAATCACAGTGTCCTGTTTTCAAAATTGCTGGATAAGTTGAGGAAAACACCCCATATGGGTGTGGTGAGTGAAAGGGAGAGCAAAAGTGAGCATGTTTTAAAAGAGATATAATCAGGTAGTCAGATTGAAGGGGAGTAATGAAGAGTTTAAGAAAATAAGAGGAAAGAAGAGAGATTATATAAGGAATTGACTTCCATTTGCTGACTATTACAGCAAAGCTAAAAGCAGATCTGAGAGGTGTAACTCGCTGTATATGAAATTCACAATAAAGAAAATTAAGAAAGAAAAAGTAAATGCTCAGGCTCTGATGAGGATACAATCCTAGTTTTTTTGCATTTGCAGATGGAAACCACCTCTCCTGTACAGAGCTGCTTCCCATCCCACAAGTTAGCACTCCAGAATTCTAAATGCCTTCTACAGGCCATATGTGAGCAGGAGACACCCCTTTTGAAGTACTTTAGAAATGCAAGCATATGGAGATGTGAAGACCACTTCCATTGCTGGGTTGAACTTGGAGACACTCTAGCAAATGGGATTTACAAATGTTACCACATAATTATACAGCTTTGACAAGTTCTTTAAAGGAATACCACCCCCCAGCATGTGTTGGGTATTTCTAAAGTTCACTAGGGAAAACCTCCGCTTCAGATTTCAAACTTTACTTTCCTTTTTCTTTTTTTTTTTACTTTCCTGTTTCAGTAACTACTTCACATTTTCAAGAAATATGACAGAGTGTGGTAGGACAAAATGTTCAATGGTGTTTAAGTCAAGGGCATGACACAGGTGTAAACAAAATTTGATCAAATATTTCAAGTTAAATTGAATGACAGGCCTGGTCAAGGCTCCCCAGTAAGCATTTTTTTGTTTCTTCTCTTTTTCTCTTCTTTTTTTTTTTGGTACATTCTTTCACAAGGAGTCATAAAATATATGTAACTGACTTTGTATTATAGATACTAATATTTATTTATTTATTCATGTGATTTCTTGAGAAAAGTTTAATTATTGAAGCTCAAATTGCTTCACCTGTTCTGCTGTCTTCAGCAGAATCTCTGTAACTATTTGCACTGGTAGCTTTTCTTTTTTTTTCTTTTTTTTTTTTTTTTTTTTTTTTTTTATGAGATGACAGCTTACCTTATGTCATCAAGGTCTAGACAAGATTGATACTGAAGTTTTTGGAAGAAAATATAATCTTACAAAAATGTGACACTGAACTCCATAAATCCTCATTGCATATTAATATTTGTGGAGTGAGTATGGTAGAGCAAAATTTGACAGGATTTTTTTCCCAACCAATAATGTACTTTTTATGTGTTTGTTTCTTCTTTAAGGAGATAAAGGTTGCATGGGACAACTGGTGAAATGAGGGAGCAGTTAAAACCTATGTTATTTCATTTATTTATTTACTTCTAAGAGGAGAACAATGAAGCTTCTGAGGTTTTTTTCGCACATGTTGTCTTTATTATGCTGGATGCTACCTGCTTGGGGTTTTTTAACCACACCATTTTCTAAATTTCACTTTCCTTTGCCCAAGGAAAGTGATTGATAAATAACCTTGGCACTTAGAGATTAATTTTTTTTGTCTTTATTGCTGTTAAAGCACATTTTAAAAAGGATAGTGAGCATGACTATGTCCATCACATAGGCAGAAAATCTGCAGCAGAAAAAGGTTAAATGGCTTGCCAGAAGGCACACAGAAAAGCAGAAGTAGCAGACAACCAGTCACAAGTCCAGGGATGATTCTGTTCCTTAGTACTATAGTTCTGGAAGGTAGGAATAAGAAGCACTACACAGCCTCTTCTCTGCAAGATGTCTTTTCACAACACGGCTAAGTTTGGCTCTCACTGCTCTTTCCTACTTAGCTGATACAGTTTCAGCTTTTACAGCCATATGTGATAAGAGCTAACCTTAACATCTATAGAAATTGGTACTCAAAGGACCCTGTACTGATGTTATTAATAGAAGAAAAAATTGTAAGATCCCACTGTTGAGTGTCATCTTTGCAAGATGAAGTTTCCTCCTAAACTTAACTGCCATGGGAGCAAATAAAAAGACTGGAAAAACTATTTGTCCTATTGCTTAAAGGTTTAAATGAATTTTTGCAGGCACCTAGAAGACAGCAGCAAAATGAGACAGTAAACAGTTTTTTATTCTAAATAAATTTAACAAATTTCTGTAACAGAGTAGCAGCAGATGTTAAGTATGCTGACTTTCGAGAAGGTACTGTAGCATTTTATGTGCTACTAAACTGTAACACAGTTACAGTTTAATTTGTAAACAGCAAATTAAAGAAGAGGGACCTAGATGAAAAACAAAAAATTAAAAAGCAAACTACCTGGGAAACCACAGTTCATAAAAATATCAAGATGGAAAGATCTTTCAAAGTTTCTGCAGTTGCCTGTTCAGCTCCAAGTAGGGAGGGATTGGCCAGAGTGGTAAAAGAGTTTTGGTGCTTAAAATTATTTCAAAAATGGGAGAAATTACCTTGGAACTGAGTGGGGATGGGATGAATTTCAATGGGACAACTGCAGTATACAAAGTTTAGGTGGGAATAATCAGCCATACTAAGGCAGGTAGGGGAGCAACCAGGTAAACTATATATGGAAGGAACCTGCAAATTTTTGAGACTAAAACCAGAAGTAAATATAATACTGTTGAAAACCAGAAAATTATGTACCAGGGCATACCAACAGGTTTGGTTTTTAAGATACACTCATCTTACAGAACAGGAAGGAGCACAACAGAATCATTATGTTCAGTCCTGGCCAGTGCTCTTGCAGATTCATTTAAGAGAATCTGGAGGGAAACAAGGAAACTAAGAAGTCCATATACGTTCATTTGCAGAGAAAAAATTTTTTAGTTTCAATACTAGAAGTCTGATGAGAAATATGACATTAATCTTTAAGAATGTACAGAGGAAAGGAATGAACTGTTCCCTATCTTCATGACAGAAACATCAAGAAGGAAGTAATAGACTTCATTTTCAGTAAGGAACCTAAAAGTTAAACATTAGATAATCTTTTTATCAGCAAGGAAAGTTAAACACTGCAGCAGCTGGTTTAAGGATGCTCCATTGCTGAATTTGTCTTTGGAAATGTGAATCATGGATTGTGACCCTCTCTGAGGCTGAGGGGGGCCTGGGTAAATCCTAAGATTCTACTCTGTCCGTAGCCAATGGTTTTGGCATGAAACATTCCAAACACAAGCCTTACAGCCCAAACAGTGCAATCCCCCACAGAGCATAAGATCTGGGGTTTCAAGATTTTTATAACCTCATTAAAATGCAAAATATTTGCAGGTGTCACAAACTTAACAAAAATCCTAAACCTTCCAGGTGCTTTTATTAGTATTTCACTGGGTCTGCAGACATCATGAAACAACAATACAGAGATGTGACCAGCACATTTCATCCTGAGGATGGAAATCTATGGTCCCTCAGAGTAAAAGTCAAGGGAGTATCATCTGAGGCATGCTTAGGCCTTGCCTTTGCATGTAACATAAGTGAGTGAACACAGTCTGTCTTCACCTGTTTATGATTAACTTTGCTACACTGTTTATTTTGTACACCTTTTTCTTTATTAAAATTTAGCAAGTGTATGTTAGAATCAAGAGCATGTAAATTAAAGCACTGCAGGTCAAAAGCCTACTGATGCAAGTACACATTTCCTATTCTCTCTGTGTTTCCATGTGTCTATACAGGTACACACTGAAGCAAGTACATGGGTAAATTTTGGAAGCTTCTCTGAGCTGGATTTGGTAGGCTGGGTTATCCCCTGCTTTCTTTGATGTAATCAGGCTGATTTATGTCAGCTGAAAATCTGATGCTTTATTTTTAGCATTTAAACACACAGAAGGAATTCATATTCTTGGTTTAATCCACAGAAACACTGGGATTTAGTGAAAAGCTTGTGTAGAGATGACAGCACTACCGGCCACATAAGCAGAGGAAGATGAGGGAGAGAACTTGCAAAGAATGCTTTTGAGAAATAGGTTAATTTGGAATTTTAACATGCAGTTATTATTTAACAAATAAACAAGGAGGTTCTTTCTCTTCAGAAGGGAAGATTTTGTTTTCACAGATAATCAGTCTATTTCTGTAAAGTTAACAGGATGCTGTAAAGGACTTTCTTGCATGGTTTGTTGGTATGCCTTCATTTCTTCAGTGAAACGGGAGTTATCCAAGGGAGGATGGAAACTGATTCTGAGTAAAATTTCTCAAATGAGCTTAGTGATCTAAGCTCCAGTGCCAAAATACAATTTATTGTACATATACCTGAGAGAGTATTGTTTGTTCCATACTTCTGTTCCAAAGTGCAGGAAATTAGGCAGTATGGAGTTAATAATGAGCAAAATTGGCCTATTCTACATAGTATTTTTGCATCCTTATGCTTTTACTTCCCACTGGTTAGTCTCCTCACTAGGACAGTCCATCTCTTTCTTCTTTCTTATCAATATCTTTGTGTTTAAGTTCAACCAGGACCAGTCCATTTTCAGCTAGTTTTGGATGCAAAGGCAGCAAAATCAGGTTATTGGAAGCCTTGCATTTCCTTAGGCTGACATATTTCCCATGGGATAGGTGCTCAGGAGCCTTTACAGCAGAAACATTTGTCACATGAATGTGGGCAGGTGCCTATACATGTTTGTGGCCCCCTCACTGGCCATTGCCCTCTGAAGAACAGCAAGAATCTGAGAATTCAGCTTGCAAGGATTGCCAAGAGGCAGCCCTAAGCTATATATTTACAGAGAACCCATTTCAGAAAAGCAGCATGGTTTGTGTTTGTTTCCAATAGTAAGAGCAGCTTCCTTTCAGAAGTATTTGGTCCTGTGACACCAATCCTGGACTACAGTTCATGGAAGGGCAGTGAGTTGGCTGCAGATAGCCTGGGTTATCTCTCAGAGCAGGAGAAGCAATTCTTGCAACAAAAGCCTGAGCTGAGGCAGTAGGAGTCTGAGAGGGCTGAAAAGAAACGGGTTTCTAAAAGCCCTTTTTTGGTTCCACAATATCATAGCATTTTATGAAGTGCATTTCAGAGCACCAGAGAAGCAACACGCAAGGTACTCCCTGGAGCATTTAGTGACATGTAGATTAGCTCATTACAGCTGTACAAAGGCATTTCAGTTTTTGCCCTTAAACAAAACCCAGTGCCTAGTTCTGCTCTTAGGCAATGAACTCTAAGGAGGAAAAAAAATATTTTGTGGAATAATTCTGTGAAAATACAGATCAGTATGAAGACATTGTCAGCAATCATTTCAAAAATCCATTTATTTCACAGTGAACTTTGTGCATTACTTCAGGGGGTGTGAAATGGAAAGATAGGGAAAGCAATTTGCTAAATCCAAACTGTGCCAAGTATAGATGCCTTGTCACCCATCCCTCAGTGGGGAGCTTTGCCCTTCCACTTACGCCAAATGTCACCGTCCTGGTGAATGACATAATATATACAGTGCTGAGCTCACTCCAGTCTGCCTGAAGAAACTTTCTCTGCTCCCTGTTCCCATTTCTCCTCCTAAAAGAGATGCTTGCAATAGTGCAGATACAACTGCCAAGTGGCCTGACAATTGGTCCTGCTTCTCCCAGAGCCCAAAGCCAGCACACCCCACTACTTGTAAGAGTAATTTGCTGTTTTCTCAGACCTGCAAGGTGCCTATAGACAGTCAGGGGCAGTGGGTGCTCAGGAATGCTGGAATGAGACAGCACAGCTGGGATCCATCTCACCTAGTTTAGTTCGGGTCTTAGTGTTTTCATAGTGGGATTTCTGTTCAGTAGTTGTTAACCCTATATGTTAACTCATACTTATTTTTCCTCCTTTTTGAGTAGAAAAGGCTTTAAATAAGGAGTAATAAGAAAATTTTCATACTCAAATAGAAGAGAACTTTCCCTAGCACTCTGGGAAAAAAAAAAAAGCGTCTTGAAATATTCATGTTGTGTTGCGTAGACAGCCCATGAAATATGCATGAAAAATTATACAAGGTACTAGAAAAAAACCACCCCATACTACTGGAAATGGGATTCTTTAATTTAAAACACAAGTCTTTATCTAGCAAGAAGAGCAAGAATATAGTAAGAGCTAGACATGTCCCTTGTAAGTGTCATCTTAGAGAAGGCTGGCTCTGTAAATCTGACTGAACCCGTGCCTTCTAGGCACCAGAGAGCTGCTTTCTCATGCTTCCACAGGTGTTATGTAACACATAACATGCTCTGAAAATACCAGGTGGAGACAAGCTCAGCAAGCACTAACCTAGTTGTGAAAGAGCATCAGCTTTGCTTCCTGCAGCCAAATGTAATTCCTCTGATGGTGGTTAAACAATTCTTTTGACTATCTAGCTGTCCAATAAAAGTCATTATCAGTCAGGAGAGCATCTGACAGGTGACTTCCCCGAGAATAATAAGCATAGTATCTCTATTTTTTCCATGCTTTTTAAAATAAACCTCATAGAAAAAATTACCTGCACATTTAGGACAGGTTCCTCCCAGAACTGCAGGAACAGCAGCAGATAGAGAGCACGACTGGAAATCATGTAGCTGCTTTTACCCCAAAACTCCATCCTAATTATTGGTCATTAGCCTGCAAATATGATGGGGGCAGCTCCATTGATAAGAGAGATGTGTTTTTAAGAAAGTCATATCAGCCTGATGATAAAACCTGCCAATCTCTAGGACACTATTGGGGTGTCTGCACAGAAAGTGGCTCCCAAATTTCACTGAGGCAACAAATGGTATTCAACGTTCATATTCTCTGTACAGTTGCCCTCCGTCCTCTGAGCTCACACATTTTCTAACATACTGATTGATCTGGAAAGCCCCACATTGACAGGGTGGATTCAAAGCTCTTTTGTTTCTTTAAGGAAAGCCAGATTTTCTCACCTATGTCCTACCATGGACAATAGTGATGATCTCATTACAGATGTCCCATGCTGACACGTCCCAATCTTTCCTCACTTCTACTCTGGTTGATAGATGAGCCTGTGTGTTTTGTTAAATGTTGCCAAGCAGAGCAGCTTAACTGACCATCTGCATCTGGCCCTGAATTTTGGGCAGTGGCCTGGGGAGGCATTATCCCAAGGAGCTCTCTTCCAGCTACGCCTGTGCCGTGTCCCCTTGCTGTGGCTGCAGATGGGCTGATCACTGCTCTGTGACCAGGCTCTCCAGCCTGGCTTTGGCAGGCTGGCATCCTGCAGCTGCCCTGGGCCCTGGCAAAGCCCCAGACAGACTTCCAGATGCCCTTGTGCTGGTAACCACAAATGCTGCACCAGTTCCACTTGGGTGGCTGGTCTGGGTGGGGGTACTGCCAGAATGGGAGGAGGAGAGGGATTATTGCCTGGCAGGAGAGGGATCAGGGGACTGGTAAATGCTCTTTGTTTGTTTGTTGCTGTGGTTTGAGGCGTGCAGCAGGTGAAATTCTACGATGCTGAGGGGCTGGTAGCGGGGAAAGGAACAGGGAGCATGGTCATGTAATGCTTAATATCAAGAAAATCCGCCTCCCCAAATAGGAAAACAGTTATTTGCACTGTAGATGTGAGCCAGCTGGCTGCGTGGCCATGGCTGCAGTGCAACATTAAATATGCAGCAGTTACTGAACTGCAGCTCGCTGGGAGTGATACACCTCCCCATTATCCCTTCTTGTGTTGACAAGCCCAGAAAGAGGGGAAGAAAAGAAAAGAAAGATAAAAAAAGGAAAGAAAGATAAAAAAAGCTGAGCTGAGTGTTCAGTCTACTTAAATGCTTTCAAAAGAGTGTGTGCCAGTCTGTTTGGGGATTCAAAAATTTTCAATTTAAAGGTTAGATTTTTTTTTCCCCCTCTTATGTTTCAGTCATGAAAAAATTGTATTAGGGTGAGTCAGATGCAGGCAATTACAGGCTCCCTTCTAGATGTCTTGAGATACATACATACAACAGAATGCAAAAGTTTACCATATTTAGGTGTAAGCTACAATCCTTTGTACATAATAAAATTATTTTCCTTATGATAAAGAAAATTGAGTACTGAATATGCATCTTTCATTCTACTTAATTGCTTTCTTTTCATACCAAGACATTACTTAGATTAAGAAAGTGATGTATGAAATTTATCTTACAATCTGTTCAGGGGAGAAAATAATTTTTAAAAAGATTTTATAGTGCAATGACATGGTTTTATATAGTGCCATTATAGTTATACTCAGTCTGAATATTGAGTCGTAGTCATGGGAGAAAAAAGACAAAAGGAGGAGAAGGTGATATAGTTTGCTGGAAATTTGTGCATTTCATGGGTTTTTTTCACTTTTTGTAATAAGTTTAAGTCTTACAACGCATCATGGTGATGGTACTTAATGAAATTTCTAAAATTTTAGTAAATTTTAAAATCACAACACACTTCATATCACACATCTGCTTGAAATGTTTTACTTCTCTGTTGATAAAGGTAATGATTACATTTAAGAAGGGGAGAAATTCTATTTTTCTTTTTTTTCCTAACATTTTGTATATAACCAATTTCAATGCCCTCTTATCTGTCTTTTGCACTGAAGATTTTAGTTTCTGTTGTATTGGGTTTTGGTGGGTTTTTTTGTGTTTTTTTTTTTTTTTTTTTTTTTTTTTGTTTTGTTTTTTTGTTTTTTTTTGTTTTTTGTTTTTTTGTTTTTTTGTGTTTTTTTTTTTTTGGTTTGCTTGTTTGAGTTTTTTTGGGTTTTTTTTTTGGGGAGGAGAATTTTTTTTTAATTTTATGTTACTATTACTATTACTATTACTTTTTTGACTCTAACAGGGAATATATATACCAGTACCATTGTCCTTATTAATAAAATAAAAAAATCACAGAACTCAAAAGCTTTTGTCATCATTAAAACTACAGAGCGAGGGTCAGTTTGACATAAGTAAATGTTTGTGGAGGGACTTCCATATCAGGTGGTAGTTATTTTCCTCTTACACTGAAATTTAAAAAAAAATGTATTTAAATATATTTATTGCACAAGGGCAGAGATATTAATAACCTGTTTAACCCATGCTGCTCATGCTGACCCAGGGCAGTGTCTTTACAATGGCCAAACTGGGTGACCTCTTTTGGGGCATGGGATGAGTCAAGTTTCCAGTCAGAGATTAAACACTAATTAATTAAACAGTTTCTAATATGCAATATCTGCTCATACAGTATATGCTGCTCGTAGAATGTGACAATGTATTTACTCAGTGTTTGGTAGCTTCTTGCTATGTAATATCTGACTTATGGCAAGGCAAGTGCTGGCAAAAAAATTTTGTTTCCACTTGCACAATTGTAAGAGTCATAAATTGGAGGAAAGACCTTTTTTTTTTTCTTTCTCTCATGGGAGGTTCTTTCCTAATGTCCCTTCTAAAAAAATCTATGGCAAGGATCTTAATGATTTCAGAGAAAACTAGATGGAGTCCTTATGAGACTCTCGAAAAATTACTTTAAAATGTTTTAAATGTGATTCCATTTCAGTAATGCCTCCTCTGTTAGCTCTTGTCTTGACTGGAAATAAGCATTTTAAATTACTCTGCATGAGCTTAAGGTTAGACAAATAAAAATTGGATCACCTCTGTTTTGTCAGTAGGTATGTCCTTTTCATAGGTGTATATTTTTTTTTAATCTATCCCTCTGTCCCTCCCAGCTCCCTTTTTTTTTTTTATTTTTTTTATTTTAATTTCTCCTGTTGCATTGAACACTTATTGGCTGGCAGTTTTTTAATGTGAGTGCCCCACCGCTTTCCAAAATTGCAAGGAGGAAAAACAACTGGATCTGTGACTTTTATGTTGGGTTGATAAACAGAGATGTACAACCTCTCTTGGAATTGTGCCTCCATTCTGCAGTTTAGCATTGAGGCAATAATTTGGTGAGGAGCTGGCTGTGGTCTGGGATATTGTGAGGCATGGCTGTGTATTCCATGTACCTGAGGCATTTAAAGGCTTTAATGGAGCCCCTAATTGCTCTCCCATCTCTCACTGCACACTAAAGGCAGCAGTTTTAAAAGACTACAACTATGACTGTGAGAAAGGAAAGTCTGGAAATAAACAACAGTGTAGGTAAGTAAGGAGAAAATGCTAATTCTAGGCAGTTTAACATGGGTCTTGTGGTCTGCTGAAAAAAAAAAATGGGCCTTTTTCTCTTATCTTTCCTTATATGAGGTAGTTGCAATAAGAGCTGAAAATGACATTTCTTCTAGTTGGAGATTTGCAAAGCCATATATTTATATATATTTAGAGATAGAGAGAGTTTTCTGAACTTTGAGTATAAAACTTTTTTGTTAATCTGAGACAGGTAAACCCACTAAAATGTTTACCTGTTGCATAGAAAGGAGAAAATCATAGGCAGTGAAAGATGAAATACAAACAACCTGGTAGGTTGGACTGAAAGACAGTTGGATGCTCTTTGAAACACATCTATCTGGTGCTATATTTAAGGCATTAAACTGATGCTATAACTGGATGAACTGATCACTTTCTCTGTGTTAAAATCAGACAGAAGAGGGCATTTGCTCTGTTGCAATCTTGGGTCACTTGGTGAACATCTTGTGCTGATTGTATGTGACCATGTGAGCCTTCACTATGTTCAAGGCAGCAAGTTCTTCATCTGATGGTGCCTGTGCTGTCAGCAAAGGACACATGTAGAATGTTAGATTGTTGAATTTTGAGATCAAGTTCTATCAAAGAGGTTTGAAGGAACCTAGCCTGGATTGGTGTTCCATAATTAGGAGGCTGAGGTTCAAGTCCTGTCTTTGATTACAATAAAACAAATTCAGTCCAAAACCACTGCAATGTAAACACTAATTGTATTCTTGCTCTCTGATACTTTCCTGTGAATTATTTACTTCTTTACCTCCTTCTTTTGTTGCTTTCTGACTGAACTTTTGTTTTCTTTGCTTTACTTGGATGTGCAATGCAGTAGTACAGAGAAATTATTTATAGTTAGGTACTGGATCTGCATGGCTGTAATTCTTTCTAATTTGTTTGTTTGGTTTTTCAGTACTGAAATGTCCAGACAGGAATTCAGAGTTCTGCACACAAAGTGATGAACTTCAAACACATTTCCACGGTTCAAGTAAAAAAAATGTTTGTGTGACTATTAAAACAAATTATAAGTGTGATATTTAATGGTTATAGATCTGCTGATGTTGAAGGCTTTATTGTATGCCTCCAAAGGAAATCTATTATTAGAGTTTAGTAAGCAACAATTCTAATTTTGTTTTAATACATTGAAAATAAAAATCGGAGCAGCTAGTATCTCAATTCATGGTTTCCCATTGTATTCCACAGTGCCATGGATAAAGGACCAGCTTAGAGGAAGAGTGAAGCTTCTTGATGGTGGGAATAAAAACCTGGTTAATAAATTAAAAAAAAAAAATACAAAATAGAGTGTCAAATTCTGTACTGAGGTGGTTAAGTAGATACCCTTGTGTTATTTAGAGGGTTTGAGGGAGGGTGATTGACCCGTACAGCCCAACAGGACTTCATGCAAGTACAACTGTGCCCCCACGTGGAGATAACAGAGCTCAGGGCTCACACCACCCCTCCCAGAGCTGCCCACACCCCAAAAGTCACACTGGTTTCAGAGAAGGTGGAACTAAGCCTGGAAATTTTTGCTTTGAGGAGCCCTTTAGACATGGACTTTTCTGTGCTCTCTGGTTGCAGCTAACAGACAGAAGACCATTATACAATGAGAAACAGGGGTTTGCTGCCTTTGTTTGTTTTTTCCTTAATGCTGTTCTTGCTTTCCAGTGTAGATGCAGGTGCTGGTGCTCTTTTTATTTAACCAAATTGCTTTTTTCCCCTAGCTTGCACCCTATATTTTCAACTACTTCTGCTTCATTTCTTAATAATAGCCCAGCTGCCTCTTGTTTTTCTGTGTCTTTGTTGATGCATTACCTAGTTATGCCTCCTGAGAGTTTGCTTGCTGAGCCTTTATAATACTCAATGGAAACAGTTTTAGGGAATATATCATTTTACAGAGCAACACCTATTTAGATTCCATTCCATATCACTGAAAGTGCCTTTTGAGCAACCTCAGCTTAAGAATAAATTTAGAAGCAGAGGGTGTGACATTAAGTTAAAGAGTGAAACGAGATCTTGGCCTGGAATTTAAAAGTATGCATAAAGAGAACTTCAGTGGGTGCAGTGATAGTCTCTGTTAACAACAAAGTGAGGATGAGATGACCCCTCTTACATCCTTGATGGTGTGCATGATTCCAGAATCCAGTACCAAAGTATGCTCTGCTTCTCTTGGCATCTATGGCTGGATGAAAATAGCAACCGAGGTTTTGACCAAAAACCCCTCCAAACTGGAGCAGTGCAGCAATGTTAGAAAAATCTCAGTTTGATGACAATCCATCCCACACTGTAGTCTCTAGAAGGCCTTTTATATAAGTAAAGGGCAAAGTTGTGGGCATTTGGAAAAATCTGCCTGGAGAGCAATTCCTATTCACACTGCAAAGAAGAGGAGGGAAGAAACACCCTTCCCTTCAGCTTTTTGAGCCTAAAGGAAGATTATTTAATGTAAATCAAAAGGGGAAATGGTAAGAGAAATATTTCTCTACTTCTAAGAGAATAAGTGCCTTCATTTCTGGTATGCAAGCTTTCCCCCTGAAAGCTAATGAATTTCCAAATATAAATGGAGAACTATTGGCACAGTACTGGTATGATTTTTTTTTTTTTTTTTTTTTTTTAACCTGGGCCAAGCAAGTGGCACTGAATATGTGAGCTTTTCTCAGCAAACCCAGAGGGACTCCTTTGCCAAGGTTCCAAACTCTGCAGCTTTGTTAACTCTCCTCCAAAGAGGGCCATCTAAAGTACAAAAGGACCCATAGATTCAGCTTAGGACAGAATTGATGATATCTTGTACTTCCACCTTCCAGTTTCAAACAGAGTATTTTTTTAATTATTATTTTATGAGGTGCTGAACACTAAGCCCAGTAACTATTTAAAATTCAAAGACAGAAGCTTCTTTACCCTGTGAAGACTAGGAACAGTGTGCCAGGTGATATGATGTATAATCACACTTGTGCTATGGCTTGAAGGGAGATTGATTTTTGGTGGTTTGTTTTTTTTCCCAGCCCAAAAAATCAGTACAAGTGGAACTGTGAACATGTCAACCAGATTACTATATTTAAGTGTGAAGGCTTATTTCTACTTAGATCTTTCTTGGTGGTCAAATAGTTACACAACTATTTTTTCTGGTCCAGAGCAGCACAGAGGGCTTTACCAGTCCTCAAAATAGTAGGGGAAACTGTGACAAAAAATGCTTAGAAATCAATGCATATGTCCCATCTATTTTTTCCTTTTCCTTCAGTTGTTGCCAACTACCCCAGAAGACAATTTGAGCTTCTGATGCTCTGGAGTAGCATGTGGAATGCAATCAGAATTTCTTTGCTGTTAAACTTTTGGTAACATTTGTGTAAAGACTGGTTGAAATGATTTAGACTGTAAGGGTGAATTACTTCTGCAGTGGGGGATGCTTAGTGAAAGTAAGTCTGAGATCAGGAGTCAGCCCTGAAGAATCATGATGATGACACAGCTCCCTTAAAATTCTTTTATTTAAATTTCTTATGTCATAGACATTAAAATATAAAGATTTTAGTTTGAGTTTTGAGTTGATTTTAGAACACAAAATGGAAGCATCCAGTTCTGGTTGTCCCATGACCTCATAATGAAAATTATCAATTTCATCCCACTACTTTCTATTATAACGGGAAATTTTAACTGGAAGTCTCTTCCTGGAAGGTTATACTGGAGTCTAGTTGCTGCTCAGCAGATACGTAAACTACACCAGATTTTTGAGCCTTTGATAGCTTCAGTCTGGGTATCCTCCATTCTGGGATTCACCTGGATTTCATTGCCATACTTGGATCTTCTCCAAAAGACACATAACTTGCCACATCCTCCCTTCTTTCTATAAAGGTATCACCTATTTATTCACAGAGAACTTGTGATTGTCCAAGGAAGGCTTCTTATTGTGACAGGATGTTTTCTTTTGTGGTATGTCTGTATTTTTTGTTTCTCGTTGCAGATGTAAGCTTAATTTAGGAGCAATAAAGTAAATCCTAAGACACTGAATTATTCAATGTCTTCTTGTTTTCTGCAAAAAGGAAAAGTCAGCAAAATCATCAATGGTGCCACTCTGGAATTCAACAGAATATAGCAAAATCTGTAGCTATTTTAAGTCTATATGTTTCGTTATTTTAAAAACATTTTCTGATTGTCTTATGGGTTAAAGATGATGAGATCTAGCTGTGACATGTCTGTTCTGTATTTTACTGTTAAGTGCCCAATAAAAGGCTCATCAAATGAGAGTCCCTGTGAAATGCATTTTCACGAGATGCATTCAGTGAAAGAAAGCTCTAAGTGCAGCAACTCCCATTAAGGCTACCTTGGAAAATGAAGAACTAATCTAAGATAGTCATAGCTATGCTTTTTCCAGCCATTGTAATCCAGCTGCAATCCATACTTTGTGTCAGGGCAGCCTTTTTTTCACTATTTTCACAGGAAGTTCTTTCTCCATTTGGTTCATACTTTAACAAATACACCAATTTCGCAGTAGCACTGTTCCCTTTTCTCACCTCTTTGATTTTCTTTCAATTCCTCTGTGGCTTGTGTTCTTCTTTGACATAAAGGAGCAGAATTACCCAGTCTTCATGTGGTTACAAAAAATGCTTTTAACAATGAAAGCCTCTCTTTTAAGTTCCTAACAAGAGCAAGAAATATGCTGATCCAACCACCTTATTTGAATAACCATGTTCACTTCCTGGAAGTGATTTGGCAGAAGCTGTGATAATCTCTCTTTGACTGGGCATGCCCTTCCTCTGCCTCTCACATATTTTGTTTCACCCTTTTCTTTGTCCATGCCATCAGAAGCTGTAGCTTCATGTGCATCCTGTGTTACACAGAACAAGAGTTATTTGGACTAAATGCCATATCCCAGTTCGGGTGTTTGCTAAGATAGCAAACCTCTTTGAGTTTTGAGGGCCTTCTGGACTTTTAGTGCAGCCAACCATTCCAAACTCTTTTTTTAATTTATAGATACCAAAACACCATCTTTGTTACATATTCCTTTACTACTTACAAATGTGCATCTCTCTTTGCTGAAGTATATAATATTTCCTATGTGTTAGATTTTTGTATTGTGTGAATTTGCAACTGTTGGAGTCCAGGGCATCCCTTCAGTCACCCTGGAAGGTCAGGGACCTTGGCAGAGATGTCTGGGACCTGAGCAAGAGAGTTTGATCCCTGCACAGGGTGGTTTGGGATCTGTACAGGGGGCTCTGGGATCTGAACAGGGGGGTTGGAGACCCTGGCACAGATCCCAGGAAGACACTGGCTTTGACTTCAGTCCATGGGAAAAGCTTCCAACACTGAAAGGAATTACAAGTCACAAATTGTGAAAGACAGTAGCATAGTTTATCACATGGTGGAAAATTCAGCAGGTTTGGGTTTTTAGAATAGAGGTGAATGGGGACAAAATGGAGGATTTTGGATAGTGCCCTGAGCTGCTCTTCTTCTTCTTCTTCTTCTTCTTCTTCTTCTTCTTCTTCTTCTTCTTCTTCTTCTTCTTCTTCTTCTTCTTCGTCTCCATCTTCTGCTGTGATGATGGTATAAAGTAGTTCAAGCAGATTGGGTCAGAGTAGAGATGACCTGTTTAGTGCAGATTGTAGATATTGGTGTGTAACTGTAAATAATAAATATGTAATCATTGGTATAAGAGGTGAGACCCCATTGGGAGAGGAGTCACCTGTGGCCTGGACTTCTGTGAGGACCTTGGCTGGGCACAGAGCAGACTGAAAGATAAGAAATAATAAACAGAGCAAGAAACCTTGAAAAACAAGAATCTGAGGACTCCACTTTGTTCTTGCATCTGGCTCGGGGCCTTTCAGAGGGCAAAAGACTCTCAACCACTCGAATCTTGGGAAATAAAAAACCCAAGAGCATCAAGAGTGTGTCAGCATCATATGAATTATGGGATGTCTGGGTTTCTACAGCCCTTCTATTCTGTCTTGTGAGTTTCTGTTTTCCAAGGGTGACATCTCCAAACTCCTTAGTTCCAGCCTTTGTCCTCTTTTTGAATGCAATCTTGTTGCAGTTGAGAATATTGTTATTGATTCATAATTATTAACTAAATGATTTATCAGTGTAAGTGATGAATTGTTCTCTTCTGCTAAAATTATCTTTCTGTCTGGTTATCTGTGACTGAATTTCAGACTTAAATCCAGAGGAGAAAGATGGCTAAACGTTGCAAGTCCTGAATTTTATCTATTTATTTAACTGAGCCAGAAGATAATATCAACAACAGCAGATTTATTTAGGAACTTGTGTTGAGCCTAAAGTCCATAAACCATCTCTGCCCTTTTTTTAGCTAACGGTCAGTCCACCTTAGCTGGTGTGCCTATACCCTCATGTGCCTACACCATGCACACCAGGGCCCTTTCAGCTCTCATCCACTGCATCTTGGGTTCTGGTATTACCTTGGTGAGCTGCTCCCTGTGGTGCTCCTTGGGGCTTGAAATGTAGATAGAACCTTGTGTACTTTTTGGTTTTGATTTTTTACACTGAAACTGTGGGCAAGTCGAAATTCAGAAAGTAGTATTTCTAAAACACATTGTTTATTTTCCATCAATACTGGGCTGAAGGCATGGATTACTTTGAGAAATGGTTAAATATGGCTCTTAGAATGGTTTCCAGGGGACTTTTCCCATCTTCTAGGCCTAACATCAAATATTGTTGATAGTATCACCCTTTTCCAGGACATGCTTTAACAGGTCCAAATCTTGACTTGTTTGTGCTTCATAACCCTGTAATAATATTCTAGATAGACCATTTCACTAATTGTAATTGTTGTTTATCCTATTTTTTGCTGTATCATCTCTGCAGGGATCACCCAGTGTCTAAAATGTGTGGCAAAATCATCTTAAAGCATAAGGCTAAAATGATGCAGCTTTTTGTGATTTAACTATTTTTGTGCTATTTGTTGTGCAGACTGACATACCATCCTAGGCAGTGACATAAAGGGACCCTTCTGATTTGTTAACAAGGGACTTTAGCAGAAAAATAGCTTTCTAACTTTTGGTTGAAAAATGGATCTTTATCCAGGTATTTTTAGTTTTGTGGTTTACTGGGGATTTTGTGTGTTTTTCTGTTTGTTTGGGTTGGTTTGGTTTTTTGTGTGTTTGGGTTTTGGTTTGTTTTGGTTTTTTGTTTGTTTGGGGTTTTGTTTTGTTTGGTTTGTTTGTTTTGTTTTGTTTTAAGGAAGCAGAATCATTATTTTTTTTGTGAGACAGCTTGCACTGGATGTTGGAACCTCTGAGGTTGGTCCATGTGATTTTGCTGGTAGCAATTATTGATGAAGCTTCACTGGAAGTATCTCTGACCTCTGGTAGAGCACAGAGACCTTCAGAGTATTTCTGAAAATACACTGCCTCCTTGGGGTCACCTGCAGTGGTTTGATGAGGTCCTGTCAGAAGTATATAATCTGAGATTTAAGACAATGGTAGAAAAGTGAGTTGGGAATAGGAAGAAATGAGGTGTACCTGGGGCATTTCTCAGTCTCCTGGCAAATCTTGTCCACTTTTCAATTTTTCTTTTCTTTGCTGACATATTGATTTTGAACGTAGAGGGAAAAAAATAATGGAGAATAAAGCCAAATAAGCATTACTAATTATTTAGGGCCACACTTGTTCTGTACCTAATCTTGATGGTAATGGTAAACAGTAAAACTGTTTTTGCCTAATTATTACTTTTTTTTTCTTTATTTTGGGGTGGATTAGAATTATTATTCCAGTCACCAAATTCCTGCTTATTTTTTTGCAATCTTTTTTTTTTTTTTTTTTTTTTTAATATCCAGACTTTGCCCTTGATTTGAAGGTTTAGTCAAACGACAAAACTCTTCTGTCTGGGAGATTCTTTAGTTCAGCTTTGAGAGTTCCTCCTTGGGTTTAGCTGATCAGGCTCATGGTTTATCAGCGTATTTTATACAAATGCAGTTCTGGGGCATTGGCTACTTACAGGACTTGAGAGATCCACTTCATTAAAAAAGATTATTTCTCACACTTTATATTATCAGTGGGGTTTTTTGTTTCCTTATTTTTACTCTATCCCAAAGTATATTTTACTATTTTCTTATGCAATTTATTCTCTTATATTGGCCTTGTTCATGTCACTTGTTCCAGCCTCCATGTTTTTCTGCTGCCTCTCTGGGAACTGTAGCCATTTCAGTGCTGTAATTATGCAATGGTTTTTCTACTGCTGTTAACAGCCCCAGAAGTGAGGAGGTAATGTCGAATTAAAGATGAGAGAGAAAGGAAAGAGACCAAAAAATTGTAATGTTTCACCAGAATCCCTATTGCTGTTCAGAGTGTTTTCTCTGTGCTAAGAGGAGGTTTATCTAGTTTTAGCTTAATTTTCATCTTGTACGTTAGTTGACAACTTTGGGGCCATTATCAGTCTTGCATAACAAATAGATTGAACTTTCATCAATGGTACCTAATCATATGGGGGATCCATAAATCAAAAAATTTTCCATTGGAGAAACAGATTTACTTCAGTAATTTTAAGTTTGCTGAATATAAGCTTGCACTCTTAGTTGTTGCAGGCAATCTGCTGGCTTCTGGGAGCTCATAGTTGGGAGCTAAGAACTACTTGTCATTCACCATCTAATGACGTGGAGTAGTAAACAGTAAATTTCAGCACATCTTCAATTTCACATCCTCAAAGTGCCTATATTTATAGGTAATCTAGGTATATTTTGCCCATATTTTCATACATCCAGCATTTGGAGTGCACTATGTGCTCATCTCCTTGAGAGGTTCAGCTGCTCCTGTGGAAATCAATATCGAGGCAGTAAATAGCATCAGGTCTGCTATTTTCAACATCAGTGTGCCTGTGAATTGTATGTCTAAAGTAATCATTAGCTCTGTGGTTAAAGCTACAAAATCTTCAAGTACTGTAGTCTGAAAACTGAATTCTGAATTTTATCTCTGTCCTCTGATAGCAGATGTTTTTGGAGATAGATGTTTTAATTTCTCTTGTTTCTTAGAAGTCTTTCTATTGTTTTGAAGGATATCCAGGTAGGTGCTTCAGGACCTTGGCCTGTGAATTACTCCTTGACGTTAAGGAAATAATTCAGTCTGAAAAATTGATTGATTTTCACTTTCTTGAGTGAAACCTGAGCTAAAGAGAGATTTTTCTTGGTAAAAGAGATAATTCTTGTCCTGTTATTATGTTCCATGAGATACATTATACTCCCAATCTGAGTTCAGAAACACAACTGTTTAAATATTATCTGCCAGCTGGTTTTTCAGCATATAATAACTTTGCTGTAGGAATGAATGTGTATATTCCACTTTTTCATGGGACAAAATCTATCTGAACTCTAGTTTTCAACAGCACACTGAGAAACCTAAATCTGGGGTTTCTTTTGTTCTGTGGGTTCTCTAACAAAATAAATAGCATCAAGCTTTGGCCAGTCTTGGTCTGTGGGGCAAGCATGGTCCACGCCTCTTCTTAAGATGCTTATCTGTGTTGTACTTTGGTTTTACTTCCAACCAGGAAGGAGTCTGTGGAAGAGAGGTGGGTGTGGAGAGCCCTTTTGGGTGTCAGGTATTCCTTCCAGACCTGTGCAGGGTTCAGCCAGGGTGAGCTGAGAGGGTGGCTGCCTTTGCACCTTGCTGTCAAGAAAACCTTGCTCTTGGTCTCAGGAAATACCATTTGTTCTCACTCCCACTTTGTGTGGCCAGTTTATTTGGATAACAATTTATCTGTGTAACCACTTTGTAAGGAACAGTTTGGGCAGGGAGACTGTTCAGTTTATGGTGCTAGGATACCTGCTTAGGCTTGGCATCTGTTACTAGCCTTAAGCTCCTAAACTATGCAAAATACTGAATTTGGGATAGCCTGTTTTTACCAAATCCAGATTTCTTTCTCTGACTTCACCAGTTAAATGCAGCAGATATGGAAATGCAGCTTCAGTGGACATAAGGTTCTTCAGCCCATAGAACACCTCAGGTTCTTTCCAGAGCCTAATACTGTGTACAGATTCAGCAATAGGGGATTTTGTCTTTAACAGCTGCAGTGTTCAGGTGGTGAACAGAGATTTTTCTGGACTGTGAGAAGCTTTAGAAAATTTGTTTGCATTTTTCCATCTTTCTTTCTTTCTTTTCTGGGAGTATGTTATACAGGTTTTTATACCTGTGGAACAGTCTCTTCTTTTTTGAATTACTAGATGCCTGAAACATGAATGAAATTATTCCTTATTCCTTTTTTTTTTTTTTTTTTTTTTTTTGTGAGTACAAGGAATTCTAGTATTGAAAAATACTTCTTTGTTGTTTTTAAAGATGGAATTTGTTTACTTTGTCCTTGACATTTTCTTGAATTTTTTTACTAAGCAAGGCTTGCTGCTGCTGAGTAGTTCGTTCCCCAAGCTTGTGAATCGGGTCTATGAACCTTTAATTTTTTTATGGTCAAGAATATCATCCAAAGGTGATATACTATCAAAATACCACTTAGAAACTTTATCCTAAACTAAAATAGAAGGAACAGTGCCATAAGCCCCATGTAACAGTGAATAAACTTGCTTGCATATCATCTATGTATTGAATTAACTTGAGATGATCATCAAGATGTATTGAACCAAGTGGTAAATATTGATTGAGTCAAGGCTGAGATTAATATTTACCTCAAGGGTCAAAAAATTTTGGTGTTGACTGAAATGTGAAGTCAATACATATATATTGTTAATACATTCTGAATGCATTCAGCAGAAATATCTCAAAATATGTTCTATAACCCTGGAGATCCCCAGGGACACATTCTTTCCAGCTAGTACTACAAGGGAAAAATAAGAAATGGAAGAAAATGACCCAGTTTTAATTAGTAAGTCAAATACATATGTGCACACACATCCCTTCCACATCTACTGATGTGGAGAAGCAAGAACTTTCTAGACGATAGGTGCACACAAATTCAGCATCTCTGCAAACCCCTAGGGAATTACCAAACCCTCCTGCCTGTTCCGGTTTCGTGGTTAAAGTATATTTATTTGGCTGTGCTTTATGTATCATGAATATAAATGAATAAAAGTTCAAAAAATCCAGACACCCCCTGCCCTTCCTCCTGAATACTGTGGTATATACTGGTGTCTCTGGAGAGAGAAGAATAGGACAGGTTTATATCAGGAAGATCTGCTTTTGAGCAGGGCCAGAAAAGGGCCACAAAGATGCTTGTGGTGCTGGAGCTCCTTTTCTGTAAAGACAGGTTGAAAAAACAGGGAAAACTCCTCGTCTGGAGGAGAAGAGAGGCAAAGCTCTGGGGAGAACCTAAAGGGGACTTCTAAAAGATAGGGAGAGTAACTTTTTACACAGGCAGATAATGATAGGAGGAGAAGTGGAGTGTTATTAAACTGAAAGAGGAGAGACTTAGATTAGATGTTAGGAAGACGTTCTTTGCCCAGCAAGCAGTGAGGCACTGGAACAGGCCACCCAGAGAAGCTCTGGATGCCTCATCCTTGGAGATGTTCAAGGCTGGATTGGATGGGACCTTGAGCAATTTGTTTTAGTAGGAGATGTGTGTTGGAACTCACTGAGATTCGAGGTCTCTTCCGACTCAAGCCATTTCTATGATTTTTTTTGTTGCTCAGTGTATTCTTGGCAGTTGAGCAAGCAAAACTACTATGGATGGTTTTTCTTGCCAAACTCTGATTCAGCCAATCAAGACAGTTTTAGCTCTTTGTTTCACATAAATAACTAGGGAAAGGCCTTCATGAGGCTGATTTGAATGACACTGAGACATATTCATGTGGAAAGAGAAAAGAACTATACCTTCTCTCCCCATCTGTAAAGTGAGTTGTCAAGTCTGAGTTTTTCTGAGTCTATTTGTGTGTGAGATCCTTTGTGTGTCTTTTCTTTTCTCCATACATCTGTTTAGTTATTACTAAACTAGAAAAAAAAAATCACCTTTCATAAAGCATGTGCAATCTTCTGTTGGAAATGGGCATCTGTCTTATGCATGACTTTGGAAAACTCCCAATCTGTTACATAGAGTGACTGGGCTTTTTTCCTGGACTGATGGTTTTTATCAATGTGGTATTAAGAAAAAATTTAAAATTATATAGAACAACACTTCTTATTGAGGTTTAAGATAGTGATGGAAAGAAATTGAGGTTGAGTCTTTGCTGACCCATCTGTCTAGCTCTTGCAAATCATTTGTTCTGTCTATTTACCAATGGGGTGTGACAGTTGCAGTGTGCAGGCACAAATGAAAGAAAAAATTCAGCTTTGGCTTTGAATTGCCCTCTTTCTAAGGTTAAGTCTCACACAAATGGTATTTTAATGAACAGTTTGTATCTCATGCAGTTTCATTTGAATGAGCAATGTAGTGATGTTATTGCAACATTGCTGAACATTCCTGCTATTTCCATCTCTCATTAAAATAATAAAATACAGTAATGAACTGTTGCTAAGGATAAAAGTTGGCTCAGAATGAGATACTCATTCAGCATCTCGTGAGTTATGCTGCACCAGAATGGCATCACATTCCTTGCAAAACCAGAAGAATAGGCAAAGGAAACCTTTGAATCTTGCTTGTGTGGTGTGGAAGGAGTAACATGAGAAATAAGTGCAGTTCAAAGACTCAATGGGAGACAAAGCCCAGCCTCCTTTAGCACAGTGAAGAGCTAGAAAAATTTCAATGGCAGTAGTCTTGTTCACTTTTTACTTTGTGCCTGTAAGCCTTCTTGAAATAGATTTAAAGGAGCTGGAGCTCCTTTTTTAAGGTCTTTTTTTAATCTTCATTTTTTGTCATTTGTTGTCCTCTTGTAACGTATGCACTCACCTTAACTCTTAAAAATACTTCAGGCTTTTTGAAGGCTATATCCTGAGATATGCAGACAAACCTTCTTCTAAGGTTAAAACACACAAGGATTTCTTTACAGACTTAGCTGAAAATACCAGAATTTAAAAAGTTTTTTCTTCCAAAAAAGTAATTTGTTCTTCTTACTGCTTTATGCTTATTCAACTGCTTCACTGGAAGTTTAAATGTAGGACCAATGAGAATTTTTCCAAAAAGTTATACCCATAGGAACAAAGTCAAACCCTTTGAGTTATGTATGTTCATCCTTTCCTCCTATGGTGAAGTTATTTGATTAAGAGTTATCATTCCTAAGACAGCAAATTTACTAACCCAAGAACTTAATGGCACAAAGGTGAATAAGTGAATTTGTCAGCTCATTTGCAGGACTTTTGGGTGTTCCTCCTACGTTTTCCTTGTCCAAACCATTCTTTTGTTTTATGGAAGAGGTGGTATTATGGCTACTTCCTACATCTAGAAAGTCAATTTTTTTTTTCTCTGCCTTCTTAATTTTTAGTTGTTTGCTTTTAAGTTAATGGGAGTATCGTAGTTTAGCATCAACTCATTGTTTTGTGCACCTTTTTAAAAGGAAGCTTGTTAAGATACCACTGCTCTAAGTCAGAAATATTTTTGGTTATGGTCAAAAATAACTGGTAACTAGAGAGACTGAATTTCACCTGTTATGCAGAGAACATTCAGTTGTTTGAACCCTAGTTCTGTGTTGCTGAGCAATCTGTTGAAGGTTGTTCTGCTTATGATGAGCTGTTAGACATAGATCACACTGTCAGGTTGTCGTGGTTTACTTGGAGTCAGAGCTCATAGAAATGTAAGATAAAGCAATCTAGGAATATAAAGAGCAATGTTTTCCCCTTGTTCTTCCTGGATAAAATCCTGCAAGCTTTGCTTTCAGAGTTCATTATTCAAGAGGGGAAGTGGACCTGCTCTGTTTACACATCATCTGTTCAGATATGTGACTCTTAGGACCAATAACTCCTTTCTTTTCATGCAGTTTTTAAGTACTTCTGTCTTTTAATTCTTGCTATTTGCCTGTTATTTGACTGATGGCAACATATCTCAGTCAACAACCTCTGGGCACGTGTTACCCCCCTGTGAGGTTTAGATGACTTAGAAGAGTTATATGTTAATGCAAATTTTGTTTCAAAAAATGCATCTTTAGTTAGATCAGAATCTGATTTTTTTTTCATTCTATTTCTTAAGAAAGCAGATTGACAATTCCCAGAGATTATGGTAGTGTGTTTTTAGCTTAGATATAAAGGGAAGATGAAAAGTTTGAATCTTGAAAGCAATTTTCTTCCTAATTCCCAGAGGGTGATTCTGTTGATATAACTAACTTTCCCAGCCATTCTGCTGGATCTATGGGACAATTATCCTGATTGACAGACTTTTCCAAGGGAGAAATCAGGGTAGGGGGAATACTAAGACATACTTACAATGGTTAGAAGTCTTCTAAAGGCTTACCAATGTAGTACAGATGCCATTTTCTATGAAATTCATTGCTTTTTTTCTGCTTTCAGTTGGCCCTCTGTTTTAAATCTAAAGAACGATTTTGTGAAAAATTGAATCTACAGTGAAACACCCAGACCATCTGTCAGACATTGTTTATAATGCACTTTTTTACTGTAAGTGACAAAGTTCAGGAAGAAATTCTAGATGAAAAAAACCCAAAAGCTTTTATTGAAGACCTTGAGGTGCTATCCCTGACATCAGTTTGAAGGAAAGAATAAAATCAGGTCCTATAATAAAATAATAGAGGCAACGTTCCATTTTCAAGACTAAGTTTTAGCAATTTGGGTGCAACCTTTTTCTTACTCTTTGCCCTCAAATAATGGAGAATTACACTGAATGTCTGTTACTTATTTCTTTTACTGGCTGGGTTAGTTTCAGCCTTCTACAGATGTGTTGTTGCTGTGGAGTAGGTCTGTGTGTGTGACCAAATGTATTTTTATTGACTGAGGAGAAGGAGGAGAGGATGGTGTGGTTGTATACATACAAAAATCTTCTGCATTTGCACATGACAGTGTGAATATGACCTACTGGTGCTTAGTCATTCATAACCTAATTTTTCCTTCTAGTGAAACAAAAATCTCATAAGAAATGACTTGTGCAGAACTTCCCCAGGTGAGCATGAATCCCAACATGGTTTCCTAGAAAACCATTGCTGCCAGTTTCCAAAGACATCACTCCAAAGGCATTATCAATATTGTTGGGTCCAGAAGCACCAGACAGGATTAAATGCCTTTGGGATCCATAGTGAATTTACAGAACATCAACAGTGTTTACATAACAGAAGTAAATGTATTAACTCCTAATGCAATGTGTACCCTGAGGCAATATAGCCAGACTTGGAGTGACTTGTAGAAGCAGCTTTTCCTACCATCCAGAGGACGGGGGCAGCCAAAAATAATCTCCGTGACAGTGTGAGTCTGTCACTGATCTTCAAATGTATCAGGTTGTCTCTACTGCTCGAGCCTGTCTCTAAAATAAGGTCACTGAAGACTTTTGAATGTGTCATTCTGGTTATTGCTTTCCAAGATATGCAGAATCTGCAGCCATGAGAAATACTGTGGGTTGTGCAATATGTCCGTATGTAGTTAAAGCTTGGTCTCCAGCAGGAGGAAGGAAAGGGAGCAAGAAACAGCTACAGAAACAAGGACAATTTGAAAACTAAATTATTTTATTGGTGTTGAAAGGCAAAATAAGGTGATCAATGAAACCACTGTATTGTCTGAGTGTGAGAAAGCTCCTGGGCTCTGCCTCAGTTTAGATGAGGCAGAAAGTACAATTTAGAGCATGAGGCCCTTACTGAAAATCTTTAGGAGTGCTTTATTCCACTACTTCAATTCTATATTTTCAAATGTGATGATTCAGGATGGATAAACACTTTTTGCAACCCAAGCTTAAGGGTAAAAATTTAAATGTTTTATGAGCTACATCTCTGGTAATGAATCAATATAGGTATTTCTCTTCCTAACAACTTGTTATGATATAGGGAATTACATAGGATTAGCATGCAATGAACATGCAGAGAGTTACATGCATAGCACTGTGTTCCTAGTCTATTGTATCATTAAGATTTTCTTTAATATTATTTTCTCTGATTCGGGACTATGAAAGGGCAGAATTGCTGTGGAACCAGGGAGCTATTTTTTTATTATTTTTAAAAACTTAGGCTTTAAAGTGTAGGTATTGAGATTAATTAAACAGTCCTAAAATCCCTTGTGTTTCTCCAACATTTTCAGTTGTACTGTATTCTTCCAGATGGTATTTTAAACCTCAAACCCCATCTGGGTTTAAGGGTGGGTGAAAATGTGTTCCCAATGCATCGTTGTAGCCAACTCTCAGGAAAAAAAAAAAAAAAAAAAAAAAAAAAAAAAAAAAAAAAAAAAAAAAAAAGTCACATTCCACCTTCTAAAAACTGCTGCTGCAATAAGTTAATTGTGATTTTATGAAGGAGAAAACAGTGGTAAGACAAACTTACCTGTAAGGATTTTAGCTTGATCTTTCCCTTCTGAAATCAGTCCAATGCTCAATATTGTGAGCAGTAGGAGATATCTGACTGCAGGTGTATGCTATCAGATTTAATTAAATTTTCCTTTTCATCTGCATTCACTGCTCTGCTCAAGGTAACAATGTTATTATAGTCAAGTATACATGTAACAATAATATTATAGTCTTTATATTTCCAAAAGATAAATCTTAGGTCATAACTTAAAAGGGCCAAATTAACCTCAAATGGCCAAAGTTGTTTTCCATATAACTGCCTTCAAGAATTGCAAAATATGAACCTCATGTGTTTAGTATCTTTCTGGTTTTGCCTAGATCTCAATTTATAGCAGTGAAGATCCAAGTTTAGCAATTATTCATGGAATTTTTTTTTCCATTTTCAGCTGCCATTGATGTGATTATTTTTTTTCTGCTTCATCCTGGTATTGGAGACTCTGAAATTTTTCAGGAATTTCATTGTTTCTTTTAATATCTTCCATATATAAATTTCAGTTAAATAGCAGCACCAATGTATTTAATGAGACAGAAGGCGATGAGATTAATCAATTTATTTAATTATGGGGGTTTTTTGGCATTGGTGTTCACACCTCAGTTAGTTGAAATGAGTATACTAATGTGTTATTTCTAGTTTCTGTGTGGTCTGCCTAAAGACGCTGAAAAGGAATTCATAATTATTTTTTTTTTTAAAATTCTCCAACACCTAAAGCAAACCACCCCAAAAATTACTATTGCACTGTTATTGCAGTATTTTGAGCTTTGTAGTTCAAAATAGAGTAAACATGTTACTTGCCAAATGCATAAAAAGGTTAAAAATGGTTTTCTTTAATTTTGTCATATCACACTACTAAATGTTTGCAATGTGCCATAATAAGGGCACATAAAATATATATATATTTGCTGTTCTAACTCAATGACACAAAAATTCAAGATCCCCGAGGTAAGGTTAAGCAGGCGCTCGTGTAGTCAGGGTTGAAATTCAGACACTGCAGATATAATCCATCTCCCTGACACATGCAGTGCCTCATTGTGAGACTGCCAGACACAGTCTGCTGAGATGGGAATGTCACAGAATACCAAAACAGGGGGAGATGCAGTTTTGTTCATCATTGCTTTTATCTGCGAATATCCATCTAGCAGTCTGCATGCATAGCTGTTGCCAGACAGAGAAATATGAATGCAGCATGGAGATGCAGCAGCTAACATTCACAGAAGTATAAGGAGCATATGCTAGGAGTTCAGAATTACCTGAAGATAATTTGGGCTGTTAATCAGGTTAATTGCTTATTGCTAGGCAATATTCTGGTACACAGGCTGAATCACCACCTCAGTTGTCTAGCAGAGATCAATGAAAGGCCTGGTTGTCTACATCTTCTAGTGAATTCTGGACCTAAAAGACAAAAGGGACCCTGAAGGCAAAGAAACTGCACTGTCATCACTGAGGATGGAGGCAGGCAGGCAGAAAGAGCTGCAGTGGCAGAAAGAAAAAAAAAAAAAAAGCCTTTTCAAAAATATCAAGCGCTACTAGTTTTACAATTACTGCTCCGTTATCCCCACTCCTTTATACACTTGAAATTTCCATTCTGGGGACAAAAGAGGGAAACCTTTGAACCAGTTTAGAGAAATTAGGGTTCCAAAGTGAGAGACAAAGGTGAATGTCTATCATATGTGTAAGCTGGTCGTATGCAAAAAGCAAAGAAACTTGGTTGTATTTTTCAGACAAACAGATTTCACTGGATTTTTCAAATGCTCATGTCAGGCAGCAAAATGCTAGAAGTGTTTGAGTGCCTGGAGTGTAGTGGTTTCTACCTGGCATAAGCATAAGCAGTTCTTCTGTAAACTGTTGGGATCCCTGAATAGTTATGGCTCTAATCCGAAAGGAGGAAAGCTTCCAGGGCCCTGAAAAAAACACACCCTTGCCACAGACTTGGCAGAAACCAGGCTGACCATATGACCAACAGGGCTGGAGGGGCATGACTGTCTGGGTTTATGTCTGGACATATGGCAAGATTTGCATAGTGATTAAATACTGTTGACTCTAGCTTTAAAAGTGTGTTTTTATTTGGAATAGTGCATCCTGTCCTAGGTGTACTGAGCAACGTCTCTGTATAGGCATTTTTCTGCCCAGCTGTAAAAGGCAGCCTTTAGCTAAAAGCACCATCTGTGGCATGAATCAGCACTTCAGTGACGCAGCTGAGGAGCTGGGAGCAGTGGGATGGATGGAAGCAAAGGGCATGTTTCAAAGTTAGAATATAACTATTGTAAGGATGCTAATAGCTCCCAGGCTGGCGGCAGCAGTTCCATGAGGAACCTGCAAGCAATTAAAGGTCTTGGAGAGGCTGCAGCAGGTGGGCTGTCTGTGGGGGAAGAGGGAGCTAGAAGTTAGGTTAGAAATTTTGGCATTGGTTTAATGACACACACACATATATATATATATCCCCTCCAGCTCAGTTCCTGTAATCAGTCATTTAACTCTGTCTGCACTGTGGTGGTTTTCAGTGCCCCCATGGAATTCCTTCCCTCAAGCCAAATACAAAGCCCTGGACTTTGCAAAGTGCTCTACACCACCATGGAGCAAACCCAGGGCAGGAAAACTTGCTATTTTGATTTTTTGGTCATTTCTACTTTTACTTGGGTATGATTTCTCTTTACACTATCTTGTCCTGAACCCTTTGTTTACCTATTATAACTGCAAGTTTCAGGGCTGGAGGGAAACGCCATCACCCCACCTCAGTTTTCTTTAGCACTTCTGAGGAGAATAGTAACAAACACATCAACAGTGTAAAGTTGTGCAGTTTTTTGTCTTGTTTTTTCCCACCTGTACTAATCTCACACAGGCCTGGGATCTCCAGTGATAACCAGTTCCCAGGAGCCTCATTTTGTACCTCTTCAGTTTCCTACTGCTGCACATTTCCCCCAAAATATTGAGCTACTGGGCAAAAAATCAGAGGCTAACTTGCTACTGTCTCTTAGAGGTGGATTAGACCTTATCTATGGTTGTATGAAACAAAGCTGAATATGTCATTTGGTTTTCACCTCACATCTATATATTTTGGGTAAGTCTGAAATTTTTAGGAGTGGAAAAAAAGATGATATATTTCTGCATATCTTGGTTTTGTATTTCCACATCTAGTAAAAAATGCAGAAAAAGTCTGCATATTTCTAAGAAGCTGGCAGTTAGAAATATTGGTATCATAAGAGTTTTGTCTTCTTTTCTTTTCTAATCTATTTCAGGGAATCAAAGAAAAATGTTTTAATCCAAATTCCATAGATACAAGCATTATTATCAGTTCATCATCAGTAACATTATCATCAGTTTTCACTTATTTGATCTATGAAAAGTTATTTTGTAGTTTTGTCTCTTGGAAGAGAGAGAACATGTGGCAAAGATAATATGTATTTTTTACATATTACACTGGAAAAAAAGAATTCTTCATTTTGAAAACTTTCATTATAAAGTGGGATACATTTTTTTTCACAAATAAGTGGGTAAGAAGCCCTGTTATACCAGCTCTGTTAAGTGATTGTTTTTTAACCACCTAAACTCAAATAAGATCCTGAAGAAGTTTTTCAACTGTTAAGTTTTTCAACTTAACCCCAAACTCAATGTTTTGGTTTTTTTTTAACTCTAAAACTAGACTAAAACTTCATAAAGGATATGATGAATATGATGCACGGGACATTTTGAGCTTTCATTCTTTAACCATGCTGTAACACTTCTGACAGTAAGTAAGTTCTTGCTGCCTTATTTTGCTTCAACATTTTTAAAGAATAATCTCACTGTAGTAGCATTATAGTAGTATTATTATAGTAGTAGTATTATTATTCTTCCCATGTTGCTTGATTTTCTGGTAGAAGGGAAGCAGTGCTACCTACATATTTACACACATACCAAAATACATATGAACCCATAAAGAAGTCCAGTTAACATAGATTTCAGTGTGATTTCTTCACATATTTGAACATGCACTCCAGAAACCCACAGAGATTAGAAATTCTTAAGGAGAAATCAGGCAACAGAGGTATTGTCCAAGAGGTATCTTACACAAGGGAGGAATCAGCAGATCCAGTGTCCATTCAATTTATTTAAACTGAATTTATGCAGTCACTCTGTCAAATTTCTGTACTAATTCTTGGTTTGCGCTGCCTAAAGTGTTTTGAAAGTTTAATTCTCAAAACTGTGTTGTTTCTGCTCTATGATCCACATCTTCTGGAAATGGCCTTTAGGAGGTACAGAGATTTCAAGAGGCTTTGAACCTGAGGGAGCTAAATGCATTTGTGGCATTATACTTCATCTTGGTTGTTTTTGATTCACAGTATTGCAGTCAAAACACAATGGGCATCAAAATTTCAAAAGGCTTTTGTTATTAAGTTCAAGTATCAATTTTGTTATTAAGTTCTCCAATGAGAATATGTATTAAGAAAAACTTTGATCTATCAAAAAGAGAGTGTGATGGTGGATCATTGTTTGGATTGGAAAGCTGGGGCCTAAATGTGGTGTGTCAGGTGTGTCACCCTTCTTAAAAAGCATATTTGAAGCACCATCTTACTGCTTTTTTAAGGCTCCTGTTCAGTTGCCAAAAAACTGTGGAAAAGCCAAGAAATTGAAATGGTTGTAGAGTATGTTTTGCTTTAATTATCACAGTTCATGAGATGTTGGCTGTTTCTGATGTGTCTTTAATGATAATTTTTATCTGTGCATTTTTTTATCTTTTCTGTCATGGGCAGATTGTTTGTTGAGGCAGCTTTTATATAGAGAGACTGAAAATAGCCGCTGTAAAACAATTAATAGTGCTCTAAAAATACTCTTTAAAGTAGTCTTGTCTGCAAGTTATACCTGACCTGAGAGAACTGGGAAGGCACTCTAGAAACACATTTATATTTGTCTTGACTAGCAGCTGATGCTGTTATTTTTGGTATGAATATTGACATGGTTTATTGGTAGGGCGTTTTCTAGGTTTTGTCAGTGGTTGTGTTGCTGCCTTGCAGGTAACCTGTCTTTTGGGGTGACCCCACATTGTTGGGGTTTTCACTCAGGCAAGAACTTGTATGTAAATAAAAATGTTCACAGACTTCACTTTTTTCTGCTGATTGTATGTATTCTGATTTCCTCTCGAAAATTAATAGCTCCATGAAACTACAATGGACAGCATATTTAAAACTAATAATAACAAAGGGAAAATTAAGACTCCTTAACAGAAATAAAGTTTGGGAAACAGTGGAAAGTCAAAGAAAAAACATCAGTCTACTTGTTCTGAAGCAGCTGCTTTGTCACATGAGCCAGCAGCCGCCCAGGCCTTCCACTTGGAGGAATTCTGCCATAATTATCCTGACTCGTTACAAACTTCACCTGGCTTTAATTCAATAACATAACCTACTGAATATTTTTTTTCCATTGAGATGTCCTGAGCTTGTAAGCACAGCAAGGACATCTGGGGACATCTGGGGACATCTGGGGACATCTGACTTTTTTTTTTTTCCTCCTTTCCTACATTTTTCCCTCTTTTCTTACACTAAAGGGCAACAAAGTTCCTGCCTCCTGTGAGCGTAACCATCACAGGAATGCCAAAAGAGTACAGCACATTGTTTTAGAAACAAATGCTGAGTAAAGCAATAATGATTTGCTGCTTATTGTAAAGCTTTGCCAATTTAGCTATTTGTTATGCTCTGAAGATTTACATGGGCTGCTTACCAAGACTTCAGCAATGTGGCACGCTGATCCCTTCCTGTCTCTGATTTGTCTGTGCATCCCTGACGGTTGCACATGGTTTCCATATGCAGTCGACTAAAGTACATTATTTGTGAGGATTTCAGCTGGTCAGAGCAACAGAAGCTTGATTCTAATGCTGGGTTTGGAACATGATATTAAACTGTGAGGTGTTTTATGCTGCAACACCACTGTTATATTAATTTTTAAAGAAGATGCTAGCCATGTCTTAGTCAAACATCTTTATTTCTTATTTCTCTTTCCCATCACTTCTGGCAGTTTATTTTGATTTCAGACACACATTTTGTGGATGCAAAGCGTTGTTTTGTTTTTCTTGAAGTATATCTCAACCTAAAGTTTTGTTTATTTCAGAGTCCCAGTGCAAACAAAAGTGTGAATTGACGTCTTAGATTTAAATTTTCCTGCAGAAGACTTGGGATAGAGATATTTGGCACAACAATTTATGAGAGAGATTTTAAGGCAAGTGTTACTTATATTAATGGATATTGTTGTTATTTTAAGAGGTCTGAAGGGTTTTAGTTGTTGAATTTAATGAGGGGGTTTTTTTTGTTGTTTGGTTTTGGGCCATGTTTTTTGTTGGTTTAGATGTTCTGGGTTTTGTTTGTTTGTTTCTTTTCTTAAGCCAGCTGAGGATAAATGTATATGGGCACCTAAGGAAACAAGTAATAGCAACATAAAAAATATATTATCTACTACTGACATGAAACATGCTGTACCTCTCAAATTAGGAATATCTGATTGATCCTTCCAGCTAACACTAGGAGCCAATGGTAGCTCACAGAATGGTAGTGCAGAGAGAATAACTGTCTTTATATTTGCACCTCTATTATTTCCATTTGTGACTCTTCATTGCATGTACTAGAGAAATTACATTCTATGTACAATAGAATTCTGACTTGCAATTGTACATTCTATGTGTAATTACATTCTATTTTGCACAATAACATTAGTTAATTAGTTTTAAAAAATTAAGTGTTGGGTCTATTTCTTTCATGCATTTGTGGACCTGATTCATAGAATCACAGAATTGTTTAGGTTGGAAAGTGTTCCTGAGATTATTCAGTCCAACCTTTGACCAAACACAACCTGGTCAACCAGACCATGGCACCAACTGCCACATTCAGGTATTTCTTGCAGTCACCATTCCTAGAGATGTTCACCATCTCCCTGGGCATTCCATTCCAAGGTTTAATAGCCCTTTGCATGAAGAAGTTCCTTGTGATGTCCAACCTCACCCTCCCCTGGTGCAGCTTAAGGCAATTTTCTCAGTGGTTTTCTGGGAGAAGAGGTCAACCACCAAAGCTCACCGAAGTCAGAGGAGAGACTTCACAGATCTTTCTTTCCTTTCTTGTTTTGGTGTTTGATTTTCTTTTTTCTCCACACTGAATGAACTGTGAAGGCAACAAGGTTTTGCTGACAAGCGATGGGACGATTCATGCAAAACTGACAGAAGCAAGAGAGTCAGGCCCTTGTACTTTGTACCTGATACTCTGAGGCTCTAAAAGCACACAAGTATTGAGGCATAAGCAGAAATCTGCTAGCAAAATCTGATGATGAGCTGCAGAACAGGTCTGAGGAGCTGTACAGGAGCTGCAGCTCCTTAGCTCTTCTCCAGCCAGGTTCTAATGATTGTCATCCTTTTGTTGGGCTGGCACCTTGGCTGCTTAGGAAGGGTCTGCTAATTTGCTGAGTACCAAACCAAAAGTTTCCTAATGACAGAATGCCAAAGTTGATCAGCTTGCCAAAAAGGTTTTGATTTCAAGTGTGTGTCTCTAGAAGGCTGTGGACTTTATGGGGAGGTTTGTACAGTTGGAAACACCAGCACCAGGTCTGTATCTGCTTCTTGCTCTGGCTCTCTGTTCCCCTTGTTTTATGCTTTATGCTTAGCAGTTGCCATTAAAATCTTTCCTGTTGATGTCAACCTTGTATTAACTCACGGTGACATTAAAGCTGGATAATACTGAAATGCAACTAATTAGGCCGAAGAAATAATAGTGAATATTTTCATAGTTGCTATTGCAAATGACTGCTGCAGATAAAAGCAATCTTTAGGTTGCAAAAGTTGTTAGGGCATATTCTGACCTCTTTCTACTTCGTCTCCTATTGTGAATACTGCCATTTTTGTATTCATACTTGACATGGAGCAGTTTGGTTTAGATAGAGTTATATGATAAATATATGTATAAATGTATGTATAAAATGTTCACAATTATTTCAAGTTATCCTCTAATAGTAATCTGGGATTACCTGAAAAATTATGAACACTGTTATTTTTAGTGTTTTTTCTTGATTTTTTTAAATAATAATCTGCTAAGAGAAGAGAGAGATTGAAGAAAATTTAAAAAAATATTTTAGCATTGATTTTTTTCTAAATTTCTATTTTGAAATCCAGATAATAGTTTATATAGACTGTTCTGATGGTGTTCTCTACTCAGGAGGGTAGCTGTGAGGCACAATGGATTTGCTTACAGGTTACCACTTATACCAAAAGGAATTTTTAAAGGTGTTCCTATGTATATTTTGGTGCCTTATGCCTAAAATGTCCTAGATGCTAGCATGTCATATGTATTCCTGTTATTTTCCCAATTAAAAAAAGGCATTCATTAAAAAAAAAAAAAAATTTGCCTTTTTTCTATGACTGACTGTATTTGAGAAAATAATATTTCTTTGTTTATCATGATGCAGCACAAGTTCCTCAGAGGTGATATTCTGCTTCTGCTGAAGAACAGCTAAAGGCAAATGCTGCTCTTATCTCCAAAATTAACAGATCTTTGATTGGTTCCTACTGATCCATGGGACAGAGACACACTGGAAAGATTGAAGAGGCATCTTGAAGGTGAGCAAGATTAATTAATAAATATTTTCTGGTTCCTCTTCATTCAGAGTTCTCTGTCAGAGGCAAGAGCATGAAAGACTGTTCAGGGGCTGTTTGCACAATATGCTGAAAATTAAGTTGAAACTGACACTGCAGAAAATGTAGTGAAGGTGGGGAGAGAATAATGTGAAAGGGCAACCTGCAAGAGAAAGCATATGACTTGAATACATTTCATTCTATGTCCTAACTATTGCTGGATTGTCTTGGAAAATCATCAGGTCACAGAAATAAGTCAGTGGTGAGTTACAATTTACTCCAAGCTCCATCAGCAAGAATGAACAAAATAAATACACAAACAAACAATCAAACAAATTTTTAAAAAGAAAGTTCAGCTTTTTTAGGCATTTAGTTTGTTTTTCTTAGGGGAAGAAAGCAACCAGGAACAAAGGCACTGTAGGTTAGTGACATAAGCTTACTTTGTGGAAGTGTACAGCTATAGAAGTGACAATTGGGAAAACCATTTGAAGAGAGAGAGAAACTGAAACTCCTTAGAAAATAAATGTATCTATAGCAAGTAGAGACTGTGCATGTGACATCCCAGCCTCAAGTTCTAACCAAGAGCAGAAATAAAAACATATTTTATGGATTAACTAAAAGGTTTAGTAAACAGCACTGGTGTTTTATTTAATCTTATGTGCACCAGCTAGATCCAGTTCCCAAATAGTCTTAAGAGAACACAAACCATCTTGCAAGTTCCCTTCTGATACTTGTGGATTTCAGGAGATTTAAGCAGAGGACACATACCCCAGAGTCTGTCAAGAATCTCTGAAAGTATTTTTGTGCTTTTTCCTGTGTCTGATGGCACATGCTCTCAGACATTCCTTTTCTTTTCCTTTAATCAATGTTTCTTTCAGAATAGTGTTTGAATAAGGATAGAAGTAATGACTTTTCCGTTTTTCTTTTGTTTCTGATTTTTTTTTCCTTCTCATCAGTGATTCTTTTCTTCCTTTATTATTTGCATCGTTAGCAAGCGGGCAGCACAGTAGACCAAAATGTCTCTTAAGATCATGAATTGAGAAAGTCACCGCCAGTTTATGTAGTTTCTGCTCATTCTGTTGGCTATTTGTTTTATTTCTGAATTACTTTTCAGTTTTTTAGGACTAACAGCATGGAAAATGCTTGCAATTATGCAGGAAAATCCCAAATCTTCTTCTGTAAGGATTTTTTTCCCCTGTCCCAATTCATACTTTTCCTGAAGTTAATGAAAGTTACATGTAGAGTGTATCCCCAAAGGATTTACTGGAAAATTTGACAATGCTAAAATAAACAGAGGGTTCTGGCAACATGCTCTGGTGAAAATAAATGCTGTCTCTGTTAGCTCAGCTGCTCGAGTGCAGGAAAGCAGTTCTCTTCCAGAGGCTCCTGTCAGATAGATGCCTGTAGGACTTTGGTTCATTTACCATTTAACCTTTCCACTGTGCTTGGCAGAAAATCCACACAACTGCCAAAATGTGATCAGATATTGAGGAAGTCCAGGTCCCCTCCAGTCTCTTGCCTTCACTTGAGGAGTCTGAATGAGGGCAACCCCAATGTGGATTTAAGGCACGTGTAGAGAACAGAAGAGTGAGTAGGGACCGTGGTTCTGTATAGAACACACATTTATCTTATTTTTTCTGATAATTTATAGTGACTTTGCTTTCCTCCAGAGACCAGCAATTGTAAACAGTATTTTATAAGATCTTGGGGAGGGGAGCAGAAATTGAACCTTCCTGGTTTTCATTCAGATGCACTTGGGTTGCTCAGTGTTCCCAAGGAGTAGATAAGTGATGCAGTGGAACTGGGTGTTTGCTCTGAGCGTGCTGTGACTGTCTGTACAGATGGCATGTATGTGCTACCTCACAAATCTTACCTCTTTATCCCAATCCACTCATTCCAGACTGAAGGTCTGGGATTGGTTTGTTTTATATATTTCTGTTACATACAAAAAAAGAGGTAGGTGCTGGGGGCTGACACAGTGAAAAGTAGAGAAAGAAAGAAAGAATAAAATAATGAAGAAAAGTGTGATGCTGTCATTTTCAATATTATTCTCCTTCTTTATTTCCTTTGTACCTGCTACACTAATGCATAATGAATATACTACTTAGGTGAAATAGATTTTCTGTACCTACTCAAATATACTGAATAAGTCAGAGTTGAAGTTGATATAGTCAGGCTGGAGGTTTTTGTTGTTGGTGTTTTGGGGCTTTTTTGTTGGGGTTTTTTTTTGGGGGGGGTTGTTTGTTTGTTTGTTTTTGGTGTTTTTTTTTTGTTTGTTTGGTTTGGTTTGGTTTGGTTTGGTTTTTTGGTTTGGTTTGGTTTTTTGGTTTGTTTTGTTTTGGTGGGGTTTTTTTTGTTGTTGTTGTTTTTTTGGTTTTTTTTGTTTTGTTTTGTTTTGCTTTGTTTTGTTTTGTTTTCTTTTCTTTTCTTTTTGGTTTTGTTTGGTTTTTTTTTTTTTTTAATTTGAGTTACACAGTAACACTGACCTTGGAATCTTCTTGGCAAATATTTTGCATTTACAGAAAAAAAAAATGGATCCTTTTCTGTCCCAGCAGAGTAGCTGGAGCTCTGCTGTAGCACTGCTGCCACAGTACTGCGTGCTGATACCCAGCTCAGCAGATAGCAGGAGACAAGCCAGTGTGCTCATGGAAACAGTGCTTCCCTCAGACAAGTGATAATCAGCCTAATGCCGGTGTCAGGCTGCAATCAGACTCTGACAAGGTTTGCAAATACCTTGAAAGGAGCTGCTCATCTTCAAATGCTGTAGCTCAAAGCCCAAGTGGAGCAAACCCCAGGCTTGCTGCACGGCAGCTGCAGAGTTTTGCTGATGAGCACAGCGTGCATAAACAGAGGGCCCCGCTATCACCGCCGGCAGGAACAGCCGGATGCACCAGGCTGCTCCACTACTAAAAACCTTGCTGCATAACCACAGCAACCAAAAATGGAGCTCAAAAACCCATTACACAGCTCCAGAGCCATGGACTGACTGCCTTTTTAAAGCTTCAAGGCCATTTTTAATCAGTGCCAAAGACTTTTTTTTTGGACATGTCTGCTCTCAGGAACTTCTGTCTGGTTTTTACCATTCATGAGAACAGAGTGAGTCCTGGGGAGGGGTAGGGCGTAGGATGGTGGTTCCAGCAGAGGGATAGTCTGTGAACCCTCCCAGTTCTGCCACAGATATGCATGCTCTGCAACTGGGAAAGTCATTTGCTCTCATTGTGCACTTATTTTTCCAACTGTGAAATGGGGAAAATATCTCATCTATAACTGTAACACAAGGGATTGTTCATTAATGGGTTCCCAGTTTATTTCAAGGTCTCTGGGATGAATAACAAGCACCCTGCAGGGAAAAAAAAAAAAAAAAAAAAAAAAAAAAAAAAAAAAAAAAAAAAAAAAAAAAACCACCATAAACAAATAAACACAACAACAAAAACCAAAATGCCAAAACACCAAAACAAAAACAAAAAAAACAAAAACAAAAAACAAACAACCAAGCAGAAGGATAAAATGTAGTTATTTATGCACCAGGCTATCTTTCTGGATACTGTGGTTTTGAGGCAAAGCAATTTACTTTTTTCTGCCATAGTGTCTCCTATCTTTGAGGATTAAGGGTTTGGGGAAGGATAAGCAGGATTCTCCATGTGTTGGCAGCTCTGCCACCTTTGTGGCTTGCTGAAGCCAGCCTGCAGTGGAAGGGCCATGTCATGTGCATTACACCTGCTTTCTGTGGGTCTAAAATGACTTTCATGCTGGGCCATACAGGAATTAAAACATGACATAGCCAGAAAGGACCTAATCTGGTGTTGTCTGCACCTAGGGCTACAGAATTTCTCTCAATGGTGCTGTGCAAAGCTCCAAAAGCCTGTGTTAGATGTACATTTACTTTCCTGGTGTGGAAGGAGGCAGTGGCAGCCTGGCTGGCATGTAGGGTAGGGAAGCCTTTGTCTTCAACTATGAAACCCAATCAGTATTTTGGTTTGAGATGACAGACTGTAATGACACTATTTGACAATTTTAGGCAATTAGTTTATTCAAGTCAAATATCAAAGACAAAGAAAGAGCCCAGCAACTAAAATTTTATATGAGGTTTGATGTTCTGGGTTTTGGGGGTTTTTTTTAAGACAAAGTTTTTTCTTTGCTCTATAAACATCCCTTGCAATGTTAAATATGAAAGTTATGCAGTGAGAACATTTCTTTCTCAGAAAAATATAAATCTCCTCAAATCTGTATGATAAAAGAATATCATACAGAGAAGCCTCTAAACCAATGGGGTTTTTGTTCTGCAAGATAATTCATAACTTTTTATCTTATGATGAGCCCTGTGGGACTGCAGTTGGTGGGTACTTCCATTTGGGCACATTCAGTGGTGGAAGACCTTCCTGGAGCTTGCCAGGTTGCCAGCTGAATCCCACAGATCCGTGCTCTTGCAGAGCAATATGATGAGAGAGTGAGTGCAATAATTACCTCAGTCATAGCTGTGCTCTCACACTCCATCAGCCCTCAGGGTCTGAAAGGACCAGAGGTTCCACGAAGACTTCCAAGCCGCACAGAGAAGGGAAGCACTCTCCAAGAGCAGTGGGGATGTCCAAAGCCCCATGGCCATTCACAGAGACTGCAACAGGTGCAGAATCCTGATTCCTGGAGGATTCCTGTTCTGTTTTGCAAGTTAAAAAAGCCTGTATTCAAGATTTTGCCTGGTACTTTCTGTTCGCTACTTGCAGAGCCCATAGCACCCAGTGTCAGGTGGCCTTGGAAAGAGATTAACAGACCATATCCCAGGACCTCATTGCCAGATCCTGGGAAGTCTGAATCTCCATGCCCTTGAAGGACACACTAATTTTTTAGTAATTTTGAGGATTTTAGTATTGTTATGAAACTTTTACCTATAGGAATAGAAAGTAAAAACTGACACGGAGTCTGATTCAAATGAATTTGAAATTTGCTCCTGGAGACCTCTCTCTGAAATAACTGCATGACATAATATTCCACTTTACAGTTTTTCAGCTTTTGTTTATATTCATGAATTATGGTGAGACTGCAGCTCCAGGTCTTTATGGTGAAACAGATCAAATTTCATTCTAAATAAGGAACGACATAAAGGTCTGGAATAAAATTCATTTAAAGGGAAGAAACAGTACCCTAGAAGAATTAAAAGGCACAGTTAAGACAAAGAGTATTCAAATCTTACCAATGTTTTTCTGTGAGTTCTGCTATATTTAGCTTTCATGTATTTATGCTGAAAAATACAGTCATTTATATATTTATGCTGAAAAATAGAAGTGTTAGTCATATTGATCATGACTAAATTAATCTTTTTGAAAACAAATCTTTTAGGGACTAATTTATCCCTTTTAGGACTGTAGCAAAACAGGAGACTTCAGCTTTTTTCGTGCTATGAGTCTTGTCTGGCTCAGGAGAGCAGGCTAAATATCTTTGTTTTACCTGTGTTATCTTCCTGAAGCCTGAAGGACTACTTAGTTATAAATATGCAGAGAAAATCTGTTCCAGTACATATATACCTTCTCTGCATTATATGTCTAATAGAAAATGATTGGGAACTGACATACCCTGACCTCCAGCAGATAATTATCTGATAAAATTGATACTTCACTTCACAATGCCTAAAAAATTATGCTGTCAGATTGATGTTTATTCCTAAAAGCATTCTGGAGAACTTCCCCTTGATCTCAGATCAGTCCATTGTCAAATTCCTTAAAGGCCACATCATTTATAAATGATATGAACTGCAGATGTATAATTCATGTGGAGCATAAAATAAGGTTTAAAACATTTGTATTAAAAAGGTAAGGTGATCCTATACTAAATCATATTTATGGCCCAATTTTAAAGTATGGATTCCTTCTGACTGAAGTTTAGCACTTCTTACATTTCATTTTTTATAATTTATTAAAAAAGAGGAAATTGTGACAATGATGTTGGCAGACAAGTGGTCTCTTTCTAAAGTCCTTGTGTTGATCTGTCATATTATTTTCTATTAGCTCCCCCTACGCTTTCTGCAGACTGCTTTCAGCCATATTTTTACTAAATGTTTTTGGAAGTGCAAACTGCAGATTTCACCATCATTGTTTTGACATTGCAAGCTTAAGGTTAATGGAATTTCTTAGCGGATACTAAGAAAAATAACTATATTTTAACTTAAATCATCTTGTGGGTATATCCAATTTTCAGGAATCCTAGAAACTATTGCCATTAAAAAGTATATTTTAAATAAAACCTATTCTGGATGCATTTTGCTATTTTTTTCTTCCTTCTGATTAAGGTCTAAAAAATTCCTAAAACTTGTATTACCTTTCCTACTGCATAAATCCAACTTTGTTGCTATCATCACTTCTCAAATATCTTTTAATAAATTCTGAGAAGTATAATACTGCTATTTGATATGATTATAATATTCTTATTTTTAAAACCTTGGCCTTGATCTCATTATTACACTTTAACCAGTAGAAATAGAAAACAAAAATTAACATAGAGAGACTGGTTCAAAGGAATTTGAAGTTTGCTCCTGGAGACCTCTCTACAGCAAAACAAAGATTTGCCACTGTCTGAGTTCATAAATGACCTTAATTGTTTAAAGGCCATGTCTCTGCACCTTTGAAGATCTGCAAACATTTACTAATGTGATAGTGAGCAGTGTTTTGGCAGTACTCTCTCTGAGACTTGTTTTTTCCGAAGAGTTAGCTAGGGTTAGGCTTGCTTTCCTTTAACAGTGAAGAAAAATAGCAACATTAATTGTTTTCTTGTCATACATGACAGACTTCTCATTCCACTTTGCCTCAGCGATGGGAATCCCCCTGAAGTTTGCTTTCATAGTTCAGGGGTGCTAGAAGTTAACGATCTCAAGTGAAAGAAGGCAAATTTTCGGGTGTTTTCAGAAGTGTCTCACCTGATAAACTTTCGAAAACATTGTTTCCTCCCTGTTCAGGTGCTTGCTCTCACCACACAGAGGAGGCACAGAGCAGCCACATTGCTGGCACGCAGCTCTCAAAGCAAGGGAAAAGCCAGGCTGCTGCTACAAATCCCAAACTGACAGAACAATTCCTGCAGCACAGGAGGAATTTTGCCCCTAAAACCAACTTTCTATCCTTCTTTTCCCCCTTACTCTGCTGAAAACCTTGCTTTTCCCTGTTCCCAGAACAAGCAAGCACCTTATTTTTGTATCTTGCTTTTCCACACCACGCCCAGTGTGCTGTTGCCTGGCCCTCCTCCTCGTTTACTCCTTTGCCACCTGTTGCCTCTCCTGACACATAAGCACTGGCTATGGAGGCTGTTTTGTCGTCAGGGTGCTTCACAGAAGTGCTTCCCTGGTGAAAATATCAATAATAACAACACTGATTTTAAGGCTCAATGTTTAATATTTTAATAATCCATCTCTCTTTACCTAAGTGTCACTACTGCAGTTGTAATTTGACTGTGTTACCCAGTAATAACACTTGGGTTATAGAAAAGTAGGCTTTATATAGAAGAAGCAACAGTAGACTTGTTATGGCCTAGCTTTTAAAGGTGTGTGATTCCTACCATCCCACTTTGGAAAACTCTTTTCTCATCTGTTTTCCCTAGTTTAGGATTGGAAGCCAAAAGGTTTGAAGTTACATAGTTCAAGTTCACCCATCAAATTCTTAATCTGCCTCAGTAATTTCCCTCAATATGATTATTTCTTGAAACAGTACCTGAAATATGATAGCAAATAAAAAAGAGGATATAGCACTGCATGTGTTCATTAAAGTACGATCACATCATATAACCTGATATTTTCATTAAATTAGGATTTTAAGTAACTGATTTCATAGGCAAGGAAAATATTAGATTTTAACCTGTGGGGACTTCTGTAATTAATTTGAAATGGTACTATGCAGAAAATTAACTTTGTTTAAGAAGATGGAGATAATAAGCAGAAATTTGAGATCAATAACAAATTTTCAAAAGTTTTGATCTTGGAGCTGAAGAAGTTTACAAATGAAGTTCCATTAAGATCACTCCTGAGGTTCTCCTTTCATTACTTCATTAATATTTTTCACATAGGGACCACAACAGTGACAACTGTTCATGATGTTAAGTGGTGTTGGCAGTGTCCAGGAAGGCAAAGATTTCACACTGGGAGAACTGGATAATCCCAAGGAATGGCAATACACGGGAAGAGTGGATTTCTTATTGCAACATGAAGGTTGTCTTTTTGGGGCCAATATAAAAAGAGTGCCCATTTTCAGGTAGAAGTGAACCATTTGGAAGTGATGAAAAGTACATGTGCAATTTTGGGGACAATTATGTGCTGCCCTTGTAGTAAACTAAAAAAAAAAAATGGGATTTGGGACTCCAAGTGTTACAAAGTGAAGGGCTTGCTCTTGTGCCTAGAAAAAATTAGCTCCATTGTTCAAAGACCTGTGAGATTTAACTTGAAGTAACATTGAATAGTCTAAAATAATTAGAATTTTAGCTGTGTAGTTGACAGAGAGGACACAAGCACCAGCAGTCTTTTGTTTACTTTTGGAAAACGGTGAGAAAAAAAATTTAAAAGAACGTTATTTACAAGAAGCAAAACTGGTGCTCATTCTGTAATGCCTGTGAAAAGCACCAGATGAGCTGAGCAGGTTTCTATGGAATGTCTGGCAGGATGGACATGGAGTGGTGCACACTGCCTTGGTGCTGCTCACCACAGAGGCTTCACTCACCTCTGCAGGGCTCTGTTACCATGCCCTGACCATTCCTGCTCTCACAGAAAAGGAATCCTCTGCTTCAGTCTGCTGAGCCCAGGTCTTGCCACAGGGCTTTATGAACTTTTTTCTAAACTGTTACCTCATGCCTACAGACCTCAGCTGTCTTTTAATAAGGGTTTAATTACAGAGATGTGATAATGCTATTTTTCCATGTAAAACAAGTAAATACAGACTTATGTTTTGGTGCTTCTACAAAGATGTGTCTGCCTTTATACAGATAGTAGGAATGTGAAAATAATTTCATTTTCAAGGCCATTCTTCTCCTTGTGATCTCTACTGCAAGAATTGTGATCAGTGCTGCTTTTTGTAGTAATCTTCTACTGGGAGAAACAAACAGGTGACCCAGGAGATAGTTTTGTACTAAAGCCCAATTCAACACTACAAATTCATTTATTTTTAAGCTGCCAATCAGTATGATCTTACAACTTTCATGTGTTTTGAACAAAAATATTGCTCTCCATATCCACAAATCTCTCATAAACACTTCCATGTCACCTAGTGTGTTTTAAGAAAAAGAAAAAAAAAGTGCATATAGAGAGAATAAATACAGGAGTTTTCCCAGTTCAAATGAAGTTAACACAAGTTGCATTATGTACTTAAAGCCATTGTAATTTGTACTTTCTTGATTCTTTTTACATTGTAGGAGGTGTTGCATCATGAGCAGCCTTAGGTGTCTGACCCCTCACTGATGAGCAAAATGCAAACCATGAGGGGAAGATGAGCAGCTGGTGTTTGAGCACCTCTTGCAGGCATCTTTGTGAAACAATTTCAGAGTCAGTTCACGAGGGGGTCACTGGCTGTTCTGCTCTATTGAATGTGCAAGGGTGATGTAAAGGGGAAAAGTGAAGAAAAATGGTGTATTCCTGCTCTTGATCTCTTTCAAATGGTAAGAAAGGAACCATCTTTTTTTCTCTGGAACTAGCTTCATTCCAGTATTAAATCAGACAGAAATTTTGGCTGTCTACCCTGGAGTGGGCAGGAAGGCCTTCTGGTTCTGCCAAGAATAAGTCATAGATGGTGATAATAAGATTAATATTAAAGCATGCATTCTAAAGAGCAGCAGCATTTGTGTTTGCATCACCACCAAGAGACAACTTGTCAAGCTGACTCTTATGGAATGTTCCTCCGAAGGAAACTATACCAGGAAATAGTCCCTGGGTGTGGGAGAGACCACACTGGATGAAGTGAAGTAAATAAAGCTATTTTGCTGCAGTATTCATGACTTCACAAGCATGTGTTTGGAAGAGACAAACAGATGGGCAAAGGAACAATTGTTCTCAATGCAGGTTCGAATCTGCTTATGGTTTATGCTTCTTGGATTAGCTTTAAATGAGCAAAGACTCTGTCTTTATCTTCATAATTATTATCCTTTTTCATCATTCTGGGCTTCCTCCTCTGCATCTAACAAGACCTAAGTATAGCTTAAGAGGGAAAGGGACCTCTTGCCTATCTGTATGGAGAGAAAAATCTGCCAAATTCTCCTAAGTGTAGCTTAAAGAAAAGAAATTTTGATGGAGAGGGAATGGGTAAAAACATTAACATAAAAATAACCTTCTTTGCAGCAACCCCTTTAATAATGAGAAAAGAAAATGTAGAGATAAAATGCTTTGATAGTGCAGGACCTGGGCTAACACCAAACTGACATTATCATCATCATCAAGAGGAGTTCATCCCTCTGTTGCTATACAGTACAAAGAAGGTTAGGAATGCCAAACATACCCTGTTTTCTAATCAATTACTTAAATTAAATTCCTTTGTATCTCTTCACTTTTGTTCTCACCTCTTTTTATGCGTCAACCTTTCTTCTATATATCTGTTAGCAGAGGCATGTGTATTTTTTATTTTTTTTTTTTAAATTTTTTTTTTTTCCCAGCAAGGCTTGATTTCAGTGGAGGAGTTATCCCCTGGATGGATTCAGTATTCATAGGCTTAGTATTCCCACAACTGATAACAGATTAATTGGATCTAATGTGCTTTCTTCCCCGTTCTCTCAAACACACACATAAAAGGACATTTTAAAAATTATTTTAAGTATTGCTTTCATAAATTAAGGTCTGAGTTATCCTAACTTTATCTGTGCCCAGGAAAAGCCACTTCTGGGAACCTCTGGATAATCCAACAGTGACATTTCCATGCTTGTCCATTTCCTTTGCTTTCTCCTTCTTCTGCTTGTTTTGGGATCCAGAGGCCAGTCAAAGAGGAAGGGAAAGACCAGGACAAGAGAGGCTTTGAGGAAAAGTTGGCTTCTATCAGGATATATTAGGACTGTTCCTTAATTTATTTGATGAAGCAGTAATTGAATTCATTAGGACATTTAGCCTCTAACATATGTGGAATAAAAATCTTTTTCTCCACTCTTTGTATGTCTGAGCTTTTAAAATTACTATCTTCTACTTCATGTACGCATGCAGTATGTACTGTTATAAGGATAGACTCTTTTTTTTTATTTTTTTTTTACCCTGTTAGATTGGGTTTATATCTTTTCTGTTCAAACACTCCTTTGAAGCTTCTGCAACCAATTTGAAATTGCTTTCTATTAACTGAAACAATATATATACGAAGTGAGTATAATCTGAGCACAATACATTGTTCTCAGCAGCAACAGCAGCAGTGAAAAAGCAAAGTATTGTTTACTGCAGCACAATAGAAATGGTTCGTGCCAGTGGTACCCATTCAGCTTGTATCTACTCTAATAATGTTCAGTACATCTTAGCCAAAAGCAAATTTGTAGGGCCAAACAGGAAAGAGTGAATAAAAGACATGAGGGAGGGAGGGAGGGAAGAGTAAAGGCTGACAAAAAATAGGGGAGTGAGATGGATAGACTTGTGAAAATGGGTGGGAGGAAATAGAAGGTGGCTGGCAAGGAAAAGGAAGGTGAAGGGGAAGAGAGTTTTTATATGAGAGTTTGAAATAATATTTGATGCCATGTTTATTTTTGATACGACTCTCTGTACATAGACAGGCTTACACTGCACAGAATTGAAAATGATGCAGTGAATGCCTAAAAATACCAGTTAGCATAACTTTTGCTATAAATGTGCAGAATGCTAAATTCTTACATAGAGGAAATGAGGTGACACAGAACCTGTGAGAATTAATTGGAAGGAATTAGTGTGGAGTCTGTATTTTTTTTGAGAGATTTTTATTTCAAGATGCCAAATCATTCTCGTAATGTGCAGTTGTCCTCTATGGCTTCATTCACCCAGCCCTAGCATTTTCCTACTGTTTCACTGCCATCTCACAGGCTGCTGTTTCCTCATTGTTTCTGACTGCTAGACCCAGTGGTGGGATTCCATGAACTCCCTTAGAATGCTGGAATGAGAGAATCCACGTTCTCTGTTTTTGTAGTTATGGAAGCTTGCACTTTATGTGAAGATTTAAAGAGCCCTTTGCACATACTAGTCATTAATTCAATCCATCAGAAAATAAATATGCATGTGAACTCTATCCTATTACATTCTGTGGGGATTTTAGTCTGGCTCTTCCTTACCAAAAATTTCAATTAAGACAAACCCAGGACAATTTTGTTGGTAAAATCTATTTTTATCTCTGAAGATACAGTGAAAATCCTCTCTCCTGCATAATCAGTAGTGCCAGATATCAATTATTTAAGGAAATAGGTACTTAAATCATAACAGCTAACTAATATTGTGACTTTTGTAAGGTCTGTCCTAGTTATGTCCTTTCTGAAGGTAGTAAGTAGGGCTTATACCAGCCCACAAATCCTGAAAAATTAATTTCATGGAAGATCTCCCATAGATGCATTGCAGTTTTTTGGTTTTTTTTGAACAACATGTTTAGAAACTGCCAGCATTCTAGGAGTGAAATAGTATTCTGGACATCAATAAAACTTCCACTCATTATTGTACAAGGTATAAATACTAATAAATTGTGGTTGTAGCCATATGTAAGCCTTTAAGACAAACCTGTCCATGTGAATTGGGGGCTGTGTGCAGAATTGTCTCATAACACGTTGTGCCACCTACTTCCATCCTCACCTCCGTAAGCAACGTTTAGCCAAGATCTAACTAGGTGGTTCTTGTTAGATGGTGTGTCTTGATATTTATGGGTAGTTTTCAACTACCCATAAATATCAGGAGACACTACCCATCCTGAAAAGTGATGATCCCATGGTGAATGGTCATGGGGATCCTGATTGTGCAGGACATAACCGGTTAATTTGTGAAACGCTCACAGAAGTTCTGAGCAGTTGCTAAGGACTGTGGAGAGGAAAAAAACTCCTGGAAGGCTTGACTTTGTTTTATTTTAGTCAGTTTTTGTGGCCTTGTAAACCATCAGGCAAAATAATGAAAGAGAAGGAAAGAGTATCTGAAATTTACCCCTTGAAAAGTAATTTATTTGAAATAGTTGTTAATTCAGTGCCAGAACTGAGGTTCAGAGAGCAAAGCAATTTGTCTCCATGTGTACATGTAAAATTTGGGGTTTTAGGGATATAATTTTCTTTCTTAATGGATCCACATTCAGTAAAATGAAGGGAGAATTTTAAATAATTATATTAAAGCTTCTCAAAGTTTATTTTAGGTTGAGTCTGTGGGTCAGAACTAATTGTAATGACTAGGAACAGGTTAGACTTCTTTTTTTTGCCTTGCCAATGTTGCTTCTTAGGCTTACCTAAATATTCCCAGGCCGGCTCTAACCCTGTTCTCAACTGAACAAAAACTGCTTGTAAATCAAATATGTCAAGCACATCAGATTTTAACTCTCTTTCTGGATCTATATTTAATACTCAAGGAAAAGAAAGATATTGTTTCTGAAACAGGATTTCATTTCTTTGTAAAAAATGGAATTTGAAGCTGCTCTGGATTTGTAGAATTTGGGAATCAGAATGAGACTAAATGAAGCAATAAATTTGAAGTTATGATATTGGCATTAAGCATGTAGACTGAGGTTCTTCAGAGCAACTTATGCAACACAAATGTACAGCATCTATAAAATGGAATGGGAGCTGCCTAGTTGCAACTCCAGCATAAAGGTTTATGGCACTATCTAAAATCAATTTTGGAATCTTTTTGTTTATTTTTGCTGCAGTTGATCATAGGATTTTTTTTTTTCTTTGCAAGTTGTGATTGGCTTCAACCCTTCCAGATCCTTCTAAATTCCGAATCAAATTTAAGATGTAAAAATGCATCATTTTTGAAATGCTGTGACTTTAAGAACAGTGAAGGAACACAGGGTGGGAATGAAAACACGGTTGTGACCTGGATTAACCATGCTTTTGATGAAGTTTATTTTAGCAGTTTAGGCCTCTCTGGAATGGAGTCTAGAGAAATGCACTGGGGTTTTTTGTTTTGTTTTTAAAAGGTTTTATTTCCTGCAACTTCATTTTGGTCTGCTTTCTTCCTGCCATATCCTCCTTGGTCTCAAGAAAGACTACCTGACTTGTTTATGTAAACCCGATGACAGAATTTGGACAAACAGGAAAGTAGGGAAATAACTATGTTCTCAATTCTAGGAGCAAGGCAAACATATTCCATATTTCAAGCAACATTTGGCTTCAATAATCATTCTACAAAAGGAAGAGATGTTGCCCAGACAGAAAGCAGCATTCATGGGAAAAGAACCAGAGAAGTGGAGAAGGTATACTCAATCTTTTGAGATTTACTTTTGCAAAAGTTAGCTGAAATGGAAAACAGAAACTACATATTGCTGTATAATTTTTTAATAGTAGTAGCCTAGCCAAATCCCTAAGGTTAAAATGTTTAAAGAAAATAAGCAACAAAAGAAATAAAATTAAAACAAAATAGTCTCAAGTGCTCCGTAAAACAATCTTGAAGACTATCCAGAAAGCACATCTGTTGTTGGATGATGGAAAAATACATGACAAACAACCAAAGAGCAGTGCCAGTGGCATGGAAGGATGCATTTTCAAATACTCAAGATAAAGCTGCGAAACACAGTAAAACCTCCCTCTCGTGTCTGTAGAATTTAGTGGTTTACAGGATAAAACCAAGGAAAGATAAAATCCCTTTCAAGGTGGAGAAAACCAATGCACAGGCACAATTTAATTTAAGATTGTATGTAAGAGCCCTAGCACAGATGGAAATTGAACCAGGGTCCCCCTGTGCCCAGGCTGGTGCCTCATTTGATAGGTCATATCGCTCCATGGCATAGTGGGGCAAAGATCTGTCAATATTTTTTTTTTGTAAGTGCATTTACTTTTTTTGAGGATTAGAGAGCTCCTGGAGAGAGAATGCAGAAGTGTTTTTTCTTTCTGCCATCACGTGCAAAATTATTAGGGTTAATAGGGTTAATAGTTGTACTCAGCTGGTATTATCAGTTTAGGATTTTCTAGGTATTTCCAAGGAGTCCAATACCTGTTCCAGTTATTTTTGCACAGTGGCAGAAAGATTAGCCCAGTGTGTGTGTAGGATGTTTGAACCTGGGAATACAGCTGGTGGAAGATCACAGGAAGCAAGGAGCTAGAATGGCTAACTAGTGTGGGTCCCTGCCCCAGCCCATGGTCTCAGAGGATGGTGATGAGGTGGATGGACACATGGGAGTGGTGTTAACAGTGTTGGAGTGGACTGTATCCCTCAGGGTGATTCCAACCTGCCCAAGTGGCCCAACCCCTACAGAAGCTCAGATAAAATAAGCCCATATCAGCTCTTGTACTCCTTAGGACTTGCCTTTCTAAACCACTCATGCAAACCCTCGACTATTTTCAGTCTTGAGTCAGGACTAGGGGTGTGGGATGTGGATGATCAATCACCCTCTTCAAATTTATGATTATTTATATAGGTCAGGTGAGGTGTGAGGGTAAATATCTGAAAAGCAGGCACCTGAATAAAGAGTGTACAAATAACTACTGAAAATTTTTGTATCTTTTATTAATGCTTATATACTTTGTTTCTTTCAAAGGACAAGGGGGAGATATTTTTTTAGCTGGAAATATGGTTTCTCCAGGTTGATAAGGTGCTGCAGTCCCAGGGAACCTGCACTGTGAGCATCCCAGTACCTCAATCAGCCCAAATAGATTCATGATCAGGATATGCTGGGGTTACTACCACTGAGGCAAATACACTTTAAACAGGTTTACTCTGATTTAGTATGGTCAGAGACCTGCATGTGAGACATAAGCCAATCTTGGCCACCTGTTACCAAACTAAGTTTGTGTTTGCTTTTGAACAGGGGGTAGGTAGGAGCAAGTTGCATTTCAGTAGCATGTAACTGTTTAATATTCAGACAGGCATAGTTAACTGGCAAGGCCAGAATGTTGCATGTCAAGGTTTGATTCTCTGCTGTACAATAAAATTTCTAGACAGCTTGCCAAAAATCACAGAGGAACAGAGCCATAAATCTCCTCTAGTCAACAGTTTAGATTTGGAGTGACAATGCCAGGAGCCTGCTAAGTGTTAAGGTTTCTTGTGAGATGCATGGATTCAGCTACCATTGTCTTCATCTCCCTGCTTCAGCTAGGCTGTTGTAACTCTGTGTGTGGAGATATTGCAAGTAGTCTATTCCTGACTCATAATTTGGATTCAACTTATAGACTTCCCAATAGGTAGAGAAGGAAGGATCCAGATTTAAGCACCTTCTTCCCTGGATCCATATTTTTATCCCCTGTGAGAGGGTGGCAGTGTCTGCCAGCAGTAACTATTTGATCTCCCACTTTGAAGCTGTTCCTTTGCACACACTCACTTAAAACAGGACTAGATGCTGCTCTCCTGGGAGAATGCCTTCAGCAGTGGTCAGGCAGAGACTCCTTTTTTCTTTTGCTTCTTTCTTGATATTTCTGTGCTTTAAACAGAGCTGAACAGGAAAGATTAGGAACAAATGTGAAAGTTGTTGAGGTGTGTGCACTGAGCATCAGGAGAAAGGTGCATCTGTGTTCACATTGCAAAGGAAATTTGAAAACATCAGCCCTGTTGATGGAGGCTTAACTCTGCAGGGACTTTATGTGCCTACGGATAAGGAAATGTCTGAACCAGAATATAAAGTTTTGTGTACATAAATATGCAGACCTCAAGTTGAGACTCTTTTGTTGTTTTTTCCCCCTCCACAGGTGAAATTTTTGGATAAATATATCTCTAAAAGTTGGATTATTTTACTTTGACAAGTCACAATTATATTGTATCTTCTGCCTGTGATCCTATTTATCCTTTCAGTACCACTTTTAATGTTTTGCACACTGTGTAGTACATCTTTCTGATTCAAAGGAGGGAGGTTATGAGGCTGGGAAGTTATGCAGCTTGTGCCTGCAGAGATCTATGTTTCCAAAATTCCTTGGAAAGAATTTACCTTCTGCCATTAATGATGTGCTAATATTCAATCGTAATGTATCCTCACATATTAACTGATTCAATGCTGAAAAAGAAAAAAAAAAAAAAAAAAAAAAAAGAAGTGCTACAGAAAAGATAAAATAAAAAAGGGAACTGCCTGTTGGGATTGGAGGCAGGCAATGATCAGGTAGTATTGCTATGAATAATGAAAGCTGTGTGACCTGGTTCTCTGACAACTTGGTCATGCAGAAGGTTCAGGACGTTGGTAGGAGTTAGTGGCTTTTAATATTTCTCTGTATTTAAAATGGGAAGAAGAATATCTCCATATTCAGTAAAGTTACTCATTCAGGGGATTATGCTTCAGTAAATTCAGATAGCAAGGAGAATGGTCATAGTCAAATTCTGCTGCTTTACTAGAGACTTGAGATCAATAAAACAGGTGAATGAGAATTAGTTAAGAGGAAATCCAATGTTAAATTGCAAATACATACCTTGGAATTAATTTTTTGTTGTTTTAAGGTGCCTGTGAATACCTTATTTCCTGTTATTCAGCTGGGTTTTGATTTATAAAAGAACAACTTCTTCTTCAAGGGGATAGGGGAAAGGACAAGGACCCAGTCATCTCGTGAACAATCAAGGCTATGACCCAGAAAACTGCATGTGTAGGTTTACAGTTTCACTTAGAGATAGATAATTTGTGGTATAAAAAGGGATTTGTAAATTATTTGATAGAGGAGATGATGGTATTCAGATAATTGCTTAGCACCTGGAGACAAAAAAACCCCAAGATATAAAAATTATTTAGCAGAAAGAGCAGGCAACAAAGTAGGTGTGGTGATCTTGAGGTTGTCACCCTGGCTTCTGAAGGATTGAGTGGAGGATTTAAACCTGAAAAAGGGAAAAGTTGGTGTGTCTTCAGTTTTATTGTGGTCTTTAGGTACTATGATAGGCTCTCTCTTTTGTTAGCATGAAGACTGCTTAATTTTGTTAGGATATTGCTGTTACTGAGACATAAGTGCTGATGGATAATAGCAAAGCAAAAGGGAGCTATATTTGGAAGAGCTTTTCATGGTTTCTAGAGCTCTTGGATTTCCACCCCCCCACCCCCCATTGTCCTGTGTCTCTCTGGAGCCTTCAATAACTGAAGGAAAAAGCTGAAGAGCTGCTTATGAGCTACTTCAAAAAGAGCAGCACTAGAAATCAACAAGCTTGAACTTCCACCAGATAAATGAACTGTTTATAGGTTAAATAGTAATGAGGGTTTTTTTTCCTTTGATATTTCCAAATACTGTCAAACACCCTGCCCCTTCCAAAAAAGCCCCTCTAAAACAGCTTTAGGTTATTGTACTCTGACACCACTTGCATCCATGTGTTCTGTAAATAGCTTACAAGAAGTTTTATACATTAACATGGAAATTGCCATGATTTAGTCTGAACTGACACTACTCCCTCCTCTTACAGAGTTACTGCAATTATTCCAGAGTAAGGATTTTGGGAAGGGTGAAAAAAGACTGTTTATAGCTACTTCTGATCTCTCTGGACAACAAAAGTGGAAGAATAATAAGGAAACTCAAAAGGTAACCAGTATGGAATTCTTGGATTTATGCTTTGCTGACAGTGTAGACTGTTCACTCCATGTACAAGTACAAAAGCTGTGTCAAAAGGAGGGAAATTCCAGTAGACACATCAGTGCAGCTGTGTTTTCAATACAGTTACAGTTAAAATTATTTTATTCTATGTTACCTTGCATAGGAATTAGGCTTTTAGATAAGGGAAATCCTTACCTAGAACTAGAGCTATTAAGAAATAGATTTTGGATAAATAATTGCTTCTAAGGAGAGATACCTGAGGCTGGGATTTGCAATAAATACCTCAGAAAAAGCAGAAACAGATTTTAACAAAATAATGGGGTTTGGTTAGCCTGTGATGTCATAAACCGGCTGAAGTTGGGGGTCCTTGACAGTATCTACCCCTTGAGGATAAACAAATCTAAATTTGAATTCAAGACATTAGAAAAACAAGTAAAATTGATACAAATGAGAAGCTTGTATTTGTCTGAGACAGCATCAGTTAAGAATCTTAAAAGGAAGTAATAATAATTTAAGGCATCTTTTGAAAGTATAAAACAGATCAATCTTTTAGTAGAAAAACAAGTTTGTGGAGCTGAAAAAGAAGTCAGAAAAAGGGGAAAAACAGTAAGGGAAACACCTTAAAACGAGAATAAAAATGGGACAAAAAGTGTCAATAGAAGCACAGTGTAGAGTGTTATGGGTTTGTCAGCAGCAGAGTTAACATGACAGATACAGCCATGGTCATGCCACACACGACAGTGCCTTCTTCCAGAGAAGGAAGGCTTTAATGCCAACAGTAAACTGGCCTGAAAAGTACGGAAATTCCTATAAAAACAAAAAATCCTTTAAAACAAAGTTGGATTTCTTGGGTGGTTTTTTTTGGGGGGGAGGTTTTTTTGTTGTTGTTTGTTTGGGATTTTTTTTTTGGGTTGTTTGTTATTGTTGTTTTTATTTTTTTTAATTCTTATCCTTTTATGTGCCTAGAACTGGAAATACAACATATCATTAAAAAGGCTTTATTAAACCTGTTTCTGGGTAATAAAAGTGAGAGTGGAACTGCTTGAACCAGTTCCTTTTCAAGTAAAAATGTTTATCATTTTTATCAAAACAACTGACCCTTTTCGTCTAGAACTGACTCATTACCATTGCTTTGAATACCTTTCTTTCTGCAATGATTTTCTTTAAATCCTGAGTTCTGTTTCGATCCTGAGTGAACATCAAGATAATATGATGTTTGCTCTCTGCTTGTACTCATCATTCTTTTGCATATCTTAGCTTCAGTGCATGAGAGAGAGAGATCTTACTTACAGCAAGAACGTAGACATTTGATTTAGCAGTCAAAGTTGTATGTCAATATTAAGACAAGACACTTAAATTCAGTTCTCAGCAATCCAGACTGTAATTCTAATGCCCTAATTTTAAGTCCTATGCATGTTCTTAAAGTAATTTTCTTGACATTTATTTTTATGTTGATGTTTATATAATTTGTAACTGGAGAAATGCAAATTAGTCAATTAGGAACGATGGTCAGTTTCAGTTTCAGTTATTCAATCACATTATTTTTATTTGGTAGAGGTTTAATTCTAACATGCTAACATGCATGTTAGCTATAATTTGAGAAGCACATCCATATGACACTCTTACAGATACACTCTAGTCCCAGTATTGTTTGTTTGATCAACATTAGTAATATTACAAGAATATTATACTTAAAAACTGTATTTATAATAGTTGAAATATATGACGTATAGCTGTATCCATGGAGCTCTAATTATAGAACAAACAGAAATTAAAATAATGTGTTTTTACTGTCAGCCAGATACAGATTCTCCTGACGAAATTAATCAAAATCCTATTTCAAATTCCCTAGTCACCCACAAGACATTTTTCAGTCCCTCTCAATCCTCAAGTTTCTGCCTTTGTTTTGGGGTGTGGTGAAGGAGAGAAGTCAGAGAAAGATAAGAAAGGACACTGTCCTCTTAACTGAAGAGGGTTCAGTTGGATTACCTGAGTAGAATGCAATATTCTGTGAATGTAACCTGCAGAGGTGAAAACTGCTTAAGGAGAGGCAAGTTCCTGGTGACATCACCAGCATCACATAAAGCATTTCTAGAGAGGGACACCTTTAATATTTGACCTTGATGCAAAAATATGTGAAGGAGTTTTATCTGTCTTTTGTTGGGTATGTCTTTATGTAACCTTGTAAATCTGTGGCTCTGGATGTGCTGCATTTGCTTTTTTGTCATGATGCAAGATGCAAGTGATTTCAAATTAACTGGTCAATACCAGTGCATTAATGCATGAAAAATAACCACACACTTCCTGGACTCTAAAGACTGCAGATCAAGGATCCGCATGCTATGGGATAATCAGACCTGTAACTCTTCCTTAAGCTGCACTAGATTAAAAACAAACAAACAAACAAAAACCTCTGCTAATTCAAAATATTCTTGCCTTAGGGACAGGCTCCTGTGGCAAAAACAAAACCCCCAAATCCCCACCTCCAAAAAACCCATAAAACACAAACGAGATAATCAGAGCTAACCAAACATTACAAAATATTCACATCAGGTTTACAGTCTGAATGAGGGCTCAAAGCCATCACAGGGTAGTCTTTCACGCAAACCTTAAATTTGTGGGCTTGCTTTGATGTGGGATTTTTTAGATTTTTTTGATTTTTTTCAGAGAGTGGATCTTTTTAAATTGTATATCTCCCTGAAAGAAGTACCACCTGACCAACAGACCTGTTACACAGATTCTGTTATACACAGAATTTCTGTGTCTGTAGGTTTTAATGCAGCAGACATGAGACAGACAGAAATGCACAGTCCAATCATTTTTGAGCAGCAGTAACAAATACAGAGGGTGGGATGGAAGCAGGTGGTTGCCACAGCAGAGCTTCATGCCTTAAAGGTTTTGTGTCATCTCTGCTTTGCACAACAGCTTCAGAGTTGCTGATTTAGGACTACAGGGCATGTGAGTTTCCAAGTGGAGACGGGGTGAAAGGATCAACGTGGTGTGTCGAGGTGCTTACTGAATCCCACTGTACCTGCCCCCCATGGCTAATCCTGTGTCCTGGGCCACTTTTCCTGCCTAGATCTGGCCTTCCCAAGGTGTCTTCAGGAAATCCCACAGCCTGTCTCACCATCCCAACCTCTGCAGTGAAACTGCAGCAGTCCAGCCCTAGCAGCAACGTAGACAACTGCATTTAAACAGCAGCATTAGACAACTAAGTGACCACTCATTTAAATACCCTCTGTCATCCTGGGGACTGATGCTTTTACAGACCAGCAACACTCAAGACAACAGCATGGATTACATGATTGTAAAATCAGTATAAATGGGATCAGAAACAGATCCATTAACTCTAATTAGGGATTGTGGTGTGATCTTATTTCACTGCACTGTATACAGCCTCTGTGGCTGTTATTTCAAGCGACAGACGTTTGTTTTCCAGCACTTAATTTGCACATAGAATTAATGGTAATGCATCCAAGAACTGCTATTGCTAATATGCAGCATTAGCATAGCTCTCTCTGTCCCAAGCTTCTGCTGAGGAAAGGATTCCAAAAAGAGAGAAAAAGAGCTCAGACCCAGTGGAATAATGGCATTTTCTGTGTTCTATAGTGAAGAATTTCAGCCCGATGAGTGCTGGAAATAGAGACTATTATTTACTTTTCATGGTAGTGGAAACCATTTGCAATGGATTGCACATTTCCATCAGGGCATAGCATTTGCTCCTCCTAGAAGCAGGAAAATTCTGCAGACAGATTTTTGCCTGTCTTTAAACCCCTGACCAGCTGACTAGCTCCCAAGGTTTAATAGCTGGTAGGCGTCTGTAGGCAAAAGTAAAAGAAACGAGTTCATCAAGGAACTATATCATGTTTCCAACATGTGGCAACATGAGTGCCTCTTCACCATCTGTTATTTGTGTGAGGATTTTATTATGTAAATGACGGTACACACTGCCCTAAACAAAGGAAGATGATTCCCCTTGCAGTATGTTGAGACTGCCAGGCTTCTGTGTCAGCCCTGAAACAAACAATGAAAGCAGCAGAGCCATGGCAGGCAGAATATCTTGGGTTCTTCTACTTCTCCTCTTGAAAGGGAGCAAATATCTTGATTAATAATTTGGTTTTTGCAGGTATTGTGATTCATAAAGGCAGGTAGTCAATGAAACATCCAGCAGTAGACAGATGAAACTAAATTGAGGTGAGGTCTGCAGGCTTAAAAGAGATTGAAGTGAGAATCCTGCAGAACTGTGGAGACTTCTAAACTCTCTGGTGTTGCTGAGGGACAAAAATAGGAAACTGAGCTCCTAAATCATCTGCAACAGACAAAAGGTGTTATGGGATAGGGTTGGAAGTAAAATCCTGCCCTACGTCGTGATTTAAAATTTTCCATTAAATTACCAATTTAAATTGAAATGTAATTATCTTAACTGGCATATTTTTGGCAGCTGTAATGAGAAAAAAAAAAAAGAAAAAGTAGAAGAAAAGAAAAAAAATCCCTATGCTACATCAGATCAAGTAAAAGCCCATAGGAGTTCTAGCACTGGCCCTTAATCAAAGTCTGCAAAGACACAAAAGCTTTGAGCTAATCTATGCCAAGCCATGTTGGACAGTATGGCACTGCCAAGAGCATCCTTCTGGTGGCATTTAAAGCACCTGGTGCCCTAGGAAAAGAAATCATATCCAAAGCTGTAAATTCTCTCTTTTCCTTATACCCATCTACCAACCAACAGGGGTTGCTGTGATAGCAACACAATATTGCTTGGGAAAGAAAACACACCGCTATTTTTATTATTTCTTTTTTTTTTTTCCTTTAAATGTGTGGCATGCAAGTAGCTATCTGCGCACACACTCCTCCTAACTGGGTGTTTCATGTGGTTTGATATAATTGAAACACTGCTGCGTTTATCGGTTTAACTCAAATCTTAGTTTGATAATTGGAAAAGATATGCATTAGGGATTAATTTTTATTCCAGATTAATTTATAAGTAACTGAAAGCAGTGTCAGAATTGACCAGATTGATGATTTTAGGGTGCTCGGTTACCTCTATTGCATTGTTATTGTGTGATTTCTTACGCCTGTATTTGTCAGCTTTTCCTGACTTAATTATGATTAAGTGTTGAACTTTACAGATGGCCAACTGCTGGTACTGCTGTATTGATCAGTTGGTTTTATTAATGTGTTAAATTTTGTGGTTGCAACAGGATCATATTTTGTGATAGAAAAGCTAATAGCTGGAGAACTCTGCCATGAAAGTCCCAAGCAGCCCAACCTTAGCAGGTATTCTTTTTTTTCAATTTATCTTTTATTATTATTATTATTATTATTATTATTATTTATTAATTAATTAATTAACATCTAACCTCAATAAAGATATGTCTGGAATGTTTTCATGCTAAAGGCCAAACTTGTGTTACTTTTTAACAGGTAGCAGTGAAAAAAAAAAAGAATGTGTACAGAAAGAATACAGCTACAACTGATGCTTGGAAGCACAAGTAAAAATCTTTGGGTTTTGTTTTTTATTTTCCTGTGGTCCTCAAAATTGGAATCTATGCTTTCTGTGAGAAAGTGTTGTCATGTTTGTTTTTTTTCAGAATTTTAAATCAACTGTAATCTAATTCCTCAAGACAAACTATTTGGTTCAAGGTTGCAAATGTGAAATAAGCTTGCTTTCATAATTTCAGGTGTCAGAAAAAGATCAAAACAAATTAGAATATTGATGAATATTTCTGTGTCCTAATCTTTTCCTCTCATAATACATTTCTAAAATTCAGACATCACGTGGAGATAAATTTTTACATAGATGGTATTCAAAACAGCCTAAAAGAACTTTGTGATATGGAATGGTACTGAAAATTAGGAAGAAATGTGAAATATATGTAGATGTTTTCATCACACTTTTTAAATCACTACTTACTTTCAACACAGTTCTGAGCCTGTTCTCCTCTTATTCTATGAACAGTGATATTTTCATAAGTGTCATGGATAAAGTTATTAATTTTGTGTCCAATTTACTGCCATCTCAAGTTATGCTTCCCACAGTGTCCTGTGCAGACCCTTTCCTTATAGCACAAAACTGAATTAAACTGTAACTGTAGTATTTCTGTCTTTTATCCAGCAAATGTTGTTTTATACATCACATATATACATATATGAAATTGGTAACTATATTCTGAAATTTAAAAATGATGTTTCAAACAGGAATGCCAATGTTATTTTTCTTGAGATGCAACATGTTGCATGTAGCCATAATTATTCATTCCTATGTAAATGTTATACCAGTTTGTATATATATATATATATATATATATAAACTAATGTGGAAGAGTTACATGACAAACACTTTCTAGGGCTGAAGTCTTTGTAACCTTAGGAGCCTGGAAATGACATTATTAATATCCCATACAATATTTTTCCCGGTCATCTGTTTTCTGTTTCTCAGAGCTCTTTAGCATGGGGAAAGGAGCCCAACGCGCTCACAACTCACTGGTTTGAACAGGAGCTGAAAAATTAGGGAGAGAAATCATTTCACTCTGGCCATTTTCAGAGTAATAGGACTTCAGCCCAAGGCAGTTGTGCCCTGCAGCTGCCCCTGAAGGTCGGCAGAGAGAAGACACAACCATCGCTCCCACCACTCCCTGGGAGTGCAGAGTTTGCCACAGCTTGCCACAGCCCCCAGCACTGCTGGGATGGCATGAGTGGGATGCCAGCAGACATCTCTGCAGGGTGTTAAGCTCATCCCCAGCTGTCAGAAAGGGCTTCCAAGCCCTTTGGTCAAACAACAGGGGGTCTTAGGAGGTGTTAAAAGTATTGGCTTTCTGGCCTAGGGTTGTGGAACAACATCTCGGAGGAAAATATTCCAGTCCTGCTTTTTGGACTCCCAGGAAAGTAGAAAATGAAGTTGTGGCTCGGATTTAGTAGTTGGTTACACTATTTGCACATACAAAACTCCAGAGGAAAAGCCACAAGCAAAATGAAAACAGAGAGCTGTAAAGGCAAGGCCTTTCCATTCAAAGTTTTTCTCCAGAATGCCAAATGAACAACATAGCAATTACACAACTTAAATAACTTTTCCATCTTTAGTTCCTGTAAATTCAAGCTGACACTCACATCTCACCTAAATTCTGATACGTGTCTCCTCTTGATTTACATGAGATTAGTTTTGCAAAACAAATTTAATTCCTAATTGCTGCTTGATGGTGCTATCTGTTGGTGTTTCTCCTCTTACTTTCTGGTACCTGTTTCTTTTTGTGTTGCTGCCCAGACTCCTCTTTTCCCATGTTCCCCAGTCGTTTCAATCCTACAGATTTAACGCTGTATAATTTATTATTTCTTTTACAGTTCTTTCTTTCTTTCTTTCTTTCTTTCTTTCTTTCTTTCTTTCTTTCTTTCTTTCTTTCTTTCTTTCTGTTTTATTAGTGTACAGTCTCCAAGGTGGTACACTAATATCCCAATCTAGCAGCTCTCGAGGTAGATTGAATAGATAGAGCATGGTGGACTGGATGTCTGAGATTTAATATTATTTGTAGCTGCCAATAACTTTGAGCATGTCAGTTTGTCCTTCAATATTTTTCTTTTTTCCCTCCTCATTTCTAGTAATGCAGATAGAGTTTTCCCCCTTTGGAGTAAAATGATGTTCACAAGAGCTACACAGATAGAAAACAGTGCTGGTAACAGCAGAAGAGGAAAGCTTTCATCATCATAACAATGTGGACCTAAAGGTGTTGGAAACTAAAGCAAATTACTCCCTGAGGTGCATGGCAGGGGGCACTTCCACTGTAATCAGTCTTGTGATTGTGAAGGCAGAAGAGGACCTTGACTGTCTGTATCTGGACTTTGTCAGGCCATTTGTTTGTGGCCAGAGTTGTGTCATTACTGTGGTTTTCAATAAAGGGATGTTCACTGAGGCATCACACTGATATTTTTGAAGTATGTTCCACATTTTCAAAGGATCAAATTTATCAGCATGGAATTGAAATGTCTAGCTGCTTCAGTATGCAATTGAGATTCCACAGCACTGATGTGCAAGGGCATTCATTTTTCACCTACTGGATGTGATGGGAATGAGACCCCCACCTGGATTGCTGCATCCAACCCTGAAGTCCCCAGCACAGGAAGGACAGGGACCTGTTGGACTGAGGCTACTAAGATGATCAGAGGGATGGAGCAGCTCTCCTATAAGGAGCAGCTGAGAGATTTCATATGCTTCAGCCTGGAAAAGAGAAGTCTTCCAGGTGATCTAATTGCAGCTTTCCAGCGCCTGAAAGAGCCCACAAGGAAGACAGAAAGAGATGATTTACAAGGGACTGGAGTGACAGGCCAAGGGGGAATGGCTTCAAACTCACAGGTTTAGATTAGATATTAGGAGGGGTGATGAGGCCCTGGAACAGGTTGTCCAGAGAAGCTGTGGATGCCCCATCCCTGGGAGTCTTCCTGGACAAGCTGTGTGGGGCTCTGAGCAATTTGGTGTAATGGAAGGTGGCCCTGTCCTCATCTGGGGGTTTGGAACTAGATGATCTTTGAGTCCCTTCCAACCCAAATCATTCTGTGATTCTATGATTTTCAGCAAGTGAAGGCATGTTAAAAAGAAGATGATTTGGCCAAAAACTTGTTCCTTTTTCCAAAGAAATTTTGTGGAAAATCTTGTGAGGCTTTCATCTCTGAGTCTTTGTCTTGGTTTGGAAAGACAGGTATCTGCCAGGGAAAGCTGGAGTTTCCCTTAGAATGGGGAATGTAAACCCCTCACCCCCACCAAATTATATTTTTACACTTAAGGGCTTTCAGGCAAAGTTTTGGAAATAGGAATAACAGTTCTTTACTAGGAATACTAACAATACAAATGTAGTAGAAAGACAAAACCACCCAACCAAACCAGCAAACAAACCACAATTTTGGAAAACCCTGACAGAGTCAGAGCTACAACCTGACATCCTGTTGGTCAGGGTGTTGGAAGCAGTCCAAAAGTGAGTCCTCCTGGAGTGGCAGAGGTGGTTCTGGTGGAGTAGAGATGATCATGTAGAACAAGGGTCCAGGTTGTGCTGAGAGGGGTCCAGTGGTGCTGAGAAAGGGATCCAGTCTTCCTCCAGGAATCAGGTGAAGCTGGATACCTCGTGTTCCTGTCTCAGTTTTATCCAGGTAGGAATGGTTGGCTCCCCACACTGGGTGGAGCATCTCACAATAGGATGATGGAATGTGGATAGTCCACTTTGAGGAGGGTATAATTTGGGGATGTGTTAGTTTGGGGAGGAGATAATGGCCCATTAGCAGACAACCATCCCCCTGGAGGGAAGACCGGTGGTGAAACAGATAAGAAACAATGCCCTACAGTTGGCCCATTGACAAAAGGCACCCGCCCTACTCCTCCCAGAGTAAAGAAGAACAATGCTTTCAGGAGATGAAAATAGAATACACATTTTTGTCTTCCATAACCCAGGACAGCCTTGTACTAAGCCAACCCCTTGCGGGTATTTTAAGTCTTTTGGTTTTTCTGCACAATATGGCCTTTAACGATGACCTTTGGACCTTTCCATTGAGTATGTTCACAAAATCTGAAGAGGGATCCTGTTCTGGCTGACACATATGACTTAGGAGCCTGAGAGCTGAAGTGGTTCCTGCAAGACCATGAGCCTAGTCTGGTTCTTTGCTGACAGGCCAATTGGAATAATTGGAGTATTTTTGTGCAGCATTTCTCAGAAAAAAAAAAAGAAAAAAGTAAAAAAAAAAAAAAAAAAAAAAAAAAAAAAAAAAAAAAAAAAAAAAAAGCAAGGCTGGAGCTGAAAGAAGGAAAAATCTCTTCATGGAGTGTTTTATGTCTAGGATCAAGACTTTTTGAAGGATTTAAGTCAAATACAAATGAAATATCCAACCAAGTATAATAGCTATCAGGAGGTGGAGGAAAAAATGGAGAGCAGAGGGAAAGGGAAACACTTCCAGGGAAGGTGATGCTGTTTGGAAAAAATGTCTCTTACAGTTTGGCATCTAGCTGTTAATGTGCTCTTGCCAACCTGCAAGTTCATCTGAGGTTTACAGCAAGTTACAGGAAGAATAAAAAGTTAATCATGTGCAGAGCTTTGGTGTTGTATTCTTGCCATCAATTTCAATAGCAGTAATAATATACAGACTGTGAAGTGATTGAAGAATGGCACAAACTGCTTTCTACTTGAGTTTGCAAATGTATTTCCATTGAAAGTTTAATTTATGTGGTTTTCATCCAAATTTGAAGAGATGATGGTGTGTGGTCTAAGAACACTATATATGGGTTGGGTCTGGGGTCAGACTCTTCTATCAGTTTTTACCTGAGATAGACGTCAGGACTTTTCTCCCCCTATCCAAAAGCAAAGCAAAATTTTATTGAGGTTCCAACCTGCAAAAAGAAATAAAAAGAAAAGTGGGAGAACTCAACAAGTTTTCTCAACAGAAGACTTAACTACATGTTGTAGCCTGTAACGTTTTAACAAATCCCAAAAGTTCCTATTAAATATTTTGGGGATTTGGAGCTGAGGAAATCTATTGAAATACTGTCTGGGCCTGGATTAGCACTCCAGACTAAAGATTAATTCAATTTTCTTTTTAAGATTTGTAATTTTTTTTCTTTCTTTTTAATTTGTAACTACGAACTTTACTGTCATCAGCTGAGATTAAAGTTCTTCATGCATCGAAAATTATCATTGACACTTACAATGAAGAAATAAGCTTCTCAAAAAGAAACCATGTACCAGAGAATCTTTTCAGTGGATTAAACCTTTTCCTTTCTGTTTCTGAAATACTTCTGAGTGGTAATCACTTCCATGAAAATCTGCACTTCTTTGTTGTATATGGCTGCAAACTGGACAGAGGTGTTTTTGTTCTTTGCTCTCACACTACTCAAATGGAGTGGTGAATTTTACTCCTGGCATGTGTGTGCCTTTAGCTACATTATCATCCTTATTAGTATATTAACATGCATTTGAGTTCTCCTGATACATTGTAAACACCCTGGATCTGAGGTATATAACAACCTATAAAGATTTATTATTTGATTTAAAGGACTTAACATTCAGCAAAAGTGTGCTGTAGGTGAGTGATCCTACTTATTAGAGATGAATCTTAACAACTGTAGTCCACAAATTTCTGCTGTCCTTTGGGGAAACCAAAGCAATTGATCGTAGAAAAAAAAAATGTTGCCTTTGCATTCCTTTACTGCTTGTCATTTTTTCTTTCTTTGATGTATCAGTTTCTTGTACAATGCTTTCTCCCCTTGTTTATCAAAGTTACTAATTTATGGTCTATTGATGCAGAACAGTTCTTTAAGTTTAGAGTTAGTACTTAGCTGTCAGAAAGAAAGATGAGAAGCAAAAGTGTGAAGGATTTTCCCAGGGTAAATCAAGACTTACAGCCACGTCTATAAGTGGAAAACTTAGGCAGGTGTAAAAAGTTGGATTGCAGAAAAGGAGGACAAGGCTATCGCTCTTGCTTGGGAGATAATGTTATTACAGTTATGTGTTTAAAATAGTTATTAAGATTGGTTTATATTCAGCTATGTTGATTTGTTCAACAACTTCACGTAGAATAGTGAAGCTTTGAGATTTATTTGAGTTTTGTCTTGCCAATTGACCTGCCTCCTTCCCTTCCCTCTTGCTTCTCTTGCCTCATTTGCAGTGTTATGCTAGATATGGGAGTGAAAGTTTGCCACTTATCCTAATTGGCAGGGTTTTCTCAAAATGCTAGTTCTTTGGTTTTTAACCTTGAATTATCTGTTCAGTAATGGTTGAAACCCCTGGGGTTTTTTTGTGTGTGTGGTTTTTTGTTTGTTTGTTTTGATTTTGGTTTTTTTGTGGGGGGTTGTTGTTGTTGTTTGTTTGTTTGTTTGTTGGTGGTTGTTTTGGGGTTTTGTTTGTTTGTTTGTTTTGTTTTTTTAAGAGAATGTAAAATTTGTTCAACAGTGCTAATGTCTGGTCTAACCTAAGGTTACACAGATTTCTGGACATGTCTAATATTGTGTGTATGTATCCTACTTATCTGCATAGAGATTAAATGGCCTTGCTACAGTACTGATTTGCACTAGAACTATGTTGCCTGTAAGTACCAGCATGCCAAGGTTCTAAAAAGGGTTGGTAGATAATTTGAATTTCAACAAGAAAGACAAGGGAGAGTAGTAGAGGAATGTCTGCAATCTTTTTATAAATTTCTAGGGCGGAATAATCATCTTGTGTCCTTAGTTTGAATTTATACAACTAAATTTATAAAATTAAATGAATTAAAAAAGAATATTTTTGTGCTAGGGTGTTGCCATGACAGTATTGCTCCTGATATATACTTGAATATTATACAGTCATAATACTGTGCACTGCTGTATATTTATGTATTATACATATTCATTTTTTTCTACATTGACTATGTGGAATAATTCAGCTTTTGTAATTTATTTTGCTAAAACATACACTTGTTTTATATCTATTAATGGATGTGCATGCAATTTATAAATTTAAAACGTGAAACTATTTATTTCTGATTTTTTGACTTCTGCTGAAACCACAGTGTAATGGTGGCATGTAGAGAGTAATATCCTTGCACTTCCTGAGGCCTTAGCTGGCAGAGTTGTCAAATTAAACTGGAACGTTTTGTAAGCGTATCTTTAATAAATACATATGTCTGTCATGCTTCCCTACTCAGTCTTATAAATCAGACTGTATCTAGCTGTCAAATACTCTCAACCCGGTTGTCCTAATCTGTCAAGTAAAAATTATAGCATCTAAGCTCCCATCCTTCTCAGAAAATATTTATTTATACCAGTGACATGTCAAGGACACACAATTTTTTGAATTTATTTTTTTCCCCAGCAACAAAACCATTAAGAGCTGGCTCAAGTCCCTGCCAGGAGGGCAGTGGTTAATACATAAAAGGAATTTATAATGCAGGAATGCCCCAGCCAAGCAAAATAAATGCTGCATAGCATTAAAAAAAAAGAAAAAAAATCTTGCTCCGTGCCAGATATGAAGCATTCAGCCTTGTTTTACTCAGAGTACAATAGTAATTTTATGCCATTTATCATCCTCACCTCCATTCATCTACAGATGAGCCTCCACTCCTCTGTTGCAAAGAAGTTGTGTCTAAGTTTTGTGTCTCTGCAGTGTCTGGTAATTAACCATTACAATTCTAATGACATGTCAGACACATCATACACTCTTGCTGTAGCTGGAGAGGAGGATTTATACACACCACAGAGAGTAACAAAGCTGCTGGTTATTCTGCTTCCATCAGCTCGCCCTGAACAGAGAGTACGACACCAAAATTTGAGAGCTGGGGGAGACGGAGGTGCAGGAAAAGAAGGAAGGGATCCTTGGTATTTTTAAAAGAATAAGTCTTTTTATTCCATATGCATGAACAGATGTTAAAGAACATTGCTTGTCACTTGTCGTTTTTAGAAATTTTAGACTGCACTCTACTTAAAATAGCTACTGAACCTCACCTGCCTTCAGTCTAAGACAGGAAGAAAATAAACCTTCACTCTTTGAAATATTGTGCCCAAATAATTGGAGAATAAAACTTTATTTCATATTTGCAACTCATTCTAGTAATCCTAACAATACTTCTTTATTTTTCTTTGAAATTTTTTTGTCTCTGAGTAAATTCTCAATATGTTTTGTTTTGGGTTTTGGGGGTTTTTTAAGTGTGACAGATTCCCCTTTGAGCCTGTGTATTCATGTTATCTAGTTTCTGTAGTGATCTGAATTGTTTTGACTAGGGGATTGCAATGTCTCATGAAGTAAGAAAATATATTTTCTTCCCATTTTGCAGTAGTAAGATAGAGACACTTGCCGGTTGCTAAAAATAAAGTTATACAAAGCTCTAGATAAAAAAAGTTGGATTCCAATTTGGTGTAGTGTGTGAAGTTACTGAAGTTTCAGACTTCTTGCTCTGGATATTCTGGAGGAAGTATTGACAAGAGAGAAGAACAACTTTTCCAGAAATCAGGAGGTCTGTTCTTTCACGAGCCAAGCATAAGAAGGACAGGACATGACATGAGGGACATGAGCAATATGAGTATAGAGGCATTCTCAAGAAATCTGTCATAGCTGGGGTTGATCATTGTGTAAAGCATGGCCACAACTCTGCTTTCTCCTGGACTAATTGCTGAAGGAACTGCTTTCAGAAGAAGGGTGATACTTTCTCAATAATTATGACTTGTTGCCTCAGTGCCAGAAGTGAGTGAAATTTGAGTCAATGTGCTGCACATGGGAAAACAGTGGGAATAGCCTGGGGAGGAAGCACATTGCCTTGCAATCATGAAAAGGAGTTAATCACTTTGGAATTCCCCCAGGTGTATGACAGGGAACTGTACTCATCACAAATGGAATCTTTCATCGCTGGTATTTAACTAGTTATCTCCTTCTCTGACAGGCTGTCTTGTTTAACAGAAAATAGAGTCCTTTTTAAAAAACCCTCAATTATAGTGGTTTTAGTAATATTATTTATAATGAGCTTTTGGAGAATTAAAATATGATAGAAGAAGTGAAAAAAAAATCATTCTGAAAGCAAAGTGTTTTTGAAAACCAGAGCCCAGAAACTATATAATGAAGGTTGGTTTGGCTTCCCTACTATGTGTAACTTTTAAACTGATATAGCTGCTTGTTTGCTTTTCCTAAAAGCCCCAGGCTAGTTCGAGCATAACCATTCAATTTAGGCAGAGTCTGACGAAGAGCAGTCCTATGCACTGTGCTAGACTGTGATGGATGTTCATTGTGATCCTTTCTGCCCTTGAGATCTGTACGCATCTGAACAAGCCACTGACAGCACATGAGAGTTTTGAAACCAGATAATTAAATGACTGCAGTGCTGGTCAAAGTAGCAAAAATATGGATGCAAAGCGAAGGGATGTTGGAGAAAAACAGTGCTATATCTTCAATCTCTCAAGGCAAACGTTTGAGAAATTTAAATAAAAATTATCAGTGACTTGATAAGGGGAAGGAACCTTGTGTTTCAATCTGATGAAATCAGTATGAAAAACAACAGCAACAACAATGAAATCTGGATGACTTTTATGTTTAGAAAATGACAGATAAGATAAAAGCCAGTTTCTTTCTTGAAATCCAGATAGTAGTAAAGCATTAAAGTACTTTAATTTAAAATGGTATAGGCCAAATGTTACTTGATTTGTCCCCGTGTGTGAACTAACTTTGAAATTTTACAAGGAAACACATGAAGAGGGGGCTGAAGAAAAGCTTATTGTAGATCCAGACATATAAGGAAGCAAGAAGAGAATGTTCAACTTGGGGAATTCTACTGTTTTTCTTGCGGTAACAGCATTCCTCCTCTAGTTTTAAGAAATCTAATTCCTTTTTGTTTTACTCTCATAAATGTGTGGTAATAGCAGCTTTAAAGGGCACTATATGGATTTACACTCCGGAACCTTTTTCATAATGTTTCATGCAAGTATTTTTTGCCAAATAAGCCACTGATGTTCTTACATAAAATTAACTTGGTGATTAAATTGAAGGTATTAGTTGCAGAAAATTCACCATTAACCTTCTCTGGAGAAGGGTGTAGTTCTTAAATACACATAGTGAATTAATCATGAGCTTGTTTCCCTGAACAAAAGCAGTATTTGAAAGAATTTATTGTGAAAGAAGTTTTATCATCCATAATGAAGTGCTATAAAAGTCCTGAATGATTTCAAGTGACTAACCCCACGTTAGGCCCTGGGAAATGTGTGCCTGGAACAGCTAGAAGTGCAGAGGGCCTGATATAAAGCATGTTGAAGTCAATGGCTATTTTCCATTGTCTGCAGTGGACATAAGGTTGTTCAATTTCACGGTACGGAAAAAATTTATTTTATGGAACACACATGCACAAAGAAACATAACTTGTTCCCTAAATGCATGTGCTAGCTTCCTGATGGTTTTTAATGGGAAACATGTGTGCAGGGTGAGGTGAGCACATTGAATTACCCAGCTTTCTGTAGGGAATTAGTCACTTTTGCAGGGGAATCAATATCTAATAACAGGAGCTGATCAACAGTGCTTCAGTTGAACATGCCAAAAAGGTGCTGTGGGATATGAGCTTTCACTGGTTTTCTGACTCTCTAAAACTAGGGACTGAAGAAGATAGACTGTCTCAGAATCAAGCATTGAATTGATGTCTTATTTTTCTAAATTGGGAAATGGGACAGTGAAAAACACTTCTGTATAGTTAACGTATATTCCTTCAGCTGCTGATGGAGCAAAAAAAAAAAAAAAATTAAAATGGTTGCAACCTGCATAAGGCTTAAGCAACGAGAAAGATCTCTCTCAAACTCATGATTGCACATATTAAAATATTAAAAGTCACTAGCTTTTGTGTCCTGAAGAACTGTTTATTCCTCCAGACAACAAATCCCATCATGGAGAACAGCCTCCAGTAAGAGAAATAATTGTCATTTGATATAAAGAAAGAATGTCAATATTTAATATTCACTTCCTAGGTATAATGACTGTTTTAACCATTTTCTTTTTGATGGACAGAACCCATGCCTTACCATAGTATGTTAGCCACAAAGGGAGCATCTTTTAACAACCAGCTAATCCTCCAGCTCCTTTTAATGAATTATTGAGAAACTGATGTTGCAATTGTCCTCTTGCATGGATTGCAGTTGTCCAAAGAGTTTCTTTTCTAAATGTATATCTAGAACCACAACTCCTAAATATAAATATATCTGTATTAATTATAATCTTGCATATGTCTCTAGCTAATGAAAAGTGTTATTTGTAAATAGAGACATTTCTGTCCATATAAGAACTGTCTGTATATGTTGGGGTTTTTTTTTATATGAGCGTCTTTGAAGTCCACACTGGATTCCCCCATTTCATTATAGGTGTCCTTGCAATTTTGTTAACAGGCTTTGGAGTCACTTTGACTGGAGTACTGATTTTGGCTGCCCTAGAGTTAACTTTCTTCATAGTAGCTATGCTTTGGATTTGTGCTGAAAACAGTTGATAACACAGGGATGTTTAAGCCACTTCTGAGCAGTGTTTGCACAGAGCCAAAGCCTTTTCTGCTTCTCACTGAGGAGGTTGGGGATGTGCAAGAAGCTGGCTGGGGACACAGCTGGGACAAAGGGATGTGTCACACCACTTGTTGTTGTGCTCAGCAATAAAAGTTGGGGGAAGAAAGGAAGGGGGGATGTTCAGAGTGAAGGCATTTGTCTTTCCAAGTCACCATTATATATGTTATGAAGCCCTGCTTTCCCGGAGATGGCTGAACACCTGCCCGTGGGAAGTGGTGACTTGCTTCCTTGTTTTGCTCTGCTTACACTTGTGGCTTCTGCTTTACCTGCTGAACTGTGTTTAACTCAGCCTCAAACCAAAACATCTGGCCACAGTACAGCCCTTGAGGCTCTCTGATATGGGTGTGTTTTCTCGCTGTCAGGATGACATGCTGTCTCTGGGTCATGACATACAGTTCTAAAACTATTGCCTCAGTGGAAGAGAGAAACAAACTCCGATAAGTTTTGCAGAGAACTAAGCAGCCAAGGGGTACAACATATTTTCTCTTCATGTAAAATTATTTTTAAATGAACAGTGTAGCTAATAATCAGCTGCTATTTCAGGATATTTCTTATTATTACAAAGCAAAATGAGTAAGTTAAAAACAAGGAAGAGAGTACAAGTGGAACAAGCATGAAAAAAAGCAGGAGAAAGCAAAAAGCAATACTGAATTTGAAATAGGGTGAAGAAAAAAACCACTTTTTTTCTCTCTTGTATTGCTTCTCTTACATCATTTAAACACTCCCATAGTATAGCCTTCTTTTACAATGCATCTTACAAATTGAGAGGATTTGCTTTTAATTCTTCTAGATGGTGTGGGAGAAGAGCAGCAACTTTAGTGCTTCATTTCCTGACCCTATAAACACTTAGGGATTTTGCTTGCTCTCAAGTGCGAAGGCCCAGTGACACGCAGAGGGACCACTCAGGGGCTTAAATTTAAGCAGGTATGTAAGTGCTTGTGGAAGTAGGGCTTTTTTTATATTTATTGACTGACAGGTTCATTGCCCTGCAGGGAGTACTTCACAAGAGTACTGGCAGTGACTCTTTTTCCTTTCAGAAAGCTCACTTTTGGTCTAGCCCTGGTTACAGCTCCACAGATTTACGCTGTGGGAAGACCTGGAGCAGTGCCACCAAAGGTAGGCTTTGGGCAGGACTGTTGGATCAGCTGTGGCCTGGGTGAGGGCTGCTGGGACAGATTCCTTGTGCCGTCAAAATGTGTGTGACACGTATTGCACGACATCCACAGCCCACCCTGAGGAAGATACTCCTGTCTGTGTTAGGAGAGGAGCTTCTGGGACGGCTTTGAAGACACCAGACAAAAGAGAAGTATGAGAATGGGTTAGAGTAGATGCTGCTGATAACTGCAATTTTTTTTTTATACTTCTTTGGGGAGAGAACTTTAGGGCTACAAGAATTGCCCAAGGTTTAGTTTTGCAGAGAGGCTGACCTGCATGCTGGATCTGGGGGGATCTTCACCACCACAAACCTTTCTACGGAACTACGTTTTCTGGCTTTAGGCTTATACAAGTAAGGAGGGAAACCCGTCTCATGTGATCTGCAGAAAAATCCCAGATTTCTTCTTAGGATTACCATAATCTTTTGAGGGGATTTTCCCTCTTTTTTGTGAAATCAGAATTTGTCCTCTTTTTTATAGCTCCTAGAAGGCCATCTTCATACTGTGTTCCAAGTGAGATTCATTAAAAAATTCAGTCATTTATTGAATGCATGTACATTTCCTCTTATGAATATTATGCTGTTAGTCCACTCACTACCACTGATGGAATTTATTAATCCAATGAATTCTGTTCCTAAACTTCTTTGGAATAAAAATGACTTTATGCAAGACATCAGCCATCAAAATTAATGAAGACTTAAACAAATCTGATTTATAGAAGAAGATGTTGTATTTCTCTGTGGTAAAAATCTAAAATCAGATGGTCTGTGAGAAACTGTAAGCTAAATAGACTGCTCTTATTATCTACTGTTTGATCTTTTGGCATGAATATTTGTGTTAAATTGTGCATTCACCTCGTAAAGCTCATTCTTTCCTAACTACATTAGAGTGATATTAGAAATGCTACTATTAAAATAACACCTTTTTATTATAGAATGGTCTGCTAATATAGCTACAGCAAAAGATCATCAAACTTTCCATTATAAATATAAATCTCTATTTTCAGGGACTTTAAACTCTGCTATAAATATAAATACTCGTTACAGGCTAACATTTGGCATGTAAAGCTGCATCCAAACAACAACAAAAAAAGCTATTTATTAATCAATTGCTTTAGTCACTTGAATACATCTTAAAGCAGACAAAGTAGAAATAGTTGCATGAGGGGTGGGGTTTTTTTGGTTTTGTTTGTTTGTTTGTTTGTTTGTTTTTGGGTTTTTTTGTTTGTTTTGGTTTGGTTTGGTTTTTTGTTTGTTTTTTTTTTGTTTTTTGTTTTTTTTTTTTTTTTTTTTTTTTTTTTTTGTTTTTTGTTTTTTGTTTTGTTTTGTTTTTTTGGTTTTTTGGTTTTTTTTTACTCTGATGTATTCCTAGAGTATGAGAAGCTGGGAAGGGAGGAAGGTGCTCAGACTGGAGGGCTGAGTAGTGCTTCCTGCTGATGCCAAGTCACTTCTCTTCACTGTCTGGTTCTGCTCAGGCCAGGCTGAGTTCAAGGGGCATTTTGTCTTTGAGTTTTTTTGGGTATGGGGGATTTTTAAACCACTGGATTTCTGGTATAGTCTTCCCAAGACACAACAACATCGTACTTGAAAAACTACTTCTGACACCCTGTCAATTTTTTCTTATGAAATGGAAAGTTGCTCAGTTCCTTCTGGTTCTGTGAGCTCCTCAAAGATATGAACTCTGAACCTAAGTGTGTGTGAGGTCCTTACTGGTAAAGTTTGAGATGGGATAATCCTGACATCAGACTAAGAAGACTGCCCAAGCTCACCATGTCCTTTGGCCATATCCAGTGTGGAAATGTAACATCTTTCTGAAAATTAGTATTTTTCCACCTTTTTTTTTTTTTTTTTTTTTTTTTTTTCTTTTTCTTTTTTTTCTTTTTTTTTCTTTTCTTTCTTTTTTCCCAGAAGTAGTTTTAGACATATTTCAGGTTGTGCTTCATGATCACTTTGGGCTGCCCTGGGTAGCAGCTCTTGCTGAGAGCAGTTAGTTGTGTCGCTTGTCCTTCCTGTCCTGGGAGATTCTGCAGTTCCTGTGCTTGCATAGTCAAGCAGACCCAGAAATATGCATATGGGTGTGAGTTGGGTTTGGGACAGACAAGCTCCCTTTCTACCACATCAAGTGGCCCACAGGGATGATGCTCATGCTCAGCAAGGCACTGGTAAAGTCAGACTCTCCCCCCTCTCACCTGTCCTGGCTTGTTTCACATGAAACAATGAAACTGCAGCAAACGATGCTTAAAGGACTCATTGAAAACCTGCCAGTGGAGAGTGCAGGGTGCAGGGTGCAGAGTGACTGCCCTTCCTTGCAGGCTGCTTAAAAGGATTTTCTGAAGTTTTTATTTCCTTGGAGTGTCCATAGGAATAAAATGCCTTGAGGTCCAGGTGGCCTTAGTAAAATAAAAGCCTCATCACCAGGACAACATTGAGCAAATCGCAAAATCTTTAGTCTAGGAGCAAGAAAGGCTTGATAGCAACGGGCCTGCCTGTGTTTGACAGCACTGTAGACAGCCTTGGTCAGGCAAAATTCTGTGCATGTGCATCTGGAGGAGAGGGAATGAGCAGGTGCTCCTGATCACTCACAGCCTGGAAACGCAGGAGCAGGGAGGAGACCAAGAGCACACAAACCCCTCAGACTGCAAACCCAGTCACAAGTGTGTGGGCTCATAGTCTGATAGTCTTTGTTGCTTTTTAACTATGATTTGCTGGGCCTGGCAGTGGCAAACACTGCGAGTAGCTGATGGCATCAGAAAGGAGTGTGCGGGGGTTTCTGTGGTTGCTAAGAGCAACCTGCTCTAGCAGGAGATATTTTATTATGCTCAAAGGTTTATTCTGAAAGCCCCAGGGTTTGTAAATTGAAAAGCGAAACAGCACAAGAGAAGCCCCTGTGCCATCTCACAATTAGCTGTGAGATTTCTGAGGCCTTGCTTTCACCTGTGCCTGCCCAGCTGGCCTGGCTGGGCCTTGGCGTCACCTCAGGGTGCGCCCGTGCCTCAGCTCTGCCAGCACGCTTCTCACACCCAGGAGAGTGAAGGCAGCACTCACATTTAGAGGGACATTCTTGCTGGCTGCTATCAGCCCTTGCACCCTCTTAATACATTTTTCTCTTCAGCTTCTTTGTGAGATTCTGATTCTTCTTTTTTTTGTTGCCCTGAAAGCTGCGTGTGTTCTTGCTCCCCTGTCTCCTCCCCACTCACCCCCTGTGACTGTGTGCCTCCACTATCGTGTTCTCCTAACTTTCTTATCTGGCATCCAGCTTTAGCAGCGCTTCCTCAGTGGAAACTGCAGACTCCTTCCTGAATGCTACCAAGGGGGAATGAAAAGGTGATGATGGTTAACTCAGAAATGAGAAATATAAAGGTTACAGGGCCTTGAATACCTGTGGCTGTATTTGAATATGTGTTTACTGAAGAGGTAAAGGTTATGTTAAATAAATCTGAGACATTTAAAAGGGGTTTGAGAGTTGTTTTTTTCTTGTTCCTCTTTTTGTTTTTTTTTTCTTATCAGTTGTTGATAAAAGTTATTGATATGGAAACAGAACAGCCAAAGAATATTTCGTTTAATTTGAAAAAAAGCATCATAACTGTTAACAAAAACCCCTTTTTACACTGCCTTTGTAATTTTGTTCAAAATTGTGCTCTGTTTAATGCTTTTAAAATGGAGAAAGTGAAAATACCGTAATGAAGGGTAAGCATTCTTCATTTCAGACTTGTTCTGTGCACCTTTATGACCAGCCAAGCTCACATGGACTTGTGTTACATATGGGGAAGGCTTATTATGTTATTATTTGAGTTTATCATCAAGTAAGTGAGACAGGGAGTTATTCATGGGGCCACCCTCTTTAAGCCATTTTTTTGTCTTAAGGAAACCAAACCAATATATTCCCACTAGTACTGAATGCACGCTGCTGTTTGGACTGCAGTAAAAGACCACCTCTGTTAAGCAGTGATTTATTTTTCCTGTTGGTCTCTTGGGTGACCACTGATGGCAGATTTTCCTGTGTTTCCTATGATAGAAGCAATATGTTCTGAAAGATTTTGATTATGTTTAAAGTGTATGTATGAAAATGTGATATATGGTAAAGTAATGTGTGGCAAAAAAAATAATATTGATATGTGTATTGGATATATCAAGAGGAAATATGGAAGATATTTTCATAAGCATATGTTCTACCTTATTTGGGAGAGGAATATTGGAAGGCATGGAACACTTACGAAAATGTATAGAAGCCTTTTATAGAGTGTTGAAGCAATTTTTCTGATAAATGTTTGGAAAATATCCAAAAGTGTTATGGTACATAAAGAAAGCAATATGTAACAATTTTGTAAATTATTCTTAATATGGTTAATTTATGTTCATTTATTTTAGAGTATATTGGAACCATATTTCATAAATATTAAACTTATTTTGTGCTGCCTATGCACACTAGTCACTTGATTCACTTGATCTTCATGAAGTACCTAAATGTATTTCTCCAAATTTATAAATGTATGTGAAATACAGAGTACATATATTTGGAGAGAAAATAACACATTTATACAGATTTTTGCTAATCTATCTTGTGCCCAGGACAACATTGATAGAGTAAATCATGCTTTAATATGTCCACAGAAGATTTACAAGTTTATGCATACACCTACATTCCTCTATACAGACCACAGTAACAAGCAGTATTTTCACAAATTATATCTATCCTTTTTTGTAAGAGTCTTGGAGAAAATTTGCTGAAGAGAAAAATGTCTTCCTACTAAACAAGGACACAGGAAAATAAAAGTTGGTATTTCTTCATTACTTAAAATTTCTTTTCGTTTTTACAAGCACCTCAAAAGTAGATCTTCTCTGTTGACAGATCAGTGCCAAATATCATCTGTGGTACTAAGGTCAGAAAACCCTTCTGATGATGATTTTTTTTTTTGATGCCTCTCTCATTCAAAGAGTGTACTGATGGCATTAGATTAGTACTTGTTCTGCTTCCTTACTTTTCTAGAAACATTCTTCATGCTGCCATTTTGCTTTACACTGCTTTATGAAATTACATGGGGTAAGGTTTTCATTGGGTTTTCCTTTGTTAAGCTTGAGAATTGTTTTGGTTTGTTTCTATAAGAGACATTCCTCTAAGACCTATAGGAAATTGCAGTCACACTTTCCAGAGCCTGAGGAAGACATCTCATTTGATACTCATTTGCACAATTCTTTCCATCAGAGTCCCTTAGACTGGAACATTTAAAAGACTAAAATACACTAACAAATGAAAATTTAGGTTCAGGTCTACTTTCTTCTTCTCCTTTTTCCTCTTTTTTTTTTTTTTTTTCTTTTTTTTTTCTGTCCAACCACCTCTTCTTTTTCTCTCTCTATCGCTCATGTTTCTACTTTCAAATTAGGGCACCCTTTCATCCTTTTCAAAATCAGAAAGAGAGACTTGAAAGTAGTATTAGCAGGTAAGAAACTCACAAGAAAGTTAGGGGTTGGCCTTTGCATAATAATCTGATATTAGCATATGAACTCATTATTTGGAATACTACAAATTAATAGGAAAGGGAAAGGAAGGGTCCTTACTTCAGATTTCAGTACTTCAGAAAAATATATTTTATAGTTTCCTGAGTAATTTCCCAGGAAGTTTTCTGAGAATTACTAACACAGCACGTTTAGGACCCTTGATTTCCTAATCCAATGGAAGTTCTTTTTGAATTTTTTTTCAACCCAGAAATGTTAACCTTTCTCAAAACTTGAGAGTGCTCCTGGGAAGAGAGAAGTGCCAGGAATGCTCAAGATGGGTACTCTCAAAGCCCAGCTTCTGCCTAGAAAGGCCAGTCTTCTCCCTTTACTCTCTACTGCTGATGGAGTGACTAAGAGACATTCCAAGTCTTCATGATTCTCTTTCGGGCATACATGGAGACAAGGACCTCAAAGGAGCTGAAAAACAGGTTTAAAAAGAGAGTTGAGTGTTTTATTTAACTGGTCTCGAGGAACTTTTTTTCCTTCATTTCTCAACTGAACCATAATTGCTGATATCAAGAAGGGTTGATTTTGTTGTTTTTTTTCCGTTTCATCAAATATTATTGTAAATTATATTTCAGATTAGTGTTTGAACCTAAGAAATGGCTGAAGACAGTTTAATCATGATGAGTCTTATCCAAATTAAAAAAAATAGAGGTTTTCTCTAAATTAACAAGGTAAAGGCCAATATTTTTGAGAGCAGGCCTATCAAAGGATGATGTTTCTTAAAAGGTGTGCTTTGATTATTATATAATCAAATTCTCTCAATCGTAGCAGGTACACAGTACCCTTGAAAATCTGGATGGATTTGAATATATATTTCTTTTAAATTTTATCTGAAGATATCTTCTATGTTCAGAGAAGGGCAAAGGAACTGTGGAAGCGTGTGGAGAACAACTCTGATGAGCAGCAGCAGAGGCAGCTGAGGGGATCAGCCTGGAGAAGATGAGGCTCAGGGGGGCCTTCTCACTCTCTACAACTCCCTGCTACAATGGTGTAGCCAGGGACCAGGGCTGGTCCCTTCTCCCAGGTAACCAGTGACCAGACAAGGAGAAAAGTCATTAATTGCACCAAGGGTGGTTTAGATCATATGGTAAAACTTTCTGTCCAGAAAGGTGTGTCAAGCACAGGAACAGGCTGCCCAGGGAAGTGGTGGAGTCACCATCCCCAGAGGGATTTAAAAGATGTGTAGAAAAGGGACATGGTTTAATGGTGAGCACAGTGGTGTTGCTGGGTTGATGGTTGCACTTGATGATCTTAGAGATGTTTTCCAACCTTAACGATTCTATGATTTCACCGCTTTTTCTTTTATAGCTATGGTTTTTAGATGAAAAAATTATGAAGTTCTCCATTTTAAACACCTACCTGGGGCTATAGCAACACAAATAACAAGGTTGCAGCCTTTTTATCTAGCTCACAGGGTATATAGACTTGAACCTTATTTCAAATGTGCTGATAAAAGAGTAGGATAAATGTCCAGAGCTAAATCATTGAGCCACTTCATTTCCTGGGGACTGTGAGAATGGGCTGGCCAAACATTTTATGTCACCTCTTTCTCCTGAAAAGATGAAGATGCTCTTGAGCTACAAAGGTCACTGCATTTTTTTGTTGCACCATAAACCCATCCTGGCACAAATATCTGACCTGCTGTATTTGTTAAAAGCAGCATCTCTCACTGTGAGAGTCTCACTCAAGGTTTCAGGCCACAAAAGTAACTTCTAAGTTTTCCTTCAGCATGGAGGGATTTGCTGTTCTACCTGCAGTCCTCTGGATCCTAGGAATTCCTTTGCTCTTCAGCTTCAATTACACACCTCTCTATTTTCATACACTCCCCAGACTATGAATTATGCTGCCCTTTGCCATGAGCCTGAGGCATTGATGGGCCTTGCATTCTGGCTTTTCTATTGTATGTGAGGCTTTATAAAGATCTTGGTAACTTTTTTTTTTTTTTTTTTCCAGAAGAGAATTCATATATATTCTTATTTGAATTATAATTCCCTAATGGAGAGGCGAACCCAGAGGCAGACAGCTAGAAGAGACAGAGGAAAAAAAATCTACAGGTAAGATTAGAAGACAGAAAAGGGGTTGTCATGCAGCTGGATGAAGAAGTGATAGACAAGGTGTTCTTGGCACATTATATTTCCTGTGAATAAAAAAATTCCCCTCTGGAAAGTTTTGAATGTGTTATAGAATATTTGTAACCTTACAGAGCAGTGACACTATCAGAAATGCCATGAATGGTGTACACCAGCTTCTCAAACCACTGTTAAAGTGACATTATTTGGCAAGCAAATGCTGACTGTTCTACTTTGTAGTAGGTCAGTGAACAAACTCCTCCATTTAAGCTCCCTTAACCATGTTCAATATCTTGATTGTTTGTGTTCTTACTAAAAAATAATAGCAATACTTCTATACATTCAATATTTTATACAAAATAATGGAAAAATAATATTGAATTTTTAATTTTGTGATGAATTAATATGTTTTATTAAGTCTTTTGGCACTTATGGCTCTGGAAATCTATGCACAGGAATCAATCATGCTTTTGAAAAGCCAAATTGAGAGTTGTATTTGTTTTTATAACAGGAAAAAGATCACTCAGACTGTGGATGTTGGAACAAAGTAAGTGTTCAAAAGGTTCTGCTTTGTAGGATAGTCAGCACTTTCTAATGAATTTATAAAAGCAGTTGACTTTTATTGGTCTTAATATTTTTAACTACAGAATAACAGTACTCTAGGATTAGTCTTACACAAAATTAGTGAAGGCAGGCTACTTTTCTTTAAGACATTTCATTAACATTAGTAGATACATGCATTTTTATCACCATAAAATAAAAGTGATATAAATATAATGTTGATTTCTAGAATGAGGTGCACAAATTATGACATGAAACACAATGGAAGTGATTGGTAAATGCTTATGTGAAGGTGACAGCTCAGCAACAAAAGGACAGGATTAAAAGTTAATTAAGAGGAGTTGTTTCTCTGACACAGGAATTTTTTGGTTCTTTTTTTCAAACCAAGGGAATTATAAATACAGTACATTACTAGACTGCTTGTTAGAATGCTTGTGTTAGCAATAGAGGATTGACCTTATATTTTCTAGCTTTTTTCACACAATAATGCAATATTTCCCATAACAGAACAAGCAGTGTTCATGTGGAAGTTTTAAAGAGCATACCAAGTTAAAAAGCTTACATTAAATTTGGGGTGGGTTTTTTGGGTTTGTGGGGTTTTTTTGTTTGGTTGGTTGTGGTGGGGTTTTTTTCGTTGGTTTTTTGGTGTTTTTGGGGTTTTTTTTTCCGTTGTTTTGGGGTTTTTTTTGGTGGTTTTTTTTTTTTGTGTTTTTGTTTGTTTGGTTGGGGTTTTTTTTGTTTTTGTTTTGTTTTTGTTTTGTTTTGTTTTGTGGTGGTGTTGTTGTTGTTGTTGGTTTTTTTCCTGTTCCTCTTTAATTAAAACCAGAGAATAAATGAAAATTACAACTACTTGAGTCGAAAAGATTGTGAAATACTCATTTTGAGTGGCATGAAGACTCATTTTTGCTCCCATTAGGTTTTTAGTCCCTCAATAGCAAAAAGGTGTTATGTAACCTCTTCGTGGACTTTTTCCTAGATGCACATGGAAAAAATGTCTGTTATTTCCATGGAATTGACTTTGACTCCCCATAAATGGTTGGAAGTGGCTCTTTATTCCTGCTGTAGGATATACTAACTTCTACTCCCTGCCTTTGCAAATTCCCACCTAGTTAAAATCATCAGGTGTGTCCTTCATGGTGCATCAAGTTTGTAAATTCATCAGATGTGATTGTGCCAGGGGAAGTGTTGCACTTGCTTTGGAGGCATGTGGGTTGAGACCACTGGTGTAGTGGTGCTTGTTTATGGGCATGGGATGGAATATGTTGGAGCTAGACCTCCAGAAACTTATTTTTAAAGCATTAGGTGTAGACCAACCTATCAGTTTTGCAGAATGCTTCTTTAGGCTGGGGAGCAATGAGAGAGAGAGAGAGAAGAGTTAAGAAATGGGAAATTGAGTTGCTTGAAGGTTTAATTTAGATGATCTCTAAGGTGACAGAAAGAAGATGAGCAAAGAGAGGAAATAGGCAGCTCTCACCTGTAATCTATGAGGTTTCCTCTCTGACTCTATTCCTTGGCTGGTGCAAATCAGAGTAGCTCATTTGCTGCTGTTAAAATTACAGAAATGTTATTTGGTTCTGGACCTTTCTGCAGAAAGGATTTGATAGGTTTTGTTTATCAGGAAATTTTTCAAGTTCATAGCCAAGGAGAAGAGGCATCTGCAGTAGAATGTCTGACTGATCAAACCACCCCTGGGTGAGGTCACAGACCTACTCAAAGCCCTGCTCTCAGTTATCACTAGAGAAGCTTTCCAGCCTCAGGTGAGAGCCCTGGTCAGCCAAGCTGATAAATCATTTCTGTGTTTTAGGTCACTCTTTCCATGAAATTGAATTAATTTTATTTCAAAGTACAGTGTGAAAAAGAGAGTATTTTTAAATGTTTCATAAAACACAGTAACCTGACCAGCATTTGTATCAATAAAACCACTTTCTCTTGTTTTCTTGCTTTGTGATGTGCCTTTGACATCTTCTATGTTTCTTTCAGTTTGTGCCTCATATTTTATTGTTCTGGCAACCTTTTTGACTTTTTTCTGTAACTACTCATGTGTCTTTGTATGAGAATGTAAGAACAGATTGATTTGCCACAATCCTCTTTGGCATTGCACTGTATTTTTTTTTCAAGCCTGTAAAAAGGACCAGGGAATTCCTTTGTGCCTAAATTATTTATATGAAACCAAGCAGAATACAGTGGAGGTATAATCTTTTATTAATAAACCTCTTAGATACTGGTCCTGCTGCAGATGAATTCTGCTAGAGAGGAAATGTCTGTGACAGCCTAGGAATGGCAAGTACCAGACTTACTGCTCTGGGAGATGAAGCCTTCAGCATGACTGATGTTTCCTAATGCCACACATGACTGAGGGCAGGACCTTTGCAAACATCGCCTACTAGAATTTCTCCTTTCAAATGTTTTCAAATGAGGCTACTTGAGAAGCAGTGGTAGATTCTGTAAATGGTAAAGAACTAAGAAAAATAGAACTCAGTCTCCTCTCTAAAGCTCCTCAACATTTTTCATCTCAAAATGCTGTGTGCTTTTTCATTCATCACCTTGCAAAGAATAAGCATATATAGAGTTCACCTCACTCTCAAACATCCTCACTGCAGCAGTGTGGATCATGGAGTCACAGAATCACAGTATCATGGAGTACCATTGAATGCTTTGGGTTGAACAAAGCATCAAAGATCATCTTGTTCCAACCTCCCTGCCTTGGGAAGGACACCTTCCACTAGACCAGCTTGCTCAGAGCCCCATCCAACCTGGTCTCAAACACTTCCAGGGATGCATCCACAATTTCTTTCTCATCCCTACAATCATATAGGCGCCCAGGGTAGAGGGCACCTTCAAAGCTCCTCTGGTCCAACCTTTCATGGGAAAGGGAGCCTGCTTGGCACTCTGTCCACTTACATCTTGAACACCACCAGGAACAGGGACTCTGATGTATCTCTGGGGAGGTTGCCCCAGTGAGTTCTTACAGCAAAAAATTTCCTTCCTATTTCAAGGTGAAATCTCTCCCAGTGCAACTTGTCCTTGTCTTCTCCATATGGCACCTTGTGTGGAGAGATCCTCTCCCATCTTTTTTACTTAAACATGACCTTTAAGAGGATTCTTCTTTTGAATAAAATCAGATTGCTGTGGGTATTAATTATACCAGTTAATCTCCTATTAAGATGTTGAGTAAAGGTAAGGCTATGATTCAGATTTGATAAGATTAATTTCCAAAATGGATGACCTTCTTTTCTACCTAACTACATATAAATCATCAGTAATTAAATTCTATTTTGAAGCGAGTCTGGATGAGAAACCTAAGAACCTCTAATTTAAGCCATAAGTATTTCCTATTTTTTTTTAATCTATTTGGTTATTTGGCCCAGATCACCCAATCATACACTCCTCAATATCAATTTTTGATTTTGTGATAATTTAGATAGTAGAGCAAATCTGTTTGCATTTCAACCTTTCCTCTGGAAAATAAGTTCAGTTCAAAATATCTGATATTTCTTCACATCTGGAGGCTTTAAACCCCAAAGCTAGAATGTTATATATAAAGTAATTTGTGGTTTTAAACTTTGGTTTCCGCTCTCCCATAGAAATGCAAATAAAATGTTTTCCATTAAAATATCTCTGCCTCGTGCTTTTTTAATGGAGGCATTGGAGACTACAAAGTAGAGTAGAATCCATTTTGATAATACTGCATCTTCTCTCTGAGTGCCAATCTAAATATTTCCATCTGTCAGATTTTTTATTTAATATTCTCAATAATGTAAGTTGCAGGAAAAAGGGAACAGTCATTTTTATTTCACTTTCTTTTGCCAGGTTTTGGTGGTCTTACAGTTTCTTTTTGGATTGCAGAAATGTGTGTGTGAAGATTTATAGTCCTTTCCTCTGCCAAGATATCTCCTAAAAATCCAAAGATTTCATTTTCAAATGTTCACAAACAAACATATTTTCTAAAAAGAAAGAAAGAAAGAAAGAAAGAAAGAAAGAAAGAAAGAAAGAAAGAAAGTCCAACTTTCTCCAAACACAAATTCAAATCTCCACTGAAACGGAAGGAAATTTATAAAAACAATCAAGACACTTTCATTATGGAATTTGTTGCCTTGACTTCAGTCTGGAAGGCTGCTGCCACCTCTGACGTTGTCTAAATGAATATGGTGCATACAATGGCTCCCAGGTTAGCCAGCAAAAGGATAAATTCCTGTGGCATTTGCTGGGAAAGAGAGGAAAATTATGAACGAGCAGTTCCAAGAAACTGAAAGGTCAAAATATCACATGAAAAAGCAAGTTTCAATTTTTAAACCCCTATTTTCTGGTGAACCTGGATAAAGCAGCTCTTGGTGAAGATCCACCTTTATGAACTGTTTTATACTTTCATGTGATTCAACCATAAGCAATTGCCTGAGTTAAAGACTTGATGTGCAAGGTTATAGTTGAGTGGTTTGGACTGGTTGGTTTTTTTTTTTTCAAAAAGTCCTTACATCCAGAAGAGGAAAAAAAAATCTGTGCTTTTATTGTTTAATTCTAATTTTCATAACATAAAATATTGTCTACATTTTTTATTACTATTATTTTGTCTCTCTTCTCTAAGTCAGATGTCCCAAGTGCCAAGTAATACAATATCTAATACGCAAAGTAATATCAAATGTCCACAAATCAAAGCCTGCCCTCTCATCCAAGGTCTGCTTAGGAGTAAAAGTAAGGAAAATACAGAAAAATCTCCCAGCATGTCCTATATGAGAGTTCAAACCCCACAAACTCTGTAATGAAAAGTAAATAAATGACTCTGTCCTTCACTGCCAAGCTGTTAATCCATAACGTGGAGTTGGCCTCTGTTGTTGTCAACAGTGATATATAAATCACATCAGACAAAGCAAGAGCCAACCTGACCCTTTACCCCTTTCTTAAGCCAAATGCAAGAATTTATAGTACCTGAAAACTTTCCCCTCTCTTTTCTTTCCCCCTTTTCACATGTCTCTCACTTGCTGGTTTCTCCTGGGTTGATAAGAGTAGAAAAGTGTGTGGGAGTCTGTTTGAAGTGTTCTACAGGGAATTTCAACCCAATTTGCTAAGCCAAAGAGAACTCAGTAACACCAACCCAGCTACAGTTTTGTCCTTCATAAAATCATGGCTCTTGTACTCAGGACTTCTGGGAAGAGGAATGCATGGAGAAAGCAGCTCTGGAAATGAGGGGTTGCACACCCAGGGATGACACAGAAGAAAAGCTACTCTAGAGGGGGAAAGGGGGAGGCAGAGGTGGCCTTTAGGAAGACCCAGAGAGACCAGACCAAGAAGACTAGGGCAGCAAACACTGGCTGAAAGAGTTTAGGGGGGAGAAGACTGATGGAAATACATGAAGGCTGAGCCTTTAATAGGTCTCAGGGTAAAACACTAAAGAGTGCAGCTGGTTAAGGTATCAATGACAGAGGTTCCTTTATGTCTTACCTAAATTTAATTTATTCAATGAGTAAAATATTCAGTGACTTCCATGTTAGTTGGACAGGGCCCTAAGTGAAAAAGGGCATGAAATTAACTGAATTTTGACACTTGCAAAGCTCCTGCAGAGCTCATATCAGGATCAAAGCCTAGAACTATAATTGTGTTGCTCGTTAAAAAAATGGAACAAATATTGAGAGAAAAATAACTAAGCCAGGGCAGAAATGCCAAATGCAAAATGACATGAGTTTATGAAGAACAGATCTTGCCTGACAAACCAGATTGCTTTTATCTAATAGAGTCACAAAGGATGAAATTCTGCTATGTTTGTGAGGGCTGACTTGCTAAAGAAACCCCCAAAGTCTCTTCCTGGTAGAAATTATCTATGTCACTAAGTCCTAAATGCTGACCTATAGTTAGCTGATGAAGGGAGAGTAGAAGTTTGATGCTGTGCCACGGAACATTTTATAGATCAAGGGTAAATTTCCAGAGAAGTTTTGTGGTGTAGGAGCCAGGGTATCACTGGAGATTTCCAGTTTGGTTTGTACATGGTACTGTCACGTGCACCACTGTCTTGGGTGAGGCACCAAAACCACAAAAAGCACTGACCAACAGCAAAGCACAGCTCCCTGCATGGAGCCTGGAGTGACAACAGTGTGGCTGTATTCAGTCAGGACTGAAAAACATAGAGAATTGCTTAAGGGAAGTTCCTGGAAAATCTTAGACTGAGTTGTAAGGTATTGGGAATGAGATAATTATGTTGTGAAAGACCTGAAAAGGTATTTCCAGTTAAAATGGGGAAGTGGTTTGAGGATAGGTGTTAAATGTGCAAGAAACAATACAGTTGGCCTGCACTAACAAGGTGAAAAAGAAGGGCAAATACTGACTCAGGTACTCAGGAGCCACAGGAAAATTCTTCATGTCACAAACAAGACTGGTCAATAGAACATCTAACAATGCAAACCTCCAGCTCTCACTTGGAGAAGCATATAAATCTTTGAAGATATGCATCAAATCAGAGGCAAAAGGATAGAGCAATCAAATCCAGGGAGAAATGTATCATGCTTAGCATGGCAGATAAAGGTGAGAATACCTATAGCAATAGAGTTCTATCAAATCTATCCACACGTTTTGAGGAAGGAACAACCCAAAAAAAAAAAAAAAAAAAAATCCATCAGGCACATGGTGTGAAATTGAGAGAAGGAAAAATGTAAGAAAGTGTTTGAAAGAAGTTTGTGAAAAGGAGCAGTTTGCTGGGTGGATGTGGTTATTTTATGCACGAGAGTTGATTTGGCTTGCATAAAGGTAATGCATGTGACACTCCCTCTAAGGGTAGCAGAGATCCCACAGCAGCATCCAACATCCAGTAATCCCTGACTCAGCCTGGAGATCCTGATATTGCTTACTCCTTCTTTATCCCTGTCTGGTACAACAAATGGTTTAGGGATTGAGCTAGGAATGGATTATTCTGGTGTTTACTGTTGGCAACTGCCTGCAAGTACTGTTGGGGTGTTTTGTTTATTTGGTTTGTTTGTTGGTTGGTTTTGGGTTGTGTTTTGTTGTTGTTGTTGTTTTTATTTTTGGGTTTTTTTGTGTTTTGTGTTTGTTTTTTTTTTTCTCTGATAACTTTTTTAGGGGTTTTAGGGATTAATGAATCCTTATTGAATCAGGAAGTCCAGTAGGGAATCAACAGAAATATTTGCATATTTTTTTGTCTATGTGAGTACATTATATCTCCAGAGTTTTCATTTTCTCCTTGCTTTTCAGCTGGTCTAAATTATCATTTTACTGTTGAAATCAATTGTATTTAAGCACCTGCCACTTCCAGATGTCCAGTATTTGCCAGGTTTTTTCCTGTTGCCAGTGCCAAGAAAGAAAAAGGGATCATTTGCTAGTCCCTTTGATGACAAGGAGTGAGAAAATGAAGAAAACCACTATATACTGCCTTGTAAGATCTCCAGAACTCAGATGTGAAGGAGAAGTCAACTATTTCTAGTGTGAAAAAATAAGCTTCCATATGGAGTTCTCTGATATTCCAGAACACATACTCGACAGCATGAAAGGGAGCAGGAGGGTCCATCCCCTCCACACAGCCACTGTGTTTGGCCTGCAACACTTGGAATTGAGTGGAAAGCCAGCACAGAGCTGAAAAAAGCATCACCTGCCCATATCCTTTTATAGGTGATGCTTTGCAGTAAGTTGCTTTCTGTTTCATTTGGCTTATGCAAACAGCACTGCCTTCGGTGAGGCTGCATGACTCCTGAAATCTCCAGCATGAGCAGGATCAGCCTGTGCACTTCCGTGTTGCCTTGGAGTATCTGGAGTACTGTCCTTTATGGATGGTCCTAATGCATGAATCTAATCACCCTCACAACCAATGGACACTTTACATTTACATTTACAGACTGAGATTTGCTTCTGAACAGATTACTTGAAATATTAAAATAAAAGTAATTTTGCCTGAATTTTATTGCTACAACTACAAAGTAAGAAAGTAGCAATTATTGTTAATGTTTCATAAGCTTCAGCCTTTTCATCATCTTAACTGCACTGAATTTCAGCAATACTATGACCTGTAGAGTATAAGATCATATTTAACGAAAGAATACCAAACCTCTTTGTTTGTAGAGTGTATTGTCTTGTGTTAAGATTTGGTGAGTGGGATATAACCAAAATGATTGTTCAATCATGTCTTAGATTAGCTCATTCAGCAATGAGATAAACAAGCTGTCTGGCAGAATGGGTTTCGGTTGATCAGGAAACAGATGAATAAAAATAAAAAATAAAAATAAAAAATAAAGAGCTTTCATCACATTTATTTCCTGAATCACAATGAAGGATTAATGTTATATTCTAGAGCAGCCAGTCACACTGACTTTGTGGATGGATGTTAATGAACATGCAAAAGAACCCAAAAAACTCTTAGCATCAAGCAAGAAAAACTTGTGAATTTAACTATCTGGAAAAAAAAATAAGAACATTCATTTCTATATTCATATTCTTTATTCATGTTTCTAAATGGTTTGCAACCATATCTTTGGAACAACAAGGATGTTAAATTGCCAGAAAGTTTTCTGGACAATTGAAAACTGCAATTCTATACCCAGAAGATGCCAGCCCTTATTCCATGAATAAAAGTCTCCTCTCAGAAGAAGTTTTTCTTCTCTCTCTTATGAGCCTTCACACCTAACTGTATTTCATGCAGTGACTTTACAAAAAGCAAAGTTCTGGCCTCTGAAGGCAGTGGAAAGGTTCCTGAAAATTTCAGAGCCATCAGAAGTAGCTCTGGAAAGAGCATGTGCAAGAAAATCTTGTTTCCAGGAGTTGTGACAGCTATGCAATAGATGCCATGTCCATTCTTCAATAAACACATAGTGCTGGAAGAACTTTGGGGAGCTTAGAAAGGCAAGAGGTGGTGTGCTGCACTTCCAAGGAGTTCTAGCTACCTGCCCCAGGTGTTTCAGATCTGCTTTGGCCATGCTCTGCCTTTTCTGAGTGCATCAAGCCTGGCCCTGCATGTTCCAGGAGGGAGATACCAGCTAACTGGAATATCAAATACATACTCATTTTTTAAAAAATAAACTAAGTGTGTCTCTTTAATGGCTGACACTGGTCATCAAAATACACATGCAGGTTTATCAGGAGGACTCATCCCTAAACCTTACTCTGCTCTTCCATGCTGTGCTAAACCACCAGGAATGTTGCCCGGGGAAAGATGAAGATGCATATGTCTGGATATTTATACATATCTAGGGGTCAGACTCAAGCTTTGATCTTACTGCTCCCTCACCTCAGCCCTGTAAGGGAAGCAGGAATGTGTGGCAGCAAGAGGATCATCCCCTGGGCACCAGAATTGCAATGTCATTCCCATTACCCTTCTACTTTGACTACACCCCTAGATGAAGCCAAAACTGTGACCACCACTTTTGAGGACATACCAAGGTGTCTCCGATATAGACCAGTACTTGCTTTCCCTTTTTCCAGTATGGTTAGGAAACACTTTCCAAGCTCCATAAAAGAGAAGTCACCTATTCCATATACAAGGGCCCATTTGTATTGATTTTCACTGAAGAAGAGAAGCTAATTCATCTATGTGCATAGAACTAGCACTTGTGCCAGCCTAAGTACCACTGAAGTGTTGTAAGGAATTTACAATGCTTGGCTGAGCCATTAATTTTTATGCTGAGTTTCAGACTGAAGCAGTTTGAAATGGCTGCATCACGATTGCCTGAGAATCCCTGTTTGTACTGGAGGTATCTCCTTTGCTTTAATCAAATCATCCCTTATGGCACCAGTGTAACACCTTTAGCACCGTTTTCTGTACTCTTGGAGAGAAAATAAATCTTTCCTGCAAAACTCTTCTGAGGCCGTGTTTCTGAAGAGAAACATAAGTACCATTAAAACATCTGCGAGAATTCAAGGGAGATTTTTATGAGGAAGGAGGCTGTTGCCAAGACCCTTAAGCTGAGAATCTGCTGCAGTTGAGCACTGCTAAATACTACAGAGAGTGGAAGGCAGCAGAAAGTTTTACTCACATTCAGAAACTGGTTGATGGACTATTTTACTTGGAGACACAGGCAAAGCCCATAGAGCCTAGAAGAGCACCACACCTCCCAGTAATGGATGTGTCCTACCCACTGAGACTTCATATCTTCAGTTCCAAGAAAGAGAAATCCAAGAGAAAATATTCCTGTTCATATCAACAGCCTTATCAGGGATTTAAAAAAAATTTGTACCCTCTGCAGAGCTCTGAAAGCTGCTGCTGATGGTCTCTTTAGCACTTAGTGGTGCCAAACAGTGATGAACTGCTGAGGTTGTTTCCCATCACATGAAAACTGTGCCAGGCCATGACCCATAGCTGCCCAGGCTGGCCAAGGATAGGCTGCTAAAGACTAAAAATATCCAGAATCCTCCACCATTTTTTTTAAATTTCTGAATTCTAATTTTTTTTTTTTTTTTTTACTTTAATGTTTGTTTTATGTTCTTAGATTGTTATATACATCCATGATAACACATGATAGCACCCATAAGAGTGTACTGGGCTTTTCTGTACACTGAGTGTACAGGTCTTATTCTATGGTAAACTATATGTTTTCCTCTGCTGTTGGTATCTTCTTGTTGACCTTGAGTTTTCTATGAAAAAATATTCAGAGAAATATCTAACAACTCTTCCAGTAGGCAATGTTTGTTTCAAAGTATGGCTGTTAAAGTTTTAATGTGACAAGAGGAACTATGAACATAAACATATAATAAATGTTTAACTGTTTTTTGCTAGCAACAGTGGCAGTTCCAATGCCACAGCACACCAGTGAGACAACAGCATAATATTCAAACTTCTGCTGCTCCATTGTACCTTAAAATATGACACAAAGTCAAAATACATGTTATATTGCAGTGACATGATACAAGAAAAAACAGAATTAAAAAAAAAAGAGTTGGTTTTTTTTCCTGATCTTATGCCATACTGAAAGAACGAATAAAAAAGGAAAGACAAAAAACCACATCTCAATGAAAATTACATCCTAAACAAAATTTTTTAGAACTTGTTAAAGGAAAACTTTACTGAATGTTTTGGCTTGGCAAAACTGTGAAAAACCCTTCCATTACCAATCCTTGGACCAGTAGTTTCTGATTGTGATGCCTGTCCCCAGGGAGGGACTCTGACATGCTGCCTGAGGTCCATTTGCTGCTCCAATAAAGCTCCTTAAAACAGCTTGTAGAGGAGCCTATGCATTCAAGGACACTCTTTCATTGCTTCCCATGGCTGGGGGGGGCAGCACAACTCCCCTCTTTTACCTGAGGGGGACCTAACAGCAACTCCTGGGCTCTGACTCCCAAGCAGGGGTGAAGTCCTGCAAAACAAAGCTCCTAGGATTTGATTCTGGCTGAAAAAGTCTTGAAAGTCAGATTAAATGTTGCCTTTCCTTGTGTTTCTCTGGGCTTAATAAGTAATTTTTGAGGAAGATGAGCTGAATCAGTGAAACTCTTGACTCCACTACTACTTTTCCTCCTGACATGTTTTGCTGACGTTTCAGATTAAAGAGTATCAATGTCTTTTACGGTTCAATAAAAAATTGTTTCCCTGTAGGATCTCTCCTAATTGAGCACCTGTATACAAACAAAAGAGACCTGGATTTTGTTTTACCCTTGTAAATAAGAAGGCTTGGATGTGATCCAGCCCTTCAGTGAGAGAGCTCAATAATTGACAGTCTGGTCACAGCTGGCAGCCACACCAGTAGGGTTCCAAAATATGAGGGGAGGAAGGAGAACAGGTAAAAAATGTGTGCCTTTTACAGGATAGATTCTCACTAAAACAACATACTAGTTCTTCAGCTCTAAATCTCAGAACTCCGTGGCTAAAATAAATAGCTCTCTGTATAGTGCTAATTCCTGCCTAAGGCTGCCCTTTCAGTAGGGACATCTCAAAGTAAAACTCTGGCAGGGGTTGCTGATTTTTACCTTCATCCAGATGGCAGAACCTGATCCTTACCCACACAGCTTTTGACTCCCTGTAATGTCTATTTTGACCAAATACTTTCTCAATAAACTCTTGAATCTGCATGGAAGTTTAAAATTTAGAAATCTACTAACAAACGGAATGTTAAAATGACAATTGCCAGGAAAGGCACCAGACCTTTAAAGAATGTGTTTCTCCAACAGGTATTCTGATGAGACTCATCTTTCTCTCCTCACATTTCCTTGAATTCATGCAAATCTTTGAGATTCCCCACTGTGCTGTCTGCCTAGTCAGAACACTTCCTGAGTTGTGTTAATAATATTTGGCTTGGCACCAAACAACCTTGAAAGGGTTATGAGAGGAGTACAAAGGCATTCAGAAGCTTTTATCAGGTGTAGCTGCAGGTTTTATTTTAAAGTAAATGCTCAATATAGTTTCAGTTTCAAAGAGTCTTATTGGGTGCTGGTTTTATTCAGTATGTAACAGTCCAGTCTTGCAACATCTAAACTTCTTTCAGATGTTTATAAACGGCCTTACAGAATCTCTTCTGTGCTTTTTAAACAAGCGTGTCCATTCAAAAGATAAATGCACTAGATCTGCTGATATGCAGTGGAATGCTTCAGTCTGGCTTTGTTTTGTACATATAAAAGTTTGTGTCTGGCCTTTTTCACGAGTCATTTTTTCCTCCATCTGCTTGAGCCTAGATTATAACGTCCCCCACGTGAATGCACATCAAAAAACTGTAAAGAGGTACAATCTATAAGTTTTATTACTATAAGAGGACTTAGTCTGTAAAAAATTTGGACCAGGGATAGTAAGTAGGAAACAAGCATCATGTCAGGTACTGCATCTTCCTTTGGATTTCTCCTGACTATTTTTATAATGATATGAATACATTTTGCTTTTTTAAAAAAATTTTACCTTGCTTTTACTCAAGAGTCTCACTACACTTTGTATGTATATGAATGATAAGGCAAATCCACAAGATGGGATTTGGGGGTTGAAATGAGAAGAGGAAAAAAAGGCTATGTAGATTTCTTGCTGGCTATGAGAAAAATTATTAACAGTACCCAGAGGTCTGTCACATTTACAAACTGATGCAAAAGAAGAGAGAGCTGTGCTTTTTTCTCATATTTCTGCTCTAATAATTTAATACATGGTCTGTACAGTAATTGCCACAGGTTTTGATAATTAAATATCTCATCCTGCTTCACATTAAATTTTTGGAAGAAGTCTGAGAGTGGAGAAAATTTGATGGATTTCAGCTTAAATGAAAGATTTAACCTAAAATAAAGATCTATCCACAATGAAAAAAAAATGGTTTAGTCCTTGCAAATGTTGAAGAGACTAGTTATCGTACTGAAACTGTGAAACAGAAAAATAGTGGGTGATGGAAAGGCCAGAATAGGGCTGTCAAATTTTAAATTTTAACATATGGACTGCTCACTCCCTGCTCTGGTTGCTAGTCGTTCCCAGATGGTGTCTTTAGTGAGTGATGGTGAGGGGAAAGGAGCAGGTGGTAATGGCAATTTTTTGGGTTGGTTTGTTGGTTTTTATAGTTTTTTTATTTTTTAAAACATATATTTACTTAAAATTCTGGAAAAAAAAAAAAAAAAAAAAAAAAAAAAAAAAAAAAAAAAAAAAAAAAAAAGAGAGAGAGAGAGAGAGAAAAATACCAGAAGTATGGGAAGAGATAATTCATAACTTGGAATATGAGGCCGAAATTAAAGGAAATCCTATTGTTGTGGGCTGATGAGTCAGGATCAGAACTTGGATCCAGATCTGAACTCCCCACTAAGTGGTGAATAATAGTTTTCATGCAGGGCCTTGTTCAGCCCCTATCATGGCTTGGCCCAGCAACTGCAGGAAGAAACAGCCCTCCAGAATGGGGTTATCTTCTCCTTGGGTGCACAGAGCATCACAGCTCTCCAACACATGCTCAGAGAGAGGCCTGCATGCATTTTTAAGTGTTTTTGTCTAGATGGAAACCGTATGTCAAAGACATGGGGCTTGTGGGTTTAGTGCTGAACACTGAGTTTATGATGTCAGGGATAATACTGATCTCTTTAAGCCTAAGTAATTTTTTTGCAAGAGGTTTCTTCTTGTGAGAAACATCCCTAACTTCTCCTTGTTAACTCTTTGGTGGCAACTACAGCTGGAGTGTGACATGTCCTGACTTAGAGAGCAATTGTAGCTCCACGTGCTGACTCCAGGTTTTTCCTTACAGTGATCCCAGTTGCTCCTTCATATCTGGCAGTAAGAGCTCCTCCTGCACAGTATCTGTCTCCATTTTTCCTTCTCATTGTTCCTCTGTGTCCAGCTGTGTCACAGTTTGCTGGGTTTTTCTAGACTACAAGTAACATTTCATAATATGCTATAATGAACCTAAAACTTGGTTATATTTCCTTATCATTTCCAGTAATGCCTTGTTGCTTTTCTGAGTTTTTCCAGCCTAAATATAGAGAATATGATCTTATAACTAAAAAAGAAGCACAGTACTTGTGTGTGTCTGCTACAGACATAACCTCTTGCTATGTAAACCCTCCTAAGTGTATGAACCTGATCTGTACTTCTTTTGTTGTTGTCACAAATCCTGGCTGCCTTTAATCTTCCAGCTTGGAGAGAAAAATATCTCACCTAAACCAAAGCTGAAGAGAGCAGTATGGTGTTAAGAGGCAGCTCATAATGGAGAGAGCTAAATTTCCACTAAAATATCATTGCACCTAAAGTGTTTCTATTTTGCAATTTTAGACAAGACTCAATGGCACAATTAAGAAAGTCAAAGTGAAGTTCAGAGCTTTGTAAAAACCAACATTGCATGATGTACATCATGATCATTCTAAATCACTACCACGCAGTGGATAAGAGCTCTATCTTTTCTGAATCCAAGGCAACTTAGAGGAGTATTGATTTTCCCTTTACTGAGAAATGAGAATCACATATTAGGAGCGAAAGCTGCAGACACAATATAATGACCTTTCTCCTTGGCTTCTCTTTTCTAACACAAACAGAATCATTTTCATGGCTAGAGTGGGTATTAAACAGTGTATCTTGTAGCAATGGGTTTGCAACTGTCTGTGCTTGTTTTATCCAATTAGCATACCTACCACAAGAGGAAAAAAAAAAAAAAAGCATAGATACAGCTTTTAATTTCTAGAGATATCAGTTCCATCCAGAAAAACATTGAAAAGGCTCCAGCTGGAGGTCTATTCCATCTGTCTCAGTACTGGAGGGAGGAGGGGTGCTTTCTTCCTGCAATTTAAATGCTGATGCATGATTTAGAGTAAACAGGTTATTTCACCGAGAGCAGAGGACCTTGCTGACCTCTGGCGTATCCTATGTGTGTTTTTCATCACACAGTCCCACACATACTTATCTATTAAATGGTGCTTCAGGTCACAGACATGTCACTATTCTATTTACTGCTTTAATTATATAGATTTTAAACAAACTTATCAATATCTGACATGTTACCTTAGAGGGAAATATCCTCACCATGAAATACCACAAGAGCTATATTAAACATGCCTCAAACAAAAGCTGGTTTCCAACACAGCCATTAAGGGCAGAATTTTTGTTTTTTTTGTTGGTTTGGGGTTTTTTTTTTTTTTTTTTTTTTTTTTTTTTTTTTTGTTTGTTTGTTTTTTTTTTGTTGTTGTTGTTGTTGTTGTTTTTTTTTTTGTTTTTTTTTTACACCTGCTGTGTTTCCATCTAAGTATCTTTTGTGAGAGTGTGTGAAACAATGGTTTGAAGCTGAATGGGCTTCCAACTTTTTGGTGCTTCATTCCTTTCCCCCGTTTTAAATCAACTTCAACTTCTACCCCCACCCTGGTTGTCACTTCAGTTAAATCTGCTTCTGAGTCAGCAATGGGTGCCTGCATGTGTGAATGTGTGTGAAATGACATCCTTGACCAGCTATCTCTGGCTGCTGGGGAAAAGTGTGGTGGAATATTTGAAATTCTCATGGTGGAATTCTCATGGTGGAATATTTAAAATGCAACTCAGTGCAGCCAGGTCTTAGTCCAGCTGCAAGTGAGAGCTGTGGAACAGCACCAAGAGAAGAAAAAATGAAACTTGGAAGCATCACAAGAAGTCATTTGCCCTTACTTCTGTGTTGTTTACACACTTATAAGCAATATCATGGCTTTGAAAGTCCAGGAGATGCCTGGCAATGCACAGCAGTGGTAAAAACATACAGTGGCTGGCAGTTTGAATTAATTTGAATGAGTTGATTTTATATTCCTTCTTGATGTCTTCAGTGCTTCAGACAGCATCCTTTTTTTTGCAAAAAGAATGAATACGCAGTGAGAATCAATACCTGGTACCTTTGAACAAGGAATTCCATTAAAATGAAAAAAAAAAGAAATTAATTGTAAGCAATTTTGTTATTCTGTGCTACTCTTCACTGTGCTGGAGAGCTTTTGACTACGATCTAGGCTTCCTACTACAAACCTAGGCATTGTCCAGAACACACAAGCAGTCAGTTCTGAGCAACTTGTTCTTCTGGGTTATCAAAACATTACCATGCAGGTTCCTGCTCAGGCCAGGAAGAGTTTTCACTCTCTAAAGACTCTGGTCCTTGACCACGTAATCTAAAGTGGTTTAGCAATTCAGGTGAGCTGAGGAACACCTGGGAAGTGTCTTGGCATCAGACAAGCCTTGGCACTGTGCACACTCATGTTGTCTGTTGTTAGAAATTCATTCTTTTGGTCATTTTGATGAATACATCCTGCTTTCAGACAGGCTAATTTATCAGAAGTCAGATATCAGAAATCTGCAGAGTTCCTGGACATTCAGGGGTTTATTTGAGGCACAAGTGTGTTCCATCTCCAGGTGACAGGGCTTTGGAATGCCTAGAGAACATGAGTTCACTTAAGATTTACATGTAATGTCAGTGTATCAGGAGAGTTCCACTTCATTGTCTTTTGGGCATGCAGATTTCTATTAACCTATGTTACATTCTAATTTATTATACATAAGTGTATTTTCCCACTTAGTATACATGATATATGTCACATGTTTGATGTGAAATGACCAAAGTGTAATAATGTTTGCAATTTGCACAAACTGACACCCCCCCTAATCTGTCTAAAGTGTTGTGTCAGGAGAGAGGGTTTTCTTTCTTCATGATTGGGTGTCTGGATCTAGTAAAAATAAACATATAAAAATCTAAAGAATATACACTGTAACCAGTAAAATATTACTAGATAAGTTTGGTTTTTTTTCTCTGTACATCTTCTTCAAGAATCTAGTGTATAATAGACTGGTAGGTTCATGATTCTTGTTCAACTTCCCAGTGATGTTATTTGCTTTTATATATTGAAACAGCTGCATGCTTGTAAAATACATAATAAATTAGAAATGGGAATGTGGCCATTAAACCTTTTAGATTATTCCATCTGTGTTGTGTGACTGTGCTTGGTAACTCTTGCTCCAAAGTTGCCTTCCCCTGTTTTCCTTTCCCAAAATTAATCTTTTGGTGGTCTTGTTACCCAGCACACAGATATCTGAGTTGTTGGGTTTTTTTTTTTAGAATGAAAGCTGAAAAAAAGGCATCCAGTAGCCCAAAGCAGCCACTCAGGAGGTGGAACCTAAGGTAGCAGTAAAAGCAGATCACAGAGAAATCTAAGGCTGAGAGATGTTCATGGAAAGAACAATCTGAGTGTACCTAATGAAATCACAGAAAGCAGTGATTATTCTCTGAACTGGAAGAAGAATTAGGAAGGACAACTTTATCAACAAAATTATTTGGGAAAAACTTTTGAAAAAGCTCCTCATGAAGGGAAGCCTAAGAGGAAAAGGAAAAGTGTAGGGAGAGGAAACACAGGTTCAGAAAGCAAAGATTTTAGCCAAAACTCCCATGGGATGGCAGTAACATGTTGAACATGAGAGGTTATAGGAGAACTTGTGAAAGCACCTCTTGCTGGGAGCCTGGAGTGGGAGCCAAGCTGCAAAAAGGGTTGGCTGGCTGGAGCAGTAAAGCCATGAAAAAAGAGCCTTGGGGCCAGATCAACAGGGAAGGAATAGAGCTGCTGCTGCCTCATCACCTGGGCCTGTGGCATAGACTCTCAAAATTCTACTTTGGCTATAAGGGGAGTATAGCATTACCCTCTGATCCTGGAGGGACTGGGCATGCTCCTTGCAGTGAAAGCCAGGGCAATGAACATACTGCTGACATGGAATAAATTTTGTTTCATCTTAATTGCAAGTTCAGCCATGGTTTTTAAGGGATTTTCTTGGGGTTTCTTTGTCTGCCACCATCTGATGATTATCAGTTCCGAGCCTTAAGAATCGCATTAGTTACAAATGTAATTTGCCCCTAATGATCTATTTGTGCATTTCAGTGCCTTTTAATCCTGTTACCAGGAGATTGTATCGGCTAATATAGAAGGGTAAATATAAATGAGGGTGCAAACTGCTGTTATAGCCATCAAGATGAAAATTACAGAGTTTCTTCATATTTCACAACACAAGCAGGGTAGCTGAGGTCAGGAGAAACAACCTCCTGACCCTGTATAATCCACAATTAGAATCTGTGTCATTTGGGGCTTGATTTTTCATCCTAAATATCTTGTGTACACCATTGGAAGAAGAGCAAAGCTGGCATTATCCAATCTCCATTGTTCTTGTTCCATTAGGACATCCATTGCTTGTTAGTCCTTCCAGGAGCAGCTCCACACTGCATCCATCAGCTACAATTCCCTTTTTAGCATTTTCTGTCAATACAACACAGTAATACCAAGGTGTATTATAGGCAGTTTTACATTGCAGGGCTAAGAAACATAATTCAAGGTAATAAGCTCCCACTAAATGTTTGGAAAACCAGTCCTGCTTGAAGCACAGAGCATATTAGGACATCTAAGACATACGGCTTTTGTCTGACAAGATGCAGATAAGAGTAAGATATACATTTTCTAGAAAGCACAGAGTCCTTGGAATGATATGAAAGGTAGTTTTCTGCTATTTTTGGACAAGCAATGAAACAGCCTTTAGTCTGCCATTGCTGGATCCTTTTGAAGATTGTACTTACATTGCCATTAACAGCATAAGATGTGGAGTGATGGATAATTTGTTGTGGTTAAAGCTGAGTGTGGTTATGCTTGCAGTAATCAAGTGAGTGTCATCCATTTTGAGGAAAAGCATAACACTTGGAGTTTTTTAATTAAGGTATGAGGATGAGTGTTTGTACTTATCTTACTTTAAATAGCAGAACATGAGATACCTGCAGATAATTTTTTACTGTTGTTAAAAGTGATAATATTTATCTTAAAGGAATATTTTGCTGTACCCCCTTAACTAATTTCATAGTGAAAAATTCTTAAATGTCTTTGTTTTTCTCTCAGTCTGAGCACTTGTGAGGTCACACAGATGGGTGACACTGGGGGTCCAGCAAGAGTCACTACAAGACAACACAAAAATTCTCTGGAAACTTAAAAGGAAACACCACAACTTCTTCCAGGGGTTGGAACGATGTTGCATAGACAACCCTGGGATTTCTATTTTTTCCTGATTTTAAAGTCTGTGGCACAGTAATCCCTCTATATTCTTTTAAATGTAATTCCTTATACTTTTCAGACCTGACAAAAAGGAAATAAAATTGTTTATTTTTGAACTGTAGATATCTCCATACCTGTCTTCAACCAGGCAGAGGCTTTCAGACTCTTTATTCATAGTGCTACTATGCATGGAGCCATCAAAACATATTTTACACAGAATGCATTTTTCAACTTAGCAGTTCAGTTCCAGAATTGCAGATTCTTCCTGATCTTTGTGTTCCCTTTTGCAGTTTTCCCTCTGTAGCCACTCTTCTTTTTGTCCTGTCCCTCTTTCCCTTGTCTTATCATTTGAATGACCTTTGCTCTTCTTCCTGTCCTGCCCTTTCTCTCACATTTGGATTTGTACCCCATCAGGTGCCCAGGGGTTGTCCTCAGTTCCCAGGGAGACTGAAGTTGGTCTTAGGGAGGTGGAATCTTTTTAGAATCTGCAAAAAGCACCAAAAGTGTTGCTTTATCCTCACTTAGAGCTCTCATTCAGACCTGCCTGCTCAGACATGCCCATGAACCACTGGGCAGCAGTTGGGTGCTCTGCCTGCAGTGGGTGTCACTTGCCCCTTGTGCAGAAACAAGTCAGTGCTCCCTGTTGCTCCTTCTTTTCATCATATCTGCTACCTGCCTCTCATCACTAGGTTAATTATGAACTCTCCTGTGCACAAAAAGTCTCTTTGTTGTGTTGGGCCTGGCAGAAGCAGCACAGCATCAACAGGGATGATGATAGTCTTTTAAAATGCATGTCATCAGCACAAACACGTAATCTTAAAATCCCAGGGATATGAAACACAGGAATGGAGCTTTGGAGCAGGTTGTTATCTGTCACATGACACCTCATCAATTTCTGAAACCCACCTTCTACAAGGTATTCATCCAAATCATCTTTCAGTCCAGTCCTTCAATATCTTCAAGATATATGTAAAAATGAGCCTACACCCTGTTGTCATCCATGTAGCCCTTAAGCATCATAGAAACGTTGAGTATAAAAAACTGGACTGCTCAGATGGTTTTGTTTTCTTTGCAATTCCAAAAAGTAATGGATGAAAACTGGCTTTTCAGAAGCAGTGGGAGTATCTATAGATAAGTCTCAGCCTTTTTTAAATTTATCTCTTTTTTTCCACTGATAGTCATGTTTACACTAAACAGATTTGAAGTATCATTTCCTATTTTCATCAAAACAAATTAGGAAGACTTGGCTTTGACAATCTTTATTTTAAATACCATAAAATAATTGCATTTTTAAACTTCCAACTCTCACTTTCCATTCTTCTATGTATTTTACTCATTTCTCTGTGTTGTACTCCCTGAGGACCAATTATATTCTGGTGAAGCTGGATAACCAATATTGTGAATAGTAGATTTTTTTACTCTTGGGGTTTAGTGTTATTCCTGTATCGAGCATACAGACATGCACACACAGAATCAATCACAGTTCTTCATGTTTTATTTTTGTTGTATTAATTACATTCAAAAGCATGCTGCCAATCAAATTGTGATATTGTTCAATGGCTGTAGGTTTTGAAAACTCTATGTGCAGTGACTCAGATGACTTAAAATACAGTTGACACTTAACTTGTGTCAAAACAGCAAATGCAAACAGTCAGGCTTTTATTTAGCATTACTCTCAGGGAGCCTCAAATTTTTTATAAACTGCGAAGTAATACAGCATAAACACTTTGGGAAAAGTTATATATGTATCTGCAGTTATAAGCATCTGTTGCAGTTAAAGACCACATCTTTCCCAGATTCTTCTTTCTTGTATATGTTGTGATTTCTATAGCAGATGAAAGGCATGAAGCCAGAGGGGAAAGAAAGGTGAGATGCATTTACAAGGCAGAATTTTACCAGTGTAATTAAAATTTCTTTTGGATTTAAGCAGCTAATTTTTTCTGGAATTATGTTCCAAAACTTGCATCTACCTTGAACATGGCAGTTTTGCAGCACGACTCAAGTTTAAGGCAACAGACCTCTCATTTCCCCTTTTCTTGGAAGGGGCTGTGTTTGTGTGAGGGGGTTTGCTTTTTTGAAAATTATGGTGAATGACATTTAGATAGGCCCTCACCTGTCCAGACATAACTGGGTTATGAAAATAATTAAGAAATTCTATCCAATCGTTCAAACAAGTAAGCAGGAAGAATTAGAGTTTGAGTTTTGTACGTCTACTTCATTTGTGGAGCGGAAACTACTCTGGGAACAGAAATAACAGGGTGTTTTTTTAAAGCTCACCAAGTGGTACTCCATCATTTTTCATCAGTCTTGGTGAACCAGGGAGGTTCCAGATTACTGGAAGCTCGCCAGTGTGAGGTCCATCCACAAGAAGGCCTGGAAGGAGGATTCAGGAAACTCCAGGGCTGTCAGCCTGACCTGGACAAGGTATCAAATAGATCATCTTGAGTGCCATCACACAGCACACACAGGATGGCCAAGGGATCAGACCCAGCCAGTGTGGATTGAGGAGGGGCAGGTCCTACGAACCTGATCTCCTTTTGTGACCAAGTGACCAGCGGATGTGGGAAAGGCTGTGGATGTGTCTTCCTGGACTTCAGCAAAGCCTTTTGCACCATTTCCTATGGTGTTCTCCTGGAAAAGCTGGCAGCCCATGACTTGGACAGGGTCACTCTTCACTGGTTTAAGAACGGGGCAGATGGCCGGCCCTAGAGGGTGGTAGTGAGTGATGCCACATCCAGCTGGTGGCCAGTCACCAGTGGTGTCCTCCAGGGGTCAGTGCTGGGGTCAGTCCTGTTTAATATCTTTATTAATGATCTGGATGAGGGGATTGAGTCCATCCTTCGTAAACTTGCAGATGACACCAAGCTGGGAGTGAGTGTGGATCTGATGGAGGGTAGGAGGGCTCTGCAGAGGAACCTAGACAGGCTGGATAGATGAGCCCAGTTCAAAAGTATGAGGTTTTAACAAGTCCAAGTGTCAAGTCCTACGTTTTGGCCACAATAACCCCCTGCAATGTTATAGGCTGGGGACAGTGTGGCTGGACAGTGCTCAGGCAGAAAGGGACCTGGGGGTGCTGGTGACAGCAGCTGTACACGAGCCAGCAGTGTGCCCTGGTGGCCAAGAAGGCCAAGGGCATCCTGGCCTGGATCAGGAATGGTGTGGCCAGCAGGAGCAGGGAGGTCATTCTTCCCCTGTACTCAGCACTGGTGAGGCCACACCTTGAGTATTGTGTCCAGCTCTGGGCCCCTCAGTTTAGGAAGAACATTGAGACACTGAGCACATCCAGAGGAGGCAACAAGGCTGGTGAGGGGTTTGGAACACAAACCCTGTGAGGAACAACTGAGGGAGCTGGGTTGTTTAGCCTGGAGAGGGGGAGGCTCAGGGGAGACCTTATCACTCTCTGCAGCTCCCCAAAAGGAGGTGTATCCAGGTGGGGGTTGGTCTCTTCTCCCAGGCAACCACTGACAGAACAAGAGGACATAGTCTTAAGATGAACCAGGAGGGGTTTAGTTTGGACATTGGGTAGAAGTTCTTCAAAGGAAGGGTGATTGAACATTGGAACGTTTGCCCAGGGAGGTGATGGAGTCATCAAGCCTGAAAGTGTTTAAGAAAAGATTGGATGTGGCACTCAGTGCTGTAGTGGTGTGATTGATACAGTGCCATGGTTTGGTTGACAAGGTGGTGTTAGGTCATAGGTTGGACTTGACCTCAAAGGTCTTTTCCAACCTAGCTGACTCCGTGATTCTGTGAAGTCCTGTATCCTTTCTTTCCCATCACTAAGGATGTTGAGTCCAACAGAAAATAAGAAAATAATATATTCTAAGAAAAACCCATAGGCCCTAATCTCTAAAGCTGCCCAATTCCTCACCCTCCTGCTGCTGTTCTCTTTGTCCAGCACTGCACTGTGCAGAGGCACCTCTGCCAGCCGTGATCCCAGGATCCACCAGCTCAGCCCGCGAGAGCAAATCCCGGCCAGCACAGGCACTGAACCACTGACATCTGCTAGTTCAGTGCACTTTCTCTCCCTCTTTTTAATCGCTGTGACATGTTCAGCAGCACACTGTGCCAAAGCATGTACTGCAAAGAGCAGTTTTTCCCAGTTCCGTGTGCCTTGGCACATCTCCATCAAGAAATGAGCACCTCTCGCACCGCAGCTGGATGGTTCCCATGCGGACAGGTTTGAACAGCATTTGAAGCTGGAACCGCTCACGGAAAGTTCAATGCTTCCAATCCATGCAGAAAGCACTTTCTCCCTTCTCCAATGTCAGTAGTTTGTGTCTAATCAGAGCGTCTTATATCACAGTATTAAGAATACAAATGTACATTTTTAAAGTATTTTTCAGGTCTAAAAGGCTGCTGGTGCATTGAAGCACTGGTTAGATTGAAACAAAAAAACCTGGAGGAAAATTACTGCGTTTATTTCAGCAGTCTGTTTTCATCCTCAGTCTTTTTCTAAGAAATGAGAGAAGGGATTTGCTCTTGTGCCCAAGTATGGGGGTTCCAAGGCTTCAAACACTGATTCCATTCTGTTTGGTGACGTGCAAAACTCTAACTCTTGATGCCTAAGTAGCCTTTTCTATGCTCTCTGCCACCAGGTGTGCCCATGAACATTTAAATCTCCTTGTGAGCATGTTGAATTTCATAGAAATATAAATATTTTTACGCAATCATCACTTACTAAAAATGTAGTGTGAGTGGCTAAAAAGAGAACAGAGCAAAAGGACTACCTGCAAAACTCCCATAACAACTACAGTTTTGAACCTGTGAGGACAGAAAAGTGAACCTGCTGTAGCCAACAGGTTTGTAAATAGACACTGCTTTTATTTGCTCTGCTCTAATATACACTTTGTATTTATTCTTTGCAAACAGTCCGTTGGAAGAGGGGGTCTATTTAGAGCAGTATTTGCAGAAATGGCTATTTTTAAGAAAATACTGCAAAATATTTACAGGTGGCAAATTTAAACTTGGAGTTTCCATCCATAAGAGCTGGATTCCAGAAGCTGTTTTCATCCAGCCAGGAAGAAGATACACACTTCTGGTTCAGAGAGGTTTTACATTACTTTGAGGACGTGATAGTCAAAGATAACTTGCAGGTTTGATAGTCTGAGAGTCCTCCTTGTCTAGAAACACCCTACTAGTGGCAAAGAAACCTCAGTGACTCTTACTTTCCTCTTCTATCTTCAAGAATTGTATAGTGTCCAAACAGAAAAATACAACTGGACATCTGTCTGTCTCCACCTCTTTAATCAAAAGTAGCTGCATTTTGAATTCATGTGAAGAATCTGAATAGATGGAATTATCTGCAGATATGGCAGAAAAACTATTTAAATAATTAATCAAAAAATCTAACTTAGACTAGAGGAGCGTGCTAAACTGTTCTGACTGTTTTGTTTTGTTTTGTTTTGTTTTGTTTTAACATAGCTCTTAAAATTAGCATTTATAGTTTTATACTTAAGAATGAAAGAGTTAAATTTATTTTGAAGGCTTCTTTCCTGAGACCTTGTAAGCCATATTTCAGAGACTTTCCACATCTGAGCTATATAATCCCTGTAAATAGAGGATTTAAAAAGGAAAAGCTGTCAGACCTTTATCTATATGTAGCACCAACAGTTTCCATGGTAAAAGAATTTTCTCTTTTGCTATTTTTTTCCTCTGCTTTTACCCCTAATTTTAGTCTGGTTTTTTTGTTTGTAGCCACCATTTTTGTTAAGTCCTTCAATTTTTTCCAGGCTCAGTCTTAACATTTTCCATTGTTTGGCTCTGCAGGCATCAGATGCCTCAAATGTCCTCAGTGATGCCATCAGATTGTCCCTGAAAGCTCCAAAGGCTCCGGACATGTCATGTGTAATGTTGCACTCAGCAACACAGCTTTTTCACCACATGTAGGAATAGAATGTGGTTATGGGGATTTACATGGAGGAGAGATGGACAGTGCTTGATTTTTGGTACATGGTAAATGGTAAGTGCTTGGTCATTGGTACAATGGGAGACAACGGGAGAAGCAGCTGCAGGAGACCTGTTGGAACACATTGGGATGAGGATGCAAATGAAAAAAAAAAATTAAAAAAAAACCAAACAAACAGTTGAGAGAACAAATGTATTGCTTTTCTTGCTTTTCAGCCTTGGGGGACTTGTGAACTTGCCATTGTTGAAATCTCCCATAGCTTTATTATTGGCTCTGAGAAGCAGTGTTAAGCTCCAGAGCAGTGACTTAAGATGGCACAGGCTGTTTGTATGAATTCCCACTTCCCGAGCAGCTTCCTGAAGCCCAGCTCCAAGATGGCTGTGGCTCTTTGTCTCCCAGCCCTTTCAATTCACGAGCACAAGCAGCAGCACAAGATCAGATGTGGCAGCAGGCAGCCAGCTTAAGGTTGGAAAATATCTTTCAATTACTAAGGGTAAGCTGCTTGTTGCTTGCCAAAAATTGTAACAATATATGACAAGAACAGAGGAAAGGTATATCATAAAAAATAAGCACAGAAATACACCCCCCCTCTGTTTTCTAGTGGAGCATTTCAAGCTGAATACTACATTGCAATATTACTTTGGTATTTATTTTTTTTTCAGTCCCAAAGTCGAGAAACAACATTTACAGATATGAAATTAAAACCCTGAGACTTAAGCTAGCACAGTGTTAGTCAGGATTTATGTTTTTCAAGCCTGTCCTGAGATGGTCTGTGTCCAAGATTTCTATTAACCAAATGGCCAAAGTTCACAGGGGTCTCGGTATTCTGCGAATCCATTTTGGTCCTTCCTTGGCACTACTTGATTTTATTTCTATTTTCAGCCGAGCACAATAAGTCTGTACAGCTGATAGAGTCAGGCTACATTTATTATCAGTCTCAGTTATCAGTTCACAGCAGGGACAGCTCAGTGGTTGCTGGCTGAAACATAAGCCTTGTGTATGGGTTTTATTCTTCTCTTTTTTTTTTTTTTTTTTTCTCTCTCTAGCCCAAAGGAAAAATCAAACTGTGCCTCTTTCTAGCTCACTCCTCCCTAGGCCAGTTGCAGGTTTTGCTGTGTTTTTGGTTAATGAAGGTAATGATGGGTATTAAAGGTGGTCTCTCTCACAGTTCATGTCGGTGCCATGCCCATTCAGAAATTTTTCTGCCAGGGTATGGGTATGGGTATACCAGATGGCCTCCATCTCAATTAGGTACTTGTTTAGGTTTAAACATCAAAATTCATTTTTCTCTAATCATGGCATTACAAGGAGGTGTGATGCCTTCTTTATCCCCAGACCTGGGCTGCTCTTGGGTACTGAGTAGGTGTATAATTTCTTTCTGAAATGGGTGAAGTGTTTGCTTCATTTAAAAGATTTTAAAAGCCTTTGGACTGCTAGGATGAAATAGGATATATAAGTATAGAACATTGCAGAAATAACAAAGAGAGAGCACCTTTTATCTTCTCTTTAAACCCAAGGTTTCCTCATGTGCTCTGAACCTGCAAGTGCTATTGATTGGGAGATCAAGGTGCTGAGTCTGCCTGTGATTAAGCACTTTGTATTTACTGGTATCCCACAAGCTAATCAATTCTCCCTACCCTCCACACTTATTCCTGTTACCCATTAGGGCTATTACACTTCACAGGCTTATGTCGTCATTTAAATAACAGCCAGTCCAGTCTGTGGACTGTCCTGAGTGTGTGGTGACTTTGCTAACCAGAAAGCACCACCTTAGCACAGAAAAAAAAAAAAAAAAAAACAAAACCCCAATAGCATTCCCTAATAAGTTTAGATCAGAATTCCATTCTTGAAGCATTGTCATAAATTACTGCTGAACAGACACTTGCTGGAGTCAGTCTCTGACTTTGTCCCAGTGGCTGATTTCCCTTATTTATCAATAGCTGCATTTGCTTTGAGAGAAAAAAAATGCAACTACATTACACCTCAATTTCAAAATGGGTGATACTGAGGGAGTTGCAACTTTCAAGGAACTTGTAGGGTTTAACTCAGTCTGAGACCAGTGTCTGTGCTTTAGAAAGTAGGGCTCCTTCCTCTTACCAAATCTGGCAGCTGGTCAATTCAGATACTCAGAAGTATCTGAGAAAAACTAATTTCTGAGTTTACTTATTCTCTCCTTATTTAGGGCTTTAACAGACTGCTGGGCATTGATTGCTCCTGTTTGAGAGACTTTCTGGAGGCCTAAGATGTACAACTAGCAAAATCTACAAAGTTCAAATCTGTTGCTGAATAGACCTCAACACTTTTGCTGAGCCCAGTAACCACCAGTGTTGGAATTGGTGAGATGTGCAAAAGGAGATGGATTCAAGGAAAGCCTCTGCAGAAGAGCAAACCATGAACCTGCTTCTTCCTCCATCACTGCTGGAGCCCTGGAAAGGTAAGCATCCTTCTGCTACCATAGGTCAGGACATGCAGGATCACTTCAGCTAGAGAGGCAGGGATGAGCACCAATCCTCAGCAAGGCAGCAAGCTTACCTGTTCTGGTTTAACCTATTTTATTCTTGGCCTCAGGACAACAATTTTTGCTACCTGGGAGGAGCAAAAGCTGGCTTTAGAGGCTTGGTGCTTCATATTTAGCAGGCTCTCACTGTTGGAGCCAGCCAGAGACGAGTTGTTCAGCTGAGCTCTAATCAACATTAAAGCTCAAGGCAGCAAAGGGGGATGGCTTGGCAGAGAAGCAACTCCTAACACAGCCGTGCTGGATCTGAAATTAATGGCAACTTAGCCATATGACACCTTGTGCTTAATTGAATGGGCAGACCAGAGGGATGAGAGGTGGGGAACCCGGTGATATCTTTGTTTTTTGAGGACAGTAAAAAAAATGCTGAGTGCAGTGATTTGGTGGACTGAACTTCACAAACACAGGATATAGGATCGGCTACTTAGTTTTTCCTGGGTTTGGTGCATGGGACAGACACAAACTGTTCTGAAATTTTGCAGCGGACTTCTAGGCTTCAAACTCAGTCTTTGCTACTGACACTAATTTGTAGAAGAATTACAGCCTAAGATCAGAGGAATAGGAGGGAGTGTATCATTCCATGACATCTATTTCACCTAAGTATTTCACATACCTCCTTTGGCCACAAGTCTGACACACAATGTGGGACACCTGTTAAGGTAGAAGCTACTGGATATATTTTTCTGTTTATGCAAGCTTTGTGCATAAAATACTAGTAGTGCCCTTCTCAATTATGTTCAAAACAAGTGCTTAACATTTGTTCTACTCTGTCACACATGCTTTCTATAATCTGTTCAAAAATGAATCTCCTCCTTTTTAGTGCATCCCTTATGTCTGAGTGCTTCCAAGTCAAAGTCCAAATATTCTTCAAACATAAGTCAAGTGTCATTCATGTAAAGAGCTGCTTGTCACCTTTGGGATATTTAAGTACTAGTCTGAACCAGATACATTTGCCTTTTAGTGTAGAAAAACAAAATACAAGTAGAATAGGTTTTTTTTTCTTTTTCTGTTTTTTTTTTTTCTCTAATGGAACTGAATTTATTAAATGCTTGACCATGAACCACACATATGTGCAGGCTGCAGGTGGTTACTCTTGGATATTTAATTTTGATGCAAATCCTAAGACAACATGTGGCCAGGCAGCTTCAGCTAGAAAAGGGTGTGGTGAATGAATTAGTTTCTTCAAGGACTAAAAAAATATATGTTCCTAAAACCTCAGGATAACCAGCAAAAACTGTATGAGCACGTCTCTGTGCAAAAAGTCATGTTTAGCCAAGTCATGTTCTCTGTTGAAGTGCAGGTAGCAGATGGCTCTGCAAATGCACATATTGGGCGGCCTGCCACAGGGCATTATTAAGATCTTCAGCCCACAAAAGGACTCACATGAATTATTTTTCCCTACTCAGGCCATATGAAATGCTGTGTATGGGGCAAGACATGAGGAAACCGAACTGAAAATCCTGGGGCCATCAGATAAATAGCAATAGCCTCTAGGAAAACAGGTGGTTGTCAGCACTATGCCATCCAATTGATTCAGAGTGTCACACTTCAAAGAGATGTTGAAATAGCTCCTTAAGAAGTTTAATTGTGTTTGAATACATTGAAAAAGGAAAATTATTGAAGCCTTATTTTTAAAACATTTATATGTTTTTTTAGAAAGTTGTATGTTTTGTAACAAGGAAAAACTTTTAAAGTATAATGGGGCAATAATTTGTTAAGTTGTTAGTGAGCTTCAGCTTACCATCATAATGAAACCAGAAAACCTCAGAATCATCTCTGAGTTCAGATTCGTGGGGTCAGATCTGATCTAGCTCACACACCTGACCATCTGCTTGCTGTGCAGATCAACCTAGAGAACCTGACTCACTCGGACCACTTCTCCATTTTGCTTGGACCATGTTAGATGGACTACCTCCATCTGTAGTCACTCTTTTTAGTGACATCTATTTATTTCACTGGGACTTCATTTTAACTCTTAAAAATTCTGCATTTTTGTCTTTGTAAAAAACTCACTGAGTATCTGACAGATCTTCACAGTTCACTCTCCCATTAGCAAATATTTGAAGAAAATGGTTAAAGTTTTTTCTAAATTGTGCCATTAATAATTGTGTCACACTTCTATGCCTCTCAGCCTCCCTGTCATAGATTAGTTCCCATTCACATCTCCATGTGGCTAAGCTTGCCTGACAACATTTTGACTTCTTATCTTCCCAAGAACCTTGAGATATTGCTGCAGGTCTTGCAACCTGTACCACTGCTTAGGCAAAAATCTATTTTATGAACTTCAAAATTCTATTCTGTTTCAATCAGACCGAATAATGTTGTCTAGTGACATGGACAGCAGGAAAAAGGAGGGGGGAAACAAACAAAAAATCAGCAAAAGAAGGTATGTATTATTAAGAGGCAAGGCATCAAATTTAGAAAGAAACCATGTGCTCATATGGTAGCAACTGCTTCTCTCAACCCTGGTTGTGACACGTTGTAATGTGGAAAACTCTGCAATTCTACTGAGAAGCATTTTCTCAGAAAACGTTCTTTCATTCAGTTCTATGCCAACAGATTAAAAGCAACGTCTAAAATAAAATCTTCAAGGAGATGTAGTCTAGATGCAGTCTGATTACTTTTTTATGATATACAAAACCTGAGAGCTTTTAGCAAAAAACTTGAAGTTCTGCCTAAATTAAAAAAATCTGTTCAGACCTCTTCAAACTATTTCGGGATTGTTTTAAGCCCACATCTTAATTAAGGTATTTATGCTCTGGAAGGAACATATGGTCTTAAAACTAATGTCTGAAACATTGGAACGATGAGACAGAGGAAAATTACGTGAAAATACAATTGAAATTTTCGTGTGTTTGTTGCCTGAAGCCAGCAAGCAGAAAAGGAACAGACAGTCACGTTGCAGAGTAGAGAACTCCGGTGTCTGCAGCTTGGTATAGAAATAGCAAAAGTTTTGCAATTAAAAGCAGGCACTGTTGTGAAGTTAGCACCAAACAGGAGAAAATGGTGAGGGTAAAAGCAACCTGATCCTAAATAATAGGCCTCCAGGCTCCGAGGAAAAGTAGACAATGAAAACTCTGCAACTATGATCATATTAATTCAGAATAATCTGACTCACATTGAAGAAAAAGACAGAAAAGCTGAGAGGAAATGTAGGGGCGAGTCATAACACTGAAAAAGTATAACAAAAAGAAAAAAAGGCTGGGGAGTGCACAACTGATAAAAGCGCATGTTTGAGTATTCCTGGGATAAACAGCTCCATTCTCTGCCTTATTTCAGTAGTGAAGTCAGGAGGACACTTGCAAAAAGAGTTCATAAAAGTTGACACAGAAATGTCACTGGCTGTGCAACAGAGGCGCTCAAACTACGGGTGCACTTGATCACAAAACCATACAGTTTGAAGAAGGGGCCTGTTTAGCGTTCTCCCAGATTAAAAAGATATTTCAAAGAAATAAACACTTAAAAATGAAGCTGATCCCACTATTGGGGTCCCCCAAGCACAGAATTATGCCAATTCTATTGGGAACTCTGCAAAGAGCTGGTAATCATGCAGAGAAGGAGGAGAGAGGAAGGACCACAATTTGCACAGGGGAGGCATATGTAACCAAGTTTTATCTGACACACTAGATGCAGCATTGAAACATCTCAGCAAAGTAGCTCTCCTGGAATAAATATTTACCTGTACAAATACTGTGACCTCTCCTTCAAAAGACAAAGATGGGGAGTGTGCAATTTATGTTCTGTACCCTTCACTCATCACCTTGCCTGAAGGCACAGTCTGAGTGCCTGGGATATTATGGTAATGCTGATTTTGAGTAAGGATTAAATTTGCTTCAAATATTTTTTTTCTGCAATATCTTTTTGCTGGGAATAAACAGAAAGCACCATGCAAATTTGACCAAGACAGATTGAACTGTTGCTGCTTTAAGAACTCTGGAGAACTTGAGCAGCATCAATCACTTGGTCAACCTCCTCCTGACTAGGTCTTCTCCCAAATTGCCATCAGTCCTTGCAACCTGTAATACCCTCCTCACAGGGCAAGATGCAGGACTTCTCAAGGTGCCAAGTTTGAGACTTCTGATGTTTGTAATTCAGATGTTTCAGAATTTTATTTTCCTTCTGCAAACACTACAGAATGTGTCTGTGTAACAAGTCTCTCTCTAAGGATTAAGGGAATTTACAATGACAGAGTGCAATTAGAGCAGGCCAGTAATAAACCATCTCATACAGCAAAACCTGACAGTCTGGCACTAGTGTAACAGACATGCCATTGGGAATAGATGCAATTCTGTTACGTATTTTGTTCTTTTTGGTATGTTACAAAGAATAGGATAATATGTGTGAAAATCCAATTCATAAAGACAACTTCATACCAGAGAAAAAGCCTAGATCAGAAGTCCCAAATCCAGATGACCATTATGCATGTAGTAAACAGAAAGCCCAAAAACCTGAAGCTTCCAAAGGCAACTAGATGTGGTGACTCTTAAGTGTAGGAGTGAAGTCAAGATAATAAGCTTGTGCTTTCCAATATTTCCCTCCATCTCCTCCATGTTATGACTGTAGAGAAATAAAAAATGTGGAGAAAGCTTTATGAATACAGGTGTGGTGCACTAGTATCTGCGAATATGTTGCCCATTTTCCCTGAAAGAAGGCAATTCTATAATTATGTAGGGGGTGACTCAATTACATCTGAAATTTGGGATCTTGTGTAAGCAGGAAATTTAAAATGAAAAAATGAAAAATTAAGTAATTAGAATCGACTTAATTGGAACTTGGAGAAGTAGTCCACCTAAATCCTGCAAGTGTGGTAGAAATGCTTGCATATACCATTAGATTGATTTCTGCTCTTCCATTGTTCTCTGTTTCCTGTTGTCACTATTTTCCATGTCTCTTGTATATTTAATATCCTTTGTGGTTTAAAATTGCTTTTACAAATATTTACAGGCTTTGATGTTCTGTACTTGGCAGATTAATAACCTCAAATTATTTAGCAACCCTCTATCTCTTTAAAAGATCTCATCAGATGAAATGTGATACACACTATTGGTTATAGTCTTGAGAATGTTGATAAGTGCTGTGGGAGGAACTGGTTTGCAATAATTCTCTTTGAATACAAGAACCAGTTTAAATGCATGTTTTAACCAATTAAAATACTTTTGTTTGTTTGCTTGCTTGCTTTCTACCCAAAGAAACTATATGGAACTATATTGAGTGCAGAAAATTCAGTGCTTTCACTGGATAATGCAGGACAGACTCTTTACAACCCACTTTCTTCACATGAACATCACCATTGGAATGGATTTGGAATGTATTTGACCAGCTGAGAATTCCAGAGAAGATATTTCCATTAGTGTGATGCTCTCTGGACTCAGAGATGCTCTCTGAAGCCTCTCTGGACTCATCTTCATTTGGGGCCACACTCAGCACTGAAGTTGCCCTCCAAAGACATGCTGACCTCAGAATGCTGCCTTAGGGGTGAAGTACAAGCTCTAAGACAATTTTTGAAGGAAACAGTGAGGAGGGTGCTATGCCAGCTGGAGCATGTGGTACAGTGCGTCCCTTTGGAGGGATTCCTTGCTGGTGCTGAGGTCACAGCGTGCTGCCTGGGCTATTCACTCTTTGCCATCTAAACTTACACTTTAAAAAGGACGAGGAAGAGTGAGAGGGCAGAAGTCTACCTACCTAAGGACAGATAACAGAAGAAAATTTAATTCAGGCAGCTCTTCAACTTCGGAGGTTTTTGGAGGTGAGCAGGAAGTTGCATGCCTGGAAACTCATATACTGTGAATTTCCACACACTAATCCAAACAGACATATCCTTTTGCTCTCTTGGGACAGACCAGAGAGCAGTCAGTGTCTCCTAGAGTCACTCTGCTGTGGTGGAAGAGGCAGAATTAACCTAGGCAGAATGGCTGTGGCTCTGCTCGCTTTTCAGGAGTATGACAGAACCAAAAGATTTTTGATGCATAATAGAGAAGTAGAATTCAACATCTGCAAAGTCAGGCAAATCCTCCACATTTCTTGCAAGTAGGAGAGAATCCATGCAGGGAATGCTTATGCTGCTGTTTCCAAACATACAAACCAAAAACACAAACAAGGTATTACTGCAAGGGCCAGCTCAGGCAAAATATGGGAGCAATCACTGCACTTCAGAGAACTTCATTTTCTGTCATCTACTGCCAGTTTATAGACTTTTCCTTTGAAAAACAAATAGCACAGAGTGTTCTGTGAAAATAGGAGCAATACTGGCAAGCAAAATAATCTCTGACTTCAGTGGATGCTGCTTGAAGCCTCACCTGGTGCTCAGTGTCAGTTCTGAGACTAGTGCAGCCTGGAGGAAAACAGGCTTAAGAAAGATGTGAAGACAGCCCTCGAGTATCTAAAAAGGCTGCTGCAGACAGGCAAAGAGTAAATTGTTGTCAAGACCTGCCAGGAAAAGGGCAAATGTGTTTAAGTTGCGACAGAGAGAGTACCAAAGTGGCTGCTGGGGGGGCTGTGGGATCACTGCTGCTGCCGGTGCTTGTAAGCAGCACCAGAACAGGTTTCCCAGCAGCCATGGGACATTCCTTCTCAGAGTGGGAGTGGGAACCTCCCAGAGACCTTTTCCTACTCCTGGCTTCACTTTCATTGGCTAGGTGTGAAGCACAGAGCCTGAACTCAGTTGCAAACTTCTTGTGAAATACGTACACGTGTAAGAATTTTATTATTCATAGATGGTGGTGAAGAGTGAGAATAAAATATGGAGTGTTCTTTGAGATGTCAGTTCTAAACCAAGTGTTGAACTGCATAAAGAAGCTTTGTTAAGGACAGCACTTAAGTAATATTTTCTTTTATAACACTAATGGTATTAAATTGTTTTATTTGGGTTTTAATTTAAAATAACATTCTGAGAACTCAGAGTCCCTAGACAGCTCCTCTGCTGGGACTGAATATGGCAACCAACTTAATGCATGAAGTCCAGTAACTATATTATGAGAGGAGAGTGAAAGTGTTCCTCAGTATTTCTAACTCTACCCAAACTCGTGCATACTGCAATGCTTGATATTTAATTAGGATTTTATGATGGCAATAAATATTATATAGAATTAAGCTGTTGTTCCAAGCCTTGACTGTTTCTCTATATAGTCTTCTCTCTCGTGGTCTGGCTGTAACACAGCTAGAGTTGTTACATCAGACTTCTGGTGTCAGAGCTGAGGAGCTTCTGGAGGTGGGGGAAGTGTGGTAGGGTAGTGGGGAGCATCTCAAAGCTTAGGATGGCTGCATCCCTGTAGGAGCAGCAATAGCCCAAGCAAGCACTTGCTCAGCCACCAAATTTCTTCAAGGAGAGGAGCCAGTCCACAAGACACTGAGAGGGCCACACTCCTGGCCAAGGATGTTGGCCATATTGCAAGCAAGAATCCTGAACTAGCAAAACAATACACATATAGTCAATACTCCTCACTTTTTAGGAAGATTTCTGTGCCTGCTAAACATCTGTTGCCATCCATTTTCTGAATTAGCAATATATATTGTTGTAAAACAATTCAGGTTAGGCATTTGCCCTAAAGATCAACTTTTAACAAAATGCAGGGGTGTTTATATTAAAAGACATAGCAAAGACCTTCTAAAGGTAGAGCTAGAAGTTTGGGATAGCAAAAGCATGTAGTTTTGTGCCAGAAGGTCTGTTGTGGGGTTACTAATTTGGAACAAAAGTTCAGTACGGTATAGGATTGAAGAAACACAGATTTATGGCATTAAGTATGGGCTTTCTGTTTTAAAAAGGTTTTGTAACATGTAAAAGAAAGACTCTCCCTAGGAAAATATCTCATCTGGGAAGAAAGAGGAAAGAAATTCCATTGTTATCGTTAGTTTATACACACGAGTCAAGCTAAGCATATACCTAAGTTTTTTCTCAGTCAGGACTCCTGGCTTTTTGATTTCTGTGAAGTAAACAGAATGTAAAGGCAAAGACAAAGAAGACGTATTCCAAAACAGAATCTGTTATTATATATACCAATTAATGATGTACTCCATTTAGGTTCATTAAGCCCCAATACAACTGAAGTCAATGTAGTATTGCAATGAAGTCAAGGTGGTATTGCACTGGAATGAATTTGGTTTAACTGACCTAAAGAAAAATGTTCTGAGTACTTGATTCAGTATTAGCACCTGACTGCATAGATATCTTTCCTTTTCCTAAAGAATAATAAGTATTTTGATCCCATTTATGACTTCTTATTTTGTAGACTCTATTACATACATTCAATAAGGCATAATACTTATTAATTTTATTTTATGCATTTGTTGTATATTTATGAGATTTTTTTTTATTGGGTTTATTCCACATTGAGTGGAATCTCCCATGTATGTGTTTCTTCATGTTATACATGAAGTGTACCTTCATTATCCATTATCAAATTACAGCAAGGGTACTGAGACAATAGGATAGCAGAAGAAATTAAGAGCATAAATGGTTGTATTTTGGGAGACTGTGTGCAGTGTTATGAAACTGCAATGCACCATGTTTCCTAACAACAACAACAACAAAAAAAAAATAGGTTGCAAGAATATTTTCTTTTTTTCTTAGTTCACAGATCAAAAGGTTCAATTCAGGCTGAGCAATGTTAAGCTGTGCCCATAGTATTGCTAGATTACATAGTACTCACAACATTCAAGTACTCACAACATTCAAGACTTATATTCACAACCTGTGGTTGTATTTTTTCTAATTATTTAGTAGAATGCTAGCTCCTCATGTTCTATTCTTTTAGTTCCTTCACCAGCCTTGTCTAGGTGTGACTTTTGCAAAATTACATTCCGGCTCCCCCAGTCTGGGGATCGACAGCCCATAACTTGCCCTGTCAATGCCCAAATTCCCCTGTATATGGCCTCTTTGAGGGCTTTGACTGCTTGCCCAGGATTTGTGGGTCTCCAGCAGCCTGACTGCTCTGGGCAGGCTGCGGAGATGTCGCAACTCTGGATGCATCCACGGCTCTGGTGCAGACCACCAAAGGAGCACGTACACGCGGAGCTCGGGAGGCCTTGGCCCCGCAGCACACGTGCTGAAATGGGGCTCTGTGCATGCACACAAAATCTCCTGGGCTCCACAAGATCTGGGCTTAATGGAACATGTGCAGCAGGCCTGACTTTTCTCACAAACAGGTTATCTGTATTTCATGTGTGCAGTTGCTCTGAGGTATCCCAGATGCATCAATTTCCCTGCGTTTGCATTATCTGGGCAGAAATCCTGGACAGAAATATGGGAATCCTGCCTTTAATACAAGCAGCACTAGGGGAAGAGGAAATGAGTATGACACTACATTAGCATGCAGTGTATTTACACTAAATTGGGTGTTGTAATCTGAGTTGAAGTCATTATTTTTGTACTGGCTGGGCATCACTTTATGCGTTATAACATTATTTTAATTCTGCAGGTTATATCATCTTGCTTTTTTCCTCCACTTTCCAGCTGTGAGATGTGTTGCAATTGAATTTTCAAGCCATTCCCATCTTCCCACCCCTCTAAAGTGAGAGATTATTGAATGTATGCCCCTTTTCCAATTTCTAGGTGCCTATGCAAGGTGAAAGATAGCATAAATAGGAAATATAATTTGTACTTCCTTATTAATACTGTATCTCTGCTATCATTTGTCACCTCCTTTGTTACTGTAAGTGTTGTGCAGAATCTCATTAGTGGTCATGCTTTCTGGTTTCTGTTCTCTGTTTTAAATCTGTTTCTCATTTCCTGGCTGTTAGTTTTTGCTTGAGGGTTGTTTTAATTTATGGTATTGTCATTCTGGCTCCTATTTGTGGTGTGAGATGATGGTCTGTGTGCATTTCTAACAGTTCTTGTAGCCTTACACGTTCATGCAATTCTTTCTTTCGAGTACTCTCAAGTTCATCTTATTTTGCATAATGTGGTTGCTGTCTGGGTAAAAATTACTGCACTTTAAAGCATCAGTAAAGACGATTATCATCTGATTTAGAGTATTTTGAATTTTGCATTTTAGGTGGAATTTTTTTGACATGGGGCTTTTTCCATGCTGGAAAACAAGCAATTAAACAGCTGCACAGATGTTACTGAAGGTCTTTCACAAACGTTTCACTGCAATCTATGGGACAGTGCTTTTGAAGTGAGAATCAGAACATTCAGGTTCAGCTCGGACAAAAGAAATAAATGACACTTCTCTATGACATCAAAAAATAGAATGTTTACCATGAAATCAGAGAAATTGTTTTAATAAATTGGCCCAAAACTTCTTTTTGCCTCTTGTTATTATAATTTAATGGCAGCCATCATCCATTTAAAAAGAACTGTTTATGAGGGCTGTCAATCTCTAATATTAACTAACCATAAATTCCTCTTCCCAAGCACAAAAATGTCTCGAAGTCTTGAGGTCTTGTGAAACACTGAGAGGGGAAGAAGTATTTCCTATTTGGCTTCCACTCTTTTGGGGCTTATATTCACATGGTCATATTTTATTCCATAATCACATGGGATGAACATATATTCCAATTTAATTATGTGAATATACAGATTTAAAAGCTCTGGATGTAAGAATCATGCACTACTTCTAAGTCTTCAGTAATGTGGAGATGCTGACAGGTCTAGTGGTTTTTATTAATTTCTTCATGGATTTAAGAAAATTGTGTTTCTGTCCTGGTTTACAGAGTAAAGTTCATTCATTTAGTGCTTTTTAGCACATGTCCACTTACCATGACGGTTTTCTTAGGCAGCACAAAAGCTTTGAGAATTTGTATCCCAGATGTATTTCCAAAGAGGAGTATCTGAAATCAGCAATTTCAGGTAACAATTCTGAGAGCATTACAGGTAAAATCCAAAGTTTGTCTCATGAGCAACCTGAAAAAATGCAGATTGGTAGAGAGTGCTCTTTTAAGGCTGATGTCTGCAATAATGCAATATACATATTTATGTAAGTTTGGCATGATCTTAGTTTTGATGATGCTCAGACAAGGTAATGCTGGGTTTGATCAGTTCTTCTGAATGTTGTGCTACTTTTATTTGGGCCCTCAAGCACCTCTGCTGAGAAATATGAATTAATTTGATTGAGCCACGAATCAGTTTTTCCGGTGGTTTTTTTTTGGCCCTGTGAACATTAATAGAATAACCCTGCATTGGTTTTGGATACGATAGAAAATTATTTGAGGCTTTATATAGTTATTAAATATTTCCTCCATGTTGACATTCATTTCTGTTTTTCCTAATTTTTTCTCAGGACCAGTATTTTCCAACTTAAAGAACTAATCCACTGTTTGTCTGCTTTGTCCCCAGCTTCTGAGTCTGAATAAAATATTTTGCTCTTTTACTCTGTCTGAGGCAAACATGGGGCCAGGGGGAACACAAGAGGTATTCCTCCTTGCAGTGGGTTTGGTTTGCCTTCCCAGTCATGGCACCAATCCCTTCTCTTTCAGGGCAGAAACTTGAACCTGGCAGCCAGAAGTTACCAATGGGGAATTCATCAAAGGAAAAGATGCCAGAAATTTTATTATGAGTAAGATGAAATTATACAACCACTAACTTTCTCAGAAGAGGAAATAGTGTGTTGTCCTGTCCTTGTTTGGGCTTTTTCTCTCTGGAGATTGCTCCCCTGTCTTTACCACAAAACAAGCAAATAAAAATCTTAAGACAGAATGCCAGCTTGGGAAGTATCATCCCAGTTGTTTAAAAATTGATAGTTGTAAATAGCTGGCAAACTTATGCAATGAACAATGTCTAGTTTCTTTGGCAATAGTGGAGGAAACCGTTCAGCATATAATTATGCAATAATTTATTTTGGAGGAGCTGATGAAGATGCTGGGTGGCATCCTGGTCTCCCTGATACCAGTGGAAATTGGATATTGAAGTGTGATTCCATTCTCTATTGAGATAAGTTACTACCTCAGACATAAATGTTGGGTTTAGAAACTGATGTGACTAATTAAAATCTCCGTGTCAGAAGTATCTAAGGAGATGGTCACAGATGAAGGGTGAACAAGTGTCAATTTGTTAGAATCAAAAGTCTAAAAATTTTAGATCAAGAAAGCCTAGGCTGTGTTGACAGACCATTGTAGCTAGGCAGCTCCTCAAAAAAACCTGACAAGTTCAATTTTGTTAAATTATTTTACACCAAAACAATCTACAAAACATTGAGAACTCAGCCTTCTTTTGATTTCAGTGGTCACTGACTTTGGGCACTTCATATACTCAGGCCAACACAATCCAATTGAGTAATCCTCTTTTTGCCTTATTTGATAATTTTGTAAATGAGGAGGGGACAGAACAATATTACAAATTATGAAACCCATGGGAATACAGATGCAAAGGGAATAAAGATGAAGTTATTTAATCAAAAAGGAGGGGAAAAAAAGTGACTTCATTGCTGACACTCTCTCTTTGGACTTGCATAGCTAAGAAAATTTGCTGCGTGAGATGGCAGACCAGAGTGAAAGCTGCTAATGGGAAATCCTGAAAACCTTCAATGCTGGAGTTGTCTGCAGATGTACTTGGACAGCCTGACAGCAGGCACTCAGCACAGAAAGGACAAATTTATTCCAGAAGTCACGAAAGGGTTCTCAGGGAATAACAGAGTTACTGACCAAAGACATTATTCAGTTCATGTGTGCTCTTCAGAGGGTTGTTTCTCCTCCTGGCTTGAAATGTTTTATTGCAGGTATCTGGCAGTTCTGCTGTAACAGCAGTGACACAGTGCTGAAGCAAAAAAAAAAAAAAAAAAAAAACCCAACAAAAACCCACCCCCCCAAAAAAACAAACCCCACAAAAAAACCCCACCAACATTAGAAGGATGACTTCCTAAAAAACTTGAGTGGGACCATGAGCTACAAAGCAGTTAAAAGAAAGAAATAATAGCAAGATTATTTTCAAAGTCCATTAAAAATTCTGATATTAAACTATCAGCAAGAGAATTCAGATTTATTTCTGCTGTGGATACTCTCAAAGAACAGAGGAACAGAGTCTGACCTCTCCTTTTTCCTTTTTTTTTCCTTTTTTTTTTTTTTTTTTTTTTGGAACTACTGAGCATTTGCTTCTCCTGCTGACTTTAAATAGAAGCCTTGGGGACTCCATGCTGTTAAGAATGAGGCCTGTGATCATTAACTGAAGGACCTGTTCATAAAAGGGATTCTTATCTGAGTCCTAGGGCCTCTTTACATGGGGCTTTTCTTGGAAGAGAAAGGAAATAGATGAGAAAAGAGACAGTCCAGATGCTAAATTTTTACTACTTCATCAATCTCTGGCTAGACCTGATGGTTTCCATGACCATTGTTCTGATCTCCTCTTTCCAGCCTTTCTCTCATCTCCACCACCTGAGACAAATCCTGTCTCTGACTTTTTGTTCTCTTCCTCGCTTTCTTGTCTTTCTTACCAATCTTTTCCCATGCATTTCACTTAACATTTCTCTGATAATTATTCTGCTTCTTCCCTATCCATTTCTGCCCCTCTGCCAAGATTAAAAGAGGGGGAAATGCCTAGCAACATCTCTCATACCCTGGGAACTACGATTATATTTGCTGCCACTCATTGCTAGCTGTTCTGGACAAAGGAATGGGCAGAATCCAATGTTGCATCCATTGGGTTACCATGGGTTGGAGTCCTGCTGGAGAGGCACATTTCCAGCCACTGGTTTGCATCCTGCCTAGCACAAAGACAGTCACACACACAGTTGTTATTCATTAGGTCTTATCACAACCACCATAGCTAATATCATAGTGAATCAGTTGACCATAATTTTTTGGCTTCTGTAGCTTGCAAAGATGAGTGCATTCAAAATGCACAAAATTAATTATTACGTTGCTCTGTGATTACTTTGAATTTGTAATTTCTTTCCAAGACATGAAGATTTAAATAATCCATTTAGTCACCGTTGTTCCATATTAATTCAGTGTTTGGTTAGACTCTGGGCAGGCTACAATGTTAGGGTCATTTTAACTCCTGTTTTCATTAACCATTATTATATCTGCTCCTGAAGTGTATGCAAATGAAGAGCAGTATGAATTTGTCAGAATTATTGTAGCTTCATTCCATTTGTCAGGCATAGCGGGATCCCCTCTAGTTCATTGTTTTGGGAAGGCTGCTCTGCATTTGTCTCTTTAATTTCATTTTGCATGCAGGGCTGGTGGTTTCTGCCCTGTAGCCCGTGCTTCCCGTGGGGGTTTTGTTTGCTCATGGAATTACCCCTGATGATAACACCACACTTCAGGCCTGCCTGGGTATCCCTTTGTGTCATTGTGCATGACCCATGTGTGTACCCTGTATCACTGCATCCCTTTAAGAAAATAGTATTGTTTATTACCACAATAACCAAAATTCAACTGTGCAAGTTGAGGGACAGAAAATGTTCTCTCTCTCCAGAGAATGCCAGTTTGCATGGAAGGCAGAGTTGATATAGAATGAAGAAAATCTCAATAGATTATTTTTTTATTCCTTTTTACATAAATACATGATAAAGAGAAACATTAGTTAGGACCAACACAGTTTTTCCTTGTAACTACATAAAAATATTAGACATAACTAAGCAGTATTTTGTATTTTATTGTACACACAGAAATTTTTATCTGGCTTACTGATTAATAGGCTACAGAGAAGTTGATGATAACACAATGACACTTTGTCTGTAATGGCAGTTTATGTGCTTCCCCCAGCTTTTCCTCACTGCTGGATTGACTGAATAGAAGAAAAACAATGGCTTTTACCCTGGTAACAGTGTTGCAGGTACTTTTTCTCCTCCTCTTTCCCATCTCCTGACAAAAAAATGGTAACTCAACACTAAGCAAAGAGGTCATTATGGTGGCAGAAGCGTCAATGTACCTGGCTTCTTGTTGAAGATGTTCTGTTTTTCTTTCAAGTTTTTACAATCATTAACTTCACTGATGTTTCTCCTAATTTCATTATGCAGATATAAGTTAAAGTAGAGTGATACATTTCTTTATATGTTTGCCCCAAAATATTGGGAAAGAGAAGTAAAAATCCCTAATTGAAAAGCTTTTGATAGAAAAGGAGAATGGGGTGTGAGTTTGAAGAAATCTATCAAAACAGCAGGGAAAGCAGCAAGGAAAGCAGGCAAGAACACCTTTGCTGTCTGGGGATTTCCTTCGTTTCCTGGTCTGTCCTGTGATGGAGGATTTCTGCTGCCTCACCAAGCAGGCACTGTACCCAAGTGCAGCAAGAGAAGAGTGTGTCTTCCTTCTATCCATAGTCTCTTCAGGCATTCAGATCCTATCAGGACTCTTCTAGTATTCTCCAGAAAACAGTTGGCTTTTTTTTTTTTTTTTTTTCCCCTCAAGGTTATTTAAAAATTCTACTGTGTAGGCTGACAAATTTTAACATAAATTATGTAGCAAGTGACTTAAAGTTGTTATTACTAAAATTAAGAGACCCAAACAAGATTGTTCATTTTGTTTTAAGATATCCAAGTTTTAAGCAATCAATGCTTCATAAGCCCATAATGGGCCAGGTCAAAAAGGCTTTATGCACTCAACAAAATCGAAGGGATTCTACTGCACTCTTCCATTAAGGTAGTATTTAATCTACTGTTTCCACCTTCAGTGTCATGCATTAAGAAAAGAATTTTCCATAAGTGGGGACCTATTTCCTTCTGGAGTGCAATATGGTTGAAGGTTTTATAATCCAGTCTAAAAATGTTCATATAAGAAATTCCATTTTGAAGTAAATCAGAAGTCCAAATTTCTTGGTTTTCAGTGTGCTTATTATGAAAGTCACAGGTTAGTCTAACAGAGATTCACTTTCTATTTCATAGGGTACCAGACTGAAGCCTGATGTGTTGTTTTTGGGTTTGTTTGGTTTCTTTATTTGTTAGTGAAAGGTATGGATTTCTTAATCTAAAAATGAAGCAAATAGCAGGTAGCACTATTACCTCTTTCTTCAACACTTCACACACACCTTTTAGCTTGGCTGATAAAGTGCTTAAATAAAGAGTTTAAAATATCTGAGGAGCAGATATTCAGCTTTTAGTGAAATTCACTGATATTTGGTTTTCTGCCTTTGAAAATTGTTCCTCTCATACTTTCATTATGATTTGAATGGCAGATTTTATTTTTTTTTCTTAGAAACACAAACACTATAAAAAGCTTCCCAGGTTACTGCCAGTTAATCTTATTCCAACCATACCATTTCCAAGCTTCCTCCAGGCTAAAAAGAAGGAAAAAAAGTCTTGCAATACAGACAAATGTTGGCAAATGAAGGCTGTTCCAGTGCAAAACAGCATTAATTTCTCCTAACTTTAGGCATGTAGATATTCTCTGAGTGTGCTCTCACTACAGCAAAGAACAAAATCTCCAGACAGTTTATCAGAGCAGTGCAAGAGCAGCTTTTCCTTAGGACTCAGTGTGATGCATTTTAGGTTAGGGAAGATGTAGGGAAGAAGGACTATCCTGAGTCTAAACAAGAACTCATTTCCTGTTGGGTGCTCTGGATGCACACCTGAAGGCAAGTTCCAGCTCTGCCTCATCAGCTGGCAGTGCCCATGGCTGCTCCACAAGTTCAACCACCAAAGGTGACCAAAGTTTCTCAAGGGCCTCCCTAACATTTTGCTAACATGGGGTGAATTTCCCCACAGGAACTTTCCTGCTTCCATTTTTAATTATTTCTAGGAATTTCTCTTGACATCAAAGTTTCAGATAGTTAAAATTAGGTGTAAAAGGCATCTCTGAAGTGTGAAAGCCATTCTCAAATATTGATTCTGAAGAAGTTCACCTTCTGTGCAAACATGTCTTGTCCCTAAGGAGTTTCAGAGGTACCCATTTCTCCCTCTCTGAATTTCAGGTATAAATTGCAGATTGTCAAATGAATAGCAAAGGGCTGCAGCCAGCAGCCAAATCAGCTGCCCAAAATGTTAACTGAGCCCTGCAATGAGACCTAAAGTTTTTGGTTCTGTTGTAGGGCACGGGGACCAGCACAGAGAGGAAGAGCAGAGCTTCTGATTCTCACTGGGGGCACAATCCCTGAAAGAAGCCTTGGGGAAATTTTCATCTTCTCTAAATTTAAAAATAAAGAAATGCAATACAATAACTGCTGAACAAGACTCATTGTTCAAAGTTCAACCTTCACTATGTATACCTGCAGTTTTCAGAATAGCAGAGGATTTAATTTTTCTTCTCTTGTGCAATAAGTAGTTCGGTCATTTTGATTTTATCCTTCTCATTGTAGCTTTTTGATTTTAACATATTTCCTCATTATATATGAGACATAAAAATTACTACTTCTAATATTATCGAGTGGAATTGTCTGTATTACCAACTGGTGAGTTCAGATATTTATGCTAAAGGTTCTCTTTGTAACCTTTCTCCCCTAAAAAATTCTAGTCTGAAAGTGAAAAACTCTATACATGTTTTGCTTCACCTTCTTAATTCTTTTCAGTTTTTTCCTCTGTCCATTTCTTTTCTTTCTGGTGTGGCAACACTTTTAATGCATCCAGAACAGATCTTCTCAAGTCAAGAAGTATACTTAATGCAAAAAGCAAAACAAAAGAGTAAAGAAAAGTGTTCTAAAAATTAACCTCTCCTGTGCTGCTCAGTAGACTGAAAGTTTAGAGGGTGAAGGCATAGTATTTAAAACCAGTATTTAGGTTTTTAAAGTAAATTTAATATCCTAATTATTGAATTACAAAACCACTGTATTTTAAAATGCAGTAGATACAAAGGAGGAGGAGCTAGTGTGACCATATATACAACTAAAGCAAATCATGAATGCATTTTGCAGAATCAGGATCTAAAATTTTTCGTTCACTTATATCAACACACAGGGTATGAGGATTCATTGCCCTCTCTTGCTTTCACATTCAGATGCATTTAATCTCATGCTAAAGGTGATTTATAAAGGTGATGCACTTGGTATTGGCTAAACCAAGAATTTGTCCCCACCCTTTTTCAGTCGAATTTAACTTTCTTAATACTCACTGCACAGACTGACATAATGCATGCAAAGTCTTAGAAAAGCTATTTTGACAGTTCCCTAATAGGCCCTAATTTGAAAACATGGGTTTGTCATGGAAAATAAGCTCTAGAAACTAAAACAGGGCTTGATGAGCACATGTAACTGAAACCTCGCTGATTCAGTGTTTCAGTTGTGAGGATTGTACTTAAATCTGCATCTTCTGACTTCCCATATCAAATTCTGTTAAAGTCAATTCTGTGCCTGTCCTCCTTGCTGACTAGACACTTAAAACCTTAAACATGGTGATCATCATTGCACATAAACCACCCTCTTTTTTTTTTTTTTTTTTTTAATTCTCAAGCTGATATTCATCCAAAGTATTTTAAAATCCATTTTGAGGAGCACTGAGGTTTTTCACATCACCTATTAAACACTGAGAGGAACTGGTTTTTCACCTTCAAAGACAAATATGCAGAGATGTTTGCGTGAGAGAAACTGCTCAGAGGAAGTCTGAGAGGAAAAAATGCCTTCTGCCTCTTCTTTTTAGGAAAAGGGAAGCAGTAAGAGATTACCAAGGTAGTTTCCTGGGAGAAAGGAAGAAAATCCTTCAAATCTCCTTCCTCTTTTGATTTTCCCTTTATAAGAATTTGTTTTACTTTTGTGACTAAGTGCCTACAAATCAGGGGTTTTTTTTCTTTTTAACATAAGTTGAGTGTGAATTAGATCCCAGACTTTTAACAAAAACTTTATTCACTGTTAAAAGTTCAAACTTTTCTCACAGATTTTTTTTCCTCTCTTTTTAGTTAAGGCCTTTTTCCTTGTTCAAACCTCCATTGGAACTTTGAGTGTGTGTCTCTTTTTAGACAACGAAAGTTCAAAAATCAGCAATAAATTATGTTTATTGAACTTTGAAATTTTGTGTGCTATGCAATGTTCTTTCTATATGGAATTTTCCACTCTTGCACAAATGCAGATTTGCTTTCTGGGATAACTTTCTGTCAGTAATGTTTCTGCCTGTTATCACGCAGATTTATCAAAACAGTACATTTTTGAGAATCTTTGCTTTCTTGATGCTTGGTGTTTCTCTGATGTCAAAATCACTGCAGCAGCTGCAAACTGTGTGAGCTTTCAAAGTCACCTCCCACTTTTGTGTACTGGCTCTGACAGATTTGGACCTCAAAAATGTGAAATTGTCCATGCTATAAGAAGGCAGTAAGATAAAAACTTGCAAGTTTTATGTGGGCACAAAAATGTTTTTTTTTTAAAACTGAGAGATACATTTTTTTTTAATGAGGAACAAAATTTTGTGATCCCTGAGGTGACGAAAAACAAAATTTTAAAGCAAACATGCTGCCGGCTCAATCCCCTTTCACCCATATAACTCAGTAATATTATAGAATGTTAATTTTGAACAAGAGCATTAATTGTCTCACTGCATCCATGCCAGAACTATTTTTAGATTAATGAGAGGTGGTTTGAATTAGAGAAACTGGATCCAGAGTGGATTTTAATAAGCAAAAATGTGGGTGGGTTTAGCCAGGATTTTGGTTTGGATTGTTAGAGACAAAGGACGTTTGTGATCCTGTTATTAAGGTCCTGCTGTACTTCCCCAGATGGTGAAGAAGATGCATTTGGAGCCAAAAAACAGCTCAGTGTCCTGGAGCAGTTGCTGCTGGAGGCCTGGGTCTGCTTTCACTCATTATCCCAGGGGTCTCATGAGAGGTCAGTGGCACTCAGGACTCCCTAAGCAACGCATATTTTGCTCCAACTTTTCTTTTTCTTACTCAGGGAATGGGTCCCTCCTTGGAGGAACTCTGCAGTTCTTCATTCCCCAGCTTTCTGGGGTCCAACAAACTCCCAGTGACAGCAGCCTGGGTCAGTGCAATACCATGATTCAGGGGCAGCAAGCCTTGAGGCGTGAGCCAAAGAAACTCTGACCTAGAGATCACTGAGAAAAAAACAACTTTGAAGGCTTCTCCTCAGATTTCAGAAACAGGAGATACTTAAGAAGCAATGAAAAAGTACAAACTGCTGGAAAAAATCACATAAAACCTGAAACACAAAAGCTCATTTTAAAAAGCTTTTTGTGTTTTACAGAACAATTTGCATTAAAATATCTCCACTTTAAAAAAAAAGAAAAAAAATGAAGAAAAAAAAAGGTTATTTGGGTATTTTTAACCTGCTTTTCAATCTGGTATTTTCAGTCCCTTTAATTCTGGTGATCTCAGCAAACAGGCATTCACTGTGCTCCATCCACATCTTTTTTATTCATTTTTATTTCTTACCCCCTCAGATTAACTAGTGGAATGGATAATATAAACATTCCCTGAATGCTTCAGGACCAGATTAATTCAACACACATACACATGCACACACTGGCAGGTTGCGCTAATTTCTCAAATGCTAGAAAAGTTACTGCAGAACCGTTCAGTTTTTGGGTTGTCACCAATGAAAATTAATTACCCCTTTGGCCCTTTGTCTCACAGCATTACAAGCCAAACCTGTACAATTCCGAGGTTTTCTGTGGATAAGTTGCTAAGAGATTTCTCCCTTACGAATCAGGTTTTATTTGGACTCTTATAATTGCCAGTGATTTGAATTCTCTCCCCTACAGCTTCTTCTGTGAAGACTAATCAATAGAGTGAAATGATTTATTTGTAGCACATTAGTCACTCTTGAGGTTTATCCTTGCTTGGACATCTGCATGCTGGAGACAACTACAAGGCAGACGCAGTGAAATCTTTAAATGTAATAAACCACCAATATTTCATTTAAGCTGGTTACATAGCAAAAATGCAGGTTTTAAGGGCCTTAATATCTCAGTTTGGCTTGTAACATTAAAAATAGCTATATCACATTCTCTTCCTTTGGTTCATGATCCGGTCTGTTGCTAAGAAACCCTTCCTCAGGTGGCTTTGAACTTCCTCAGCATTTTCATCTGTAGCTATACTACCTTGTTGAGCCATAGGATCCTGCTGCTGCCTCTCTGGAATTTACATTCCTTGCTGAAAGTGGTGCAGCCATTTGTGCAGATAAGCAGCTAATTCATTGGTGTGTCAAAGCATTATGCTTTGATCTTCAATATTTCTTGTCTCGTGGTTTTTAAGTGCATCATTTAAGTCTTTATGTGGAGAAAAATTGTACACAAGACAGAGTCATGAAATACTCCAATCTCTTCTGGACCCTCCCTTTTTTTTCTTTTTTTTTTTTTTGTGGCTTGGGCTTGTGCCATAAACAAATGAGGCTCCTCATATCCCCAGCCGTGTGCCTTCCGTGGAGCTATCAGAGACTCTAACATGGCAATCTATTTCCTTGCTGTAAATCAAAATGTTTGGAGGGGGTTTTTCCTTTCCTCTTTTTCCTTGCTTCAAATAAAGCACTTCTCAGGATAGTGGCAGTGACACAAAGAGCAGCCAGACTGTCAGAGGGAATGGTGTCTTTTAAATACCGTTCCACAGAATTGACGTGCACTGTGTTCAAGCTGGCAGCTGTTGATTGACAGCCTCAGAAATTGGTTATGCTGAACACTGTGTTCTTAACTGCACAAGGAATACTATATAAAGTAACCTATATACACACCCATATGCATTTAGGTGAATGCACAGTACCTTTATTCATTCAGAAAGCACATGCCTTGTGTGTGTAATGCCATCATTGCTTTAATCACCACTTTTCTATCAATTTTCACATCTGATAAACATTGCAGAGTTCAGCACATTCTGAACTAGAAATAACTCTGAGAGAATATTTATGAATTGTTGAGTTAGAGTTTGTTTTTCAAATTAGAGAACTTCAAATCAGTTCCAAAAGAAAGCAGTGATGAAGGAAAAGTTCTCTACTAGGAAAAATTAAGTCAGCCAGCAACTGGAGGATAATTTCATAGGAAAAATAAATCTGACCATTATATTATGAAATTGCCTTATTAACTTTGTTTGTGTTCTGAGATTTTCCTTTTTCCTTCTCTATTGTCTCAATAAATGTCTTTTCTTCCAGCCTTTTATACTTTAATATGGATGTGTGTTTATATTGCCATTTTTCTGGCAGAATCCTGTACTCATCTAAACCCATTTGCATCTGAGAATTAACATTTGCATATCTTGAACTTGTTAGTATTGGGTCATACTCTCAGCAGGTGGAAAATATCATGTCTTCTTTGACTTCAAGGCAACTCTGCCAGGTGATTTTCCATTGTTCCATTTCACCTGGGTTTTGAGTCCTTCCAAAATACACACCAATTTGTGAACGTGGTTTTCAAAAGTACAGAAAAGGAATCAATATTTTTCAAAAAAACTGTAGATTTCTGAATAGGCCAAAAATATCTTAGGACAGTAAACCCAAATACGCTCTGCTGCTCCAAACTATTAGTTATAAAACTTTGTTGTGGTGTATTTACAGTTCTCTGTCTGAAAGGTTAGGGCAGGCTTTAAAATATGCTTAGCTTGCCATACTGTGTTTTTATTTTCAGAGAGCTAATGTGGATAAAGAAAAGAAACCAAAGTGCAGAATAAAGTTAGCTTGGATTTCCTGTGACCTTGGGGTGTTTGGTGCAAATGTCTTTGATTTAAGAATTGAATAACAGACAAATAATTTGCGTTTGATCTAATAGTTATAATTAATACTAGGAAAAGGTCAAAACTTCATGAAATTTAGCCATGAAAGTCTCACTTTCTTCATTTGCAAAAAAAAAAAAAAAAAAAAAAAAAAAAAACAAAACACAAAAACCCCCAAAAAACTGTTGCCACAGGTAATTCAGTACCTACAAACATTCAGATTAAAAGATGGCTGAAGTTTTAAAACAGATTTCCTCTTTTCTGGATGGTTAAAGAATATTATTTAAAGGATGGAAAAATCACATTATCTGAGCAGGGGCTTAAGGCATTGACTTCAGCCAGAAAAACTATATCTGAAACCAAACTTTGCAAGAGATTTCTGGATATTGTGGCTCAGCTAATTATTTAGACTTCCCTCACAAAAGTTAAATCTAAATGAATGTTGTCCCAAAGCTTTTGAGAGCATGAAAAAGATGGAAGCAGAGCAGAATCTGACTCAGCTTTTTGTATTTTCTCTACCAATCAAACATTTTTGATAGAGTCAACAGTTCCTCTGTCACATTCTGTAGAGGTTTTCTATTAAAAGAAAAACATTTAGCAAATACTTTTCTTCTTTAGCAGGGAGGAAATGTTTTACCGTACTCTCCAGCTATTGCTGAAGTACGTGCTAACATTATCCTCTGCTTGATTATCTATTCATCACTTCTCAGCAGGATTTTCTATCTAAGACACAAGTGCAGTTGAGGCAGGAACACACACCAGGAGATGACCTGACCCAACACTCTGCTCAGAGCAGGGTCAGCCAGACCAGGTTGCTTAGGGACGTGTCCAGTCAAGTTTTGAGTAACTCCAGGGGTGGAGACCCCACATCTCCTCTGGGCAACCTCTATCAGTGTTTGGTGACCCTTGAGCTGGGTCTGGCTGAGATGGAGTCAATTTTCACACAGCAGCCCTCACAGTGCTGGGCTTTGCCCTGACAGCCAGAAAGGTGCTGAGAACCTGTCAGTGTTTGGGTACTGCTGGGCAGTGCTCCCACAGCATCAAGGCCATCAGACGTTGCCTGCTGATGGGAAGCAGAGAATTAATATTTTGTTTGCCTTTTCTTCCATGTGTGGCCTTTGTTTTACTCCATTAAACTGCCTTTCACTTGACTGACAAGTTCTTTTTCATGTGATCTTCTTCCCCCTATATTGCTGAGGAGGGAAATGATAGAGTGAATTGGTGGGCACCTGACATCCCCCCAAGGTCAAACCACTACACACCCTCTCTGTAAAAGTGTTTTCTTTAGTTTCCTGTGTTTCAATCTGTTCAAATTGCCTCTTCTTTGGGAGCTTAGTGACAGGACAGGCTGACTCTGGCTCCATCTTCTTTACATGCCCCATCCATTATTTATACACACTGATAAGATTCCCCTAAAGCCTTCTCTGCTCCAGGCTGGAGAGACCCAACTCTGTCTACCCATTCTAACTCCTCCCAGTCACATTCTTAACTTTCATATGTTTAGAAATGGTTTCCAGGATTGTTTGCCCCACCATTTTTCCAGGAATCATGAGGAGGCTGAGTAGTCTGTAACGCTCTGAATGCTCCATCTGGCTCTTCTTGAAAATAGGGGTGACATTTGCTTTCCTCCCATCCTGAGGAACTTCCCCCAGTTGCCACAACTTTTCACAGAGGATTTGCAGAGCAAATTTTACCTACTGAGACTGAGGTGGGCACACTGAACTTGCCAGTTAATCTTTAAGCCCTCTTAAAGTCCCCTATCATGCCATTTCCTGCCCCATTCACAGGCGAGTCCACAGTTTCCCTGGTCTTCCTTTTGCTGGTGAAGGGCCTGGGGGAGTCCTTCTTGTTACCATTCAGGTTCCTTGTCAAGTTCTAGTCCAGGTGGATTGTGACTTCACTAAACCCATCCTGGCAAGTCAGACAGTGTCTCTGTATTCCTCTCAGGTCACCTGACCTTGTTTCCACTTTAATCCTCCCTTTTTACGTTTGGGTTTTGTCAGCAGCTCCTTGTTCATCCATACAGACCTCCTGGCTTGGCCTCCTCCTGCACATGGAGGTGGACCATCCTTGAGCTTGGAGAAGGTGGTACTTGGAAACCAACTACTTCTTCTTCTCCCCTCTTCTCTCCATATCCCACATCATACTTTGAAGTCAGCCCCAGTGCCTGGCCTCCTGAGCTCCGGGCTTGCAATAATAATTTTTTGCCATTCTTCCTCCTCACAGGATCAAAACTCTGGCATCACATGGTCACTGCAGCAGATGTTGTCTCTGTGAGAAACCATCACCCTCTGGTTTATTAAATAAGAAAGTAAGACACAAATCTGACCTATCTCTGTGACAGAATATGTTTAAGTTTTTTTGAAAGTGATTGTGATGTGGCCTTTGGTCTTTTAAAACTATGAGAATTAATCCTTTGGGGCCAACATTCTAATGTTTCTGGAATTATTTTTTTTATAAGTTATTTCAGGGCAGGAGGTGAGGTTGAATGGGGAGGAAATGGTTTCAGAGGAGTCGTAGGGGAGCCATAAGAAATCACAGAGCAGGTCCTGGGTGGGCCAGCTCTCTACTCTCCACGGTCTTCACAGGGAAAAAAAATTATTCTAGTTACAGGTAGTTCCCATTCTCTGTCTTAGCTCACAAAAGCCAGGTTCCCAGGGGGTGTTATGGGAGAGCACAGGATTAGGACAAGACAAATAGGGAAACAGTGGCCTCTGCAGTCTTGCCTTTTCCCAAACTGAGGCCAAGTAAGATGCAGCCACTCACAGGTCTACACAAAATGTCTTTTATTTCAATTTTTAGTGGCTTTGAGACAGAACCGTCTGAGGAATATATGAACTAATTTTGATGGAGATTTTGTCATAGCAGAACTGCTTTTCTTAAAGATGTACAGAGACCTGCAGGAAAGGTGCAGCTTACTTCTATTTGCGTGCTATTAAAAACTCTCGGTATGCAGTACTTCAATAATTCATCTGTAGATGTAAAAAATTATGTTAAAAGTCTTCCTTTGTTTTGGCTTATGCAGCAGGCTCATTATAACATGTTGATGAGTAATTTTCTACTTAGAATAAAAGTTTTATTTCAAATCAGAAAGATAGTCTTGAGAACAGAAAACAAAATTTTAAGTGGGGCATATAAAAATGATGCTAAAACTGACAGTATTGACACAGAAAGAAAATGCTAGGGGATTTTTCGAGGAAATTTTGCAAAGAGATAAGTCCATGAATAACTTTTTCTATTTTGTTTTCATAACACTCTTGCCAAAAACAACATCAAAAAGTGCTGGAAAAGCCTTGTAAAATCATTTAGCCCATTGTTCAAACCCTGCCAGTGCAGCACAATTCCTCAGAGTGCATTCTCTACTGTCTTGTCCAAGCTCAACTGTATGTGACTCAAACAATGGGTTTCCACCACTTCTCTTGGGAGATATTTCTGCATTATAATAGATCACATTGTTAGGAAAGTTTGTTAAATGTTCCTTCAGTCAGTTTTAATCCATTAATTTTACTCAAATGCTACTGGGTCACCATAACCAGCACATGTTTTTTGTTAGTTTTCTAGTCTTCAATTATTTGTAGATGACCAGAGCACACTGTCTTGCCTCCTGACCATCACTGACCATAGGTTGCACACTAAGGTTTAGAATATTTCTTTTTTCACTGTTTTTACGGAATTGTTTCTGCAGTTATTTTTGTTGCTTTGCCAGTTCATTGACTTTCTTTGATATTCTGGTTCTTTTCCTTCCCATCTCTGATACTGTCTCATTTCACCTGGAAGGGACTAGAGTCAGATTTGAATTACAGAAATGAGTTTTTCTGATTAGTTCAGTCAACTTCTCTCCTTCCTTCTGAAGGAGGTTGTTAAGACATCTATAATATATCCTGAAAGACAGGTTGGCATTTTGCTTGCAAAATATTCTTTCTGCTGGCAGAAAGAAGGGTTATTATTAAAAATAAAATGCCATTTAATATTTTACATTTCATTATTTCACATTCCAGGTGACTTTAATTTTCTGTTGCAGGAGACATTAGAATTATGAATAAAATCTTCTTTCCACCTGGATCTAAAATGCTTCCTCCTAATTTAATTATTTGTTCATGGTGTGCAGCCAGTCCCACGTGGGAACCCTTCCATGGTCTTTGTCAGGCCATGAGAGGTAACAAGAAACCACATTAATACAGCAATAATTTGTTTCTTTTCTATTCTACAGTGTGCTGCACTCTCAGGTGACACATTCAGAAACCTTGAAGGATGGCTCAAATTTTGTCAGACATCTGTTTGTCCAGAGGTCTTTTGCTTGTTCCAAAAATTAATCCATCTGGATTCAGGGTTCAGTGACCAATTTAACCACCACAGAAGAATGGGCCTGACTCACACTTTCATTGAGTTTTTTTTTCATTCATCCCAAATCATATAAATGTGGTAACTATTAATGATTCTGTCCTCTAGCTTTTTTTTTCAGCAACCATCCACTGCAACTCTCACATGAAAGGCATTTTCTTCCTTTAAGAAGCCCTGGAAAGCTACCCCAGTTTTAAACTAAAAATGTGTTTGATTTTGGAGTTCTTACACTCTTTTGGAGTGTAAAAAGTAATAACAAATTGAATGCCTGCAACATTCATATAAAAATGGACAATGGATTGTTCAATAATTTATTACTGAATTTTAAAAATGTGACGTTTTTGCTTTTAATGGAGAGAAATACGGAAAGACAGAGCCTTATTTTCTGCATTTGGGTTAATCAAGTTACCCTGTCCACAGTAGGGGTGTTGGAACTAGGTGATTCTTAAAATCCCTTCCAACCTGTCTGTTATATGACTCTCTGAATTGGACTCTTTCTAATGCTTACAGGGCTTTTAAAAAATGTTTTTTAATTTATTTTTTAATTAATTTTTTCTTTTTTGTTTTCTAATGTAAAAGGCTGCACTGAAAGAGAGGAACCAAGCAAAAGAAAAGCAGTGACGTGCCACTTCTCAGCAAAATGCAAAGAAATAACACTTGAATGATGGCATTTGGGTGGAGAATGGAATAATTTCTGTCTCATGTTGCACTCAAAAACTTTGCCATGTGGTGATCACCAGCAAAGCTCAAGAGTCATTGAGAAGGGAAACCTCAGTTATCTGATTTATGAACTATGCCTTGCAATCCACAGAGACAATGCTTTCCATATAATGGGCTTTCCTTTTGTTTCTGACTGCTACCTTTCCTTTCATCAGTGTATTGTAAGGATACAGCTGCAGGCTCAGAACCCTGACTAAAAGGTTTTTTGGGCAGTGTCCTTGTCTTTTGTTTAATTACAGTATTAAGCACACATACATTGCTTTATAAACAGGAAAAAAGTGTTGAGAATCCTAATGAGAACTGCTAATCACAGCTTTTTATAAGTGTTTATTCAGAAATGCTAGGCCACTTTCCACAGTAATTTAAATCTCTTGCACCCTCACTACTTTTAACAGAAAAGGCAAGAGTAGGGTAAGAATAAAAGAGGTTGGGATTTGCCTCCAGAGGAAAAAAAATCCAGGTCTGGCATTTGAAGCTATGCTACAAAACACTTGTCCAGTTAAGACTGACAAACTTCCTGAAGATTTGCACTGTAAAATTTACAAAGAGGAAGAGAAGCTAGAAACATAAGCAGTTTTTCACAGCTGTCAGTCTTGAGAGCGGTATCACTGACACAGCCATTGAGAGATGTGTCAAAGTGAAGAACAGGTGAAAGAGGAGCATCTGTGGTTTGACAAAGTACTTGACTAATCAAGCCAAAGATGGAAGCAATTTCAATTGCTGCTTGTTATTATGATACAGAAGATTTCCATAGATTATAAAGACCCAGAGCAGGTCCTGGTTTTATAAGGCACTTTACGAAATTTTACACAGAGACACTGAAAGGATAAACCTCACTAATTGTGTATAATTGCTAGACAGGAAAAAATCTGTCCCTGGAGTATTTGCAATCATGTTTTGATTACCTGGGCTGCAGCATATTCACTTTGAAAACTTGGTCTCAGAGATTCCAGCTAAATCTACTACTCTACAGGGGTAACAATTCCATAGATTTCTTTAATGTTTGCCACTTCCATTAACCTCAGTGACAACAGGCAAGATGACTTTTTTCTCATGGATTTAGATAAGTTGGCATCACTTTTTTCATCTCCTGTAGCTAAATAGAGTCAGTGAATTACCATTTCCAATGTCATAACAGTGTGTAACCAACTATAATCTTTATATATTTTCCTTATCAGTTATTCTGAGTTATCCTTCACTCTCCTCTCCCCAGAATTTGAAAAAGACTCTCATAAAAGCAGCAAGCTATGGAATATGTAGCTCCCAGCACTTTAAAAGAGATGATTGGAGTGTAATTATCCTCTGAAGATATGTGGGTGATGTGGAAGGAAATTATCCTGGGATCTAAATTCTGGTGTACATACTATTTTAAGGGAGTTATGAATGACAAGGAGTCACAGTATTTGTTCTATTCAAAGAAAAACAGTAGTGGTTTCACCTCTGTTTCATTATCTCTGATTACTTATGCAAGGAAGCATAGTTTTACCTAACATTTGAAGTCCTTAGAGTTATTTTTCTCATGTAATTGATTGGTTGTTTTGGTTTTCTTTGTTTGGGTTTTTTGTTTTGGTTTTTTGTTGTTGTTGTTTGTTTGTTTTGTTTTGTTTGGGTTTTTTGGGAGTTTTTTGGGGGTTTTTTTGGTAGTACTGCTAGGTTTGGATTACTTTATCTTACACAAATGCTTATGGCTCAGCTCTGACTTAAGATGAACAAGCACCATTCCAAATTAAGTCAATGGGAGCTGCACTTGGATATTTGAGAGAGTGTTTGGGGCCTTTTGCCTTAACACAACCAAATATGCTATAAATTATTTTTAAATTATATTAGCACAGAACTAGCATTTCCCCTGTGCAGCTGATTCTGTTCGCTCCGTATCTATCACCATTTTTTTTCAGGAAATGTTTACAAGTGGAGTCACATATCAAATCTGATTAGCTGAATTGTAACTACAGAAAAATAACTGGCTTAGAATTAGGTAGCAGAGACTGGAAGTGCCTTTAGAAACTCAATCATATTTATGCCTTTGTGCGTGGAGAGCAATTTAGCTTTAAAATTTGTACCACATGTATTAAATCCAATTTAATTTTCAAAGACCCCTTTGTTTAGCATTGGGTTTAAACATAGCATAAGCTATTTCTCCCTCTACCTATAAAAAAAAAAAAAGTAAATTATTCATGTTACCTGTATTCAGTGACCTCTAGATGAACCTTCCTAAACCACAAATGACCTGCTACAGCACAAGTTCATTCCCAGGCTGTGTGCACAGTGTCTAAATTAATCTTTCAAAGCTACAATTACAGGTTATTTTACTTTTAGTTTGGTTGCAGCTGATGATTAGTTGGTAAATATGACATTTAGATTGGTCTGAGAAAAATCCTTAAATTAGTGTTTTCTGATATTATAGAACCAAAAGACTTACAAGTTATCTTCGTATGCCTTAGGCCAGATTGTCAGAACAGCTCTCTTGTTTTCACCTCTGGTGTGTAGGATCTATTTTAGTTACTGTCTTAAGGTTCTTTTTCTGTTTTTCATAATACACAGTTCTAGTACATTCCCAGGGGTTCAAATAATATTGTTCTACTGCCTACTTAACTCCTTAAAAGATATTTCTCTTTTATCACTGAAGTTTTTCAATTTTCACAACTGGTTCCTGAGAAAAGAAAGTAAAATCCCTCCCATGTTTGCCTCCTCTGGGGGGCAAAAGAAAGCTTGGTTGTTTTCATTTCTTTGACTTGAATGTATATGAAAAAAACTGTACAGAGAGATGAAATAGACAAAACTATGGATACTTGTTGACTGGCTGAATCTTCTGGAGAAGGGAAAATACTACAAAGCATAGATCTGATTGGTTGTGTTGCAGTTGCATTCAGGAAAAATACAATTTATTTTGATTTAATTACAAAAACCTAAGTTAGACCATATAAAATTGGAAATCAACTAGTGTAACTTATTGATTTTCCTCTTGCAATCATTTCTCTTACTACTAATTCAACCATTTGACATGTGAGCCCCCTTCACTCTGCCTCAGGGGTTCAAGGCTATACGAGATATGAGTAGGACTGTGATCATAACCATGTCCTCAGTTTCCAGTGTACTGCAGCAACATTTCTCAGCAAATCTGCATCTCTCCCTCTCATCTTCTTCTGTAGCCTCAGCTTTAGGCAGCTCATCCTTTGACTCCTCCGTACAGAGACTGGATCTTGTCCAGGCCCCCGTGGATGGCACCCTTGCCTTCAGGTGTGAAGTAGTCTTTCAATGCTCTAATACTGATAATTTTTTTGCCATCTGGTTAGGAGACATCCCCTTTCCTTTTGGCTAAGCCTTTTTCAGTCAGTGGGCTGCCTAAATTGACATTGACCATATGGAAAAAGGATGAATGATTAAATTCCTTAAAGAGTGGAAAGTGACAGACACAACTGAAAGGAATCAAACTGATGGATCCATCAAAAGCCAGCAAGAGATAAGTTCTTCTTCCTTGTTTGTCTTCCCTTTTCCTCTGAATATTAATATGCTTTTTTAAAAGGCAGGAAAAACAATGTGGAAAGGATAAGAATCAATCCATGCATCAAAACAAAACAGCCAGGGTAACTACAGGTTTCTGGGATCTGGCAAAAGATCCAAGAGTTTCTACAGGCTTCTGGGGTCTGAACGGATGCCTGGAGCATTTTGTACTAATATATTTGGAACATACTCAAGTCACATAGGTGGCCCAATGAGTGTGAGCTGTATTGGATGCATTATAAATCCTTGTGCTCAGTCTGAGTTGTTAGTTTCTTTTGTCCTGTAGGCTTTTGGGGGCTCTCATAAGTGCTGCAGATTGACTGCGGCTTCAGAATTCTGTATAGGTGTCTCAGTCTGCCATTAAAACAAGCCAACTGAATGAAGGCTGGGCATTTTTGGCTGGGCAAATGGTGGGTTATTTGCTATTTTATTTTTTTTATTTGGGCAGTTGATTAGCATTAAATTAGTACAGCTAATTCAGTATAATTGTCAGTAGTGGGGTGACTGTCCCTGTCATAAGCCCATCTGAGTGACACATATATCACCTGGTCATAAGAGACACAAAGGGGTGGCTTGTAGATGTTTTCCCTCCTGATGGGATTCCAAGGTATGAAAAGAAAAAAAAGAAAAGAAAAGAAAAGAAAAGAAAAGAAAAGAAAAGAAAAGAAAAGAAAAGAAAAGAAAAGAAAAGAAAAGAAAAGAAAAGAACCAGTTATGGTAGCTCTCTGGATCATTAGTATTAGATTTCAAAAACCACAGGCAATTCAAACAGCCCCCTGAGAGAAGGGGGTTATTTTTTGTTGCTTAGGATATCTATTACCTTTTGGGTTTGTGTAGGTGTATAGCTGCCCAAGGAACTAAAAAATGAAGCCAAAGGAACTAGTAAGTAAAAAATATCATGTAAGTGCTGTCACAACTCACTTTAATTTGTTGTATAAAGTGCAGATAATGATTTATTTGACCGCTGGAAACTCTGATTTAAGATCTCAAAATTTAGAGCAATGTCTTTCCAAAGCCATCAGCATTTGATCCAAGAATTTTCCAGTTAAGTCTGAGTGGCAGGCTTTAGCTACCTTATTTGGATATCAAAAGTTGGTATCCTAAGGTCTGTTTAAACATCCTGGTGCCTCTGTGTCCAGAAGAGCCAACCAGCAAACTTTGGACCAGGCTCCAGTACAGGGCTTTGATTTGAGAGTTTGATTTTGATTTTGACCCTAGAGAAAGAGGTAGAGGGATTTTTTTTTAATGAGAAAATGCAGTGACAAGACAAGAGGTAATGGCTTCAAACTGAAAGCGAGTTAGATCAGAGATTGGGAAAATAATTCTTCCCTGTGAGAATGGTAAGGCCCTGGCAGAGGTTGCCCAGAAAAATTGTAGATGCCTCATCTTTGGAAGTGTCCAAGGCCAGGCTGGATGGAGCTCTGAGAAGCCTGGTCTGGTAGAAGGTGTCCCTGCCCATGTCAAGAAGATTGGAATGAGATTTTTAAATCTCCTTCCAACCCACAGCATTTGGTGATTCTATCAGCTGAGCAGAAGTCAGCACCAGCCACTGACAGTCCTGTCTTTCAGCCACTGCTCAGGGAGGGCCACGGGGCAAGGAAGTTGCTTTGCCAAAACTGCAGCTGCAGAAACACTGTAGATCCTTGACCTTGGACTATGGAGCTGCTCTTGAGGAGCTGAGCCTGCTGGGAGGTAAAACTGTAATACAAAGAGACTGGTAGTCACAAAAAAAAAAAAAAAAAAAATTACTACCAGAACACCTATTGATGAAATACTGTTAAAGGGATGCTGGCAGCATTTGAAAAGTGTTCCCGGTTGTGTTTTTAATAACATTGGCCCAGAGAATGGGAATGTGTACTCTGAGTTGTAATAACACTGAGGAATGTACTAGACCACAAACTGAGCATTGTAAAACCGTTGTTTTCACATTTTCCTAATAAAATGCCATGGCATTGTAAATCTGGTTTTATTCTTTTTGTAATGGCAGAAATGTGTTTATCATAAAATCAAACCCTATTTCAAACTGTAGGCCATAGGACAGTGATATAATTCATCCTGTTCAGGATCATGGTTTGCATCACTCCAGCCTGAACAAAAAAATTGCAATATGCTACTTAAAATCCCCTACTTTGAAAATGCATTATAACACTAAGTGCACACTCAGGCCTGTGCTGACACTGCAGCTTGTGGCAAAATAAATCAGAGAAGTATAAAGCAGTCAAATGACAATGTGTGGAGTAAAGTATGACTATCTGGAATTGTAACAAAGGCTTGGTGTGAAATGGCAAATACAACTGATAAGTCATGGTATAATTAAATGTGCTCAAGTTTCAGTTTATAGAAGATTCCTTTCCTCCAAAGTACCAAACACCCAAGTTATTAATTACATTTAAAATTATGTGTCTATCTATAAATCATGAGGTTGTAACAATTGACTTCCCTCTAAACCAGAATATTTTATTTTGTGATATAAGTATGCATGAGCACTGCATCTCTACAGCAATGTAAATGTGTGCAAATTTTCAAGGAAGAAATTAAAGTGATTAGACGTATAAAAACATTCTTCAATGACTCAGTTGTATCAAAATTTTCCACACAGATAGAACATTCATCAACAGAGCATACTAAATAAAAGAAGCCCTACAAACTCATTGTGAATTGCAACATAAATGTTGTTCTTTAATAAATTATATCAAAGAAAGCTTTTTAGAAGATAGTGGGATTCACTGTCACATCCAAATAGAAGATACCAAGCAAAAAACTATTATTTTCTCATTTTCTAGTCCTCTTGGTACGATGCCTGAGGTAAAAAGTGTAGGGCTTCGTGGATATAATGTAAATTATGAATGGGGCATTCTGTAATTGTAAAAAATAGAGCCACAAATGTCTGTATTAACAGACTATTTTGATCTGTACACTTGATTTTTCACTTGAGAGGGCAGCAGTTTTATCTTATTCCACTTGAGAGGCTGGATCCCTTCATAGTAAGTACCCACTCCACTGTCAGGCATTGAATACCAGGATCAAGCACTCACTCTTTGTGGCTCTGCTGTTCCCTTCTGGGAACCACCTAAAGCAATCTGAATGGAGAGGTGGAAGTGGGAGAATCATCCCAAAGACAAGAGGAAAAGACCAAACACACTTGAGATCAAGAAAGGAGCAACCTTAACTAGGCTCTGAGCTGGGGCAGCCTCTCATGTTTCCATTACCTTCTATTCATCTCCTACAGTTCTGCCAGGAAGATGATGCTGCAGGATTTTATTTAGAATAAGAGGGGCTGAGATGAGTTTGCCTCAACCCATTTAAGAAGCCAAGCATACAAAATATGATTTAGGATACAAACTGAAACATGCAATGGATACAAAATTTATGATAAAATTACATTACCGTGGCTCAATCTGAATGGATCTATGTTCCTCCTTTGTATAAAACATATTGTACCAGACTCTCAGTGGGGATGCATTTTCAGAGCTCATTCACTTTCACAGAGCTACACAAATCTACACCAGGTGAGGATCTTGCCTAACATTGATTTTCTTGATAACATTTCAGCAAGGGATTTAATTCAGGATTAAATGTGTATTTCCTCTCTTCCTGCTTATATTGCATTCTCTGTGTGTTCTTAAGATATCTATAGACAATTGAAACAGAGGTTATGCATTGATCAATACCAGAAAAGGAAAAAAAGTGGACAGATCTAGCCAAACAAGGTCAGTCAAGGTAGTAGATGCAGCTCTGAGCAATGTTTCAAGGGAGTACAAACTAGTGAGGAAGACTTGTGGACATCTATGACTTCCAAAAATCTGGGAATGTTTATCCCAAACCATCTTTAAAATGAGGCATTTCACTGTTCAGTGTCTCTAAGCAGAAAATACAATCAAAGAGGCAGATAGCCCTGGGATGAAGAAGGTTGCTAAAGAATAAATTCAGAATTTGTTGTAAAAGCAGCTGAAAAATGTATCCTTCAAAGTATGAGAGAATTTGTTGTAAAAGCAGCTGAAAAATGTATCCTTCAAAGTATGAGGGCTTTTTTCTTTTTTTTTTTTAACTTTTCAGTCTTCATGTTATAAAAATATCCTGAGGATGTTTCAAAAGGAGAGTAGGAAGCCAAGAAGCTACTGGAAGCTACTGGAGCCCTAGCAGAGGCTACAAAGGTGATGAGGGGTCTATCCAAGAGGATAATGCCAGCTCTTTTCAGTGGGGCCCAGTGACAGGGCAAGGAGTAATGGCCAAAAACTAAACCACAAGAAGTTTCATCTCAACATGAAGAACTTCTTTACACTGAGGGTGGCAGAGCAGTGGAACAGCTGCCCAGGGAGAGTGAGGAGTCTCCTTCTCTGGAGGCACTCCAAACTCACTTGGACACATTCCTGTGTCACCTGCTCCACGTGACCCTGCCTTGGAGTGGATTATTTCCAGAGGGCCCTCCCAAACCAAACTATTCTGTGAAATCTACTTTTCTAACTCCAGCACCTTGTAGAACTTATTCATTATTCTATGAAATCACTGGGGGTCTGCCATAGGTAAATTCAGAAAACTGCTTGGGAATAGAGTACCCACGTGGGTGCTTGAAATAACAATTTTAGAAAAAATATCTTTATCAAATATCTCACAAATATCTGTAACTACTTGCAAAATCAACAAGGTTGCTTAAATTCCCAATAAATTTCCAACATCTCCCTGGATATGCTGCAGATTTCAACCTTTCATCATGCACTAGAGTAGCTTAGCAAGAGTTTAAAAGGAAGATGTACCATAGGGGATACAATTCAGCTAGGGAATTTATCCCATAGAGGAAAAAGAGTCCTCATATCTCAGGACTGTAGTTACCAGGAGGCATAATGAGACACTTTCAGGTCTATTTTGAAGTTATCAAACTAATATTTTCTTTATTCAGCTTTCAAAAAAAAAAAATCAACCAAACAAACAAACAGAAAACCAACCAAACAAACAAACAAAAACACCAACAAAAACAAACAAGAAAAACCAAAACTAACCAAACAAAAAATCCTCAGTTAAGCAGAAAGCTTTTAGATAAACCATTTTTATTCAGTCAAAACTGCCCATATCATAAAGTCTATATTCTACTCTGCTCTAGTAAGTAGTGAACCTGATGTAGTCAGGGCATTTCTCTGCTCAGCGTTACAGAATTACAATGGAAGCAAGTGATAGACTTCTACAAATAAAAGAATGGAGATAGAGAGAAGAGCCTTCATTTTCCTTCTGCAGGACCTGAAAGGAGAAATGGGCTCCTATTTATCACATACTCAATGGCTGAAGCTGGATGAGAAACACAAAGCTCCTTTCAACAAGTAAAAATACGGTGGTTATAATCCCAATAGGTCTGACAAAGTATGATAATATTTGACATCTAGCATAGTATGTTGTTGCTAGCGACAGAAAAAACAAAGATAGCTAACAAGTAAAAGTAATGGTTCCATTTTAGCAACTGTTGGTGGAACAGACTGCAAGGAATCCAGAAATTAAAGATTGAAGAAAGGAGTTGACTACAAAAACATGGGGCAAGGACACGAGTGAGTCCATATGTCAAAGACAACAGCAGGTCATCTAAGCAATAACAACTAGAGTGCCTGAGTAGATAGACATGATTCTTTAAAAATTCAACCATTTTACCTAAATCTACTGGAATTATGTTGGGCAGGCAATGCTGTGCACTGGATCTCTGAAGGACTATGTGCGTTCTCCTCTCTCCAGTGACCGGCAGTAGGACACAAGGAAATGGAATGAAGCTGCATCAGGGGAACTTCAGATTAGACACTGGGAGAAAGTTCTTCACTGAGGGCAGTTGGAACAGGCTCTCCAGGGAAGTGGTAACAGCATCAAGCCTGGCAGAATTCAAGGAGCATCTGTATGACACTGTTTAGTGACAGGCAGCCGTGCAAGGAGCAGGGATTTGGACTTGATGATTCTTACGGGTCCATTTAAATTCAAGACACTCTATGATTCTACAGTGTTGTATCTCACATGTGCATTTGAACATGTAGATGGCATCTCTTTCCTTCACCCTTTTTTAATTCTCTGAGCATTCAAATCTATTTTTTTTATTCCTTCCTGAAAAATTAATTACTGTGCTTGACAACTGTGGCTATACAGGAATTTGCCGGCTCTTAATGGTCTCTCTTTGATTTATTATTTAAGGGGGTTTTTTATGTGCCCAACCTCTTTCCTATCTCATCAGCTGAACTGAATGGGAAAGACCCTTCTTCTGGGAAGTCCACCAGAAATTTCTCAGTGAAACTAATGCAACCTGCAAAGCTCCCAACAGTGCCTATGCATTCTATGCATACCAAGATTCCCCTTGGAGGACAGTGGCTGCAGGCTGTTGTGGAGAATTCTCAGTATGAAAAGCTACACAGGTCACTTTTCAGTCTGTTCTTTAGCAGAATGTACACTATTACTTTGAAAACGTTGCCTTGGCTTCTCCTCATCTCTCAGTAGTGGAATTGAATGTTTTGGCTGTGTTTATTCATCATTGCCCCTTGGGAAAGCTTGTAATGGGATCTCTACTTAAGGTTTTGGGTGAAAAGGCTCACTCTTCTGTTGTTCCATGGGATGGCTGCACATTGTCCTCTCCTGCTGGATGCAACCAGTTCCCCATCCATTACTGAATCTCCAGGGACTACTGCCATATAAATAATATATGGATTCTATAAAGAAATGCTTCTCTTCTGAGAAAGATCTGCCAATAAAGTGTGTCCTTGTCACACTAGGTAAATCTAGGTGAATACACTTCAAATTACCGGAGTTTAACTTGGCTAAAACCAATCCTACACGGAAGGGTACCAGCCTCAAAGCTTCTGTTTTAAACTTATCTCTATGGTTTGAGAAACAAACTCTTGTTAAATTCCTTGTGTTGTCTCCTAATATTTGCAAGAAAATATGGCTGAGGGATGTGACTGTGCTTGGTGTACACTGCCCTTAATGTATGGTCAATGTAGGTAATAGAAGAGCATTAGGAAGCCTGCACTTAAGCATTTTCTTTAACACACAATATGGTGCTATGACAGTCTAAACTGTAAAAAAAAAAAAAAATTAATCTCAATTGCTGTGTTTTATTTTGGGCTAAAAACAGAGAATTATTAAAGGAGATGTTTCTGTGATCCAACATTCCTCAAATTAAAATGAGAGAGAAAAAGACAGAAAGAGAGAGAATGAGAGAGAGAAAACAGGAAATCAATAAAGCAAGGAAGAAAAAAGCAAGCAAGCAAGCAAGAACTGCCTGTTAGCCCAGAAATAAAGACTTTCTTCAAGATAGAATCATGAATTCTATGATTTTGACTTTATGCTTGTTAAGGAAAAATATTCATAGCTAAAGAAAATGTCTGATAGTTTTTAAATATGAGTGAGCATGAACTACACAGCAATTAAAGTATTAAGAGCTCTGATATAGAAAGCTAATAGTAAGTAATTTTTTGTTGAAAAAAAATAATAGAGTAGCTAAAAGATAAGAAAAACTGGGGTTTTTCCTGCCTTCCTAGGGCTAGTCTGAAGTTCAGTATTTTGAAAGAATTCAATGAAGAAATCTAAACTGTAAAAGCAGCTGTAAATAAAAAGATTTTGAAAAGGGAGGAAATTCCAATTTGTCGATAGGTCCACATCACCGGTAATCTCTCGTATCTTATGGAAATGAACTGCTTCATTCAAGAACATAAATAGGAGAGTGCGTTTTCAAATTTTAAAAATGTAGATCATACCTTAGAAGACCCCTTGCACCTCACATTTTTTTTGACATGGAATGCTGACTTTCCATCACCTCTGTGAACTATGTACTCCTCCCATTGGCTAACTTCCCACCTCATCACATTACTGTCATTTTTTCCTACCCTTCATTGAGACCTGATGCCAGGTGCACTTTGATGCATGTAGCTAAATAGTCATACTCACAAAGGTCATGGGGCACGTTCAAGTGAACTAGTGTTGGGGATCAAGCATTTAAGCAGAGTATTTTGAAATGGGAAGGACCCTGCCTAAAAGCCAGCCCTTACTGCTCTGTAAAGAGCAACAGTTTCCATACACCAGGGAGAATTCAAGTGCTCCTGAATGGAGAGTCCAGCCTCAGTTTTGTGATGGTGCCCCTTTGGCACCATCCCTTGGGTTCAAGAGGATCCAAACTGCTGGACCCCACACCTTCCTCAGCTGTTCAGAGTGGAAGACTCTGATTGTGGTTCTGTTTTTCCATGCTTTTGACCCAGCTTCTCTACATAGATTTTAATTTCATTAGGTTACAGTCTGTTTGAAGGAGGAGAAATCTGGGTTGTATTTCAAATTTTGTTGGCTGACACCTCATTGCTATAATGGAACATGACTCACGGCAGGTTTGAGCCAACAGCTTTAACTCTATACATGAAAGCTGTATTCAACACATATTGTGTGCTCACTATGTCTTTCAAGGTTTTATCTTTTCTGATCTATTATTTGTCTTTATACTTAGCAAACTGAGGAGATAAAAGAAGATAGCTGCATTGCAAACAGATTATGCAAGATGCAATACAGGCTTCTATTTACTCCCACCCAATGCTCACCTTTTCCTGATCACAGCCCGCTTCATAACCTAAATCATGATGAAACACATGATGCAAGTACCAGGGAAAAGTCTGGAGGAATAATGGGCTTCTGTTAGAGCTTGACTTCATATTGCAAACATGTACTGAGAGAACCATTTACTTATTTCACTGAGACAACTTTTAATTAATAGACATTAGTTGAACTGTTCAACAGCTGCAAAATCTGAACCTTTTTCCAACAAAGTTTATTATTTTGATCATAACTTTCCATAGACCAGCAAACTGTGTAAATAATGAAGCTAAATAATTTGACATTTACAGAAACACAGAAACATTTTCAAGAAAAACAGAAGAAAATGGCTCTGTGACATTAGGATTTCTTCATTTCTTCTTGTGCAGTGTCATATAAGCTGGTTGCTGGTGATTTATCTATTTGGGGTTGGGTTGGTTGGTTGGTTGGTTGGTTGGTTGACTGGTTTTGGTGTTTTTCTCTGTCCTAGTCATGGTTTCTTACAATTTCCCACCAATAATTTCATTGCCTGTGTAGGTCAGTGAGAAAACTTATTTTGAAAAATTCTTTGTTCATGGTGTCATTATGAGTAGCTTACACAATTTGCTAAGCCATTTTGATTTAGAATGACTCACATGAGATGAATCTCCACAGTGATTAGATAAAAATAATTCATAAAACTTTGTTTTAATAGGATCAAAGAACATTTTGGTTTGGAGGAAACATCTGTAGGTCACTCGGTCCCAACATTTACTCAAAAATTTTTATGCACAAGCACTACTGATCACTAATTCAAAACGTAGCTTTCATGACTATGCATCTAAAACTCTCCTATAAACATATCTGCAATACATTCCTGGTGATGACACACGTGCTGATGGGATGTACATATTGACAGTATCAAAGTTCAAAAAATGTAATTTATACAGCAAGATAAATGTAATTGTTTGTGCAAAATACCTCTTTCTATCTGTTTCTTCTAGTTACAGCCTTGTTGGGTGTTTTTTTTTTTGTTTTTGTTTTTGTTTTGGGTTTTTTGTGTGTGGTTTTTTTGGGTTTTTTTTTTGGGGGGGGGGTTTGTGTGTTTTTTTGTTTTGTTTTGGTTTGGTTTGGTTTTTTTTGTTTTGTTTTTTTTTTTTTTTGTTTAAAAAAATATTTCAGGAGGGTGAGATTTGTGTCAGAAGAGCAAAATTTTTTTTGCTTGAAAAGCGAGATTAAAAATGTATCAAAATATGGAAAGGTTATGCTGACCTGAGCAGTAATAAGTACAAAACAACTGATTAGCTCATTTCTGGTTATGCTCCATTTAACTGTTTTCTGCTTGAACCAGCTTTGAAGAACCGCACGAACATGAAAATTCCTGAGACGAGTTGGTCATTCACTTAACTCACTGTGTCTTCTCCATTTTGAGCGTGCCCTTGTGCCCCTCTGCCCTCATTTTACTTCACTGCTCCCTGACTTCTGCTTTTCATGTCCTTTTGCATGGACTGCTAGGAACACGAGAGGGAATGAGAGACAGGAATGATTATCTTCAGAGCAGAATATTTATCTATATCTTAAGAACAAAATTCCCTGTTCAGTGTTGCTTTTTGACTTCAGGTTTGTTTTTTTGGGTTTTTTCCAGTGAATTTACTTACAGTGGAAGAAGTTGAGTGGCAGGTTGATTGAAGAAACTCAAATTTGCAATGCACAGCAGGTAATCAAACATCATTTTCAACTCACCAAGAATTTTAACCTTCAGGAAAGCACATTTGTAGAAAGTTAGTATTACATACTGGTATAAAAAATCCAAGCAATTTCTATAAAAAAGAAATAAAAATACCTGGTTTACTGTAGTAAGGCTCAAAATCCATATTTATATCTTTTTTATTTTCATGTTTGAGGTATTTTTGGATATTTATTTTAGCTTTTCATCTCATTCTAATTTTGATTGATACATCTCTTTATTCACCCAGTAATTATTTCAGGTTTGAAAATTTAAAGCTCTTATTTAGACTAATATAAGTGATTTTTTAAAGAATGAGACGCTTGATGCTGCAAGCAACATGGGAAAATCCTCTTGCTTTAGGAGAAGATAATGATTTGAAAAATTACTTAAAGTTCCAATTGCTTAGACTCAACATCAGCATCAGTTTTTGGAGTTTGTTTATAGAAGTAACCCAAGCTTGAGGCTTTTCAAAATAAACAAGTTATCTGAGCTGGAAGCTCTTCTCACACCTCATAAAATACATTCACTTGTTTTAGCTTTGGTAATTTCATCTGAGTTCACTGAGTTCTTGTGAAAGATGATTGTCTGTCAAAATGGTTTTTCCCAGCAACAAACATTCACAGGACTCATGGAACTCCTGGTAGTTTCATGACACAAATTCCCAAGTCATTAATTAAAACTCATTTTACCAACTTTTCTTTCTGTCAGCTCTAGTGCATCTGAGACAACTCCCTGAGCATGTGGTACATCAGCTTGATCTCTGATTACTTTTCTTCATTTTTTTTGTACAATAGTGCCCAAAGGACCTGCGTTCAGAACCACTTAGTCAGGAGATCTCTATGTCCCCACACAAGTCAAGACTTCCATCAAAAAAGCTTTCATTGCAAGTGATAAAGGCAACCCATTTTTATTCTCCATTTTACTCATGCAGAGTGAAGTAGAGGGAGATTAAGTGATTTGGCCAAGGCTCCCCAGGAAACCTGAGTCCAGAAGTCCTCAGCTTTAATCCACAAGACTATCTTTCCTCTGCTAGGGAACAGATGTTAAATTGGAAGTTAATTTTGCCATGAAACTTTTTTTTAAGAACTGTGAAAGGCAAGTAGTCTCCAAGAATGATTACTTAGCAGACTACCAACTCTGCAGCCTTGCATCTTAGAAGTGATTCATTCCATCTTTGCTGGCAGGCTTTAAAAGGCCTTTTGTTTTCACTTACTGATTAGTATAACAATCTATTTGGAGAGATATGTGGGCTGATAGGGGGTATCATTTATTTGCTTCAATGGTAGATTTTTGCAACAAAATATATGAAGCTTTTAAGTGTCGCAGATTGAAGCCTCCGATGTCAAAGACAAGCGTTGGGATTATAAACACAGATCTTCTAAAGTACTGTAAGTACTGTAATCAGTAACAGAAACTTGCATCATTCACTTGCCTCCTTTAAAGTGCTGAAGGCTTTTCCTTTTAAAAACCACAGGCACATATATTAACAGTCAAACATGAGACAAACATGTAACCTGAGTTAGTTCTATAATTTCTGTTGCTTTATATAAAATTCCCATTTAATGCTAGACTGCAGCACATTGTGGGTTAACTTAGAATTCCACTTGGCCTTCCTCTCCTCTTTTCTGCTATTCAAATCAGTCTTCTGGAAAATTGGCCTCAGTACCAGTGACGTGCTGCTGAACTTACAAGATCTCAAGAATATCCTACCAGATTTCATTCTTTTGTTGTAGAATTGTTTCCATCTGGGGCCTAGATATAAACTTGGAAAATGTAAAGACTTTTCCCTCTCACCCTGCCTGCCTTCAAAACATTGGCAAGTAACCCTCCTTGTCAATGCAGTTCATATTGGATTAAAACACTGGAGTAAATTATATTTCTGTGGGCGTAGGAATTAGTAGCATTTATTGGAAGTTTAATGTACTGCCTAACAATCCAAGAAGCAACAATATACTTTAAAATCAAGTGAAAATTAACATTGAACATAACAGAATAGAAAAGAGTGGTAGTAGATTCTGGAAAGAAATATTGGTCACACGAGACCAGATCTGCTAAAGAGCACAGTTACACACATTTGCAAGTGCTTCATTTGTGTAGAGCCTCACTGAGTGAGCATAATTCCCTGGCTTGAGCCCATATAGCTGTTTTACTAAGCTGGAGTAGCTAAGCTGGGAACAGAACCGCTGTTAGCTCCTCTACACTCAGCAAGGGCAATGGTGACTACGTGTCTAAAGCTGTGCCTCATGCAAAATTAAATTCATGTTCTTTTATTTGCTCTGTGCTACCATGTCTAGAGAAAACGCTTTTGATACAAATGTCATCTTTAAAAATATTGGTACTAAGTTTATGCTGAGCAACTAAGTAAATAAAAGGCATATTTTGCTGGAGGGGAGCAAGTTGCTTCAGACTTTTCAAAGTGTCTGCTTGGCTTGTGTTTCCTGTTGTATACAGCAAGCTTTAAGTGTTCATTATTTGACAACACTGTCACTGCCTCCAGCCTTTGTGCTAGACATTTGTACATAAACTTTGGTGTGGGTGTGTGTTTCTGTGTCTTCACTACTGTTAGTGCACCAAGAAACACTCTTATGACTTCTACAATAAAAATTCACTTAATACTGAGAGGACTTTTACAATGATAACTGGAATTTGAAACACGCTGTCCTAGGCACTCTAAACTAATAGCTTTTCTTTTTTTTCTCCACATCTCCACAAAGCAGCAGTAACTCTGCAAGTTATGACCAGTTTTTCCGCTTTTTGTGTTCATATACATATATATATATATAATCTGTCTGTATAATGACCCTAATATCCACACTATTTTTTAAATGAAAATGTAATCTCTGCGTTCCTGACTGGCAGAGATATTCATTATACTCCTTTTGTCAGCAACACTGATAGGTTCACGACCAAAAAAAGTCTGCTGAGAATGAGCACAAAGACTCTTTCTGTGCTCGAGCACACTGACATCCAGCTTCATTAGTGTCCACAAGATACAAGTGAGAGCTCTGTGGGTGAAGAGCAGCTGTGCTGGGACCCTTCTCAGAGACACCAGGGATGTTGTCTGCATTACTGAGCAGCACAGAGCAGCAAGGGTGCGTCTGCTTGTCAGTGCTGAGGACATGACATCCACACACAATTGCTCTCCCTGTGTGGGAAATGGCCTTCCAGGGTAGTCTGCTCTCCCAGGCTGAGAGCCACTTGCAGCTGCAGTGCACTGGTTCATACCTAGTTCACCATTTTCAAGAATTTGGGTTCACTGGTGTGGGCATATTGTTGATGGCCTGAATCATGCTGTAAGGTATCATTAATATTTTTCCAAGGTGTAGGCCTAGGCCAACTATGGCCCTCAAAAAGATTTTTGTGGTCTCTAATACTATTCATCTACACTTTTCCTTCCAGATGTAATGGCTCTTCCATCTTTTATCTTCCCAAATATTATTTACTTTGTCTTGAATGTGAAGTGAAAGGCATGTCTTTGTTTTTCCACAGCCATACCTTCCAGAACCATGATATTAAAAAAAAAAAAGATAAAGAGGCATCAGTCTTCTTCTTAAATATTGTTTTTCTGATTTACTGATACAGTAAATCTCATATTCCCTCAATATGGATAACCTTACAGCTCTGAGTCTTATTCATGTGCCTCTTCCTTTCATGTTAATTTTGTTAATTTTGGAACTGATGCAGCCAGTCCCACTTACTAGTTGTCTCATTTGCTTTTATAATTATAAAATGGATTCTTATTAATCTCCTGCCAGAGAGTTCTCCACTGGCCTTACAGAGAGTACCTCTGCTTTCCTCTGTGCCAGTGGTGTGTGATCACAGCTGGGCATCACCCACCAGGTAAGGCAGCTCCTTCCCTCCCCGTGTCTGCACTGGCTCTGGCAAGGTCAGGGCAGGGTGGCGTGGGCCGTGACTTTTGAGTGCTGAGTGAATCACAGCGTAGTTTTGGTTGGAAGGGACTTCTGGAGGTCACCTATCCAGATTTCCAACTAGCACCACAAGTTTATTTCTTGTGGAGCAGGTGGCTAGTTTTGCTCAACAATTTGTTTTCCATTGTTTGGGGTGCACTTCTGGAGGTGTGTGATTCCAGAAATTACCCAACTCCTAGGAATTTGGGGGCATTGGTACCTAAAACTTTGGGACTGACTCTTCATTTTTAAATCAATTAGAAGCTTTTTTTGTCCTTCTGTCTTCTCTAAGAAAAGGAATTTTTTTTTTAGTGGAGCTTTAATACCAAAATTCTGTAACAATTGCATTGTTCAAATTTAGGGGGACAATGAAAGCTATTACGTTAATCTTCAAATAAAACACTGATGTTACTCATAAAACCTAAGCTAACTTATTTCTTTCTTCCATTTCTGAAATTTCTGGTTTAAAAATGCAGATCGTTAAGATAATTAAACTTTCTCTGGTAATTTTATGCATTTTGATAACAATGCTGAGAGTTTTAACTGCTCAATTTTTTTCACTGAGCGTATATCTTTAATTCATCTTGCTTGCTTGTTCAGAGTTCAGTCCTGGACAAAAATTCTGACAGAGATGAGCTTCATTCACTTTATAAATACAATGAACCTGTACAACATAATATAAGGCCATTACTGGATCTTCTGTGAGTGCATTGGGGCTTTTTGAAGGCACAATTACTCTCAAGTCTTGTTCTTGCTTGTTAAATACTTGAGCTGGCAGACAGTATTGCAGAAGGGAAGCTGAAGAAACCCATCCACCTGGGAGCTGAACAACCATAACAAACAAAAGTAATTGATTGCCTTATGTGGAATCATAAAATCATAGAATGGGCTAATTTGGAAGGGACCTTAAAGATCATCTGTGCCATGGATTGAGATACCTTGCACTAGGTTGCTCAGAGCCCCATCCACCCTGGCCTTGAACACTTCCAGAGATGGGACAGTCACAGCTTCTCAGGGCAACCTAAGGATCCCAGGGTCTCACCACCCTGACACTCAAGAATGTTTTCTTAATCCCTAATCTAACCCTACTCTCTGTCAGTTTGAATCTATTCCCACTTGTCCTGTCACTCCAGGCACCTGTAAATAGTCTCTCTTCATCTTTCCTGTGGGCTCCCTTCAGACACTGGAAAACTGCAGTAAGGTCACCCCAAAGCCTTCTCTGTTCCAGTCTGAACAACCCCAGTTCTCTCAGCCTTCCCTCACAGCAGAGCTGCTCCATCCCTCTGATCACCTTGGTGCCCCCTCTGGCCTGGCTCCAGCAGGTCCCTGTCCTTCCTGTGCTGGGAGCCCAGAGCTGGGTGCAGCCCTGCAGTGGGGTCTCAGCAGAGCGGGGCAGAGGGGCAGAATCCCCTCCCTGCCCTGCTGCCCACGGGGCTT